>OX421397.1:15959731-18359731 GCA_949126875.1 Lochmaea capreae
TTGTTAACGCAAAAAAATGGGGTGGACATTTTTTTTTCAATTCATCCCGAAAGATGCAAAGGCGAAACCATACAAAGGAGTTTAAGAATATTAATCTATTGACCAAAGACCGCTTCTTGTTTATTAACATTGATCTGTACTTGCCAAATCCTTTTCGTGATATTTTTTCATTCTTATCTCTTCATTCTGGTCTAATTGGCAGTTAATGGTTGCTTTAAGCTATTTGTTTAGCTGGTTATAATCCGCTGTAAGATGTTTGTTGTGAACAGAAGTCTTTGTATATGCTGTTTGCTAGCATCAACTGCTTCTTTTCTGCATGTATATGAGAATTCACAGGGCTTTTCTATATCATCTGCCACTATTACGTCTGTAAATCTTATTCTTACCTTATGTTCTTCCCTATAGATCTGGCTTTTCAATAGTTACGTGTAGTAGTAGAAGCTCACACTAAACAATTATTTGAATGAATTTATTCTTTTTGGTTGAGTAGTCTTAACATTTCCTCTAGTTTCTCTAGTTGTTTGGGTTCCATTTTCGCCGAGATCAGAGTCTGAAAAATAATTTCAACAGTCACTGAGGTTCCTCCGCATCATCCATAGGATTCTGTATTGCTATGAATTCCGTATGTGAATTTGCGATTCTTTTACTAGATCTTTCTGATGATCATATATTTATTTGCTTTCTCTTTCCTTGAACTCTAGTGTATCTTGGAGACGATGTTTTCGCCCAGCTCATTGAGCTTCCCTAGGCATTCCCATACCATTCTAGAACTCATTACCAAAACTTAGCGCTTCAATAGCTGATTGTCTACGCAACACCACATACTTTTCAGACATTTTCTGGAAAATGATTTCAGCAATGGTTTTCAAATTTCCCTATAATCCACATTAAATAAAAAACTCAATTGTTGGGAATTATTTTATTTAGGTTAACTTATAACTATTCACATATTTGGTAGACCAACTGCGTCAGCTATTCCTCAATTCAGTAGCTTCAATAATTCTTCTTTTGATACTTCAAACACGCGCTCTGTAAAAAAAATTGAGATAAATAAAATAAGTGGAGTATAAGGTTCTGAGTTAATGTGTTGGGATTGGTTGTGAGGTTTCGATGAACTCTGCTTATTTATTATTATAAGTAGGAGTTATGTATTGTTTGACGTCTGAAGCGGAAACTTGGAGGATTCGATTTCAGCAGGACTGAATCTTAAAGCTCTGAGATACTGTTGAAGTATTTTGGATTGTTAAAACTACTTACTTAATCGTAGCAGTTTATTTTCTTCTGGGTTTCCTGAAAAAAATTTAAAACAAATAGAGCCAAACGTTTTTTCGATAAATCGAAAAATATAAGAGTTATACCATTTTTTCTACTTTTAATAATTGTTTTGATATATAAAATTTAAGTTACCTTTACGGAATATTTCTATGAATACTTTTTCGAAGGAGTCTCCAATTTTCTCTAAAACAAATAACTTTACAACAACTTGAAATAAAATCATTACAAATTTTTCATCGACTATCAATGTTTATTCGTCTTTAATTCAAAGAAAATATAACTCACGTGATAGGTCAACTAATTCTTCTTTTTTAAGAGGAGCTAAAAATACGAATAAAATCATTACAAACTGGAACACACCATATTGAAATGAAAGAAGATAAATATTATTATAACAAAGTTTTTGAGAAATATTTTTCAAAAAATACTGACAAACCGAGATGGTTTTGTGTCAATCTAAAATTTTGGTTTAAGGTTGGATGAGGGGATGTCGCTATTATTGCGTTTACTTGAGCATATGTATTGATTTGATTAAAGTGTCATTTTCAGTCCAGGATTATGCTCTCAGAGCTTCTGGACGGAATATCAACCTTGTGCTGATCAGGCGCAAATACGCCGAAACCGGTTTTTGTTAAAATTGAGTTAGGTACTTACTCAATACCGATTTAAGAAAACCTGAAACATTAAAATTATTAAATTATTTTATAAATGTCAAAAAATCAACTTACCAGAAATTTTTGTGCAAAAACCTGTGAAAGAAATAAACATCAGTTGTATCAAAATTACTGGAAAAGTCTCAATAAACTGATGCAAGGTATGGTACATATTCCCTTGGTTGATATGTTTATAGTGGCAAATTTCATTAAAAATAGTAGCAAATTTCGGAGGCAACTATCAAAAAACCTTCAAGGTGTGGTGGAGGTGAAAAGATATATATTATCTTCTATAAAAAGTTTCCTTTATTAGAGTAACCTAATGCCAAAAGCACACGTGCTGCAACATTTTGTTGTCGCGCATCACATTTCCTTCAGTACAGAATAGAACTGGCGCTCACCGCAATAAGCGTTGTCCTAATATATCCAAAAATAATAAGGCGGGTCAGCTACTTGTACTTGTAGCTACTTGTACTTGTTCACTCAAAAACACTTGTCACTTTGTAGTACATGTTATTTTATTACAAGATGCTGCAACTGGTGCGTTACCAGGTTAAGATTGAATTGGCATTATTTGTAATTTCACTTACCCTCTAGGTGCTTAGGAATACTCATTTCTTCCTCAACTGTAAAAAAAATAACAATAAATAATATTATTTGAAAATGGATTGGCATTTTCACCAAAAATGCTATGTCAAAACGGGAAGAATTACCAGTTTCAGATGGTATTGGATGCGGTACTGGAAGCGGTACTGGAAGTGGTACTGGAAGCGGTACTGGAAGCGGTATCGGTGTTGCTGGAGGCGGTGCAATTGACCGAGATTCAGGTGTTGCTGGAAGTGGTACAGTAGGCCGATACTCGGGTGTTGCTGGATGTGATGCAATAGGCCGAGACTCATGTGCTGCTAGAGGCAATGCAATCGACCAAGATACAGGTGTTTCTGGACACGATGCAATAGGCGGAGATACAGGTGCTTCTAGACACGATGCAATAGGCGGAGATACGGGTGTTTCTAGACACGATGCAATAGGCGGAGATACGGGTGTTTCTAGACACGGTGCAATAGGCCGAGATACAGGTGTTTCTAGATACGGTGCAATTGGCCGAAATACAGGTGTTTCTGGGGTTGGTGCAGTAGGACGAGATACAGATGCTGTTGAGTCCTTGCGACGATTCTTTCTACGTTTTTTTGGCTCTTGTGCCGACACTGATAAAACTGCAAGAATATGTGATTAACTACATAACGAAACAATATCCAAATAAAAAAGTATCCCTTTCGAAAGATGCCGGAAATAACAAAAGTTATAGAAATTAAGGGTTTCCAGCTCTGTATTGCAGAAGTTGTTGGAAAATCTATTTTTTTGTGACTATTTTAAAAAGCTTTGAATGCAATTTGTTATTATCATCATTGCACTTTATAGGTCCAACACACAAGATGGAAAACTTGAAAATTATCAAATTTTTGATATAAAAAATTTCTTATATTTTCCAACGTAAAAAGTGAGCATAATTATCGATACAATTTTTCATATAGACCGCATTTCCAGTTTTCTAATAAAATTTTCGTATGTAAGAGGAAACTAACATAAACATTAAAGACATCACACTCGCAAGAAATTTTTTAAAATAACGAAATCTTACCTGCTAAAATTAAAATGAGGCAAATGCACTTTGCAGTATATTTCTAAAAGGAAAGGATACAATAAATAACATTTTTATCTGGTATTTACCAAAACTGTACTTACACGAATCATTTTCAGCTAAAGAATCAAAAATATATTTTTTATTTGCTTTTCATTTATACAGCAATCAATGAAGTTCATGTGATTTCCCAATAAGTAATTGAACATGATTTTTAACCATTACAACGTAAAATAAGCATAAAACTTGCTTCTCAGATACAAGCCAAATATTGATTAGAAAAAAACATGCAGCGGGCGAGGAACATTTTGGAAAAGTTGTATAAAGCTGAAACTGCCAAAAAAATCTGAGCAGAAAAATCGAGATGGCCGCCAACACTGAAAAATATGTTTCTGAAGTGCAGAATTTAATCAGAATATAACCATGGAGTAAACTACTGACACCCTGTATTATAAAATAAAATCAACCAGACGTCTGGGGGATTAAGTAACCCGACGGTTACTAATCAGCAAAAAAAATCCTTTATATGCTTTAGGATAATTTGCTACACAATTTTTCAAAAAAAACTATATATATCCGACTGAATTTCCATCTCGCAGCAATCCCCTTTTAAACTTTCATTTGAAGTTGAATTTAATCCTTATGCTCAACCTAGATGAAAAGCACACTCAACTTTAATTAGTTGATCACTTAATAGCCACCCTCAAAGGACAACTTGTGCCCTCATTTGTTGAGAAACATCACTCGACAGGTTAAAAAAGGCTCATTAATTGGAGGAAAATCTAACTAAACCCCCTTATGTAATTAGAGAGGAAAATTCTCAGTGGCAGTAGAGCAATTTCAACAGTGACGTACATATTTTTTCTATTGTAGATAAATATTTCTATTGTATCACGTAAACAGTTCAGTAAATATCTATATATCTAAATGATCATAAACTTAACATACCCGAAAGTTTTAACGTATTTTGTTGCTAGATTATTTAGTCTTTTTTATTTAAGCATTTTTCCCAGTTTGTGAAAGTTTTTTTTCCTTTCCTTTCAATTATTATTCTTTCTTTGCAGGATACCGTTATCCCATTTTCTCCCAGGCTTTCTTCTGAATCTTCTACATCTTAAATTGGTTTGCCAGATCCACTGGCTGGACCATGTACTTCCTTAGGGTACAGTGACCGATGAGCAGTCCTGTTGCTTCCTTTATTCGACCTCATCCTATATCTAGGTTCAATATTTCGTTGGTCAGTGACGCCTAGAGTTTTTTTAATTTTTCTGCTTTCCTGCTTAGGCAGTTTGCTTCTCGTAGGCTTTTCACTACGCACTATGGCTTCATGTTGTGCTAGACATGTCTATATTACTAGACTCCTTAGACCTCTACGCTAAGAATTTTATCTATTAAGAGAAAAATACCGTCATGTGCATAAATTTTGCCCGTAAAAGATCCTCCATAGTAAAAAACTTTGGTTCAGCGTTGTATAATATCTGCAAAGTTTATGATTATTTTTTGTAATAATCATAACTAACTGAATTAAGATGTAAAAGGAAATCTTGCTTGTAGTGAGAATGAAAAGAACTTAAAACTGGAACGTAGCGCTGCTGTATAAAACAGAAGCATCATGCTTTAAGCTTTTGCCCCCTCGAGGATGAGGGTCCTTGTTAGTTATTAGAGTGTCCTGAATGTTTAGGGATAAATGTTTTTGTCGGTGTTGAGATCTTAAAAGTAAAATGGCCGCTAAGTGACCTTAATTCTTTGAAGTTCGGAATTGAGATAATTTAAAAATTGTGAATTGCAATCAATATAATAGGAATTATAATGAAAAAAGTGAGGAATATCTTTGGAAATAAATGGAAATATATACTTAAATAAACAGTTAATAAAAAATTTAAGGGCATAATCTTGTCGAAACTCATCCTGTATTTTATTATTTTTCCACTTGAGCCCCTTTCAAATGAATAATTTAACATAAAATCTCTCGTTTGAGAAAAACTCTGAAATTGTAAATTTAAGATTTCCGACTTAAAGCCCATGTCACAATCTGCGATATCATGTACTTCAGCGTCAACGATAAAACGAAATGAAGTAGATATGGAAAGTTAAAGTCAAGATGGTACTTTTGTGAAAGTTACGAATTTATCTTTTCTACCACCGTTTCATCTCCCCAAACACTCCAGGCTTTGACATGACATACGTCATTGAAATCTTTCCTTGCGTTTGGTTAAATTTCTTCACAAATTCCATTTCCATTTTAATTTTATTTGTTTTCCGGTATACGAGGCTCTCTCATTGTGGTAAAGACATGACGGAAAATGATGCAAGCAGAAACGTAAGAAGAAAAAATAACCTTATAATAGTTATGCAACTTTACTTATAGTAGGATAGCTGGATTAGGGGTAGAGGGGCTATAACAAACCTCATATTTTTATATTTAGCAAAAAATTACATATTTCCCAAACCATTTATCTTACGAACGGTTTTTAAAAGGGGAAAACTTTTCCAGTTAATTTTAGATGATTAAAAAAAGAGTTCATATCAATTTACAACAACAAAATGTGAAAATATTCTTTTAAATACATTAAAAAATTTAAGTACTCGTAAAATTTATTTTATTAACCAAAGAAGCCAATGATTGATAAAGTTTATTGAGTGTTTGATTTGGTAATTGAATAAAGTTTATCTATTTAATTTAAATGGAGCGTTAAGTATGCTTGCCGACAATTTGGAGAGACTCTGTGTAAATATTGTCATGAAGGCAGAACTATTTCTGGTATTCCGGTGACCCGTTTAATTGTCTGTTGTCTTCAAAGTTTTAATGTCTTGCAATGTAAAGTATGAGCTGAGAAAATTTATTTCATTCGACTTTTATGTTTTTATTATGCCAAGTAATAAAATGTATCTGTTATTGTTCTTATTTAGAAGAAATCATGTTAATCAGGTTGATCACTATAGCCTAGAAGTACTAATTTTTGCTGTAAGTGTCGTATGTAACAACATAATTGGCGCCTGTCAACAAATATCAAATAATGTTAAAAATAACTATAATGTTTAGTTAAAAAATTTCAGACCGCTTTGTTTTAAAGCTGTACCTAAACTGAATTTTTAAAGTCGATCAGTCAGTCGAGGAATATACGAGGATATATTGAAAAATTCTTAGCCTACTATAGAACCAAACAAAATTTGAATGTCACAATATTTTATTACCCAACATTTTCTCCTCTTAATTGGATACATTTATTACAGTGAACCTGCAACGTCTCTAGACCTTTCAAAAAAAATGTTTCTTCTTGCTCTGCAAACCAGACCCCCACAGCTTTTATTACCTCCTCGTTGGAAGAAAATTTACAACCTTTAAACTTTTTTTCAGTTGAGGAAAGAGATGATAGGCGGACGGAGCCAAATCTGGTGAATAAGGGGGGTGTTCTAGTAATTGAAACCCTAAATCATGAATTTTTTGCATGACATTTGATTTGTGTGCGGGGGCGTTGTCCTGCAAAAACAAAACACCTTTGGATAGCTTTCCGCGTCTTTTCTTTTCAATTTTTTCTCGTAGAGTGGTCAGTAATGTCGAATAGTAATCTCCAGTTATTGTTCTAGAGTTATCCAAAAAATCAATCATGATTACTCCATGGCAATCCCAAAAAACTGAAGCAAGAACTTATCCAGCAGATTTTTGGACACGAAACTTCTTAGGTCTTGGAGAACCAGAGTGTCGCCATTCCATCGATTGTTGTTTTGTTTTTGGATCGTAGAAATGTACCCAAGTCTCATCCACAGTAACAATTCGGTTTAAGAAGTCTACATCGTTTTCAAATCGAGCACAGATCGAACGCAATGATTCTACCCTAGCACGCTTTTGGTCAACATTCAAACATTTGGGGATCCATTTTGCAGCAATTTTTCTCATGTCCAAATTGACGTGAACTATATAATGAACGCGTTCGTATGAAATATTCAGTGCTTCAGATATTCGTTTTAGCCCAATTCGACGGTCTGATAAAATCATGTCATGAACTGCATCGATATTTCCGGGGACTAGCACAGAAACTGGCCTTCCCGATCGGTCATCATCTTCAATGGAAAATTTACCTCTTTTGAAGCTTGCAGTCCAATTTTTCAGGGTCGCATACGAAGGACATTGATCAACAAGGGTATTAAGCATATCTTCGTAAATCTGCTTACCTCTTAACCCTTTTAAATACAGGTACTTGATGATGACTCGATACTCCAATTTTTCGATTTTCACATTTTCGGTGGACATCTTTTTTCTTTCAATTTATTGCGTAGCTCTGGTTTACTTTTTTGACGTCAAACTTCACACTGACACTTCTAATAAGTTATTGTTCGTTGCTATGGTAACGCAATATTTTGTTCACGCATGGAACTGGTCTAGGCTAACTAGATATCAATACATCCTCGTAATTAAGCCGGAAACATTTGTACGCAATAATTTTTTACAATTTTTGAAGATAGTTGTCTCGACAAGAATGCTTGTCTCATATCGTGAATTCGGAGGATTCCAGACCACAAAAAATGTCACACAAAGATTTATCTAAAACAAAAAAGATAGCAATTAGTCAACTGGTACTCTTGAACCCGAAATTAAACGTCAGTTGGCTATTTGGTATTCCAAGATGAACCAAAACAGACGAAAATTATCCGTTCTTCAAGTGATTCCAAAAAAGATGGTGGTGACAACAACAACATGTAGCAACAATTCATCTACAAGTTCCCACACAGCTCGAAATACAATTAAGTTTTTAAAGCAAAAAAAACATCGGTCTAACGATTCCTTGACTCTGCCAAAATTCAAGAATAAACTGCGTGGTCAAAGGTCCCCGGAAGTTACAGCCAACACCTTCAAATTCCTGTACTTTTAATTTCATTTTGTTGTTAAACCAAACAATGTGGATATAATTAAATTTCATTTAATCACTGTAACATCGAACATTGATTGACAATGCGAATTTGTAATTAACAGCACATATTTATTCAAATCTGTTTGAAAAGTAAACCTCATTAAGCCTGTCATAAAAAAATTTAATCAAACGCGCTTAGCTTTCAACAGTTTAGCGTGCAAGCACAGCATTATAATCTCTGATAAAAAAAGGGTTATATATTATCGATCTGTTCATTCCGGCACGTATGTTTGTACTGGAACTTTATTAAAGCTTTTTATTAAAGTATATAAACAGCATCAACACATTATGTGTCACGTTTGTAGCGCAATTTGTGCCCCTTAATGGCACAGGAAAATTGCAAACTGCCGCTGCTTGTTCTGCCATCTAGTAGATACATGAAACGTATGCTTCCTTTTAATTTCATCTTCTTTCATAAACACATTTCGTTTTTATTGTTTTTTTCTTCACCTACATTTAACCGTCTATTGTTTTTAATAAAACTATATTTCATGAAAATATATCCAATATGGTTGCGCTACAGAAAACAATATTAATTTTTTTTATCTTCCCAAGCTGGTTTCAATCCCGGGTTTTAATTTGTTGGCTGACCCAGTTTAAATAAATATTCATATTTTCTAGAACGCTACTAATAAACAACTGAACTACTCCTGCGCCTGCTGACAGATGGCATGAATATGTACACTACTCTCCCCCCATCCCATATCCGCGAGTATGTGAATGAAGGCTTCTTCTTCCATTCCTCTGAATCTACATTCTTTTTGCACCTCTAATTTGAGCTTAAGGTTCCAATTCAGGCGACGGTGTCAGTATACCTGTTAAAAAACTCTTTCCAATGGTCAGACCAGATCCTCTCCTCTTCTCGGAGCTGCTTATTTCAACCATAATATCGCGAAAGGGTTCCGGGCTCCAAAGGGGTATTTCAGCCCCTCTCTTCGCTAGTTCATCTTCTTTTTCATTTCCTTCTATTCCAGAGTGACCTGGAATCCTCAGTGAGGTAACAATTCTATTATCTCCCAGTTTATTGAGTTTTCCTAGGCACTCTTAAACCATTTTAAAACTGATTACACAAAAACTCACTGTTTTAAGGGTTGTTTGACTACTGACAATGTCTTAGCCTCCTATATCTTTTATCAATGAGGAACTAAGCACACTTTTAATTCCTCCTCTCTATCCTGAAATTAGTCTAAAGCATTTTTTTCTGGAAGATTTAGCTGAAGGTAGGTTACCAAATTAAGTTTCTGTATATTTTCTTAACTATGCTTTGTGTCAAAATACCGAACAAAAAGTTATTGTTAAGAACTATTTTTTAACACATTCCATTCACAAAATATCCATATCTATACCAAGTATCAACATAATAGGTCATTCAGGATGGATAATATCTTTCAACATTTTTCGATATATGTATGAATTTTGATTTTGTTGATAAGGCTACCTGAGATTTTAAAAAGGATCTATACGTATAGAGTTTGAGTGTAAATGAAACTTGTAGATTGAAATCAGTTGATTGTTACGTTTTGGTACAGCTTTACTTACCACCTGTGCTGAAACGTATATAGTATGTCTTCTAAATTTAGATATCGTCATTAAACTCAGTTAAAAAATGAATTTCCATCTTAAAATGGTGAAAGATTGGTAAAATAAAAAAATAATAATTACAATAAACATTTTTGAACTTTTTATTCAAACCATTATCTCAAAAAAATCACCAATCTTATGTTTTGTTGTATTTTAACGCTTCGATAGATTATTTTCTAAGTTGTGAAAAGGGTTAACTTTTGTAAGTAATTTGAAGTCTGATAAAACTCAACTTCTGAATCTCAATGGGTGCTTATAATAATGCAAACTTCACCGTTTCCTTTAAAAACCATTAAAAAGTTCTAGTTCAACACTCTCTTCTAAACATAATATCGACAGCCCAGTCCGAACTGACCAACAAACTCTTTTAACAAGTATTTTATCCGAAGTTTCGGGACTCCTTATTCAATTTTCTCCAGTGTTCATCTGTATACTCATAAAACTTTATGAAAAGCCAGAGTCTTTTGTAAAAAAGAATTTTTATTATATTATATTTTAGGCATCGATGTGTTGAAAAGAGCGCCATAAAAACGGGAGTGAATTTCGGAATATTTTAAAACCTTTTTATTATCCAATATCCCTGCTTGTATTTTTCCAAAAAAAGTTATTGAACAAAAATAATATCATAAAATTAATTCTCTCGTATAAATCGACAAATTTATGTTAACATATTCAAATCTCAAGTGCCACCATAAGTTTGTTGATTTATGTCTCATCTTATTCGCTCTAGTAACTTTCTCTGGCTTGCTTTTATAATAATTTCAATTGTATGAGTAAGATTGTGCTATATCTGCTTCATTCATGCAAGGGTTCTGTTTCAAAACCTTATTTAGTTGCTTCTCAATAAGAAGAACAAATATTAATTGAACGTGGATCTCTCAAACTGAGCAGATTTTCAGTTCCATGCTTCACCTGCTCTTCGGATCAAGTAGGTGGTGTAATAGTCAGGCTGTCCTCTCAGATTCATAACTTTACAACTCCAGGAATCTCTGAACTTGATATCCTTACTCATTCCAATTCATCTTGAAATGTTGAAAAATCCTATTAAAATGAAAAGTAGATAGAGGAGGACCAAAAAGAAAGTAGAAAGGTTTTAAAAGATTAAATTTGTCTTTTGGATAGGTACCTACTGTTTGTATCCATAACTCAGCAGCTCAATTTCAACAGTTGATTTCACGTAACTTTATCAAAAGTTTGATTCAAACACTTGTTCTGTAAAGTTCCTCACGAAGCTTTAAGTGTTTATAATTGTTAATCATCTGCTTCAACTGAGCTTGATGGGATTGTTTCATGTTTCCTTGGGATGCTTGTGTAAAGATTTCTTACTTGGTTTCATTTAAATCAAAATATCAATAGTTGAATCAAAAACTGGAACACAAAAGAAAATAATTGGATATTTAAATTTCCATTCAGATGAAGTATCTCTTTTACTCCTTTTTGTGTAATTTCCGCCCCGGAAGTAAAATTATTATACTGAATGCGTAAATTAAAAAGCTGTGAATAACGTCAAAAACAAATTCATTCACTCGGTGTATATTTTCTTCGTCCATTTACCAGATTTCTTCAAGAAAATCTCTTATTTAAAATAAATAATATGTTTAGGAATTGTTCATGCCTACCAGATGACAAACATAAAATCATCTTCCAATGTCAATTATACCACACAAAACTACTTTAGAAAATTTTGAAATTGGTTCAACCACTTAAGAAACCGTGTGATTTGAGGCCGATCAAAAATTGTATAGCGGCAGTAATATTTTATAAATGTAAGAATAAGTATTGTAAATTGGTGAAACATATGTTCTTAAATCGTTTACAAATGATCTAGCTCCCTTCTGATCTTTGTCTACCTAATTTATTTTAAATTTAATATAAGAGTTATTGTTTGTTGCAGAAGAATTGGTAATTTTTTTTGAAATTATAATAACCTAGCTTTTCTATCAGTTTTCATAAAAGCCTCCCATATACACTGTGGGCCGAAATAAACGAGTACATTTTTTAATTGAAAATATTTTTTTTGTTTTTTGGGCGATTTATCTTCTTTTTGCAGGGCTAATAACCTAACAAGTCCTCAACATGACTGTAAATTTGAAAACAAAAATAATGTACAGGGTCGGGAAATTATATAACAGTGCATTTGAGCTCGTTGCAAATAAAAACTGTCTTAGCTAAAATTGTACTAATATGCTTTTTCGGTAGATAAACTATCCGGAACACTTCAGTAAAAAGGAAATTTTCCGAAATTACCGGATTCGCGAAATACCATTTTTTTTATTAAATACATAACAAACATTTTAACAAATAACACATTTATGAAAACAGTTTAGTAACTTTAAAACTTAGAGTAAAATATTATGAATGTGGCCACCATTATTGTTTACCACTTCTTGAAGTCGTCTGCGCCATAAATTAAGAGCCCCATTTATTGCTCCCTGTTCAAAATTGTTCCAAACAAACTGCACTCTTTCTTTGAGCTGCTCTATTGTTTCAAATTGTTGTCCGTCATACAAATTTTGTTCGAAAACTCCCTAAATTGAATAATCAACCGGATTTAGTTCTGGGCTGTTAGGTGGCCACATTTCTGGCTCAATATAATACGGGCAATTTTCACACAAGAACATCCTTGTACTGTGGGAAGTGTGCGAGGGTGCACCATCCTGTTGGAAAGTGTAATCGTAACAAACATCTTCAATTTCTGGTAATAGGTGCTGCAAGATTTGTTCTTGATACGTTTCTGAATTGAGTTTTACCCCAGCATCAACAAAAATCAGACGAGATTTTCCCAACATGGATACTGCAACAGAGACCATTACACCTTTTGAGAAATGACTTTTTTCAATCAAAAGATGCTCTAAAGGAATTTCTTTCTTTAATTGTACGTTAGAATATACCCTATTATTTTGAGTATTTTTAGGTGGCCGTAAATAAAACATTTTTTCATCTGAAAACCATATTTTTCTCATGTCTTCGCGAGAGCGGAATCTTCGTAGTAGCAAATTACATCTTTCCAAACGTTTTTCTCTTACATTGGCCGTAAGGCTTTGACAGTAAACTTTTTTAAATATTTTTAGATGGCAGTCTTGTTTAATTATTCTTCGAACTGAAGTACGGGAAATCCCAATTATTTTTGCGATTTTCCTTGCTCCAACATATTGGCCAGGCTGCAAATTTCTTAAAACAACCCTTACTCTACCAATATTTTCTTCAGTTCTCGAGCTTCGCTTCCTTCCTCTTCCACGTTTATGTTCAATAGACCCTTAGATGTCTTAAGAACTTTCCTATCGTTCCAATATGCCAATTTTTTTCAGGAAATTCATTTACAATTTTTTTTGCACCATAATTATATTTTTCACGGAAATATTTAATTAATATTCTGTCTTCTTTGCTTAAAAGTGGCATTATGAACTGACCAATTTACTTATTTAGCTGCAAATGTCAAACAAATTCCATGGCAACCTGAGCAGTCACGGCCTACTAAGTAAAATTGACAACAATAATGGTGACCACATTCATAATAGTTTTAAAATCACTAAACTGTTTTCATAAATGTGTTATTTGTTGAAATGTTATTTAATAAAAAATGGTATTTTGCGAATCCGGTAATTTCGGAAAATTTACTTTTTACTGATGTGTTCTGGATAGTTTATCTACCGAAAAAGCATATTAGTACAATTTTAGCTAAGACAGTTTTTATTTGCAACGAGCTCAAATGCACTGTTATATAATGTTTTTTATAAGTCCGACCCTGTACATTATTTTTGCTTTCAAATTTAGTCATGTTGAGGGCATGTTAGGTTATTAGCCCTGCAAAAAGAAAATAAATCGCCCAAAATACCAAAAAAATATTTTCAATTAAAAAATGTACTCGTTTATTTCGGCCCACAGTGTATAGTACGTTTAGTTACATACACAGATTTTTTAATTTAGACTATTCAGCTTCGCTCAAAATCCTTCAAGCTCAAAAATATATAGAAAGGGGACTCAATGTTTTTAAAACAATATTCTTATATAACTGATGATTCAATATTTTCGAACATAAATTTTTTTGTGGTATTTTTTTAAAAAAGAAAGAAAATGTAAAATAGAATATTAACCACAGGCAGGCATCAGTAACGGATGGCAATGTCTGGAATGGAACAACAGCCAGCTAGATAGGGAGCTGTTTGCAGTTGCGTTTGACGTACTTGACGTGTCATTTATTAAAAAGGTCAAATTGTTTAATGGAAGAGAGTGGCACTTCCAAACAAGCTGACACTTGCTCCTTTTAGCATGTTTTATTTCTTATCAGTACGGCAGTATTCAGGGCAAATTTTATAAATCGTTTGCTCGATGATAAAAGCAGAAATAATGAATTTATTATTCCGAATGTATTATTAAAATAATTAAAGTACCTAGAGAAGAATTCACTTTTCCAATTAATTTGTATTTATTTCAAAAATGTTGATAAATTTTTCTTAAACCAATAAATATAATATTTCATATATTTGTAGAATATTAAAAATATTTAATCAACATATTCATCTCCCTGAGAAGCTTTGCTTGCTTGTATTACTAGATTTATTATACATATATACGACGACATAAAATGCGAATATGCCTAATCTAAGTCATTTCCGCGAAGAAACGTTTCCTAAATATTTCATTCCGCACAAACTAGAGTCCCCAATTAAGTTAAACATCAAAGAATTAACAACCGAGGAAAATTGTCCTCAAAGCAATATTTATAGCTATATATGGAGTTAATGTCTTGTTAGTATAGTCTCCTGGTATTTTAATATTGCTATATAATTGGAATAACTTTCTTATTACTCCGGTGGATTAAAAAGTGAGTGAGTGGAGCTAGTGAGTAAATAAGGGTGACTGAGTGAGTGAGTGAGTAAGTCAGTGAGTGTGTTAGAGGATTAGCTAAGCAATAAGTGAATGGGTGTGTGATACAATGAGGGAATAAGGGTGTGAATGAATGAGTAAATTAATTGAGAAATAGTGAGTGTGTGAACTAGTGATTGAATGGGGGTGTAAGTTAGGGAATTATTGAGTAAATTAACAAATGAGTGGGTTAATAAGTGAGTTAGTGAGTAAGTAAGCAAGTGTGTGTCTAGGTGGATGGTCTAAGCAATGAGTGAGTGAGTGAATAAGTGAGGAAAAGAGTGTCTGAATGAGTGAGTGAATAAGTGAGAGAATAGGTGAGCGAATCAAATAGTCTCAGTGAATTAGTTGGGGAATGTATGAGTGAGTGCATGAGTCATTCATTTCAATACATAAATCTTGAGTACCTTATTGATTGTGATCATATTTTCCTTTTCCATCTCTATTTATTGATGGCTTTTATTGCAATAATTAAAATCATCACTGCTTTCAAATTTCCTGCATTATACTCGAATTTATCATCACATCCTATTATTTTGAATATTTGCAGTCCATCATGATGCCATAACAAGTAATATAAAATGATGTGGTTGTCTGGTATTTATTTTAAATAAATGCAGCCCCACTTTCATATATAAATTCTCACACTTAATGAAAAATTCGTTATATACCTAATTAAAAATGCAAGCTATATCTTTTTAAGTATTAATTAAACAATCCCTGCCACTAATACGAAATTAATTCCTAAACCCGCTCGTTTATCTTTAGAAGATTGAACGTACATCGCTCCCGGTACAGACACAATCAAAAATCAATTAGAACCTTGTTAAATAATAATAATTCCAATTTGTCTAACAGAGATAGATGGTGATGTTAACGTTTTATAAAAGCTTAAAATTAATTATTCTATTAGTGTTACAATAAGGACGACGCGCGTAGGGTTCCATCTTATTCCTTTTCCGTAGCTTCTAATCACCTTGTAGCTAAATGATCAAGGAAAATTTGAATTAGAAGGGAAATAATTAAGCAGATGAACAGGCAGGTGCTCAATTTTACGATGGAATACAATTGATTCCATTAAATTTTGTTTTGGAACAAACTAAAGATTTATTAGCAAATCATTTCCATGAATTTCACTTCACAGAAGCAACTTTACATTAAAAACTTCAAGCAATCCGTTCATTACAGTCTTGGACACTCACTCTGGAGCATTTCATAAGTTGTATACGCAGCAAAAATTAATCCCTTAAATACAATCGATATTAACATATCCTTTTTTCCCAAGTACCAGCTTCAGACCAATTTGAAAGAGACCCTCATTGGTAAGGAGAGTGTAGTGGTAGTTGGTAATTTGTAGTAAATTTGATATACATTTTAAGATGCCTGGCAAAAATATGTAATTTGGTTCCCAGCCCCAAAAAGGTAATTGGTAATTTATTGGATCCCGGGCACTACCTGCGTAATCCCTTGATTATTTTGTTATAATTCATTGCAAAGTAATTATCTATTATGTGCTTAAATATCTTCTGTATGTTCCTCGTGGTACTTAGGTATTTAAATTTTTTAGTTGGCAGCCACTAAACTTAAATTGAGTGGATTGCTGCTAGAGGTACAGTAACAGAAGGATCTACTTTTGTTGCCTTTAACCTGCGAAATTTCGATAATGGAGTTACAGGATAAATTGAGAAAATCAGACTTCGACGGTTCATAGTGTTCTGATATTTACAAGACCTTTAATGTAGGTACACAATGCGTTTTTTCCAAAATATCATGACGATATTTGGAGGTGAAATAATGATTTTATCAAAAAATTTAGACGACCAGTCTTTTTCATATCCCAAAAAGTTATTGTTGTAAATTTTGAACAAAGGAGTGGTTATGAAAATATTTCGTGATTTAAATTGTTCTCCGGTAATTCCTTTAATGCTTAGAAAAATCCCCCATATATGGAAAATAATTCCATGAATCTATTGGTGGTCCTAAGAACTTTTTAACTGTTGAATTGTAAGATTTACGCGTTGTTTTGTATACCAGAATTTAGATTTTTTGGACTTTTCAATGATTTTATTTTGGATAATTTTCCTAGCCTATGATCTACCATAATCGTGGCTGCTTTGTGAACATTTTGTAAATCTATCGATACAATTTCCAATTTTGTCTAGTCATATTAATGTTATACCTTTATGAAACTAGGTGTTTCTAATTAATTTCATTATTTAATGAAGAGATTATGAAAATTGTGGAACGATATTGACATATTATCGTCGGCAGAATAACAGAAGTTACATTTGATGTGATGCTTAACCGATATTTAATATTTTACATTAGAAGTTGGGAAAAATAGTTTTCTTCAATACCTTTCTCAAGCGTAGCCAGCCCATTTGTTGCCACGAATATTGTTACTGTCTTCATATTCAACACTTTTTATAAATGATTCGATCCGCCGATACATGTGGTTTCAGTTTGTGACCCCAATACCTGAAACAAAGGTCCTATTAGAATAATTATTATACTGCCTAAATTTCTAAGTAATTACTCTACATTGAAATAAATAACACGTACAACTAATTACTATTAACGAACAAAGCTCCTGCACCCAATAAACTACTATTAATTTAACAGTGGAATTCCATAAATTTATTTAATTTCCATCATTACACGTCGTTTATTTCAATGGAAAAGAAATACACAATTTATCCACTGACTGAAATAAACAAAATAATGAGGATTAATTGTAATTAGTTAATTAATTGTTATAATTAATTTAAATAAAAGATATTATCCCGATGTTTCGCAAAATGAATAAATCCTACGTAAATTTTAATTTTTGGAGTGACAATTAGTATTAAACAGAGGTGGACTGTGTAAATGAAACAGTGTTTTAACTACTAAAGAATATATTAGTTAATTTATTAATCCCAACAAAAATATCACCAGTCCGGCCCTGCTTCTTATCATCATTTATTATGACTTTTATATTTTCATTTCATTAATTCTGTTAGTTTTGTAATAACCATTGGGTGCTTGGTAGGCCGGCTGCTTCTTATAAAATTATTCAATTCGAAGCTTTTAATAGCAACTTTATTATAATTTTTGATGTTATTAAAGTCGTATAATCCAAAACATCCTCCAAACTTTCCATTCCTATTATCTCCTTACCAAACCAACATAAAATACTAAATAGAAAACAAGATTTTGAAGTTAGATTGGATTTTATGACATAATTCTGGGTTAATTATTTTGTTATTTATTATATGGTGATCATATCCCTGCTGGGTACAAATTAAGATGTAAAATTTATAGAACAAACGACATTTTTGAAAAAATTAAAATACATTCCGTTTTATCTTTCGCTTCTGATCTGGATTTTCATCGTTAAAACGTAAACGCTTGCGAGAACCAGCCTCAGAGAAAGTTTCTATCATCTCTTGCAGCTGATCCTGCTTCCGCTGATCTAAAATTTGGAGCAAGGTGGATTGAATAGGAATAGGCTCTTGGGAACTTCCTGGCTGCATCACCTAGTTTTCTAGAAGTTCTCGTTCCTGATCCAACATTACAGAGGTATTAGTTACAGCCGATAAGTCGTAATCCATCTCCTCTGCAGATTTTGTAGTTACTTTGTCCACAAAACTCTAGGGAAAAAGGTCCATCACAATAGAGCCCAAAATCTCCCTCACAACGACGAAAGTGTTCCTAGTATCTCGAAGGTAGGCTGGAATATGTTCAGTCCTCAGACCAATACTATTTTTTCCAGTACTATTTGTCCTGTATATACATATAATAATTATAAAGGTGATGTTATAGTGTTGAAGATTGTAATTAACATGTTACTTATTTTTATTACAAATTAAATTTTTGTAAATTATAAAAAAGTGTCTTTCGACGTATACAATAGCTATGGCGTTGATAAAAAAACCTGGTAATTGCCCATTAATTCCATTGGGGTTTTGGGAATCTCGCGTTTTAGTAGCACATAAACGTTAGCCTGAAATATATGAGATTGCAGTGCTATTTAATAGAATGAATTAAATGCGGAATGTACACATCAGTTTCCTCAAAAATGTTAATCTCCTCTTTACAGCAAATGCATGATAACTTTTCGTTGTAAGTCAACGTATAGCAAATTTATTATGAAAGGCGTTTGCAAATAATGGGCTGCTTAATTTTATTACATAAGAGGTTCGGAAAAAGAGCTGGTCCCAAATTAATGAATATGTATATCACAGATGAATCTGGCAATACACAAGTAGACTAATGCCTCCTCGAGTTGTCAAAGAAAAGACAGGAGAGATGTTCCTTGCCACTGGGATATCTTATCTTTGCACTTTATGTAGAGCTCTAGAAAATCTCAGGATTAAAACCTTAGCACTTATACCAATGGCACTATTTGAACCTCACAAACCTATTGAGACTTTTGTGACTCACTCTGTGGATAAAAACAATGTAATTGTTTTCAAATTGTAAGATCGGTGGTTAGTTGACGTTTGCTCTTTTGAAAATTTCCGTAAATGTGGTTTTCGAAAGTTAACCGATACGAAATGATCGAGGGTCGTTGTTTAACTAGTTTTCGATAACAAAGTCAACATTATTTCCGATTCCTCGCTGAATCCGAATCCACTTTCCGATTTTCGCACACCTTCCGCTTGTTCAAATTGGATGGATGACGTTAAAAGTTTTTCAATTTTGTGGATTTAGTAAATTATAACAGACAATTTTTATTGAAGTAAATACCTTTGTTTTTGGTAAATTACATTCTATATCCATTAAATAAACAAGTGTGAGCTGAAAGGTTTTAGATCTGTAGTGATATTGAAATAATTTACAAATCTTTGGTAATAATTCATTTACAAATTCATCTTGATTCGGTTTGGCGTAAAAAAGTTAATCTGCACAAGGAAGTTGATGAAAATGGTAAGTCTATTTTCGACTTCAAGGAGTCTGTAGCTTCAATCGGCAGTCACACAGTAGCAGCACAGATTTTAACCATCTGAACCATCTTCTTCTAGTCATCAGACACCTCACTTTGTCTTTTGAACCAGCCCTATTCTGTTCAGATAATAGGTTAAGCAGCAGGACTCTATTTATTGGCCCGATCTACAACCTGTACATATTCTGCAAAGCTCCAACTTTCACTGTGGAAGTTTTTTTAATGAGGACCTTTGCTTGTCTTAAGCGTGGTATTCCATCTGAATCTCTTTAGTGTGTTTAAATGAGCTATCCTGATGGCTTGTCGACGTAAGAAGGATAATTGTACATGTGGAAAGTTTTCTAGATCCAAATATGGACATTTTTTTTTATTGTGACACATTACTAGTATGAGCGAGTCTAAAAGAACTAGAACTCGATGTCTGCGCCACCAAACGGGACCAAATGTGTATCTAAATCATCCAGGTACTAACTGAAACAAACGCACACAAAAATATTATCAAAATCGATTTCAGTGGCATCCGTACAGAATAATTATATCTAGAAAGATTACAGTGTATAATGTCTTAAACTTTTTGAAAGAATGTAAATTCCCACCCATAAAATATTTTCTGGAAATCAGGGAGTCATGAAAAGGTGAGAAATTCCAAAGTTATATCAGTTATTAAGGAAAAGTTGTTTTTGGCTTTGAAAAGTTCCTTTAAACTTGTGAAATATTTTGCTGATTAGATAGGATGAAATGTAAGGATTAAGTTCACTAGGGCAGCTGTCAGTATTTTTGAGGGATAAAGTAGCGGGTGAAAGTTGTGATAGATGGACTGGAGGGTTGCGGCCGTGAAATTACAAAAGTTGTAAGTGTTTCAAACTTTCTGCAGGCAAAATAATTTGATAAATTGTAGTGAAATATATCAAGACCATAATAGTAATAATAAAAAACTTTATTTTTGTTTTCAAATTTGATAATTCCTGAAAATTATGTTGTTTTTTCCTCCACTCTTCATATTTTCTTTTATAAAAATGATAATACCAAACAGTCCGATCTAAAATTCGACTAATCTTATTTCCTATAAACATTCAGTCCCCAAAACACAAAATCTACCCTTCACGAACGTGCTCTATCGCTATCGTCATCTTGGAGACCTCGTATTTTCCGTAGGAATACGCAGTACCTAGCGTCGCGGCGGCAAAACCAGGATATAGATAGTACGTCAAGCAGTGGTGTACACCTATTACATTTTAATATCATTATCTGAATATATGGGAACATATTTATCTAGAGGAGCGAATGATCTTGGTCTGATTTGAATGCAAGAAAAATAGGGTAATATCCTGGACAATCTTAACCTTACTGACTGCCATTAAAACTACTCAAAATCCCCCCAGTTAACTAGTGTCCTATATAGAAGACACGAAACTTCTGAATAGGAAGTGAAAAAAATGGGAATTAATGAATTCCAGTATCCCATGTTCTTTGCGCACTTCTCGTTTCCATTGTTTTTAATAATATTGATATATGTGATACTAAAACCTATATTTTATAAATTACCCATAAATTTTTTATTAAAAGATTGTTTTGTAACGTCTCTGGTAGTCCGCTGGTGATGGTGTAACGTCGTCGGTATGTACGTGATAAAGACAAGAGAGACTATTATAAATAATTCAGAAATTCGTGCCCTGGTAGAGAATTGCAGGAGAGTAAGGAATAAAAGATGGTTGCGGGTTGTGAAGCTTCACGATTTCTTATATAATTTCATAAGAATAGGGAAGAAAAATTCTCAAATGAAAATGCCACTCGCCAACGGACTGACTTTTCTATTCCATTCTCTTTATTTTTGTTTCTCTTTCTCGCTTTCTATTACTTGGAAAATTTGTGAGCTATGAGTAAATGCTTATAACGTAATATTCTTCAAATATATTACTTTGAGGATTTTATCCTTAATAAATCTCTTTAAAAAAGGGCCATAATTCCAAATCATCCAATAAACGTACACATCTTGTTCGGTAGTTACTTATGTCAAGCATAAATAATCAATTCTGAATTTGTCACATCTCGTCGGAAAATATCTACCTGAAAATTATTCAAATTATTTCAGAATCCATAAGATCCAGCGCTTGTATTTTGTCAAATTCTCACTTATTATCATCTTAATCAAGCCTTCTCTTAAGAACGCCGCAGGTAGAGCACTTGGCATACAACAACATAAAGACCTATTCACACATATATCCACGATAAACAAAAGACAGTGAGACCGTCGGCATTCTGCGCGAAGCCATTAAAGTCCCATCAATGGGTTTTTAATGGTACAATGCCTTCCAACAATTCTCGTCTTTCTGACTACCAATTAGAATGAGGACGGTAGGTAAATTTCCTGCGTATGCGACCAATGGGAAGACAGGAAGCTTAAAGCGATCTGATATTCAGATATTATCATCTACTTCCTGTTCTAATCACCTTTTTCCTTCTCGGTGAACACGAGTGTTAAAAAGGTGTGAATTAATTTTTTTATGCTGAACCCCAAATTACTATAATACCTAATACTAAATACATGGTATCCGATACTTCAAACATGGCACATTGTATTGCCTTACACTGCAAACTTTTGTTTTTTATTGCCATAATAATAATAATTATTATTTATTTTCTCCCCGACAAATAACAAAATTTGTATGGAATTAGTCGCAATGAAAACTTCTATCCTAATAATATCTATATATATATCTGATAAAATTTCACACAAAATTCTTCTGTGGGGAAAACACAACATTAAATTAAAAATGATTTCAATTTTTTTTTGAATTGTATTAGCGTTTTTTATTGCCATAATAATAATAGTAATAATTATTTATTTTCTCCCCGACAAATGACAAAATTTGTATGGAATTAGTTGCAATCAAAACTTCTATCCTAATCTAAAATTGACATGCAAAATATAAATAAACAATAGGTATCTGATAAAATTTCACACAAAATTCTTCTGTGGGGTAAACACAACGTTCAATTAAAAATGATTTCAATTTTTTTTGAATTGCATTAGCGTAGTACAGTTTCTGATAGTTAAAGGTAATTTATTATAAAACCGTTGCCCTTATATAACCGAAGATTTGTACTTGTTCAATAGTCTAAGATATTTTATTTAAGTATAAACAAACACATAACTCAAAAATATGCAACCACGACAATGTTAAAATATACATTTCAGCTAGATTAACGTGGGATGGGCAGCGGATTAAATCTTCTGTGTGACTTATTCCTTACTTTTTTTATTTGGACTTGCATATTTTATTTTAAAATTCAATCCATATTTTATCGTTAATTTTCAATTATCTTTCCGTGATTCTCATCAAATTTCGATTTTATGTAAAATCTGACAAATCCAGACACTTCATGCCGTTGGCATCAAAATAGGTATTTAAATTTTTGATGTAAAACGCTGCAATACATGGGAGGATGATACCAAGCACAAGTGTTTGCTACATTTGGATTAATTTAATTGAAAGGTATCTATGCAAAATTTATAGACTGATTTAATTGTTATGTACAATAAATACGTCGAATAAAGTAGCAGAGGATTATTGTATTATTAAATATTAATAATTTAACCTCAGCGATTGTTTTAAAAAACTTTCCAATTACATCTTTCTTGTAATTTTATTTATTTAAATCTCTACGCCTTGACTATTATGGTTATTGGCATCTGATTTTGAACTTCAATTTTCAGTACCCTGTTCGGAAACTCAGAACTTTTAACGGTTCATGTTCCCATAAGAAAATCTTTCAATTATCGAGAGCTTTCTGTATAATCCTGCAACACCTTGTATATAAAGGTATGTTAGTTCCAAATTATAATATTTGTTAACTATACTGAGCTAATTGGTACATCAATAAAATATCCGAAACTATAAAATTTAATTAAAAAAACACACCTTTTAGTTATGTCGTAGTTGTGATCTAAAACACTTATTTGAGTTTTTGTATTAGTCGAATTCTCGAATTCCTAAGGTATTCATTCTGCCCGCCGATCGCGATGAACCTATTCAATTTAAAAATACCTTAGAAATTGTTCATTCCACCAAATGTCGATAATCGTTCATATAAAAACTCTTCGGATGTACCTATGTACGTATATTTACGCAAGAACTTGACCATCTATCTTGATGATATATTTTTGCCTTCTATATATTGTATCAATATTGAGCTACGTGATTTTCCACTGGAAAGATCCTTGGGTTCCATTCACTCCTATCCTAGTCTCTTTTTTATTGCTTCTGAGTCATCTGTATACCGTTGAATGGCATTTTTTCCATGCCTGTAATGGTGCTGGGACCATTTGTGCTTATCTTTTGGATAAAATTACCTTGCGTCATTTGTATACAGTACAAGAGATATTAACTTTTGGTTTAATTATTAGGCTCGAGTGTGAGCCGCCTCTTGAATTTAATTGGAGCAAAGTTGGCTGTGAGAATGTGACGTGGACAAGAGGACACAAAGACATAACTCACATACCGACTCAGGTTTGACGTGTCACATTAACTTTCAGAAGGAGATAGATGTTCAAAGAAATAGGGAACAAGGAATTGTGTAGGGCTATATTGGAATAATTTCCTATTGGTATATTGTTCGATTTCTTGGTCTAGTAGGCCTTTGTTGTAGTTAGAAAGGGGATGTTTGACAAAACAAAAGCAGTCTACTCCAGCGATCTGATTGAATCTGGCAAACAAGAGGTGATATTAAATGAAGATGATACAACAGTTCTTGGATACCACTTTTGCTTAATTAGTGTTATATATTATGTTTTAAATTTTATATGATGTCGATAATATTTGTAACACATGTATTTTCCATAAATATTCTTGTTGTAAGTTTGGGTTTCACTTCAAAGATAAAAAAAAAAAAATCTGGAATAGACTTTCCTGGAATCAAGACTGTCAAAAATTCCAGTAGTTATGAGTAAAAAAATCACCAACTTACTGCTCCACGTTTAGCTCGTCTTTTTTTTAACGCATTCACCACCGGATAAAAAATGCGTTCAGTGGTGATCAAGATAGCCTAGTTTTCTCGGTAGTTTACTTGTTTTGTAGTACACCGCTCAAAGTAGACAAGATGTCGGTGACAAAGGTCTGTTTTTCGTGCGCATTTAGCAACTTTTTTGGATAACAAGAACTTTTTGAGATAACCATCTATAATTTGTTACTTGTATTCCAACAGGCAGAATTGGACTTCAAGCATATAAGAATATAATATAAATATATGAAATAGTATATTGTCTTACAAGGGGTATTTTAGGGGTGATTTGCATCGAAGTTGATATCAATACTCCTTGCTTTTGATAAAATTACCTTTTATTTTGGCACGTTTGAAAACTCAATCCGATTTTATTCAAAAACGTCCTATTAGATCCATTTTCGAATTGTACGCGAGCAAAAGCTAGTATAATACACAATTTCTAACTACTTGTTGCAAGAAAGTCCATCTCTGTAATTGCATTTAACGATTATAAGGCCTCGAATTTTTTGTATTCGCTTGGATGGAGATGTTTGTTTTTGCTGGTTAGGTTCTAGCATAAATTTCGGGGTAACTTTGCATATTCTCGTAGTTTGAGGACAATTTACATGTACTATTGGATACAGAACTTGACCGCAAAGATTTTCCTTCTAAAAAGAGAGACGGAGGGAGATAGAAAGAGTGAGATACGCTCAACATATCAAGGCGAAATGAAGGTCTATAATTTACTCCAGAAAGTACGTCTGTACGTTTATCGGGATCTTCTCGCCTACAAGTCCTACAACTTTGTTTTAGAGCTAGTAATAACTTTAATAATTGTGGTTGTGGTATTATTATAGTAACAAACATTCCTAGGGTGTTCCTAATAAATATACCAATGTAGTTTCGTAAAAAAGTGCTACAATTTATTCCACGTCACACGTTATCCACATACTATATACTACAGCGTTTGCTTGTCGAGTATTAAAATTTTAATTTTGAGCACTTTATCTTACCCAGTTAAAAAAACTGTATCCCAATTTGTACAATCTCAAAAATATATCCTCTTATTTTTCACCTTCATATAATATTAAGACGTTTTTTCCTTTACCAGCCATTTTTTTTCAGTGACATATTAACCAGACCGAAGCGAATAAGAATGTCACCTTTTTTTATGATCCCATTATAAAGGTGACACATTAAATCCCTTCGTACCCCAGTGTAAGGAAATAAAACTGATTTTATTTCAAATAGAATTTTGTCTGAGAAGTCGTTAGGACTAATCCCGCAGGTGTCACTGCCTTATTATTTCCGAACAATCAACTGAAAAAAGTTAAGCAAGAATGAAGGAGAACGAGCGACACTGAAATAATATCAGAGGCGGATTGAGTAAAAAAAAACAATAAATTAGTGTGGAAAGGAAACGCATAAAAATTATAAATTCAATTTTTGCAAAAATGCAAAAATTCACTCATGACACTCCCGTGGAATGCACACCTAGCATATATTACTTCAAAAGCAACAGGCGCTCTCTGAAAGAACCGAAACGTGCCGAAACCAAAAATGACGCAACAAAAGGCAAAAACAGAGTTGGAAATAAAACAATGACTACCCTGCATGGGAATCACTGTGATTGCGACAAATTTTATTTAGGTGAAACATCTAGACCATTGAAAATCCGAATAAATGAACATGAAAGGTATATATTAAAGATAAAAAGTTCTTTAAGTAAGCTATTTGCAAACATTCTTGGGAAGAGGGGCATCATATTCAATTCATTATTTTTTATCCAGGTTTTCTTCTGTTATATCATTGGAATTGTTATTAATTAATAAACACTTCAATACACAAAATCACAAAACTGATTTAGACAAGATTTTTGTCGGAAATAAGATCGGTTCGCAAAAGAAGGTGCTTGTACTCCTTTTATTAGACCCGAACCATTTTGTGGATTTCATAAAAAACGCAAACTGAAGTGTTGTTTTAGATACATAAAACCCAGATTTAATCATATTCTGGAATTCACTACGTCTCTGTTTTTAGACATAGTCAGTTCACTACGAAGTATTTAGGGATTACGACGAGATCTTAATCTCTGTCTTTGAAATTTTACCATCAGGCTCTGTCAATGCCGACGGTTTCATTAAGGCATTTCATCCGTTAAAGTTGGGTATTTTCTATCCCAAATTTAGTTCCAGACTCTTTGATTAATATCTATCATCATTATTCAAACCCCGAGATGATCCTACCTTTTATCAGCTCAGTAATGGCTACTGTTATAAGCATAACAGAAAAATAGAGTATGTTAACGTGCCTCAGAAATGATAGAGTAGTGTCATGCATGAATTATAATTGAATTAATAATCTTTGCTTCAACAAAGGAAATCTTACAATACCATAATTTCTCTGCAATTTTGTTAAATAATTTTGTTAAGTCATATTTTCACGTATATCCACGTTTTGTATAATGGGATTATGTCAAACGTAACGTTTAACTGTAGGTAATTAATTAACTGTTTTGATAATCTCAACATCCCATTATCTCATTGGACGCTACTGTCTCTACAAGTTGCATGCTTCCTCCATATAATGCTCACCTGGTATTGGCTAATTAATTTACACGCGATAGCTCACCCGCCTAAGGCTTTAACACTATCAGCACTCATTATATTCGCTTTACCAACTACCACGATGTCTGCAGGAGATTTCATTTTCTCTACGCTCTGTTACTAGTTGTTACCTCCCAGTTTGCAGCTTAAGTATGCATAGATTATACAGAGTATCACACTTCAACTAAATCTACAAATTAAGCAAGGAATTATTTATTTCAAATAAAACAACTTTTTCGGCAAATTCAGTATCTATCTCAGAGGTAAAGTGTATTTAGTCACCAAGTTTTAAGAAGAGCTACTATAAAGTTTACTTATTGTTCAAATGAATTTTTACCAAATATTGGGAACTTTGGAAAAGTTAATGACTTAATAGTTAATGACACTCGTTGGCGATCAGATTTTTTTTTATTAAAACTAAATATTTATGTTAGAAACAATATTTTATTTATATAAATATAAAGAAATATAAAACTTAACTTTTCTAGGCGAAACAAACATAAAATTATGTAAAGTCAAAACAAGAGAAAGTGCAACACAAATATTTTAAAATAATAGGTTTCAATCGTCAATATCCTCTACTCTTCCAGAATTTGAATGTTGAAGGTTTTCGGACCACGCTTCAGCACGGGAAATGTCAAATGACATTAACATAGTACCCCTCGATACGCCTTCTGGACTATACTTCCACCTTTTGATGAAATTACGTAACTAGGAGTTAAATCTGTTTTCCACTACCATTTCTCTAAAAAATGTCACTTAACACACTTTACCTATGAGGTGCTGAATTGCACCCATTACTTGCTACTCAGTCCCATCTCCTGGATGAATTCCAGGATACCCACAGGCCTTAGTTTAGGTAAGTATCCCTCTTCTATCTAGTAGTCTCCTAGTAGCAAAAGAGTTTCATCCCCTCTCTTTGCTGATTTATCTGCTATTTCACTTTCTTATTTTCCAGTATGTCTTGGAACCCACATTAAGTTCGTTGAGTTTTCCTAGACATTTCCATACTATTTTAGTACTGATTACGCAAAAACTCATAGCTTTAATGGCTGCATGATTTTAATGCCGCCTGAAACATGCTTGTAGTGGCGTGAAATTCATTGGCAATGTCATGTGCTTGATTTCTTATTGATAGGTCTGCTCTCGTCTTCAACAACTACTCCTCGCAATGATGATTGGTTTGATCCCTGAGCTACAGCCCCAACTTTACTTTCCCAGGCGCATTTATTTTAGAGTAGGTTTTGTAGAAGAATCAATAGGTACCTATTTATTATTCCTTCCGCTTTGGCCTGTATTTTTTTTTCACGTGGCACACACTTTTTGAATGTATTTATTATACTAAACCAATTTTTTTCAAATATTAGTAAGAAAGATATCCACTTATTTGCAATAAACGCAGTAGAGCTACTCTCAGTAACTAAAATTCATCATAATTTGTAATTTCAGGTAGCAAAACAGCCAAAGGCTGTAAAACAAACATTTGATGGATAATGCAGAGATCGCTTATAAACGAGCAATATTTCTAAAGTAAACTCATCAGTATTTAGCAAGATATGATAATTTTACTCATAATGCTTGTTAAATTCATAAATATTCATCAATAAATTTCATACTTCACATGTTTTAACAACCCCAGGTCGAAATACCCATCCCTGAAAATATTTTGGTTAACGAGAGAATCTGAATAAAGTTTATTTTGTTTTTGGTGGAATTTTTAAAAAATATTAGTAGTACCTACGTATAATCTACTCGCACTGTCGAACTAAATTATCAATTAATTGGAATTTTTATTAAACAAAAAAGGTTCATGAACTACTAAAAAAATAAACGACGTATACAATCTCAGTCACCTAAGATTGTGACTTTCTGGTAACTTGATAAATCTGGTACACTCTTTTGACACAAAATATCAAAATTATCAGCATTATCAAGTGAACCTAAAATAAATTCAGATCAAAGATGATCCTGGTGGTTTTCTTGTCACTCTTTACTTTTTGTTTTGTTGTATATTTTTGGCAAAAACTTTGTAGAGTACCGTGGAATATTACCGGAATGCCAGGCAGGTTTCCGGATTTACTAATGTAGTTAGTGCTAAGATCACTAGAATCCCAAAACTTATATAGGTATAGCTCGGCCTCTTTGTTTATGGTTATTTATAGCCAATTGTATAGTTGTATAGTATTCACAATATTTACGTGTGAACAATAAACCTTATTTATTATTTATTATTATTATAATCAGCTTTTCACTTTTTCCTATCTTTCGTGTATAAACAAAGAGACTACAAAAACCAAAAATTTGATTCCGCAATATAAATAAAAGGAGCCCATAATTGGCGATGTGGTCCTTGTCGAGATTTAATGATAACCGGGAAGCGCCGGAAATACCAAACAAAAAGGAATGAAATGGCGTAGCTATACGAAAGCTGCTCAAGGATCTGACATTTTAAACTGAAGAGATTACCACTTTTGAAAATGTATCAATTCTCTCACACAACGTTTTTGTCAATACTGGATTTTGTCAAATGCCTTCATTAAGAAACTGAAGGTTTCTAAAACCGCAAATACCAATTCCAATTGTACAAAATAACCTCGCAAAAATAATTTCTCCGCGCTAGTGGAAATTGCTGAAGTAGTAGGGAGCGTAGAACCGAAAACCGCAGAGATAAGGGATGACACAACTACATTAGCTTTCCAGGAAAATTCGATTTAAATTTCCTCGTCCCGACGCGCCACCTTATAAAATTTTCTTTTGTTGGGACGCCATTAGAATTTATATTATTGTTTATAGGAGAGAAAGGACAAAATACCCATCACAGGCCTTTTTAGTTTTAGACTCACGCTGATTTGGATCATCGTTGTTAAGGTGATGTTTTTTGTAAGAATCCTTTCAGCTTGATGCCCTTACGACAGCAATAAAATCACCAGTCTTCGATTGGGTTTGAATATTTTGCATCGTGTATCTATTGGATGAATACTGATTGGAATTACATTACGTTATAATTTAAAAAAATTGGGTACCAAAAATACTATTCCAATTTTTACAAAAATATTATTAAACAAAAGACCTTCACCGCTTTACCTGATATCAACAGAGTCTCCAAAGCTTGGTGATGATGTATGACATTTCTGTTGGCCATAATCACAACAACAACTTAATTCAATTTTTGAAAACTTCAAATTTGGGTTAGTGGATAAAAACCGTTCACTGAGAGTATCAACAAACCTAAAGTGAATTGTGAATCATAAATATCGTCGTTCAATGTTCGCCATCCAAAACATACTTTTTCTTTAATTTATTCGGTAATTATCAACAACAAGTACATAATTTTCTTGAGGTGGCAATTTGATTTCTTCGCCATCGCGTTTGTAACTCCCGTAATATGTCTCTTATCAGCTATTAGGTTTTAAATAGCAGCACTCCTTTTCTGATAATGATGATGATAACACTCAAATGGAGAATATATAGAAACGCATTAAGGTACATTGGTATATTTTAAATAACTAGAAATAAATACACTTGAATTGTATTCATCCATCACTCCAATATTCTCGCTGGCGCCATTTTCAGTTTCACAAACGTATCCCATGAAACAATACGTCAAACGTCACTTCTCACAGCACGCATGTCACTAGGTATAATGTTGATTTGGTGTCCCACTCCACTGTTCTCGAAGACACCATTCTTAATCCATACCACGCTTTTTATGATTTAAAACCGTGAAGAAATCTTAGGATATGCGAAAATATTTTTTCGTGCAACCGGACGCGAAGTCAGTATTTCGCGTTCTCAACACTGTCCGCGAAATTCAATTTCGCGGCCGTTACCCATAGCAACGGCTGCGAAACCAAACGTCACTTCCAAATTTGAATATCACTTCCAAATTTGACATTTCTAAAATACTACAAAGACAAGGATTATTTTTTATTGAATACCAACAAACACATAAGTACTTATATTATTTAGGATGGATATTAACATTATTGTACAGTTTGTATTATTACTTATACTTACTCCAGAAGTTGAAGCAAGAACTGTCAAAATATTTTGTATATATTGAAACATCATTTCCATAGCACCCATTGTTAAATAAATTAAAATGCTGTTGATTTTAGAGCAATGATATATTTATTTACAAATAACTATTTTCGTGCAATCGGACGCGAAGTCAGTATTTCGCGTTCTCAACACAGTCCGCGAAATTCAATTTCGCGGCCGTTACCCATAGCAACGGCTGCGAAATCAAACGTCACTTCCAAATTTGACATTTCTAAAATACTACAAAGACAAGGATTATTTTTTATTGAATACCAACAAATACATAAGTATGTACTTATATTATTTAGAATTAATATTAACATTAATTTTACAGTTTGTATGATTACTTATATTTACTCCAGAAGTTGAAGCAAGAACTGTCAAAATACTTTGTATATATTGAAACAGATCATTTCCATAGCACACATTGTTAAATAAATTAAACTGCTGTTGATTTTAGAGCAATGATATTTATTTACAATTATCTAGTTTAATGGTTTTAACGATTGCACGAAAAATAGTGTGTATGCCATGGCCGCGAATCTTTTTAACGACCTCAAGATTATCTTGCCTCGGCGATAACTGTTCTTTCGGTACGTTAAAAAGGTATTTCGCGGCCTAAGCATACAAATAACTATTTTAATAAATCCAGTTGGATATATTCTCCTCTCAAATATTCAAACGTGAATAATGTAATTTCAAACTTAAGAAATCAATTTTGAAGTTGTAGAAATAGACACCACCTATCCTTAATAAAAGGACCTGTCTCGAAGATTAAATAACATAAAAATCCGGCACTACGAGCTGTTGGTCGGGGAGAAACAGAAGAGACGAAGTGTAGGAGGGCCAATATGAACGGCTGGTAAACATGAAAAGGCAATTTTAAAGATTAAAATTATGAGGTATTGATAGAGGCTATTAAAGTAAACGAGCTGCGAGATAAATTCCGAAATGAGGGATTTATTAGGAGATGTAATGGTGTGTATTAGATTAAGGGAGATATACTCACTGCTAACAAAGATACGCGAGACAAAAAAATGTTTAATAATTGCAGAAGTTAATCTTTTCTAAAATTGCATGGTGGACGAGTGGGACAACTGCTTAGGGTATATCACAAGGAACAGTATTGAAGCCTGTACAGTTTGTTATTTTTATTCATTGATTTATCGGGATTTGATGATATTATAGCAATTGTCTAGGATGCTAAAAAATGATCGCATCTTAAGAAAGTTAGTTAAACTGCTATTAAAAGTGGGTTAACAGTTACGAAATAGCTATGTATGTAACCAGTTATGAAATGCATCATTTTGTGTAACGAGTGAAATTTTTGGGGGACGAGCGAGCTCCCGTAAAATGACACGAGTTACACAAAAAAGCATTTCATAACGTGTCTCATACAAGATTTTATCTAATTTTGAGAAAAAGAAAATTCCTACAAGTTATGCAACCAATATTACACAAGACAATACTTTTATTTTATACATTAATTTCAGACTTTTCTTCATTATTTTACCATAAATATTAAATGCATAAAATAAAAAGTAAATTGTTCTAGTTGTTCTTATTGTTAGTAGTTCTCTTCAGTTCTAGTTGTTGTTATTTTTCTATAATATGACATTAACCTTTCTTCTTTTCTCTCTTGTTTTTATTAACTGGTGATAAAATTAATTTTTCATCACCAGTTACATAATATTTTTAATTAATGTAACTGGTTACGAAAAATGTGACGTTTGCTAACGGAAGTCAGTTTTGAAAAATGTCACTTTATATGTCAAAATTAGATAAAAATATTTTAAAAGATAACAGTCATCTTCGATTCTCTCTTTTGAAAAAGTAATAGCAATATACGAACCCTAGTCTAGCTTGGCTAACAAATTATAGATTACAGTCCAATTAAAGACACACTTTACACTATCTGACGCGCGTTTCGATAACAAAATTATCGTCTTCAGATACCGAACGTACCGTTTAATGTAAAGTATATTATACTGTCAGTGTTGGATTGGCTTCTGGAAAAACTTATATCAAATCTAGCCCCAAATAGTGTTCCAGTGATTGATGAACAGATGTCCAACAACGGGCTCTAGAGAAATGACATGATGAAAATTAATATGTCTAGCATGATTAAAATTTACAAGCCATGGTATAAAACTTGTGAGATAGACAGTTTTCAGGCTTCCACCATATTATCCAGGCTTGGGATTAAATATTAAATAAAGTGAAATATTGTCTGAAAATATTTTTTTGAGATATATACAATTCATATAATTTAAATAAAATTTTCAATTCGAATGTTTTGTCGGTGAAGAATGGTTATAAAGATGTTGAATAAAACTTTTCAATATAGGAATATTATAGCAGCCTACACAGCGGTGAATAAATCAAAGGCGACTAAGCAGCATTTATCGACACGCATCCTGAACCTTTTATCTTCTCTAAATCTAAAAATTAAACAAACTAGCCCGCCCATGGCAAGTTAGTCCCATTTCAAACGTTCCAATTTGCATTTTTGCCCCAATCTCAAATTACATCTAAGACAATTTACATTTTTTTCGTTGTTTTTTCCTCACAACAACGAAGCAGTGGTAATTAATAAGAATTAGCCAGCATTACTTAATTACACAAAATTTATGAGCCCATAAATTTACAACCTGTTACTTACTCCTATTATTGCTTAGAATCATTTCCACTGTGTGTGTTGTATCGTGATCGTGTTTCTAGTCAAGCACCTGTTTTTAGTTTTGAAATATGTAACTAATTATTGTTACATGTTATACAAGGACATTACCAAATGTGTATATGTTTTATTTATCAATATATTGTAGGTATTCATGAAAATTAAACATTATATAAACGTCTGCGTCAAAAGGACACAGTCAGGATTGTATCTCGGTACTGTTTAATTAAATTATTCAAAGGATTTGGCTATCTGAGAGGTACTGACCTAGTATTGGCAAGTTCCTATGGAAAAAATCTCTGAAAAAAGCTCTAACAGATCAATCGTCCTTGAGAATCGTGCAGAGCCAGAGATTTATGTTACAATCCTTGTCTCCGGCTTGTTCAGCGGTTTATTCAGCTCGTTGCTGACCTTTTGGAAAAATCTAGTAAAGCTGACTGACAAATATACTGAGGTGAACACAAATGAATGCTTATCAGAGTAAGACTGCTCTAAGAATTTCGCCTCAAAAAACTAAAAACCAGTGCAAGTAGATTATGAGCAATGGAAGGAGCAGCCTCAGTTCACATTCTTGCGAAATGCAAAGCAATACAGAATCCTATTGACCACTCCTTGGAGACCACTTTCCTGAGCAAAAGTCTTTGAATATCCTGAAATATCTGGGATCTTTTAGGTCTCAGTGAATAAAAGTCCTCTTATTCCATCCTTTGCCATATAATATACTTCTACGTTTTTGACTGAAATGGTAACATCTGCCCCATTTGCAAACGTTCATAAGTTCCTGGTAGAGGTTAGGTTAGGTTCTCCAGCTTATCTCTTTTTAAATATGAAACTTCAAAGTTGATTGATTGATTGATTGGATCAGCACACCAGTCAAAGGATTGATGTCCTCGGCACCTCAGCCTTAAGGCTTTTTGTGCTCTTGGTTGTGCCGTTTATGTGAAGAGACCAGCAGCCCTTATCAGGCTCAGCAGACTTTTCACTAGGTTCTTCTTGGAGAAATCCTCCCTTGGAAATTCTAGTCCTAGGAGTCTATATCTCCAGTGAGATAGTGCTTCACAATCAAAGATAATGTGAGAGGCTGTTTCCTCCTCTTCCATGCACAACCGACAGATAGGTTCCTCCCTATATATGCCGATTGTATGCATGTGCTTCCTTAGAGTACAGTGACCGGTGAGTAAACCCGTCACTATCCTTATTTGGGCCCTGCTAAGGTTTAGTATTTCATTGGTCAGCTTCTCCGAGGGTTTTTTAACCAGGAGTTTGCTGTGTTCCTGTTTTGGCACGTGTCTCCAGTACGACTGGTGTTTAGTTTGAGTCCACCGAGATATACAACTACGTGCAGCAGTTTTGGATATCCCAAATACTGGTTCAGGACCAGTGAATGCTGTCTCGGACCCCAGCTTTGCTAGGTTGTCCGCCTTTTCATTTCCTACAATGCCCTTATGCCCTGCGACCCACTTAAGAGTAACTCTATTATGGTAAGCCAGGGTTTTAAGTTTCTGTAGACAATCCCAGACCAGTCTAGATCTGATCTGAGGACATGCTAAAGCTTTTAATGCCTCCTGACTATCAGAGAGTATTAGGATCTTTTGACCCCTGTACCCCCTTTCAATATTCAGTTGCAAACACATATCGATAGCGTAGATTTCTACCTGGAATACAGAAGCAAGATTCCCCAACGGTGCATGAAAATTGCACCTGGGTCTAGCACCATAAACTCCAGCACAATGTATAATCCGTGGATTTAGTCCCCAAGTGTTCCCTATCGCCCGTTTGGCAGCCATTAGGGCCATTTTCCCTTTATTAGTTTTATCATGAAGGTGTGAGTTCCAGGTTAGTTTTGCATCCAGAATTAAACCCAGATACTTAACCTCCCGACTTAGACACAGCTGCACGTTAAAGAGGCTTGGCAGTTTTAGTCCCTCAAGCTTCCTTTTTCTAGTGAAGGGAATGAGCGCGGTTTTTGAGGGGTTCACCCTTAGGCATTCCCTCCTACACCATATCTCCACCATTCCCAGAGCCTGTTGCATCAGCCCTGATATGACATTAGGGTATTTCCCCAGTACAAGTATTGTCAGATCATCCGCATACCCCTGGGTGTATATCCTTTTCCTGTTCAGTTCCACCAGGAGATCGTCTATGACGAGGTCCCGCAGTAAAGGGGATAGAACTCCTCCCTGTGGGCATCCCTTCATTATCCGCACCTCCATGGAGTCTCCAAATAAAGTTGTTATTGCAGTGATGTGTTGTCGAACGCTCCTTCTATGTCAAGAAATGCTCCGAGAGCAATTTCTTGATTTCCTAGTGCAGCCTCAATTTTCGACACAAGATGGTGTAAGGCTGTTTCGCAGGATTTTCCTGATAGATAGGCATGTTGGTTATAATGAAGAGGCCTTTCGATGAGAAAGTTTTCCCGAACATGCCTGTTAATGAGTTTCTCCATTGTCTTCAGCAAGAAAGACGACAGAGTTTTTGGCCTGAATGACTTTGCCTGGGAATAATCCTTACCTGGTTTGGGAATAAAGACAATTCGGGCTCTTTTCCAAGCAGCTGAAATGTATCCAGTTGCCAGTGATGCTCTGAAGAGTTTACAAAGTACTGGAGATAGATGTGGTTGCCCTTGCTGCAGATGCGCAGGGATTATACCATCTGGTCCATGAGCTTTGTATGGCTCAACCGAGTTGATGGCCCAGTTCAATTTGCTCTGGGTTATTACTTTGTTGGCAGCACTCCAGTCTTCCTTCCTCGCACGAGCTAAGGGAGATGGAGGTCTGACGGATAGTTCCATGCCTATCTCTTCAGAATCTGGTAGATGTGCCTGCAGTAGAATCTGTAGGGTCTCGCTACCAGTTTCCGTGAAAGATCCATCGGGTTTTAAGATATTACCAATGGGATTGATAGGGTCTTTGGCAAGGATTTTCTGGAGTCGAGCTGTTTCTGAGGTTGTTTGCACCTCACCACAGAATTTCCTCCAGGACTCCCTTTTTGCCTTCCTAATTTGTTTGTTGTAAGCAGTCAGAGTGGAATAATAATCTTTCCACTCTCCTGTCTTCTTCGCACTGTTAAACAGTTTTCGAGTTCTTGCTTTGAGTTTGGTAAGCTCCTTGTTCCACCAGGTTAATTTATTCCTAGAGGAGCGGATTACCTCAGAGCAGTTGTTGTGATAAGAGAGTTCGATGGCCTCACAAAGTTGTTCGGAGGCAAGCTCTATATCATCGCTATTTTTTATTTTCCTTTTCACGTTCCCTAGTAGGAGTTCAAGGTCATTCCTGTATTTCTCCCAGTTCGTGCTCCTCGGGTCACGGTACCTCACTACAGTTTTCTCCATATAAGAGACTTCCATACAGATGTACCGATGATCCGACAGAGACGGTTCCTCGGACACGTGCCAGTGAGTTAGCTGAGAGCTTATATCAGTAGTCGCTAAGGTGATGTCAATGATCTCCTTACGAGTTTTTGTCACAAAAGTTGGTTTAGCCCCCCGATTCACTATTACTAAGTCATTAGAAATAATAAAGTCCAATAGGAACTCACCTCTTGTGTTGATGTCGCTGCTGTTCCACGCAGTGTGATGTGAATTGGCGTCCATCCCAATAATCGTCTGCAGGTTTTCAGCACTGCAGTAGTTCACCAGCTGCTCCAGTTCATAGGACGGAGGTGGGGTTGGTGAGTCAAATGGCAGATATACTGAGGCTATAATAATTTCCGTCCAGTTTCCTGCCATCTGTATTTTCAGTCTCAAGACTACTTGGTCCCTAAAACAGAAATCATGCATTCTCAGTGCCTGTATTTCATTCCTCACATAAATGCAGGTTCTAGGATTTCCTGCAGAGGAATAGTGCAACTTACCCTTGGCCTCCCCAAGTCCTCTTACATGCCCTCCATAAATGTAGGGTTCTTGTATAAGGACTATGTCAGTTTTGCCTTGGGTGATGTGATGGGCAAGTACAGCAGTTGCCGCTTTATTATGCTGCAGGTTTACTTGAAGTACCTGCAGCATTTGCGGTTTCTGAACACTTCCCCCTTCCGTGGGATACCCTGAAGGTTAGCTGCGACAGGCCGAGGTATACCTTCAACCCTCTGTCTGTCAGCGCCTTCAGAGACTGCTCGTCCATCCCTAAGACTATTGTGGTTCCCTTTGCCTCAGGATGGTTTCCTAGGATCCACCAGTCCCCCGTTCTCAAGCCCGTATTCTGGGTTTCCAAGAGTTTGAGGATCTTGAAGGGGTTCTTTGACCTCCAGGAGTTCTGTTGGAACCCACAAAAGAACTCTGGCAGTTTTGAGCAGTTCCTTTAAGTCATCGACTTTAAGACCTGCTCCCTCCCAGGGCTTCAGTTGTGGTACTGTCTCCTTCAGCCAAGTCCTTGAAGACTGGTTAGCGCAGACCACTACCACTACACCCGATTGAACGTAGGATCCCGTGAACTGCGGCCCAGTCCCCGTAGGACATTTCCAGATTTCTCTGGTTAATGCCAGTTGTACCTGCTTGGCCTGTTCAGGTGAGAGTTTAACCTCAGGATAGTTCCCCAAGGTGATTCCCATTTTGATCGAGGAAAGAGCCTGCTGGTATGATACCCCTGGGGTTTCCCTGGGTTTTAGTACCTTCGCAGGCTCCTCCTGTTTCTTCTTGTCATGGTTGACCGGAGAAGGAGTGCTGGTTTCAGAGCGAACTCTTTTACCCTGCCCTTTTTCTCCAGAACCAGATGGTGCTGTCGACGTTACTGCAGAGGCGGTTTGACCAGGTCTGGGTTTGCGATTAGACCTTGGTTTCCTAGGCCTAATCTCTACTCCACTGGCTTTTGCCGCCTCAATCGCACGTTTCCGTCGTTGAGCTCCCGAGAGTCGGGGTTTGTTTAGGTCTACGCCCCCTAAACTGGTGGTCAGGAGAACTTCTGCTGGGCTTTTAATCCCTTCAGACGTTTCTCGCTGCTCCATTTGTATCTTGGGGTCCGCTGAAGGAGTTCCACCTCCAGACTGACCTTCGGACACATTTTTTGAAGGTGAGGTTATTTCTACCTCGACCTCCATGCTGCTGTTTCCTATGGTTTCCATATGAGTCCCACGAGTAGCAAGGGAAGAGTGGTCGCCTACAACAGAGCCCCGCATGTTGTAGGAAGGCTGCATGCAAAAGGGTTTCGCCCGGTTCCCTCAGGTTAGTCGCTAGAGATCAAGAAATGCCGGGACTAGCTTCACCATCCCACAGATCAACAACTCGACGGCTTAGGCCGTCACGTCCTTGACCCGAGGGCTGGTGAACACTACCGTCCATTGTACCCCCCGACCTTTCATCCTTTAGGCGCGCACTATACCGTAGGATTGGGTAGTTTTTATAGTGGTTGTCACCACGTGGTCCAGGCAGTTAAGCCAAGACGCCCGTGCTCCTTCGTACCGCATACCCTCCATCAATGGAGGGGTCGTTGCAGTACCAAGCAGTTTACGGTTTGCGCCGCAAGCTGGTCGGCGACAGATTATTTCACAGGATTCTCGGAAGTTTTACGTTCCTTACCCCGTTTTATTCATCTGCTAACCATTTCTTCAGGAAGGTTTTCAGTCTCAGTCAACCAATCCCCTTCCACAAAGTCCAGAGTCCATGGCCGTTGCTCTATCCGCCACCTGAGGACGCCCCAGCTCAACCGTGTGGAAACTTCAAAGTTACTTCCACAATTAATAAACTTACACTCGTAAACTGCTTAGTATTTATATAGCATCTGATATCGGTTAGTTGTCTTTGTAATAAGTAATGCTTTGTAATACAAGTGCAAATTACCATTTATCAGAAAGATAATTTAATGGCAGTGATGTATATCAAGTATAATAAGCACGCACATTTTCTACGGTTAGCACTAGTATAAATCACAATTTGATATAGACGATTATGAAATAAGCGGTCATTTTGAGGAATAGTTCTTTGCTAATAATTCTGGACAAGCGAAATGTGATAATGATACGAGTGTGAGAAAGAGAAATATTTAACTTTAAGTGGTTGATATCAATGACAAGTGACAGAATCTTAATAATTGAGATCACGGCGTCATTCAGTGATCCTTTAACGAAGCCAGAATGGCAGTAGAGGGTCAAATAGACTCACTCACATCAAACCTAACCTACAATTGAGCCAAGTATCAATCAAATTGTTCAATAAATATTTGAAAATAAATTCGATTTAAAAATAATTTAATATTGAACCCAATCTTGAGATAGGAATTTTTGAAATAAACTAACAATTAAAATTTTTAAAAAAATTATTTATAATTGCAAAAAATTAATATAATAATTTAAAATATTCCACATCAACCATAGCAGTTTATAAAAATCAACATAATTATTTATGACCAATAACCTTTGTATTTCAAACCAAATTATTTGAAAATTTTGTTTAACTTTGGCGAAAACGTCAAACATTTTCAATAATAACGATATCACAACAATCACTTGAAACACAAGACCCGAAATTCAACCGAGAGAAGTTGTTAGCTAACTTTCTGAATATCAACTAATTTAAGCAAAGTTTTATTATTGACTTCTTTTGTTTTATCTCAATGCCATTAACTTAAATTTTCTTTGGAAATACTGCGGCGGCTCTTATAACCCCTCGTACCCCTTTACTGATGCCCCCGTTAACCCCGCTCTCTCGAGAATCTGGGAGTTCTCGTCTGCCCGCCGTTCGCCTGTGACTTCTCTAAAATCACTGCATTCTAGATCTTATCCAAATTGTCGAATTACACGAAGAAAACTGTTTTAAACATTCCAAATTTCTGCGTAAAGGATATATTTGTTACTAGTTTTATTCAGACTATCTGAATCACACTTACATACAGTAAATATAGAGTTTCCTTCTCTTTAGTCGATAGAAATCGTTGATATAGATACACCAAAGGGATGTGAATTTAGCCTTAGTATTTTGTTCCATAAGTATTCTATAATCTGGATACTGCTGTTGTCAAAAATATATATCGCTTCCCACACACCTTATTGGGGCACTCCTGCTTCAATTTCTATTAATTCTTCCAAGTATTTAGGAACCAAGAAGTTGCTTGTATCGTTTGGACAGTTCATACCACATCTATTAAGTTTTTGGAACATTCTTCTGATATTTAAATATCGGGTATTCCAAGAATATTTGTTTTTTTGTTGTTATTTTAGAAGCAACAATTTAGTTGAGTGTAAAGTAGTCCTTATCCAAATGTTTTTGTCTTTCCATGCTTCCAGACTATCTTTTCAGATTCAATTTCCTTGCCGATGGTATCGTCGTTAGTTCAGATAATATTACGACATCGGTCTCGCAATACTACTACCGACTGGCTACTTTTTCTGCCAATACCAGACCATTTTAGATCTTCTTCCATGATATTCGCGAAATAGAAATACTAAATTCAATTACTTTACTTACTTCTTGGTCGTTTTGCTCTAGTTAATGTTTGAAAAGATGATAAGTCATAAGTTTCCTTTTATTATTTTATTCTGACAGAAGTGAGTAAAATTCAACTGACACTAAGTGCTTTTAGATCGGTTATTTGTGGATGTTTTATTTTTGTTTTGTGTAGTAGTTGGTAGATACTGAAATATTTTTACAAGGTACAAAACAACAAATATAAACATTATTCTGGTTTGGAACATATTTTAATATTTACCTCAATCGATTGATGATGAAATATAAACATACACTTTTGTTCTCTGGCCAGGCCAGGCCTAATAAAGGAATTGTCTGAAAATAGAAAATGAAGTGCAGCCAACTAGAAAAATACTCCACACCAAAGACAGACACGCTTAATTGCTCTTCAGAAATCTAATCACATAGTTATTAGAGGAATTTTCACAGATACCGTCTCTGTAAGATACGCAGAGTGGATAGTAGAACATGTAGATTCTGTGATGATGCAGATGAGTCGGTAGAACACATGATCTACAATTTTAGGGTAATTGTTCTCCATTACTTTAAATACCTCTAACAGATCCACCTGGAACCAAGCACTCTAAAAGCTTGGCAACACCCCAAGTATCTTTCAAGCGGAAACGCACGCCGTAAGAAAGTGTACCCAGTTCAATATCGACAAAATATATAGAAGGCAAAAGATTATCATAATGTCGGGTAGTCAAGCAGCCATTAAAGCGCTGAGTTCTTGTGTAATCAGTTCCAAAATGGTGTGGGAATGCCTAGGCCTACTCAATGAACTAGGCAAGAACAATATAGTAACCTAACCTTACTGTGGATTCCAGGACACACTGGAATAGAAGCAAAGAGGGAGACTGAAAGACCTTTTTGGGGGCAGGTACCCTTTTGCGCTATCAGCCCCAATATCATATTGGAAGAAATAGACCAAGCCGAAGAAATACACCTAGAGAGGCCTACCAAGCTCCAAGGTGTATAATAGTTTGTAATATACAAACCCTCGCATTACCGACCGAAATTAGCTCAAACGATAAAGCGTCTATTACGTTATACCCAAAGGTCCATTTAGTTGAATGTATGCCGTATAAAATTAATACGTTTCGTTTTAATCCATGCATCCGCAATGTACCAAAGCAATATGGAAGTTGTAATGGAAACTCAGCCTTTTCCCATTAGAGGAAATCGAGTCTTAACTATTATTTCAATCACCGTGTGCCCTTCGAGTTATATCCCACGTTCAGTTCGCTAATAGGGTCAACCCTTAAGTTTTGAAATAATTAGGCACCCATGAGGGTTATTGCGAACCCTCAAAACTTTAACCTCATGATATGCTCCTAAGATTAAGAGATGAGGAATATATATATATATATAACTTGAGGTGAAAGATGGCGAAACTCTACTCGTAATAATTCAGGATGGATTGAAATCGCTTATGGCAAATAAGAGAAATATGTAAATTGCAGAGAAAAAAGTAAAGAATGTAATGTTATGCATATGATCTTTATCAGCGAAGTACATTGTCGTTTATTGTCGTTAAGGCAAAGTTTTTTTTAATTATATTTTATAGCCAAAAGAGTTTCACAATGGAATGGAAACAGAGTGGCATCAAGTGAAATGATAGTCTTTTCTCAATAAACTAATTCTTAATAAGATCTACTTCAATAGACACAGTTGGCAGAACTGAGACACGACATTTTAGATAAGTTATACGTATGTTGAAAAAAAATCAACAACTATTTTGAAGTTGATATGAAACCCGTATAGACGAGTGGACACTGCTAGAATTGCCTTCAGCTTTTGTCTTTGCCTGTTCAACTTTTCATTTTCTTTGTTTTTGTGCATACAAAGAGTTCCATACAATTTTGTGTTTTACTGTGATTTCGTTTGTACATTCTTTTTTACCATTTTTTCATTAGGAACGGATTGAAGGCAAAATTGTTTCTACAAAAGAATGCAATTTTGAGAGAGCGCTGGAACAGCTAATGATTCTTTGCATTTTGGTACATGTGTTTTTACCTCCTTTCTTTGCCGCTCCCAGCGATATGTAAATTTGAACGAGCTCTACTAGATGTATATTAATCAGGAATGTGGATTTCTCAACAAAAATATCAGTTTTGTTAGTGTTTACACCCAATATTCGGATTCGGAAATTATTTTACACTATTGTGATTATTTTTTACCAAAAACTCTTCAGTTATTCGAGACGGAATACTTGTATAAATGAAAAATTGTTTTTTTACTCAGTTCTTCAATGTATCAATTGACATTATTTTTTAGAAAAATCACATTTTCAAATTTTAGGAGAGCACTCTCAAAAGACCAATTCACTAAAAAAAAATTTCGCAACAGTTTAACTTAGAGGGTTCCTATTTTATCAATCGTCAATCATTCAGGAAACTTTACTACGTGGAATCTTTTCATAATTATGAAATAGTAACAGATACAGTTCATGTAATAGCCTTTTTGGTGTGCGTCATTGATTGTTAATGTCCTTCTAACACATTACGTTGGAAGAAATGGCAGGTCTGTGATTAATCCTAATCAAAATATCACAATAATGAACTGTTTAAACGTATTAAAACGTTAACCCTAATCTTTGACAGAAACATTTGATTGGTTGATGTTTAGTTTACGTGCAAGCGCGACCTATCAATCGGGCGAATTTATATCGTTCAAAATAGTCAATGTGTCTTACGTCTTTTTCTAATGTCCCACTGACAGTTCTCGTCAGGTCTGTACTTTGTTGTTTACGATCAATTATTATTTATGAAAAGTGAATATTAATCTTATTGTTAGCATTTATTTAAATAATACAAAAATATGGCTAGATACAGGGAAAAAGAGCAGCATCTTATTTTGAAAGTTATCAAATACTTTCAATTAGAAAAAGTAGCTGGTAAACTATTGATACCTTTAACTTCAGTGCACCAAGTAAGTATTTTTTATATAAAAGTAAGTGAAATTAATATAAATCAAGTTAATCCTATTTCATTAGGATTGTTTAAATATTTTATTTTTATCCATTGTGTTTCAGCGCGTTTCAGATGCACTGGGAATATCCTTGCTGACTGTAGCAAATTTGGCAAAAAATGGCATTCACAGTGATTCAGAGTATACCACTAAAATGAGTAAGTCTGTCAAAATGTCGAAGGGTCCCACAATCCGAGAGAAACACGAGCATGCCATTAGGAAGCGTATATACAGAATGTTTAGTGAAGGTATGTAGAAAAATGTTTTCTATGCATGTGACATTTTTAATTAGTCCGATGAGTGAACCATTTTTACACACTTTTATTTAACTTCACTTCTCTGTTTGTCTAGATCAAATCTTGCAATCCTACCTTCTTTTACCTAACCGATTTCATTCAGATTTTGCACACGATCACATTTTCGGTGACAATACATGTTTTTGAAAGTTTTGGATCAAAAAATTTAATGGAATTGAGAGCCTAACACTAAACAGTATAACACAGAAAATATAAAAAAACTTTTCAAATTACACTTTTATTAGGAAATGCACTAAAAAGTAGAAAATTATTTTTTTTAATTAACTTTAACTTTAAATTTTTCGTTCATTACTTCTCACTAGAAATAAAAGTAAAAGTAAAATATTCGAGAGCTCATATTAAATGTTTGTTTAAAACTAGTAGTCACATTTTATAGATTGCGCCACCTACTTTAATCATAGTGAGAAAGAGTGAATGAGAAATTAAAAAAAATTATTGCATACTTTTTAGTGCATTTCCTAATAAAAGTGTGTAATTAAAAAAGTGTTTTTGTATTTTCAATTCATTAATATTGTTTGTTTACTTATTTATTTTAGGTGAACATGTAACTCCACATACACCGAATAAAAAACTCATCGATCTGGATGGAATCGACATGTCTGTTGGTTCAATGGATAAGGTTTTAAGGGAACTAAAATTCAGATGGTTAAATTGCAGTATTTCCAATAGAAACTATCTTATGGAACAACCACATGTAGCTCAAAAAAGATTACATTTTCTGAGAGAATTCGAGAACAATGAGAGTTCTCCTTACCATCTACAGCCGGTTTTTTTGGACGAGACCTGGATTTTTAGTAAAGGTATTCAACGGCAGAGCAAGTGGTCGATGCTTCAAAAAGCTGAATGATATCTATTTTGTTATATTTTCAATACATCCTAGGTGCCTTAGACAACCAAGAAACTGTAGTATGTGCATTTTTGGACATAGAAGGAGCTTTTGACAACACTCCTGAGACTCTCCTCAGAAACTAAGTAGAAGTAAAGGGGCCCAATAGATATTTTAGGTCTCAGTGAATGTCAAAATACATACATACATAAATTTTCAATACACCACCTGTACATGTTTTAATGAACATCAAGTACATGAGGTCAGTAAAAACATCAAAAAGACACTGGCCACATTTAAACAAATAAAACAATGAAATTCACTAACCATAAGAATTATAAGTGAAGAATACCTTTTTCCATAAAACTTTAGAATAAAATAGGGTTCCATATGGTGCAGACTTAATTGAACAGGCTGTATAATTATTTTGCAGGACTATATTTACTAATGTAAAGTTATTTTAATATGTAAATTTAATATACAATTTGTTTTATTTTGCAGTATTTTCATATCCCAAGTACTATTAATTTTATAGCATTTTCGAATTTAGCTGAATACGATCCTGATCATTTTATTTATCAAATTTAAGGTTAGCTATATGTCAAAATAGCAAATAAAATAAACGACATGCCCAAAACCCGGATATAAGTCACAAACGATGACGCACACCAAGAAGGCTATTATATGAACTTTTACAAATTCCATATCTATTTTCTGCTACATTTTATTTTCATTATCAACTGTGCGAAATATAATTCAGAAATTCATAGGGAGTCGTAAAAGTTTCCGAGAGATATATTTACCACACATTTTATTCACCAAATGGAAATTATTTTTGATAGTTTTTGTATATCACAAATAAACTTTATAGTTACTGGGTTGTGTTCTTCCTGTTTGTTGATATTGTGTACTGTGTTGGCATAGTTAAATGTACTAAATTGGTTATACTCTAACTATTGTCAGTGTGATCACCATAAAATAAAGCAATGTTGTCAGAAATATTTTCCTCTTACTTCAGTAAACTGTTAGTTCGTGATGTTATAAGAAAGCTAGTTTGGAAATATTTTTAAAAAAATACATAATGTAAACTTATTAGTAAACATTAAAATAAGTCGCTTGAAATTACTGAAAAAAGAAAAATTAATTAAAACCACTTTTCATATGTTACTATATTTAAGAAAACGTAGTCGCACGTGCAGTAAAGACTTCGAAACAACCAGTCATCAACTGCATTATTCATCGTAATATAACGAAATAACCGAAGTATAATCCGTTGGACGATTTTCGCAGAAAAAATTCTACGGTCTTGAGGGTGTTCGGAGGGGTTGTGTTGTGGTTCGGCTTATAATCCATTAGTATCATTCAGTGTCGGGTGTGAATTTTGTTTTAAAGAAATATTTAATATAATATATATTTCTTGGTTGAGTGAGTTTAGTGAATTGTTATAGGTATTTATAGGAAAGTGTAGGTGATCTAGTGTAGAAAGGTATCATTAATATAATACCTTTTTGATGGTGTAGTGGTTAGGTCGCGTCAGTGAATTGATATTAATATAATATTCATTTGTTCGTAGACGTTGGGGTGAGTTTTATAATATAATTAATTAGAATGGCATTTTGGAGACCATTTGAAACAACAGTCCAAGATGATGCGCGGTTTTATTAAATTGTGGATTTAAATATAAGAAGTTAGATAATCGAATGGTAATAATGGAATCTCGGTGTATCCCTGAACTTAGACAGGAGTATTTGCGCAAAATAAAAGGGTACCGTGATTCAAATAGAACTATAATTTATTTAGACGAAACTTGGTTTGATACGCATGATGTTGTCAAGTGTTTATTCATTTATTTGTTATTCAAACAATCCTTACGGTCTTATTACATGAATAAATATATAAAATAAAATACATTTTAACTTAATATGTAAGAAAATAGTAGTAATGGTAATTATATTATAATTAAAACTGTATGAGGATATACACCCACCTTTAAAATATGGTTGGGTTGACGATACAAAAAACTGTTCTTTAGATACTCCGTGTTCTAGAGGAAAGCGCTTCATTATTGTATTACAAATTTTATGAATTTTGTATGCAGGTTAATATTTTTCATTCAAATTGATATAGTAGATTAACATTATTTCACAATATTCGAATTTATAAAAAATTTATATGCACGCCATTGGGCGGCTTTTTCCTTCAAAGGGATTAAAAATATGGGTCATCACATTAACTTTGGAAGAACTATACATATTGCTACATTTCACCTGATTATTATTAATCATTAAATATAAAAAAAAACCGGAGATAAATCAGAAAAAAACAATTTTTTTTAAACTAGTAAATATCAATGAAAATGCATGATTATCAAATTTTTGACGATCTATTCCTTCAAATACATTTTTATTCCAGTTGGACTATTTTCATAAGTAATTTTTGAGTACCATTGGAAAGTTGCTTCAGTTAATTTTAATTTAAGTAACGAGGTCCTATTATAACATCCAGAAGGGCTTGTTTAACAAAAGTTACTTTTCCCCTCGAAAAAAAAATTGTCTCTGTACATTGTCATCACATCATCCGGCACATTAGCTACAATTTCACGTCGCATTTTCCGAAAAATTACTGCCTTACACCTTATCTCTCTCTCTCGTCACTAGCACAAGGGCAGCATCAAGGGCCCTTTTCAAAACTCCCTCGTCGTACTTTTCCGCAAAATGTTCTCTAATAGAACAGACAAAAGACAAAGGCAATTCATACAGAGCCGTAATGAAGCTATTCAACATAATTAGCTCCTTAATAACAATTGATGAAATTGCCTGAATCATTTTTAATATTAATGATAAATATTGAAGAAAAATATTGTTGATATTAATAAATTAATTGCCGGGATTGTGCTGTTTATCTACATTTAGACTTTTTAAAGATCAAGAATTACATGTTCCACTGTTCATATACTGTTGGTATCTGAGTGAAGTGTGTCCAGTTATGTAGTATTCACAAAACATAACCACAAATAACCTGTCAACCGACCCTGCTATCCCCGAAATGTCACGACAATTCACGGGAATTGGCAAACTTCCAGTATGTCACGAAAAATCAAACCTCACTTGATTCCATGACAAAGCCCTAAATTGGAGAAAATGGAAAGAAATAAATTCATTCATGAACAGGTAATTAAAAGTGGTAGACAAAATATAGTATTCTACTCGCATTTTATGACCAATATTCACTTAGGTGTAAACGAACCTTCATGAATAATTGTATGCTTGTTGAATAATATACGATTATTTTTGTCATCGATTCTCCCGAACTCTTGATCAAAATCATTATAGATTTCTGATTCCATCTCTGGTCCAAGTCGGCTATAGCTGTAAAGTTTTCTGTTACAATCCCGTCAGCTGTAAAAATAAGCAAAACAATAACACTTGACAGTGAGTAGAAGGTAGAAAAGAGGGAAAAAACGAAGCAATTTCTGGAATGTTTTTTGTAGAAGCAAAGAAACAACAGCAGCGTCAAAGAGTGCAATTTGAATACGAGAAATAGCCCGTTTGAAGTCCGACACCTACGGAAGGGACCTACAGTCAAAGTCCATTGAGAGCGGAAAATACTTTTCTGCTATGTTAACAAACTTGCTGAACGGAGAACAAGTATATACACATGTTTAATTTTAAAATGGTATGTTCAGCACTTTGTACCGGTATCCGCACATAAATAAAAGATTTTAAATGCACCATTTCTGTTTCTTCTTTATTGTAACTGTTGTAGCCCTTGGTTTATTTAATAGTAGATAAAACGGAATGATTTTACTGTAACAGTATTTTGATACACCAATGTAGCCACGATCTCATTACATATTAATTGTTCAACAATCTGAGAAGGAAATATTTGTTCGAGATACAATAACATGAATTTTTTACATGGATCCAGAGTTGTGGTGAAATAAATTCATACGAAAAAATTCTGGAGGTAATTGCTCGTATAAAATTATTATTTATTATAAACTAATCACTCAAGGTAATCCAATGACCAGAAATCACATGGATTTGATTCTGGAGATCGAGGATACTTTTAAGGCTCGACCAAATCTGACTAAAATGTACTGAAGCACCGTCGCGCATGTTTTATCTAATATTGAGTAGTACTCCGGTCAATATAAACATTTGAAATAACAAAAATTCCCGGAGAGCCAAATATTGGTGGAGAGCTGGTGTTTACCATTGCAAATAAAGTGTCAAAAGTCCCCATCGATCCTATGTGTGCTTCAAAAGTTATTCGGGGTCAAAGATCAAAATTTGAGGTTTTTTGGATTTTTTTCGGAAACGGTAAGTTTTATCAAAAAAAAGTTTCAAACCAAAGTTGTAGATCTTAAAATTCTATACAAAAATGGTTCTCGTGATTTTTTCCTTAAAAGTTACCATTCGTGAGATATCGAGATTCTAAGAGTCACATTATACATGATATGCACACATTTCCACGCCACCTGTGAGGTAGTGTACTCGGCGCGTTTTTTTTACAGTGGTTTCCCCTGTAGACCTACTCCACTAACTGTCATGACAATTTTAGTATAATTTAAGGGAACAATACCCGTCAAGTTCTAGATATTACTTTATTATTGATATTGATTATAGATATTGCTATTGATTATTGGGTTAACTATTATTTTGATTTTTTTGAATATTTTAATCAGATTCATACTCTTGAAAGTCATGTCTTCTTCGATTTCTTCTTATTCCTCTTCATCTTTCTCTTGCTGCCCTGGATGTCCATAAATTGCTCAAATGTGGCTGAGTCATTGGTCTCTTCATTAAAATCACAGCAATCTTCCTCTATTGTACTCAACTGGACATTTGAGCAAGACTGACCTTGGCAATTGGCACACGCTGGAAAACACAGCAACCCGACTTTTTTGTTGAGGAGTTTTTCTGGAGCAGGTGGAAGTAAAGTTTTAATCGGTTCCAGAGTCTTATCTATCTATATCTAACCCCTGCAGTCTTCTGGGTGATTGCCTAGCCATGTTTTTGAACTTGATAGTATACTCGATACAAGTGTTGAATAGCAGATGCCGATGTTGGAGGAAGACATGATAGTTGTACTTGTTTCTTGTTTCGCGTATTTTTTACAAAAGTTAAGTATCGGTATTTATCAATGCTGACAATAGAATAGCCAGATGTTTTTCGAGGCCACATTGGTAGAGGGGATTCAGTTAGAGACTGACTGTCTTTTCAATAAATGGTTTCTGGATAGTATAGTATATGTAAAAGAGACGCAGATAGGTATTTATACTTATCTTGAGTGCCTGATATGTATATACGTGGCTTATATGTGCATATCATGTATAGTGTGACTCTTAGAATCGCGATATCTCACGAATGGTACTATTTTTGTAGAGAATTTTAAGATCTACAATTTTGGTTTGAGGTTTCTTTTTGATAAAACCTACCGTTTTGGCAAAACATTCAAAAAAATTCAAATTTTGACCTTTGACCCCGAATTACTTTTGAAGCACACATAGGATCGATGGGGACTTTTGACACTTTATTTATAATGGTAAACCCCAGCTCTACACCAATATTTGGCATTCCGGGAATTTTTGTTATTTGACCAATATTTTTATGTCTAAATTGACCGGATTATAGGATGACGTCAGGTAGCTCAGGGAGATCATTTTGGAAAGACCTGCAAGCAATTCCATTCTAATCCACGCCAACTGAAAAGACATTTTGAAAACGGTGTTCTATAAAATTGTGCGGATTTTTGTGGGCCCATTCGTGTTTATTATGAAAAATTTATTATGGATATTCTTGAAAAATGATTCTCTTGCCAAACATGTTTGCAGATACCAATCTGTAAACTTCCAATTTTAATAAATTGTTTTTGTTACAGCCAAGGAAGAAATTGATATTTTCCAGCAAATGAAGGGTAAGTAGTAATCAAAAAATATTAATACAATACTCGTTTAATCTATTTTATGAAAACTTTCTATAAAAGATAAAATTTCTTTTCACCTTCACCATCAGTAATATCATCCGATGATTTCGCACTCCTGCGAGGAGCCTTCAATCTAAATTCATTGGGATTTTAAGAAATAGTACCCACATAGCAATTTGACATCCTAAGCATATGCGTGGAATATTTTCAAAAGAACATGGATGTGCAAAGCGTGTTCTCAAATGATACCAAAACAAGTGCTATAAATAGATTGTGTTGCGCCCTGGTCACATGCTGGTCAGGTTATTAGAATTTAATCAAAGATGTCCTTATAATATGCTGAGTATGTACCCAGCACTAAAAAACTCAAAGTGCCAACAAGCATGTGATAAAGATGTTATTACCCAGATAACATATGAAAATACAATGGATGTCCAATGGATATCCACATTGGACATAAGGGATATCCGTAGGATATCCGTTCAAGTCCAGAAGGATATCCTATGGACATCCATTGAATATCCGTTTCGTACTAAAAATGGATATTCCTTGTAAAAATATGGACTATTTGATAATTCTAACATTTTACAAGGACTAGATACTTCACTTCCCATGTATTGCAGATATTTCATATTTTTACAAATGCCACAATTTATTATTTTAAAATTTTCACCGCGGGGATTCGATCCTATGTCTAGAATTCCCCACTTCACCGAGTCAGAGCCGTAAACCACCATGCTATGAAGATACATGTGATAGATTATCAAGCTGTTGTATATATACGAGTAGATCGTTTTACATGCAGTTTTTTATCTAGTGTGTATGATGTATGTCAAAAGTAAAAGAGACGTTTCAAATAATGAAATACTTATTAAATATATAATCTGTTGAATAACATAAGAAGTAAATATTAGTAATTAGTAGTTTTTGGTAATAAAGTATAGTGTTTTAGTTTGACAAAAAAATGTATACAAACAGGCTTATTCACTCTTCCCCCTTCCAAATCAGATACAAATAGACATTTTATGTAATGCCACTTCCTTCAGCCGCACTGGTCTAAGCTTTTGCTACCTTCAATTCGTTTTTTTTCATTACATGAAACTAAAAATATAATAGGTACCCATTACGAGTGTAAAAAATTATTCGAGTAGCAGAAGGTATAAGTATAAAATATAGCGGACCTAGTACATTTTTAATGAGTGTATATCTCGATTCGACCGAAGGATGAACAATGGATGTCCAATGGCCGACCATCATTCAAATAAATCTTCACGTCCAGTGATGAACGACAACTGAAGGTCCAGTGAATGTCCCTAAACGGATATCCATTGTACTAGTGGTAAATGGACATCCATTGGATGTCCTATCTGTCTCCATGTCCATATCGTGGATATTATATGGATATCCATAGGATATCCTATGTTTAGTGGGTAGGTACAATCTATTCCCATCCTTAGCATGTGCACTAAAAGGATACAACGCCACCTGCTAAAAATAGGTACTGTGCCGCCCTTATCACATGCGATTCAGGTTCATAGAATGTACCAAAGATACTCTTGTCAAATACTGAGCATGCACCCAGCACGAATACCGTGTTGCCAATAAGTGTTATGGCAGGTTCTTTTCAGATCCTAGTTAACTTCATAGCATGTTATTAAAGACTTCCTTGTAGTAAGTGTTAAGGATATCTTGTTCTCATCCCTTGCATGAATAAAGCTGCAACATAACTTTCCCATGGGCATGTGGAAAGCGTGCGAAAAGTCGCACTTCGCATGCCGTGCGGAATTTTTTTTGTGGAGTCCAGGTAAAAAACTATAACTATGGACAATTGGTATGTAAACACCACTTTACAACATAGCTCTATTATCATATATTTTCAAAGATTGTATCTACATTAAAAGATGTGAAATAATTAATATTTTTAGGTACTAAATATGTAGGGGTGATCTAGCTTTTCTCTATTTCATCGGCTAAAGCTTTAGTCTTCTTTCTGTCCCCCAAATTTATCCTTTCCTTGGCTTTAACCAAAAAGGTTTTTATCACGTCTACTATGTTAATCTTCAATAATTATACAACAAAAAACACATAAAAACTAATCAAAAAATGTAAAAAAACTCCAGAGACCAAGCAACCCTACCCAAAATTCCACAGCAACAAAAATGAATACGGGAAATACGGTCTACCCATGGGTCTACCCTAACAATGACAAGTGACGGGTGTGTTCAGAACTCGGATGCGTTCAGATTAAAGAGTCCGGTCGAAGTATGGCGCAGGGAAGGACAAGCCTCGTCTTCCGGAGATGAATCGTCCTCATCGTGTAGTATTGGTAGTTCTTCATATATAAAGGAGCCTGCTTGAAGTTGGTACCCTAACTTTGAAATTTTGAATCCAAAATTCTCTTATTATTTCTTAATAAACAAACTAGATACTACCAAACAAAACTAAGTAACTACAAAACGACCACCAAACGATTGAGCGTATGTATTTTGGTTCGCATGTTAAAGGTATATATTCGCCTTTGACTTTATTTTATGGTATATGCGTAGCATTTGCGTTAAATGTACCAAATAATATTCCATGTTTTATATTTTGCACATGCTAAGGATGGGCTTTTGAGTTATTTCTGATATCGGCAGATGCTGAATATTTAAAATAAAAGGGTACAACACCAATGATGGCTTTGAATGTATTCAACAGAAATAGTAAATATTTATTTATATATGTATGTAAAACGTGCTAAAGATCTGATGTAAAATTACCTGACCTTATTGATAATCCTTATCACATGCTTAGGATATCTGTAAAATAAAATACTTCTGATATTCTTCAAGGTATATACTTAGCATATGCGCTGAATGTACTAAAAAGGACCTTAGTTAATATTATATGCTGAATATATAATTAAAAAAACAAACTTTGGGTGGCCTTTTATGGATGTGCGACTCATATGCGAAAGATCTACGGAAAAGAACAAGTTTAAATCTAAAATTCTTAGCACTTGCTATGGATGTATGTACAGGGATGTGCTCAAACAGTATGTGGTCAGCATATGCTAATCATGTACCGAAACGAACATCTTTTACAGGACTTTGAAGGCATATACTTGGCATATGAATCTTCTTTCAATGCTATGTGGGTAGTCATTTTATTGATCTGCGCTGTGGCGAAAGAGGCATCAGATTATTTATAACAGTTCTAGGTGATCTAAGAGATTATTGATAATAATAACATCAACTACCTACTATCTTCTGTAAGTTCCTTGTGGCATTACTTATTCTTTTTTCTCATTTTTTTGGGAATCAAACCACAATAATGTTTTTTTATTTTTTATTTCGACGTTTCGGTAGCCTTCCAGCTACCGTTGTCAAGATTAACTAGTATAGAAATAATTTTTTGGTCCCTATCTGACACAACGAAACGTCGAAATAAAAAATAAAAAAACATTATTGTGGTTTGATTCCCAAAAAAATAAGAAAAAAGAACTACCTACTACTCTGAACTTACCTCTTATTTAATCTATGAAGTTCTATGAATCGCAAGTCAATTTCTTTGGTCCTGGTCTGCCATTAAAAAACCATCCATCACAATTGGCAACATTGTACCAAGAATAATAGTTTATTGCATATAAAATGACTTCTCTTGATGTTATTTTCTTAAATATTCGCAAAAATCGGCAGTAAACATATGAAACGTTTCTATTTTCGTTTAGAAATTACAATCCGCAAGTGGAATGTTATGTCAGAAAATGCAAAATATCATATACAGTTTCAAAATAAGTTAATGAATTTTAGTCATAGAATCCCGGTGATGATTTTTGAAATTTTTGGTAGTAAATTTTCTTATATACAAAGATTAGCTGTAGTTACTATTAGATCAAATTTTACCGATTAGATGATCCATTCAAAGTAAGAACGATATTTTACTTTCAAATTACTAATTTACTAAAAATTAAGCTGGATTTCCTGACCACCCTGTAATTTGACAATAGCAAGTTTCTCTCTTTTTCAGACAAAATATCTCCTATGACAAGGATGTCTGAAGTTTTCGCCACCTGGTATACAACTTCAAAGTATTTACAATGATTTTTTATGTATCGAAAAGTTGCCAAGAAAAAAGGTACATATTTTTCCAATTTGTTGAGCGTTACTTAAACTTCTACTTTACAACCGGAAATTTCTTTTAAAAATCCACTTAAGTGTTGAAAGTTATTTTCACTACCGTAACGACACAACTTTTTGATCACCCTTAAAAATGAAAATGGCCTTGCACCATGCATTTTTCCAAGCCAGCGAGTTTTCTCATTTTCACGAGACTTTAATGAACCGGTAATTTGAACTTTTCGCATAGTTGCAAGGGCAAAATTTCGCCGTCAAAAGATGAAATTGCTTGTTTAAAATTTATTTTTCAATGCTTTATACACCAGATCTAATTTTTCGAGACCTCGTCTCGTCTGAAAAGAGGTAGTTGATGTAAACAAAATATTACAGATAAAATATCTATTACGTATTTTTATTATATATGTTAGAAGAATCCTAAAACTGTTATTTTGAATATTGCCTATACGTAAACTTGGTGAGAATCAAGCTAATTGGACTATTGATATGATTGAGGCAAGTCGTCTTCAGAGAGAAGTTCTCCAGTCAGCTAACGATCTTGTGCGTCTGGTAACTCTTGTGTATCCACTTGTAGATTTTTCTCTCACGTTTCCAGTTGCTCTATATCTACGGAGAAATGAAACTTCCACTGACTTCTCTATAACCCGCACCAACTTTAAATACACCAGCGCCACTGTGGTTAATTGAAACCTGAAATTCCAGAACGGAAGAGGTGGAAGAAACGTATATCAGCATTGTTGTTCTAGTCAGGTGTAATGTTAAACTATTGTTAACGAGGCGTAACTTTAATGAGGTGCGGAATATTCACGCCGCTTCCTGAGTCCTTATTTATTTAAGTCTTAGCTTGCATGTTGTGCTAGATGAAGGAATGAAGCTCCTGCAGTTTTCCCAATTATCAATAACGAAGTTTCCGTTGTTAACTATTCATTACATTCACTTCTCTTTGTAAGGAACATTTTTCAATTAAACGAAAATTGCAGTTTACAAGGATTGTTACGAATATTTCAACCGTTTATCAAGTAGTGTCTAAAAATTAGTTCAGCTCCAATGTTGTGGGCATTAAAATACTACCATTGGCGTAGCCAGAGGTAAATCAATAAAGGGTCTAATAAAAAACTAATAAAAAGACAATTTTTATATTTTATATAACATTTAAAGAACATTCAGTAGTTTTTTTGTGAACAAATATTCATAAACAGCCGAAAGGCTTTTAAGGAATAGTTTAGCGTGCCTTTGTCCTGGGGTTTTATGCCACCAGCGACACGCCTGCTTGTTTATCCATTGGTGGATGCTCTCCTTAGTGAGGTTTTTTGCAATTACACAGGAAGGTTCTGGTGCTCCCTGCTTGGCTAGTTCATCGCCCTTTTCATTGCCTTTTATTCCTTTCTGACCTGGCACCCAGGCTAGGGTCACTCTATTATGACTACCTAGTGTGTTGAAGGCCTTGCGACACTCCCACCCCATCAGATTTGACGTTGTCCGATGTGAGCTTATCGCCTTTAGTGCTGCTTGGCTATTAGAACGGCTCTGTAGCAGAATAGCGCAGGACAAAACAGCGCTGGTCAAAAACAGTGCAGGACAAAAACAGCGCTGGACAAAAACAGCGGAGGACAAAATAGCGCTGAACAAAAACAGCGCAGGACAAAAACAGCGCTCCATTAAATAGCACCGGTTGAAAAATCCTTACAAAATCAACTATTACAGTAGGATGTGATTGAAAAATCAAGTTTCACCGCTAAGCATCAACCTTCCTTTACAACAAACAATATCAGAATATAAGGAAAGGGAAACAAGTAAGGACAACAATCAATATTTTTCATCATACTTCAACACATATCGCTTCCCGACCAACTGACACAGATCAAAGTGTATACAACTACTTGTCAGTGTCATATCTATTTAAAGTCTAAAAAAATGCAATTTCACATTGCTTGTCATTTCGGTAATTATATTCTTCGTGGAATAATGTATCACCTCCTTTCTGAGACTTGCCAAATTGCATTTTTTTAGACTTTAAATAAATATGACACTGACAAGTAGTTGTTTACACTTTGATCTGTGTCAGTTGGTCGGGAAGCGATATGTGTTGAAGTATGATGAAAAATATTGATTGTTGTTCTTACTTGTTTTCCGTTCCTTATATTCTGATATTTTTATAGACAGTTTGATCACTGTCAGCTGGTCGGGAAGCGATGTTGAATTGACGAATTGAATTAGGAAAACTATTGTTATGACTAATTTATGAAAAATATGTTATTCCTAATTATGCTAATTCGGTACTATAGTTTATTTTTATGTATAAGATAGAAGTAAAATAAAGAAGCATAATTATCTTTTGGCGGCGCTATTTTATGGAGCGCTGTTTTTGTCCTGCGCTGTTTTTATCCAGCGCTATTTTGTCCTGCGCTGTTTTTGTCCAGCGCTATTTTGACCAGCGCTATTTTGTCCAGCGCTATTTATGTCCAGCGCCATTTTGTCCAGCGCTTTTTTTGACCAGTGCTATTGTGCTACAGAGCCATTGGAACAGGTGACGATTCTTCGGTTATCCACCTCCCGTCTCATCAACTCTTCTGCACAGCATTGCACCGCCATTATCTCTGCCTGAAAGACAGTGGCATTTTTCCCTCGGCTAAGAGAGATCGTGATCTTCTCTTGTACCCCATATATTCCGGCTCCTACTCCAGAGTAAGTTTTAGAGCCATCAGTGTACCAGTTGAGATTCGCTGTTATAGGAGGCCCTGCTTCCCAGTCTTTTTTTCTGGAATGACTACTGTGTATTTATTTTTCAAGCTATATTGTGGGGCAATCTGATCCATTGGCATTCCCAGTATTGGATCTGCCTTTATTTCTTCATATAGCTTTTTATAGGCATTGCCGTGTCCTTGACTTATCGGAAGATACCCCTGTAATAAACTGTGACTAACAGATCTTGCATCTCCCTGAATGAAGGTATTCAGTGGCGGTAGGTTTAGTAACAAGATTTTTTTGATGTACGTCTTTTCTCCTTGATCCTTGAAATATTAAAATTACATTATATCCGGTAGAAAGGTTTTATCCGTGTTAGAGCTGCATATCCACTGGATTTAAGGATTACACATACATATACTCGTTAAGGAGAGTTGACTGGAGGCGAGTTATGAATTTTGAGGACGCCAATGTAGATAGAGAGGGAAAATAAGTTAGTGAGATTTCTCGGTTGTCCCTCGAGGGGCTTGAGCCTGCCTTCCTGCATGACCATCCTTCTACCTAGAAATTATCTTGACTCCGCTGAAATTCAATAAATGTTGCTGCAATGCATTGTTGGCTACTAGCGTAGTTAATGTAATAAAACGACTCATTCCTCGAAAGCATTACAAATTCGAGATATTTGATAATAAATTCAAATTCAAAATAGACATTGGGCTAGATATACTCACAACTATGAACATCGCATAGTTTTATTGTTACACCCTTTGCACTAATTTCAGAATTTCGTCAACAATTTTGAATTAATAGTACAACATAATCTACTTATTACAATAGTTAGAAGTTTTGGTGGCCACATTAACTTTAATACATGGTGAACTCGCCGGTTTAATATTCATCTCTGTCAGATGGATTAGATCTCGCTGTTTTAGTTTCTGCATTTCACATGTTATTAATTATTCGAATGGAATAACTATTCAAGTTGTTTCATTAATAGATGTCTATTTTTATTAAGAATTCAGTCACAATTCACAAAATGCGTTTTTCTTTTAAATTTTTATTTGAAAGGTTTCTTTTATGATGAGAAGCCAGCCAAGAAAAAGTATTTCTTTTTGGAATTCTTTGATTTAATTTAAGAGGCCAACATTAGCTAGAAATCACATTCTAGCATTACAATAAATGCTTCTCAATTGTACCACTTTTATTTAAAAATGTCAAAAATTCCATGAAACTATCCAAATATTTCACAAATATGTCTTTAACTGGAAAAGTTGCACGTAGGATGCCAAAGAAATCCACAAAAATGCAAAAATTTCACAATAAAACAAATAAATACTATATAGAAAAGTACGAAAATTTTATGGAAATTCCAAAAACGGGAGAAATTTCTCAAGGATTCCCAAAAATCACCGAAAAAAACTGAAGAATTCAAAAATATATATTTTACAATACCGACCTGCCAAATTCTTGTACAAGAAACATTGTTTTTGATAAGATGATATTCACTCCATTTTCTCGCTCAATTCTCTATTTTCAATCCAATGTGTTATGCACAACAATTTATTAATATTGTGAAACCATAACTATATTTTTTGCTGTAAACCAACAACCCGATAACAAGTTCACATCCTCGTAAAATTGTATCTCACGGTGCTGGGAGTTAATACAAAATTATTATACGCTTCATTTGAAAATCCCATCATGCTGGATAATAAAGTATGTGGATGCCAAAATACCAGAGTATGACGCTTTATGCATCATATACCGCCATAAAAAAACGTAAACATTCAATAAATTAGGCTCTTGGTCGATCTGAAATTATCTTCTGTGGGGTTTTAACCCTATACTTTGATGAAACATTCATATTTTGAAGCTTCACAATGGTTTTCCTTACTTTTTTTAAATAAATTTAGTGAAATTGTATTTAATAAATGTCTAAAATTCTTCAAGGGAATAAAGCTAAAAGAAATACCAGTCTATGAGACTTTCCTGTGGAAGAAAAGGAGTACCTTATATATACAAACTTAAAAATCAGATAACATGAGAAGAACTTTTGTTGTTGTGTTACTATTAATATTTATGACCAAAGTGATAAAACCTTTTGTGAATTCAGGATAATATAACTTTGTTTTCCGATATGTTACAACAACCCTGATGAAATTTCATCACTAATAAAAACGTAATAAAGCAGTCATGTAAAAAAATAATATTCCATCCCTTAATACCCACTACTTCAGCACGTTCTTGCTTCTAGTCGTCATTATATCCGGTAATAAAATTTATGTTCAGGACTTTTATTCTGACGACATTTTCCGTAGGATACAATAATATTTTCCTTTATCTACGTGGGTTTATATTTAGGCTTTTTTATGACTAGGTAATTTTTAAAAAGTGTGTTTTGAGAGTAAAAGCGTGAATGTTGTAGGTATATATATCCGTGGTGGAAAAAAAGTGTGCTAGTTTCAATAAAAAAATAGCAATTGCGGACGTAAAATCAGAAATAATGTATTTATATTATAATTTGCATTCCAATTCACATGTTCGTCAGCCCATGCCAAAACTGGACTTAGACTTCCATGATATCCAGCATTTGGCACTGCCATCTCTATCGCCCTACCTCAGGCAGTTCTCAGTGACTCTTACCTAACTTGTTGGCTTTCCCATTTCCCTTTATTTTCGAGTGTTGTTCAACCCAGATTTTCAATATAAGACGCTTTCACACTGTATGTTCATATCTAATTATACGCTCCGTATACGAAATGATCACTGATACCAATCGCCGTCGACCTTCCGTAGGTAAAGGTTGCCAATAATTACCATGTATATCAAATGTTTGTTGACATATATATGCATTCTCCATTCCTCAACTTCAGCTTCTAATTCGTTCGGTATTCATGCACGAAATTTTGAATATATATGCTTATTACGGACTGATTTGCTCTTCTATTCTAGTCTTATTTGAAGGAAAATTGCCTTGTATGAGGATATAAAGAGAATGAATGAAAAAGACAAAAGTTCTTCACGAGGGGCATTAATTTTTGATATATATCTTTTGAAAAAGTAGGTTTTCATAACTTTTTCTACCAAAGACATTTGTTCACATACTCATAGTTCCTCACTTATTAGAGGTAAAGCATTAGGGTTAGGGTTAGCTAACAACAAGAAAAAAAAGTTTTACCACTTTTTTGTCTTTCATAGTAAAATAACAGCACTGGCAACATCGCTTACAACTTATTATTCGTCCTTGTTCAATCTACTGAATTAATTTATTATTTGCGACGTTACGGGAACGTAATGTATGTAAAGTATGTAGTGAAAAAGATTTCCCTTTCATAATAATGTTACAAACAATTTCCGCTGTCCGGATCCTTCGTCTCCTACACAGGACGCCACTGGAGACTACTTCACAATGTTGCCAAACAGCAACTAAGGATAAGTCCTCATCTCTCACATTCATAACTTGTTTTCAATTAATGTTGGACCTGATTTATACGCACTGTATCTCGATTGGAAATAGTGTTTTGGAATATTTACCTTTTTTCTTAAATTCTTAGCTGGTAAATTTCAAATTCAATTTAGACTTGGTATTATTATTTATTTTCCAGTTTCCTTCATTAGCTTGCAATTTTCCTCTAATTGGTTATGTGTGGATGCATCTCTAGAATTGGTTTTAAAGTGATTCTGCACATCTGCTACATTTTCCCAAGCACTAAATGAAAATGTTGGTATTTACTAGCGGTTTTTTATTATGTAAAAATATTATCCTTTGTGTTTGAAACTCTATTTTATGAAATTTATCCAAATAAAACCCAGCCGCGATATCAAACAAACAGATTTTGTTCTATTGTCCAATCGTAATCTCCTGGCATAAAACTCCTCTTAAAACTTTTATATATCTCTTAAAATGTTACTAATCTCTTAAAGGGCTTATAAAACAAATTGCTAGGAGCCTGGCTATAAACCTTCAAAAGCTTAGTATCCACAATGGAAGATTTCTTTTAAAGAAATTTCATAAAATTTAATTTAATTTTCTTTTGGGTAAAGTGCTCATATATAGTTTCGGTTTAATTTTTTAAATTGCTCGGTATACAGCTTACAATTCTACTGATTTAAGATACAATTATTTGTTTAGTGCTTGCAAAAGTAAAAACTCTAAAATAATGGTATTAAAAACAATATTACCGAGGCGTAAATAAATTTCAATGAGTTCAAGCTACTCAATTCCTAAGAGCAAGCATAAAATCAGGGGCAACTGATAATGATCTTGTACCCCACTACTACTCAATGAATTCACCTTCCAAGCTTTATAACTCAAACGGTTGGCTAGACAACATTTTCAGGTAGGACAGAAAGATACCAGTAATTTTTTTTTTCATTATTTAGACTAAAACTATCCTACAAAAAGTTACTCAATCTCCGTAAATATTTGTTGGAATAATCATCCATCCAATCTCTAGTCCGACAGATTGTAGCAAAGGCCCTTCTGATTGTAAATACGCCGTTTAATTGGCAAATAATAAGACAAATGGCTATGGCTCCGAATAACCAAGTAACCTTCTCCAAACTGTAATTCGACCGCAATTATTTATGCCACGACCAAGATTGATGAACGTTGCGATAATTGCATTGCAGATAATAATAAAACCCTTTTCTTGTTAACATTTCGTAGATAAAGATGTGCATGCAACTAATAAAAAGCAAGCGAAGGATAAAGAGCTTTGGGCTATAATTGGAATTTGAATGTTCGCCTTTGTGTACAGTTTTCAACTGAGAAAAACAATTTTCATGCCGCGATTTAGAATCTTCCGATAGTTTCGGTTGGAACTATGCAGGATTAAAAAACAAATACACATAAAACCATTGATAGCTCGGGAATATATTTCTGATGCTTCCCACTTTATATTCACTCAAGACTTTTCAACTTTTCATACTTTACTTAGTTATTTATGTTAAAAAGACTCCAAAAAAAAAATATTTGAAAAATAAGTTTGTCCCCAAGAGCTTACCGATTTCCATAAAACTTTCTAACTCTTTAAATTCCGCCTACGATGGAAATTTGAATCGAAAATAACCTCCATATCTATCTAATCTAATACATCAACATTTCCGCATTTTCCACAAAAGCCACCGAACGTATCAATTTAGTCGAACAAGGGGAAATCCAAAATGAATGTATAGTGAAACTCAAACCCAGGATTCAAGTCAACCTGCTGACTAAGAATATTTCCTAAGAAAGCAAGAAAAATGGAAAAGAGCATAATGTAAAGCCAGCGGAACACTATGTAGGTAAACATCAAAGTGAACAGGAAATATAAAGAGAATACTAAATCTCGGTCAGTGGCAGGCAACGTTTTTTGTTCATTTTTTTTTCAATAAAGTGATGTGATAAATTGCAGGCTGTAGAACATTTGTTTATGATTTTCTTCATAGGAGCCTTAATATGAGCTAGGAGTATGTATGGCTCACCCTCTATTAAAACAATTTATTTTCCAAAAATGTACGACTATTATTTTTACCGTATATATTTTTTTCAAAACCAACTGTCTAAGTTGAAATCCTTAAATACCCTACCAATGGAGGAGATCTGAAAGTAAAGGGAATAATAAATTCTGAAAGGTACCAGGAAGAGACAAGACATAACCAAGGAGGTTGGCGGGATAGGGCTGTATAGCCCCAACAACGCTCAAACTTTAGCATCCTGGCAAACGGAATAACAATCGTTTCCAAAAAGGAGTAGTAAAGGAAATTCCTAAATTGCCAGCTGACGTAATAAAAATGATAAAAACAAAAATGTGTCCGACACAGAAAGTAAGTTTGCGTTTTATTAGATGAAGGCATAGGCGTAGAAAGAGATTGGATTTAAATATATCCATCATAAACAAATGAATCTATAATGAAAATAATTATCAATAAGCTTGATGTTATATTGAGAAATTAGTATTAGTCATACTCTACCAGGCAGGTCTCAATCTACTCTTTAAAGATTGCTGACGATTCATAGTAGTGGACGTTGCTCTATTTCCATTGCCACCACCTGTCAAAGGCTTCGATACCTCAGCCTTTCTGTGCTTTTGGTTTTACCGTTTATGTGTGAAGATATCTTATTAGGCCTCCTCTTCCGTGCACAACTGACAGATAGGCTCCTCCCTATGTATGCCAATTGTATGAATGTGCTTCCTTGGAGTACAGTGACCGGTAAGTAATCCCTCATCTGGCCCCTGCTGAGATTTAGTATTTCGTTAGTCAGTGTCTCCAATGGTTTTTTGACCAGGAGTTTGCTATATTCCTACTTTTTCATTGCCATTAATACCTTTATGCTTCGGACATACTCAAATGCGACTCTAATATGGTTTGCCAGGGTCAAAAGTTTTCATAGGCAGTCCTAGAACAGTCTATATCTGATCACATGTTAATTACTTCTAATGCTTTGATGGAATCTAAAGTTTTGACCGCCGAGTTGTTTGACCTATGTAAGTGTGGGGACAATAATTACATCAGGAAACCTAATACACACCCTGATTTTCGTTGGTGACTTAACTTTTGCTGGCCTAACTAAGTGGGAAATCTTTTTGTCAGCTAGTCGTTTTTATAATAATATACTGTACATACAGTGTTACATACAGCTTGCGAAAGGGCTTTTCGAACCAAACGATTTACACAAGCACGACAAGGAAAATATGAGAAAAACAGCTTGAAAGAGAGAAAAAGAACAACTGTGCGTGGCCAGCGAGGGCGTGTATTTAGTTCCAGAGGCCGGCCGAATGTTCACTGCCCCCCCATTTCAACTGCTGTTGCCAGAAGCGCAGACTAATTTGTACAAATGATATTTTTGTCTCGTCATCGTTGACTCCTTTTCGAGCTCATGTACTATTAGGCAAAACCAAACACCTCCATCCGGCAACAGTGTCATTTTCAAATACAATGGCATGCGCTTCCAACGTGATCAACGTTTGTAGCGAAAAAACCTAGGAATAGCAATTTAAATGTGAATTCTCTCTGTAAAGGACACTGTTGCCGGATGGAGGTGTTTGGTTTTGCCTAAATGTGCATGAGCTCGAAAAGGAATCAACGATGACGAGACAAAAATATCATTTTTTGTACAAATTAGTCTGCGCTTCTGGCAACAGCGGTTGAAATGGGGGGGCAGTGGAGATTCGGCCGGCCTCTGGAACTAAAAACACGCCCTCGCTGGCCACGCACAGTTGTTCTTTCTCTCTCTTTCAAGCTGTTTTTCTCATATTTTCCTTGTCGTGCTTGTGTAAATCGTTTGGTTCGAAAAGCTCTTTCGCAATCTGTATTTGTTAGTCTACATTTTAATAGCACAATGATTTTTTATAACAGACTATGATAATTTTATATTTTTGAGAGTTTTGTACGTCAAAATTTCCACCGACTCTCTCTTACTTGAATGAATAAAACGAAATGTTACTTAATTTGGGCATGTCATAAATAGTGGCAATTTGAGTTGTTAGTTGTTGTTAAAATAGTTTTGAACTGTCGGAACCATTTCACTCAGTTAATTATATCAGTTTAATTATATCAAAAATACTAATTTATTCTAACAAGGTTTTGTGACGAACAAAAACTTTATTATCAAACTGTGTTTTACACTAACCAAACGAAACAAAGCCTAAATGTCTCTATACGAGTATTTCAAGTATAAAACACAACACTGTTTCATTAAACAAGTCAACATTGTTAGGATTAACAAAAAGTTAATTAATGACATGTACAAAATTTCCGAGGGGCTCATACATTTTATAAAAATTTAGATTTGCATGGGCTTATAGAAAAAATTTCAAAATGAGCTCATTAAATTGGAAAAATGTCCATTTGCCATGGTCGTATGATAACATTTTTAAAAGGGGTTCGTTTATTTATATCCCTAAACCGCCTATTTATTTTTTTTATTGCAGTAATATTTTTAGTCATAATAAAATCATACTTTTAATACTTTTTCTGGTCTCGATAAAATTGAGGGTAATGTGTACACGGTTGAAGAACATCATCGATCTTGAGAGCATATCGTTTTTCATTTTCAATACATTTTATCGAAACATCAGAAAGTTGAGTAAATTCGCTGGTAATCGACACGTGTCATTCACACTAAACGTACACAGATTTTCTAGTGATGGGAGGCGCGAATGAAAAAGAAAAGTGAGAGATTGCTGGTGCCAGAATTTCTCGTGTTTTTTTATGAATATTGGTGTGATAATATTTTTATGAGTCGAGAAGTGTATCTACATTTATTTCAAATCACACAATATTTTTTGGTTTTTGGAAATCAAGAGTACCTACCCCAAATGTGAGAAAGAAACTAAAAGCACATTAATAAATTAAGCCAAACTTGCAATTTTACCATGATCTAGTATAGCTTCCGAAAAATCCCTGTAGATTACATCCGTTTGAAGAATGTTTAATATTTTAAAACCCTCAAAATCAGTAGATATCCTACTCTAAAAAACCATTATATCCATGGCCAAACCACTTAGGTTGATTAAACGCCAAATAACTTTATTCCGCAGTGCATTATGTCATTGAGGACCCTGTATGGAACAGATAGAAACATCCAGATGAAAAAACATACTATCAGAATGAAAGATAGATACTTTCGTTTATCAGTTAGTAACATCAAAGCAAGTCCACTTCTTTTGTGGAAGCTAATCTCTCTAAAATTTATTTTTATTTGTTAGTTCTTTGCAACGGATGGGGATTCGGTTAATTTATCGTTGATAAGATTCTCCGTTAATGTTCAGATGAATTTTCCGGTGGATTTTCTTTTATTGGAAACTATGAACTAAGCAGGTTTTTGTTATTGGTCTTTAAGTTGTTCCAAATAGAAGTGGACATAGTCCATAGAAAATGTTTTATTTATATTATTATGTATAAATTGTAAACGTTGCCCTATCGAATGTTATGTAAAATGTGGTAAACTACAAAAGTAGTAATCAAAAAATTATTTCTAATCTGACCATTCTGGTATGGATGGTAATAAAAAGGCAGAATCCTTTACAAGAGTGACTGCCACGAGTGGTTCTTTCGGACCAGATCTTGCCATTGGCATCATACAAAGTTTTGCCAAACAAACGTTCAATAACTGAATTGTAGGGAGAGATTGGAATTTTTGGCAATATTTACCATTGAACGGTCTCTTTTTACATCCTTTGAAGTACCAGGCATCTTATAGAAAGAAATATTGAAAGATGTTATTTTTATTAATAAAAAGCAAGATGGGAGTCATATGTAATTTTTCCTTCAAAGAATGTATTCAAATGAAAATCGAACTATTAACAGGAATGATGTACAGGCGTTATGATAAGACTTTGATCATCGAAGGTCCAACGAGCCATCTTTGTCTGTAAGATGATAGAACAGCACACCATATACTCTGTGCTGCTGAATTAGGTTTCTGATGTTTGACAAGATCTTCCTTTTTTCGTCCTTAGACCTGGTACATAATAAAGCATATTTCTGCCTTTTTATGTCAATCTCAACTTGTATTTTGAACTAACTCGCCAATTTCTGTTGTTCTGTATAGTGTCTAACAAGAACAAACACACATTGTTACAAGATTATTTGTCTAAGAGGGCCGCAGAGTAGATTTCGAGAATTAAATGTTGATTCAGATTATAAACAGCATTAAACAACAGAACAAGTAAACGCACACTTCGTTGAAACAAAAGCGAGTCGTTGGGTGGAAATGAAATTATTCTTTGTACAAATCATGGAAAACAATTTTCTTCTCGAGCTTTCGAATTTTCCACTGCCGTCGTATCTCCAAAGACTTCACAATTCAAAATAAACAAACACTAAAAGGGTTTATTGTTAATAATTCATCGGCGTGGATCTCTTTTTCTTCTTTCAATCCTTTTAATCAATTATTTACAGGGCTTAAGAGGGTCGAGCTCACTGGTATTTCTCTTAAACTGGAAAAAATTATCATGAAAATGAGAATAGGGTTTGGAAATGTTCGTTAGGAGAAAAGAATGTATGAAAATTTTATTTTGAAGCAAATCATCATCATCATCAAACCGTCCAATCCTCTGTTGTCAGTCATGACTAGTACCTATCTTCTTCCCTCTATCCTATCCTTACATGTAACTTTTCACTCCTTTATTTCCATTTCTTTTGCATCTTCCTTTCTCTAGGCCAAATTTAGATCCAGTCTGGTATCTTTTTGATAATTTTCTGCTGGCCTTCGTCTTATAATATGTCCTGCCCATTGAAGCCTCAGTGTCTATCCATCCCATTATATTTTCTCCTTCAAACGAATCTTCTTTATCTTTTTTTTCATCGTTATTTTCTATCTTGTGTGCTATTCACATTCACAATCGTTTTCTTCCTCTTCATTTATTGTAGTGGTTTCCATAGCATTAGGGGCCATTTCAAATAAGTTGATTCAAAAAATTCAATTGAATAAATAAGACAAAATAAAGATATAATGGCATAGAGAAGAGTGAGGAAGACTTGAAGCAATTTTTTGCAGTGTGCTTTTAATTTAAAACGTATTTGTGAGCTAAACATATTTTTCTGTTGCATATTTCAAAAGTGTTTGCAAGGTTAGTTAATATTTAAAGTGCGTCCCTGTGGAGGCTCATTTACTGTTCCAGGTGCTTCATCATTTATTTAAAAAGTTTGGAAAAAAGACCAACTCAAATCTGTCTCCACAGTGTTATACCGGATTCTCACAACTAAGATATTGTTCGTTTGTCGACTGTTTAATTTCCTATAAGGATGCTGGCTTTCAGGAAGGGGTTAAAGTAAACTTTATAAATTGTTAATTTTTATGTTTCTTGTTTATTTAGACGTGATAGACAGTTGGTAATATTATTAACAGCATAAACTCAGACATAAGCAAATAACTAAAGTAACTATTTTATTATACTTGTTACTTGTTACAAATGGCGCCCAACGTTGGTAATGACATAACTTGCACCATCTATAAAACTATGTCGTAACCTGGTTGAGACACATAGTCCTGTGAGAGGTTTCTGGAACGACATGTACTAATGTGTAAGGCTGGTTGCGTGTATATTTGAATTAAATATTGAATATTTTCTGTTTTAAATTTCCACATTTGTAGTGCTCCCCTTTTTTATGGTTTGAATAGTAAGAGCAGTTTATATACGTATCCCGAACTGCCCTTTTCAACTCTATACTCTTCTCCATATCCCCCCTATTGTTTTCTCCACCATTTCGCTTCGAGCTTTCACAAACTTTTTAGCTTTTAATTTGCAGAAATTATACACAAGTGTAAGTCGTAAAAGGAAAAGCTACAAAGTTCCAGTTCAAATGAAAATATAAAAATGCAAAGCGGCCATTTCCACAAATAAAAAATAATGGCACAAAAAAACTGAATAAAGAGAGCAGTAGTGGATAAATTTCTTTCACCGAAGTGACTTTAGCTAAAAGTGAATGTTTATAAAAATTACAAGGTCACGTCTAGGCTAGTTTGGGATTGAATAAAAGAACTGAAGAAGTTAGATGGATAAGGCAATTATCGAAATACGGACCCTGAATCCTTTTCAGTCGATATCTATCATTTTCAAGAAGCTCATACACATATAGAACATCTAGTATAGTAAAAACGTATTCCAAATACGATCGCTGAATTCTCTGTCGTTTCAAAATTTGTCACGGCGTACTTAAAACAATTTTGTAAATGACAAAAGCGACGATAGAGTTTTCGTGATCCTACATAAAATAGTACGAATGTATGAAAGAGAATATGGCATTACATTCTATGTTCCATCTATTCTATATTTACATAAAATAAAGAATGGTGCTGTATGTCATAGTATGCGTCAATGCGGTATGCATTAAGTGCTTTTACGAAGCTTATCTGCATCGAGAGTATCGTATATTTACAGGACCGAAACGTATTAATATAAATGTTTACTGGAAATACAACAAAAAAATTGATAAAATAACATTAGAATTTGATGAGATGATGGTCAGTATATTGAGGTTAAGTTTATATTGTGTGACTTGGACAAGTATTCCTTAGACTTTTAGAACTAAAGAACATTTTTTTAGACCACATCACACTTCACGCTTGCCTATTTGTTGCGTCTCAGAATTCTTCGTTATATTGTCATGGCCAAAACGGCAGAAGAATGTTGCTTTTGCAGACATTGGATTGACACTTTTTTCTCTTGAAGTCTTTGCCATTCAAAATCATTGAGGAATACTCCAACACTTTTTGACAAACGCTCAGAAGCTTAACGAAATATACGTCAAAGTCAGTAAGGAGTGGATTGGATATTCCTACTTGTACCGTTCTGGTAGACAACTGGTGTAAACAAGAGAGACTGACAGTCAACGCTCAGAAAACACAAATTGTCAACTTTACAAAAAGAACAGCACTGCAAGGCCTAAAACCACCAGTGCTAGGAGAAACAGAGATTCCATTTGCCAAAGAAACAAAATACCTAGGGATATTTTTTGATCATAGGCTCACATAGTGAAAACCACACAGAAAGCTATCATGTCTTTAGGCAGATGTAGAAGACTGTGCGGTAAGAACTGGGGACTTAACCCAAAAATGACCCTGTGGTTATACACAAAGGTTGTCCGACCAATGATAACTTATGGGTCCGTGGGGTGGTGGACAAAGACGCAGCAAGTAGGAGCAATAAGGCTGTTGAATAACACACAAAGGCTGGCCTGCCTGTGTGTTACAGGGGCCATAAAAACTACTCCTACAACTGCAATGGAAGTCTTAATGAATCTGCCACCTCTACACATATTCATACAAGGTGAAGCGAGATCTGTGATGCACAGATTAATACATAGCCAGCAACATATAAGCCAAACGCTTAGTGCTGACAACTGGAAGCTAATCGAGGAGCTAAAGGCGGACTGCGTTATGGGACAGCCCATCGATGCAATAGCTACGAGATATAGCTTCGAAAATAAGTTCAAAGTAACTATACCAAACAGGGAAGACTGGAAAATAGGTGTACCCATACATGCAGATGTTTTTTGGTATACAGACGGGTCAAAGACGTTAGACGGCGTAGGAGCCGGTATAGTAGGGCTAAAGCAAGGGATAGCCTTCCCAGTAAGCCTATCAAGAAACGTCACAATTTTCCAGGCGGAAATTACGGCGATTCACCACTGTGTGAAAGAAATTAAAAGGCAGAAGAGAGCATATCGTTCAATTGCCATCTTCACAGACAGCCAAGCAGCGCTAAAGGCACTCAACTCCGTAGAGGTCAATTCTAAGCTAGTATGGGATTGTGTGCGGGCCCTAAACACACTGGGTGAGCGTAGCAATGTTACGGTAGCCTGGGTACCGGGACACAAGGGGCATAAGGGCAACGAAAAAGCAGATGAAATGGCCAAGCAAGGCTCATCAATGCCGTTCGTTGGGCCGGAACCCTTCTGCGGCGACAAACGAAGATACGTGCAGGTTTTGTCACCTAGAAGAAGAAACGGCGGAACACATTCTATGTCAGTGCGATAGCCTGGCAAATGTGCGGTTTTTTGCATTAGGCGAAGAAAAGCCAGTGGCAGAGAGCTATATGGAAGGTTCAGTCTCCACGCTAATAGACTTTTCAAAAAGAGTCAGGCTGGAGAATGTAATCTAGAGTTTGAGAGAACCACAATAGATCTGAAAAGGTCGCAGTGGATTAGGCCAAAAGCCACCTCATAAAATCTAATCTAACCGTTCTGAGATCTTGTGCTCAGAAAACTCAGGCACCAAATTTGATGCTGCATAGGGTAGCCCCATTCGAATAAATATAATTGTTTCCTTTCCGTTTTTCAACTTTTGATTGTCCACTCACCCCTAGCCAGTTATTTCACACGATAAAGAAAAAATGGCTTGGATAACATTATATTGTTGAACTTTCATTACAGAAAAATATGTTGTTTGTGTTTTGTGCATTATGCCCTTTAGGGATAAAATAGGATACTTGAAAATAATTTGCATTATTTTTTTTACGTTTTTCTTCAAGTTTTCTAATGAACAGCTTTTCGGAGGCTTCCAGTCTTAAGGTAAACAACCTAAAGGAGAATGTTACTTGTTGGTATATAAATTCACTAGAAATTATAAATTTTATGTTAATAATGCATTTCTTGAATGTTTACGTGGTATTAACACCGAGGGTTATGAGTGGAAATTTAACATAAAATGAATATAGATATCTTGAGTTGTATATACATTTAAATTGAATTTCAGCAAGTTGACTATCAGCTTATTATCCAAGAAAAAAGACCGTTACATCATAATTTTGGGTGGAGATTTTTTTTATATAATCCACTTTGAAGTATCTACAAACGAAACAAATATGTGATTATGTTTCAACCCCCCGGGAAAATGGTTTTAAAAAAAATAAGGTTTTTTTTGGAAATTTTGCAAAAATTGTTCGAGTTACAGAAAAAAAGTTTCAAACAAAAATTGTAGTGCTTTAAATTTTACACAAAAATGGTCCCAATAACTTTTATCCCTAATGACATTGGGGTGGCTAAAACATAAGGGGTGGTTTTATAAACTAACAATTATCTCGTTAAAAAATTGAAAATTCTTTCTTTGTAATTACTCAGCACACCGTAAACGAAGTTTTAACAATTTGATATTTTTAATATTAAATTAAAACTACTCTATCGCATGAATTTTGTTTGTTTTTTCATAAATTGAACATTTTCCCATGAGATTTTTTTTACCGTTCATTTTCAGCCAGGGATAAATTATTTTACCTGTTTAATATTTTTCTTTGGTGACGCTTAGTCTTCCACAACCGTAGGTCTGTCCACAATGTCATTTGATGGGGAAAAAATAATAAGGACCATTTTGGTGTAAAATTTAAAGCTCTACAATTTTTGTTTGAATCTTTTCTCTGTACTTGAAAGTAAATTATATAAAAAAAATCAAACAATGAAGTGACTGAGCAAATGTTACAACATGAAGTATTTGCTTCTACTGCCTGCGTTAATATGTTGCCAGACTCTGTAAAAGGATACTTCTAGTGCTATAGTGGAAAATTTTGAATACATGGTTCAATTTTTCAATTACGTCTAAGTTTATAAAGTTTAATTCAGAAGCTTAAACTTTGGGGAAAATTACTTCCAAATATTTTGTTTGTATTAAAATCATTTTCATAAATATTTCATATATAGTTCGAAATTTTCCAAATTAAATAACTCTGATCGTAATTTGATTCGATTTCAAAATTATTCGTCATTATTTTACAGTCTTCGGTAAAGATTAAAGCTCTAAAGAAAACTTGAAAGTTTTTTGTCTTGATATAAAGAGAAAAGAAATAATAAAAAAGATTAATCGAAGCACTCTGATTTCTCACTGATTACCGTCGAGAAGTTTTTAGCGTCGGCTGAAGTAGATTGAAATTTATTTTTAAATCAAAAGTCTATCAGTCAAATAATCGACATTTCTAAACGACGTTTTTCATGTCTCTAGATTTCTATTTCCAAGAAGAATATTCGTGGTTGATTTAGCATTATGCACAAGTTCATGAGGAACTGTACAAATTCCCACCTCTACTCTACAACATTTAGAGATATGCCACTGGGTATATACCTACAGTTAACTCAATTTCTGGAAAGTGGGAGGTGTGTGGCACTCGAAAGAACTTTTAATTCTCTCCTAAGGAATAAAAGGCTTTTTTATTTTGTTCATTATTGAAAGTTTATTTTGTAAAATGTAAAATGCACTATTATGTAACTGAAAGGTATGAAATGTGTGTTTTTAATTTAATTAGAGCTCATTAATCCGAAACTCAAAGAAGAGACATGAAATACCGTAATAAAACAAAAATTCAAAATGTTAGTCTGGCACAATTTAAAAAATTTTCTTCATCCCTCTTTTCAAATTTTGTTTTAAAATAATGATAAAAATAAAACTAGTTACTGTAAATAATCCATCTTCTTTTATAACTCTTATATCTTTGTATGTTTCTTATATCCGATTTGTTCATTTCTAAGACTTAAATTGAATTGTACAAAGCAAAGTAAAAACAAACAAAAAAACATAATAGAAGGAAATACTTGGTATATTCCTGAAAGAAAAAGCTCCCGAGGGCAATTGAAGACAATGAGTATAAAGCAATGTCTTTTACTGTGACAGAACGAAAGAACTTCGAAGAGAATGCTCTTCTGGAAAAGTTCGGAAAATATTGAGCGAATTTTAATATCTTTTATCTCTGGATAGAAATGGCGCTGGATTTGAATGTTAGCCAAATTCATCTTTTGGTGGTTAACCGAGAATAATACAGAACGTTTTTTTTTAATCCAAAAGTCCAAACACATAAAAAGTTATATCAATGTATGTATATAGTGTGGAAACAAAAATGTTTGAACCAATAAAATGTTTAGACACATTCGCCATCCATCGCTCTAATTTTTCTATTGATTCTAAGCCTCAACTGCTTTTCATTTCCATCTTACCATTCTCCATGGTTCACTTTTTGAGATAAAAGTACTCAAAAAATTTTACGAGCCTGGAAAGGCCTGGCAAACTTGGCAATGTGAAGCTGTGAAGGGAATGTTGCCAAAAATATTCGATATTGCCACGTTTAACTATGAAAAAGCTGAGTATGTAGTGATAATAATTAGAAGATGGATTTTTGATCAATAATACATAAATAATGATTATACTTTTGTTCTTCAATGTGCTTGTTTCATTGGAGTTCTTCTGTTAACATTATTTTTTCAATTTCTGGATATTCAAAGGTAAACACTTTTCGAATATGTTATGGGTTTCCTTTTATATTACCGCGTCCTTCGTACGGCTCGCTGCTATGCAACCATCTGACTTGCGAGTACTCTTCCCTCTCACTTGGACAGTTTCTATATTATGCATAATGATAAACTGTTTTTAATACTATTATAAAATACCGTACGCCATTGGTACGATTATGACAGATATAGGCTATGTTTCCTCACTCCTTACCGATGCCTCTCAGCTTCAGGTAGATTTGCCAAACTATAGTTTGCTTAATAAGAAATCCACTGGGTTGTAATGATCGAATAAAAAAAATGCTACACCTGTAAATGTTGGCACTTACAACTAAACATTCTACGCTACTGCAGTTGTAGAATATAGGAGAGACGGCAATCGGAGTGTAATTGTCACCTTGATGATGTGCACAGACAATTACCCACATACACTTGTTTCGAAGGGCGAGAACAAGAAATGTTCTATCGTTTACTGGATATTTCATTGTTTAATGTTAAATGCACCGTACTGATTAGAGGTGTCAAATAACCGGAATACCGTGTACATGTTATTTGGTTTCTATATTAGGAAGAATCAGAAAAAATTTGTAATTTGGTTCCCAATATTAAAGGTTTATCTGGTCTCCATTAGTAATTTGGTTCCCGGAAATTTAATTTTTATAATAATTGTTTATTACACACAAATTATTCACAACATAAAATTTTACAAAAATATGTACTAAAACATGTCGATCGGGAGGAAGTGTACATAAATTTGAAATAACTTGGTGTTATATATAACAATTGAGGAATAATATAGGTATTATTAAAAAAATTACTGGAAAAACATTGCAAATAATAATTGAACGTACCATCTAGAAATGTATATAGATTTACACGAAAAAACACTATCTTACTCAATAAAAATTTCTCACCTTTTGAAGTTTGGATGTTTGCTCGTCCAGGAAATTACCAATGACCCCTTTGGGGTTTGGAAACTAGTTACATATTATTAACAAGCATCTTAAATCAATATCTTATATACTACCTGCCAGGAACCAAATTACCAGCACCCAGAATACCAGACAAGTTTACTCCATTTTCGCTTAAGCTTAAGCACATTTGGCTTTTTTGTTTTGGAATACTCATTTTTAGCTCAAAAAGGTGACAATTTATTCACTTGACACAAATAGACCAGCAGCACAGCAAATATTTTCTTATTACATGGTATTTACCAAGTTCCACCTGCTATAATTTCAGTTTAAAAACTTAAAATTGATTTTTAGAAACGGAGAAATTACTAAATATCCTCAATTAACATCCATTGTTCATTACTTTGTTATAGTATTCTGGCAAGCTATTTCCAAACAAATTTTAAACGTTCTACAGTACCAGACAACATGTCAGATAATGATAAATGACACCACAACGAAAAACGTGACAAACTCTGCAGAGTGTACGCCTTTTGGTTAGCAATTAAAATAGATACATCACTCGTACATACCTTTCGGTAAAGATATACATTGGAGAGTCTGTTATTTACGAAATTGATTATGTTCGTTGCAACGCTTTCTAAATTTTTAGTTAATCATCTAAAAAAAATATTATACTATCATAAGCCCATTTGTAGCACTTGTTCAACTAATTTTAATTGAGTTGGGTAAATTTCTGTTGTACTTTTCGTAAACTTTCTTGTCTAGTATATTTTAGGCGAATAACACCGGTTAATACCAAATTCATTTAGTCGATAAGGTTATTAATGGTTATAAGGCGCTGACGTCATTAGTGAGCCCTTAAAGCCGTCACTACCTTTGACATTTTTAACCGCGGTAATAGCAAAAAGTTGCCAACAAATGAAAAAGCATCACTCAAGAAATCTCAACAAATCGATCGATGATCGATTGTTATACGTGAAATTACAGATATTTTAAATTTTTTAATTTCTTACCTTAACACCGTTACAATTATATATTTTTCACTTATAATTGCACAAGTGGTTTGTATTTTATCGGGTAAATTTGGGTTGTTTAATGAGACTAACCTAACCTAACCTTAATAGTTGACAGTTATTCTCGTCAAATTGCTAAAGGAAACAGTTTAGAATTTGAACAACACAAATTTACCCAATATCAATACAAACCTCGAGTGTAATTCGGCAGGAAAATTTAATGAATGAGAAATTTAGAAACATATCAATGCAAACTTTATTTATGAAACATTAAAAATAAACACATTTTTATTTTAATGTACAATTATTAAAAACGCAGTTATTGAAATTCATACTAGGAACAGTGATATCGCTGCGGGTGCCACAGCTAATCGGTTCTGTAGTATTATTGAATTGAATACTGCTTGAATGATACTCTTTGTCAACTTGTAAGTATGGTTTTATTGATGATGAATTGCTGTGTCTTGTTATTTTTATTAGAGCTTGTTCTTCAATTCCGCTTTTACTTAATTCGCTAACTGCTGCCGCTCGATTTGAGTGATTTGTAATTTTGACACGTTTGACATCTAAACCAATGCGTTTAGTCCATTTGGAAATTTCATTAATTCCAATCGGCAAATTCTTGTACCAACCGTTAGAATTTTTATTTTTCCAAAAGGGATTTGGTGTAAGAAATACTCTGTCCGAAGTTATAAAAGTGTTTCGTTTTTCCATTAACTTTTTGAATAAACGTATTGGGCAAATATCTTCGTCGAAAATATTAGTCCGAGAGCTAGCCACGTAAAACGCATGTTAAACGGTTCCACCTAGATTTTTTTTTAATCGATGCTCTATGAGCCAAAAAACCCAAAGCCAAATTTCTGCCCACAGGTCGGACTGCAATAGGGTGTGGCGGGGGGTTAAACACGACGTTTTCATTAGGGCGATTGAGCACATGTGGTTCCACTCTGCAAGTTGTTTCTATGTGTAGTCTAGCCCTCCATTAGAACCGGAAAAAAATGGCAGAGAATTTCCGGGCTGCGAAGTGCTCGGCAGAGTGATGTAAACACGACGTTTACATTGTGGCGATTGAGGTCATGTGGTTCCACTCTGTAAATTGTTTCTATGTATAGTCTAGCCCTCCACTAGAAGCCAAAAAAAATGGCAGAGCATTTCCGGGCTGCGAAGTGCTCGGCAGAGTGATGTAAACACGACGTTTACATATCGCCTTCGGTCGGTTCTGCCGCGGCCCGGATCAACGGAAAACTGTCTGCCGGGGCTCAAATACATTGTTTATGAGGTAAACAATGCGAAGAAAAAAACGGCAGAGTGGAACCAACTCTCGTTTCTTTTTTTTCACCGAACCCAAGTGTGCGCACCGCTTCTGCACCTCGGTTGCCTTTGCCGAGACCTGGCAAGGTGTTTGCCGCCCAGTAACTACTCTGCCATAATTAAATATTGGTCTACGGGGTGTGCAAAATGCGATGAAAAAACCCGCAGAGTGGTACCGATTGATTTTTTTTTTCATCGCTAATCGAATTTCGATCACCGCGGCCGCCGCCGTCGAGGCCTGCCGAGCACTTTGCAGCCCGGAAATGCTCTGCCATTTTTTTTGGCTTCTAGTGGAGGGCTAGACTATACATAGAAACAATTTGCAGAGTGGTACCGATTGATTTTTTTTTCATCGCTAGTCGAATTTCGATCACCGAGGCCGCCGCCGTCGAGGCCTGCCGAGCACTTCGCAGCCCGGAAATGCTCTGCCATTTTTTTTGGCTTCTAGTGGAGGGCTAGACTATACATAGAAACAATTTACAGAGTGGAACCACATGACCTCAATCGCCACAATGTAAACGTCGTGTTTACATCACTCTGCCGAGCACTTCGCAGCCCGGAAATTCTCTGCCATTTTTTTCCGGTTCTAATGGAGGGCTAGACTACACATAAAAACAACTTGCAGAGTGGAACCACATGTGCTCAATCGCCCTAATGAAAACGTCGTGTTTAACCCCCCGCCACACCCTATTGCAGTCCGACCTGTGGGCAGAAATTTGGCTTTGGGTTTTTTGGCTCATAGAGCATCGATTAAAAAAAAATCTAGGTGGAACCGTTTAACATGCGTTTTACGTGGCTAGCTCTCGGACTATATTAGGTGTGATCCATTTGCTGTCACATAATTTATTGTTGCCGCCTTGTCTCGTTTTAGAAAATAGAGGATTATACTCGATACGTCCAGTTTCTTTTCCACTATTTTCAATTTCAGATACGAAATAAGTGGTTTTGCAGTAAGCTGCTTCTCCTCCGCGCCAAGCTAGTTCAAACGCCAAAATGTGATATAATTTCTTTCCTTCCTGTTCATTTTCGTTATATAATCTGGCCATTGCAAATACTTCAGATTTATTAAGAGCTGATGCACTACATTTTTTCTTTTCGGGTTGTGCTTGTAGGATTTTACGTTTAGCATTACGTGCAGCTCGTGATGAATTAAACTGAACATCGGTGAAAGGGTTGAATACAATATTAAATTCGTTATAATATTTACTTTGTAGCATTTTAGGTGGTGTTCCAAATTGTTTTAACTACCGCTTCTTTGTAGTCTTCTCCGTTACTTTTTCGAATATTAAATGCCCAATCTTGCAATATTACATTCAATTTCTCGATGGAAGTATCTGGCTCAAATGTGTATCTTTTTGCATCGCAAAACGTAGAAAATTGTCGCCAGATTGATGATTGCGTCGCAACTGTATTAGTAGGCACACAGGTATTAACAACTTGACTAATTTCGGCGTTCGTAGACACACCGAATCGACTCATTGTTAGTTCTTGAAAATTCAAGTTGTTGACAAACATGCCAAACTATTTATTCTGGTAACCAACACCGCGATAATTGATGAACCAATGAATAAGTGAAAAAACCAATAGTGTATTTGTAGCTGTAAAAGTTAAAGCTAACTTTTGCCGCTGTCAAAGTGACATGAATTAAATTGTCGGAATAAACAACTAAATTTTACAAAAATAAAGACAATTTTGCCGTAAAAATTTAAGAATTTACCCATAGGTTAACTTTGAGTAGCTTTTGGAGGGGTAAATTTATCGAAAAGTGTTGAAAGACTTTTATTTGTAGAGCGTTTAATTCAGTACAAGGATACAAGGGTAGAAGGATATGTTATTCATAGAAAAAACTAGTTTAAGAAAAAAAAAAGTTTGTAAAAGGTGGTAAAATCCCATGTAATTTAAATGAGAATGTATTGTCTTTGGCGCAAGGTTTATTACGAATATTAAGGGCTTATCATAGTCTTATAGTTTTTTTTTAATTAGAAACTAAAAATTTAGAGGGCGTTGCAGGAATCATAATCAATTTCGTAAATAACGGACGCCCCAATGTACAAAGTACTTTTTTTCTTAATTATTGATAGTTACACCCTGTATTTAAAATTTTTCTTTGCCATAATTAAATTAAATTACTAACTGTATTCCCGTTAAATAATTTTCACGAAGTATCTGGATTCTCTGGATAAAAATAAAAAACAAACATGAACACCGTAATAGTTTGCAGTAACCCATTACCCTACATTCACTATCAGTATTGCACAAGTAAAAGAATTACAAACTACCACATTATCCCAAGAAATTGTAGAGCAGTTTTTCATAGCTACAGGTAAAAGTATCGATCAAGAACGTTCCAATGGGTGAATAGGGGTAAAAAACAGACAAAATAATATGTAACGGTCAGATATGTAATTTTTTCTCAAATTAATGGTTGATGAATGTACAAAGTCTCTGGTCACGAAAAATGAATGAAATATCCAGCAAGTAATATCATTTGTCTTCATCATCATCATCTAAAAAATCTTTTTTTGAAAAACTGCCACTATCAGTTATTATGAGCCGATCGATATCTGAAGCATCTACAAATTTTCCAATTTCCCAGTGTGATTACATTAGTGTTCATTCATCCGTTCCATACCTCAAGCCAGTACTATCAAAGATCGTCCGAAAGAATTATACTCCTTATTGAAAAATATTTCAGATACGTCTTTGCATTTATTATTCCGTCTCAAGGGCCGTTAACCTAACCACCGCTTTTAGGTTGCAATGTATGTTAGTAGACAACGGATAAGGCACAATGCAGGTAATCGTTGTTATCGTTGTTCATAGAGGGCGTTCCGGACGTTCTCTTGCTCGCTCATGATGAGCTTTTCTTCTGATATGCTTTTGTAGACCTGTTAGTACAGGATATTGCCTCAAGCTTATCTGCGGACGTTTATTAAGATAAAATATCATTAGTAGTAAGTTATAGTTCAGGTAACTTAAACAAAAGCGTTTAAAATCAATATAATCTCCAAATTCTCGTTAATACCTTTTAAAATTCAGTCAAATGGTATACAAAAAATCTGCTCCAATGGCCAAAAACAGCAGCGTATTTGTTTTGAACAAAAATTCTTGAAAAAAAAAGCAATATATAATTAGCACTGCGTCAGTCGCTGAAAGTTGTTTAAAATGTTTCAAACGCTGTTTTTTGATAAGCTCGAAACTTTTTATTCAAAAAACTGAAACAACAAGAAGTACAATAGTTTTGTGTGTGAAGCTATCCAGGAATCTAATGGAGATCCCGAGCCGGGACCAAGTTTCCTTTAGAAAGTTTAAGCTTTGTGGGTAGGTGGAGGAGTTTTGACAATACTCCGGAAGTTTGGCAATAATGTTAAGGGAAATCTGTTCTTGAGGGAGACTCTTTAACTCGGAACAAAAGAAAACGAATTACTGAGGAAAAAATCTTGATAAAAAAACGTAAAAGAAACGAGTTGAGTTGTTTTTCCTTGAATTACAAAGACAGGTTGACGGGAAATTGGAAAGGAGTAAATTTCAATTTATATTTATTGCACTACTTCCGTAGGGTTTGTGTATAGACTAGTAAAAGCTAAATCTAAAGAAAGAATTAAATGGAATTATTGTCATATAACGTACAAAAAGTAAGTTAAAGCCAATAGAAATACAGGGTGCCTAATAACTCTCCTGACAATCGTAAAATACAGATACTATATATTTTTAAGATATGTTCAAAAAACTGACTTAACTAAGTGCGCTACGGCTCTCATAGAAAAAACTTTTGGATATTGGTACATTCATTTTTAAATATACCATTTCAGGAGAAACTTTAAAGATCTGACAACACTGGAAGTATGTGATAGTTTGTAAGATGAAGTGTGGCATTTGTAAAAAGTCTCTATCCATACTTGTTAAAACAGACACAGAAATAATTGCGTTAAGTAAAAATTGGAAAAACGCAAAAAAATGTAATTAATCTATTAAGGTATAATATATATTCTCATTTCAAATTTACCCAGAACCAAAAAAAAATAATGTATCGTTAGTAATTTACTACTCGAACGTAATTGGCTGAATTTTTTAATTAAAGCCTGTGGAAATATTTTATTTGGTGCAATTATTTTTTACTGCTTTTTGGGGCCGTCCTGTTTCTCGTTTTTGTCTATTCCTCACTGTCCTCTCCAGCAACCCATAGCTACATTAAAATATACACTACATTTATTCTTATGTTTGCTACTGTGAGTTTTTCTCGTTTTTTTTTTGTCAGAAAATTGTTGTATTCAAACGGAAAATTCAGGTTAGGTTAGGTTAAATTTTAATGAATCGTGTGATGAACGTGTTTGTAATATTACAAATAATAAAAATCCATGCCCTTGGTCGACTATTTGCTGGTTCTATATTCTGTAGATCGGTGACTATAGTATTACGCTAAAACCCTCCAGAAACACTTAAATTTAACAATAACTTTTGTCATCAATTTTGTTATTCCTATTTTATCTTAGTTATATAATTTATACGTTTTATTTTCCATAAAAATGTTTTTTTTCTATTTATTATTTATTCGCACAAATAATAATCGAAAACTAAATTAAAACAATTTAAAAAGTTTTAGAGGATCTTTATTTTCTCGGCGGCCATTCAAAACTCACATAACTCAAAGTTTTAGCACATGGAACACTTTATCTTAATTTTTGTACCCTCTCATTTTCACCCTCCACCACTATATCTTCTCATTCCGTATACCGTGCCCTTATAAAAGTAGTTATCTATTCCAGTCGTCTCATACACACGAAACTTAGCGCCCTCTAGAGAGAAACTTCTTTTAACGACCAAAACCACTATTTATGGTACAGGATAGAGAGGCGGGGACCTATAGTTTTATTTGTACGGAAATTGTATTCACCTTCACCTCCACAGTCACCTCCTCACTATAAAACCAAACGCAATAATGAATATACCACAACAAATCTACAAAAAATATAAAAATTACAAAAATCTCGTGATTTTTTTTTCTATTTTATTCGTAAAACCTGCGAACGCAGTCCTCGTAAAACTACGCTTATGGAATTAGCTGCAAGCAGCAGTTTTCATTGTTCAGTGACTTTAATTGAAGCAACGGTTAACAATTTAATGCCCTTAGTGGCTTTTTATACTTTTCCTTATTGAAGTTATCCACCAGGCTGTGTGTATCGAAATGTTTTCTTTTGTTATTGATCCCTGGAGATTATAACAAAAGAACGTTATTTTGTCGCATTGAAAGTCGCTTGGTAATCGCTAAAAGTTTATAACCAGTGACGTCGTTGACAATAGATTTTCATCAATAATAGTATATTATCAAACGAGCAATTTATGGTAGCTATTATTCACGCAGTGTGACGTTTGCGTCCCGAGTCGTATAGGCGAGGGGCGCAAGTTACCCGAGAGAATAATGGCCATAAATTGCGAGTTGAATACTATACTTTGTCCACGACCATTGATTTCTTTATTAAATAAGAGTTATAAGTAAATAATGCGAGTGAAGAGGGGAAAGAAATAATTTGGTATTTGGTATTATTGACAATTCTAACGTCAAATAAATTTCTGGAGTACGTCAAATAATGTGACATATAAAGATGGGCGATACTGTGTAAAGTATCGATTCACCGTACCGTTATAAATATATTGTTTTAAAAGTATGAAAAGTATCAATACTAAAAATTTCGATACTTTATCGATACCAGGGGCGCCGGAAGACCTTTTGTGTGTGTTTAGAGCTCAACACGCGTGGAAATTCCCCGTGTGGAAAACAACACGGGAAATTTTCGAAAAAAGCATCCACTGGCGCTGCAGTGACAGCAACGATCATGAGTGCTGCGAAATGAGAGAAAATGTTCTCTATCTCACTATACGAATGAGAGGAGTTTTTCGAATTTAAAATTATTTGCGCTCTACTATGGGTCAGAAACGACTGAATCATGTAGCAATTTTGAACATTTATCATGAATCTGCAGATAAAATTGATATGGACAAACTCATGGATGAATTCATTGTGAGAAATACACAACGCACTAATGTGTTTGCTCTGTCAAAAGATGTAATTTGAGGACTTTACTACAATAAAAAACTATTTGTTACAAATGCAACCGAAAAATTATTTTTTCTCTATGTACCTACCCTTTATATTTGTCAAAAACATTGCAATTTTTAATACATTTCGATCTTCGAAATAAGATTAACATTCGTTAAGACAGCAGTGGGTGGGAGGGGGGGTGTTGGCTATAACAACTCAACACCCGGTTTTAAAAAGTTTCGGCGCCCCTGATCGATTTCCTAAACAAAAATACGCAGATTTACTAGTTTATTTCATATTGTACCCCCATCTCTAGTCACCTAAGCCGGAATGTTGTGTTGTCAAAGCAACATATTTTATTGAAATGCAAGAGCGTGAACTATGAACCATAATTCACCTACCATACCTACCATATATACCTTTTTATTAGGAGGTAAAATATTGACTCATTATTAAGTGGTCGTGGACAAAAATAATTGTAAATGCTCAAATTTTTTTATACAATTTCAACGGAATTAAAACAAAAAGTGATTGTAGAACCCTTTAGATATAGCTCAGCAGAAGATGCAAGTCAATAGCAGGAATTAATATCCTTTCGAACCATTTATATCTGAGGAGTAGGCAGATTCAGACAACAAAATCGTTCTGAACCCTAACCTCACCTTTTTCCATTCCTTTATAATTACTATAAAGCGGTAGTCGAAACATCGCGAATATAATTTCAGTTACGCCTCGTATTTTCCAATAATTTCACTCCATTTTTTCTCTGTCACTGCAATTGTTGCTCTTCTATTTAGTTCAGAAACTCAAAGTTCGAGAAAATCCTTGGTGGCTTTTGAAAAGCATTTTCTAGTGAATTGTTAGCGCAAACTTATTCTTTTATAAAGTTTTATTTTTAAAAAAAATTTGTCTTTTTGTAAAAATGTAATAAAATCTTTCTCGTTTAAAATTATAATAAATTTCACTACTTCATCGTAACTTTTTGTTAAAAATTGAAATTGTGCTTTATTTAGACGATGCCGATGGGTTTTTTTCAAACTCATTCGCCTAGAGTCATTTAAAACTCCCTTCAGGGACAGTTTCAATCCCAAAAGGTCTTTAGGTCTTCTAGACAGGGACAACAATCACCAGCACTAGTCTGCCCAAATTTTATATCTCATCTTCTTCTTCTCCTCCACGTCTAGCAAGGTTTCAGCGTCCAGATTTGAAGGTGCTTTGATGAAGGCATCGGTTTGTTTTTAGCCTGGTATCTAACTCAAAAGAGTAGGTACTATAGTATAATAGAGCACTTTCCACAGTTATGCTTTCTAAAACGTTCAAAAGGATGTCGTCATTTATATTTGGCTTGACTAGGTTCACATAACCATTGTAAATTGAATGCAATGCAAGATTTTCTAGAAAGATAATAATTAAGAACTGAAATAACAATAACTGACGGAGTTTCATGTTATAATTATTTATAGTCTGATACCATGCAAGAAGTTAGAAATTAAACTCAACTTCAACTAAAATTTACATAATTTTGAACCAGTCTACTGAAACAAGCACGATCCTCGTGATTAAACTACCATTTAGCTGCAGACATTCAGTTGCAAACATGCAAAATGGTGGTGGCATGCACATTTCTTCAACTAAAATAGCGCCTCAAACATCCTCTGATACACGCGAATTGGGAGAAATATGTAAAATGTCAAATAATTTAGCTGCTCATGAATATTCATGTTTTGGGGAAAATTTGGTTTGCAAATATGGCTACCCTGATCTAGTCGCCGTCGTGTGCTCTCTCGACACTTATTATTGGTTATTAAAACATAATTAGAACAAGTTAGTACATGGACACGGCCTTAGAATCGTTACACTTTATTCTTAGGAGAAAAATAGAAAACAGCATTCTAAAATTTGGGGTAGTATTGAGAAAATCAACATAAATCAGGAGAAAAAAAGAAGGATTTAAAAAGAATGTAGTGAATACTTTGCTAAGCGGAAAGAAGAAGAAAATATGATGGATGCAAATATTATTGAAGAAATTTCTAGTCCTTGGTGTTGATCCGTGATCCTGGTAACTGAGATAGATGGAAAGATGGTTTTCCACCATAGACATGAGGAGTGAATACTGGCAAGTAGAAATACACCCCAATAATGGAGGCAAAACAGCTTTTTCTATTGACAGTGGTCTATCAGAGCTGACTAATAGTTGTACAAAAATCCATACTTTAAGCTCGCGTTCTACTCAGAGTGTACCGACTAACTCGCACCTTTTTAAATGCTTTTAATTGAATCAGAGTCTGTTCCAAGCTTTCCCATCTGTCGCTGTTAAATTCGACAAATTTAACTTTTGTTAAACACTTCTTCTTTCTATACAATATTTGTATAGGCAGGCAGAGTGGCAAGAAATAATAAAAAAAAACCTCTGGTGGAGACAATGCATTCAAATACAAAAGATGTCAAGATAATACTTAATAACTACGATCAGACCGTTCACTGAGAAGCAACAACTACTTCCCTGGCATATACGCTTTACTTTATAAATATGACAATAGTTGCAGGAAACTGTAGTTAGGTAAATGAATACAAAAAATCTTGAAATAAAATTATGTCACCAAATACGTCCCTGGCAACAGTGTAAGCTGATAATGAAATATCTAATTTAGTCTCTTCTTGGGCAGAGAGCGACTTTAACTAAAATGTGTTGTGTGAGAAAGGGTCGTTTTTTAGAAAATAAAATTTAAATTAGAGTGCAGCCACTAATTTACATAAAACTAATTAGACGCATAGTTTTTGTTGTAAAGGGAAAAAATTTAAGGTAGAATGCGCAACCATACAAAAATATATAATGTTTTGTTGAAACTGAAAACATGTCATTCAAATGAAAGAGTTTTCAGGCCTTTTTTCCAATAGGCCAAGCAATAGGTATAGCTATTTGTATTACTAGGGAGGAAAAGGCACTTTACTCTCATGTGATACATATGATTTTTCCTCCTACCCACCTTTTTTGAAAATTTATTTACGACACAAATAGGTAACGAATATAATTAAGAACACAAGAATGATTTATTAAACAAATTTATTAATATATGTTATACAATTAAGTACATAGTATTGTTTAACTATATTTTAGAATTATTTATGTTAATATTGAATGTGCAGTTTTGAGCAGCACTTATATGAACACCATTGGGAGAAGATAGGGTTTGAACAGGAGCTTTAGTATTTGAAATATTTTCGCTTAGCACTTTGTAATGGTGGTAACTGTAACTTCTAGAAGTGCTTGGCTGATTTTGATCAAGTTCAGGTTCTACATTATTTCCCATAATTTGATCAGAAATTTTTCTTTTTTTTGTGTAAGATTGTTGTACATAACCTTCTGCGATATTGGTTGATTTCCAACCGCCATGCTGTTTCAGAGCTAAAATATCCCCACCAGCGTTTACTAACAGAGTTGCTGAAGTTCTTCTGAAACTGTGCCCTGTGTTATGTTTGGCATTTGGAAGATTGAGATATTCTGCAATTTTTTGCGGTATTTTGGATATACTATTTTTGCCAATCACTTGCTTTAAAGCATACCAACAATCGTTTATGCTCAGTTTTAGGACGTAGACAGATATACTTTTTAACGATTTGAACAAAATTTGGGCCGTCACCTGTTGTAGTATTGATAACGAAAGTTCGTTGTTTATACGTTTTTGAAGTGTGAATATTTATGACTAAAAGATTGTCTTTCTCTTCAATATCATCCATAGTCATTTTAATAAGCTCATCACATCGACATGCTCCAGAAATTCCAATAACAAGGACTACCTATGAATATTTTATATCAAAAATTAAATTATCTGCATGGGATTTCATTTCTTACCTTCATTAATAAAAAAACATCTTCGGGAGCTTCCATTAAGAATGTATTTATTTCTTCTCTTGTAAAAGTTTTAGCTTTATTTGGTTTTTATCCGGCATTTTGACGTTTTAGAAATGCAATCAACTTTGGATATTTAATATCGACATTGTCCTTCATTTGTATCATTGTGCGTAGCATTGAATATTTAGACCAAAGTGTTGAAGCTTTTAATAATTTTCCTTGTAGTGAAAAATATGCCAGTAAAACTTTCTCTGAATATTTATGTATCTTGTTCCCTTCAGCTCATTGCTTATATTGTGCATATTGTTTTTCATACCTGTCTTTAGATTTTTTTGGTAGTAAGGTTAATGACGCTATGTTAGCTTGTTCCTTAATATTAGGTGGTGTATTTGGAAATTCAAAATCACTCGCTCTCCATTTTTCAAAAATGCAACTAAGTTTAATGAATGTAGCGACTTTGCACCTCAAAAGTCAATCGCCGTGTTTACTGTCAGTGAGCCACAGCATACTATGCTTTTCTTATTCTGAACTCAAAAAACGTATATCTAAGATTCCTGAAGTTGAAATTTGTATTGAAGAACTACGTTGAAGTAACATTAATGTTTGATTTTTACCAAAAAACAGGATATACAGGATGTTCTAGAAATTATGGAAACAATATGAATATAATGAATTCACAAGTTTCATCGTTTACAACTTACTTGAAATGAGGGGGAGGAAAAATACTTTCCTCCCTAGGGAGAAAAAGTATGAGTTTCCTCCTTGATTTGAGGAAGGAAAGTGTGTACTTTCTATGGTAGTAACCTTTCCAACAATTACCCAGCAACTCAACTCCAGGAATGTACCTCTGGTAGTAGGAGAATGGATACTCAAGATGCTCTCTAGTAGAGCAATAAGTATCAATGTAGAAGACATCACAGTAAGAGGACTGGTCATGAGGGGATGTCCGCAAGGAGGGGTCTTATCACCCCTTCTGTGGAACATAGTCCTGGACACCCTGATTAATCACCTCAACAACAATGGAATCTACACAATTGCATACGCAGATGACATAGTTATTTTGCAGACAGGCAAATTTGTGAACACACTGTGCGATAGAGCGCAGGATGGGCTCAAATTAATTGAAACATGGTGTAAGGAACACTCACTTTCGATCAATCCCAGGAAGACTGAGATGGTCCTTTTTACCAGGAAAAGGAGTTTATCGGGTTTAAAATCCCCCGAAATCTTCAAAAGCAAACTAAACTTTTCGGAAGAGGTGAAATACCTTGGTATTACCCTCGACAGGAAACTAACATGGAACTCTCATCTACACAGCAGAGCAAAAAGAGCATATGTGGCTTATGAACAGTGTCGGAGAACAGTGGGACGCACATGGGGGCTGTCACCCCGAGTGGTCTCCTGGATCTACTGTAACATTATTTGGAAATTAATTATTGATGTTATTTAGCAGCAGGATAGTTTGTTACATAAAAGCGAACGGCAGCTCTTCATCGGTGAACATAAGTCGTAGGAACGGTTGCTTACCTATATACTTTTAGATGATTGACAAAACATTGAATAAAAAGATAGTCTACCCGTGAGCGCCACTTTATTTAACAGTATAGTTATCGACTTCATCAAAATAAAGAAAAATGAAGCACTGCAAAATATCTCTTAATTAATAATTTTCTAAAATGAAAAATATGATAATATTAAAAGTGTAGACCAGAAAGAATAAACACTAATTAGTTGTTTCTACTAGTTTTATTAAATAGAAAAAAATATGTATTTGTTGATAACCCCCTGTACATGTAATATGTAGATTATCTACCCTTTAACAAAAGTTCAGAATACCTATCCCAACAATATATGGATATATGGCCAAAGTAATTTAACCAACAATAAAATACCTTCTAATAATAATTATACATCTAGAAATTTTAAATTTTATCTATGCACTAATCCGCAATAGATAGAAACTATATTTAAAAGATTGTTGGCTGAATTTAAGTAATACTCGTAAAACAAAAAAAATTTATATAAAAATTAAACCTGCATCCTGACAGTGGTGTAGGAGTGGAGTGGAGTTATCTGTCACCATGGATTTCTACAGGAGCAGCACAGATGATTATCCACCATTACTGGACGAGAGATTGCAGAAAGTTACCAACAATACATCAACAAACGAAAACTAAAAGGAAGGACGCACGTGGTCCTGTCTATCATTGGACATAGGGTTCTCTCACTGGAGACAAACTACAAATGAAGGAGAATCAAGCAGGGAACTCCTGATCCATTGCATCCGGTTCCAGGCATCCTGGGACAGGATCTATTCTCTTCCACAATCCGTGGCTACCCGCTTTAGTGGCGACTAACCAAAATGGCCACAGCAAGGAGATCCTTGGCCGTATCGGCAGGTGTGTCCTAGCCGGGAAGGTGGTCCCTAATAGAAAAAGGTTCTCATCAAACGGAACCAAATGATTCCTTCTACAAACTTACCCTTAAGAAGCGAAGGGGGCACCAAAAACACAAAGGCAGCTAGGCCTAAAATTTGCCAAATAATCAGACAACGCACTTCCCACATTTTAATATAGAGAAGAAGGAAGTTCCAAAAAAACCAAACCACCTACTACCAACTAGATAGGTGACATTTCTCACTGCTATCAACTGTAAAGAAACATAGATCTAAGGTATAACCCATTTCCAAGACTCGGCCTGTGACTACTCGACATTCCAGCTACTGGATCATAGAACTACTCCACTACAGGACAGAACTCAACTCCACTACTAAACAAACGAGACATTCGTACTAACCTACAATTATGCTATGTGCATGTCTATCACTGACATTTGCCATTATAATAACAACTATTAGTTATTTTCATTTATATTATCTTATATTTATTTTACTATATACAGAAGAAAATCAAAGAAAAGGAGGTAAGCATACATTTCATTTATTTTGTCGATGTTTAATACTCGTTTATTGATTTTAGGTTCTTCAAATTAAAACAACTCATGAAAAAAAATCCCAGCAAGTTAAAATCCTTTTTCGAAGTGCTTGAAAGTATATATATATATGTTTTCGATTCTATTACCAATTGTATGTTGTTGTAAATACATCACAATTGACTAAATAAAACATGGAAATGAATCCTTTTTTTGAATTGTTATTTAGTTTAATTGACAACAATAAGTAAGTGAAATTTTAAATGCTACACACCCTTTCTCCCTCAAAAAAAATATGTTGACTTGTCAATATATTTTTACCAATCTTTCTTAAAAAGATAAGTTTTTTTTTATTTACAACCTTGTTACTATCTAAATAAAAAATTAAAATCAAATCTATACCTAACTCCAGTTACAAAACATATGATTTTGAACTTTACAACTTATTTTCAATTATCAACTAATAATTTAGTTTATGTATTTAGATTCACTTGTTGAATAATAATTTAGCTTGTTTATTACTCACTCTTTATTATTTGTTTCATTTGAGCTTGTTTTATTGATTTGGTATCTGCGCGTACCACACGTCCTGAATGGAGACACTATCGGTAAGTCATAATAAGGAAAATAGTCAAAAATCATGTAAATAGTCAAAATAGGTAAGTTACTTTCAATAAAACAAAACAAAATAAACTAAGTTATTTGCTCAAAGATTTCTATGTATTATAACCTCATAAAAAACTGAAAATATTTGTTATAGTATTATCACTGGTATGCCAGTTAATGATTGTTTTCTAATAAACTAACTAGTATTATTGTACCAAAAAGATTTAATTTATATATAACTGTACAAGTATGTACACACTGATCAGTTTAATCTATACTGTACCAAAAATTTACATTAAGAACCTTATTTCTTAATTTCCAAATCTAAAATTATTCAAATTTTACCAAATATCAAATTCTAAAGCTTTAGTCAATTCTCACTAAATTTTACTGATACATTTTCTGTCATCTTTTACCCTACTGAGACATCAGAATTGGAACCAAAGTATGGTTTTAAATTAGATATATGCCAATTACCTGCATCAGATCCATCATGATGATCTAAAGCATACACCAATTTAGAAATTCTTTGCCTTACAGTACACAAAACATATTTAGGTACAAGTTTAGCAGAAAATTGCATTACAGCTTTGGAAAGAACCTTGTTTCTTTTCCAAACTTTATCACCCACTTTATAAGAATGATCTCTTCTACGCAAATTATAATTTTTCTCATATCTCTTATGAGCTAAGTCAAGTTTCTTCTTGACATCCTCAAAAATAGGTTTAAGACCTTCTAAATCTTTAACATAACTATCTCTACTATCAGAGAATAATTCAAAATTTTGAGTACTTTTGAGCTCACCATAATATTTTCCCGAAGTAGGAATATTTCTTCCAAAAACTAAAAAATTTGGCGAATATCCATGGACTTCATGTTTAGCTGAATTAATTGCCATCTGAAATTGATTAATTTCTACATCCCAATATTTATGCTCATTAACATAGCTACGAATAACAGTACCTACTGTTTTGTTATTTCTTTCTACAAAATTGCAATGTGGACTGTATCGAGGAGTGAACCATATTTTCTGAATTTCATATTTATCAATGAGTTTTTTGAAAACCTTTCCTGCAAATTGACTTCCATTGTCACAAATTACTACCCTGGGTACACCATATTTCAAAAATATTTGATTTTCTACTATTTTAGTAATAGTAGGAGCTATAGCTGATTTAAGCGGAAACAAAAAAGTATATTTGGAAAACCAATCCCCAATTACCAATAGATAACAGTTCCCTTTAGTGCTTCTAGGAAAAGGTCCTTGAAGATCTAAGGATAGAATTTCAAAAGGAAAATTTACTGATTTCTTATTACCCATTAATCCTACACGAGAACTATTCGGCATCTTTTGAGATTGACAAATCTCACATGACTTTACAAATTTTAAAACATCAGCTCGTTGTTTTGGCCAATAATATAATTCTTGAACTCTTCCAAGGGTCTTATAAAAGCCAAAATGACCCGCAATAGAAGGATCATGGCAACTAGCTATAATTTCTTTTATTTGAGATTTGGGAACTAATCTTTTCCACTCTTGACAATTTGTATTTACTGGTAAAGTATTGGGTACAAATTTATAGATAGTTTCCTCTACAATTTTCCACTGAGGATAAGACTTAGGTGATTCTAAAATTTTTTCTTTAAGCGAATTATACCAAATGTCTGCAGTTTTAGGTTTTATTTCTATAATTGAAATTTCTATAGTGTCACTACTATCTGTATTACTTGGTATTCTACTCAACGCATCTGGTAGAACATTAGATTTTCCTTTTTTATGTATTAATTCAAAGTCATACTGTCTTAAAGTGATTGCCCATCGAGCTAATCTACCCTGAGGTTCTTTCAAATTATTTATAAATAAAAGTGCTGAATGATCTGTTATACAACAAAATTTAGTACCTTCTACATAACCTCTAAATTTTTTTATTAAAAATAATAAAGCTAGTAACTCTTTTTCGGTAACTGTATAATTACGTTCTGCTCTAGATAAAGTTCTAGAAGCATAGGCTATGACGCGTTCTTGACCATCTATTACTTGAGTCAAAGCTCCTCCCAAAGCAAATTGAGATGCATCACAGTGAATTGTAAATTTCTTAGAAAAATCTGGAGAAACTAAAATAGGAGCGCTCACCAGGGCTTCCTTAATTTGACAAAAAGATTTTTCTGCATTATCATTCCAAACTATGTTATGATTCTTCTTTTTACCTTTCAGGAGGTCATTAAGAGGAGACACTAAAGCTGAGAAATTATTTATAAAACGCCGGTACCATGAACATAATCCTAAAAATCTCTTAACATCAGTATAAGTTTTAGGTCGAGGATAATTAACCATTACTGAAATTTTGTCTGGGTCTGTCCGCAGACCTTCTACATCAATTACAAAACCAAGATACTTTAAGGAAGTTTTGAAAAATTCACACTTTTTTAAATTTATAGTTAAATTTGCTTCAGATAATTTTGTTTTTACTTCGGATAGTAATCTAACATGTTCTTCAAAAGTTTCAGATACTATTATTATATCGTCTAAGTAACAGAAAAGATACGGTTCATATTTAGGACCAAAGATAGAATCACACAGTCGCTGCTGTGTTTGTGCTGAATTACACAATCCAAATGGCATTACTGAAAATTGGAATAGGCCTCTGCCTGGTATACTAAACGCAGTTTTCTCTTTTGACTGTTCATCTAAAGGAATCTGCCAAAAAGCTTTTCTCAAGTCTATACTAGAAACATATTTAGCTTTGCCTAACAAACTAAGAATACGATCAATTTGTGGTAATGGATAAGAATCATGTTTGGTTATTTCATTTAACTTTCTGCCATCAAAACAAAAGCGATATTCACCAGTCTTTTTCTTTACTAACAAAACTGGACTATTCCAAGGACTAAAAGAAGGTTCTACTACACCAAGCTTTATCATTTCGTCCAACTCTTTATTTAAAATTTCTAACATATATGGTGACATTAAATATTGGGGTACTTTAAATGGTTTTGCATCACCTGTCTCAATACATAATTTAATTTTATCTGTTCTGCCCAACTTATTTTCATTACTAATTTCCTTAAAATGTTCTACTATTTTCTGTGCTATAGCTTTTTGAGGTTTGTCTAAATTATCAAAATCTTTTACTCCTTTTGGATGTTTAATTGTATTTACATCTGAAACTGTGCAAATAATTGAATCAGTTAAATCACATTGAATGTCCCATTTAAAGTCATGGAAATCTACTTTCACTTGAAAAATTTCACAAAAATTCATACCAAAGATTATTGAGTGAGATATCGAAGGGACTACTAAAGCTGATACTATTTTATATGTTTTATTAATCAAAATTGGTAAATCTACTTTGCCTGTAACTAATTGAGAGTTTCCATCAGCTGTAGAAATATTCTTGATGTCAACATTTGTTTCAATTGAAATTCCTAAATTTTCTAAAAGTTCAATACCTTGAGATCCAACTACAGAAATATTGGCACCACTATCGAGCAAAGCAATGATAGGCATTTCCAACAATTTTACTTGTATATAAGGTCGATTGTCTTTATCTTTTCTAATACACAAAGGTGAAATTTCGTTAACATTAAGTTTCATGTCATAAAATTCTTTAACTTTAGATTTCCATTTATCCCAATCTTGTTGGTCAAAAGGTGAATTTACTGTTTCACCAAGATGGAAATTTTTACTGCTGGCTTTAAATTTAAAATTGTCAAGTGTTCGTGTGCCAACTACAGGAACACCTATTTTACGTTTTTTGAACAGACTGGACAATCTTTAATGGTAACATTATCCTTACCACATTTAAAACAAAATTTCTTTTTCACATTGGCCCTACAATTAACATAAGTGTGATTAGGTAGATTACATTTCCAACAAACAATATCTTTAGATTCACTACTAAAATAATTATTGTATTTACTTTTTCCTTTATCACTATTTTTAATAAAACTATTTTGCTTATGATTTTTATTATATTTACCCTGAAATTTAGTATTTTTACTATGACTGGCTACCTGTGAGGTTTCTGAAGACGGAGAATCTGAAACGTATGCTAATTCTGATTCCAAAAAATAATTGTTAGATTTACTACAAGAAGATAAGCTTAAAATATCTGCTTCCTCTAGTTTTTTGCTCAAAGTACTTAATTCTTCCACAGACAAAATATCATGAAGTGCCAATCGTTTTCTATACTCAGGCTGAAGGCCATTTCGAATATGTTTAATTTTTGTTGGTTCAGAGGGTTTCCTCGATAACCTAGAAAATAATGTCTCCATATAAGCAATATACAAAATAACAGGTTCATTTCTAGCCTGACAACGTTTCTTAATAGTTTCCCAAAGATCATCATCAATATCTGACTTCAAAAAATCTTGTTTCAATCTTATTACCAAACTATTCCAATCATGAACGAAATTTTTAATATGCCTGTACCAATATTTAGCTTTATCCGAAAATAAATCACTAGCAGATTCGAAAAGTTGTTGTTTTGAGATATCTCTAGATTGAGCCATCTCCTCTAAATTTTCCAAAAATGATAGAAGCAATTTGGGGTTGCCATCAAAACTGAGTCCTAGCTTATAAACTGGTACATGTTTAGAAGGTTGAGGATGAAACATAGTTGAATTTAAATGTGTAGGTGTATTATTTGCACTAGTATGATTTAGGCAAGTAGCATTATTAACGTTTACATCTAAATTAGTGACTTTCTCTTGGAGATTTGCCTCCATAAGTAAAGCTGTGGCATATGATTCATTTTTAAATTCGGTTTTAGTCAAAATATCTACATCATCATTTTTAATCTTTAAACGTTTAATTCTATTAACAATGTGTATTAGTCTAGTCTCTATTCTTTTATAAACTGAATCTGAATCGGGACCTTCAAATTCATCTATTACAGCTTGAATGGAATTGATAGATGATTCAATTTCAACTGTTTCTATATCAAATGCGAAATCAGGATCTACTAAAGTTAAAATATCAACACCTTGTTGTCTTTCTTTATCTAAAATTTTCCCTAAAGTCTTTCTTTTATCAGCAGCAGGTCTGTTTGTAATCACACCTCTTATTTTTAATTCATAGTCCAACTCTTTAGACAATAAATGAATAGGCTTAAAACGTGAATCCATTATTATGGTTAGACAGACAAAATTAAATTACCAAAAAGCTAAGATTACTAAAAATTTACGATAACTCTAAATCAATAAGAAAGAATTATATTATGGTAAGCACTCAAAATACTCTTAAATTCGTCTGAATGAATTTCACTGACATTCCAAAATCAGTTGTATAAATTTGTACTAACAAACAACAAATCTACTCAAAATTACCCATGTAGGTTCATACTTTATTTGCTGTACCAATGATGTATTACTGTATCCAAAAATGTATGCTTAACTCTTAACTTTCCTTCAAACTTACAACTAATGTGTTAAACTTTGGTCTACAATTTTAATTTAAGACTACTATTTACTCAATCAAAATTTTAATATTTCTCAGGCCCCACACGTTGTGCGCCATTTAAATATGTAACATTATTTGGAAATTAATTATTGATGTTATTTAGCAACAGGATAGTTTGTTACATAAAAGCGAACGGCAGCTCTTCATCGGTGAACATAAGTCGTAGGAACGGTTGCTTACCTATATACTTTTAGATGATTGACAAAACATTGAATAAAAAGATAGTCTACCCGTGAGCGCCACTTTATTTAACAGTATAGTTATCGACTTCATCAAAATAAAGAAAAATGAAGCACTGCAAAATATCTCTTAATTAATAATTTTCTAAAATGAAAAATATGATAATATTAAAAGTGTAGACCAGAAAGAATAAACACTAATTAGTTGTTTCTACTAGTTTTATTAAATAGAAAAAAATATGTATTTGTTGATAACCCCCTGTACATGTAATATGTAGATTATCTACCCTTTAACAAAAGTTCAGAATACCTATCCCAACAATATATGGATATATGGCCAAAGTAATTTAACCAACAATAAAATACCTTCTAATAATAATTATACATCTAGAAATTTTAAATTTTATCTATGCACTAATCCGCAATAGATAGAAACTATATTTAAAAGATTGTTGGCTGAATTTAAGTAATACTCGTAAAACAAAAAAAATTTATATAAAAATTAAACCTGCATCCTGACAGTGGTGTAGGAGTGGAGTGGAGTTATCTGTCACCATGGATTTCTACAGGAGCAGCACAGATGATTATCCACCATTACTGGACGAGAGATTGCAGAAAGTTACCAACAATACATCAACAAACGAAAACTAAAAGGAAGGACGCACGTGGTCCTGTCTATCATTGGACATAGGGTTCTCTCACTGGAGACAAACTACAAATGAAGGAGAATCAAGCAGGGAACTCCTGATCCATTGCATCCGGTTCCAGGCATCCTGGGACAGGATCTATTCTCTTCCACAATCCGTGGCTACCCGCTTTAGTGGCGACTAACCAAAATGGCCACAGCAAGGAGATCCTTGGCCGTATCGGCAGGTGTGTCCTAGCCGGGAAGGTGGTCCCTAATAGAAAAAGGTTCTCATCAAACGGAACCAAATGATTCCTTCTACAAACTTACCCTTAAGAAGCGAAGGGGGCACCAAAAACACAAAGGCAGCTAGGCCTAAAATTTGCCAAATAATCAGACAACGCACTTCCCACATTTTAATATAGAGAAGAAGGAAGTTCCAAAAAAACCAAACCACCTACTACCAACTAGATAGGTGACATTTCTCACTGCTATCAACTGTAAAGAAACATAGATCTAAGGTATAACCCATTTCCAAGACTCGGCCTGTGACTACTCGACATTCCAGCTACTGGATCATAGAACTACTCCACTACAGGACAGAACTCAACTCCACTACTAAACAAACGAGACATTCGTACTAACCTACAATTATGCTATGTGCATGTCTATCACTGACATTTGCCATTATAATAACAACTATTAGTTATTTTCATTTATATTATCTTATATTTATTTTACTATATACAGAAGAAAATCAAAGAAAAGGAGGTAAGCATACATTTCATTTATTTTGTCGATGTTTAATACTCGTTTATTGATTTTAGGTTCTTCAAATTAAAACAACTCATGAAAAAAAATCCCAGCAAGTTAAAATCCTTTTTCGAAGTGCTTGAAAGTATATATATATATATGTTTTCGATTCTATTACCAATTGTATGTTGTTGTAAATACATCACAATTGACTAAATAAAACATGGAAATGAATCCTTTTTTTGAATTGTTATTTAGTTTAATTGACAACAATAAGTAAGTGAAATTTTAAATGCTACACTACACTGCAATAATAAGACCTATGTTAACGTATGGAGCAATTGCATGGGGACCGAAGGTTCTACAAGCAACGGCCATTCAAAAACTATATCAAATACAGCGAATGGCCTGTTTAAACATAACAGGAGCCATGAGAACAACACCAACCGCAGCAATGGAGCTTATTACTGGTCTGACCCCTCTGGACCTGTATGTCAAGGAGGTTGCGTTGATGGCCATGGTACGATTGCGCAAGGCTGGTGTAAACCCCGAAGTAGGAGTGGGCAATTTGCGGTTAAGCCTATGGCAGGAAGCGCTTACTGCGCTACCTCTGCTGCAGGCAGCCAATGATGCAATTAAACCCAGATTTTTGTTTAATAAACCCTACAAAATACAAATAAAACACAACACAGAGCCAGATGCTGCAGATGCAATACGCATTTATACAGATGGTTCAAAAATGAATGAAGGCTCAGGATGTGGAGTTTACTCGAGAGCACTAAGCCTAAGGATCAAGTGGGGAATGGGAAACAATACCAGCGTAGTTCAAACAGAACTGGCTGGTATCTCAATTGCCACAAAAGAACTAATCAGAAAAGGAATTTCTGACAAAAACATAATAATCTGCACTGATAGTAGACAAACCCTATTAGCCTTGAACAGACAACGTGTTATATCAAGACTAGTACTAGAGTGCCACCAAGATTTAGCTAACGCCTCGGCAGATAACAATATTATCCTGAGGTGGGTTAAAGGGCACGACAGGAGTAAAGGAAATCGCATTGCTGATTCTCTAGCCAGGGAAGCCGCTGGACTGAAAATTCTTGGACCCAGTGACACCTACGGCCTGACGAATTCGACAATTGCGGAACTAGCCAAACGTTACACCCATGCTCAATCCCTTGAGAGATGGGAGGCAATCAAAGGATGCAGTTTTGCCAGGATCACCCTGGGCGACCCTGGGAAGATGGCGCCGAAAAAATACTTGGCGATGACCAGAAGAAACCTACGTATAACAGTGGGATTCCTGACTGGCCACTGTCAACTAAGGAAACACCTCCATTATATGGGGCTAGTGGACACATCTCTATGCAGGATGTGTGAACAGGAAGATGAGACTGTCAGGCATGTCCTATGCGAGTGTCCGGAGTTATCGTCGATAAGAGAGTGTGTGTTCGGTGAGTCTTGGCCTACACCTGCCGATATAAAGGAGATGTCTCCTGGTGACCTGTTCACCTTCCTGAGAAGGACAGGATGGACGATGACCTAGGAGGACAACTCCTCGGGAGGATGTACAATGGGTCATATGTGGCCTAAGTGCTGTGAGCCTACACTCACCCTCCCTACTCTACAGATACAGATACAGATGGTAGGAGGAAAAATATTTTTGACAAAAATCCCAGTAGAAAACGGATGGTGCCATCGTATAAAACACATCACGTAGTGGATATTCCACAATTAAAAGTGTGCTGGAAGTTGTAGCTCATTTACTGGGCTACCAGCAATTCGAAGAATAGGTCGCTGGCGTAGCTTGTCTTAAATGAAAGACCATTCAATTGGAAAAACACTATAATATATTTTAACTTAAACTAATGGGGTGTTAAACTTAACAAAAATATAATGTTTTCTCTATGTTAATAGTTAGTGGTGGACAAAATCATAATGGGAATCGATTATTTTTAATATTTTTATTCTCACAAGGTTTTTATGCCGATTTGAAAATTCAACTTTTGGACGATTTAAATAATCCGCCATTCATAATGTGACGTATGCTCACTAGAACAGAAGTTAGCTACATAAGGGTTGACATAGGACCACAATTCTGATGTGATGAAGTACTTATAGGTTATACTTATGTCATATTGCTGTTATAGTGACTTAGGAATTGTTTTTTTTTCCTCCCATCTTCGAGTGTTGGGTATAATTTGTCACTTTCAAACTAAAAATCAAACATACACACACGTATACAATTACTCACATAAAAATGATCTTCACAGAAATAGTAATTAGTTTTAGTCTGTTTATATTTGCTTCTAGCAGCCTCAAACCAAATTTTCTTTAAACTGTTACTGCAGGCACAGTTACAAACTTTTTATCAGGCGTTGTAACTGTTGTGCTCGTGCAGTATGATACAAAACAAGATTTATACGATATTGACATTATTCCAACATAAAAAATTGTGGAGAAAAACTAACTAAACTCGACCAAAAAAGTATTGACACAATTTTTTTATAATACTGAAACGTCAAGCTTGAATAAAATGTAAACAAAACCAAAACACTCAAATATATTATAGACTTTGACAGTTCTTCAAACTTCAAATTCGAATGGCCTTTTTGTAACTGGTTATTAGTTCATAAAACATCTGAATCAGAAATATTTAGTGAAGTGACGTATCTGTAGTGAAAGTTGCAAACATTTAGGAATTCTTAATTTCCAGTTTTCTCCTAAAATATTCGGTTTAAAAAATTTGTAAATTAATTTTTGCAAAGTAGTACCAACATACTTTAATAAAATACCAAAAGCCGGATATCGGTTTAACACCCCATTGCTACGAATATTGACTGAACGTGGATAATTTTTGGGGGTTTGACAAAACTATCATTTGTATATAATATTTATCTTGAAGTCCTGGCAACCAGGGCTTGTCCTGATAAAAAGGCATTTTCAATATGTGGCAGTGTAAGACATTCTAACCAGAAGTGTTTTAGCACCAAACGTTCCGTACAATTGAATGTTTAGTGAATCTGAACACGTAGTATAATTTTGATATGTTTTGTACACGCAGTCGCCATGCTTCCATTCTACCCAGTTTCAGCTGTTACAATTGAAAAATGGCGAAAATATGAATTTTCAAAAATATGACTAATTCTCCGGTTTTTCCAAATTTCGCATGTTCCTAATTATCCGATTAATTCGCCCGAAACTTCATTTTGTTTGTATTTTAATTACCTACAATTTATCTTCACATACCTTCGAAATTACTTCAGTACTTTTTACGTTATATAAAAAATCCTCCAGAAAAGGAGGCTTCTTTCGTTTTAAATAACAAATTACTGAAAAACATTTGTTTGTCAAAAACATATCAAAATCATACTACGTAATGTTTTTTATATGATGGCGCCATCCAATTTCTAGTCGGATTTTTTTCAAAAATTACAATAGTTGCTTGGCCTACAATAGGATAACGCGAGGGCACTCTCGAAAAACTTTTCTCTTAAAACTACCAATTGACTGTACTATAGATGGACATTTTAAAATAATTCAAATGTTATGATAAATTTCATTTTCAATTAAATATAAATTCTCCGGAAAATTCGCTTTGTTTGTGTCGTGATCTATTGTTATGACAATCAAAAAACAAAATAATTAATCCATTTCCGTTATTACCCCTCAAATGATTTACAATATATGTTAAATTTAATGTATTTGATTAAGCTTAGGCTTGGAGAAAATTTATAACCTATACATATATACAAACATTGTGAAATATGGGTTTGGGAGCCCGCATCTAGACGCAAAATCAGTTTTCAACAAAGTTCGACTGAGTTGAAAAACTTTTCGAGTTGCATGGCAGAAAAACTTGGCTTTCATATCATCACTCTTTATTACTAATCTTCGAAAATTAATGGCAAAACTTTCCGGAGATTTCGTCAATAAAATGAAACATGAGATATTTATGAATAACTCAGAGGAAAAGAAGAAAGATATAAATTGTATAATAATCATGTTATAAAAAAGTCATTTTTTCACTACTTAGATCTTTTGTTTTTAAATAAAATCATGTCTTCTCAATAGTTCACTATTATTTATTTATTTTCCACCAGATTTTTTATTCAAAAATTTTTAATCATACATTAGCAATGAAAAATAAAACTAATTATAAAAATCTTTTACTATTACATTATTTTGAAAGTGACATTTAAAAAAAGGGACAAGAGAGTATAAAAATAGACGTTTTATTATAGTGCCGTTCCATATTTTGTTAAATATAACTCTCAAAAAAAGTTAGGGGGGTCAAAAAGGATTTGCCCCCTCCGAAAATCCATAATAAATGAATTCAGTTTATTGGTTATCGTATACTTTTATCTCATATAAATTGTCATAAATGTACGTTTCACCGTTATACAAGAGCAGCGTTAAAAAAATTAATTCAAATTTTAAACTAAGCCAGCACTTTTGACCCCAGAATATGTGATAACATTTATGACCAATCTTAAGTTGTACTGTATATAACAAGTCGTATATACAAAGTGAACGATACTTTTTAGAAAAAGGATTTATCGCAGAAAATTTTCATTTATTTCTACAATTCTCCCACATACTCCGGCTTTTATATACCCGAGCACAAAAGCAGTCCCTGTATTATGAAACCAAAGAAGTAAAATCTTGTCGGAAAATTTAAAGTTTTCCTCAAAGGATTTCTCTATCAGTTTTTCCATTACCCAGTGCTTTTCTGCTCACTTTGCCTTACCACAGAATGCACCACTATTCGTTGTAAAAATGAGCAAACTACATTTCAGAGTTACCATCGACAGCGGTTTGAGTCGTTCAGAATCGCCCGGAGCTAAGACGTGCTTCTGACATCTTCAATATCCATCGGTAATGGCGTCCATTTCTTTACACGGTTAAAATTGTGAAAAAAGTGTTAGACATGTCTTTGGAGAAAAATCCTCTAAAGCTGAACAGTTTATTTCGCTTTCAGTGATTTTGAAAATGAGAAAAACTTTTTATAAATTAGATCTAGATTCGGATTTTGACATTCACTTGGTATTACAAATAATATGAAACATTTAAACCCTCACCGATCCAGAGATGTCACAGTTGGGATTCTAAGGGGGACAAGGACTGGCTTTTTTTTATATATATATATATATTATCAAAAACCCAATTACCATAGTATATGGTGTAGGGTATACTTTTACAATTATACTTATTCCAACTAGGTACATCGCATTATGCTTAAAACATATACTTATATCCATTTTTTCATCGATGCTCCGGTCCAGATAGAATTTTATTCATGTACAAATTTAGCCCATTGTTTTTTATCCCTTGCCATTGTTTTTGCTTCTGTCCATGTTTTACCTTTTTCTTGCAGTATGCCTACCATAACACCATCCCATGTTTGTTTTGGTCTTCCCTTTTTCGTTCTTTTTTGTATTTTTGATTGCCATACTTTTTTAACTGGTCTTGTATCGTTCATTCTTTGTAAATGTCCCCACCAGCTTAATTGTCTCTTTTCAATAAATTTAAGTGTTGATTCTATTTCAAGGTCTTCTCTTATTTTCGTATTTTTTTTTTCTTTCTTTGTGACTCCTTTAACTCGCCTAAGATACTTCATCTCAACTGCTTGTATTCGACTTTTTTGTCTCCTTGTTAATACCCAGGACTCACATCCGAATGTTAATATTGGCCGGTAAATTGTTTTGAATACATTTAACTTTGTTTTCTTGGAAATTTCTTTTTTATTTATAAATGTCGAATTCATCGTGTGATAAAGTTTCATCGTTTTTTGTACTCTATTGGTAATTTCGACTTCCTGCGTTCCATTTTCTTCTATTTCTACTCCCAAGTATTTATATCTTCTAACTTGCTCAATTTTTATTCCATCTAACTGTATATTTAAATGTTTTTGTTTCGGTCCTATAACCATAACTTTGGTTTTACTTTGGTTAACTGTCATTCCAAATTCTTCAGATACCGTGCTCCATATTTCCATATTCTTTTGTAAATCCTTCTCTTTCCCTGCCATAATTATTAAATCATCTGCAAAAGCTGCTTCTGATATATCCACTCTTGCTAAATGTCTGTATCCAACGTGTAATTTTGCCATTTTGGTTGACGATTCTTTGATTATATCATCAATAAAAATTGTAAATAATAATGGACTTAGTCCCCCTCCTTGCCTTAATCCTTCTTGTGTTGAAAATGGTTCTGATGTTTTATTTTTGTATATTACACAATTTCTATTATTTTTGTAAATGTTTTTGATTATGTCTATTATTTTGTAGTTTACTCCTCTTCCTTCTAATACTTTCCATAACTTCTCCCTTGGTACTTTGTCAAAAGCTTTTTCCATGTCTATGAATCCTATATATACCTCTTTTTCTTGTTGTGAGAACTTATCAATTATCTGTTTCACCGTAAATATGTGGTCTTGGATGCTTCGAACTCTTCTAAATCCACTTTGCGATTCTTCGAGAGTATTTTCAATTATTGGTCTTAGCTTACTGTCTATAATCTTCTCGTATACTTTCATAGCTGTACTAAGTAAATTTATTCCTCTATAATTATTGCAGTCTTGTCTATCCCCCTTTTTATATATTGGAACTATTAAGGCTGTCTTCCAATCTTCTGGAATCTGTTCTTCCCTCCACGCAATGTTGTATATGTTCAATAATATTTTTGTTCCTGTTTCCCCTAAATTCTTGAACATTTCTGTTGTTAACTTATCAATTCCTGGAGATTTTCCATTTTTCAATTCATTTATTATTTCCTGTAATTCTTTTAGAGTTACAATGTCTTCATTTTCTGTTATTGCATCCTTTTTTTTGTTAATGTCCTGAACTTTGCTGTCTGCTCCTAATAATTCCTCAAAATACTCTTTCCATCTATCATTTCTTAGTATATCTCCTTTTTTATTTTTTATCCATGTTATTTCTTGTGTTTTTTCCTTTCTTAATGACTTCAAAGTTTTGTAAAACAGTTTTTGATTTGATTTACTATTGCTTTCCATTTTTTCGCCAAATTCTTTCCACTGATTTCTTTTAGCTACTGCTACCATCTCTTTTACATTTTTCCTCTTATCTTTGTACATTTCATAGTTTTCCGTTGTTTTGTTATTTACACATATTTTCCACGCTTCTTTTTTTAATTTTACTTCTATTTTAATTTCGTCCGACCACCAAGCAGTTTGTTTTTTCTTATTAGTTTTCTTGCTACAACCACATATTTCTTTAGCGGTTTCCGATACGGTTTTTTTGAAATAATCCCACATTTCTTCTAAATTGCCATTTTTCATTACATCATAATTATTTGAGAACTTCCCTGATAATGCTATTTTGTATTTCTCTGCCATATCTTTGTTTTGGAGTTTGTATGATCTGACCGATTCATATTCTATTGTTCTTTCTAATTTTTTTTTATTATGGTTTGTAATTTCCACTTGTTCTCTTATTTTTGTTACGAGCAAATAGTGGTCACTTCCTATTTCTGGTCCTCTTCTAACTCTGGTATCCAATACTTCCTTTTTATTCCTTTTTTCCACCAATATATAATCTATTGTTGACCTTTCATTTCTGCTTTCCATCACACGTGTATATTTATGTATGTCTTTATGTTGGAAAAATGTATTAGTTACAATAAAATTGTGTAATATGCAAAAATCCAGCAGCCGCTCTCCGTTATTATTCCTAAATGTTTCACCATGTTTTCCTATTACTGTTCTATAAATGTCATCTTTTGTTCCTACTCTGCTATTAAAATCTCCAAGTATAATTATTTTTCCTTTCGCATTTTCTGTAACCGTAGTTAGATCTTCCCAAAACTTATCTTTATTTCCTACTTTATCGTCTTCATTTGGTCCATATACAATTATTATAGTTTTTGTGTTCATATTTTTATTTTTCATTTCCATCACCAATAATCTTTCCGACCATCCCGTCCATCCAGTAATTTGTTCTTCTAAGCTTCTATGTATTATGCATGCAACTCCTGCTGCTGCTCTTTTCTCATTTTCAATACCACTATATATGAGTATATGACCATTATCCATTTTCACTATCCCCTTTCCTTTTTTTTTGTCTCTGTTATAGCTAGTATTTTCAAGTTTGTATTTTCAAACTCTTCTTCTAATTCTTTTTCTTTTCCTAAAATACTTCTAACATTCCATGTTCCAATTCTCCACATTTCCGTTGTTGATTTTACTTTATTCGTATCAAATTCCGTTGCCGTTTCTTTTTCTCTGTTACCATGAATATCTGTTTCTTTATTTAGTTTTTTGAATGTATTTTTTCCAGTATTTTCATTCTATTTGTTTCTTTATCCCATCTCCATTCTTGTCCATTTACTGTTACCTTATTGTATCCCATTTTCACGTCTTTTCCCTTTTGACTTTCTAGTTTTGCAAACATCCTTATCTCTTTTTGTTTTTCTCTTTCCTTCTTGGTCATATCATTATTTATAAAAACTCTTTCTTCTTTCCTCTCCTTCAATTTTGCTTTATTCGCCATAATTTTTTCTTTATCAACTTCATTTTGACATTCCACTATATACATTTTCTCCCCTATCTTGTTAACTGCCTTAGGCTCGATATTTATTTTTAATTGTTGACTCACAAAGTTTCTGACATTTTCTACCAATTTCGACGGCTCATTCGTATCAAGTTTTAATCCATTTATCATCACATTATTCTTTCTTCTTTCTTTATCTATGATTTCCATTGTTTTTTTTAATCTCTTCCATTTCTGTTTTCATTTCTGCATTTTCTTTTCTGATTGCTTGGTTTTCTTTTCTCAATACTTCGTTTTCAACTTTCAGCTTTAATATTTCCTCATTAAACAAAGCCTGTTGATATTTGATTTCTTTGATCTCGTTTTTAATAAGTTGTTGTTCCCATTTCATATCCTTTTGATCTGCAGACATTCCCTTCATTAACGCTATGATTTGGTCTAACTTTTCATCTTTTTTACTTTTAGGTGAGGTTCTACTAGTCCTCTTGCTACTTTCAAATAAACCATCCATTTTTCTTTTCTTTGAATCTTCTGTTGAATAATCATCACTATCCATTTTGTTTATATTTTGTATTCAATTACCATTTAATTATATTATTTTCGTGGTAGCGTAAGACCAAGATACCCAGATCTACTCTTCGGAGATACTTGATCTATCCAGCCACTTATTATATATATCTAATTTCTTTCTCTATTTTTTAAATTTGACAACGTCGCAAATTAAATCGTTTTGGACTCGCCTTAATTCAATTGCTTTTTATTTTAATAACCTAACACTAACCTATTTATTTAATTGTTTTCACAAAATCTAACCTTTTTTGCTTGTTTGTTTTTTATGTAGCACTACGTATTTTACTTTATGTTGACACAATTCAAATTCTAGTTGATTAATTTTCGCTGCACTTTCCGATATATCGAATTAAATGCAGGCGAATTTTATAAACACTTTATTATTTCAACGCACCGTTTTATAATTAAATAAAAAAATATTAATACCCCTTAATAACTACAGGAAAACTTATTAGGTATACAACTACTATGGTCTGTACCGAGTAAAGATTGTTTAAAACAGTTTTATCAGTTCGAAAAATAACGGAAACTTTTCCGTATCTTTTCGAATGGCATTTGTAAAGCGATCTAGATTATAAAAAGCATTTAAGCAGTGATTGAAATTGATTGTGCTCCAGTTTCTGTGAATGATATTTCATATTTGTACTCGAGATTGCCAAAAGATTCTTGAATTATTTGATAAGGCTTAACAAGAAATTGGATTTATGATATCTTGAAAATTGTATCAAACAATAAAGTTTCAACTCGTCGAGTTTCTGTAACTGAAATTGCTTTGTATCACGATATATGTTTTGTTCGCCGCCGTTATATAACAAACTGAATTTGGATGTTTCATAACATTAAAATCACGTCAGATCTATCGAATTTAAGTTACAGGCAACTTATTATTATAGAAATGGAAGAAAAATTGGGATGGAAAGCTGTTTCCGTACAAATGCTAGGTGTCATTGTAATAAATATGGACTGGCAAACTAAGTAATGCTGGTGTTGAAGATTAGGATAGTACTTGCACTATATTTAAATTAAAATTACCCCATAACAAATATGGAATAAAAACAGCTCTCTTCGTTCTGGATTTCCATCAATCCAATCCTCAATTTGTGTGAACAAGTCACAATTACTTTTTTTTTGACTTTACCATAATACTTTTTATTTAAGCACCTCCACTCCGGAACCTATCGTCATCTGTCTACTTTCCCAAGCAGACCGGCGCCTGCTGCCGCCCCGACGTTGTACAAATTCAGCCAGTAGCGTTTCCTAAAGTAAACGTAAAATAAATTTTCGTTTCTAAAAAAACTGTTTTTGGTTAAACTGTATGACAAATTCTAATTGAGTTATTTGGTATTTGATTCCATTACTACATTTCACTGAATCTGACAGTACAGGCTCAGAAGAATATAGATTCCGTAGAATGGAAGAAGAAATCTCAGGTCACATACTTGCGAAATGCATAGCAGTACAGAATCCTAATGCACAACACTGGATGAAAGAGAGAAATAGGTCTAACTAGTCTCTGTGAGTTTTCTCAGATACTAAGTAGAAGTAAGGGGGCGCAATAGATATTGTGGTTCTTAGTGAAAGTCACTCCAGTATACATTCGTAGCCCTACCTGTCTTCTTCGGTCTATTGCCTTGAATTCTGACAGTGTCCCTTCACTACATTGTGTGCAGAAAAGTTATCCGTTGTATAACCCGATTTTGTGCAGATGTCTCGCATTGAGTAATCATGAGTAGCTTTCACCCAAAAATTGTCCGTTTTCAAAAAAATATCATTCCTTGTAATAACATTCTCCGCTCCTGATTGAAACTCTCCTGTTTCTTTCAATTTATATACAACTGGAGACGGCGGCATCCCCACTTCTTCATATTACGATACCACCATTTACATTCAGGCAGTAGTTCCATCCATTTCCTTTATCCGGAGAAGTAAAACTGAATAAAGAAGACAAATATTTGTATAATGAAGTAGTTAAATGATTGCCGTCTTTATTTGACCTTGTTGGGTTTCCGCAAACTAATTCTTATGCCTTTATCGTAATGAGGGATTTATACTCTTCTTGATATTTACTTTGATTTAGTAAACGTTGAGAGAAAGATAAATTGCACTAAAAATTCACTGTTAGATATCAGGAAACGATGGTAATACTTTTCTAATTGCAACAAAAGCATACAAGAACAAATATAATGATTGGTGGGGGTTTTAAATCATCCACAATGTGTTTTTGTGAAAAATGATTAGTGAAATTATGAGCTATGATTTAGACAGTACGTAAAAATGTAAATTGAGTAAAATTTAATAGCCAATATCCTTTAAATGGGTAATAAAATTGTTCGTGACACGTATACAACAATCTCCTTAAATTTAAGTAATTAAATTACCGTGTATATACTCTTTACTTTTTATGTCAGACAGTAAATCTTTATTTTCTTTTGAATAATATGTTTGTAACTTTGTATTTTAGAGATTTTCTTTGGAATATTTACAGTTTACAATATTGTTGTTGTAAGCGCAGTTAAGCACCATTCACATCTACCAGCACGTAACGTGGCAGACACGACACAGACACAAGTTTTCACACTACACAGACAACTCACTTACAGACGCCGACAGACAAATTAGAGATTATGCAAACGTTCCTACTACAAGCATGTTTGAAAACTTCTCAGTTGAAGAATTATCTGTGGTAGCAATTTTATTTGAAGAAGAAGAAGACGAAGGAAAGAAATTGGATTGTGTGGAAGTAGAGCAAAAAAGGAAAAGAAGGTTTGGTGTACATCCAATGAATTTAAAAAGAAAACATCATCTTTTCTTTGAGTGTCGCTGTATCTGCGATCACTTAAATCATATAGGAAGGAATACCCTCGCACCAATTCTATTACTTTTTCTTTATTCATCTCTGATTCGATATGAAAAAAATTCCTGACTCCACAGACATGCACCAGCAAAGACAAACTAATTCATACTAAGCGTGCCAGAGCTACAGACACGGACAGACATGCACAGACAAAATATACTGGCCGTTGCTGGTACGTGTCTGTACGTACACGTTCCGCTCAATGTCTGTAGATGTGAATACTCATATATATTCTACATGTAACAATATTTTTTGGGTCTTTGCTGGTACGTGCTGGACACGCCACGTGCTGGTAGATGTGAATGGTGCTTTACCGGGAAGAACCGGCGACGTACATTCCGCATGCAAAGTTTTAAAGGTTGTGAAGCTTACGAATTCTGCCAGCGAAGTGAGCTCTTGCAATCCGCATACGTCTTTGCTACGGCGCATCGGACGTTGCCAAACTTGCGACTGCCAAAATTATTTTGTCAACCTATAGGTTTGTTGATCATCGCCTAACCCTCACCGCGTATTTTAGACGTAGGTACGTCTTCATTTTTGTGCAAGGATAGTTTTTTGAGTGAAAATTCTCAATTACTAGGGGCGTTTGATAACATTTTCAAAGGGAATTCTCCTAGATGTAAAAATTTTCATCTACTAGGGATTTCTGGTGATTAGAACATTCTAGCTTTCCAATTAATCGAATTATGAGTATTTTTCGTTTTAGAAAATTTCATGACAGTATTTGAAGGTGAAATAAGGGTTTTATAAAAAAACTAGCTGTGCTAGTCGATTTCTCATCCCAAAAAATTTTTCATATCTTAAAAATTTTTTGGTGTTGGAAATATTTCGCGATTTAAACTGCTCTTCATTAACTCTCTCAATACTTGAAACCATCAACACAAAATTCACTTAAATATGAAATATTTTCCCCTGAAACGATTAGTGTTCATTAGAACTAGCTTTCCAATTAGTCGAGTTGTTTTTTGTTTTAGAAAGTGGATTTTCGCAAAATCATTTTTTTATGTTATAACCACAAATAAATTTTGGATTTTAATTCCAAACTTTGTTTGCAGCTACCGAGTACATACTGTAATTATTATTATTATTACTTTAAACCTCTCTGTCATCCAATTTACAAGAGCATGATTCTAAATTGGGATTTTCTTCAAAAATTTAGCATTAAATTCAGGACGTCGAAACGAAAATTTTTCCAACAACAAAACGACTTGAGTCTACTTAAAAGCTGTTGAATATCTTGGAGTAAACGAGATAGTTGATAACAAGCCAATTTGTCAAAGTGAACATTTTCACGATTTCCAGTTTTCCACTTTTGTGAGAAATTGTAGAAAAAGCTAATCTCATACCCGGAGTAATCCTCAATGGTACTTGTTCTACGTCACATCTTCAGATGCATTCTCGACCTTATTATCATTACTGCAAGTAAGATAGAAAAAGGAAGAAAATAGTACAGGACAAATTGAAAAAAATTTAAAGAATCAACTTCAAAAATTGAGTTTAATTTTGACATTCAGTGGGGTGCTATGCCAAATTAAACACCCGGTAGAATGTACAGCATCAAAAGGTTATCTCTACAAATAATTCATAAGCCATAAATTCTACAATAAGTCCTGTCATTAATGTTACCAATAAATTGTTGGGATCAAACAGGGATTGTACTCAAATGATCATCCCAATTTCATGAGTAATAGCCATCATCATTATGCTCGTGAATACTTAATGAGCTAAATCATTATGTAGTACACTGTACGAATATTCTAATTTTAAAAGATGATTGATACCGAGCCACTTTAAATTAAATGACCAAATGGGTACCGCTATCAATCTGAGCTCGTAAAACTTGTTGCAATGTGTCATTAGATCTACAAAACTGGTGAAGCGATAAAACAAACTCTGGAAACCATCCCTATATTCCAGAAAACGAGGTTAAAGTCCCATCTAAGAAACATCAAAAGTTAGTTCCATGAAATCGTAGTTACAAAATTACAATTAGTAGAGTTACACGTAACAAACCTTTCTCCCCATTTCGTGAATTTCTCACGAAATCATTTTATGGCCCTTGGTGTAATTTTCAACGGTGCTACGAGATATTACGAGAGGTCACAAAACTGCAAACAAACTTTTAATATATCCCCAAAGTACAATTTTCTAACCTCGAAACTAGACTACGTGAGATGAGAAAAATACTTTGTTACTGACTGTCTCATTTAACGAAAATAATAATCAAATTATTGAAAGTTACAAGTACTTGTCTATTATCAACAAGGACGCTTGGGTTAGGAAGCTGTTATACGCGGTCAAACTTGTGGTGGCACTTGCGAGATGCGCGAACGAAAAGAAAGAGGCGCTGCCGGAAGGAAGATAGAAGATAGATACTGCTCGATCTCGCCTGAACTCGTAGAATTCCAATAATAGCAGCTCAGGTTTAAATTGTTCATGAGAAATAAATTTGGAATTCCAACCTGGTAGATTAGTAATGCCACTGTTATTTCGTAAAAACATTTATTTTTTGAATGAATGTATTTTTAAATCCATTGACTAGAAGCTCTTATCAGACATCGCCACACACATAAACTAAGTTTAAAAAAAGTGAAAGATCTGCCTAAAAATTCAACAATATTATAGCGATATCCTCTTAAAGTCTGGTGTGCGACAAAAACTTAACCCTAGCATAAAAATCCTTTAAAAAGGAAACGTAGCGTTGCTAAGAGGTTTACCTATAAGCCCGGAAAAGGACTTTCTGAGGCTTTCTAAGACGAAATTATGAGAATTGTTGTAGTCTGGTTAGCAGATAGTCGAGAGTATCCTTGTTTCTTTTTTCGTTGTTTTTTTTATAACGTTATAATGTTACGGAAATATATTATAAACGGCGATGTTTAGAGAAAGAAAAAGAGTAGACATACAATGCCAAGCAAAAACTTCAAGTCACTTTAAATAATTTAAGAAATTGAAAATTATTTAAAAAATAAAACCAATCAGATAGGTCTACAGGATTTAGTTTAGGTTTAGGTTTCTCTATTGCTATATCATCCGCAAGAATGTAAATGGAGGCTCTTTTCCTATTTCACAGTATCTACATTCTTCTTGCTCTACTAATTTGAGCTTCATGATGTACCCATTCAGGCGGCAGTGTCCTGTTAGGATACCTGTCACAATTCTGTTTTCTTCTTACTTAGGCATTCATATATATACCTGGTTATAGTTTCCCATAAGTATCTTTGATTGTCTAAGCCTTAAAAGATATATGTCAGGAATTTTGGATCCAGACTAGAGACATTTTGTTGAGTCCACCTATTGAGCAGCTTTTTTTGGCAGATTGAATTTACTTGCGGTGATGACTGATGACGTTTGTTAAATGGCTTATGTTAACCTCAATGTCATTGTCATTTTAATTTATCACTTGAAACGTTGCACTGCAACCACTTTTTCTGGCTAAACCTGTCAATGGCATTTGGAGAGGTAATTGTGACAATTTTATATTTTTAATCATAAGTTTCCCACGAATCGATCAAAAAGTTTATGCAATATGCAATACTGTCAAACAAACGCATTTCTTAATTTGATTCATGATAACAGTAATTACCAAATTGAATGAAATATAAAAACTTCCCAAATCGAAAGAATCATTTTTTTTTTCTAATTTAAGTCGAAACTTAAATTGGAGACAACTTACTGAATTTTTATGAACGAAAATTGGAAAATTGCGTATTGACCTTATTTGTGGATGAGGGAGGAGAAAGAAGGTAAGGTGAAGATATAAGACAGAACCAGAGGATGAAAATGAGAGTGGAATTGAATAATGCAAATGTTTTGATATGTATGTAAGGGCACGAATTCTTTAATGGGAAAAGTTGGCGGGATTGCCCTATCTGTATTCCAGAAACGGTAGCGGGAGAGACCTAGGATTAGGATAATCAGGAGCAAGTCTTTATTTTCGTTCCAGTTCGGTGCTTTTTGATCGGCGACGTCTATATAAAGAAACGGCGATTATACAGAAATGGTATATTATTCTTGTGGTCAAACATTAATATACAGGGTAATACGAGATGAAATTAAGCTGCCTGACTTTGCTCTGGAGGTTTACTTATTAGATAAGTCAGGTTAATTAGCAAAGGACCGTTATTCAGTAGAAATTGGACAATATCTGCCTAGAACGTACATAATAAATAATAGTATAATCTTTAGACTATTAGTGGTGATAATTATTACAATACATTGTTCCAGCCTCCGTACCTATTCAGTTCAAAAATATCATCGCCACTGTGTGATAGAGTTTCTTCTGAAGCAGTGGCCATCATCATTGGATTTTTCTTTTGGAGAAAGAAACTGTTAACGTGCTCCACAATCTCTCCTCCACTTTGTATGGCCTTGTCCCTAAATTTCCTTCGACAATTTTAAATAAAGTCGTAAAAATATTAATATAACCCAGTGACAAAAGCGTCTGTAATTTATATTCTGATAATATTATCACAGCTTGAGTGTGACAAAGTGTATGATACCGAAGAACAAAGGAAACATCATAAAAGCATTTTCTATGCTTTCCACAATAATTTCTCCAGTGTTTCTCCATGGCTCGGGCTGTAAATCCAAAGTATATCGATAAAAGAAACGACAAGTAAACTAAGGGTGGATCATCCCTAATTTACATGGTAGTTTAGAGAAAATCTACACCCCTTATGTGAGCTATAAACTTATTGCTGATACCCTTGGGTAGAAAATAAATTTTATCTCTATTCGTTCCATATACATAGAAATACAGTCCCGTTGTAAGCAATTTCACTGCTTTGAAATTAATTTAAGGTCCCTAAGGCAAAACAGCTAAAAAAGACTTATTAGGCGGTCTTACAACTAGATATAAATTTCTCTTGGTTGTATGTTTTACGTCTTTATTATTTTAATTAGGTCCCGATGTGATTTATTTATTTATTTAGAGGCATAGGCATATTTATAGGTATAAAATGAATGGGAAGCTTCAGATTTTGCTACGGATAATAATATATTAGAGTAAAAAAGTTCGGTAAAAACTCGCGGAGTCTTTGAAGATTATGTACGAAGGAACGGAAGTGATAGAAGCCTTAGCGGAATACAAGCTGGACTAAATCAAAAATCTGGGCTTAGGTGTGGCGATAAACGTGCTGAAATAAGAGCAAGGACCATGAAAAAATTAATGAACAAACAGGAGTGAAAAAAGTTGTTCAAGAAAAGAGGTATGGGATTTAGCGACGAAAGCAAAGTAGCTTACAGCATCGGGGCAAGAAGGAAAACGATGACTATGCTACTCAGGAAACAGTTTAAGTATCTCGGGTCAAATCTCCAGAGAAATAAAGACTTGGAAATAGACATTGAAGGTAAATAAAAGAATCACTGTATACTATAACATAAGCTACAGGATGTGAAAACAGAATTCACACGTTTATATTATATTTGAAAAGATGCAATGCCATGTCTTTTCCAGCAACGGTAGAATAGAAGCAGCCAAAATGTGTGAAGAGACTAGAGTTATAAGGGTCGGTTCGTAGAAGCAGTTTTGAGCGAATTGGATTTAGATTAATATGGAGCTTGTGTATTCCTAAAAGCTTGGCTATGTATATTCCTATTCCTACAGCATCTTGGATATCTACCATTATTGGGTCAGTTTCCAGCTCTTTCCAGGTAACACTTGCTATACATATTGTGGTCTTCTGATGGGCGCTTGCCCTTTTATAAATTTACTGGTGACTGATCTGACTTTATAGACATGAAGAAAGACTTCTGATATGACTGTTCTCATAGTTCCGGTGGCTGCCAGGCTTCTTAGCTGTTGGATTATCCCAGCCTGCCGAGTCCTTGCCCACCATACCACCGAACCATATGCTATCATAGGTCAGGTCTGATGACCATCGTATAAAGACATATGATCATTTTGGGTTGTAACCTCCAGTTTTTCTCAAACATTCTTTTGCACAGGTTGAACGCTATCGTAATTTTGGATTATTTTTTGGGAGTGTTGATTTCATATTAATACTTCCAAGTATTGACCCTCTTGTGCAATTGGAATTCTTACCCTGGTAAGAACTGGTGACTTCAATCCTCTTAATACTTTCGTCAGCGTACCCTAAGAGATGCTTTGTTCACTGGCCTCTTTAATGGCTTGGAAACTTTTAACTGAGTGTTTGGAAGGAGAAAGCCCACAATTCAAATTTTGATATATCTTTTACATTTCGAACAACCGTTTGAACGTGCAAAAATGTCTATTCGATGTGGAGGTTTTTATTTATTTTGAATGTTACAACAACTGCTACAAGAAATCCAATTTTTGTGCTGTTCAACTCGATTTTTATTGAGAAAAATTATTGTTTATTCAGTTTTGTTTATTCAACTCACAGCTTCGCGCATTTAATTGAATTAGGAAAAGAAATATTGTGTATGAGTTTCAATGAATGGAAATACGTCCCTGTGGAGAAATTTCTCCAAGTTTCTGTTCTAAAATTCGATTTAGTGCTTTCAGGGAGCCCTATCCAATTTTAGGAAGAATAATTGGCTAATTTACACCAAATTTCTTGATATAAGCTTGTTTATATTTGAATAGGGAAAAGTTAAACACAAAGAGAAGAGCTTACCCTGTAAATTGAATGGTACAAAATTTTTTGTTCTTACTTGGTATACTGTGCGTAAAGGCAATACGGAATAAATTCAATATTTCGAGTTACTGTACATATTTATAAAAAGAGACCAATGATATGGTTTTTGTCTATTTTTTCATTATCAATAGTGTGTTATAGCGAATTTCGGTAACCACATGATTTTATTTTATTCTATCCTAATTTTGGCAAAAAACTTGAAAACGATAACATTTGCATGCTCTTTATTTCTAATCTTGTCTAGTGTTGTTGGAGATAGCGAAGTATTAACTTATGACTATTTTATTGAACTCATAAAATGCTAGAACACATTCAATAAATCCATCATGTTGACTAAACCATAAACGTTTGATGTATGACACTGTATAGAGTTCATATATATAGAGACTGCAACGAAAATGTCAAATCCTCAGAATTAGTACGACGTTTGTGTTCGCCAAATAACTCTGGAAAACAAACAACAAACTTCCTTACTCTCTACTTCATGAAAATCCATATTTACAAAACAGTAAATAAATTATGTGCTTGTATATAAGAAAATAAAATGAGAGTTGGTTAAAGGAAGGAATAAGGCCATGCCTAGATCCTCAAAGGTCGCATAAACCCTACGGCAGCATTCTCGCATTTCGCCCAGACATTACATTAATGTAAAGCATGACATGTGATGATACCTATACTATTCATCTTAACTAGACCCTGTATCTCCGTGCTGCCATAAAGTTTTATTATAAAGACGATATGCTCTGGCCTGGCAGTGAACATGTAACGTTCTCAAAGAAAATATATACTGGTGTGGATATACTCAGAGGCGGCTTTTGATATTTTTTCATTTTTTCATACATTATGTTTCTAAAATTAACTTCAATTCAATTGTTTAAAGATTTCAATATGTTGACTTTGATTATTTATGAAATGAAAACCCTCCAGGATATGGTCTTGTAAATTTTTTTATTAGTAGATTGATCCTTTGAGAATACTCTCCTAAAATTTCAATCCAATACTATTCATAGTTTTGTTCTCCGTCAATTCCCTGAATGGTTGGAAAAGTCGAGTCGAAATGCACTCATATAATGTAGTACTAAAAATATTCATGAGCATCTAAACTACTCAATATTCAAATTGCTGAATGGAAAAAAGATGAATAAAATAGTGTCTAAATATTCATTAAACATAGAAATTTAACTCATTCCATTCCAAGTCCTGCATTTTCACCATCAAGAAGAATCCGAGGAATATAAAAAACATCTTAGCTTTGTTATTGAAATGTATCAAAATTATCATGAAAACAAATAAAAACCAGACTGCCAAATAAATATTCTGTCATTATAAACGTCAAAAAATTTTCAGTATAATTCGCTGCTGGAAACATTTCCACTAAAATTCATCTGTCAAAAAAACACATTTGATTGGTTAAAAGTTACAGGTGTGGAATTTTCTCCTGAATAGAATGTTGACCATTACAACCATGGAGACTAGTCTCCATGATTACAACGTTCTAACTCTTGAATTATAGGAATGACGCGTTGTTTTCTATCGAATATCTTTATCCTATTTTAAGTACAAGTAGTTCTATTTTCTAAATCGTACAGGAAAATCTATGTCATGTTTATTTTTAAGACAACCGTATCTGTATTATTCGACCTTCATGTTTCTAATGTTACTAGACCGAATTCTGTGGGCATTTTATTTTATGAATCCAAAAATAATGACCCAATCTTATACCAGTTAGAACAAAAAGGTAGGCAATATCAATTTCAATTTAAAACGCCCTTCTTTTCCACGAAATGGCCCAAAAAGCCATAAGAAACACCAATAAGGATTTTTTATGGCATATTTAAAGAAGTATATGAGGCAGACAGGCCGAGATGGATTTTACTTTTTTTTGCTCTCAGCTTTTCCTGTTTTTTTTTTGTCTTAAACAGTTATGAAAGAAATGACGAATTTACGTTTTTAAGACAATAAAATAAAAGTATGTATGAATATTTGAAGCTTACAGAATTGGATAATGGAAAACATCAATTTGCAGGGGTAGAGTAAAAAGTTACGTAAAGAACTGTATAGAAATGTATAACTCCTCCTCGACCCATTTAGAAATGCTTCAAATATAATCTCTTTTAACTTTGATGTTACAATATATTAGTGATTTATTGTTTTTTGGTGTGTCCAGAATATACTTATTTCATGACCAATTGCCCCTTCTGATCATGCTGAAGCTCTCCCAAATTCCATTGAGAAACATCAACTACAATTTTTTTGTGGTCTATAAGTATGATTAATATGCCAAACTTTTTTGTTGATGTGCTAAGACCATGGTTGAATTACATATTGGAAATGTTGAGGAAATCTGGGGAAGACATTTATCTGTAGTTTACTAGCATTATTAAAGTTGTTCATAAATTAGGCTTCCGCAGATTCGCAAGTAAAACTGTACAATTCATGAATTATCTTTCCTTTGAACTATTCAAATCCTCTCACACACCTCTAAGATGCTTTTCTCATTGAACTAATCTTTGTATTAATAATTGTGTCTCTGACACAATTTGCATCCCCTGCATCCTATTGAATGTTCTGAATATCTACACACCAAAATACTGAATATCTAGCAAATGCATTATTCTATCAATATTTCAGCCTCACTGATTCACACTGATTGATGTACGGCTTAGAAATTTTATCACATCTCGTATGCTTTGTGCAGAAGGTTGCTATAGTTGTAGTTTGCATCTGACAGGATGGCATGAGGAGTAGACCCTATGTTTCACAGGAAATTCAAGAATGGAGTCGAAAATTTGATTTAGTTGAAAAGGAGCTTCGTAATATTACGGGGAACGGTATGCAAATTTCCTCAGCTGAAGATACAAATATTTTTTGATAGTCATTATCGTATCGATTTTGGCTAAACATAGTCGTGTATATAGGACTCTTTTGATACTGTAAATATTTTGGTTTTAAACTCAGTGGACGAGAAAGGATCAAATTATGGAAACTAGATAAGAAGAACGTAACAAAAGTGGCTATAAAACCAAACATTTTACAACCAAATGCTATGAAACAAAAGAGTTTCAAAATGTAACTTCGTTATTAAGAAAAATTATAATATATAGACTTGTGATAAGTTTCCATGCCATTTTTTCTAGCCAAAAAAAAAATTTCATCAAAGAAATTAATAATCCTATTACGTTATCTTTCTCGTAAGAGATAAAAAATAAAAGATTGCTTTCTCCATCCCCAAAAACCGCACTATCTAGCTTTATGACTAGCTGTATATAAATTTGATATGGTGTAAGGGGTGGGGGGACATTGGATTCTCCCAGGGTGGTCGTAAATCACAATCGGGACTATACTAGTTATCGTCCTCTTTCGTCCTTATAAATATGATCCAGATAACAGAGGCGTACTTGTTGATAAAGAAATATTGTCGTTTTATTAAAAAGAGGGGAAATAATAAACGTTCTACATTTTGGGTACATTCATTTGATGTTGTAATATATATACACAGTTTTATTAGTGACGAATACACACAATATGGCGGTTGGTTATAAACGCTGCACTATAAAAGTAATCAATTTTTAAAAATTTAAGTTTTTTACAGACTCAAACTGCTGTAGAAATATCAAACAACAACATTTGCTCAAATTATATTTTTTAATAATTGATATTTTTTGCAGGCTTTGTATGGAAATGCAGTCTACTAATTAAAGGTAAGTGATTGTTGCCTAGAAATGATCGTATATATAATACAAAAATTTGTGGTTTTAAAATAATATATTTTTTAGTACTCTCTTGACAAAATGTTTTTGTTTTTAATTTTAACGTATTTGAATCCTTTTTAATAACGAAATATATTCATCTATAATAATTGGTATCAACTGACTAAAGATACTGACACGATTTCTGGAAAAAGCTTAGTATTAATTTAAAATAAATTACAATTAATATTGTATAGTACGTCACTGATATTATAGTTATCGTCTTGTTAAAAATCTAATCCTGCTACCAATTCTTCTTGAATTCTATCCTTGATATCGGATTGCTCTGACTCATGGTATTTTTCTTTTCCACTGGTTAAATTGCTATCGACGTTTATCTAGAGCTAACTGTTCTCTTGGGGCGCTAGGGATGACTTCTGTTAGAGAGGACACGAAAATGGTTTTATGATTAATTTTCAGAAACAGTAATTTAAGAAGTATTTGTCAGATAATTAAATATTAAATAAATATGAAAATTCTGGTATGCTTTACCAAATAGTTCTTTATCAAAAATTGATGTTCTTGCTGCTATTATTGATTCAGATTGGATATTAAATGTCTACAGAAGGTTTTCAGCATATTTAAATTGTGTTTTATATAAAATCGTGGGAAGAATGAAAAGTTCAATACATCTACAAAGGATCTTTTTTCTCCTCCCTATACTATAAACAACGCATTTTGACGTAAGTAACAATTACCAAAAAAAAAGGTTTCGATTGTCCTTATGCCATATAAAACATGTATCTTCATATGCATATTAATAGTACAATTATGAGGTTTGCTCCAACAAGCTTGAGAATCAGTTCGGAATTTTACAAAATTTGGAAAAATGTTTTCTCGTAGTAGCAGTCTTTGTTTGGCACTTGAAGTATTGATACGTTGTTCATACCTCTTTCCTGATTTTTCTGGCAACAGCGAGAGACAAGCGATACTTGCTGATTCTTCCATATTCATTTGGCTGTTATTCAAATCAATAATTTCAATTTCACTCAATTTTTGATAATAAACTGTCAGCTTGACGTTATTGAAAAAATAATGCTTATGACGCTATAGGAAGCTGTCCACAATTCCATGCCAAAAGTATCGAATTAATAATTAATAAAAATCCAAAAATAAATTCTTGTTTCTAGTCTAATGAGATAATCCGGTGCAGATTTTGGTAAAAGTAATAACGTATTGAAAAGAAAAGAACATCGGATTTACTGTCTATGCTCACACCATTTAATTTAAAAAAATATTACATCACGCAGCATCCCATAGATCCGTTGAGTACACTTTAATTAGTACAAATCATTAAATTATGAATTAACAAATTTGTACACCAAATAGCTGCAAGCGCCTCTTTTTAAAATTGGAGCTAAAACCTCTTCCACTTTAAATTCATACAAACAATTGAAAATATCTCAAAGCTGTCAATATTTCGATACTACTGTCAACATTTCAAACCATTCTTTCACGAAGACAATTAAAAAATCAAATATTCAACAGACAATTAAAGTAACCTTCTGCACAACCTTTTAGCGTTTATTTGAAAATATATTGGCCGCTGTGGAGACTCATTTTTTTTTCGGTTTCCAACCTAATGAATTGGGGTTTAAATTTTCCCATTTATCAGTCTCCACATACAAACATATGCATGAAAAAAGGGCGAGAATGCATGAATAGTAGAACCGGAGGTATGTTTCAACTATACATCTTTTGCGGTTTATATTACGAGAATATTGACCGGAATCTATGAGGAAATTCATCGAGGTGAATAGGTTTATTTTGACGAACATTTCCAAGTTTTTTATAATCATTTAATTTGGGTAATAAGCTCATAATACAATTTTCAGATACAGATTTTCAATAAACAAATTTATTCAGCTTGGTGGACTCGAAAACGACATTTTTCTCGTCTCTTCTACTCTAGTATCGTCTCGTCTCGTCTTTTAAAGTCCAGTACCGTCTCGTTTCGGCTCAGCTCGACACCACCCAAAAGTCTCGTTTCTTGTCTGGTTAAAATGGTTTTCATCAAATTTTTATCAGGAATTAAAAAAAAAGGTTTGCATTAGTTGAATTTATTTCTTTCATCTTCATTTATAAAATATCCAGAATTAGTTTGTCTTAGAATTAGATATTCGGTGAGACAGACGAGATAACTGGTTACGAGACTTATCTTGTCTCGTGTGAATCCTTAACGCAGCCCTGGATCTAATATCTATGCTGTAGAACAATAAAGGACCTATAACATTAAAATGCTTTTTCCTCGAGTTATATTTACAAATGCTATTGGAATTGTAATTAGAAAGGTAATTGCTTAACTATGCTGTAATTTTCATTAGCTAACTAGCAAAGTTTTGTGGACAGTATGTATTATCACTGTTAGTTCTAGACGTCGAACCAACGGGCACCGACGACGCGGACCTCCATTTAGCCAGCGAACTCTAATAATATTTGCTCTTGCGTATATACACTATTATTCAGTTAAAACAATGTTTTTACGAATTTGTCAACTTAATGGCGCTCCAAACTTGATTTAAATGCGCTTTGCAGTTTGCAGTATGGTTATTGCTTGATCCAGCGACGGAGAACAGAATATTTTTACAGCGTTGGAAATGGTTGAAAATAAAACACTGAAATCTACAATTGCTCGTAAAATATAAAGTACGAGCACTCTTTAACTGAGTCTTTGATTCCTAGATTACAAAAGGAAATATTAGAAAAACGGTTTCAAGATTTTGACAGCCAAGTGCTTTGAAGATGTACTCCTCAATAGGACTCAATATAGTATCACTGGTCTGGTCTCGATTTCTGGTCATTCCTCGTAAGGGAATATGCCGCAAGGGGTTTTCTATAAGGACCAGAACCTGCCATTTCAAACAATCATCGATTACCTGGCTGGACTGCAGAAAGAGAGTTTTAGACTTCTGGCGTGATTCATTCATAAATATTTATAGGTACATATTTCGAAAACTATAGCAGAAATGGCTCATGTTTTTCACCAGTCCGCCATCGTCTGAATTATCATATGATTTTTTCTTTAACTCAGTTATATGAATAAATATACAATTCTAGTTTTTTTTCGTTAGAGAGTTTTGAATAAATCCACGTCTATGTATATTGAAACCACCAGAATTATTTTCCGTTTAACAAGGTGCACTGTCACACATGTGCATAGTACGGTAATTGTAGCCAGACACAATAATAAATTGACCGCAGTGACATCCTGCCGACCTATAAATTCAGCTGACGAATTGGTATAATTACATTAACAATTTGATTTTTTCAACTATAGCCGGTATTAAAAAAAATATCCCGGAGGTATTGTCTTTGATTACACAACAATTTTTATCAGTTTGAATACAATGAGTAGTGTTAAAAAAATATCTGTGATGAAGTTCAGTTGATGCAGAAGCGAAAAACTGGGCTTAAAAGCATAGGCGAGGCTAAGAAACCAGCCAAAGCATTGAATCTTCTTTTCTACTATGTGAAACATATAATTTTAACACCAAATCCGTTCCTATTTCATGCAAAATCCATCATTTTGTCTTCACCCAATGTAAGAGGTCGCGTTCAACCCATCGTAGCGCTACCAGAGCGATAATTAATTTCCCGCTAACGTGTGTTCTGTCATTTGATTGATGTGAACGCCATTTTTCCAATCAGAATTTAAATCGGTCAATGATGCATTAACTGTCATTTATGACAAATATCATATTAATATTATAAAATGGCATAACATATTTTTCTTGAAGATATTTTAGACATTTGTAGAAAATGAATAAACACTACTAGAAACTATTGAAGTAAATTGAAATCTAAGATGAATAAATATTTAATGAAATCATATATCAAATAAAATTAGGTTATGTTGTAGGCAATAAAAATACACCTTTTATGCCTATGCTATTATGTTAATCAATTTTATAATTTAATTTATTTTACTGGAAACTACCGGAAACGACAAAGGGTCTATAGTAGGTGCTAGTACCACCGTTAAGTAACTTCAATTCTTATAATTAAGTTCCATTGTTAACAACATATTTAGAGAAAGTGAGATTATTTTGTCAAAACGCAGGGTATAGAAACGAGAAATGATTAGTGTAGTAGCCCGAGGTGGAGCTGTCAACATCATGAAAGGACTCATTTGCTTTTCTAGAAGCAAACCTCTTTGATCATATGCATGAGGACACAGAATACATCGTCCTGCCTGGAGATTAGGTATGGCTGTTATAACTGGAAGCTTTATTATTTATAGTGGAGAGGCAATTCCAAATATTTTGCTTTTTACTATTATATACACAAATTAATGAATTTTCCCCTAAAGTGCATGTAGGCAAACCGACCTACACCAAAACTGTTGAAATGAGCTAATTTTCATTGAGACATCCTGTATTGTCTCGAAAAAGTCTTGTAATTCACTCGCTTTACCCGAGTGTGAATGTTAATGATAATATTCAACGTATCCGGAAGTATACGATATTTATAAAATCATCAAAATCGCTTCTGTTTCTACTGGTTCTGATTCCATCTTTTGAACTGAATCCCCTTTACTTTTTCCATCTTGTGTTTCAGTATTTGAAAATACTCGGCATTCTTAAAATCGTCTAATAAGGCACTTTGTAAAATCCGAAGTCTTTCTATTTCAAAAATTCAGTTGCAAGTTGATAACGCTTTGTTGCAGTCGTTAACATAGAAGCTCTTATCTAATTCAATGTTGAAAATATTGTGTTGCGAATTAAGTACCAATATCATTAGAGTCCTCAAATAGGGTTATTCGTTTTTTCCTTTGTATTAACATGGTGCTTCGAGCCGGATTTTCCGCAGACGCCACGCTGCAGCTCGGATAAGTTGTAGTATTTCCAATACGCGATAACGAAGGACGGTCTAAATAAGATAAAACTATTTCAGAGACCGCCCAGAACACCAACTCATCGAAATTTAACCTCAAAGACCTTGGCTACTCATTTTCCAAGAGCATGAGCCGCGTATAAGGCAAAGTTTCTAACTAAAATTTACTGTTTTGTAACAATATCTACACTTCTGACCTACAATGTCCATTAAATACCGTAATATACATTTTATATTCACTGCTTAGTTTTCTTACTAACAAATTTTTTATTATGATTACATTTTGTTCTATAGATAAATGCAACTGCGACGTGTGTAAAAAGATATCGTATAAAAATACGGAAAATATTCGTATCAAAGCGAAACGCGTCGTTTTATTTTTGTACTGCACATTGGCAATATCGCCTAGAGGTCCTGTTGTGTGTTAGTATAGAAAAGGACAAAACTTTTTACAATTTTTTTGTTGCCATTACATTTTTTGCTGTAATTAAAAGACTTTTATACACAACCAACAACCAACAGTGCTCTTTTAAAAAAAGTATATTCAACTATTGGATTTTCCGTGTATTCACTCTAGGGAAATGGAAGTTTTAAGTAAATATTTGCTTAGAGAGAAACTCAAGCCACATGGGAACATCGTGTGTAAGTTACTTAAATTAACTGGCCTATGTTGTTGTGTAAACAAAGTTTTTACAATCCTTATAGATACAGGTCCAATAACAAAGAGTGTAAGGAGCATGTCTGTTGAAATTGCAAACACAATTTTAGAATAAAATTCTATTGATTAAGACAACACGCTATACAGGAGGCGCCACGTGAATGATTCCTGATGATGAAGACAACCGGTAACTGTTATCAACATTCCTCTTCTGAGACTCTGAACTGAGAAATACCAATATTACGAGGAAACGATGTTCAGGTCATGTTTTCTAAACAAAATTACAAAAAAGTTTCGTCAAAAAAAGTTACCAGTCGATTTCATCATCAGGAGTCATTCTATTGAGACAAAATATATAAATATACATCAGTGAACATATTAGCAAAAAATTGAAAAAAACTAAATATATGCCCTTAGCATATATCTTATAATGATTATGGAATCACATGGCTCACTGGAAATATTATTTTATTTATCGTTATATTTTTATATACAAAATCCAGAATATCCATAGTATCAAACTAATATACACTATTTAAAATGATAATACTCAAAATATACCATGAAAATTCAAACGGAATTCGTAAATTATGCTTCAAAACATTTGGGCAGTATTTAGGCCAATTTTACATTTACATTTTAAGTCAATTATGTAAAATAAATGAAATATGATAAATTACTTTGAACTAAAATTAAATAATAAAGATAGCATAGGCTTACCCAAATAAATTACCATTAGGACTTCCTCTAGGTGTAGACGAATTTCCTATGTACTAGGCTTGTTCAACTGAAACCCATCTTTGGTCAGGTTAGCCTTGGAAACAATTGTAATCATTCAACTGACGTTTTCCAACATTAGTAGTGTATGCAAACGTCACACTGATCTGTTTATTTTGTTTATATTTGACAGTGATTTTAAGTATTGTGACTTTGAAATGGCGTTTGTTGTTAACAATCCGTCCAAATGTGATAAGCGTGCGGTCATTCAATTTTTGTGTGCTGAAGGTGTGCAACCGTTGCAAATTTATACGCGAATGCAAGCAGTGTATGGAAACGCATGTTTTGCATATCCAACTGTGAAGGAATGGTGTCGAAAATTTAAGAATGGAGAAGAGAGGACGAATGATAAGCCACGACCAGGTGCATTGATTACTGCATGAACAGACAGGAATGTGACATGTGTGGAAGGCCTGATTAGAGAAAATCGTCGAATTTCAATCAGAGCAATTTCAGAAAATGTTGGTGTGAGTATAGGATCTGTCCATAGTATCGTACACAAACTAGGTTACAGCAAAGTTTGTGCGCAATGAGTTCCTCGTCTTTTGTCTGAGGACCAAAAAAGCTTGCTAATGGGCTTGTCTGCAACACCTCACGGAGTACAGTCAAAATGGTAATGACTTTCTCTCGTCAATAGTTGCTCGCGATGAATCTTGGTGTCATTATTTTGAACCATCCAGTAAGCTGTCATCGATGCAATGGAAACACGCAAATTCTCCGCCACCAAAGAAGTTTAAAGTTCAACCTTCTGCTGGCAAGGTGATGTTGACATTTTTTTTCGACCATGAAGGACCCTTGCTGATAGAGTTTACAGAACCTAGAGTGCATATCAACGCAAACCTGTATAATGAAACTTTGAACAAGCTCCATCAAGCAATAAGAAGAAAACGTCCAGGGAAGCTTTCACGTGGTGTTATTCTGCTTCACGATAATGCTCGGCCTCATGTTGCCAACGTAGTGAAAGAAAATCTGCAACGAAAGAAATGGAGGATATTAGAGCATCCACCCTATAGTCCCGATTTATCGCCTTGCGATTTTCACATCTTTGGGCCACTAAAAAAGGCGTTAAAAGGTAACCGTTTTCAGTCGGACGCAGAAGTACAAAACGCTGTGAAAGAATTTTTCCAGCAGCAGCCACAGAAGAATTCTATAAGCAAGGTATACATCGGTTGGTGAAACAGTGGGATATGTGCCTCAATTGTAGTGGTAGTTATTTGTAACTGTACTTGTCAATAAATTTTTCCTGGGCCAAAGATGGGTTTCAATTGAACTATCTTGTATATTTAGCACGGAACATAGTACATATAATATACATTGTATATATTTTATTGGGGTGAAGATTCCTTGACACTTGAAAGAAAGGTTAGTTTGTTGTGTCTAGCCGGTTGCTTTAGGGGATTGTTTACAGTTCCAAAATGTTTTAGACTCACACGTAGTAGACGCTGTATTCTGGCATCTATTGCTTTTTTTAATCTACTAAGACTAAATTTAACCATCATAAATAACAGAAGGACTCTGGTTAGGGTCAATTTTTCATCAATAGCTCAGTTATTAGTTTTGGATCAAAGTAATTATTTAATGAATACGATAAAATCACGGAGTTTCAGTATACGATAAAGCTATAGGTAAACTGGTATCTTGTGACAAGGCGGAGCTTCCAGTATGCAGAGAGAGAACGTATTAGGCCAATATTATCGAGCTGCCCACTGCATAACGTCTACCGCACGATTGGCTTTGCTGGATCCCCATTTTAAAATTTGTTACGTCGCATCGTCACCTCATTTCACGAGATACCGGTTGGAGTGTACCTGCTACACCCTTCCCTACAAGGAGAGTATTTTTTTGGGCTAGTTACACGGTAAGAGTAGGTTTTTCTGTCTTAAGTCTGCAACCATATAGACTCAAGCACCCAGCTTTCCGTTTGCCAACTTGACAAAACGAAATTACTAGAATGACATCAAAGTAATGATGCACTATTTTTCCCCCAATGGCTCCGCTCCGGTTAAAATCGAATATAGATTAGCATAGAATCTGCTAGAAAATTATTAGTGCCATTTCAGTTCCAGATATTAAATATTCGGTGATTAAAATATTTCAAATCATTTTAAATTGAATTTTCGGATAGCAATTGTTATAAATTGTAGTGGAAACAATTTTATAATCTATACGCTATATTTTGATATTATATCGATCAATTGAATTAAATTTTGATGTTGATAAACGTAACGATCTGTATACAAAGTGTTTTATTATATTAGTTCGCAATGAAAAACGGATTTAACGCTCAATTTACGGAATGTAATTGTTAATAACATGAGGTAAACTACAATACTAGCCTGGTAAACGGTTTATAGTACAAAAAAAACCTAATCCGAAAACACACAGAGCAGCATCAAATTAGTGCCAAATTAAAAATGTTCTTATGTAAAGCATCTTTAGGTGCAATTCACACAGAAGTGATACATCATGTCATTTGTGCTTAATCATGCTCTTAGACCGTCTGACAATGACCAGGATTATATTGCATCTTGTGTATGATTCCACTATCTTAATAACCACCCGAACGACATTTTCATCACTTGTAGCTATGAAATAAATTGGTATACACTGTATTTCACTTTATACAAGTGTGATTAATTAAAATCGTCTGATTTTAGCACATTTCTCATTATGTTTTGATATATTATCAGTACTTTGTCGAGAATGTTCTACCGGTTTCAAAGAAAAGGTAGTATATAATAGTCTTCCCGATTTCTTTTTATGGTTATTCCTGGATAATAAAGTCTAGATCACAATCAGTATCTTGAATATATTGATTCGACTTCGAATCACTCCGGAATCAGTTTGAACATTTAATCAAGAAAGTAGTTAAAAACTAAGTACCAAGGTTTAAAATGTAAATTCTCAATTTAAGACTTGCTATACATAAATTCCTTTATTTAACGAAGAAATTTATTTTACTGTCTTCGATAATAATGGTATCGAAACTTTTTACTTATACCTCGTAAAATGCGAACTTCTTTGGAAACCTATAAATTACTGGGAAAGAGAGTTCATTTTTACTGAATTTTTTGGCATTAAAAACTTAATCGGTAATGGTTAGATCGTGACTTAATATTTTTTACTAAAAACTAAGTATACAGGGTCATTCTATCAATAATTTAATTTTTTAATTCTAAATGTATTCTTCTCTAAAATTCAAAGACTAGCCTGTATATGCATAACAGGAGGAATGAGTACATGCCCAACGGCAGCAATGGAAGTGATTCTCAACCTCACACCATTACATATGGTGGTGGAGAGTGTTGCAGAAAGAACAAGATACAGACTAAGTAGAGAGGGAATCATTAAAAAGAAAACCACCTCTTCACTTCTTAGAAATCAGACAACCTGGGACATGCCACAACATGGTATGATGAAAAAGTATAACTTTTCAAAGAAATTCGTTACGGAATTAAGCAACAAGAAGGAATGGGATCCAAATACCATTACCAGACTTGGAAAGAATGCCATTCAATGGTACACAGACGGCTCAAAAGCAAAAGAAGGAACTGGGATAGGAGTGTACGGGCCCGGCACCAAACACTCTGAAAGCTTGGGAAAAACCCCAAGTATCTTTCAAGCGGAAATTCACGCAATAAGAAAGTGTGCCCAGTTCAATATTGACAAAGGATATAGAAGGCAAAGGATTATCATAATGTCTGATAGTCAAGCAGCCATTAAAGCGCTGAGTTCTTGTGTAATCAGTTCCAAAATGGTGTGGGAATGCCTAGGCAAACTTAATGAACTAGGCGAGAACAATATAGTCACCTTACTGTGGATTCCAGGACACACTGGAATAGAAGGAAACGAAATAGCAGATGAACTAGCAAAGAGGGGAGTGAAATACCCTTTTGGGGGACGGAACCTTTTAGCAGAATCAGCTCCAATGTAATATTGGAAGAAATAGGTAAAGCCGAAGAAAAGAGAAGATCTGACAATTGGAAAGATCTAGTAGGGCTTAGGCAATCAAAGATTCTTCTGGGTGACTACAACCTGTTGAGATCAAATGAATGCATAAGTCAAAGCAAAACTGCACTAAGAGTTTTAACAGGAATCCTAACGGGACATTGTCGCCTGAATGGGCACCTTAAAAAGCTCAAAATAGTGGAGGAAGAAGATTGTAGGTTTTGTGGAATGGAAGAAGAATCCTCCATCCACATACTTGCGAACTGCACAGCAATTCAGAATCCTAGGGCACAGCACCTGGGAGACTACTGGATAGAAGAGGGACAGTTACCTAAGTTGAAGCTGGCAGATATCCTAAAATTCCTCGGGGAAATAGGACTAAAGGAGCTACTAGTCTCTGAGACTTTCCTCAGGAACTAAGTAGAAGTAAGGGGGCACAATAGATCTTTTAGGTCTCAGTGAATGTTACCCCAAAAGACATACATACATACATACATACATTCTTCATTCATTCGATTGAGTTGTACTCATCAGCACAGGCACTTGAAGTGAATCTTTGTACCATTTCCCATGTTATCTACTTCCATTCCAGAAACTTTGTGTCTTCTATGTATGCCACTAGTTTGACTGGAGGGATTTTCAGTAGTTGTAATGGTTGTATTATTTATTTTCCCTCCAAAGTGCTTCCGTCTGAGTCCATGTGAGTTCTCGCAGAAGCAGAGTATGAGTAGGTGTTTCATCATAGAGGTCACATTTCCTGCACATAGGTTCACTAACTTTGCTGTCTTCAAATGTCTCTTACTCAGTTTAAATAGCCTGGTTTGAGAGTTTCTTGTCTACCTTGTTCACTAAACTCTTTGTACGGAGGTGTCTTTGTGTCGACCTCCATTTGAGCTGGTGTTCCCTATCTAGCCAGTTCCCGATTTCCCCTCTTATGCAATCTTTTGTGATTCCACAAAACAGTTCCGGACCTATGAAGTCTCCTTTAGAAACACTTTGTTGTCTTTTGCCAGCCTGTTGAGGGGTTCTTTACAGTTTTTACCAGTCTAGACCTAGTTGTTGGGTTGCTGATAGCTTTAAAACTGAATTTATAATCGTAGAAAATTTCAATATAAAACTTCTCTGATATTTCAATAATTTGTTGTTTATAGCTTCTTAAAGCTTCTCTTATAAATAAATTAAATTCATATTTGGATGTTTACTTTGAAATTTAATTTTTAATTGGATTTCCCTGTATAGAAACCTTTGGAGATCGTAATAATTTATTGAAAAGCACTTTTAAAACTCCAGAAAGAATACTTCACGACCCTTTTTTAGAAACTGGGAACTTTGTCGATGAAACTTCGACTTGATAATTTCAGTTGCTCTTTTTTATTATTCAAGCACATTTCGGTGATTACTCATCGCATCCCTAAACATCAACCCTATAAAACTCCTAATCACTAACCAAACACCGAAAACACATTTTGATAGTTGAAAATTTATCGACCACATCCAAAGATGTACCGACGACCAGAAAGGGAAATTCGAACAAAAGAAGCATAACAAAAGAATGACTATTATTTGACTTCTATTTTACATTCATTAGCTAGAGGGTGTGAAGCGAAAAGTGCGGGAATAATACAAAACGCGCACCAAGCGGAAAACGTCAAGGCAACAGAGTGTGAAATATAAATAGGTTGAAAACTTGAAGAGTTATAAGTACGGAAAAAAATTGCATTACACTAGGAGAAGCTGCAGCGAAATTAAATTAAATTTTTTCAATTTACTTTGTATAATTTATCCAATATCATAAAAAATGAAAAACAATTGAAATTGGAATATAAACCTTTTTCTACTTGAGTAGATATTTTCAAAATGATATTCAGAAAAAGTGGATTGCAAAATACTCGTAGTCCTGGTAAAGTTCTTCCAAAGTTAATGTGATGACCCATATTTTTAATCCCTTTGAAGGAAAAAGCCGCCCAATGGCGTGCATATAAATTTTTTATAAATTCGAATATTGTGAAATAATGTTAATTTACTATATCAATTTGAATGAAAAAAAAATTAACCTGCATACAAAATTCATAAAATTTGTAATACAATAATAAAGCGCTTTCCTCTAGAACACGGAGTATCTAAAGAACAGTTTTGTGTATCGTCAGCCCAACCATATTTTAAAAGTGGGTGTATATCCTCATACAGTTTTAATTATAATATAATTACCATTACTACTATTTTCTTACATATTAAGTTAAAATGTATTTTATTTTATATATTTATTCATGTAATAAAACCGTAAGGATTGTTTGAATAACAAATAAATGAATAAACACTTGACAACATCATGTGTATCAAACCAAGTTTCGTCTAAATAAATTATAGTTCTATTTGAATCACGGTACCCTTTTATTTTGCGCAAATACTCCTGTCTAAGTTCAGCGATACGCCGAGACTCCATTATTACCATTCGATTATCTAACTTCTTATATTTTAATCCACAATTCAATAATCCCGTGCATCACCTTGGACTGTTGTTTCAAATGGTCTCCAAAATGCCATTCTAATTAATTATATTATAAAACTCACCCTAACGTCTACGAACAAATGAATATTATATTAATATCAATTCACTGACCCGACCTAACCACTACACCATCAAAAAGGTTTTATATTAATGATACCTTTCTACACTAGATCACCTACACTTTCCTATAAATACCTATAACAATTCACTAAACTCACTCATCCAAGAAATATATATTATATTAAATATTTTTTTAAAACAAAATTCACACCCTACACTGAATGATACTAATGGATTATAAGCCGAACCACAACACAACCCCCCCAAACCCTCAAGACCGTAGAATTTTTTCTGCCAAAAACGTCAAACGGAGTATACTTCGGTTATTTCGTTATATTGCGATGAATACTGCAGTTGATAATTGGTTGTTTCGAAGTCTTGACTGCACGTGCTACTACGTTGCCAACTCTTCAAAATTTTCTTAAATATAGTAACATATAAAAAGTGGTTTTAATTAATCTTTCTTTTTTCAGTAATTTCAAGCGACTTATTTTAATGTTTACTAATAAATTTACATTATGTATTTTTTTTAAATATTTCCAAACTAGCTTTCTTATAACATCACGAACTAACAGTTTACTGAAGTAAGAGGAACATTTCTGTAGCGAGCCTAACAATTTTAGAAAATATATCTGACAACATTGCTTTATTTTATGGTCATCACACTGACTTTAGTTAGAGTTTACCTAATATATCCTTTTGAGATCAATATTAGATTTTGCTGTTGGTGGAGAACACTTTCTAAGGCTTCTATATGGACAGGACACACATGGGCTGAAAAAACTCGGGCCTGACACAAAGATGGCGCTAGTTTGATTGCAATCGCTTGTTTTTCAGTTAGTATTAACCTTAAAAAGATAGCTGTCAAAATTTCATAATACTCTATTCATTAGTTCGTGAATTATTGTGCTAAGAGTGACGCTATTTCAAAACAATTTCGTGTTTTGATTTTACACTTCTTCTTGATGGGAAAAAATACCGTTCAAGCGAAACAATGGCTTGAAAACTGTTATGGGGACTCCTCTCCATCAGAAACAACAATAAAACGATGGTTTGCTGACTTCAAACGTGGTCGTAGAGACACCGATGATGCGGAACGCAGTGGACGTCCAAATGAGACGGTAACACCAAAAAAATATCAAAAAAATCCACAAAATCGTTTTGGAAGATCGAAAAGTGTAGTTGCGTAAGTTAGCTGACATAGTAAAGATATCAAAAGAACGTTTTGTTGGGTCCGGCACTTTTCAGCCCATGTGTTATATTAAAAAAAGTAGATGCAAATCGCCCCGGCAGCCATATTTCAGCCATGATAGTTATCCTATTATATAACATAAAAAATGCCTATAAGATTACTGAAACATCGCTCCACCTCATATTGAATAACCATCAAGGACTCTCATGAATAGATAAACATGCTCCACCCCATTCAAAATGATTTAGCTTCAAAAAAAGAGTACCTAAAATGTATAAAGAGGCACTAAATACCCTATAGATAGTCCTCCATTATTGGTCATATTCAGTGCACCATTATATTTTAAAGAGCCTTTTGTTTAGAATAATATCAGGACCGAATTAGGCTTGCGTGTCGTTCAGAAAGTAATAGAATTTTTTGAGGAGTTATACCTACCTTCATTTCTATATTATGACGAAAAATGGATTTTCACCAACGTCAATTTCGTGGTTAAGAAAGTTATAGGTAGATCCTACCTACATATCAGTTAATAAGCATTTTACTTGCAAAATAATTCTTGAACTCTTTTTTCAACATACTGTATAGAATTGAATGAAGCCGGTCCTGATATCCTACACAATTGAAGTGTATTCAATACGTAAATATGTCCTTTGGGACCGCACGGCGACTCTGTCGTTTGTTTTCCCCTGGCAAGATGTCACCAGGGCTGTTGAGGATGTCGATGGGCATATATACAATATACATGTGGCCCTAAACTTGTTCTTTAGTCCCTATTATTTTGCAATGCTTTGTACTTGGGTAATAATAGATAATTTACTGAGATGCATACAAGTTCTGATCAATGGAACTGCGGATATTCGATACTGTAATTATGTACAGAGTGATTTTCTAATAACAAAGCTTCAGCTTACAATGGCAATTAACGTTCTGTCAAATGTCTAATTTTCATTTCAATAATCATATTTTTGTTAATTTGTTTTCACTTTCTTTTGGATAATCGTAATTTTAAAACAAAAACGTTAAAATAACGATAAAAAGACGTTAGTTTCCCAACGATTTCAACTTTACCTCACTTAAATCATAGATATGAAAGAAAATATATTCTACTGCACATACCTAATCCATTTCTTATAGGTGTAGAGTGGATCAGATTCATATCGCAATGCAGTTGGTTCGTGACCACATTTCCACATTTCATGTCTCGCTTTTCTGGAAAAGAACTGAAAACCACTTCGGTCGGTGACATTTTAATTTTTCGTTATTACGTGATAATGGGGGTTATCGCTATAGCCAATATCAATAAATTCCCAGAAATGTCTTCATGACGAGCTTTTCAATTTAAAGAATCGATATACTCAGACATTGGGTTATTATTTTTCTAACATAAGATTTCACTTTAAGAAAACTGAAATCTGTTTTCATAGTATTCTTATTGCTTTTATATGAACTATTATTTAAAGTATAAGGTTATTATTTTTATCACATGCAAACTTGTCATTCAGTTACACCCTGTATAATTTATTTCATCCTGATAGAGACTAAAGCCATGTGAATTTTCAGGTCACCTTAATACAATAAACCACCAATACCATCAGGAGAATCCGTCACAGTGTGAAAGGATATAAAGGATCTATTTTGATTTATGTTCCTTTAATGCCCATGAGCTCTAGAGAGACATGAGTAGACGTTTCTATATGGGGTAAATGTCCCGAATTCAGACACGTTAAATGCAATTTGTTTATAGTTTGTTGACTGATGATATAAAAGATTCTTTATCACCCATGATTTTGGTTTTTTTTTCATTTTGTTTTGAAAACAGCTTGAATTCTTGATAATATGGAATTATAGTCTGTAATTTTGGTACACACTGGTACTTTGAACAGGACCTTCCAGGACCCGGATCTTTGAACGTCGAATGGTTTTTGTTCGTACGAATGAATTCACACGATTCGAACGGTACTCGAAAATTCAAATAGCAATATCTTCCAAACACAGTGGCGAATAACTTTGTAGATCTTATACCTATGTCATTTTTTAGGTAAAGTGTAGTGTAGAGTAGTGACAAAACTACGTGACAAGAAGAATATTACAATGTAGTTTGTGCTTATTTCCATTTTGTGTATTAGAAAACCTTCTTATCGTATGTCGTATCTTCCGCCATTTCCTCAGCATCTTACAAATCATCAATTATTTGATGCATAAAAGCTTCATCTGCGTTCATTTTTGTTCTGTAGTATTATTTATCGAAAAACTTAGCAAGTATAATGATCACTATGATTTTCTATCTCGCTATATCCACAGGTTATGTTTGATGTTTATTTGTTTTTCTGACGTTATGCGCAAGACTCTACTCGCTTACTCCCATGTGGGACTGATACGACTGATAAATTCATTCGTTTGCAAGTCGAACATTCGAGATTTCGAAGATACTGCTCGATCATAAGAAATCCACTCCCATCACATGAAATACGTGGGAGCATTTGGTCGAACGTTCAAAGATACGGCTCCTGTTAAGTTGTTTTCACGAATAAAAACTTGATTATCTGGAAGTGACCCTTGATTCAAACAGAATTGGAGGACATCTATGGAAAAAATAACACTACCTCTACCAGGACAACATGGCTTGTCTGGCAATGCAGAAAAATTATGGGAAATACTACATGACTTTATACAACTATGATAAGGCAAACTGTTACCTATGGAACGATAGTCTGATGAAGGAGAACAGCAGTGTGTTCTGAATCAGATAAATTTACTATAATCCAAAAACAAGCTCTCAAGTTATCGAAAAAATTTTAATCAACATGTATTGTATTTTATATACATCAACATTTTATTATGTACGTTTCGCATATAGACTGAACTAACACCATCAATTGTTTCCGAAAACCACAGTCACTTCACAGTTCGCTTAGTCACTAACGTCACAATCGCGTCCCTTCTGCAGCAGATGACGATTCAACCGCAATCGCTACGCCACCAGATGGCGCTCTAGTCCAATTCTCTGCTGCACGAGAAACTCGTTGCAATAACTGACCAGTCGGAAATTTAATATAACACAGGATGTGTTAGGTTTTAGTAGAACATTCACGCCGACGACAATGGACATAACATATAGAGAAAATTGAAACCAGTTTAGTCAGCTTGTTGGATTTAAGCAGAATGATATACGACATGGAAGAGATTTCTAATAATTGAATTACACTGATAAAAATTGCTTTGAACAAATACTGCTCTCAAATGTTTTAACATTTCAACCTTCAGCAAGTCAAGTGATTACTGATGTAATAATTTTTAGTCGGGAAATAGGGCTAGTCCTTCTTATCTGATCATACCATAGAATACACCAGCTAACAAGAAACGAAGTAGTTTCTTTGGTGTTTTGGTAATAAAAATGTATGATCTTGAGAGACCGACGTCGGCAGATAACTTAATAAAAAAACACTCGTTTCAGACATACAAAAAAAGATAGGCAGCTTCGCTTCTTGTTTGCTGATGTATTATTTGATCATACTGTAAATACAAAAGGTATTAGGCTCGTTCAGACGGGCTCAACGTTACTGGTTCAGCGGTCACGTTCCAGGCGGTTTGCTGCCTCTCAACTGTTGAGCATGGTTGAGCATCAAACGCAGTGGCAATTATTTGCGCTTTGCTTACTCAGCGCTGTTAGATTAGATATGATTTGATAAGGTGGACAATTGGTATATTCCACTGCGACCTTTTCAGATCTATTGCGGCCCTCTGTATCTCTATTTTCTCTTTTTAAGTGGCTAATCAGCCTCGAGACTGAATCTTTCATGTAATTTGTTACCGGTGGCTTCTCATCGCCTAGTACATTCGCCAAGCAATCGCACTGACATAAGATGTGCTCAGCAGTTTCCTCTTCTAGGTGACGGAATCTAAACATAGCTTCGTCTGTCAACTCCATTAGCTTTGCATATCTTTTAAGCTTACAGTTTCCTGTTAACATACCTACTACGGGTTTGACAGTTCTTTCAGTCTCTGCTTATTAGGTTTGCCGTAAAAGTTATCGAATGTCCTCTAATGAATTGTCCTGGTAAGCTTTCCCACCATTCTAGAGATTTCTGTGCCAGCGCTGTTAAGTATGACAGAAAATTTATTTTATTTTTTGTGTAGTAGGTAGTATTATTCGATTTCGGTCCTGTACACGTCGTTGCGATATCTCGGAAAGGCAATAGGCACTTCGATTTTATAATCTTTTACCTACTGCGATGCAGTAGCAAGTTTAATTTTAATTTGAGCGTGTGTTGTATCCTCAAGGAATTCTTTGAAGTAAAATTTGCATAATTACTTATTAAATGGATCCTTGGGTATTCTTGAAGAGACGAAATCGTGCTTTATCTTTTCGATATACTTAGTTTAAGTAGGGAATGGTACAAAGAAAAGATGCAATCTTAAATTTAGATATAGGCGGGGGATTAATCGTTCGCAAAATAAAGAAAAATATGTACTTGAGAGATAAAAGAGATATTTCGGTCAGCAGAAATGAAAAGGTGAAGAGGTTTTCTTGGTGTTTTCAAACTATAAGAGCAGTTGTTTCTGAAGTTTATTTGAATACAAATTGATTGCTTTCAATTGAAGTATTTAAAAAAAAATGTGCGGAAAGCAAGCGCCAGCTTTGAACGCGATGTCGTTCTTCCCTCCTTCGTGACGTCAAAGAGCCTACGACCTTGAAAACGACTGACCGTTATTTCCGTAGGATTTGTAAGGTTTGCTTCCCTGGTTTTGAATTTTGACATGTCTTCTAACCTCGAAATCGAGATTCTCTTTGTTATCGCTGTTGTTTGGACCATTTTTTGTTTCGCTTTCATGTTTCCAAAGTGTTCAAAGAGTGATTTGTAACAACTTGCCCCCAAGAAATATGAATATTTATAGATAAATTGAAAGAAAATAAGCTATTATTTATTACTAACCGTTTTGTTTTAACATTTCTTACTTCTGCTTATAAATAATGTAAATTTGACATGTAAAACTCGTCCACCATGCTAAAATCAACTTCTGGCAGATTTTCTGCACTACGCTCTGAAAATCCTGACTCTATTTCTTCCAATAACATACTCAAACAACTCAAAAGTACAACAATATTCATAAAGTAAATCTAATTAAATAACACAACAACAACAAACTTTGTGACATTTATATTCGAAACAAAGCTTTCAAATAAACATATTTGGTTTGAGATTTAGCATCTACTGAAAAGGGCCCATTGACCAATATTTTTTGGACATCGATGTAAGTGGCCAATAGAAGATGAGTCTGGTTCAGACCTCGTATTGCCGGTTCTGTACTTTGGAGGACGAAACTGCGGAGCACATATTATGCTTATGCCCAGGTTTGGGCAGGGTAAGATATAACATATTCGGTTTTAGTACCTTAGAGCCGAACGACTTCAAAAAAGTATCACCAAATAGAACAATGGACTTCGTCAGAAGCACAGGCTTGTAGGGTGATTTTGTAATCCCTAGAAGTGAGCCACAATAGACCCAACGGGGGTCGCAGTGGAGGTGACGAGAAGGTCCCACTCACATAGACCCTCACCTAACCTAAGTAGCCAATAACATGATGGTTTGTCGCTATGTGTTAATAACAAATATACTTGAATAGTAGGGATAGCCTGTGAAATAGTAATATTATTAGTGGAGGAAGCCATTTTTTTAGACGTCACTCATAAAATCACTTCTGGAAATCCATTACGTTTTTTTTATGTAAAACCCGACATTTTTAGAATATCGACTAAGCTCGACATAAATATAGAGCACATTCTTGTTTTCAAAGTAACTTAAAAAAGCACGACATTTCACTGAAATATTTAGCTTTTTGCTTATATGTGTACTCTGGAAAATGTCAATCATCTATCAACTTACAACAAATATTCGGGATTTACATACTATTTATATTCACGTTACCCTTTCAAGAAAAGTGAAATGGTGAAACAGAATAAATTTCAAGGCGAACCATCAGAGTAGAAAAAAAATGTGTGACGTATGAAATTGGGTTTTTGTGAGAGACTAGAAACCATCAAATACGTCAATTTCACGATTTAATCTATTTGAATAATTGAAAAATTCATTAGAAGAAATTACGGCAGACCTAATAAGCAAAGATAGGAAAACTGTCAAAGCCGTAGTAGGTAGAGCCACGCAATGCTAATGCTAGAAGAGGAAACTGCTTCTCAGGAAAATTCCCGGAGATGACGTCCGACCCAAAAAACCCCCCATAACGATTTTCGGTTCGTCTTTTTCGAAAACCCCTCAGAGAAGATGTTCAGCGTGAGGTTCCGGTGCACCAGGGGTCCGGGACGGAGCAAGACGAGGGAAGTTGCGGTGACGGTGAAGGGAAGGAAAATTCGGATGGAGGAGTCTGTGAGATATTTAGGAGAGTGGTTGGATAGCCAATTATCCTTCAAAACACACATGGCAAAGGCGGCACAGAAAGCAAAAGTGAGAGCAGCAAGGCTGGGGAGATTGTTGTGCAATGTGAAAGGGCCGGGAGAGTGGAAGAGGAGAGTAATTGGTAGGACAATAAAGCAGAGTATGCTGTACGGTGCGGAAGTCTGGGGTGAAAGAGCGGGGGTGAATGCGAGGGTTAGGCCACTCCTGCGTTTGCAGAGAGGGATACTCCTGAGGGTGGTACAGGGATACAGGACAGTGGGTGGACTGGCGGCAGTGGTGCTGTCAAGATCCTACTCATTGGACCTAGAGATTAGAGCCAGGAACAAACGCTGGAGGGGTGCGACTGTAGAGGAAATGAAGGAATGGATGGAGGAGGAAATGGAGAGAAGATGGGAGAAGTATGAGGGCGCGCTAAAAGGAGCGATTGGGAGTAGGAGAGAATGGATGGACCGGAAATTTGGGGAGGTAAACTACTTCTTGACACAGGTGCTCACTGGGCATGGGTCGAGAGTAGGGTACCTCCATGGGAAAAGAGAGACTGGATTGTGCGAGAGATGTGAAGTGGAGGATGATGTGGGGCATGTGTTCAGATGCTGGAAGAACGTGGAGGAGCTGGTAAAATTAGAGCAGAAACTAGGGGAGGCTGTGTATTGGGAGAACATGGTGGAGATTATGTTGAGGGGAGAGGAGGAATGGATGGAGGTGAGTGGCGTAGTGGAGAGAATGATTAGGGGGAGAGAAGAAAATGATATGACATGAGACGTAGGAGTGATAGAAGGGAGAAGATGACGGAGTGTGTGAGGGACCGCCGCCCGTCTCGAAGTATGCTAGGGTAGTGATTCCGAGGTGGGAGTAACGGCGAGCTTTGAAGTGGGTTTGGTTGGTAGGCATCCCTTGGGATGAGTCCAACACTGTCTGGGTCATGGGACATGGCCCATTCGAACATTAGTTTCCCATCTCGGTCCGAAAAAAAAAGGAGGTCCGGGGGTCGTTATCGACGTGAAATTCGGATTCGGCGCCCCAAAAAACCCCCCATGACGTATTTCAGTTCGCCTTTTTTAATTGTGTCAGGAAACGCCCCGGAGATGACGTTTAGGGTCAGGTTCTGGTGCACTAGGTGTTCAGGGGGTCGTTTTCGACGTGAAATTCGGATTCAACGCTCCACAAAACGCACCTATTATGATTTTAGAGTGGTTTTTGGCACTCCTCTCAGCAAAATTCTCGGAGATGACGTCCGCGCCCAGGATCCGGCGCACCAGGTGCCCGTGGGGTGTTCGCCGATGCCAGATTTGGATTCAGCGACTCAAAAAACCCCCGGGCGTTGAGTTTCTCTTCTTTCTCGCGTGATTTGTGGGAGAGTCCCACGGAGACGACGTTCTTCGGCGCGTTCCTGAGCTCCAGGTGTTCGGGGGGTCAATTTGAACATCATATTCGTGATCAGCGACCTCCAAAACCCCCGAGTACCCGATCTGGGCCAGTTCTGACACTTATTTACCAAGTTTTGAAATCTTCCAAACGGCCTCCCAAATAATGCATTTTTGGCTGCAGCAATGCAATTTTTCGTTTGCTGCAAAATCTAACCAGTCACATTTTTTACCAATATTTTTTGGAAGAGAATGCCGAAAACCGCATTCCGATCCATCCACTACAACTAGTTTTCCAACTTTTGGCCTTTTTAATAGTTCATTGTCTCGACTATTAGTACTCCTATGCCAGTGGAATGCAGTGAAACAGGCCTCGTCAAACCTAAATATTGATTTTCGACGTGCCAAACAAAATTTTTTTATTTCTTACTCGGGCTACTTATTTCTCCATTATAATTATTTAGAAATTCATTTTTTACTACCATCGCCGTCATAATATATACATTTCGTATTTTGTATGTTCATTTAATATCCTGGTACTTTAGTTTCTCAAAACAAAAACAAAAATAAAGTTGACATCGATAGACTTAAATCTTTTCCATTCAACAACATTACGTTAGAATATCACTTTCAGTAATGCTGTAGAATGGGAGCGTTTCCAGGGAATATGGAAATACGAAGAAAGGTTAAAAACATGTTTCTGGATAAAGAGGCGCCAGGTATGAAACAAATACAGGAACGACTTGGCACTATTAGTTGGTAGTAGATGTAGATCTATAGAAAAGCCGATTTATATATAAAAAAAACTTATTATAAGCTAACTATTGTCAGTGTAATGACCATAAAATAAAGCAATGTTGTCAGATATAGTTTGGAAATATCTTTAAAAAAATACATAATATAAATGTATTAGTAAACATTAAAATAAGCCGCTTGAAATTGCTGATAAAAGAAAAATTAATTAAAACCACTTTATGTATGTTACTATATTTAGGAAAATATTGAAGAGTTGGCAACGTAGATGCAGCTTCCGAACAATCCAATCATCAACTACAGTATTTATCGTAATATAACGAAATAACGGAAGTATGTATGTATGTATGTATGTATGTCTTTTGGGGTAACATTCACTGAGACCTAAAAGATCTATTGTGCCCCCTTACTTCTACTTAGTTCCTGAGGAGAGTCTCAGAGACTAGTAGCTCCTTTAGTCCTATTTCCCCGAGGAATTTTAGGATATCTGCAGGCTTCAACTTAGGTAACTGTCCCTCTTCTATCCAGTAGTCTCCCAGGTGCTGTGCCCTAGGATTCTGAATTGCTGTGCAGTTCGCAAGTATGTGGATGGAGGATTCTTCTTCCATTCCACAAAACCTACAATCTTCTTCCTCCACTATTTTGAGCTTTTTAAGGTGCCCATTCAGGCGACAATGTCCCGTTAGGATTCCTGTTAAAACTCTTAGTGCAGTTTTGCTTTGACTTATGCATTCATTTGATCTCAACAGGTTGTAGTCACCCAGAAGAATCTTTGATTGCCTAAGCCCTACTAGATCTTTCCAATTGTCAGATCTTCTCTTTTCTTCGGCTTTACCTATTTCTTCCAATATTACATTGGAGGTGATTCCGCAAAAAGGTTCCGGCCCCCAAAAGGGTATTTCACTCCCCCTCTTTGCTAGTTCATCTGCTATTTCGTTTTCTTCTATTCCAGTGTGTCCTGGAATCCACAGTAAGGTGACTATATTGTTCTCGCCTAGTTCATTAAGTTTGCCTAGGCATTCCCACACCATTTTGGAACTGATTACACAAGAACTCAGCGCTTTAATGGCTGCTTGACTATCAGACATTATGATAATCCTTTGCCTTCTATATCCTTTGTCAATATTGAACTGGGCACACTTTCTTATTGCGTGAATTTCCGCTTGAAAGATACTTGGGGTTTTTCCCAAGCTTTCAGAGTGTTTGGTGCCGGGCCCGTACACTCCTATCCCAGTTCCTTCTATTGCTTTTGAGCCGTCTGTGTACCATTGAATGGCATTCTTTCCAAGTCTGGTAATGGTATTTGGATCCCATTCCTTCTTGTTGCTTAATTCCGTAACGAATTTCTTTGAAAAGTTATACTTTTTCATCATACCATCTTGTGGCATGTCCCAGATAACCGAAGTATACTCCCTTTGACTAATTTCTCAGAAAAAATTCTACGGTCTTGAGGGTCTTCGGGGAGGGGGATGTGTTGTGGTTCGGCTTATAATCCAGTAGTTACATTCAGTGTCGGGTGTGAATTTTGTTTTAAAGAGTTGTTGAGTTGTTGAGTAAGTTTAGTGAATTGTTATAGGTATTTATAGGAAAGTGTAGGTGATCTAGTGTAGAATATAATATCTATTTGACGGTGTAGTGGGTAAGTGGCGTCAGTGAATTGCTATTAATATAATATTTATTTGTTCGTAGACGTTAGGGTAAGTTTTATAATATAATTAATTAGAATATCATTTTGGAGACCATTTGAAACAACAGTCCAAGATGATGCGCGGGATCATTGAATTGTAGATTTAAATATAAGAAGTTAGATAGGTAATCGAATGGTAATAATGGAATCTCGACGTACCGCTGAACTTAGACAGGAGTATTTGCGCAAAATAAAAGGATACCGTGATTCAAATAGAACTATAATTTATTTAGACGAAACTTGGTTTGATACGCATGATGTTGTCAAGTATGGTTGGGTTGACGATACAAAAAACTGTTCTTTAGATACTCCGTGTTCTAGAGGAAAACGCGTTATTATTGTATTACAAATTTTATGAATTTTGTATGCAGGTTAATGTTTTTCATTCAAGTTGATATAGTAGATTAACATTATTTCACAATATTCGAATTTATAAAAAAATTATATGAACGCCATTGGGCCGCTTTTTCCTTCAAATAGATTAAAAATATGGGTCATTACATTAACTTTGGAAGAACTATACGAGCATGAGTGAGAGAAGATGAAGTTTTTAAAAGTAAAATTTGTTAGGAAGTGTTTATTTTTCATTTACTTTCGACTTGACGTAATTCTTGTAGTTGTATCGTTGAATGTAGCCACGGACAGCGGTTGAATTCATTAGTAGTGTTAATATCGCATAGTAAAGTCAGTGAAAGTATAGTTTCCACCTATATCTCTTCCTCGGAATACGTTGAACATGCGCGATCTTCACACATTGGCCTCATCAAAAATTGTCCTTTCCTTGATATATCAATGTTTATATAAAATAATCAAAATTTATCAGGTTCTGCTCAATTATTCTCTATCCATCACCTAATTGGTAGGTTTCTATTTAAAAATTCAAAAAATCTTAAATACTATCGGTAACAAAATTGCTTGATAAGCCCCTGGTAAGTCCACAGACATAAAGTAAAAGTCTTCCGAAAAATCCATTTTCTCTCCTCGATCCCGTGGGAAATTCAAATATTTTTGTATTTCCTCCTCTCGTTGTAACAACTCGCAGGTAACTTGATATATATACATCCTTACATTTCCCTACGAATAATGGAAGTATAAACATGCTTAATAAAATTGTCGCATTTCAGATTTTTTCAAAGATAATATTAAAATTAAGGAGATAAAAAGTATCTAAATTGTTATCTTTTGTAAAAGACTAATTCCCTTTATATTCTCATCATCTTTTTGTTTCCTTTCTGGCCCAACAGAAGTCTTGATCTCCAAAAAATAATTTTTCTCGAGTAAAAAACTAATATAAATTTTATACTTGACAAGATAAATATTGTTACTGAAGCTGATGCTTTTTTGTTAACAAATTAAAATGAATTGTTATGGATGGAATGGAATGGAATATGATATTTTATTTAGTCTTAAAATAGATAATAATAAACGCAAGTCATTCAGTCAGTTATTCGCTTATTAAGAGGTGCTGATAGATAAATCTTCGCCACTGTGTTAGTTGATAATATACTGAATTAAGGTAGATTCATGCAACATCAACTAAACTAAAACTAATTTAATATTAATATTAAATTTAAACTAACAATATTCAACATAAATTGAAAAATTCCCAGTGGATACGCGCACTCTCTTCTTTTGCCCAGTATCTACAATTCTGACGATTAACCTCGCCTTTTAACGTGAAAGTGGCCTCATCAGAAAAAATAATGTTTTGTATCAAGAGAGGGTCTCGGTGATATTTATCCATCATTTTTTCGCAAAATTGGATTCTTCTATCGGGATCATCTTCGTTTAATTCCTGCACAAGTTTGATTTTATAAGGATGTCATTTTTCAAGCTTTAATAGTTTTTGTACCGTTGTTTTGCTAACATCGATATCGCGACTAACTTTACGCACAGAAGTGTGCGCATCTTCTTCAAAACTAAGTAAAACATCTAATGCTGTATCAGCATTTGCAGAGAGACGACCTGATTTGCGTGCATTTTCAACCGTACCAGTTTCTCGAAATTTCTTTTCAATCTTACTGACTGTTGAACGCGTTATAGGTCTTTCTGGATATTTATCATTAAACAAATTGCACACTTCCATCTGAGTTGGAATACTTTTGTTTGCATAAAAAAATAAGCAAGAAAATATTTTTCAGTATTGGACATTATTTTTTCTATAAGAAATATAGAGAAAAAAGGGGTGTTTCGGAATACTACCAACATGCACTCTATGCCCCTGGTAGGAAATAATTGAAAAGTATAATATTGTGAAGTAGGGTTTGTTTTCATAATGGAGAAATAATATTAGGAATTATTTTAATAATATTAAACGTTATAGATTTAACTATCCATTGAAATATTTAAAATTTATTATCAAAACATTGTTTATTTTATTCTAATGTTTCAGTTAATTTATATATCAGCAATCAACCATATAAAACAGACAAATAGTGCGCTATTGGGATAAACATTCATTATTTAAAGATCTTCCAAAGTTAATGTGATGACCCATATTTTTAATCCCTTTGAAGGAAAAAGCCGCCCAATGGCGTGCATATAAATTTTTTATAAATTCGAATATTGTGAAATAATGTTAATCTACTATATAAATTTGAATGAAAAAAATTAACCTGCATACAAAGTTCATAAAATTTGTAATACAATAATAAAGCGCTTTCCTCTAGAACACGGAGTATCTAAAGAACAGTTTTTTGTATCGTCAACCCAACCATATTTTAAAGGTGGGTGTATATCCTCATACAGTTTTAATTATAATATAATTACCATTACTACTATTTTCTTACATATTAAGTTAAAATGTATTTTATTTTATATATTTATTCATGTAATAAAACCATAAGGATTGTTTGAATAACAAATAAATGAATAAACACTTGACAACATCATGTGTATGAAACCAAGTTTCGTCTAAATAAATTATAGTTCTATTTGAATCACGGTACCCTTTTATTTTGCGCAAATACTCCTGTCTAAGTTCAGCGATACGCCGAGAATCCATTATTACCATTCGTTTATCTAACTTCTTATATTTAAATCCACAATTCAATAATCGCGCGCATCATCTTGGACTGTTGTTTCAAATGGTCTCCAAAATGGCATTCTAATTAATTATATTATAAAACTTACCCTAACGTCTACGAACAAATGAATATTATATTAATATCAATTCACTGACCCGACCTAACCACTACACCATCAAAAAGGTTTTATATTAATGATACCTTTCTACACTAGATCACCTACACTTTCCTATAAATACCTATAACAATTCACTAAGCCAACTCAACCAAGAAATATATATTATATTAAATATTTCTTTAAAACAAAATTCACACCCGACACTGAATGATACTAATGGATTATAAGCCGAACCACAACACAACCCCCCGGAACACCCTCAAGACCGTAGAATTTTTTCTGCCAAAAACGTCAAACGGAGTATACTTCGGTTATTTCGTTATATTGCGATGAATACTGCAGTTGATGATTGGTTGTTTCGAAGTCTTGACTTGACGTGCTACTACGTTGCCAACTCTTCAAAATTTTCTTAAATATTGTAACATATAAAAAGTGGTTTTAATTAATTTTTCTTTTTTCAGTCATTTCAAGCGTATTATTTTAATGTTTGCTAATAAATTTACATTATCTATTTTTTCATAAATATTTCCAAACTAGCTTTCTTATAACATCACGAACTAACAGTTTACTGAAGTAAGAGGAACATTTGTGTAGCGAGCCTAACAATTTTAGAAAATATATCTGACAACATTGCTTTATTTTATGGTCATCACACTGACTTTAGTTAGAGTATAACAAGTGATATTCTGAATATAGAAAATTGACATTTTATATTAATTATAGAGCGTAAATTGTTCATTAATTATTGTGCTCATTAATTTCACCTCTTAGTTGTATTTTCCTGTGACCACAAATGTTCTTAGTTCGTACAATGTACGAGTAGGTCCGATTGCCCTCTTGGTGGTACACAAAATATACTTTGTCACAGGCACACAGGGATCTCGGTAACATGGCTTTCAGTCCGCTTTTGAAATTAGAAGAGACGTTGAAAAATATACAGCTATAATTTCTTAAGATCTAATTAAATTAAAGTCACAAGAAGTAATGATGAGACCAAATTAAAAAGCGGAGATTGTTAATTAAAAGCGGAGAGAAGCTCAACTGATTGCCGTCATTTTTTTTAAGAGAAAAGTTCAAGATAATACACACAAATTTTGATGCCTGTTTTCAATGATAAAGTTTAAATGTATCTTTGATTAATTCGTTCTTTTACTTTCGAAAGATGAATATTAAAATAACAAATTTTTGACAATTCTTTACTCTTTTTGTGTTAATTTTGTCAAACAATGAGAGTAAGATTATTGTATATTATCCACAAAGCAACATTCGTACGTACGTACGAGGAATATTCTTTGGTAACATGGAGTTTAACACAGAGTCCTTAAGCGACAATGTGTTAGAAAGAAACAAGTATAAGTTCATTGTAGATTACTCTTTTTGTCCAACAGGATATCATAAGCGAATGTGAAATACAGATTGCGAAAGGGCTTTTCGAACCGTACGATTTACACAAGCACGACAAGGAAAATATGAGAAAAACAGCTTGAAAGAGAGAGAAAGAACAACTGTGCGTGGCCAGCGAGAGCGTGTATTTAGTTCCAGAGGCCGGCCAAATGTCCACTGCCCCCCATTTCAACCGCTGTTGCTAGAAGCGCAGATTAATTTGTACAAATGATATTTTTGTCTCGTCATCGTTGACTCCATCCGGCAACAGTGTAATTTTCAAATGCAATGGCATGCAAATTAGTCTGTGCTTCTGGCAATAGCGATTGAAATGGAGGGGCAGTGGACATTCGGCCGGCCTCTGGAACTAAATACACGCCCTCGCTGGCCACGCACAGTTGTTCTTTCTCTCTCTTTCAAGCTGTTTTTCTCATATTTTCCTTGTCGTGCTTGTGTAAATTGTACGGTTCGAAAAGCCCTTTCGCAATCTGTATGGCCCATAAGCGACATTCACTTGATTGTAAAGCATCGATTGGGTTGTGCTCAACAGCCCAGGAAGGAGCTTGAACTGAATCTTTGTACCATTTCCCATGTTATCTACTTCCATTCCAGAAGCTTTGGGTCTTCTATGTAGGCCACTAGTTTGACTGGAGGGATCTTCAGTAGTTGTAATGGTTGTATTATTTCTCTTACTCAGTTTCAATAGCCTAGTTGAGAGTTCCTTGTCTACCTTGTTCAGTAAACTCTTTGTATGGAGATGCCCTTGTGTCGACCTCCGTTTGAGTTGGTGTTCTCTATTTAACCAGTTCCCGATTTCCCCTCTTATGCAATCTTTTGTGATTCCACAAAACGGTCTCCTTTAGCTAACTGGTCAGCCATTTCTTTACCTGCAATCCCCTCGTATGTGAGACACTTTGTTGTCTCTTGCCAGCCTGTTGAGGGATTCTTTGCAGTTTTTGTTGTTGTCGTTGATATCTCAAATTTCAGCAAATTAATAATTTCGTGTGAAAACTGAACCATATTTTTTTCACTTACTCAAAAAAACATTCTCGTTACATTGACAAGTATCACTGAAAAAGATCTCGTGTGAAACTATTTTTTTTTTGTAATTCTAGCTTATTTTTCAGTAATCCCAACTCTGTACAATAAAAACGGTCAAAATACGAATCGGCCAGCATTATACGTTTTAAGTCCTAAATGTGTGCTATCGCAAAAAAAGCAAAGCCATCATCATACGCACTCTAGATGTGTATGTGTTTTGGCTGTAGTTACACAGTCATAGAACTGGGGCGTTAAGCGAAATCTCTGCATTTATAGGATATTGCTTGGCCGGATAAGTCTGGTTTTTATAACCTTTTCGGTTTTATAACATTGAGAGGAATCTACAATAAAAGGGACTATTTCCAGTTGAAAATAAAATTAATAGACCAGACTAGGATTAAAAAAGGGTAGAGGGTTTTGCCACAGACGAGACATAAAAGAAACACCATCAGAGATACTTGATCAACAAATCTTAATGTTAAACGAACAAAGAGAACTGGTAAATCCAAAACTACCATATTAATATTTTATTTTTATTTTAAGTGCGTTAATAGGCATGGAAAAATAAATCTGATAAAATCTCAGTTAATAGTGCACGCGCCTTCTCGATATACAGTGTGTGTCAAAAGAAATTACTTGAAAATAAGAGAGAAGTTTTGCTATTTTTGTAAAATAATAAGCAAGGCCGTCTTTACGAAGAACATAAAAATATCTGGTTGATTCCTAATTTTTTTTTATTTCCCGAAGAAATTGTCACCCCCAAGCGTCTGTCTGTTTTGCACCATCACTGGAAACTGCATGTACTCGTATGTTTGAAACAATTACCAATATATCTCTTAGCCGTAATAAGCGATTGTCACTGTCTCCCCTGGTTATGATTACATAGAAATATTTGTAATTCCTTCCATATCTCACAAAACCAACAATTTTCTCACTCCCCTTTAACTAAAATTATGTAACTCATGAATTCTAACCGCAAACTGATTGTATCAATGTAATGCATCACAATTTCTCGCTTGAATCCTCAACATTATGCCCATTTTCCCTGCTTACTAGTACAAGGGAAACATCCCTCCTTAACAAACAGAGGCGCAGTGTAAGTTATCAGCAAAATAATTCACTGCATCTACTTTGGTATTACCAAAACCCCGTTTTTCTCTACGCTACTGCTAACTCAATAAATACATTCTTGAGGGTGTTTCTAGAATTAAGTATTTATGTAATCAAACGTTGGGGGCTCTCTCTCGGAGCTATTAGTATTCTTGAAGAATTTCAATTTCCCCTTTTCTAGCAGGTCACTGCAGTTTTCTATTAGTTTTGATGAAAATTCCCCGAATATTCCACGAAATTCTAAACTGACTGTATCTCTTGGTATTAAGCAATACTTTATTTTGCTTTTATTTCGTTCTGGAGAAAAATGAATAAGTGAAGATTTTTAATTGAACTTGAAACCACAATCCTCCAAGCTATGAGGGACAAAAATTACAACCAATATGAATTCCATGTAGATTCATCTTATAAACTTGTATTTACAGGACTCCCTTCGTAGAGTAAACATTGACTGTCTATGCAGTACCTACATCTCAGTTCTGACAAATATCATCTTATTCTAAACCTCCTTACAATCCCTATTATCAGAGTACAGTTACTTTAAAAAAGTTGCTGTATTATGAAATATTTTCTTGACTTCCAAACTCTCTGTTAGATACCAAAATAAATTTTTAAAAAAACCAGTTCACATATTTTTTTTCCGAGCCCGTCTGACAAATCTTCGATTCACTGTATTTTTGCTCGTGCTTTCTCATAGCAACCAGTCCAGCACCTTTGTCCCCTGCACCAGTTTGTACCTACAAGTTCTTAGCCGGGTGTTTGCTGTATAGCTCAGCGTTTCCTTGCGGTTGGCCAAGTAGGTAATAACTGTCTTTTGCGATCAAGAGTCTTGCATGTAAACAGTATATGTTTCACTGTCTCCGTTTCCCTACCGCATAATCTGCATGTAAGGTCTTTATATAGTTTCAATTTGTACAGGTTTTCCGTTACTGGTGCATGAGCAGTCAGGCATGGTTATTTTATAAAGGTTTTCCCATGCATTTGCCTTGGGATGTTTACCCAGAAGTTTTTATGTTGTTCTCTGATCCTGGTCTTTACAGATCCTCGTACTATAGTTTTTGGTATACCGAGTATCTGTCCTGGTTCAGGCTGCGCATCCTCTGACCCTCTTTTTGCAAGTTCTTCAGCTTTTTCATTGCCTTCGATACTCTTGACGTACGAACTCTCTGTGGCTTCGTCAATGCTAGATACCACATACAAAAGGAATTTTAAAAAAAACCAATTTACCTGTTTAATAAAGAAATCGACTTTGATATCTCACAAATAATATAATTATACGATAGTAGCCACTTTTTAAAGAATCGTCATTAAATCTCATTGAATATTACTTAAGCCGCCCTCAGAGATACTGCCGCGACAGGCTTTGATCCCACTTCTGGAATTCAAATGACGAAATTCGTTCTGTCGAAAAATTAATCTCTCGACAAGGCGTCGACGTCGGTAACAACAAAGACGTCTTTAAACGGATAACAAGCGAGCATCGTTCCTTCATAAAGCTTTTATTCCAAAATTACGGGACTTTGATCATTCTAGAGAGAGAGTTGGTTTTAAATAGAAAGTATAATTTAATTTACAAAATTGAAATAATTAGTTGGTTAATTGCACAGCAATTTTGAGAAATCTGAACGCTTCGTAAGTGAAAGAAACAACTACTCCTCGTGCCAGCAAGTGTGGAATTGTATTTCAACTACTCGCAAAAAGATAGTCAACCCCAATGATAATAAACATGTTACTAAAGTAACTTACAGGATATGTACTTGTTCGTTCTGTCTAATAATTAAGTTTTCAGCTTTTTCCCAAATTTTCGTGATTATAAATTACATCCTTCACGTTATCAAAGACAAAACGCGGCCTGTGGCACTTTTCTTTTAGATCTTTTTTTATTCGTGTATTTCGCACAAGGACTAAAAAAGGATTCGCGGAAATTAATAAGAACTTTTGAAGAGCCTGGAAGGGTCCATTTACATCCGAAATTAATCATTTTCAGTTTTAATTAATCTAGGATGGGAAATGAAAATGAATAAAAATAAAAACGGAAAAATTACATTTGCCTTTTTTCGCTTAAGCAAGATAAAATTCGTTGAGAGCATCTGCGTATTTATGCTTCGAATAAGCGATTTAATTTATACGACAAATTATAAAACATAAATATAGAAGAACTAGAGCTTAGATTATACAAATTCCCACTATAGATAATCAACACAAAAATAATTAAATAACCGCGTGTAGTAGTTTCTATGAATAATAACAATCCACTACAAAAATACTTTAAAAAATAATTAATAACATTGCCAATTAATAAATTAGTCTATTTTTTAATACCATATACCTACTGTGTTGTTCACATAGTTCTAAAATACAGTGTAAAGTCCAGGTAGGTAACTAATACCTGGAATGTATCAAATGACAGATAAACTAAACTAAAGATAAATGCATTTTGCTTGACTTGTCATATATAAGGTCTGATTTACCTATAGACCTTTATATAAAGGAGACATCAATATCACTCTCCTATATCCAATACAAGTTAGCTAGTGAAATAAGGAAACTCTAACCTTTGATATAAACGGTATCTATTTCAATATTATTAATTGGTATAAGCATTAGTTCATCAAATAAGGTGGTAATTTTAGAGCCGGTTACACAAAGGTTTTTTAAAATAATGTTTCTTTATATTCACTAATAGGACCGCCGGTATATATTTATAGCATTGATAAACTTTACTTGTTTATAAATGAATAATTCAAACTGTACAAACGTAAAAATGTAATCGTCCAAGCTAAATAATCGAGTCTAAACCATTAAAAAAAGAAGACAGTTGATGACATTTCTTAAAAAAAGAAGAAGAAAATGTACTTATGTATTGACGTTTTTGTCAATGAAAATATTTTCAATTAAATCAGAAAAGTTAAAATTAGTGTTTTAACTGATTATATAGCTAACAAACAATTTATTACTAAAATGGCAGACTACTGGAAATCCAACGAACGAAAATACTGCGATTTTTGTAAGTGTTGGATTGCAGACAACAAACCTAGCAGAGAATTTCATGAAAAGGGGCGACGACATCAAGAAAATGTGAAGAAACGATTAAAAAATATTACAAAAGCTAGTACAAAAGCCCACAAAGAATCTGCAAATGTTGATTTAGCTATTCAAAAAATGGAACAAGCTGCAATGGCAGCATACAGAAGAGATGTTGAAGGTAATTCTTTTGCTGATATAACATCCATAAACATAACAAAAAAATTAAAAGAAGAAAACTGGGAACTGAAGAATGACAAAAATAAAGTTTGGCATGAAGCAAAGTCAAAAGAAGGGCATATTTATTATTGGAATACTCTCACAAATGAATCTTTATGGGAACCTCCAGCAGATGGGTTTCTAAGCATAGCGGAACAACATCAAGAAGAACATAATAAAGTGGCAACACAGTTGAAACAAATTGAGAAACATAAGAAAATTGAAGGTCTTAAGTTGATGCAGGTACTTAAATAAAATTTATTTTATTAGTCATAATAAGGTTACGATTTCAGATTCAAAAGACAGAAGACGAGGAAGAAAGAGCTAGGTTAGAAAGAGAAAAACTAAAAGAAAGACGAGTTACACATTCACCAGAGCCAGTGTATGGGCCTATAATTGATCCAGGAAAAAATGATGCTTATGGTAAATGGGAAACTGTCAAAGAAACAAAATATGTTGATTTACAATTGCCAACTCAACATGATTACTTTGAAGCATCTGTTGTATATGAACCTGAGGAGATTAAAAAAGAATTTAAAGAAAAAACAATTGAAAGCTTGAATGAAATTGGATCTTCAACATTTAAAAAAAGGAAAATATTATCAGGAGCAAAGAAAAATATGAGAAAAAGGATAGATGATAATTAACGAGTAGATTAATTTTTTGATTAGGTATATACAAATTGAAAATAATGTAAATTTTTAAGATAAGGATACATTTTGGGTTATTTCAAATAAAACAAAAATTCTTTCAGTAACATGTTTATTTTTTAATTTCGTGCATAACAGCCAAATGTTATATTATTTTTTGAATAATACTTAAATTTTTCAAAAATATTCAACACAAATATATACCTATTCAATTGTCAGCAACACCAATAATTTGATAGTAAGAATCAGTTCCAATCGGAAATAAAGTATAAAGGTGGAAACATAAATGATAAACATATTTTACAAGAAATGATTAAAAATTATTATAGTGTTTCCTGTCAAACATAAATAATACTATTATAGTTAATATACTTTTGAGTATCTTCTATAAGTTCCTTGTGGCATTACTTGTTATTTTTTCTTATTTTCTTGGGAATCAAACCACAATATGTTTTTTTATTTTTTATTTCAACGTTTCGGTAGCGTTCCAGCTACCGTTGTCAAGATTAACTAATAATGAATTAATGAAAAATTTTTTGGTCCCTATCTGACACAACGAAAAAAATTTGACAACTAGACAATCAATAATATTTTGAAGTTTAAGACTACAAAACTTTGTTGTCAAATTTTATTAAGGTCCATTCATAGTAGATCACACCTCTGGTAAAATGAGAAATAAAATATTTTATTTCATGACATTCTAACGATATGTAGTCCACTAGAAATGGAATCCAGTGAAGTGCACGTTCCAGGAACGGTTTTTATTGGGATAGCGCTTTTTTCTTGCTTATTTTGGAAATTTTGTTAATATAAACGCGTTTGTTACTTTTTTTTTTGTGTATGATTATTTTGTTTTCAAAATATGTATAACTCAGTTTGGTGATTTTGTGTATTGAAGTGTGTATCGATTAACAACCATTCCAAAGATAAATCATAAGAAAACCTGGATAAAAACTTATGATGCTATCCTGATAACGCCGGTAATTGATTATTGGAAATTTCTCTTTCTAACATTGGTAACCAAATTTGACTACATTCGGCTGAAATACTAGCTACACATTTATCTGAATTTAGTTGTATTAAAGCACTTTCTTTGATTTTTCGTCTTAGGCTCTTTCAATATTATTTTTGACGAATCCCATTGAATTGTATGCCCCTCTTCCCAAGCATGTTTGCAAATACCTGACTTAAAGAACTCCCTATCTTTGATATACTTTTTATGTTCATTTATTCGGACTTTCAATGGTCTAGATGTTTCACCTAAATAGAATTTGTCGCATTCAGAAGATATCTGATATATGCAGTTTTTTGAAGATTGTTCTTCATTTTTTGGCTTCGTTTTTGTTTATATTAACAAAATTTCCAAAATAAGCAAGAAAAAAGCGCTATCCCAATAAAAACCGTTACTGGAACGTGCACTTCACTGGATTCCATTTCTAGTGGACTACATATCGTTAGAATGTCATGAAATAAAATATTTTATTTCTCATTTTACCAGAGGTGTGATCTACTATGAATGGACCTTAATAAAATTTGACAACAAAGTTTTGTAGTCTTAAACTTCAAAATATTATTGATTGTCTAGTTGTCAAATTTTTTCGTTGTGTCAGATAGGGACCAAAAAATTTTTCATTAATTCATTATTAGTTAATCTTGACAACGGTAGCTGGAACGCTACCGAAACGTTGAAATAAAAAATAAAAAAACATATTGTGGTTTGATTCCCAAGAAAATAAGAAAAAATACTTTTGAGTTTACGAAAATATTTGTCATTTTTCTGTTTTGAAATATGAATGATACTGTAAAAATGCAAATAATACATGAGCAATCGAGTAATACTAGAAACCCTAAAATTTGCCTGTTTAACATACTGAATAATTATTTTTGATTTCCAAAAAGCAGTAAACTTTGAAAATTAGCTTTGAATTTCAAAAATGAACAAGTTCTGCTTGGATCATGGCTTGTTTAACAAATAAATAGGTCATGTTATTCCTTTTTTTGTTTCTCATTTAATTTTTGAAATAACATCCAAAACCCTGTACAACAATTGTGCATCAAGTACAATATGAATGGCGACTGTGATAATTCCATAATATACTAATAATGTTTCAAGTAAATATTGTTTGCAGATGTTATTTTTTCCTAAAATGGTTAGCACATCTTTGTTTATTCTTTGATCATATTATCTGTAATGGATTAGTAAAAAGTTTTAGTCCATTTGAATATGACGACACAAAATCAGTTAAGTTTTTGGAATACACCCAAATAACATTAAAAAACAAGTCAATATTCAATTTTCAACCAAAATAAATGTTATGATTGAGATTCTAGTTTATATCATTTTAAGCATAAAAAAATATAAATTCCCTAAAAGGCTATTGTGTAGCCTCTCTATATTTAATTTTTTGAAAATTGAATAAACACTTGCATTACAAAAAACCAAATCAATAGTAAATATAACAATAAATAACATTTTTTTAATATTGCTATTTGATAAACAATGTCTTATTTGTTTAAGATTAACTTGATGCCCAACATGATTAAAATATAAAAACAGTAAAAAATCAGGTTAGGCCTCGCCACTAAATATTGAGATTCTAAAATGAAATGCAGAGATATGCTCACAGAACCAGAATCTTAACAGATCATCATGTTTTTAGTGGATTGGAGTATTCGATTGCATACAGATAATTAATGATGTTGGTCAAGTATTTGACTAATCATATCACTTTTTAATAAAATAAAACCTTCTAAAAATAATCACAATAAAACTGGTAAGTTGGATTTTGTTTCGTTAGTCCATTGGGCAATATTTTTCCAATCTTTTGATGTTCAATATTTATATTTCTTAGTTTCTCAGTTCCCTCCTCTTCTTATGTCTTTAACTGATCCCCTTCATCTTTCCATTATTTGATCATCTTGTGTAATTATTGTCCCTTTTTTCTTTAATGTTATATGTATGTATATTGAGGTGATATTCACTGAAAACGAAAAAATCTATTGTGCCCCATTTCTTCTATTCAGTTCCCGGGGAAAGTCTCAGAGACTGGTAGCAATTTTAGACAGATTTTGTCCACTAAAGTAGAAAACTGCAGAACACATTCTATCCCAGTGCAACTGCCTGGCGAATGTGTGATTTCTTGTTCTAGACAAAGAGAAGCCACTATATATATAAAAAAAACATACTTTATTATAATTTCGAAAACATAAAATTCTGGTTCTTGAGAATTGGAAATGGCAGTGAGCTACAATAGTTGACAGATGAGTGCGAAATTTAAATTAAACTTCTAAAGAGTTTAGTTTGACTTAAAATTATCTAGTCATTCGATTTATTTAAAATATAATATCATTACCTATAATTATTATGTACAATCTATTTTTCTATTAAGAATTTTTCACTTTAAGATTTTGCGCTCGATAATTAATTAAATTTCATTTACGAAATATACACGATGCTTTCAGTCAATAATAAAATATAACAAAATTGCCAATTCACAAAATATTAACACGGAATATACTTGAACGTTTTAGATTTTTGCTAATTCTACATACATACAATCACAATTATTATATAAAATTTAGGTGACTGCACCATTAAAATTATAGCACAATTATACAACCACTTCAAAAAATATTTTGCGACTTTGAAAAAAATTATTTTTGAAATAAACATGACTGATTTTGATGTTTACAAAAGCGTCACGTCACGTATTTTTTATCGGTGTTTGAGCTAAAGTGGTGGATTGTCACTTTTTGTATTTATATTTGTATTCTATATAATTATTTCAGTGTCATCATATCTATTGAAGGCAATTGTGTTGTGTATGCCTGAAGACTTCAACATGTAAGTCACAAAATATTTTTCTATAAAATTAACATTTTTGAAATGGCACTTTATCAACCTCAAATTAGATGACAAAAATCTTACAAGTTTAATTGATACAAGCCACTTTCTTTTAAACAACAAGGCATTCATGTATTAACGCTCTGTGCATAGAACAAGACAACAAGTAAAAATTCTCTGGAAATGCAGCAAAACAAAACCTGACAATCTAATTCAAAATGGATGCCGCGTTCAAAAAGGGAAGCAAGGTAGGAATTTTTGAATATAAAATGATATTGCAGATCGATTATGGAGTAATCACTGCAAGCCAGATGGTTTTCTGTCAGCGAAACGAAACAAAAAGGGATGATTTGTGCTATACTTTTTTGATTTTTCGCTAATATAGTTTGATAATATGAACAATTCACACTATTCATATGCATAGAACGTTTACATTCGACGTGAGAACCTCAAAATAAACTCATGGACAAAATTAACGTAACACTTAAAATTTTGCTTATATTTGATTTAGAATTACTTTTAAATCAAAAATAAATAAACATTTCAAGTGTTGCTTTAATCTTGTGGATGAGTTAAGATATAATAACCAAAGCAGTTGATGCTAATGACACCCAAAGCGAAAGAAATATATTAACATTAGATAAAAATGTGTAAATGTATTTATTGGTTTAATACCAGTGTTGAAAAAGTCATATAAATGCGCGATAACAATGTTCAAAAATATAATTTGTTTTTATTGGCTCCTATGTTCAAACCCGTTTACTAACAAACCAGTTGTTTGAATTGGAATTCGAACAAACATAAATGTTGAAATTTCAATTATATTCTTTTTTAACTTACTTAAGGAACGTCTACGTTTAAAAACGCTGTTCTTAGGAACCAACAACGGAAAAAAAACCTTCAATCTCTTAGGCGTTTGTTACAAACATTGTTTGCCTTTTTTTTATATCAAAAATATTTACAAAACAAAAAAATATATAAAAATAAATTATGCAAAAAATACATAAATTTTCAATTGAGATAAATAGATTTTTTTTCAAAGATTCATACTATTTTGTAAAAATGAATTATCAATTTATTGAGAATAACGTGTCGTGTTCTGAAAAATAAATTATATATTTTGATATGTTCGAAACTCCCTAAACTATTAAGAGATACAACAGTAACAGTTATACTTATCCAAAGATCCAACTGAGTTTTACCGTTATTTAGTGATGTACAAATACAGGGTGTCCCACTATAAAGTAACACATTTTGACGGCTTATTACTCGAGAATGGAAAAAGATATCGACGAGCAGTTTTCGCTAAACTTCTTATATTTCCTTCAAATTTTTATTGACATAGTTGCCAAATGTATATTTTTTCCCGAATGCGCCGAAAAAAAAATGACTATTTTTGAAACGAAATTATCGGTTTATTTTAAATACAACACCCTATATTTTTTAATACCATCTGAAAGTCCCTTTCTCCCTCTTTCCAAAAATGTATAAATTATCGGCATATACTCAAGTTTTTAGGGAAAGATTTAATTTTTTATGAAACCTTGTCAATAACTTCCAAACGTAAATTATCACATTTTAACAGCTTGGAAACGTTATAACTCGAAAATGAGACAAGGGATTAATGAGAGGCTTTTACTGAAATTCTTAGAAATGTTTAAATTTTTCATGACACCATTTGCAAGTCTCAAAAGTCGTCTAAAATTTTCGTAAGAAAGTTACTATAATCCAATCCCTAGAAACCCTCAGGAGTTAAGAAATAACATAGTAAATGTTCTTAATACCATAACAGCAGAAATGCTGCAAAATGCGTTCAGTAATTTTTGGATGAGATTAGGATTATGTAGAGATGGAGGTCACATGCAACATCTTATTTATTAAATATATTTTTTTTTTGTTTTGATGTGTTTTCTGAAGTTATGTTTGGTTCCTTGTTCTTATATGTAAATAAAAATGTTTGTTTAAAATGTTTTCTTTCCTTCTAGTTTTCCCGATTCTGTAAATTGTTGTACCCAAGTTAATATCGATTTTCGTGTATAGGCGTATTTCTGTCAAAAATGGCTCTGAATCTTATCCTGGTCACTTTTATTAATTAACAAAAGTAACTTTCTTACGAAAATTTTAGACGATTTTTGAGACTTGCAAGCTGTTAAAATGTGATCATTTACGTTTGGAAGTTATTGACATGGTTTCATAAAAAATTAAATATTTCCATAAAAACTTGAGTATATGCCGATAATGTATACATTTTTGGAAAGGGGAAGAAAGGAACTTTTAGATGGTATTAAAAAATATAAGGTGTTGTATTTAAAATAAACCGATAATTTCGTTTCAAAAATGGTAATTTTTTTTCGGTGCTTTCGGGAAAAAATATACATTTGGCAACTATGTCAATAAAAATTTGAAGGAAATATACGAAGTTTAGCGAAAACTGCTCGTCGATATCTTTTTCCATTCTCGAGTAATAAGCCGTCAAGATGTGTTACTTTACAGTGGGACACCCTGTATTTAAGTATCTCACAGTCAAAATCGAATTTGAATACTGCAAATTTAGCAGTAAAATTAAAACTAAGTAATCTGATTGTACATTTAAAAATAAACAGCATAATAATTCTACCCCAATTGGGAACTGATAGGTTGACGTGGCCTCAAAAACATGCACTTTCAGACAAAACCATCTTTGAGACCTTTAATGATCCTGGACTTTATTGAAAGAATATTATTAGAGGGTGTGATACAGTTGAGCACAGAAGGAGGTGCAAAAGACCTACTTTGGTTGCAGTTATACAACACTCCACCTAACTCATTCATTCATCGAGTTGTATACTCAATTCTCTGTCAGTTTTAGAATCATTCCTGTCGTTTTCGTTTGTCATGTTGTTAATTCTTTCCAAGACTTTCATACCTCAGCTGAAGATGAGTGAATAAATAAATGGGTTCAAAGTTGATAAAGTTAGATACATTCTGATAAAAAACGATAAATATTTAGAAATACAACTCCTCAACGATGATAAAAACGTTCTACAAACATCAAATATGATAACCTATAATTCGATTTGAATGTATAATTTAAAATATTTAGAAAATACTAGATATTTGCCGATAAATACACCTTATTGCGACGTAGAGAACTTTTTCTTAAATATTGCAACTGCACCGTTACATTATATATTATTATATATGTATATACAAACAGAGCACTTTTAAAGCTAATGAAGGACGTTTAAAAAATACATAATAGAATATCATAATAAAAATTTAAATCACAATAATAGTTTTTTTGTTAAGGAAGTACCCTAAAAGTGTATAGACTCTCGGATTTTCTTACTTTTTAAATAATTGATGATGTTTTAGTCTAATATTTAAATAAATGAATCATTTTTATGGGTGGCATCAGTCGCCCGTGTCCAACAATTTACTTTCTTCCATGATCCTTTCAAAACAGTCCATCAAATACAGATACTGAAAAAAAAACAAATAGTTAATTCTAATCAGTACGTTTGTGGAGTCAAAAGTGAATGAACGACGTTGAACTTGTTAAATAAACAAAGTAAACCCAAAAGGTTAATGTGATATTGAAAGGTTTGGACGAAAAAAATTAATATTACTATTCTATAGTCAAGTAGAGAAGGACTTTTAGTTATATACTCACATATGGTGTAAATATTTTCAACCATTTAGGCGTCTTATCGGGCCTATTGTATTTAAGACAAAATGCCATTCCTGAAAAAAATATATTTATTTATACAGAGCGTCCATGAAGTAACGCATAAAAAATCCTACCTTCTTCGTCTATTTCCCACTGTCTCAAACAATCCCACTCCAACAATATCAGTTGACTCTCGAGAGTTCCATCTTCTCTACAAGCATGTAATTTAATTCCCATCGTTCCGATAGAAAGTATTACATGACCGTCTTTTCGAGAATCGCATGCGCAATGGGGGAAGACAACTTCACCGTAACCAGGAAGTTCTCGAGCTAGTTTAAGGTATTCAGCAGCACGAGTTTTGTCCTGCAATGCTTTGAGTTGATATAGACGTTCACCTGCATGGATAACTCCTCTATTGACTTCATCGACGGACTGAAAATAATAAACAATTTAAAAATGTTTTTGTTATTTTGAATCGAAAAAAATAACCAGTTTGAGATTTGAAGCCAGCGACAGACAAAACAAAAACAGTTTGCTATTAAAGTCTCGAGAATAGTTAAGAACACAACTCTCTCAGTCACTTGCGGGATGAAAAAAGGCACTTAAGGGAAGTTGAAGATGGAGCGCAGTTGGGGGAAGATTGTGTTCTTAATAATGACAAAAGTTTCATTTAATTATTCAATTCAATAAATACTTCTATGATAATTTGAATTGGAAACAATGATTATTGACAATTTTACACAATAAAATAAACAAGCAAAGTTTAATGATGATTTACCTGCCAGAATAAATATGAAATCGCCAAAGAATCATTCAATAATGTATATTCTTTGTCAACAGAAAATAACCATTTTCTAATACTTAAACAAGTGCTGGTAGCTGTGCTGTAATTTTGTATGTACAAATTATGTGGATATTCATTTGGTTGCAATTTTCTCTCTGAAACAGAACATAAATAGCACTAAGTATATGTTTTCATTTTGATACTTATTAGACTAAAAATTCATGAATTCCATTTTATTTTTTATGTGTATCCTTACCAAAATTATATTCTACGATTTCAAACAAATAAAAATAACAAGAAACCTTCTTGCTCATTCCAATTTTTTTAATTACCGCATCATAAACTTCGTCAGCGTTAGAACTTTTTTTCAAAGTTACAGTGACTACGTCTCTATCGGGTAATAATACCTAAAAAAATACCTTTTAAAACTAACTATATTTGAAAATTGATAATTCAAAAATCGTGGAGATATTTTGAAATAAGAAATAGTTAAGTATAAATAATTGTTGATAGTATACATTACTTTTAAATCAACTGGACTGTGGCTATTTTCATCATCTTGATCAGTTAGGAACTCTTGCATAATATCAGACTCTGCTATAACTCGTACTGCACACACTCTCTCCAAATACTGTTCTAACCCTCTTCGTCGAGCATCCAACTGTTGTTCACTCATCGTAAAGGGCCATTTTCCAGGTAGTTTTGGAAATGTAAAACCTTCAAACAAATTATAAATTAATATAAAGAATCTAAATTATATGTAAAGTTTTACCTAAAAATTCCTTTTTCAGATCATTATGCAACTTCGCAAACTCCCTATATCTTCTTGTACATAGATGGCGACCAGCCATGTATATATTAAAAGAAACATATCGTTCTCCACCTCGTTCATTGTGATGATAATCTGGAATACTTATTGGTAAAGATCTTTTTTCACTGTAATCATAATAAACTTGGTTATCATCTGTTGGTTCCAAACGTTCAGCCTCCTGAAATATTTAAAGAAAATTAACAATAAATTATATAATTCATTAATAAAAGTGCATAACTTTACATAATTCGATTCTTTTAGCAATCTCACCTGTTGTGTCACAGAAATGACTGTTAAAGTCAAAACATCCCCTCCTGATTTTATAAGATCAACTACTTGCTTATGTGTAGATCCTTCTACATTAACTCCATTTCTGAAATTAAAACAAACAGTGTTTTTGTTTTATTGTTTATTTAATAACTCATATATTTTTGAAATCGGGAAAAGATCATTCCCAATATTGCTACTTTAAACAATATATCTTCTTCATCTCATGAGATTTTTGTCAATAATATTAACATTTTATGCATTTATTTGACTGATCTATTCATGAAGCTAAGGAAAATGTAAAGTGCAAGTTTCTATTTTGTATTTAAACTCAAAGTACTATTTTTTGTACATTTTGCAATTCAAAGTAATGTCTCCATTTAGGTACTTATTATGAATTAGTATTTGCAAGCTTTCCATTACATAATAATTTAAATTGGCAACACTGTGGTTTAAAAAAATGTGGAACTTGGAATGCATAGCTAATAGAGGTAAATGTAACAAGGGAGCAAAAAGTTGTATTAAAGAATGTGAACTAAGAACCATTGCACTATTACAATAAAAGCAAGAAATGGCTACTAAACCAATCACACTTTAATTCAGAGAATTTTTCATTATAATTTGAGTTTTTATTTAATTTTTGATAGTATATGGTATTCTCAGATAAAATAAAAACTTTCTTTATTCTTATACACAACTACTAAATTTTTTATTCCAAATTATTTTGTTTGGCCTCCATAGATGTCTTATTATAATATTAAAAAATATCAAAAATTATCTAATAATTTTAATTTTTTAGTGGTACATTTAATAAATATATGATTTAGATAAAAGTATATCAACCTGAAAGTTTCTTTATTTTTCGGTCAATGTGCCAACACCTCAATATCACTTATATAAAAATAATCGAATGTTTACATTGGTTGACAGATGTTTGTTTTATTTTCGAACCAAAAATGTTATCCAATTCATCCAAGGAAACTATGTTTATTTGTTTAAATTGTATTTAGACAATGGTTATTGGTAGGGAATGTAAGGAAGAAGATGCAGGCTTAAAAATGATTCACAAGTACCCACAAAATATATAGGATTGTCAAAGTGTGTCAAAAACTGTGAATTGTAAAACTAAAATTAATTCCTATTAATTAAAATAGGATGGTGTACATATCAGCCTTATGACTGATTACTAGTCACTTCTTAAAAATTTGCATAACAAACCATACTGTCAAACGTCAACTAATAAACTATTAAAAAATCAATACTGCTACATTATTAACCAGCATGTAAATTTTCTAGTAATAAAATATGATTTTTTGTGCAACTTACACTTCCAATATTCTATCACCTTTTCGTATACCAGCTTGTTCAGCAGCTCCCCTGTCCAAGACTGCACTGACATGTTGAAGGGGGGCGTAAAGTTCCCCATTAATACTCCTCAATTGCCCACCTTCACTTACTTGTCCCCTCACGTTAAACCCGAAGCCCGTTTCAGTTTTATTAATGGTCACGACACGAGGGCCATTTGAGCCCTTCATGTTTTCAAAGCGATTTGGATTCCTAGTAACAACCGCATCCAAATCGGCCATACTTTTTTTGACGTTTAAATTCAGAACCATAGAGAAATAATATGTATAATGAGAGTTGTCATTCATGTAGAAACAGTACGCATCGCGTTGATCGCAGCGCACCAGGAAGAGGTGCCGGAACTAATTTTTACAAGTGGTAAATTTAAATTTCGTAGTTTGGATTATAGTTCTATAATTTTAATATTTGTCTTAAAATTATTTATTATATAACTATTTCATTATAAAAAATAAACTCATATTTAATTTTTTGTAATGAAATAATTATGAAGTAGTGAAATACTAAAAATTGCTATTATAACTCAATTCAACTTCGTGCTCTTTATTTTCATTATCATGATTTCTTAGTTTATGTTTGATTGCCTATGCCTATACCAAAATCATATTATGTCTTTTGTATGTTTAGTTGCCTGTACCAATAGAGATTATACCTTAGACTAGAAAAGGATTACACATACTCAATAGAGCTTATTAATAATTTTTTGCACATTAATATAGCTCAAATAAAACAAAACTTAAAAAAAAACATATTTTTAATGCATTATTTACAGTAAATTTTTCTTGCAAGTATAAAACAGTAAAATATTGTACAGATAATATAAAACATACATGTTACATCTATTAAATAATAAAATTTTCAATAAATTTTTTAGATATAAAGTGAAAAATTGAATATTGAAAATAGATGACTTAAAAACCAAAAAATTAAAACCTAAAATTAAATTAAAGATAAAGAAATCAATATTGTTACTTCAAAATTCAACAAGCAAGACAACTATATTGTATGTACAAATATAAACATGCAGAATAATATTTTCAATAATTTTAAACTTTAATTTAGGTTATCGTTATTGACAATATCTGATAACCAGCATAAAATTTATGATAACAATTGATAATCTACATTTTTTCAAAAGTTTCCTCATAAGGACAAGTGAGACATTTTCTATGGTAAGTATCATCATCCTCATTATAAGTTTCCTCGCCATATTCATGTGAGTGTGTTGCTGAAGTTGTTCGATTGTATAAACTGCTTCTCATACCTTTTCTAAGCTCCTTTAACTGTTTCTCATACTTCTTAGACTTTGCCATAACTTTTTTTTCTTCCCTTAACTCTCGTTCCTTCTCAAGTTCCTCCTCTGAGCCCCAGACTTCTAATGCTCTTTTCTCAATTTGCAGCAATAAATATAGCTTCATATCACCCCATCGGGGATTATGAGGGTTTTTTTGTTGAATGAATTTTAAAATTGGTTCTCGTTTGTCTAAATCACAATCTTTAAGTAGGTAAGTTTCTTTAGCTTCAGTTTTTGTAATTAATTTATGTGTTTCCGAATCTCTACATCCATCACAACACATAAATTCAAAGTTTTCAAATAACCAAGATGTGCCAAAAGTTTTATTACACACCTCACATGTAGGACGATCAGGTTCAAATATAGGTGCTTCCGCTTGGTTCAGTAGCAATTCTAATTCATCGGGCTCATCTTTTTCCTCTAACAAAAAACCGCCACCTGTATCTTTATACTTTGTGGTACCAATTTTCAAAGTCGTTGTTGTTTCCTCAGATTCACCTTTATTATAAGGATGAGATACGAGTTTACTTCTTTTCAGTATTATAGCTTTTTGACGGTTACGCTCAATTCTTTGTTTTACAATATCTGCCATTTCTTCAGATATTTCCGACATCTTTTTTAATAGGAATACACAGCTTCTATGTTGACAAAAGTTAATCTGAGGTTCGTGATCACTGCTCGCATGCAAAAAATTGTTGTGGTTATAAGTTTTTCACAGGTTTTCCATTATTCTCCATATCTTTCCTTTTTATTAAAACTTCGAACAAATCTTTCAAATTTGACAATTTTGTCTAGGCATTTGTTGACATTTAAAGACATCACTTAGAACAAAGTTGTTGTTCTATGGGGTAGTGCCATCTATTGAATTGGGGGAGCAGCTATGGCTGTAACTGTAAGTTATACTTAGTCAAGACCAGAAGATGACTAATAAGGGAAAGACCTTTTTAAAATCTGTAAAAAAGAAGAAGAGAAGAAACTTGCAACTTCGTGGTAATTGTACAAAGTAAAATGGTAAATTTTTAGATTTGCTAAAAATAATTATACCAATTTTATAATAATTAGTATATTACCTTTTTTTAATTAGTAAGATGCATAAAAATATATGTCTACAATGTAACAAATTGCCCACGAACCAATCAAATAGATTAGTGCGTGATTCTTGTGGACACGAAAAATGCAGATTTTGTCTTCTAGAAGACGAAAACCAATGTAAACAGTGCGTGGAGGAAAAAAAACTAAGAATTGATGAGTGTGAAGAGCACAACAAGAATCTAAAATATGATACAAATGATGTAGCAGTTAAAAACCATACAGGTGTTATACAAGTTAATGGAAATATCCCCCCCAGTACTTCAAATATTAATGGACAGCACAAATCCCCTCATACCATTGAAACCCTTGAAAATGAAGTATTAGAAAATCGTGTTAATGATAATGCATATGACTCTCTTAAAGTTGAGAATAAAAACATAATAGCAAGTAGAATTAAAAAACCCGATAAACAAAAAAGACGACCGTACAATACTGTTATGATTCCTAAACATGTAACTGTAATTTTGGATCCACCATCTTATCATTGTACTGTATGTGACAAGACTTTTGGCACTAAAACGCACATTAAGTATCATACTTATTGTAATGGAGGTAAAATATTCATTCTGTGAATTTAATTAAATAAAATATATATGTTTTCCAGCTGCCAAACCATATAAATGTGAACATTGTGGAAAAGAATTCATATTACGAGCCCAGCTTGATGTTCATTCTTATAAACACAAACCTGTGAAACCTTATACTTGTACAATTTGTAAAAAATCATTCAGTGTAAGAAGTAAATTAACAAGGCATTTTTCCACACATTCCCAAGTAAAAAGCCATATATGTTCTATATGTGGTAATGCTTATAGAAGTAAGGAGTCATTGAAAATACATTTTGTAATACATAAAAGTGATAAGCCATTTAGCTGTAAAATGTGTTCTGCCAAATTCAGTAACCAGTCTAATTTGAATAAACATGCTGCAGTTCATACAAGTAAGTTTAATCATAGATTTGAGAAAAATATGTTAAAGTATTAAAATTCATATTCTTAATCTGCTTTTGTAGAAGAAAAAGCTCACATGTGTGATCTTTGTGGAAAGAGATACAAGTTGAAATGGGCTTTATCAGTTCATAAATTATCTCATAGTAAAGCACGATCTTTTGAATGTAATGTTTGCTACAAAAAATTCATTTATAAAAAGGATCTTCAAAGACATAGTTTGATACATGAAGGTAAGTTAAAACTAAAATTTTTTATGCCACCCACTGTAAAATACCTAGTTTGAAAGTAATTAAGTTCCAACTGTGGATGTTTTTAACTTATACCAGTGATTCTCAACCTTCAAGGTTTGTTTTTCATCACAATTATGTAGAATTTTGTATATAAATGTCCAAAATGTGGTTTCTGGCTTTCAAACCACCGATATGTGACCTATTTGATATGTTTCTATCTAGATGTTTTGACAATCCAAATTTATAATAATATAACCTACCATATAGATTGAGAAATGCTGGTGAATCTATTAACATTTGCAATAGTATATGGCAATTATACCTATACTGTTTGTCAAAATTTTTTATACTTCTAAAATATTCTATATCTACACTTTTCGGAAATAACTTTACTAGCTAATGTTTATAGTTTCACTTCCTGAGATACCAAGTAGAATATTTTACAACCTTGATGATTTCTATGAATAATTTTTGTACAACTTTTAAAATAATAGGCTCACCTAGTATAAGTATATTTGTTTAAATAATCAGAAAGCAAACAATACAAATGCAGCGTGTGCTCGACAACTTTTCGTCGCCAAGATAATTTGCGCCGTCACATGAAGAACACCCATCCAGGTAAAAAGGCCGAAGTGATAAAGAACGTTCTACCGGCTCGTTCAAAAATATTAACTACTACGACGGTTACATCTAAAACAACTGTCGACAGTAGTTCTGTTAATAACAATAAAAAAGATAATCACATTCCTGTTGACAATCCAAATGCTATAAACGTTATAACCACTGCTTCCGTTGCTTGTTCTTCGATAAAGATAAACAGAGAAGAAACGGAAGCAGTTACACCTCTTCCTTCTGCTGTTAAATCTGATTCCAGGGCGGAAGCAACGGGTTGTACAACAGCGACCAGCGTCATCAACGGACCAATCAAACTCGTATTTAAACCGCCGGCTTTTAAGAGCTACTACAATATTAACAGGTAAGATCATATGCCGTATTCCTTTTCATTTATACTTTATAGTAGTTGTTTGAATAATGCTCGGTATCGGTATCCTGACTATATACCAGGGTGGTAAAATGTTATTTTTTTTGTAAAATGTGTCAATTTCTAAATGAGTTTTATCATAGTGTTTATTGAATTAATTTTTTCAGAGTTTTCAACCATATGCCAGCTGTTCAACTCCCGAGCAACTACAACATGGCAGAATCGGTAGAAATTTGCCAAAAAATACTGTCAACTGATAGTTCTCTTTCGTCTAGAAACGTAATTCCGAAAACAGATTCCACATCTCAAGAAATCTGTCAAAAAATACTCGATCCAAATTCTCGTCCCATTCATTATGAAACGTCTTTTCAAAATAAACAACATGCTATGATAAAAAATATTAAATTTAAGGTTCCTGTACAGTATACTAATCAGTTTAAAGAAAATGGTAAGAGTGATGAAGGACAAAATAACGATTCTAGTTTAACTTTTACTGAATGTAAACCTGTAGCTATGACTAGCGTTATAGTAAATAGTAATGATTTAAATGAATCTGGAAATTTATATTGGAGAAGAAGAACTTCGCAAAATTTAAGTTTAAAAAAATAAAGACTGCTCGTTCTGAAGACTGTTATTGTTTTTTATTCGTTTTGGTGGTGAACATTATGATTGTTTGATTTTTATTAAAATTTTTTTGCTCATCAATTGTGTTTTATTTTTTATTCCTTTTCTGGAGTCATGGAAAGACGCTCAAAAATATAAATGCAACTTTTTTATTACTTGAGATATCAAAAAATACAACATACTTTTTTGTAGAGATTAATCTAAAGCATATTTTTCATATATATGATCTTAACTAGAGAGGAACAACCTGTAAACTTCGTCCTTAGTAACACATTATTGAAAAAACTATTCCTTGGTTACTCCAAAAATGTCCAAATGTCACCCTCCTTAACTTATTTCTGCCATATTTTGAATTAATATTTTTTATAAAATATGACGACTGAAAGAATAATTCCATCTCCGAATACCTTGGTTAAATATGATAATCCAGTTTTGGTTTCAAAACATGAATCAAAATCTGGACCTTCCGGGGTAAGTTATATGTAGAAACATATTAGTATATTGATGAAACATGTTTGTATTAATACATTTTTGAAAATAAAATTATGTGCCAGCAATAAATAACCCAAAATTATGTTCTTATTATAAATAGTTTAGTATATAACTAGGTATGTCTGAATTTCTGTGAAGTTGATGGTGTATTTTACCTGCAAAGCTTGTTTGGATTTGAATAAATAATACTAATACCGCTTTTGTATTATGTAAAAGCTTTTAAGTGTATTTTGTTATTTTCAGGATGAGGCTGCTAGAAAAGTTCCCGTCACTGCAGATATTAAACGAGAAACTGAAGAAATACTCAATACAATTTTACCACCAAAAGAATGGGAAGACGATGGTCAGATGTGGAGGCAGTGTGTTTCTACAACTCCAGCCACTCGTTTAGATGTTGTTAATTTACAAGAACAACTTGATATGAGGTTACAACAAAGACAGGTATCATAGTCCCGCTTAAATTTGAAATTCGCACAGTGACAGAGTGACATTTTTTGTCGCATGCGAGATTGTAATTTTATCAAACAAGACAAAAAATGTCACTGAGTATAGACCCCCTGGCTGGTGATCTTTTTTTAGTCATGTATTTGTCATAGCGACATTCAGCTACTATACGTTCTGGTCGTTGCTAAACAAAATTTACAGCCACAACTATGAGTTCATCAACATTTCGACAGGTGGCGGTGATCTTCTTTTAGTTATGTCTTTGTCATAGCGACATTCAGCTACTATATGTTTTGGTCTTTGCTAAACCTAATTTACAGCTACAACTATGAGTTCATCAACATTTCGACAGGTGGCGGTGATCTTCTTTTAATTATGTCTTTGTCATAGCGACATTCAGCTACTATATGTTGTGGTCTTTGCTAAACAAAATTTACAGCTACAACTGAGTTCATCAACATTTCGAAAGGTGGCGAGCATAATTCACTGTTTACATTTTAGCATTGAGTTGCATACCTTATTTCAGTTATCTATGGTGACGATATTTTATAGGTGAAAAAGAACTTATGAAGCTTCAATTAGGTTTCTCTTGATTGTCATGTTTTGACTGTATGACTTGTATGGAGTTGTTTTTGTCCATCTATGTCAGTCCATTTTGGCTCAAGTTATAGCACATGCTATACGTTTCTCAGGCTGAGCGAGACTGACGACTGACTGCAGGTATAGTGACTTGTGAAATCAAGCAAGATTGAAGACTTCAGGTTGGTTGTACTTGTTTGCATTCACAAGTTGACCGGCCATGTTAAAATTCTCCAATGTTTAAAATATTGCTTGTACAGTATAAACAATAATATTAAGTTATCTTAGGCCAGAGAAACAGGTATTTGTCCTGTAAGAAGAGAACTTTATACACAATGTTTCGATGAAGTAATTAGACAAGTAACAATAAACTGTGCAGAAAGAGGATTGCTGCTGTTAAGAGTTAGAGATGAGATGCGGATGACTATAGAAGCGTACCAAGCGTTATATTGCAGCAGTGTCGCTTTTGGTAAGTATTCCGGCGCATTATATTCAATTATTTATTTTACTTTTACTGAATAACTTGGTAGGTATGCGAAAGGCATTACAAGCGGAACAAGGTAAATCGGATTTGTTTGAAGACGTGGAGGCGTTAAAAAAAGAAAAACAAGATTTGGAAAATCAAATAACGGAGTTGAAACAACGTGCCGAGCAGGCAGATCGTCGAGCGGCTGAAACTAGGCTAGCCGAAGAAAGAAAGCATACGGAAGAAATTGCGTTTTTAAAGAAAACTAATCAACAGCTAAAGGTATCTATTAACCTTATAGCAATTCGTAGAGGTATTTAATTCGGCACTCCACTGAGACCGGGTCTATTGTGGCTTACGCCAATTCATATTTCGCCAAATAATTCAGCTTCTTTACGAAGTCGATTAGTTTATTTGTTTCAGGGCCGGTCTGCGGCACATCCTCCGCCAAATAAGTGTGCCTTTTTCTTGCCACCCAGGGACCGAATTCTTGACTAGAGAGTAGGGCAACCAATAGAACGAATATTTATCTTTTTTGTTTACTTGGTCAGTGCAGTGAAAAAGTCACATCTGTTCTCTCGGGAAGCTCTACTCCCGCAGTCAAGAATCCGACCCCTGGGATCGTCTACAGACAAAAGTAAAATTGAGTTTTAATTTTTTCAGACTCAACTGGAAGGCATTTTGGCACCGAAGAAATAAAGGGTAGGGTTTGAAGAAGCGCACACCAAGAGGAAAATATAGTTATTTATTAAAATTGTGGAATTTTTTTTCTTCCAAAGCATTTTTTATATTAATTATATGTATTTATTATATTGTCCCATTTCTGCGGAAAATTTATTAAAACGAAAACATATTATTTAAAATAGTTTCGCGGACTTACCGAACATAACAAATATAAAAGCCTTGGAAAAAGTTTTTATACATCAATAAAATTCATCGTAATAAAAATATTTAAAATCTATAAATATTTTGTACAATAAAATAATTTAGAAACTTACTTTATATATAGTTATAACAATATTAAAAATAAAACCCTCCCACCTAGGTGAAACAATTCATGAAAAAAAGAAATAGAATTGGCAACGTACAATAGAAATTTGATTGTTGATCTTGGAATACACGAGCGTGTAAAACGCCGGGTGTTGAAAACTAAGTTTTGGGACCTGTTGTAATTGCCAATTCTAATTATTGATATAAAAACCGATATTTTATACAAATTTAATAAAAACGCGTTTAATACACAAGTAATTAACTAATGTCTCCCCTTCTTTGACCGTTTTCGTCGTCTTCTTTTATTCGTAGTTGCGTCAGTCGAATCGATTGATTTTTCTTTATCGGTAGTAGGAGTTGGAGGTTCGGAAATTTCTGAAACCGATTCCTCTTCGTCGTTGTCCTCTTGGTCGACGGCTGTTGGAGATTTTGACGGTATGTCCAGTTTCAAGTCGTCGGGTTTTGTTAATTCTAGTGATATGATTTTTTCTTGAATCTGTTCCACCTAGATTAAACACAAAATTTGTTAGTTTATATTTATTTACAAAAAGTAATTCGTCCGAGATTCTTTAGAAAAAAAAAACTGCTCTATGTATTGTGCAACACCGGAAACATTTTTCTTACATGCAGATCTACTGTAGAATGATTCTTTACAAGGCAACGGCACACTTGAATTTCACATACCTAACCAAGTCGTAATTTATCAAGTTTTAAATAATCATTTCGTCCAAATTTTCCGCAGAATTATGGGAACCGTTGGCAATACTTGACACTGCATACAGTTTACTCTACCATTACACTATCTTACGCGTGTTACAGTAACCAACTTATCAAAACGTGCGTAAGTAAGTGTAGAATTGTTAGTGCTGGTGTAGTTATAGCGAACTATGTTCAGTGTCATATTTTTTGACATTTTGCTTGCGCATGTCCACTCGCTGACCCAGTAGTATAGGAGTATATGAACACTCTCTAGGCTGTAGTGAATACGGTATTTGCATTTAAGGGAGGGTGCGCACCGCGACGTCGCTGAAATAACGGATTCCAAGTTTGATGAAGAGCTGATTGATTGTGTTCGTACTGTTTCTGATCGTTGGAAGGTCTTCAGTGTCTTGAAAGTTCCCTAAGTATTTGGCACAATTTATCAGCTATTCATCAAACTTGGAATCCGACATTTGTAACATTTTAGCGACGACTTGCCGAATACACAAAAGCTGACAGCCTGTTTATACGAACACCGTTTCTGAATGGGCTATGACAGCCCACCATGCTTGTCTGTCGGAGCCGTTGACCACTTCTAACTCACTCAACTTAACGTAAAATGGTTACTGATTGCCACGTTTTGAAATTTCAACATTTAAAGCTCTTTTCTAAAAAATCGCGGACCATAAAAAAATTATATACATATCTTATAAAACATGTTTTGCTTAGTTTTTGTTAAAAAAAAACTGAAAATTAAGACACCAAAAGCAATTTCTCAAAAAAAAAACAAAAGCTTCATGATTCCTAAATCAATATTAAGACATTAAAAAATTAAATTTCTGTAAATTTGAACACATTTGTGAAATGAAAGGTTAAGACAGACTTGCAAGACAAAATATACATTTTAAACCCATAACCAAAATATGATAAATGAAGACATTAAATAAAGCCATTTTTTGGCGATTCATAGTCAGATTCAAAAAATCTGCAACCGGAATAGACAGTTCAGTTGAATGGAAAAGGACACCGTCGCGTCGGCTTCCGAACGCGTTGGTGGTCATACTCATTGAACTAAAATGTCTATCTCGAAATCGGTGTGCACTGAGCTCTTTTCTGAAACGGACATAAGGAGCCGTGCTGAATTGAACTACTGTGAACTGTCATACTCATTGAACTAAAATGTCTATCTCGAAATCGGTGTGCTCTGAGCTCTTTTCTGAAACGGACATAAGGAGCCGCGCTGAATTGAACAACTGTGAACTGTTGAGTAGCCAGCCGTCACAATGTAACCAGGTTGACAGTCGCTGCTTGCTGATAGAAGCAGTCGAAAATGTAACCGCCAGCCGCTGATCAACAGTAGGCGACAACTTGCATAGTTGACCCTCGCTTAAACGAAGGTTGCTAACATTTAAGAACAAAATAATGTCTCCATTTTCATACAAAAACCATCCATACTAATAATAAAAACTACTAAAGAAACGTGTGTTAAAAAAACTAACCATAATGGTGCACAAAAGAGAGTCATGCTGATTTTTGACAAGCCATCAATTTTTGGATTCTTATACCTCTCTCTCGATCAGCTTCTCTACATACTCCACCGTTCTCACTCTTTTCTCTCCGGTTTCATCGATGTATTCTTCCGTTTTTCTTGTTATCGTCTCTCCCAATACTTTTTCGCTTTCTCTCACTGTAGTGTTGCCAGGTTTTGTTCTTACGGCGAGTTTGGGGAAATCAGCACTCGAAGGACGTAACTGAACATGCATTTAGGTTAGTTAAAAGTTTAGTATTAGTACCATCCTGGACAATTGAAGCCCGAAGTCCAGTTGTTAATTACGTTTTGTTATTATTGCATATTCAAGTTAGTTATAACCGGTGTTGCCAATGTTTTACATTTTAAAATATAACAAATTAGATCATATAAATGCCATATTAAGAGGTATGTTAAAAGATCATGTTATGGATGGTGGCAACATCACGACCCCCTTGTCCCGAACTTTCCGCACTACTGGAGGAGGCCGGCTAGCCGATTTGTCATTTCACGGTTCTTGCCGTTTCATGTTAATAAAACTTGCAATAGGTCGGCTCGACAACTCCTGTCGTTTTAGGTTAGCGATTCCTAATAAGACCTCTTCTCGAACTGGGGTCACCCGCATTTAGTACTCCTCCCGACCCACATCGCCACCATTATAATACAAAACACTTTTGGGCTGTGGTCAGAGTAGGTCCGTGTCTTGCCGTCAGAGAGTACCAGTTTGCGACTGATAGTGGGACAAATTGACAGCAATGTTGCATTTCTGCCAGTGGTCGTGGTAGTTGTAGATGTGGTAGTTAGTAAACAATAAGACCACTACATTGAAATGGAGTTAAGGAAACGGTTTAAATTAAATTGCATTTGGCAACATCGGTTGGTCGAGGAAAATTTAAAAGTTATTGTTATGTAAAAACAACACATAAAATCTAAATATAATATAAATAAAATTTCGACATGCATGAGTTCTACACATAGAGATACTACAAATAGAGGAAACAAGCCAGCTGGGAACCAGTCAGCATATAAGAGAGAGATAGAAAGTCGAAGGTTTAGGCTGTCTTTCTCTAATAGCGCTCATGCTATGTATACACAGAGAAAGACAGAAAAACCTCTGATCGTCTATCTTTTTCTCTCTCACCGGAGTTTGGTGGGACATTCCCAATTACGCAGCGGCCTATGGCTTATTACCTCTATCTGTACTATCTCTATGGTTCTACATCTACAGCAGAAACAATGACTGGGTGAATCTGCCATGCAATGTTAGACGCAGATTATTAGACAACATAGATTTAAATAGAAAAATGTGGGGTTTCATGGTCGGAATTATTTTTGGATTTAAAGAAACATGGTCTAATAGGGTTGGACCTATACGTTTCGGCAGCTACTACGGCAGCCATTGTCAATGGAAGCGGGAGAAAACTTAAACTCTTCCCGCCGAATTAGGATTTGATTCGACAATGGCTGCCGTAGTTGCAGAAGAAACGCCTAGAATCAAGCTCCAATGTAATTTGTTTTGTTTTATTACTTCAAGTATTTGATCTTTGTGAGACGTCATGTCGCGCACCTAAATATATTGCGCCCCAAACCCATTGTGTACAAATTTACAATCATTGTAAATAAATGTAATAATTTTGAAATAAACAATAAACAAAAATGGTGTTTTTTATTACTAGGTTCCCTTGCAAGATGTAGATGGCGCTAAATTATCTCTGGTTCGAGGAATTTCCGGTAGGGCGCTGTTATTTTTTAGTTCAAGGGTTTGCCGATAGATGGCGCTAAATTATCTCTAGTTCGAGTAATTTCCGGTAGGGGGCGCTGTTTTTTTTTAGTTCAAGGGTTTGCCGATAGATGGCGCTAAATTATCTCTAGTTCGAGGGATTTCCGGTAGGGGGCGCTGTTATTTTTTTTTAGTTCAAGGGTTTGCCGATAGATGCGCTAAATTATCTCTAGTTCGAGGATTTCCGGTAGGGGCGCTGTTATTTTTTTTTAGTTCAAGGGTTTGCCGATAGATGGCGCTAAATTATCTCTGGTTCGAGGGATTTCCGGTTGGGGGCGCTGTTATTTTTTTTTTTAGTTCAAGGGTTTGCCGATAGAAGGCGCTAAATTATATCTAGTTCGAGGGATTTCCGGTAGGGGGCGCTGTTATTTTTTTTTAGTTCAAGGGTTTGCCGATAGATGGCGCCAAATTATCTCTAGTTCGAGGGATTTCCGGTAGGGGGCGCTGTTATTTTTTTTAGTTTAAGGGTTTGCCGATAGATGGCGCTAAATTATCTCTAGTTCGAGGGATTTCCGGTAGGTTGCGCTGTTATTTTTTTTAGTTCAAGGGTTTGCCGATAGATGGCGCCAAATTATCTCTCGTTCGAGGGATTTCCGGTAGATGGCGCTGCGAGTTCCTTGAGTTTAATGACACTGGGTGATTGTTCACGAGGCCCATTTGTTGGAAACTGGACGATTCACGCGCAATGAGTTTTTAGAATGTCTTTTTGCGCACGAGGCGTTCAGTCCAACCGTTTGCACTACAAACAAACCTATTTTGAAATGAAATAAGCTCTTCCTCAGAACTATCCCATCTCGTAGGAATAGCGAAAAGACTCCAATATGTCACAGAAAGTGAACTTAGTTTTTAGTACCAAATAGTCAACATATTGGAACTTCTTCATTATTCCATACACACATTGTAAGAAAAAATATAATGAAAAGTATTTAACTCACTTCATTTGTTTGTGGAAGTCCATCGTTCTCACTTATTTCCATATGAATCGGTGTCGGTACTTCACCAGCTCCCACCATATCCGTCATACTTTTGATAACCATTTGCGCTTGAATGGCATCTTGTTCGAGTGATTTAAGTCGAGCTGCTCTCCAGGCTGCGCGTTTTTCTGCCTTAATGGCGCGTTCTTCGGCTGGAGAGAGAGGCGGATCGTCTTCGTCGGTTAGGAGACCTTCTTCTCGAAGACGATCACGAAGACGTCTTTCGGCCTTGACGGTACGTACTATGCCGATAGTACTCGAAGGCCTGAAAAATAAGGAATTCAACTAATACCATGGGCGTACGATGGAATTTTTACAAGGGATCAATTTATTTGCAAAAACGTCCGTTACGATAAAATTTTAATAAGGGGTTATTTTTTTGCAAAAATGTCTATATCATGGGCGTACGATAAATTTTTATTACCTTGAACGTTGTGATTCTGCAGACTCTTCATCAGAATGATCCAATTCGTGTATAGAATTCATATCTGAAGTAGATAAAGTAGCGATTTTCTTTTCTTCTTCTGCCTTTAGTTTTTCCAATTCGTCCGCACTAAGATAGCTGAATACTTTGTCTGAAAACATGACATTTTAAAAAATAAAATAAATATTACACTAAATTATAAAAAATTGACATACAAGATGGTAAAGCAAAATATTCACCTGGTTTTGACGGTTTTTGACTTTCTTCCATTGCAGTTTCGAAAAATTTCTTTCTATCGCTCACTGACTGCTTGGGCGCATTATGCTGAGGCGACTGAGGAGGCTTTAAAAATGTAATCAATAAAACCAAATGCCAAAAAATCGAAACAATGTTTAAAAATCAAAAATATAATAGTTCCAAAATATAATATTTAAATATAAAAATTTGTACCACAAACATTTTGGAACTATCAAATAAATTGCACCATTAGTACTTATATTAAAAACTACTACTACTATAATTATCTAAGGAGAAGGAATTACCTTTTCTACGGTACCATATTTTCCCAACCTTCCACTAACGAATCCCGAATCCTTCCTATCAGAGAAAACCAAAGAAATGGGTCTAGATGACTGATTAACTTTAGCCAACATTTTACTGTCAATACTGACAGAATCTAACAAATTATCTTCACTACGAGCAGAAGTTAACTTTGAAATTTTCACAGGTACGGGAGGAGGAATTTTTTTCAAGATACCCTGATTGGGAGATGCAGGTTTTGTTACAGGTACTGGAGGAGGAGGTACTAAAGGCCTTGCGATGCGCCTAGTAGGTGTAGTTGGGGAGCGTGGTTCAGAAGTTTGTCTGGTTACTTTAAGTGCGGGGCTTACTATTGTGGAATAACTATCCTGAGATGTGTCAATGGATAAACTGGTCATAAGTTTTCTACTGCTTAACCTAGATGGTGCATCTGTTTCATCATTTGTACTATCAAATGCATATGAAACACGTTTTTTTACTGCACCAGTCTGTGGCGAGACAACTTTCTCGGTCTTGGTCAAAGTTGTCACAAACATTCTATTCGCTTTATCCATAGATTGACTGATGTTTACAGCAGCTTCAATAGCTTCATCTACGTTAGTCGACAATTGACTTGAAGCTCTATCAGTTTCTGTTAATTCTGTCAATACTTTCTCGTGCACATTATCTGTTGATGCGGAAACTGAAACCTCTAAATCCGTGCCGACAGAACCGGCTATCACGTCATCTGTCAAACTAGCAACTAGCTTCCTTAAAGCGCCCATAGGTGGCTCTGTGACTTCATCATCTTGAGTTGACAAGGGTTTGTTAATTGTATCGAAAGATGTAGCGGTGGATACTTGCACTGAAGTTTCTAAAATCTTCTCCGAACTTGATAAGATTTTGTTATCCAATGGTGGCAACGTCGTTGATAGAGGTGGAGGGGGAGTCTTGGGTAATGGAGGAGGCAGATCTATTAAGAAATTGTCAAGATCTAGAGGTGGTGGACGAGGAACTTTGATAATTTGTGATTCATCAAGTAACTCTGTACCGAAATAGGATAAACTAGTTCCAGGAGGTGGTAGGATAGGTAAATCGGCAAAATTAGGGATATAATCGTATATGTAAGGTTGGGGTAAATTGTTGTAAACGTTAATCTGGAATTGTTGATCACTAGGTGGAACGGTAACAGAAAATCGATTTGACGAAAAATCAGTGGTAACGACAGAAGTGGGTACAGAATAAGATGAATTTTTATGATCATTATGTATATTCTTAATTTCGGTTTCCGAATAGATGGTTGGTGGCGGTATAACACTTTGTACAGTATCAGTAAAAACCGGTTCATCATCAGTATTTTTAGTAACCAAAGCATGTTGTTCATAGTCAACTGATTGTTCTTTTGGCTCTGATTCCACTTCCAAGATATGTGGTGTCGATTGTGGTAGCGTAGAGACATGCAATAAGTCGCCCTGTTAGAAATCCAAAGTATTTAAAAGAGGAGTATTATTAATGAAACCTCCACCGAAGCTATTCAGCGACAGACAAGGACAATCGGGTTGACGAGAAAAAAAAAACAAACACAATTTGCACCGACACCTGGTTTTTATACCAAAAATATATTTCCAATAATCACATGGAGTTGAATCGTAATATTTAGATAATTTAGACAGTATTTGCCATATTTTTAACATCAAATACAAAAATTTACTTTGGTTACAACTAGTGGCTGGACTTGTGTTTACACAACCGGATATTACAATATCTGCACTAGATAAACGATGATAAGATAATGTATTCCACATTGACAAACTGACATTTCAACAGCTTGTTATTCTGCTATACAAAGTTTTCATCTACAGACTGATATTTTAACAACTTTTAAAGAAAGAAGAGATCTTGTGTCAGTGTATATTTGCGTCCAACTACTTAGTTGATTTATGAATTTGGTCTAGTGCAAATACAATAACAAAATATTTTATAAGAATTTAGAGAATTTCTTCCGACACTATATCAATAAATATTTTTATATACATAACATATACGATACAGAACACACACAAATTACAATTTTTCATATCAATATTACTATTTATAGATACTTTTTCTTGTTAGAGCAGTAAAAATTAAAAAGGCACATATTATGTTTACAAAAAAAATGCGTTTTGCGCCAACTTTATAGTTCAAAAAACAATTATTTTGATACAATTGGTGAAATTTATTCGAATTACTATTATTTATATGCATTTTAGAAACAGTTTTTGGAAGAGATGTAAAATAAACCATAACACATAGAACAGCGACTGAATTCATCAGTTGTTGGAGGTACATCGACAGTAAAAATCGTAGAGAACAGTTAGTGGAAATATAATTGAATTAAAGTGTGTTTTATCAAGTCGATAATTATAAATAATGTTTGATTTGAAGGCAAAATTAAAGACTTTAATAAGAAAATAGATTTACTAGGCTAACAGGTGTCACAGAGTCAACAATGCCTTGTCAGTTGTCATGGAGCTATTTGACCTTGACCGAGAAATGAAAAAAAGTGAGAGATCAGCAGCCGGTGTAATTTTGTTTACAATTAAAAAGATTTCTTGTGAAATGGAATATGTCGAAAAAAATGAGAAAAATGGCATCCAAATCTCACTTAGACGAGTGCGATAAGATATGGATTGTCTAAAATTAGTTAATTGACAGTTTGTAGCCAAATTTTCAACCACGTATTATTGCCGAAATTTAATTAGCTCTTTTAAACAAGATAATTGTATTTTTTACCTACATTTGGCATGCAAGATGCAGTTGGTAAAAATATGTATTAAACCATATTTTGCAGTGAAATATTTAAAACTGTTTATAAAAATATACCGATTTGGAAATAGAAGAATTTTTACGTTAACACAAATATTATTTCAAACTTATTGACGTTTCTATAAACATTTTTATTTCATACACACATATTAATACACCACATTATAAATAACTTATCTGTTAGGATAAGAAAAATGTAATGCAATGAATCTAGTGGTGCCAATAACGTTATCGTAAATAAACAATTTTACCTTACCGAAAATTTAATCGAAATACCTACATGATTTTACAAACATTTATGATATGAGTTCATATCCTGTCTTCTTGAACACACCTTTTTTCCATATGATTTCAAAGTCCTTTTCAACCACTGCTCGTTTTATTAGTCACTTCCTAATTTGTCAAGTATTGTACAAATTTACTTTTATTTAATATACCGGCTAATACTGTGGAAAAAGCTCATTCCTGTGCAGTTGAAAAATATTAAGACTTGGATATTTCGGATGAAAAAAGAAAAATAATGAGATTCTGAAGACGTATGTCAAGAGAAATGGCTCAAGACGCTGGACTTACATTGCCAGAAGAGCTATGTTGAAATATATTGATATACCAGAGGACTTAACAGACGTTGTCCTGTGCTAAACTCTTGTCTTATCATATTATAAAAATTTTGACAACTTTTTATTTTGATTTCGGATAGTATCGTTAATTTTTGATAAAATGTATCCCTAAATATGTACTTTTCACAATGTTTTACCAATTTCTCGGACAAACAAATTGTTTTTGTGAATTCTACTCATTTTTTTAATGACTCCTATGCAAAATGTCAACTAAATCATACCAACTGTTTAGGAAAAGCTACCGTGACAACTCACTTGAACACGCACAAAAAATTTCTGCAAAATCGGTCCAGTCGTTTAGGAGGAGGTCAGTGACATACACGTGCAGAAGAAATATATTATATGAAGATGTTATGGTGAATATCATAATATTTGGTGTTGTTGAGCATAAAACTCTGCTAACGTCAACAGAAGAAGTACGTCATGGTGTAGTTCCAAATTTGATAAAATTAAAAATTTACTTTGGAGATTTTATGACTGAGACGCAACTTGGAAGCCGCCAGTATTTCTATACAAGAAGCAGTCCAATAGAATGACTACTTTGGGGCTTCTGAAGGTTGTACAATGGGACTCTTGGGAATATAAGATTTTTTTTTAACTATTTGTGTTTCGGTATGAAAAAAGTTTCTCAAAATTAAAGTAAAGAAAATTGTCCCGGGTGGCGATCCCTTGCTATGCCGCCACTGGTTAATTATTTAAAATAGTGTTAGATATAAAAGTATGTTTGTATTTTATCACATTTTTTTAAAATTTCTTCTTACAACTTTTTTTACATCTGCCATGATCGCGAAATAAATAGAGGTTTTAAGTACAATTAATACTTTTTGGTTAGAGTATAATAAGTAATTAATAGCAGTGCCATTTAAATAAATTGGTCTTAAAAAGAAATACCATATTTATTTTTTGTTATGTGCAAAAAAATTAATAATAATTTAAAAATATGTTTACAGGATGATCATTCCAAATGGTCCTAGTATGGGGGAAGAAACTTTGTGATGCCTTTTGGCATATAATAACAAATATTTAAAATAATAATTAAATTCCCTTGATCTTATTTCAACAAAACGTTCGAACATTTCATTATTATATAAATATAAATAAAGAAGGTTATTGTCAAGTTCAAGCGTGGTGCAAGACAAAAATAATTATATGTTTATCTGTTTTGGTCGAACTTGACCAGTTATATAAATATACATTCAGTATTGATCAAAGGAGAAGTCGATGGAGAATACTTGAAGAAGGCTATTCTACCCAGTGCTAGAAGTAGTTGTTTCATTCCTCTTGAGATGATCCTCCAAGTGACCCGCAACACTACCTATTCAGAGGCCCTTCCACCCCTATAATCTACGAAAGTATCCATCGACGATACATCCATTACAAGTTGCCCATCAACAACTTAAATAAATATCAAAAAATGCACGAAATTGGAGACAACTAAATGGGACCATTTGAAATTATCACCCTGTATGTATTAGTAGTATTGTATTTGGTATTGTTAAGAAAATTTCATTAATTTAATTTAAAATTTCCTACCTAGTGGCAGTCACTGTATAATTAATTGTTTTTATTCACAAAAATTGGTACTTTTTGATATGACAAATTTATTGTTCTAAAAACTAGTTTATCGAACATTTGATAAGAATTAGAATCAAATTCAAAATGGGAAAACTACACAAATGAGACGAAAGAGTAAAGAAAATTAGATTGGAGCACTTCAGAGCACTGTCTACTTTTTACATAGCAACCATAAACAATAAAATGACAATATCGGCACCTAAATTGAATAAAAAAGGTGTCGCTTATGTGTGATTAGGTTATTCTGTAACAACCTTCAGTTATTAAACTAGAAGTATTGGTAAACATGTTTGCTTAAATTTATTATCCAATATAAAACTTCTGTCAGATTTGTCAGTTTTTTTGTTCAATTCATTGATTTAATTTACTGATCCGTCTAAATCGGTAAAAAATTTTTATAACATGACAAGCGTCATTTAGGTCACAACTTGAACCACAGACTTCACAAATTTCAAACGTTGGAACAAATCAATTTGTCAGATTACCAATTCTTGTCAAATGTCATTAAATAACGTTAAGAAAATATGAAGAAGTACGAGATATAACAGATATAAAGATCAATAACCAAGTTAAGTGGAAAGTGTTAGTGTAGTGGTAGTGTAAATTATATTCAGTGTCGAACATCGCTAACGGTTCCAAAATGCTCAACATGGGAGAAAATTATTGTTCTAGGTGTTAAAGAAGATAGAGATTTAATTAATTACAATATCTGTTGTAACTCGACTTTAACCTAATTTACAAATACATATTGAATACAGTTAATTTTCTTAATAGAAAATTATATTGTGTACTTAAAAATTATGAGCACCACGTTTTTTATTACATTTATTAAATATATACTCATTAACAAATACCATTCATAGTAAAATTTCATTCATATTTGATAAACGTTATGGTTTTCTTTGACGATTAATCTGCAAAAATAAATTGTTATATTTTTATTTTCTTTTAATTTTTAACGCCAATTATGCATGCCAGATAGGAAAGTTTGCGTATAACATAACCTCGCAATAAATATCAAAAATTCTACAAAGAAATTCTCTCATCGTATGTTCACATGGAATGTTTTCAACTTTTAAACCCCATAAAAAAACTATAAAAACATACCATAACAATTATTAACATCACAATACAATTTGACCGATTGGTTATGTCTCAAGGTTCGCTTCCGTGAAGATAAAGTAGTGACCATGTCACTCATTAATCATAATGTATTGTGATATTAATATGGTACGATTTAATTATTCTTTTTATTGGGTTTTGTGTAGATTCCCTCTTATCGTATAAAATAAGTGAGGTTATGTTCTACTCAACTTCGTATACATAAACATGCCGGATTTAAAGGATAAATATAACAAGCTATTATCGTTTTAATAACGTCTATACATATACAAATTGTTTCTATACAACGGTTTATTAAGGGTTTGTTTAATGTTTTTTTTTATGGTAAACAGTCAAGCCATTAGTTGAGTATATTTATAGTAAAGAAAAACAAGCAAGTAGATTTGATGCTAAATTATAAGCAAATAAAACTCACCTGTACAAAACAAATAATTAATAAAAAAAGCCAGTTAACATGCATGCCGAAATGGTAAAAATAATCTGTATGGCACGTAAAACACATATATTTATATCCACAAAAGCACAAAAATACTCAACAAGTAATATAAATTATGCTACACTTACCGTGGTAGGTTGAGGTGCAAGTGTATGCTTGCTCATCACTATGGTGGTCGTTTTTAATTCCGAATTAGGAGATTTCGGAGGTATGGAATTTTCAATTGGTCCATGAGCTAAAGTTTCAACTGCTCTCACCACGTCCAGTACCTGAAAACAATAAAAAAAACATTTTACTATCAATGTGATGACGTTCATTTATCGTTACTAACCTTGTCTGCAGGAGACGGTGGTTTTGCTTCTACTATAGAAAATTCTTCTTCGTCTTCTTGGTGAATAGGCTGCAACCTTCTTTCCACCTCATCTTTTTCCAATTGCAACAATTCCACTTTTGCCTTTGGATCCTAAGAGCATTAAATTCATGTGTCTCTAAAGTAGATATACTAGGCCGGTTCTAGCTCAGTAGTTCGAAAACGCTAAGAACCGTTAGTCACAGAACAATGTTTTGACAATTGACACCTGGTAATTAGACACGACAAGCGTATCATTTGAATTCGATTTCGAATGTCACGTTAAATGACACGAGCGTCACGTCAAGCAGGTTGCGTCAGATGTCAAGACCAACGTATCGAATGTTACTTATGCGCGTCAAAAGTTTTGTGGGAAGTAGTCAAAACATTTTTCCGTGACAGATCCAAGCTTTTTCGAGTTGCTGAATTAGAAGCAGCCTAGTCTATCTACTCACAAAAAATATATAAAAACATTTAACAAAATTGGAAGAATAGAAAGTCTTTTTACATTTTTTAAATGTAATTTATCGTTTACACTCACCTGTTGATTATCCTCTTCGGGCACATCTAAAGAACTAATACTTTGAGATCTGCTGCTGACGGACCCTTGTCTGGTTAAACGACCCTCATGAACTGCTCTGTCAATATCACCTTTATCGTAACCTTTACAAACTACCATGTGTATGATATTTCCGCACGCTCTCAGAGCGTTTACGGCTTCTTGATGTGTAGCACCTGAAAGGCAATACTTAATTATACAGGATGTACCACAAAAATTTTGAAAATATTATTTAAAAATAAGGGGAGGAGTTATTAAAAAAAAAAGAAATAGGCGAACATGTGCTGCCAACAGAAGTGAAAACGTAAATAAGTGAAATTCTTTTAGAAATGTCATCGTGCATCCATGGTAAATTCACATTTTTGATAAATAAATTAATCCCGTTCAAAAATCTCATCGTACGACCATGGTGAATTCAAATTTTCTTCAATAAATTAACCCCCAATAAAAATTTTACCCGTCCAAAAATCGTTCAACGCGTTTTCACTTTGAAGGATGAACAAGAATTGAAAAAAAATTATATTGAAAAATAAAACTATTACCAACCTAACAACGATTTTCCATTAACTTCTAGTAATCTCATGCCTGCCTTTAGTCTGCCGTCTCTCCTGGCCGCTCCTACAGAGTTAATTTTTGATACAAAAATGCCTTCGTCGGATCTATCTAAAGGATTGCCTCTTTGTCCTTGAAGACCGCCTTTAATGTGCATTCCCAATTTTTCCGCATCCGTTTTTTCAATCACCAATTCCTATAGATATACAATTTAAAATCTAATACAACTACTAGAGCAAAAATGCAGCATTGAGAAGGGTTTGCCAGATTATTTATTTTCAAGTCGTAGAAAAAGTGTAGTGCAAGACTCGGTAGATTATTTGTCTAGTCCTCGGTCGATACGGTGTGGTATAAAAACAAGAACTACTATTTTAGCATATTAAAAGAAAAATATACTCTTATCCCTACACATTTCAAAGAGTTCCTTTCTCATATGTTAACAAAAATGAAAAGAAAAAAAAATAATGCGAGACCATGACGGTATCACGGATGAAACAATAGCCAATAATAGTATATTATATACCGCGGGACTGAAGTAGTACATTTAATCCTGAAGGTAAAGTTTATGGCCCGACCGCAGGGAGGGCCATAATTTACCTGAAGGATTAAATGTACTTCAGTCGCAAGGTATATACGATACTTTTCGTACTTCCGGTATGATTTTATTAATTATTTCAATAATTTCAATCAGTTTTTTCTCTCTTCAATATGAAAAGGACCTATCTGTTACTCGTCAGTTACCTGCTGCATTAACCCAGGAAAGACTGGTCAATATGACGAACTGTCACAATATTAATTTGAATATTAACGTTAATTACCATTCTAATTAATTATATTTTTCAATAAAATATCCCTTAAATTCGTTTGTTTGTGATTTAATCGTTCCGGGAGTTTCGTCAATATTTAATCCCGGAGGGATTAAATGTGACACTTTAGTACCTGTCACAAGGGAGTGAAGTTGTCACTTTAGGCCCGGAAGTACGAAAAATCATTTTTATGACCATCTAGTTTGTTTAGAAATAAAGTATTGTTGTAGATTATGTGGAATAAATTGTTTTAAAAATGTATGATCCCTCAATAATTTATACAATACTTTCATTTTAAACTAACGCATATTTAGGAAAAACAAACATGTTTCATAAAGCAAAACTTTCGAAACGAGTTATATTTTTGTTGTCGTAATGACGGTGTACACTTTAATTAGTTAAAATGCGTCTGTCAACAATTTTGTAATTAATTTTGTTTACTTTCTGATACAGTATCGAGTCTATGCCATAAAACTAGTTTTTATATACAGCAGAATCATTAAAAATGTTTTCCTTAAATTTGCGTAAAATCAACAAATTCTCAAATCAACTACTACTAACTTTTACGTCGTTACTCACCATTGGATTAATATACGAAACCATAAGTTGCTTGTAAGAAAAAGACATTTTGCTTACAAATAATAGTCCAGTAAATAAAGGCACCAATCTGTTCATCTCATTATTGTCGGACTTTTTTTTTGCAACTTGTAGGTATTCATGTGTAGATTACTCTCTGAAAATATGTCCTCCGCGGGATTTGCAGAAGGGGCTGGAAAATGGCCCATGATCCCGAAAATCCAGTTTTTGGCCGATATCCCCCGAAATATGCTACTTAGAGAAGTGGGGTTTTGCTAGAAATGAAGTACAGTTCATTACCTACAAAAATGGTCCCCATCATTTTTGTCCCTGGATCAATATTTCTTGCAAAAATTTTCCGCAAAACTAAAAAACTTAGCCAAAAATTTTAAAAACCATCGAAAAGAGGACATTTTCAGCTTTCCAATGGTGTGCATTAAAGACCGATATTGCCAATCATTGTTTATCAATTTGCGGTAGACCCGAGAATTTTCAGAAAACTCCGGAAATCAAAAAAAAACGAACCAAGAAAAACATGTTGTTTATAAAAATACACAAAAATTATTTATTCATTCTTTCGGAATACATTCACCATCTATCAAAGTCCCATTATCAAAAAGGTTTCGGTAAAACTAAGCTTAATTTAAAAAATATGAACGGATTGATAAGGGCGGTCAAATATTCAGTAAAAATAAAGTTTGGCCAGTTTTATCAATATTCCTGGAAAATAAAAAAACGAAAAAGTTACACGATGTTATAGGTACAGGTCCCTCCTTTCATATGCACTTTGAATCATGAAAAAAGATTCATTTTTACTCAAGTTATGGGCCAATTTGCCCGCCCTCCCATGCCTACATTCACGGAGCGTGCTCCCGGAAACGCCGCGCAGCAGCTCGAAATCCAAGGTACGCTTGGGCCCGTTTATCTCGAAAACGGTTAAACTTCTGACAAAAATGATAAGAATCATTTTTGTAGATAATAAACTGCTCTCCGTTCCTAGCAAAACCCCACTTCTCCAAGTGTCATATTTCCGGAGATATCGGCGGAAAACTCAATTTTTGGGATTATTGGCCATTTTTCAGCCCCTTCCGCAAATTTCGCGGAGGACATACAAGTTGCAAAAAAAAAAGTCCGACAATAATGAGATGAACAGGTTGGGGGGTTTCTCGGTCTTTATTTACTGAACTATAATATAAAAATACATTTTCAAATCTAATGTATTTGCTCCACTGGTATGTATTTTATAACGTTAAATATTTACGTTAAGTTTAAACTGTAGATTAAATTTTGCAATTTGCAACTTCTGGAATAACCAATCTAGTAGTTATTATATTTAATGAGATGTTTAAAACAGTAAATAAATGTTTATTTCTCAATTTCCTCTAAAACTATTACATAAACTAAACATTCCCGTCATTCTAATTAACTGGGTTTGAATGAATCAACTAGTGGTGCTAAACTGTCTCTGATTAAAGATTTAAAAAAATGTTTATTACACGTTTATTTTTGTCAATAAAAAAACGGGACAATAAAAAAAATACCAATAGATTTCATGTATTCTGAAAGGACCTTAATTTTATTGTAACCTAACATTCACATTTCGCCTAACTCTTGAAGAGAATAGAAGGCTTTCCGCAAAAAATGTTATAATGGTATATTTAGGCAACATATTATACAGGAGAAAATATGAAGTCTGCCCCCAGAGAATGTATGGGGGCCTTAAAATAGGTATAATTAAATTTTACAATACACAATAGAATAAAAAAAATATTTCCTGAAAGTTTCAGGGGGTGGCTCAGCTTCCCTTACCTCCTAAGAAAAGTTGCCACTTGGTTTAATGTTAATTAAATGATCGAAGTTTCTAAATGTATTTATTACCTGATAGCCCTCTGGTAGAGGATCGTGCCGTATGGTAAGCGAAATATAATCGCCGGGTCTCAAAAGTTCCATAACAGCTTCCTGGTGAGTTGCATGTGTTACGTCTGTTCCATTTACCTTTAGTATACGATCTCCAACTTTTAATTTGCCACTTTTAGCTGCAGTACCACCAGGAACCAACTAAAATATAATAAAAATATAGACAATTGATGAGCAGCTTGCTATGTCAAAAATAAATTTTATTCCTCGTGAAACATTTTTAAATTGATGTTAATGGACGTCTAGCACTGTTTAGCACGAGATTTAGTAGTTACTCTGTATATTGCAAGCTTTTCTATATGAAACTTCATATCTGTCACCTGTCACTGTCAATAGAAAACTGTACAATTTTTATAAATCAATAATATCATAAAGTTACGTCTAAAAATCGAATCCTCACAAGCGCACCAGACCAGTTGACGTCATAAAGTATGATTTTGTCCAGCTGTAGGTTTGCGGGACACGTAGATCGTTTTGATACGTTTCCAAAAAATGTGCTTAGTTCCGTTTTGTTGTCGATGGTTCTTTGTGACATTTTAATTAACAACTCTTATTGTTCTACCATATGCATATCAACAGAAGGCAGATTGTCACTTGTAATATTCTTCTTCACAAAATAATAAGTCACAATTTATACCCAATTAAAAAAAAACAGGTAAACACATACGTAGAGAAAGGGGTAATGGCTATGTTGTACTGCAGCAGGTATAACTGTCATATTTTAAAAATGTTTCATGAATAGTTAATAGTGTTTGTAGAAAGATAAATTTTGTTCATTTACTTACATGTGAGATAAAAATGCCAGGTTCCTTGGAACCAAAAGGGATACTGGAATGATCGGTACCCCCTATAATGCTAAAGCCCAATGATCCTCCCAATTTGCTCAACGTTACATCCTGAAAACACATAAAAAACATAAAAGTAGATAAATAATTCCCATTTAAAACTGCCTAACTGAATATGATTAGCTAATAAGGCTAAGCTTTTAAATTAATATATTTTTTTTTCATGTATACTATATATATGTAAAAATTATTATATATTTTTTATATCAAATGAGTTATTAATGATAATTTTCTGAAATTTCCTACAAAATTGAATGATCAATTTTACTTAAACCGTGCCTAATATTAGAAAGTTCTAAAAACTAAATAGTACAATATTCTAAATAAGAAGAGCTTTCAGAGTTCAGGTGGTGGCAATGATGATCAAACATGTGCTCTCTAGTAACATTTCTTTTCAATATTATCAGAAATTAATTATTATAAACTTGCCGAGAGTTAAACAATTTAGTTTGTTTGCAGTTTAATAAAAAAATTCCTAGGCACACCGGAATATTACAATCATTCAAAAGCGACAACTTTTATTACAATTATTCTCCATTAACAGGTGCCGGTGTAAATAATTCCTCAAATTTTCTGTAAAAATATATGTGAATTTCACGAACAAGTTCATAATAATAATATCATTTAATTGAATATTATCCTTGATTGTATAAACGTACGTTTATCAAGTAAAAACATGTTACCAGAAGTAAAAATTAGATATAGTGAAGCGCAAGGTTTACAGAAGGGAAAGGTGGAAAGTAATAAGGAGTTGTGTGGATTCTTTTGCTGTAAAATTTACCTTACTTGTGGCTGGACTGCTAGCGCTGGTAGGGTTTAGCCAAAAACACACCAAAATATAACTAATTTTATTATTATTAAATTCCAACTCTGTGCTATTTATGAAAATTAGGTATTTCGAGAAGGGGAAGGGAAGATTATGAAATCCCATGACGCGATTTGTTTAATAATGAATGGAACCCAGTGTGTGACTGTAACTCTTCTACCAAGAATTCTGAATAGCAACAAAAAATTGGTCTGTACAAGAAAGCAATTTTGGTAATTTCTGGGAATTATTAAAGTTTGACGACTGATGAGATGTGTATTAATAGTTTTTTTGATAACAATGAGCCAAAATACCGTTTAAAGTGATATGCTTATAAAGTTAGCCTATTTGGCATGTTAATAACATTCTAGGTTGGAATTTAACAATATACTTAATTTAAATTTTATGAAGGTGTCTAGATTAATTTAACTAATATTTGTATGTAAAATTTCAAATTAAACGAAAAAAAGTTAAATATTATTAATACGTTTATTTAATGTTTTTAATAAATTAGAGGATTAAATATTCTAGACATCTTTAAAATAACTAGGTTAGAATCTCCGTAAAACATTATTCCTTGATTAAGGTTAGCACATTCCATATTTGTATCAAATTAAAACTCAAAACAATCAGAGTCATTGAAACATATCAAGTTTTATCGAAAAAATCTCAAAAATTCATAGTTTACACTAGTTTTGACGTTTTCCGAGGCACATGGTTTAAAAAAAAATCAAAAATAGGCAGTAATGGACAGTAGAATCCTTTTTAAAATTTTTGTCGTTTTACATGGTAAATGAAAATTTTTACAAATAATAAACCCCCTCTAAAAAATGTCATCGAACGCCTATGATATAGAAATGTTTACAAATAAATGAATGCCTTATAAAAATATTATCGTACACTGATGGTAAATGGGAATTTTTGCAAATAAATTATCCCCTTTCGAAAATTGTATGGTGAATGGAAAATTTTACAAATAATAAATCCCCCAAAGTTTTGATACTGTCCAAAACCTTTTTAATGACAAGGCAAACGTAAACACTAATAATTAATTGAAATTAAATCAGTTTCATACAAAATTACATACGCAATAAATTATGGACTATTAAATATTATGTTTATATAAATACTTAGATGATTTTAGACCGTTTAGAAATTTCCTTTATAAAAAAAATAATGCTATATCAACCGTCACCATCACCGTCTCCCTCGACTGGATACGGAGGCCCATTATTTTGTATTTTGTCGTCAAATTTTGGTAACATTCAATTAAATTTTTCCACGTAATAAACATAAACTACATTTCTGCTTGAAATAATTCGTAATAAAAATTATTAATGCAATATTTAGATATTTATAGACCAACTATGATTTCTAAAACAATTTTTAAGAGTTCCACGCGGTTAGTATCTAATTTACTTTCAGGACAAAAAATTAAGGAATATTTTGGAAACAATACAAAATCAATCGGTGACGCCACTGAAAATTATTTAATGGATTTTTTCCTTCATTTCCTTTAATGTTGCTGCTTTTGTGGAAAGTGATTTATAGGCAATAAAATTTATAGATGGACTAGTAGACTAGACGATAATTAACGAATCAGGAAGACTGAGATGAGAAAATCTTGAACGAACCCCGTATGATTTTCGACAAACTTCCAAGTTTTCTTACTTCCGAAATAGCTCGATTAGACTTTAAGCACGAAATTTTGTAAATTAAAACCCGAAAAGCCCCGCTCCATTTTCAACATAAATTCTACACCCAGCTCTCACTCTTTAAAATAAAGGTGTTAAAAGTTATTTTAGCGTAGTTTAGCAAGTTGAGACAAAGTTTTGAGTATAACGGTTGATTTATAATATATTAAACATAATTTTCTGTGAAATTTAATTGAAAAACATTATTCAAAGGTTTAAAAACAAAAATAATATGAATAAATAACAAACTTACGGTTAAATATTTTGTCTTTGCAATATAGAAACATGTTTTTACAATTTGATTATTTAGTATTAAAAAAAAAGTAAATATTTTTTTCAAATTTACAATGAGATCATTGTCCTGTTTTAGATTGTTAGAAACTTATTTTTATGATACATAATTATTTAAATATCATTAAACAAACTTAAAAATGTAATAGAAATTATCTCTACCTATTGAAATTGCTCTTATTTTTAATTTAAGATTTTCAGTGCTACAAAATGGTGAGTTTATCTACTGTTATAGATAAAATTATATAAATAAATATCAATACAAGGTTATAAGTAAGCACGCCAGTTTAAAACAACCTGTACATGGGATGTAACAGACAAGCCAAAAAAACTTCTTTCCAACAAAATTTTGGAAGGGTGGCGAAAATATTGAAACCAAAAATTATTCTCTCCACCCTGTAATTCATTTTCCAGCAAAATGGTACTAATGGAAAATTAATGTAAATGGAGATATTTTTGTCTAAACTAACTGAAGTTACTGATCATCTTGTAGTTATCGACTTCACCCTGTAGGTTATCCATCTCTATGTTTCCCAAAACAAGTTTCCATAATATCCAAACTTTCTGGAAATTATGGTTAACGCGCTTCTCGACAAATCTGACTAACTGACATGTGAGTTAAAGTCAATTTTACCAATTAACATTAATATTGAATTTAATTATATTCAGCGAATATTTTGAACCGTTTAAACTTTAAAGTTAATATTGCAGTATTCAGTCTTCCAGTCTTCCAAAGAAGTGGCAATGTAAAGTTACAGAACATAATAAAACAACGAATTGGATTTTTACTGTTCCAAAATTAGATTTATTATAGTTTTAATATATTTTTATCAATTAAAATTTAATAATATAACCATTCGTGAAAAATAAATGTTATTCCTAAACAGTTTTTATAAAGAAAAGAAGCTAAAAAAAGGATGGAAATCATATTAGAAAAAATATTTACAATGGACTAGAAGTGTTTCCAGGGAGAATTCCAGTATGTGCTAATGAGGTGCACATTTAAATTAAATAAAAATTAAAAAATAAGCAGGGTTTAAAACATTTATAGAATAAAAGTCAGCTGGAAATATACAGTTTCAATTTTTTTAAATATATGTATATAAACGTTTTTTGGAAATATGTTTCTATTTTTCAATTTACATTTTTCAATAGATTTTTCCTATTCTCCGATGAGGAAAGTACTTGTCTTATGAAGGTACCTCCCCTATTCAAATCTAAATCACGAGTTTTTTATATTCGAAATTAACTCAGTACTCACTAAAAGAATAGAAATTCGTCTTCTCTTCAACTTTTTCTTCTTCGAATAGGTATTCTCCTGTTTTTTCTTAAACAGTTTAAGGTGTACTTCGCCGTTTTTTTCACTTTTTTTAAAAATCCTAAAGATGTGGTACATCCTAACTTATAAAAACGAATATTTATAATTAACCGAAGGTAAAAACACGACCGAAATCATATGACAATGCCATAATAAGTGTACATTTAAAAACAGATGATAAGGAATCATAACGACGCACTGCGGCGCTAAAACAAACAAAGTTACTACGCTGATTGAAAATGTTAAAACAAGTAACAATTTAGTGTTTTCTACCGTGACCGAAACTAATTAAAAACAAATTAATAGATTCGATACAGGGCGATTAAACATTAGGCTGGTTAATGCATTTTTTTCAACACAGTTTGATATGGTACTTGAAGTGGAAGCGATAGATGGTAATTAAATATGATACTAAATGATACACAGAGAAAAAAGAAGAATTCAACGAACAAACAATTTTTTTTCTCCCGTAATGCGCAATTCACACAGAACGGCATGGCACGGAGATCGGTTGACGTTAATAAACAACTGACAACAACACAGAAAAAATCAGGAGCCGGTAAGTCTGGTGACCTAGGTGGACACTTAATGCGACCTCTCCTTCAAATCCATTTATTTGGATAATTATTGCGCAGCACATTATTTTAATCTAGTGCTAAATTGTCATGGACATCCTATTGGTTCTCTAGTTCATCATGAACAATTAAGAGCTCAATACTGTTCTCCAGCATATCGAGGTAAAACTCGCCGTTTAAATTTCCAGGTATAAACAAAGCCCCAATTACCGAATCTCCAAATATTAACAAAGAATTCAATATTGCATTCTATCGTTTCTTAAATTTTAATTAACTTGGTGCTAAGAATAAACAACTTGCACAAAACCGCTCATTTCGTATCTGAAATTGAAAATTATGGAAAATAAATTGGAAATATCGACACGGCGCCACTAGCGGGAACAAATAATGTGGTAAACAATTTTAACGACACAGTGGACCGCATAAATACTTAACCGACTTAGTTGGTGCAAATTCAAAAATGTAATTGGGTCACTTTAGTTCTACCTTTTTTAAGGCAGACTAGTAAAATATTAATAGGTCATATTTACGGTTGTTTTTATTAGGTATACGTTTGTAGGAAAGTAGACTTTTTCCAAATATTCAATTTAAGACTGATTCTAAAATAAAGAAAACTATAATTACCAACATTATAAACACCGATTAAAAAAATTACTATGTCTGGGATTCTGATCTAGTCGTATATAATTATTATGGTAACTATACAATATTAATTTAATTGTGCTGAGAAATTGTAATATAATAAATATCGTAGTGGGGTACCTTTATTCGATCGTGTATTTATTCTATCTATTCATTGATCCTATCCCACATAATGTTCATGTTTATAGAGTGAAAGGAACAACTAATCTAAAGGTTACAAAGATTATAAATTAACTTTAATTCTGGTCAAGATCCGACAAATTCAATACTATATAGGCCAAGACTTATTCACACAAAAAAATATAAAAGATGGCAAAAAACATTCAAATAAACGAAAAATAACCAGTAAGTACTTGGGTTACATGCTCCGACAGCATGTGAGTTTCATTTTAAGGGAAAAGGCGAGTGAAACTGTCGAGATATACAATCCTTTTTTGGAGTGCAATTAAAAAAGCAGGTTTGGACATAGTTGGCCCATCATTAGTGAAAGGAAGTTTTCACGAGCTAGCTTCACATACTGCAAAGATGCTTAAGCGAAATTATACCTTTGAGATGCAAAGTGAGTGACTATTGAAAATAATTCGTATGTTTCCTACATCTTCGTTTGTTTTTGACCCTTCAGTAGAGTAAGTGATGGTCGAAGGTAAGCATTAGAAAGATGCCTGAAACAATTTGTAACATTCTTCCCATATGGTTGCTTATCTTGGTAATTAACGTACCTTTGTTGACAACAAACTTTTTTTACCAAACAGTAAAGGCCATTATTTTTTATAAAACTGTTTAACGACTTGCCTAGATCTGACTTAAATAGATTACTTGGGAAAACCTTGAACGCAATTATATATTATTGTATTTGATTACTGTTGAACGTAATTAAATTGTGAAGGTAATGTAGCGGGAAAATGTCTATGAGAATATTTTTACGCTCATTTTAGAAATGAAAAGAGTTCTTTTGTTATATTTTTCTACATATATTAATGGAAAGAAGTTCAATGATTGAATAATTACATCCTATCTTTACACACAGTTGACGTAGACGATTGATTTTCAATTTCTTATCCTTCTTAGCATATTTTTTTGATACAGAAAAATCCTGGTGAATATTTAAAGATTTTTTCGAAAACTTATTCTAAAAATTTAAAATTGGGAGAACAAACTTAATTTCAGTCACCCTTAGGTACCCAATTATACAACAAATATATAATATTTACAATGGACTAGAAGTGTTTCCAGGGAGAATTCCAGTATGTGCTAATGAGGTGCACATTTAAATTAAATAAAAATTAAAAAATAAGCAGGGTTTAAAACATTTATAGAATAAAAGTCAGCTGGAAATATACAGTTTCAATTTTTTTAAATATATGTATATAAACGTTTTTTGGAAATATGTTTCTATTTTTCAATTTACATTTTTCAATAGATTTTTCCTATTCTCCGATGAGGAAAGTACTTGTCTTATGAAGGTACCTCCCCTATTCAAATCTAAATCACGAGTTTTTTATATTCGAAATTAACTCAGTACTCACTAAAAGAATAGAAATTCGTCTTCTCTTCAACTTTTTCTTCTTCGAATAGGTATTCTCCTGTTTTTTCTTAAACAGTTTAAGGTGTACTTCGCCGTTTTTTTCACTTTTTTTAAAAATCCTAAAGATGTGGTACATCCTAACTTATAAAAACGAATATTTATAATTAACCGAAGGTAAAAACACGACCGAAATCATATGACAATGCCATAATAAGTGTACATTTAAAAACAGATGATAAGGAATCATAACGACGCACTGCGGCGCTAAAACAAACAAAGTTACTACGCTGATTGAAAATGTTAAAACAAGTAACAATTTAGTGTTTTCTACCGTGACCGAAACTAATTAAAAACAAATTAATAGATTCGATACAGGGCGATTAAACATTAGGCTGGTTAATGCATTTTTTTCAACACAGTTTGATATGGTACTTGAAGTGGAAGCGATAGATGGTAATTAAATATGATACTAAATGATACACAGAGAAAAAAGAAGAATTCAACGAACAAACAATTTTTTTTCTCCCGTAATGCGCAATTCACACAGAACGGCATGGCACGGAGATCGGTTGACGTTAATAAACAACTGACAACAACACAGAAAAAATCAGGAGCCGGTAAGTCTGGTGACCTAGGTGGACACTTAATGCGACCTCTCCTTCAAATCCATTTATTTGGATAATTATTGCGCAGCACATTATTTTAATCTAGTGCTAAATTGTCATGGACATCCTATTGGTTCTCTAGTTCATCATGAACAATTAAGAGCTCAATACTGTTCTCCAGCATATCGAGGTAAAACTCGCCGTTTAAATTTCCAGGTATAAACAAAGCCCCAATTACCGAATCTCCAAATATTAACAAAGAATTCAATATTGCATTCTATCGTTTCTTAAATTTTAATTAACTTGGTGCTAAGAATAAACAACTTGCACAAAACCGCTCATTTCGTATCTGAAATTGAAAATTATGGAAAATAAATTGGAAATATCGACACGGCGCCACTAGCGGGAACAAATAATGTGGTAAACAATTTTAACGACACAGTGGACCGCATAAATACTTAACCGACTTAGTTGGTGCAAATTCAAAAATGTAATTGGGTCACTTTAGTTCTACCTTTTTTAAGGCAGACTAGTAAAATATTAATAGGTCATATTTACGGTTGTTTTTATTAGGTATACGTTTGTAGGAAAGTAGACTTTTTCCAAATATTCAATTTAAGACTGATTCTAAAATAAAGAAAACTATAATTACCAACATTATAAACACCGATTAAAAAAATTACTATGTCTGGGATTCTGATCTAGTCGTATATAATTATTATGGTAACTATACAATATTAATTTAATTGTGCTGAGAAATTGTAATATAATAAATATCGTAGTGGGGTACCTTTATTCGATCGTGTATTTATTCTATCTATTCATTGATCCTATCCCACATAATGTTCATGTTTATAGAGTGAAAGGAACAACTAATCTAAAGGTTACAAAGATTATAAATTAACTTTAATTCTGGTCAAGATCCGACAAATTCAATACTATATAGGCCAAGACTTATTCACACAAAAAAATATAAAAGATGGCAAAAAACATTCAAATAAACGAAAAATAACCAGTAAGTACTTGGGTTACATGCTCCGACAGCATGTGAGTTTCATTTTAAGGGAAAAGGCGAGTGAAACTGTCGAGATATACAATCCTTTTTTGGAGTGCAATTAAAAAAGCAGGTTTGGACATAGTTGGCCCATCATTAGTGAAAGGAAGTTTTCACGAGCTAGCTTCACATACTGCAAAGATGCTTAAGCGAAATTATACCTTTGAGATGCAAAGTGAGTGACTATTGAAAATAATTCGTATGTTTCCTACATCTTCGTTTGTTTTTGACCCTTCAGTAGAGTAAGTGATGGTCGAAGGTAAGCATTAGAAAGATGCCTGAAACAATTTGTAACATTCTTCCCATATGGTTGCTTATCTTGGTAATTAACGTACCTTTGTTGACAACAAACTTTTTTTACCAAACAGTAAAGGCCATTATTTTTTATAAAACTGTTTAACGACTTGCCTAGATCTGACTTAAATAGATTACTTGGGAAAACCTTGAACGCAATTATATATTATTGTATTTGATTACTGTTGAACGTAATTAAATTGTGAAGGTAATGTAGCGGGAAAATGTCTATGAGAATATTTTTACGCTCATTTTAGAAATGAAAAGAGTTCTTTTGTTATATTTTTCTACATATATTAATGGAAAGAAGTTCAATGATTGAATAATTACATCCTATCTTTACACACAGTTGACGTAGACGATTGATTTTCAATTTCTTATCCTTCTTAGCATATTTTTTTGATACAGAAAAATCCTGGTGAATATTTAAAGATTTTTTCGAAAACTTATTCTAAAAATTTAAAATTGGGAGAACAAACTTAATTTCAGTCACCCTTAGGTACCCAATTATACAACAAATATTGTCACCATCAAAATCAATAACAAAATCCAACCAAAATGCAAAAAATAATAATTTCAAAAGATACTAACCTTATACAGATCCGTTAACAAAATGCAATGATTGGAGTGAATATTAAAGTCACATAAACATTTTTGTTCAATCAAATGACCGTCTAACTAGGAAGAAACAACTACTTTCCGGGCTATAAACCCCAACGAACATTGAATTAGTCTACTGTGACTCATCAAACTCAACTTGTTAACAAAGCCGATTAGTTTATTTGATAAATGATGGAGGGCGAGAGACAGACCTTCTAAATCATCAGACACCCGATTCGGTACGCGGCGGGGCCAGGCACAAAGTATATGCTCAGCTGTTTCATCATCTTCCACACGACACTTCCGACAGTTCAAGTGTTACCATATGAGAATTAAGACAACAGTAACCATTAGACAAAGTAGACTATGCGTCCTATAGCCCAACCCTTCCTTCAAAGGGAGGCTTTCCATTGCCGTCCAACATTTCACTAGATTTTCAAGTAAAACGGGATGAAATCATCTACTACACTCCACCATCTCTTTCAGTTAGTAATTAGAAAGTGGGTCATATTACTGGCAGAGTGGTTTCGGAATAGTTATCAGTGCAACGTAGATGGATTCCGATCAGCTTCTGAAGAAAACAATATTTCAGTGTATATAATGGTGTAGTCTTAATGGACGGTTCGTTATATACATTGCAAGAATGTTTTCTTCAGTCCGGTTTAAAGATGCTGGACTGGATCTATCTACATCGTTTAGTTCAGTGTTCGTCGGGGCCCGGAAAGTAGTTGTTTATTCTTTCTTAATTTGGTTTGAAATGGTATTCTTTAGATAATTTTGTTTAAGTTTAACCATGATGAGTTTTGGGAAGTTTTCTTTTGACCAGCAAAAAGAATTTTCAATGAAATATATTCCTTGGGTCTAAGACAATAACAAGTAGAAACTGTAGTGAACCTTGTACCAAGTACATGGAATTTGCATAAGATTGAAATACACTCCACATGAATGAGTTTCCTGCATATACAAAATTGATGAATGTTTTAATGGTTTGTAACAATTAAAAAAAAGTTAACAGAGTATCCCTGACAGTGTGTGGGGTAAGAGCTGTTCCGAGTCATCTGATCCAAGTGCACACGTAATTCTAATAAATATTCATCGATCTGTAATATCAAATCTGTTTTAACTGAGAAAAAGAAATAAAAGAAAAAATAAATTGAGTTTCAAAGTAAATTCATATATTAATATAACTTTTAAACTTTTTCAATATAAAGGGATAAAAGAGACATCTTCATCGATGTATTAAAATATATATTTTACCTAGGGGTGTAGTTAATCCCGATAGAGGTATATTTATTTTTATATTCCAGGCACGGTCTACTGTTTCGGAAGTAAATTATGAATTCGGTAGCAAAAAATGTATATCAATTATGGTAATCGTAGAACGAACTGCCGTACCAAAAGATGCTATTATGCCGGATTTACAAAAAAAAATATTCTAGAAAACTGACACTATGTTTGTAATTTAATGGAATTTTTGAATGAGAAATATTTTGGTCCAGAGAGACGAAGATGAAGGGATTAAAAAAGAAATTATTCCAAAAATAAAAAAAAATAAATTACACCACCAAGCGATAACCCAAAATTTCTTCAACATAATACACAAGAAAAATCGTCAGTAGACCTGAAGGAGGTTTAAAGAAAATCTGCCAGTAGAAAGTTCGTCAGCATATCTTCGGAGAGCTCCTTATTACTCTACATATATTTGAGAGCAATTCTATATAACAATGACACATGATATAGTTAGCTTTGGCGGTTTGATAAGGGAGAAGCCAAAAACAGCAAATGGCCCAGTTCATTTGAACACCTGCATAACATAAAACGATGTTCCGCGCTAAAAAATGTTATTATGCCGGAGTAAAAAATAGTTGTTCACCATTTTTACTTCTATGGTCGACAGTGGTGTACTTCTTAATGAGTAAGTTTATTTTACTACTTTTTATTGCATTTTGATAACGATCTGGTGGAACTACTCGTACTTGCCTATATAATCAACCAAATGACTACGAGATGATGAACATAGGTACCACCACATTAATCCAAACAGCAGTAACTTGCATTATAATTGATAAAATCAGGGATGCTAGATACTACTATTTGATTAAGAATGGTAGCACTATAAAAACCAAAAACCAAATTACGCCGGTGTTGGTGCAGGTAGGTGCAAATAAGTAATTAGCTTCATGCATAGATCTTTTTGCCAACGTCAAGTGTCATTGAAAGTATTTATCAGTAATAGAAGAAGTTGAAACAAATTTTTTCTCAAGGACACTTAACGCCTCTAAAACCTAAAAAAAGTACATAAAGAATGTAAAATGGTAGTAAAAACAGCCTTCATTTCCAAAGGCCGCCTACCTCTATAATCATCGGCTCTACCAACTTATTGTCCGTTATCCTAGTGACCACAGTTTCGGTAAACGTACTCTTGGTTATGGTTTCCGTAACACGCCCAGGCCCCGTCGGTGAAGGGGGCAACTCGATAGGCGGTTCTGGCCGTTTTATAGTCACCGTAGTTACGGAATTCGCGACATTATCATAACCGGTAGGCGTAGTCGCAGAAGAGGTAGGTGAGGTTTTTGTAAGGGGGTTGGTTGGTTGGGTGGTATTAGGTTGTTTGAGGAAATGAGGTGGTATCATAGCCTGGAACTCTTCGTTGGTGATGGGCCTGGCAAATACCTGGGTGTCATCCTCAAGAGAGGAGTTCGAAGAAGCATTCTTGTGATTAGTTTGCGACTTGGTCGTAGATGCTGGTTGAGTTGCAGACGGAGCCGTGATAGATGAATCGCTGGAGGCGGAATTAAAGCGTCTTGGAGCTGGTTTAGGAACTTCCTTCACGGCATTGTGATCGATGCCGTTTGTTTTGGGCGGTTCTTGAATAGTATTAGGAGGTGTTTGAGGCTTTTGTGGTTCCGGAGATTCCGAAGTCTGGAAACAAATATATAATTTACAGTACAAACATTTAGAGATGCAGCGAACAAATTTATTTTTATAAGTAAAACTCGTAAATATATTTACTTCGATCCCGGATAAGCAAAATATTCTTTAAAGACGACGTAAAATGGAAAAAAGGCCATAACTCAATCTATTTGAGTGATTCTGTTTTCTTCAACAGCGCCTGGAGAATTTTTCGGTAGCAATCCAATTTATATTTTAAAGTCAATCGTAACTAGGCAATTTTTATTCGCAATCTTATTAATTTTTAAATCAGAATAAATTAAAAAATATGCAGGTGAATCTGTAAATATTCAGCTTTTCAAGAAAACTTAGAAAATAGAAAAATGTATAGGGTGTTCAATTAAAAAAAATTGATGGTCCACACTGTATATTACAAATCGTAATTTCACGTCAAAGTGGTTGAGTCAGCATCCGTTAGCCTAACAATAAAATGTTAGCGCAAGAAATACTCTACATCAAATTAACATGGTTTTTGCATTCAATCAAAGACTCTTAATAACTGTCAATAGATGTCACAAAAGAAATTCTTCTTACTAGCAAACAATTTATCTACCGTTGCCGGTATTACAAACTGGTGGTTCTTTTCCTGTTGTAATGTAAGGAAGAAGTAAATCTAACGTTTTGATCGAATTTTAAATCATAGCTGCAAGCACTGAATTGATCTTTTTAATAAAGTATTACTAATGAGTGTAACTGTTTATGAGACGACAGGACCGTACAATCGTATAACCAATACAATAATTAATAGATTTCCGTCTATATTATTTTGTACAAATATCCACGAACGTTTTGTTTCTGTTCCTTCGCGATATATATATTTTTGTAAAAAATATAGGTTTAAAAAAACAATATTGCAGTCTCCAATTATTTTTGTGAATAACTAAGGCTTCTACGGAGTATGACCAAACGAAGAACTAAGTCTGTTACGGAGTATGACAAAAAGAAAAAATAAGACTGTTACGGATTATGACAGAGAACAATGAAGGCTGCTACTGAGTATGACAAAACGAAGAACCAAGGCTGCTACAGAGTATGACAAATCGAAGAATTAGACTGTTACGAAAACAACTAAGGCTGCTACACAGTATGACAAATCAAAAAACTAAACTGCTACGGAGTATGACGAAACGAACAGCCAAGACTGCTACGAATTATGACAGAGAACAACGAAGGCTGCTACTGAGTATGACAAAACGAAGAACCAAGGCTGCTACAGAGTATGACAAATCGAAGAATTAGACTGTTACGGAAACAACTAAGGCTGCTACACAGTTTGACAAATCAAAAAACTAAACTGCTACGGAGTATGACGAAACGAACAACCAAGACTGCTACGAATTATGACAGAGAACAACGAAGGCTGCTACTGAGTATGACAAAACGAAGAACCAAGGCTGCTACAGAGTATGACAAATCGAAGAATTAGACTGTTACGAAAACAACTAAGGCTGCTACACAGTATGACAAATCAAAGAACTAAACTGCTACGGAGTACGATGAAACCAACAACTAAGACTGCTACGAATTATGACAGAGAACAACGAAGGCTGCTACTGAGTATGACAAAACGAAGAACCAAGGCTGCTACACAGTATGACAAATCGAAGAATTAGACTGTTACGAAAACAACTAAGGCTGCTACACAGTATGACAAATCAAAGAACTAAACTGCTACGGAGTACGATGAAACCAACAACTAAGACTGCTAAGGATTATGACAGAGAACAACGAAGGCTGCTACTGAGTATGACAAAACGAAGAACTAAGGCTGCTACTGAGTATGACAAAACGAAGGGCCAAGGCTGCTACAGAGTATGACAAATGGAAGAACTAAACTGCTAAGGAGTATGACGAAACGAACAACTAAGGCTGCTACGGATTATGACAGAGAATAACGAAGACTGAGTATGACAAAACGAAAAACTAAGGCTGCTATTGAGTATGACAAAACGAATAACCAAGGTTGCTACAGAGTATGACAAAACGAAGAATTAGACTGTTACGAAGTATGACGACACGAACAACTATGACTGCTACACAGTATGACAAATCAAAGAACTAAACTGCTACGGAGTAAGACGAAACGAACAACTAAGACTGCTACGGATTATGACAGAGAATAACGAAGACTGAGTATGACAAAACGAAGAACTAAGGCTGCTACTGAGTATGGCAAAACGAAGAACCAAGGCTGCTACAGAGTATGACAAATCGAAGAATTAGACTGCTACGGAGTATGACGAAACGAAGAACTAAGGTTGCTACGGAGCATAACGAGATTACCAACTAATTCAGCTGCGGAGTTAAGGAAGGCTTTTTTTTGACAACGCTTGATGATGTTTGGGATTGGACGATGTTATATTATGTTTTTCATCATTTCCATAATCTAAACTACCACTTTTTCAAGTTTCTATATGTAAAACATTAAATCCGTTCCTGTATTGTACAAGCACTCTAAGCAATGGCGCTTCTTTTTTTATTTCATTTCCCGTGTAATCTTTTTATTTCAAGACCGCTTGCTGTAGCACCAGATTGAAAAAGAATGTACTTTTAATTGGCGATTGTAGTTGCATATAAACTTTACTTTAACGGCCTCGGCTATAAAGTTCCAAGACTTATGAAACGGTTTAGTACTGCAGCTAACTGCAAAGTTAATAATTACAGGTTGGATTGTGACAATGATTAAATTGTAAAATATAAAATAACAATTAATTGGAATTTTTTGTTTTTAAATCCCTAAATATGCAGAGGAAAAGGTATAATAGAGCAAAAAATTATATGCAATGTACAGGGTACTCCAAGAGTTAGAACCGAAGGCTTAAAAGACGTAAGAGGGGTTAATAATATTTGTGCCTTGCTTATTTCGAAACGAAGTATAGGTCTGTAAAGTTGAAAATGAAAAATATTCTACATACCTTCTTTTCAAGTTCCATAGATCTCCTATATCCAGGTCGATTAGCCATGTAGCTATTAGCAGCGTACAATCCCGTATAAGGTTTAGGTAATCCAAATAATCTCGGACTTTGTTGTGGTCCCGGACTAACCCCATCGCCATTTTTCTCAACAGGAACTTCCCTTTCCAGCACAAGCCTTACGAAACGTTCAACACCCGTAAGCATACCGACAGCTTGTTCATGCAGAGCTCCTGTCAAATCTACTCCGTTTATGGAAAGTACCTTATCGCCAATACAGAGTTTGCCGTCTCTATCGGCGACCCCTCCCTCAGTTATACGCGAAACGAAAATAGCATCAGAGTCAGCCTTGAACGGCTGGGAGCCTTTGCCTCCGGCTATGCTAAAACCCAAACCTCTAGAATCTCTTATCAACGTTGTGTGAATTAGAGTTTTTTGTAAAGTTACGTCATCTTCCAAGGGTGGTGGAATCGGTGGAGGTATGTTATTTTTAACTATATCACTCCTATTAGTTATAGACGGCGTGGGGCTGTGTTTGCTTGTTATAAAAGTACTAGGAGGCTTCACCAACCTAGTAACTTCTCGGGTCACTTCCAAAATCAATACGGGACCCGATGCTTTTAGAACTTCAACGGCATCGTAGTGGCTAACGTCTACCACATTGAAGTTGTTTACTACTAAAACTTTATCGCCCACTTTGAGACCTGCTAGGTCTGCGGGACCACCCTCCGTTACCCTAGATATAAAGATGCCCTCATCGTCGCCTTTAAATGGTGTCGAACCACGGCCACCGGCTATCGATAGACCTAAACCTGTTTGAGATCGTTCGATGTGAATTTCATATTTTTCCTCTCGAAGTTCTACGGTTGCTTCTGAGTCGCCAGCTGAAATAAAAAAAAACTTTGTTAGACCCTGTATAAGAGGAACCATAAAACAGGTTACATTTTTGTTAATGCTTCGTTGAATAATGTTAGAAACAAGATTAATATTGATTGGAAAAATGTAAAAAAACCAACCCGTATTTATAAGATTAGTCATACAAAGCGTTTGATGACGTGTAGTTTGAAGGTCACGTATTAACAATTTAAATATCTAGAAATTAGAAATTATTTTTTGTGTTTGGTATTCTAATGGCATTTATAATTTGTTGTTTATGCATACAATAAAAGAAATCTTCACAACGGTATTAGCAGACCATTATTAAAAGGCGCCAAATCGAGAGGAATTTTTAAATTGGAATTCTTTAAGGTTTCGTTCGGTACTAACTAGACATTTCTCTAAAAATTACAGGACCGTATTAAAAACAATTATAATTATATTTTTTGATATGTATTAAAATGGTTTTACGAAAAACTAAAAATAAAAATCCGAAAAATCACTTCGCGATTCGAATTTGGGACAAACTGTACACTGAGGAGTTTGTTTATGATATGTTTATTGTAATTATGAAAAAAAACACCTGGATCATTCTACGTATACTAAATTGAAATTTTTTTATTGGAATTTGAATAATTCATACTATTGACTTTTTTATAAAACAATTCAAACATGTGAAATATGTTTGCTGGTTTTGTATTCGATATTAGTGACGACGAAAGTTATTTAATTAAATAGGTATTCACGATTAGTTTCTATAATTGTAGGCAATACCAATCGAATACAATTTGTTGTATAAAAGGGAAATAATAATTGACTTCAAAAAGAACAAGACTGACCACATATTGTATTCAAAATTTTAATTATAAATCGAACGGAAGTAGACCATCAAAGCGTACAGTTTAAATGTCGCATGTACTATATTTATGGAAAATTACGAGGGTTGGTTGGAAGATCAAGAGAACCGACTGTCCCAATAAGATTTGATGAATAGGATTGTCAGAGGGGAATTAATTGCAGGTATTTACTTCGATCTCTCAAAAGCCTTCGATACACTGGACCATAACAGATTAATGTATAAGTTACGATATTATGGAGTAAGGGGACTTCAACTACAGCTTTTCCGATCTGGTAGAATGCAACAAGTGGTACCCAAGTATGAGCTTGGAAATGAGATTTCTACTCTACTTTTAAAAATATTGGAATGGGAGTTCTTCAGGAATATGTTTTGGTATCCCTTTTATTCATAATATATGTGTGTATTAATCATGTTTGGTATCTGGTCCAGATCTAAAGGTCATATCAACGAGAAACTAAATTTCTAGGGGTAGTGCTTGATGAGGGTATGTGTTTATTAGCTATTTCTTCTCATAACTAATTCCGACTACGCCACTGTATCATACTTATAATTTAACTTTTTTTCATCTAATTACGACAGGCAATAATTATCAATTATATTGGAGTAGCAATATTTTTTTCCTTCAATGCAATTAGTCATTTTAATGAATGATATGTATGATTCGTGGGTGGACGACAAATATACATAAGACCAGTTTGTAAGATAGAGGTCACCTATGTCGATGTGGAGATAGGAATTTTTTATTTCGATAATTTGAATATAATTCATATGGTATGCAGTGGACAGTTAAGATGTATGAAATTAAATTCTGTTACACAAACTGGATAAGAAATATTTAAAAATAAACATAATTATGTATGTTAAATTTCTTAACTGTAAGTTGGTTAAGCTGGTTTTATGCGGACGTTTGTCCATAAATTCCTGTATGTTGACAAATTTCTACGGTGAAAACACGCTGTATACTTTTTCTTCCAGAATTGGTTCTCTTCGTGGCAAACACTTTTCAAAACAATAGTATTAAAAGTTATCTAGATCTATGCAAAATATAATGGAAATTCTAGAAAAGTGATAAATTATTTCCAAGAAATTGTTGTAATTGAAATATCGGTAATATTATCCTAATAGTTGATTTTTTATTGATATCAGTAATACAATATTGTGTGGTATTTATTTATATAGGACGACCGCATTTCTCACGATATTTTTGAACAATAATACCGATTTGTTTAATATTTTATGTAGAACATATTCAACACTTTCCAATTCAAAGTGACTTTCATTAACACTTTTAATTGTATAAAATTATAATTTTTTAATATTGTGATATTTGAAATGATATTGTTATTAAACGTACTCAATAAAAGCAAGTTAGTTTGGAAATAATACAACAATTTTTTCTGGACACCTCGTATATCCAATAACCCAAATATTCTAATACAATTCCTGCAGTAACGCCCGTGTCTCAGTACTTTCATTCATCAAATTAGTTTTTCTATTTTAGACTTAAATTTGCTAATCTAAGTAGATAAAATCGAAACACGACTAACAGCTGATGTGATTGTTTGTTGATATTATTCTTGTTTGCTGTCAAATTGTTAATTTTACAGACATTTGTACTGCAAGAACTCGTAAAGCACATCTGACTGATGACAATGCAATGATAAATGACACAGCAATAAACCAAAATGTTTCTGTCACGAACTGTTAAATATTTCCAACGTTGGATTTTTAATGTAAGTTGAAAATTATCTGAAAAATAGTTGTGAAATCGCAAGGCAAAAATTTAGTAAATTTCTTACTGGGTTATCGTGTCTCAAAATCGCCAGTAGAAATTTATTTTTTATTCGTACACTGATCGACAATAAAAAACAGTCTAATCATGCGGGTCATACGATTCAACGAAGACATACTCACAGTTTTTGTTTTCTTTTATTGCGTTTAATCATAACTTCCAAATAAAATCCGTAAGATCAATAAGACAGACTTATGTAATTTTGACAGGAGGAAAAAGGATATGTATATAGTTTTCAGCGATTCTAAAAAGTTTTTCACCAGCTAAGTTTTTATTTAAATATGTCAGTTTTGTGACTTTGGCAATTCAAAGTGACAATATGAATAATAATAAGCAATTTTCCGGTTTTTTGCATCCTCAAGCAAAAAAAGTGTTACTTAATCTGATAGATTATTTCGAAAATGAAAGAAAAATTGGAAATTCGTCAACCAGTGTACAGGAAACAATAGCGAAAGCACTAGGAATTAGTTTAAGGACTGCGCAGAAAATTGTGCATTAAAAAAAAGCATAATATAATACCGAGGAATACTAAAAAATGCAAACGAAGAAAGCCAAAGACTGAGGATTTGCGGCAAATATTAAAATGGAAGTTCGAGATGTTATTTATGATTTATATAGAACAATCAATAAAAAAGTTGGGGTTTCGCTATAAAATAGTATATTACGTAACAAGAGTTGTAAGTAACGTAAATTTCTTCACTTCGTGCGTAATGGGATTACAACTCGTGTAACGTACTATACTTTTTCTACGTCCATCTATTTTCTTCTGAGTGCTCATAATTTCATCTTTTTCACTACTAACAGACATTCGTAGGTAAATTGAGAAAATGTTCGGATACTATAATTTGTTACAAAAATTAACAGCATAAATGAGATGACGTTTATTCCCACATCAAGAAACGCCGAATTATTTTTTTGGAAATTGTAAAATGTGTTGCCGACATTTAGGGGCATCACTCTTTTAATCTAAAATGTATTTCACTAATGCTAAGAGCTTTTATGTTTTTCAATTGATTAAAAGTATGTAAATAAACCAAATAAAGTATTACGTAAATAAAAATTTGATTGCAATTTGATTTAACAAAGAAATCTAAGTTTTTCTATCTAAACGCACGTGTATGTTATGAGATTTTCATTACGTGCATGTTATTGTTAAATGTCACTTACAAGGAATGTTGTCAGTGCGATTTTTGACGTTTACAGACATGGGCGTAGAAAAAGAAATTTAAGTTTTTCAATCTAAACGCACTTGTATGTTATGAGATTTTCATTACGTGCATGTTATTGTTAAATGTCACTTACAAGGAATGTTGTCAGTGCGATTTTTGACGTTTACGGACATGGGCGTAGAAAAAAGAATGTAACCGAAGATTTTTATGTGAGCAGCCACAAATAGTGAGTCAGCGTGTTCAGTTTTTAAAAAGATATACGGAAAATGACAAATCAAAATGTAGAAAAGTGGTAATTTTGGACGTAACGAAATTTCCATTTTTTCTTTTTATTTCTTGAAATAGTTAATCAGGTTAAATACCATTGTATTTTTTGGTTCTCATAATACAATTTTAAAAAAATTGCTCTGTTTATTATTATTTTCGTTTTAAATAAAGAGGCTATTGATTAGGTTATCGGAATAACGATTATATACAGCGTGTTTTTGGAAGGTCTTACCAAACGGTAACCTTTCTATCATTGATTTCTCAGAAAATTTTAATCTTGATGAATGTATAACTTTGTATCTCAGATTTATATGTCCTTCAATTTGCCTGACTCAGATTCCATATTTTTAGAAAAATTTGATCTACTATCGTCATGCTTTTGTGCTTTATTTTCACAAGACATACACCACCCAAAATCTAAATGCATCAAAATAATTTTCTCAAGATACAAAAACATTTATCAATATTAAAATTTTCTGAGAAATCAAGTATAAAAAAGTTTGACATTCGGTAAGAACTTCCGAAGATACGCTGTATAGTTTTTGTAATCTTTGATCATCACATGTACTTACTACAGAATTTTTGCAAAAATAAAAATACCAGGTACGTTTATGTTAATTAAAATAATAAAACCATCAATCTTTTCTCCGGGTATATCTGTAGTCTCACATTTTGGTAACCTCTGAGTTTTCTGATTTGATACATATGGTTAGTGACCTTTGAACCCGCACGATAAGAGCGCTTTTGACTATACTACTCATTTGATTTTGTTGATTTTTTTTATGAATCGTTGGTGAATTCTTTTGAAGCAATACTATGCCAAAATTTTTATGAACATTTTGATTTTTTAACTTGGTACTCGTATTATAAATATTGAAATCAATAATAATTTTTAATATAAACAAAACGAAATTGAATAATTAGGTGAGTCAAACAGTGTCAATGCCAAGCTGGTACTTAAGTGTATAAACTGTTTAAGATTCTAGTCTTGTAACATTTATCTTGAACGCAGTGAAATATATGAAATATTTGGTGGCCTAGGCCAACCTATAATGAAATCATCTGACTATAATGGAATTTTAACACGTTGTTATTATAGCCGCGAGTATGTTTTAGTTTCTTACGTAATGAATGCATCAAGTGACCTTAAATAGTAGTTAAGGCTGTCCATATCACAAGAGAGTAGTATATATTTTCAAAAGTAATTGTTTCTTGAAAGGAAAATCAGTTTTTTTCTCACCTTGTAATTTTCAATTATAATAAATTAAATAATGGACATACTCTAATATTTCAGAAATGTTTCTACAAAAACAACCAATTGCCTAAAACCAAATAAAAAAGTATCATTTCACGTTGATGATAAGTAATTTCAAGTCTACGAGAGGGTAAAGGGGATTTTGAACGAGATTTAATTTCCTCTAGATTTTGCCAGCGACTTCGTCCGCGTTAAACTCGAAAATGGTTCTAATAGGACTTTTAATTAGTTTTTTACGTTATTATGAATGTCAGTATTGCTTTGTACAAGCTTTTAAGTAAGTTTACTGTTTTTTCGAAAAAAATCTGATTGAGTTCTCAAATGTGTCAAAATAAAATGTAGTTTAAATAAAAATCTTTAAGGAGTAGGTATTTGTTCTACATTCAGTTACTTGTGTGGCTGAATCAATCTACAGATTGCGTAAATTACATCCGAACCGTCCGGATTACACAAGTACGACAGAAAAACAGCTGAAAGAGATAGAAAGAATAATTATGCGCGGTCTTAAGGCGTGTACTTTGTTTCACCTTAGGGGTGTATACTTATTTGCCGAGACTGGCCGAATGCTCATTGCCCACCTATTTTAATTAATTTTTACAAATGATTTTTTTGTCTCGATATCGTTGACTTTTTTTCGAGGGTGAAAATACAGCACGTTTGTGCCAGCATTACGCCAAATAATCGAAGAGATATGAGATCAAATCTTTATCACAGATTTGGTTATTGTCTGGCACAGGAAGGTGGTTTATTTGAGCACTTAATTCATTAAAATTATGTTTACCTTTAGAATGGATTTTTATTTTTATTTTTTCAGGAAGTTTATATTTTATGTTTAGAATAGGTGTAGGTACCTACCTACTTATTTTATTTTTTCAATTTAATTTATTAATGGAAGGGATTTTTAGTTCATCAATTATGGTTCTCTCAAGAAATGCTGTTTTATTTTCAAGTTACAATGGCTAAAATAATATCCTATTGTAGTTAGAAATTGTCAACTTGGTCTGAAATGATCATGTTGACAAAAATGAGTTTTAAGATGTACAGGTTACGTAATAACGATTGTATTTTTTTATTTCTTCAACACCCTCACTCCTTCCATCTTGGGAGCATAATGAATACCACCAACTAGTGAATTCTCTCTGTAAAGGACCATTCGGCCAGTCTCGGGAAATAAGTATACACCCCTAAGATGAAACAAAGAGATGACCGCGCACAAATGTTCTTACTCTCTCTTTCATATATCCTTGTCGTACTTGTGTAATCCGAGGCCTGGGTTCCAAAGTAATTTACGCAATCTGTATGTTTGATTAGTTGGCAGTTGTCTGGCAACGGTAATTGTCATGCGGGGGGATATTCCTGTTTTTACGTATTGTATGCATGCCGCTAAACAGTTCTGTTTCTGTAAATTATATTATAAAAAATATAGAAATACAAGTAATACTTTCATTACAGTACAACATACACAACAGTATCAACTTAGATGCAAATCACTCCTAACATAACTTTCTACCCATTTTTAACACCGTTAGGCCCTCGTTTTCACCCACTTAGGGGTAAAATTTCGAAAGATTCTTTCTTTTCAAATGCCTACGTCATACAAAGAACACACCCTCTAAGTTTCAGGTCTCTACGATCAGTGGTTTAGGCATTGCGACATTCAGGACAAAGCATTTTATATGTATAGAATTAAGTAGTAACTAGCTAAAGGTGAGTTTATCTCGCAGAGTATTTGCCTAAGTTGAAGCCTGCAGATATCCTAAAATTCCTCCAGGCAAAAGGACTAAAGGAGCTGCTAGCCTTTAAGACTTTCCTCAGAAACTAAGTAGAAGTAAGGGGGCACAATATATCTTTTAGGTCTCAGTGAATATCACCCCGTATACACACAAACATACATCTCGCAGAGTAATTTAGTTTTGCCTGTTATTTGATATTTGTTTTAAAAAATTATTGTACCACATGGAGTAAATCGTATTTGCTAATAGTTTTAATGATTGCTGTGTTTAATGTTCAACGTTATTAAAAACATTAATTTGTTGTTGTATTTCCTGTTCATCCAATTCCGCAGTATTTTAGACAGATTGAGCCACTTACAGTAGTTATAATATAATATCGTTTGTGAAGAGTTTGTACAGCATATACCCTTACATGCACTGTGGAGAATTTGCGCCCTTTGCACCTCTTCTAATAACCAAAGTTACTAACAATTAGGTATTTACTTTTCAACAACGAGAGGCATATTGTACAATGTTAATAATTCCATTAATTTTGGGGATTTTAACTATGCTGATCTTTATTTAAATAATAATAATTATTTATAGCAAACTGAATATTCAGACTGTTTTTGATCTAATTCCATACATCCTTTCGGTTTTTTTTTCAACCTACTCGGATCATGCCCATCTTGACAGTACAATTAAATCCAAGCATCACGTTCAGTGTCTTCTAAATAGTGATTTTTAACATTGTAACATGTCGTTCAGCTTGTTACGTTTCTCGTTTTAAAATTATTTGATTTAGTTAATTTTAGTGGCTCATTAGTCACTTCCTTCCAAATCTCCAAACATACCGTTGCCTTGTCGCATTAGCCACTCCAAAATAAAACATTAATTTTTATTAAATACCCCTTAGTCCAGTAAATAAAGACCGAGAAACCCCCCAACCTGTTCATCTCATTATTGTCGGACTTTTTTTTTGCAACTTGTAGGTATTCACGGGTAGATTACTCTCTGAAAATATGTCCTCCGCGAAATTTGCGGAAGTGGCTGAAAAATGGCCAATAATCCCAAAAAATTGAGTTTTCCGCCGATATCTCCGGAAATATGACACTTAGAGAAGTGGGGTTTTGCTAGGAATGGAGAGCAGTGTATTACCTACAAAAATGATCCTTATCATTTTTGTCAAAAGTTTAACCGTTTTCGAGATAAACAGGCCCAAGTGTACCTTGGATTTCGAGCTGCTGCGCGGCGTCTGCGGCAGCACGCTCCGTGAATGTAGGCATGGGAGGGCGGGCAAATTGGCCCATAACTTGAGTAAAAATGAATATTTTTTCATGATTCAAAGTGCATATGAAAGGAGGGACCTGTACCTATAACATCGTGTAACTTTTTGGTTTTTTTTATTTTCCAGGAATATTGATAAAACTGGCCAAACTTTATTTTTCGTGAATATTTGACCGCCCTTATCAATCCGTTCATATTTTTTAAATTAAGCTTAGTTTTACCGAAACCTTTTGGATAATGGGACTTTGATAAGTGGTGAATGTATTCCGAAAAAATGAATAAATAATTTTTGTGTATGTTTATAAACAACATGTTTTGCTTGGGACGTTTTTTTTTATTTCCGGAGTTTTCTGAAAATTCTCGGGTCTACCGCAAATTGATAAACAATGATTGGCAATATCGTCTTTTGGCTAAGTTTTTTAGTTTTGCGGAAAATTTTTGCAAGCCTTTTTTTGCAAGAAATATTGATCCAGGGACAAAAATGATGGGGACCATTTTTGTAGGTAATGAACTGTACTTCATTTCTAGCAAAACCCCACTTCTCGAAGTAGCATATTTCGGGAGATATCAAAGTGCATATGAAAAGAGGGACCTGTACCTATAGCATCGTGTAACTTTTTCGTTTTTTTTTATTTTCCAGGAATATTGAAAAAACTGGCCAAACTTTATTTTTCCTGAATATTTGACCGCCCTTATCAATCCGTTCATATTTGTTAAATTCAGCTTAGTTTTACCGAAAACTTTTGGATAATGGGACTTTGATAGGTGGTGAATGTATTCCGAAAGAATGAATAAATAATTTTTGTGTATTTTTATAAACAACACGGTTTTCTTGGGACGTTTTTTTTTATTTCCGGAGTTTTCTGAAAATTCTCGGGTCTACCGCAAATTGATAAACAATGATTGGCAATATCGGTCTTTAATGCACACCATTGGAAAGCTGAAAATGTCCTCTTTTCGATGGTTTTTAAAATTTTTGGCTGTTTTTTAGTTTTCCGGAAAATTTTTGCAAGCCTTTTTTTGCAAGAAATATTGATCCAGGGACAAAAATGATAGGAACCATTTTTGTAGGTAATGAACTGTACTTCATTTCTAGCAAAACCCCACTTCTCTAAGTAGCATATTTCGGGAGATATCGGCCAAAAACTGAATTTTCGGGATCATGGGCTATTTTCCAGCCCCTTCCGCAAATCCCGCGGAGGACATATTTTCAGAGAGTAATCTACACATGAATACCTACAAGTTGCTAAAAAAAAATCCGACAATAATGAGAGGAACATGATATGGTGAAATTGTATGACACAAAATGACAAAATTTGATTAGTTGTTAGAGCTGTCAAAATTTTTTTAACGAAATGTAAATACACAAAACCAATCATTTTTTTTTGCCTTGGGTTTGTGCCCCATTTAGCCACGAAACTTTATATTTTTTTATAATTAATATCCTAATCAAATCCCCCTTTGTTTCATGCTCACATCCCTAAACTACCAAAATTCTGGAGAAAATGAAATAAACACAAGAAACAAGTAGGATAAATAGGGACACCCTCTTCACGCTAAGGTGCTCGTCATATCGACTTTATTTAGTAAGTTTTTATAAGTTTTTCGACCCTACATTTTGAACAGTTTTCTGTACAGAGTGACACATTTAACCTGTGTTTTATTTACAATATTGGGCAAAATGGTTGGCGAAAAAAATGTTTTTCAAAATTAAGGACCATACAATATATTATAAAGTTATTCTTTTTTCTTATTTTTTTGGGAATCAAACCACAATAATGTTTTTTTATTTTTTTATTTTTTATTTCGACGTTTCGGTAGCGTTCCAGCTACCGTTGTCAAGATGAACTAATATAGAAATAATTTTTTGGTCCCTATCTGACACAACGAAAAAATTTGACAACTAGACAATCAATAATATTTTGAAGTTTAAGACTACAAAACTTTGTTGTCAAATGTTTTTAAAGTCCATTCATAGTAGATCACACCTCTGGTAAAATGTGAAATAAAATATTTTATTTTATGACATTCTAACGATATTTATTTCACATTTTACCAGAGGTGTGATCTACTATGAATGGACTTTAAAAAAATTTGACAACAAAGTTTTGTAGTCTTAAACTTCAAAATATTATTGATTGTCTAGTTGTCAAATTTTTTCGTTGTGTCAGATAGGGACCAAAACATTATTTCTATACTATAAATAGTTAATCTTGACAACGGTAGCTGGAACGCTACCGAAACGTCGAAATAAAAAATAAAAAAACATTATTGCGGTTTGATTCCCAAAAAAATAAGAAAAAAGAATAAGTAATGCCACAAGGAACTTATAGAAGATATTATAAAGTTAAGTGTAATGTTTTGTTTAATGATAATTTATCATTTGAGATATAATAAGATAAGAATTCGTATGATACTAAATGAATTATAACCAAATTGTTCATAAATTTTACCTACTGGAAACTGGAAAAAAATAATCTTTTTTCAGATGCACAGCAAAGTTGTAACATTTTATTCCTCATAAAATATTATGGATACAATCCACATAAAGGACGAAGAAATTTGACACAATAAAAATGTGTTTACCATTCCATTTAACCAAAACACCTGACTTCATTAACACTAGTTAACAATGACCAATAACATTATCAGAACAAATTAAATCGTCTTTAGTGACTCACGTGTTTTTCACCTTTTATTATACTTAAACTTTTATACACACACACACACGTTCGCCTTGAAAATTTAAAGTAAATACGTAATAAAAGATAAATTTCAAAACAAAAACAATCAAAAATACACGTAATTTTATTAGTAAAATAAAACACCCTCTAACCTGAATATTTTAAAATTGTATTGTTGTTGTTGACACTCTTTTTGAGAGCAGAGGGAGGACGTTTGGGTTCCTGTGATCGGGTAAGGGTGAGAACAGCCGAATTTTTCGATTTAGGTAACGTATCAGCTTTGATAATAAACTTATTACCCCGCGTTTTTACCCGAATTTTAGGCAACGTGCTCATCTTATTCGTTCGTCACAGTTGAGACTGCCTTATCGATTTCTAACAAACAATGACGCATCGTTATCATTCAAGATAAGCGCAAAAAAAATCACTAACCGACAACATCGTAAAAGTAAACAAAAGATATTTTGAAACAAGTTGAACACGCACTGAAAAACAAGACAAAAACCGACAACGAAGGTATGTTTTAATACCTCGCGCTCGATCCGTTGTTATATTACTGAGTAGGTTGTGTACGCTAATCGCGGACGCAAACATCTAGCTGGGTTTAAGCGATATAAATGCAGTAAGCGCGGATGCCGAGTATTTAAGGAAATACGTTAATACGAAGATTTTAGAAAATACTTTCGTCGCTCTATAAAAAGATCAATCAATATACAGCGTGTCCACGGATGAGGTATCCTCTATAAGTGTGGATTTATGCAGACACATTTAACAATTATCAATTAGCATTTAACAATTATCAATTAGCATTTAACAATTAACATTTATCAATTATAAGTTGAACTACTCATTTTACTATGACTCCATTTATGCACACAATTAACAATTATCATTTATCATTTAACAATTGCGAAGTTGGTCAACTTTTAACTTCTTAAATTAATTGTACCGAATTTTCATCTAGTGCGCAACTAGTACGCAGATCCTGAAGTTTTTACTGCCTTTGTTCAATAAGAACATACTTGCCGTCAGCATCATTAATAAAAGAAAAAAAATCTCAGCTTCTTCAAAATTATTCATCTTCAAAATTATTCCAATGCACAAAGGGACATGAAAATGTAGGGTTAATGGTTATTGTAAATAACTAGAATCTCGGGCTCGTGCGATTGCTTACTATTTTCTCCGAATTTATAATTGCGTCTGCATAAACGATGGCAGTTTTACTAATTGTTAATTGAAAAATGATAATTGGTAAATAGTAATTGATAATTGTTAAATGTGTCTGCATAAATCCACACTAAGTGAGAAATGTTTAAATATTATTTTTAGTAAAAAATGTAATTCTTGATAAAAAGTTTTGCTTGTTCTGAAACCCCAAAAAAATGAAATAAAATTCAAGTTTTTCAAAACCCGTCTCAATTTATAGCCAGTTTTATGAAAACCGTATGAATTTTCGTTCGAAAATAATGTATTAATCTAGTGAGTGACGTTTACGATGTACCAAGTAGAGTTTGTTTAACCATCCTTTGCCGTTACGTTAACCTCAAAATTATAGTCAATGACATATGTTAAGAATTGTTGCAATGATGCGTGTTAAGGTGTAAACTAAAATAGTATAATATGTAATGAAATAATATGCAAAGTCTAAGCTTCATCACTGACAAAATCATCTTCATCATCATTCAGATCTATGATAACAGGATTGCATTTAACGGTAATAGCGGCATTCCAGCATCTCTTTCTTTTGAAAAGTAATTAATCAACTTCAAAATTAAACTTTGCTCTTACTCATTATACCGGGAAAGCATTTTGTCAATGAAAAATTAATTGGAAAAGGCGAAAATGACCAAAAATACTGAACAAATCAAAATATTACATCTGAATTGTCAAAAGTAACAAATAAAATACGTTACTGACGTCATAATACCGTCTCATCTATTTCATGAATGACAGATAAAGCTGGACAATGTATGACGTAACGGCAAAGGATGGTTAAACAAACTCTAACTGTCAACTTTTATAAATAATTTTCAAATTGTCATTGTTTAATAAATATTTGACAACAAGGGAAATTGAGAAAGGCGTACGTTGAGGAGGATGATGCAGCTAGTGCACTAGCTATGCTTTCGTTAAGGGAAAATCCCAAGTTGAGTCTACGAAAAAGAGCAGTGGAGGTTGGTTTTTGCAAGAGTCATTTACAGAAAATATTTAAGCAAAACAAAATTCATCCATTCAAACCGAAATTTATTCATACCTTACAAGATTATGATTATGACACAAGGTTAGACTTTTATGCGGTGATTGGTAAAAAACGTATGCATGACCGAAATTCTTTCACAATAATATTTTGTTTTCTGATGAAGCAACGTTTAAAACAAACGGAGTAGTTTCTTCCCAAAATTGTCGATATTGGGCAAGTGAAAACCCGAGCTACAGGATTAACTGTAATAGTCAATTTGCTAAAAAAAGTTAATGTTTGGTGTGCTGTTTTACCGGATCGAATAATCTGGAAGATACATTAAATCAAAGGGTATATTTTGTATTTGCTGGACAACTTTTTAATACCTGAATTAGAAAATATTCCCTTGGACAAAGGCGTAAAATGTACTTTCAACATTCGGCTAATTAGAGGCTGGCTGGATGAATATTTTCCTGGGCGATGGTTGGAACGTTATGGATCAATATTTTTTCCGCCAGGATCCCCCGATTTAACTATTTTAGATTTTTTTCATGGGGCTACTTAAAACAAAAAGTTTACACAAATAATTTAAGCAATAATATTGAAGACTTGAAACAAGCTATTATTGATGCCGTTAACGAAATTACCCCAGAAATGTTGCGAAAAACAAAGAATTTAGAAAGAGAATTGAGAGATGTTTTGAAGCTGGGGGAGGATATATTGAATAGATGTTTTTTGTTTACTTAGTGTTTCTTACATTATTATTATTCTGTATTATTATTTTTGATAGTGATTATAATAATTCTTGATTAGTTAACATTGTTGTCAAATATTTATTAAAGAATGACAATTTGAAAATTATTTATAAAAGTTGACAGTTACTTGGTATATTGTAAACGTCACTCACTAGATTAATACATTATTTTCGAACTTAGTGCAAAAATTCATACGGTGTTTATAAAATTGGCTATAAAATAAGACGGGGTTTGAAAAACTTGAATTTTATTTTATTTTATGGGGTTTCAGAACAAGCAAAACTTTTTATCAAGAATGACATTTTTCACTAAAACTAATATTTAAACATTTTTTACCTATAGAACACCTCATCCGTGGACACGTTGTAGAAATGAGTTACAGTAGAATTTATAGATATTGAGGTACAGTGTGCAACATTTTAATCAAATAAAACTGAGAAAAATAATAAATTTCACAAATTTTTAAATAGAAATCATACAAAAGGTTTCTTCTTTCTCTATTAAAAAATGTTTCCCAAATTTATTACAAAAAATATTGAACTCACACTCAATGCATAAATTGATATTTTTTTCAATAATATCGTAAACCGGATCAAACTTCCCACCAAACCAGTCGATCTGGCAGCGCCGCTGTGGTACTCGAAATAAAATCAACCGAAAAAACAAAGAAAAAAACTAATGCGTAGTACTTACCTTGACTCGAAGAGCAACTGCGATCACCTCCGGACACAGAGCCTGGCGGAGTCGAAACACCGCTTGTCCTGTCACTTTCGTCTTCTTTCCTTTTAAGAGCCTGGAAATTTATAATCGAAAGTTTTTAAATTTGTAAAATAAAAAAATTATTGAAATTAGCTAGTGGCGCCGTAAATGCTTATATAATTCATAATTTTTTTTGAATATTATGGAAATGTTTTAAATTATAATTAAAAATAAAATCTTAAAAGTGATGTTGATTGTAACGTCAAAAAATAATCTATCGACTACCACACGAGAGTTCGATAAAAATTAGATAATAATTCTCCATGCCTTTTCTCTCTCAAACTTATTGCCAATTGGCAAAAACTACTCGAGCCCTTCGGGCTTTTCTATATATTTATTGTCTGGCAACAAGTTCTCTAAAATCTGTCAAATTATTTTCAATAAAATAAATTATCTCTCTCGTGATATTACTACAGATTATTTTTTGACATATCTCGAAACCGATAGAAATTTTCAATTTCAGTAATTCATAAAGTTCTAGCCAATCAAAACATTATTGTAGTGGGTGTTTTTATCGAATGACAACCACATGATAACGAATTTCTTGATCTGACGCGTCTGTCATACGTAAAATAAATTCTGTTTAAATTGAGTCGAGTATTTAAAATTTGTTGGAATAAAAATATAATTTTCAACTGAATCTGAATCTGAATCTTTGTGTCTGTTTTCTCAGAGTGCAGTGTCCAGTCACCAGGTCGGTAACTGTCTTCAAATGTCTCTTATTCAGTTTCAATAGCCTGGTTGAGAGTTCCTTGTCTACCTTGTTCAGTAAACTCTTTGTATAGAGGAGCCTTTGTGTCGACCTCCATTTGATTTTGTGTTCCCTATCTAGCCAGTTCCCGATTTCCCCTCTTATGCAATCTTTTGTGATTACACAAAACGGTTCCTGACCTATGAAGTCCCCTTTAGAACCTTCTTTAGCTAACTGGTCAGCCATTTGATTACCTGCAATCCCTTTGTTGTCTCTTGCAGACTGTTGAGGGATTCTTTACAGTTTTTTACCAGTCTAGACCTAGTTGTAGGATTTTTTTTAAGGAGCCGTCCCTTCGCCGGTACCACCTCAGCCTCTTGGGCTTATTGTGGATTCTCTTAATGTTCTGACTACAGCCAATCCGTTCCCTGTATTAGCTCATACAGGTTCTTTACTAGTTGGTTGTAGAAGTCTTCTGGATTCATTTGGGGTCTTCCATACAGTTTTTGCCTCCTGGTGGTCCAGCGTCTCACAGTTGCATAATATGTGCAGAGCTGTTTCGGTGTCCTTTTTGCATCTTCTGCATGTAAGGTCTCCGTTATATAGCCCTATTTTGTTCAGGTGCTTCTTTGTGGGAAAGTGTCCCGTAAGAAGCCCCGTTATGGTGCGTAGTTTGTTCCTGCTCATTGAGAGCAATTCTTTCGCTACTTTTTCTGATGGTTCTTTTATAAATTTCTTCCCATGTGTTTACCTGGGCGTATTCTTCCAATGTTTTTTGTGTTGTTCTTTTACCCAGTATCTGAGAATGCCCACAGATGGTTCGGGTCCTTTCATCAGGGTTGACGATCCTGCTTAGTTGTAGGATTACTGATAACTTTAAGCATCAGTCAGTGAATATTTTTATTTTTTGTCCGGTATATCCTCTCCTGATGTTTTCATCGAGTGGTATAAATCTATTAAATTATCTTTGTAATTAATCTCCGATTTGAATTTCTATAAGAGAAAATCAGTAGAATCAATCAAAACATCTTTTACTTTGGCTTTTCAATTGTTAAATTGATATGCTTCAATAACTACGGATTTCACGAAAAAAACCTTTTGACCCGATCGTCAAAAGATATATATTTATCTCCGCTCCAAATTATAATTGTGACAATAATCTAGTACATCGATGGAATGCCAATTCAAAATCTACCTTTCAGTCCCCGGCCAATTTAATGTGATCCGATCGATCGACCCGATATGGTATTTGTTGGGCTTCTTCAGATCTTTTGTTTATAGTTTATTAAATAATTTCTACCTTTCTAGCACAGTGGCAGCTCTTTTAATATTTGAAAGGGGGTATTTAGTTTACGAAATAAATAAGGATTGTATTCTCGGGAAAATAGGGCTAGTCTTTTTAGACGTCAAAATAGTCCAGTAAATAAAGACCGAGAAACCCCCCAACCTGTTCATCTCATTATTGTCGGACTTTTTTTTTGCAACTTGTAGGTATTCACGGGTAGATTACTCTCTGAAAATATGTCCTCCGCGAAATTTGCGGAAGGGGCTGAAAAATGGCCAATAATCCCAAAAATTGAGTCTTCCGCCGTTATCTCCGGAAATTTGACACTGAGAGAAGTGGGGTTTTGCTAGGAATGGAGAGCAGTTTATTATCTACAAAAATGATCCTCATCATTTTTGTCAAAAGTTTGACCGTTTTCGAGATAAACGGGCCCAAGCGTACCTTGGATTTCGAGCTGCTGCGCGGCGTTTCCGGGAGCACGCTCCGTGAATGTAGGCATGGGAGGGCGGGCAAATTGGCCCATAACTTGAGTAAAAATGAATCTTTTTTCATGATTCAAAGTGCATATGAAAGGAGGGACCTGCACCTATAACATCGTGTAACTTTTCCGTTTTTTTATTTACCAGGAATATTGAAAAAGCTGGCCAAACTTTATTTTTCCTGAATATTTGACCGCCCTTATCAATCCGTTCATATTTTCTAAATTAAGCGTAGTTTTACCGAAACCTTTTGGATAATGGGACTTTGATAGGTGGTGAATGTATTCCGAAAGAATGAATAAATAATTTTTGTGTATTTTTATAAACAACATGTTTTTCTTGGGACGGAATAAAAAAATCCGACAATAATGAGTCTACCGCAAATTGATAAACATTGATTGGCAATATCGGTCTTTAATGCACACCATTGGAAAGCTGACAATGTCCTCTTTTCGATGGTTTTTAAAATTTTTGGCTAAGTTTTTTAGTTTTGCGGAAAATTTTTGCAAGCCTTTTTCTGCAAGAAATATTGATCCAGGGACAAAAATGATGGGGACCATTTTTTTAGGTAATGAACTGTACTTCATTTCTAGCAAAACCCCACTTCTCTAAGTAGCATATTTCGGGAGATATCGGCCAAAAACTGAATTTTCGGGATCATGGGCTATTTTCCAGCCCCTTCCGCAAATTCCGCGGAGGACATATTTTCAGAGAGTAATCTACACATGAATACCTACAAGTTGCAAAAAAAAGTCCGACAATAATGAAATGAACAGGTTGGTGCCTTCATTTACTGAACTAAAATAATAGTGCAATACTATTAAAACGCTTTACAAATTAGAAAATTAATTTCCAAAGGATAGACCGTTCACCAAGAAGCATATTGCCCGAGAAGTAGATGTTGCTTCCTGGTGAACGGTCTATCATTTGGAAATTAATTTTATAATATGTAAAACGTTTTAATAGGTTTGTTCGTAGAGCTATCACAAACGGTTGGAAACTGGACGACTTATGCGCAGAGCCTCTCTGTGAACGGTTTTCATTCTCTGCGCACGGTTTTTTGTGACTGCTCTACGAACAAACCTATTATTTGACGTCTATTCATAACACGCTTTACTATGAGAATTGATACAGGAGACTGTAATCAAGTAAATAACTAGTCTTTTTATCTGATCATACTATTCAGGTTTTAAACTTTCAGTGGTTGTCAAATTTATGACTTCGAAAGATCGAATATTCTGCACTTATTAGACAAAAGCACCGCAGAAAGCTCCATTGAAAATTTTTTATTGCAAGTTTGGGCTACCCTTTACTTTAGATAAAGTGGCGGAGGGGGGCAAAAGTGGTGTCATTCGAAAGGGCTTGACGAGCTGAGTCGAATGACACCGGTCCCCACCTGCAGAAACGTCAGGGGCAAAAGCTACGCCACTTTCATTTTTCAATGTTAAGTCTATAAGAAAAATTTTTTCCATTGGAAATAGTATTCAAAAAAGCTGCAACGACGAGCACGATTGGCTAGAACAGGTTGCGCATGCGCAAACGATTATAACGCGACGAAATCGATGTACAGGTGCGTGTTCTTCCTCGCGCATGCGCAAACGATTATACCGCGACGAAATCTTTGGTCACGTGACAATTCGGTATAAATAGAAGCAATGCGTTCCCTTTCCCCTCCAACGGACCCACAGAGACAGTGTTTAGCGCTTTTACCCACTGAGCCACCGTCGCTCTGCCGGTACTAGTTGTGTTTATTTCAGCTTTTGATGAATTTTTTCGAAATTTTGAAAGTGGCGTAACTTTTGCCCCCGACGTTTCCGCAGGTGGAGACCGGTGTCATTCGACTCAGCTCGTCAAGCCCTGTCGAATGACATCACTTTTGCTCCCCTCCGCCACTTTATCTAAAGTAAAGGGACGCCCAAATTTGTTTAAACTTAAACCAATAATGATTCTTTTGCATTTCTTCTGGTAAGCGCTCAGGAATTGTTTCTTTCTCCGTACATTTTATGCACAATTTCTCGTAAACTACTCAGAATAAAAGGTGTGACCAGGTCTAGACTGGTAAAAAACTGTAAAGAATCCCTCAACAGGCTGGCAAGAGACAACAAAGTGTCTCTAATATGGGTGCCGGCACATGAGGGGATTGCAGGTTAGCTATAGAAGGTTCTAAAGGAGACTTCATAGGTCCGGAACCGTTTTGTGGAATCACAAAAGAAGGGAATCTGTAACTTGTTAGATAGGGAACACCAACTCAAATGGAGGTCGACACAATGGAACCTCCATACAAAGAGTTTACTGAACAAGGTAGACAAGGAACTCTCAACCAGGCTATTGAAACTGAGTAAGAGACATTTGAAGACAGTTACCTACCTGGTTACTGGAAACATCTGTACAAAATGAGCAAAGTTAGTGAACCTATGTGCAGGAAATGTGAACTCTATGATGAAACACCTACTCACATAATCTGCTTCTGCGAGAACTTACATGGAATCAGACGGAAGCACTTTGTAGAGGAAATAATTACAACAACTGATGAAAATCCCTCCAGTCAAACTAGTGGCCTACATAGAAGTCACAAAGATTCTGGAATGGAAGTAGATAACATGGGAAATGGTACAAAGATTCAGTTCGAGTGCCTGGGCTGTTGAGCATAACCCAATCGAATGAATGAATGAAGAGGTGTTCAGTAATAATGGTATAAAGTGGGATAGATTTTGCTTGTTTAAACGTAAAGGTGGTTGGTCGTATCAGAGTTGAAAATAATTTATCTACGCTTCTGTATAAGGTAGTCATAATCATAAAGATCTCGTTATACCATTAACTATGTTTTTTTTCTCCTTTCTATTCTTGAATGGAATTATTCTTATTAAATAGAGGTGAATAACTGTTCATTATGATTTATTACGTTTTAATGATCGGATTGTCGTTTGCCGGTAAAAAATAAAACATAAACGCCCATCGTTTCCTTGCTGTGGTTGTTACTGTTATAATTTGACACTTTAAAACTAGTTCTATAATAGTATATTGTATAATTAGTGGGAAAAGCATAATATTCCCAAACGACTGTGATAATTACCACAGGAGTTTGGGAATATGCTTTTCCCAAGAATTATACATACTATTTTTTGTTCGATCGTTGATTAACATTTAAAAAATTAATTAAAAAGTATTTCATCAATATATTAACAATTAATTTGTGTTCAAGAATATCGTTATTAAATTAGATGTTTCTTTTATTTCTTTTATAACAACTTTATCAATATAAAAATTAAAACCATACTTTGTTTCATTTTATTGTAATAATCTATTTGTAACATTACCGCACTGCTATTTTCTAATTGCTTAGCAATTGCCCACTATTCTGGTATGTTGAGCTTTGCGCATAGAAAACAGGTCAAAATAGTGTCACTTTTCCCACGATCGGAGAAAAAAATAATTTTTTGTTTGTCATAAATCAAGTAATTCATCTTATAATAGTTATACAGGATATCAATTATGACAAGTTTGAAATTTGGTAGAATGACATTACGTCAAATTTATTTGAAGTTAAAGAGTTATTGTTGTTGCGTAAAAAGGAAAAAAAATTGTTCTAGTTTTTTATCAAATTGGATAAACGTATTCTTAAACTTCATTTGTTATACTAGTGAAATAAATATGTTGGTGAATTCGCCATTATTCGCTCTCCTTAATCAATTCGACAATTTATAAGAACTATCGATATCACAAATCTAATATTTATATACGTACTTTAAAGAATGTTAACCTATTCCCTTTAAATATTACCCAACATATAAACTTTACATATACTAATAAATTTTACTGTTTAGAAAGTGAAAGTGCTATGTGGAATAAATGTCAACTTGTTTATTTTTTTTGTACGTAACAGCAGGTCTTTTTAAAAGAAGGTAGCGACATTTGGAGATCTCCAATTGCCTTTAATAGACATCCAAAATAGTCGTTATGTATGTAACTAATAGATTATAATTAATTTTGTATATTATATCACAAAATTTTATACAATTATTCAAAAGGGTAGATCATTTTAAAAATGAATACAGAGTTTTCCAAAAGTATGGAATCAAGTAAATATATTTAAAACGAAAAGGTTGATATTTATAAAACTTACAAGACAAATACAAAGACGTATATGTCAATTTTACTTCCGCTTTATCTGGATATGTCCTCAAATTTTATTAGGTGCCTATTCACATATTTTTGAGTTGCTCTTTCCAACACTATTTTTTACCTCAAATCTTGTAAGTAATTTGACCGTCTAATTTTGGCAAGTGATTTAAGGTAATCACAAAGAAAAAAATCTAAAGGATTAAGGTCTAGAGAACGAACAGACCGCTCTATCAATCCTTAACGTATAATTTAGAAAATTGGCATCCTAAAAATTCATTAATGCGGACCAAATTCAAAAACGATTGTCAGGATATATTCAAGGATGTTAATAAACTCGTGTTGCATAATAGTGCACGACCTGATTTTTGTACAGATCCACTGACCTTATTTAGGTACACAGAGTCAGACAGTAGCGCACCTATATCCTTTTGAAAATTTTTCAATTGATCGAATTAATAATAAATAATGGTATACAGCACAGACCACTCTGTATGATGAAATATCAGTGGGAAATTCAACTCCTGCGGGGCCCACTTAAGGGCGGAAAAAAACCTCAAATAACATTTTTTCCGTATCACGGGGTCCCCGAAGAAACGCGGAGCCCGGTGCTTAAGCACCTATTTTAATCTGGCACTGTGAAAGATAGATAGTTTTTTTTAAATACAACTCGACAATTGTTTCAAACTTACATAAATATCTTTCACTTCATAGAAAAATATAATATTTAACTTAATAATTGTAAAAACTCGGAATTATCGTGTACTCGCAACATGTCAGTCATTCCACGGCCGTTCTCAAGTTCTTGATAACTGTAGAAACAAGATTGAAACTCAACTGTACATTTTATATTAAAAACCCTATTAATAACCAAGAAATTGTTCTCTAATGGTATTCTACTGTTTGCCAACAGTTTCAGATTGGTGCGTAAAAATTATTTTGTAGTTCAATTCGTTTTACCGTTATTCTGCTAGGCGTTATAGTTTTTTTTTGTTCTAAAATCGATTATTTAGACGAGCTTTTATTTCCAACAGTTAGAGTGATATCAATTTTTTACTTTATTTAGAAATATTATGTAATTTTTTATACCAGAACAACGTAAAATGTTCGTTTAAATTCAGTGATGAACCACCATATTTACATAATTTCTACTTACATCTGTTCCTAGGTAAGTGACTAGGGAACAAATAAGTTTTGAATGGAATGTGACCTAGGTGCAGTGGCGTAGCTACCGGAGGGATAGATGGAGCTGTGCCCCAGGACCCCCAACATCAGGGGCTTCCTCGGACTCTGACTTACAAACTATAAATTGATCTCGTGAATATTTCTTCCACATTTGGAATATAAATAAACCAGATTCCAGGAACGCGACTTTAATAATGGCAACTTATTTGAAAAAAATACAGGAAATCCCCAACAAGTCTCGAAACTTGCGGGAAATTCCCTTGTATTCTTAGGCTCGTTTCACAGTCGCTCCGTCGAACAGCACGTTTCAACCCGCGCCGTGACTCACGCTGCGTCACCTCACCAAGCTGCGTCTCATTAATTTACAAGTTGTATTTGGTTGCTTAAGTTTGTTATGAACTCGAATGTATTACGACAAATCTGGAGTAAGTCGAATTCGTAACATGACGAATACGGAAGAAACGATTTTAACAGTTTAGTTGGTGCCCTAGTTTATTTTTTGCCCCAGTGCCTTTGCTACTTAGTTACGACACTGCCTAGTTGGAAGATCTTAAACAGAATTTCGGACAGAAATAGCCAGAATAGAAGCTTACATACTGGGTGAGATGGAACGAAAGAAAGTAAAGATAATAAACAACTTTCAATCGATAAACTAAATAAATTTCGTACAACTTTCGTTTAAATTAAAAATATTCCCATACAATTATCACGTACCGTTTTTCTAACTTACTTCTATCACTCTGAACTTGACATTGCAAAAGTTGTTGAAATCACGTTAATAACAGTAATGTGCCTACATTTAAATGTTACACGGGTCAGGAAAAGATCAGAGATCCAAATATCTCACTCGACAAAAACCACTTTAGTGCACGAACATAGAAAATTGCCAGGCACGAAATTTGTTCATTATTTTTTTTTAAGTAACTTTTTCTTCATTCTACTTCAAATCGAACCGTGTAATTAAGCTTTATTTTAAAAATTCAACCACTTTAAATGTTATAGGTACATGCAAGGAATTTATTGAAAGGCGAAAAAAATTTCGAATCCAGAATTAGCAATAATCATTTATTACGAAGATGACTAAAAAGCTACTCACACTTGGCATCTGACAGCTGACACAGAATGTAATGCTTTGACAATTGACAACTGACGCAGAAGTCCTATACTTTGATTTTGACAGAACTGTGACATTTGACACAGATATAGATGGCGTGACAATCAGGCAAAAAAGGCTAATCAATAGTTAAAAAAGGGAGGAAAATTCAATAAAAAAAGCACATTTTAAAACTGAATTTACACCAAACAATAATTTTTGTGTGTCCTGTGTAAACTTGTCGTTTTTTAACCAGCAACATTTAAAGTTCAAAGATCTGGTGTATAGTATGACCTACTACTATGGCATTTAACCAAGAAAAATACAAATGTAATTTAAAGAGCACTAAATCATAAGTGCTTTTTCGCGGTAAGTTCGGAACTAAGCCCAGTATAATATACTTTTAAAATAATCTAAAAGTATGTCAACATTTTTCCTTTGTCGCTTAGTTTAAAGTGATTAAGATGATGTTTATTTTACCTACTTTATTGTATGCATTGATTTGTAATAAAAAAAATTGAACTATGCCAAGGTTTTACGATTATTTAGGTGTTAATTATACAGGGTTATTTTTTTTCGATGGCATTATAGCAAAAACCACATATTTTTATTCCTAACATTTCCTCATATATAAGTACAGTGTGACTAGAGGTCCGCCGGCGGAAAATACTGTAACTTGCATTACATACCTACTTTACTCCGTCCTGAATCCCGTCTAAAGTTTGCTTTTTCAAGAATTTCATCCGAGTCCCGAGTTCCATTTGCTGTCAGACTTACAAACCCAAGAAAATAAATGGAATTATATATTTATTTTATGATGATATCCGCACATTGTGTATTTGAAGAAGGGGAAGAAAATATCATCATTGCATTCACCCTTCCCCTTAATATAAAATAATACCAAACCAAATTTCGTACGAAATTCAAACTTTAACTTCTAATTTTAAATTCATAATTCCGAAGGCGGAACTCTAGCCACAGTGTTACAAGTGTAACAGTTTCAGAGACTATATATTTTTTCACGTTTGGAGATTCGTAGGATGTTACTTGAGGAAAAAAAACCTAAATCATGCAAAACATGTGCTTTAATTATGTATTCATTAAAATACCGTCGAGAACAGATGAATTCAGTATTGTTATTTCTTATCTGAATGTAACTGTTCACTTCAACAATTGCAAATTAATGTTTCGAACGTGTATTGTTATTATTTTGTGAGAATTTAGAAAATAAAATGTTTAACCTCGATATATATTAAAGGCAATTTTTTTCTCAGATTAGTGATTGCCTGACAGACCAAGACCACTGATTTAGCTACTGAAGGACACCATAGAAGATATAACAGGGGCAGAATACGGGAAGAGATGGAGCGAGAGAAGCGATTGAAGCACTTCGCAACAGCTCTTGCCAAGAATAAACAAGGAAAGAATAAGAGACATTCTAGGATATAGAAAGGACTCAATTCTGAAGATCACGGGACTGATCACTGGACACTGCACAGTAGGGGCAAGACTTCGGAAAATCAAGGTAAAACTGAGACGGTGGAACCTCTCATGTGTCTATGCCCATGCCCTAGCAGGTAAGCGCCAGAGGTATTTGGGGAGTAAACGACTTGAGGGTCTAGTAGAGGCAGCAAAGATGGACATTGGAAATTTGAAGAATTTTATAGGAGGATGGAAATGTCTAGGACAAGGAATTAAAGGAAAGATATAAAGGACCAAGGATAGGTAAAAACAGGATGGCTCAACACCATGAGCCAAAGGGTATCGCTATGGGCTTAGTGCCTCTGAGTGGACCGGGGCCGGTAAGAACCTGGTCGCCCATATAACCTAACCTAACCTAGTGATTGCCTGTCAACAAACTTTAAAATAAACGCTTCGTTTAAAGCTGTACCTAAACCGGATTTTAAAAGTTGATGAGTCAGTTGAAAAATGGAATTAAGCCGAGAAAATTTTGGGCAATGAAGCACCACATCAGTCGCCAATTTTTGGTTGTGTATTTCAAAGACAACAATTCAAAAAAGATGGTGGCAACATTTGTCTCAAAAGCGGGTCATGTTGTAACAATTCTGCAAGATCAAAGAACAGTTACTGCAGATTGGTACATATCGATTTGTTTCGTAAAACCAACCCCCAAAGACGAAAAATCTTCCACCAAGACAATGCAAGCTCCCACTCAGTTCGGAAAACAATTGAGTTTATATCGGCAAAAGCCTTTTCAACATCCGAAAATAGAAGTAAAAAACAATTAGAATAATTCCGTTATACCAGTCTGAAATTTACGGTTAGAACGTAGACAGGGATTCGTACCCGATAACATCGATTCTCTGTAAACGGATAATTCAATTAAAGTTGAAATCAGTTACAATAATGAGATTTAGCGCCAAAAAAATAAAAAAAAATCCATTAGACTTTAACGATACATCTATCGAAAAGAGGAAATGTAATAATGTCACAATTAAACCAGATTGAATACTGGAAATAATTCAAGCATAGTATAAAAAAAGACAACCGCGTAACAAAAATTTTGTGGGTTAGGAGAACCGCCCAAAACTGTCTACCTATACCGACAAGTTAATAATACCATGAATAGGAGATAAAGACAGGATGTAATAAAACCAGTGTTGCAATAGTAAGAACTTAGCCATTTTCGTGTTCAACTCGGCTCAAGTTACCACATAAATGCACCACTTCATCCTACCTTAGAAAAACGTTTATAGCGTGTTTTTATCAGGCTTGCTCTACTCAAATGAGTGAGGGTTTCAAAGTACCATTGTTTCCATGCCTTCAATTACCCTTACTTCATTCTTATCGCCTTCCCGTATAGTGTTATCGCAATTCGTGCTGAGTTGCCGCAATAACGAGGGTCCTACCTTAGGTGTAGTTACTTTTTAAATAAAGACCAAAGTCGTTAGCATGCCCAACTTAATGAATTAGATTTCTTAAAAAGCGGTAGGTACCTCACTCAGGAGTGGGTGCATTTTGTCGGTTGCTTTAATGTCAATATTTTGGTTCAGAGCGCCACCGAATTTTACTCCCTATGGAAAACGCGGAAAACAAAGGCAGGTACCTGGTAAATAAATTAAGCAGCCTAGGTTGGTGACCACGATAGAATGTTGTTTACTAATAAATCTGTAGTACGGTATAATACAAGTAAAATTCTACATTTCTATACTTAATTGTACCTACTTAATTGTTGGGTTATGACAACCAATAACTACTTAGCACTGTATGATCATACAAGCTTTACAAGCCAGTTCTTTTCTAAATCTATTTATAATATATTTATTTGGATACCTTAAAACCCACCCATAATAAAACAATATTTAACCAATTCTAAGAAATTTACAATAAGGGAAAACAAAAAAATACAAAACGTAAAGGTTATTTAGTTTGGGTTTCAGCCAAACTAAACAGTCGAGTCCGGGTCTTACAGTCAATTTGTCAATATCGGCGCAATCACTATGAACTAAGGTTGGGTTCCAGCCAACCCTAGTTTAATGATAAAAAAAAAATGTCAAATCTGGTAAACTAAGGTCAAGTAGTGTGAAGTAGTGAGATCAGTGATACAGGGATTCTTAACTAGAGTACTTAGCTGCTATGGTGTCGGTCGGAGTTCCAGCTACCTATCCACGATGTAGGGCAACAACCAAGTTCCAAAGTGTCCAATTCAAAATTTCGGTATGATAAAGTCCTAATAATTATTGTCTCTACCCATTTAAGCCAATGAGCCAACTAAACGAGTGACTATCCAAGGGAAGAACCCTAAAATGATAAACCTTTACTATAAAAAAATTGCATACCAAAATATGCAACAACTATCAACCTTCCCTTTTAAGAAAATAATCGAAGTAATAACTTACCTCAACACAATGAGGGTTCAACTAAAAGACCACGCTGGAATAGGGCAGGAATATGGCCCGATGTCAAAATGAGCCTGCGGCAAGTTCTTATCAAATATAATCCCTTTCGGTTAATACAGCGGCTTCTAAATATTCCAAACTACTGCCGACTATATTCTATTATCTTTCTGTGCAAATCAAATCCCGATTCAATACGGCTAAATCCAAAATTTTCCAAAATTCACAAATGCCTTGCACAACGATGAGAACCGCCAAAGTACGTTTTCCCCAACAAACGTAGCGGTCGCTTCCCGTCCAATTTTACTCAAAAATGGCTAAATCAGTTTGACCAATAAACAATGGAAAAATCAAATTCGAAATCTATTTATAAAAAACTCAACTCTTATTGTTTCAATTGGCAATATACGTTGGTTAACCCAAAAACAGAATCCAACACTTCCGAATTCCAAAAGTGTTCTCACTATTCTCAATAGTCTTGTCTTACTCACCCAAAATGAAAGAGATAGATAATCAATCGATCGAAGGCTGTACAGCTGACACACGCAAGGTGCACCAGTGTACCTTGTGGCGAAATTTCAATTGACTCTTGACAGTTCTACTATTTAACCAAAACAAAGGCATGAAAACAGAAAACAACCCGAAATATAAAGATTATTAGAATAAACCCAGGACTTCCTTATGAAAATGGCAAGAACTAATATGCATCCAGGTAAGCCAACTATATTTCATCAATTAATATCTACTGACTAGCTTATTTGTTTAATATACATCCAACAGCTAAGACAGTGTACAGAGTACGTATTTTCATTTAATCTTCTCCAGTTTCCTAAAGGAAAATTAGACATAGACAATTTATATGCAAAGATAAAGCTTAGTAAAATAATATTCGATAGTTATTTATAAGTATTTTGTTATATTTTAGACACTACACAATGACAAACCCAAGGCAACAAAACAAAGGAAGGTTACTGAGAAATCAAAGTTCCATGGAAAATACTAGAGTGGGGTAGAAAATAAATGACTAGAAGAAAGTGGATACACAAATGTTCATATAGAAACAACCTGAGTAAGTTCCTAGTCATAGAAGATCACAATTTTTTTGGTAAGATAGACTCGATTGTTTCCGAAGAAGTGTTTAGTGTTATGGTCATCTCATCATTTTAAACGGTATTTATGCTGATAATATTCTAGTTTTGCTATATATATTTGTAAGTGGTTTTATAGGTAATACAGTTCAGTGTTAACAAATTCATGTATAGTTATTTATTACCTCTTACTTGAAGAAAATTGGAAGCCTGTAATAGTAGATCATTAAATTATTTTATTTGGATCATAATGAAATTCTCAGAGAATTTAAACCATAACAATAGCAACATCCTATTCCGGCATAGTTATTAGGTATCGCCACGTAAATGGTTGGCATTTGAACGATTTTGTGGAGATAGAAACAACACGTCTTATACCCCTCGTTTACGCTGTTCGATGTGTCTTAAACGTCAAGAGGTGTAAGTAACTTTAGAGGTTTAACTAGAATTATTTCGTAATGCTATTAGAATCAAATGGTAGATTGGGAAGGAATAGACAAGTGTGGAATTTGGGCGTTTAGTTCATGGTTATACTCGTAAAAGTGATAAACATTTTCACGATTCAATTTCTAGAAAGTGCTTTCAAAAAGTAACGTGGTTTAAGAAAGATCAAGTGTTGATATATAGTTCGTGATGTATTATTGTCTAAAAATATTTTTTTTAAATATATTTACATCCTAAAGAAACCTTTCTTTATTAAATATCAAACTCGTGAATCTAGAACGTGAAAAAAATAATAAAGAGTTCAAGATCATGGGTTTATATTTTTACTGTATATCAATTTCTCGAGTCAAGTTTTGAATTGTTGAAATAGTTCTGCTTCAATAACTACTAATTTTACCAAAAAAAATGAGTTTAATCTGATCAAATTGTTACAATTCTCACTTACAAAAATAAATTTTATTGAATTAATATACAGTATGGTCCACTTAAGATCACAGCTTTTAATAGAGATAACTGGGTGTTGCACTGTGTGAAAGTCGTAGAAAATTAAAAAATGCAGAATTTTTGTTTTCAATATTTTGTTACATAACCTCAAAAATCACTGCAAATTGAAATAAAATATTAACTTACTTAACGAAATCAATTAGCACCCGATGAGTTGTCTGAAAATTTTACCTAAAATCATGAATTTTTCAAAAATTTAGCAAAAAAAAAGAAAAATTTTACTTTTTAGAGATACAAAAACCTATAGTTGTGCAAATTTTCATAATGAATGGTTTTTTGTTGGATTTTTACTTCCAAATTTAGAAGTTGTGAAGAAAATATTTTCTATTTTACTTTTTTTGATACAACAACAACCAATTTCGCTTCCCAACTGTGGTTAACGACGAAAATCAGGCGCACATTTTATAAAAAGTACTTTCCTTATTTTCATCCCGTCCATCATCTTTTCAAGTTTTCGGTTCGAACTTCTATATAAAGATGAAAAATATAATTTTGCTTACAGGAAATATTTTCTTCCCACATACTCTCGACTACATAGCACATCAATATTTTCAACCGGTTACATAATTCCGATTGATGAAACAATGTTTTTTTGCTCGAGGTGTTGTTTACTAATGGTACTACCGTTCGATCGAGTACCACAAAATTTACATATTACAATACGCACGGTTCTAGTTCAAGTAGTTATATACCTTGCGAAATCCATAAAAAAACGAACGTAAACATCAACGAGATTACATTTTGTTTCGTAATGCGTTTATTTTTGGATCTGACGTAATCGATGGTACTTTTCTAATATACAGGGTGATTCGTTAGAGCGATAAAGAGACAATATCTTGTGAATACTAGAAGATATTCGAAATACCATATTTTAAAATTAGTCGAAAAATGTACAGAATGCCGTACCAGATCAAAGTTACATTTTTTTAACTATTACACCCTGTATTTTACTCCAGATCACTAAGTCCAAGGATTAAGTGGGGAAAGGGGTAAAAACACCATCGTGGTTCAAACAGAATTGGCAAAAACATAATAATCTGCACTGATAGCAGACAAGCTCTACTAGCCTTGAACAGACAACGTGTTACAGGGCTAGTATTAGAGTGCTATTGAGATTTAGTTAACGCCTTGGTAGATAACAATATTATCCTGAGGTGGGTTAAGGGGCACGACAGGAGCAAAGGTAACCGCATTGCTGATTCTTTAGCTAGGGAAGCGGCTGGACTAAGAATTCTTGGACCCGGCGACACCTACGACCTGACGATTTGCGGAACTAGCTAAATGTTACACCCATGCTCAATCTCTAAAGAGATGGGATGCAGTCTTGCCAGGATCACCCTGGGCGACCCTGGGAAGCTGGAGCCGAAAAAATATTTTGGCAATGACCAGGAAAAACCTACGTTTAACGGTAGGATTTCTGACTGGCCACTGTCAATTAAGGAAACACCTCCATACAATGGGGCTAGTGGACACAGCTCTATGCAGGAGGTGTGAACAGGAAGATGAATCTGTTAGACATGTCTTATGCGAGTGTCCGGAGTTATCGTCAATAAGAAAAATGTGTTCGGTGAGTTTTGGCCTACACCTGCCGATATAAAGAAGTGTGACCTGTCCACCTTCCTGGAAAGGACAGGATGGGCGATGATCTAGGAAGACAACTCCTCGGGAGGATGTACAATGGGTCACATGTGGCCTAAGTGCTGTGGGCCTAACTCACTCTCCCTACTCTACAGATACCCTGTATTTTACTTCAAATTTGAATCCTGCTTCACTTCACAATTGAAATGATATAAAAAATTCCATCCTATGTATGTACTTTTTAATATTAGCCTAGTAAAAGTACACATAAAACCTCACAAAAAATACAAAAAACTTGATTTACTACTAAACACATCTACTTTCGAAACTACTATACAGTTCTATAAATATCAAATTTTTTAAATAATAGACAATTATTTAAAATAAATACTTAAATCAGAGGGCTGTCAGCAAACCTTCTATAACTTTTTATACCGTTTATGATATTATCTAAAAATTTGTGAACTTTATAATGAACCTATGAAGAAGTGATCGCGATATAAAAGAACATACCTATGGCTCGGGTAATAAAGAGAAGGGAGCATAAATAAAGGTGAAAAAACAGGTGAGAGAGCGTGGAAAATCGATGATAAAAGTTTAAAAAAAATTATTTTTTTCAATTTATTTGTAGATACCCCATTTTAGAACACATTTCATATGAAAATTTTTTTTCTAAATGTCATTGCTTATTTACTAACATAAAATTAAAAACAAGAAAATTGATGATGTTCAAAAATACTACTATGGAAATTTCGTATATATTTTAAAAACTAATGCAGATACAAAAAAAATGTTCAGACAAATTTTGTAGATAAATGTATTAGCTACAATTTTTGATTTGAACATTGTTCTGTGTTTTCGTTATTTAAACAATTAGAGTGAGAAAACAAAAACAAAAATTTTCACTCGACGGTTTTCCGGAAAATCGCATGGCTAACATCGTAAAGTTTTTCTCATGTTAATCACAACCCTTTTAAATACTCAATTTTTATTTTCAAGTTTTTTGCGGCATTTTACGGATATTTTGTGTACTTTGACTACGCTATATGGAGATTACGTTAAATATTTGAAACTAGATAGCGTCTAATCATTGTTCCCATGAACGTGTACTTTTTCCACAATTTAAAACCGTTTCTCTCTATATCTTACCGTCTTCGAGATCCCAAAGATAAGCCTCGAATTTGGGACACATCCAAATACAAATGTAAGACCATTTATATACGCTTAACATAAATAAATCTTGATGTACGTCTAAATAGATTTGCTATTTCCATTTGGTGGAGAAATACAATTATCTTCTTCTTTGCACGTGATATACTCGTTAGTTTAGATTTACTGAGATTATAAAATAATTTATTTACCATATTTCATTCATAAATACTAGAAATGTTGATCTGTATTCATAAAAGACAATCATTTAGAATTTTTTAACTTTTTTCTTATTTTTTTGGGAATCAAATCACAATAATGTTTTTTATTTTTTATTTCGACGTTTCGGTAGCGTTCCAGCTACCGTTGCCAAGATTAACTATAGTAAAGAAATGATTTTTATGGTCCCTATCTGACACAACGAAAAAATTTGACAACTAGACAATCAATAATATTTTGAAGTTTAAGACTACAAAACTTTGTTGTCAAATTTTATTAAGGTCCATTCATAGTAGATCACACCTCTGGTAAAATGTTAGATAAAATATTTTATTTTATGACATTCTAACGATATATTCGCTATGTGCGTACCTACTGTCGCCCCCTCGCGGCTTAAAAACGCAAGTTACGACAGAGATTTACACGTAAAGCTTATGGAAGCAACAATTATTATAAAGATAAGGAGCCTTTTAGCTTTCACAATGTAAATAATTTGAAAATATAAGTGCCTAATGACATAATGTTCAGTATTTTATAAGCGACTAGGTAAGTAATCGTTTTTAAAATGTATTTTTTTTATGTTAAGTGTAGATTTGTAGGTTAGAATCAACGGAGATAAACGTTGCCTAAAATCATTAATAAAAATCGATTATTCCATTTTTCATTCTGCTAAATGAAAAGTGAACAAACGCATCATATTATATCTACAATTATTGCTTAATGAATATTTATGGCTTTCAGCTCTGTATATATTTGTTGTGGACTTTGAACTTGCACTATTTACAATGAAAATTATAATAAAAACTGGGTTTGTGCTTATATCACACGGTATCAACTTTCATCCCAACTCGCAGCCAAAAGGTCAATCTCTGGTGGAATCTGGTCATGTAAGAGATGTACATGAATTCAGAGAAGATGGAAAAAGCTACTTAATTCAATCTAAAATCATCAGACAAACTGCAGTCACATCTACACCTTACACTACAAAACTCTTTGTAGGTCTATTCAATTAATTTTCAATCCATGTTGATCCGTCTGGACTGAAATAATAAATGTATTTATGAAAACATAAACAAACTACATAAAATTGATGGAGAAAACATGACGTATAGAATACTGTATCAGTGCACACTGTATTTTGAAGTGAGGTTAAGACACTCACTTTACTCTTTTTACAGCTGCAATCCATTTTTTCCTTTGTACCAACTTGTGTTGCGGAGTAGGAAACTTGTAATATTTCACATCACTGTTATTATATTATCCTGTATTTTTACAATTAACAACAGAACAACAGTCGTGCCCCATTTTCCCCTTTATTCATATACAATATACCACGTCAGTCTCTGACCGAATTGCGAAAATTCACCACTGCGCGCGCTGGGATAGTTTCGCCTATCCCCTCCAACGGTCCGCACACAGCGAATAGTCCACTAGAAATGGAGTCCAGTGAAGTGCACGTTCCAGGAACGGTTTTTATTGGGATATCCCGTTAGAATGTCATAAAATAAAATATTTTATTTCACATTTTACCAGAGGTGTGATCTAGTATGAATGGACCAATAAAATTTGACAACAAAGTTTTGTAGTCTTACACTTCAAAATATTATTGATTGTCTAGTTCTCAAATTTTTTCGTTGTGTCAGATAGAGAACAAAAAATTATTTCTATACTAGTTAATCTTGACAGCGGCAGCTGGAACGCTACCGAAACGTCGAAATAAAAAATAAAAAACATTATTGTGGTTTGATTCCCAAAATATACGAAAAAATAATAACTAATGCCACAAGGAACTTATAGAAGATTTTTTAACTTTATCCCACTTCTGAACCGAAACGGTTTTATAAAATATTCAACTGATCGAACGAAAATCTCAACTTGTTCATGCGACTCCCACAATGTTTTTATTTGTGTTCGACCTGGTTTTACAAAGCTCTTCGTGTCTAAATTAAACAACAAACTATATTTCTACAGTTTCCAGTTAAAAAAATGTTTTTCTTGAGTTCATGTTTATTACAAGCTGTTATCATTCAAATCATGTGTAATAAAATGTAAATAATAACAAGTGATATCGATATTACGCTAGACAAGAAACAGATATTTTGGCGAAGGAGCCGGTTCTATACGCGCCTTCGCCCAAAACTTTTTTTGTCCAGAAATCGATATTTTTTAGCAATATTTCGAATAATAAATCTTACGTTTTTTGAAGTTTTTTCACTTCAAATATCAAATCTGTCATAAAATATATTAAGAATACCAATACACCAAAATAATCTCACCTTCAAAAATTATTAAGCAGAATGGAAAAAGAAAAATTAATTTTCAAAATTACCGCATGCAGACCCCTAAATTGTTGTAAGTAATAAAACAAAGCACACATAAACACCACCAGCTAAGAAAAAATCAAAAAAATTTAATAATGACATACCACGGAATTCTTTAAATGAATTTTTCAACTGTGTTTCGAATGACAATTGACATTTCGTTAAAATAGTGACTACTTTGAAACAGAGTTTTACAAAATGGTAACAAATACACTTTTCCTATGGAAGACTATGTCCATAGCAATCTTCAATGTCTACATTAATTAACCGACTTATTGTAATTATCCTGTGGTACGTCATTAAAAAAAAGTGTAATAAAAATTTAAAATAGTGAAAGAGACCTGTGCAATGATGGAAGCCACCTTGTCTTTATCTATGGTCACTGAGGTGATTCGCTTGTTCTTGAGATGGTGTGGAGTGTCGCGCCTGTGCAGACGGCTTGGTTTCGATGAGGAATCTCGCTCGTCGGATGACGAAGAAACGCGTCCAATGAATCCGACTCGGCGAAGAGTCACATGATCCTGTAGGAGTAGAACAAGACCACCCTCAGAAATATTTTATAGTTAGAATGAAACGTGCGTAGCGTTAGTAGCAGTCCCTTTAAAGCTAAGTCAGTGGTTTCCAATCTGTGGTGCGCGCCCCCCGAAGGGTCGCGTGACTGTTGCAAGGGGGGTATGCAGCTGTTTCCAAAATATCATTTTCGAATACAAACCAAAAAAGTCGAATAAGTGTCGAAAAAATGAATCAGCAAAATAGGTATACGTAATCCACAATCGAATTTATTCTTTTTTTTGTTTTTATTACATTTAAAATTATTGTTTCTTATAATAAATAATTATAGTATAATTTTACATAATATTTTATATTATTTTGTAGCCCATTTAAATAATTTATAATATCAGTTGAGTATTTATGAAATTAGATTGTTAGAAAAATTAAGGGGGCGCAACAAATTTTTTTAAGGAAGGGGGGCGCAGGTACAAAAAGGTTGGAAACCACTGAGCCAAGTATTCTTAAATGTAATTGATGCTGGGTTAATAGTGTTTCTAACCATGATAGACCGTAATAATTTGGAAAAAAGTTTTAAAAAAGGCCATACTAGAGAACAATCGAAGCTCAAAATGAAAATGTTTTGAAATTTTCTTTCAGGGCTAGAAATTTAATTTTTCCAACGTCCCCCTGTATATGTGGAAAAATATAATGTTTCTCCACGACTATGTAATAATGCACAAATTATTTTTACATATTTAGATGTATAATGATATAAATTCTTCACTCCAGCGAAGAAAGAAATAGAAATCACTGTCATTCCCGATGGCAACTTTTTTTTAAACATAGTCGTGGAGAAAGTATAGTGTTTTACTTGTGTAGAATGGCTATTATTCACTTGGATGATTCCAAAATTCACTCGCTGCGCTTGCTCGTTTTGAAAACTTCATCCGCGTGAATAATAGCCATCATATTATACTCGTTGAAGAATATACTATTCTTTCGTAATAGTGTACTGGGTCACCTAATAACAATGGCAACAGTTTCTGGTACATCTTCGGGAAAAAAGTTTTATATTAAAAATGAACACTTATATTTATTTCACTAAAGTTTCCTGTACAAATTGTCATATTTTAGTAAAGCCTGTTATCAATAGATCAATACTTTAATTTGATTATAAGGCATTACAAAGTTTTTGAAAATTACTTTTCAAACAACAGTCCGTTCACTAAGAAGCAACAACTACTTCTCGGGCTATGTGCCCCGAAAGATACTGAATTACACTTCCAAGTTAAACGAGGTTGGGATATCAGCACGATATAACCAACCATTCTAGTTTGTAATTAGAAGTTACAATATCACTTGTAGACCGGTTTCGGCGTATTTGCGCCTTATCAGTCTGTCAGGGCACATAGCTCGAGAAGTAGTTGTTGCTTCACATTGAACGGTCTCTGTTCTTTGAAAACAGATTTTCAAAAACTGTGTAAGGCGTTTATAATAGTATTGACGTTTATTCAAAATTCCCACGATAAAAACCTGAAAACTTTTCTGAATTCGTGCGGAAAAATTCAGGGGGCGATTACCCATAACGGTTTTTTGACGATTTATAGAATGCAAGTTCTTCTAGTTATGCTCTAATAGACTGGTCTTTTGAGATACTATTCGAAGGTAGGTACAGGAGATACTTTAGAAAACCTTTTCCAAAAAATTTTTGCGTTTTTCAATTTTGAGTACCTTTTAGTTTCAGAATGTGGATTTTCGATATTTACTACTTTCACGTTGATGATTCATGAAACGAAAACTAAATATTTTTATTTAAATGTCTTGACACTATTTGAAGGCGAAAGAATGCGGTCTTTAAAATTAACAAAACTTTTGTTCCATTCAAACAAATTCCACTACGAGTCCGGTCTATTTTCAAAACAAATACAACCCTCCAGCTTAGCAATAACTGATGTTCCATTGCCGAACCATTTAATATTATTTATGCACAATAAATAACGTTAGAGAACTGAGTATTTCCGAGTAGGTGCTAGCAGAATATAAAATATGTAAATAAATGACTAGATATAGGCGTTCTAGAAACGTCACGGATTTACAAATGTAAATAGAATGCTCATAAATTCGTTTTCAACAGGTGGGAGTCTTCCGCGAAATGGCATTTAGGATTTCAACTTTTACAAAGATCTACAGGATGAACCGTTAACTAAACTGTTAAAAGAGTGGGTTTTAATTACAAATTCAATTAAAATACGATGTGTCCCAAATTAATCAAAAATTAACAAAAAGAAAAATTACAGGGTCGTATTGAAAACAATTATAATTATTTTATGAGCTAGATGATGACTGTTTGGGAACGAAACAAATACTCCAACCTGATGTTATGGTAACCACAATGAAATAAGTTTGTAAGGTAAAAAAAAAATCAGGTACGTATTAAAAAAATTAAATCGATGATAAATGAGGAAATCCGAAACGTTAGATGGATATGTAGATGACATAATATTAAATACAATAAAATGTGACAATAAAGAAGTGTTTTTTGATATCTTTTCAAATGGATATAAAAAAAAATAAAAACGAAAATTCGAGAAATCAGTTACTCATTTTCAAAATGTTTGAATATATCTTGAAATATTCAATTGATTTCGATGATTTTCTTGTGAACTATAGGTAAATTTTTTGTAACAATACTGTGGTTTCAATTTTGAATTTGAGTTAAATTTCAAAATATACAGGGTGTATAAATGTGAAGATGTTTTGTAGCCAAAATTTAAAACACTTTGTAAGATGTATCAACTGTTAAAGTCTAACTAAAGTCAGTGTGATGACCATAAAATAAAGCAATGTTGTCAGATATATTTTCTAAAATTGTTGGGCTCACTATACAAATGTTTCCCATTACTTCAGTAAGCTGTTAGCTCGTGATGTTCTCAGAAAGATAGTTTGGAAATATTTAAAAAAAATACAAAATATAATTTTATTAGTAAGTATTAAAAAAAGTCGCTCGAAATTGCTGTAAAAATAGAAATTAATTAAAACAACTTTTTGTATGCCTACTATATCTAAGAAAATGTTGTATATCTGGCAACGCATTGCAGGTGTTCAGCGTTATACAATCATCAAGTACATTATTGTTTATATTATAATGGAGTAACGGGTCACTTACTAAGGCGGACTAACTATAACTAAAAAAAATTAAACTCCGAGGGTGGCCTGCGATATTAGAGAGATATTAGTATTGTGTGTCGATTCAGGGGCGCGTGTGAATTTTGTTTTGAAGAAATATTTAAAATAATAGTAAATATCTAGTATCTATATCTTGGTCGAGTGAGTTTAGTGAATTGATATCAATATAATATTTATTATTTGTTCGTGGAGTTGAGTGAATTGATATCAATATAATATTTATTTGTTCGTAGTCGTTAGGGTGAGTTTTATGATTATAATTTATTTGTAATTAATTAGAATAGCATTTTGGAGAAACGACAGTCCAAGATGATGCGCGGGAATTGACTTAGCAATAAATGATACCGATGATGGGGCCGAATTTAAGAACAAAGATTTACATGATCAGTGTCAACGCGTTGTTTTAAATATGTACGCGTGTTTGAAAAAAGAAAATTCTGAAATTTCTGATAATGCGGTTATCGCGAGAATTCACGAATTAACGTTAATCGGGTTTACAACGATTTATAAAGTAATAGTACCAAGTTTAGAACTGATTCGTGATAAATTGCGGGATACTCCTGAATATACTTACCAATGTTTTATTGAATTGTGGATTCAAATATAAGAAGTTAGATAATCGAATGGTGATAATGGAATCTCGACGTATCGTTGAACTAAGACAGGAGTATTTGCGCAAAATAAAAGGGTATCGTGATTCAAATAGAACTAGGTATAATTTATTTAGACGAAAGTTGGTTTGATACGCATGATGTTGTCAAGTATGGTTGGGTTGACGATACAAAAAGCTGTTCTTTAGATACTCCGTGTTTTAGAGGAAAACGCGTTATTATTGTATTACAAATTTTATGAATTTTGTATGCAGGCTGATTTTTTTCATTCAAATTGATATAGTAGATTAACATTATTTCACAATATTTGAATTTATAAAAAAATTTATATGCATGCCATTGGGCGGCTTTTTCCTTCAAGGGGATTAAAAATATGGTTCATCACACTGACTTTAGTTAGACTTTACAAGGATTATAAAGTGGTGTCAAATTGTAGCACCGAATTTTATGAACATGCTCAAGCTGATCATATCAGATTGTAGCACCGAACTTTATGAACATGCTCAAGCTGATCATACCAGTCGTTGAAAATTTTGGCATTCGATAACTGCTTTGTAAAAATTTCATTTAAAAGTGTTTAACACTTTTATAATAACAAAAATAAAAAACAAAATTGTTCATAAAGTATGGTACTAAAATTTGGCACCACTTCACCTTTTATTTTAGTTGCTGCATTCTATAGGGTGTTTTAAATTTCGAGAAAAAACAACTTTCAGATTAAAAAAAAAGTACCCAGATTGCCATCTCTTTTGCAAAACTCATAAAGTGAAATATCCATTAAGGTATCTGTGAGAACAAAATATTTTTTCTTTATCTAAGTGCAATCAGTGTACGAACCATGCATATTTTTTAGTGGTTTATAACAATTCGCATGACTTTAATCCGTTACAAATTATAGCGGATCTTCTGATGTATTTTCACTCCAACATTAAATTAGACGTTTCTTCCGCAAAATGAATCTTTCAGTGCATCGTTCTTGATGATACTTTCTTTACCGTAATTTGTATACCCATCATTTCGTGTAATTCTTTATGTGAGTGACATATACGGGGTTGGGATAAAGTATGGAACCAAGTAAATATCTTTTAAACGAAAATAACGATATTTATGAAAATTTGCAGATAAGTGCAATGGAACAAAATGTATCTGATGTATATTTTTTTGTCAATAATATACTTCCTGTTTAACCGGAAATGCCATCAACTTCTTTAATTTAAATGGGACACCCTATATACTTTTACAGATTTTGAAAGAGCTTGGTATTTTGAATACATACATACTGAGTTTAGTGTAAAAAAAATTGTAAAAACGAGGAATAACTCACTGTTAGTTGTACAATAGGTGTACATTTCATTATTTTAGAATAATGAGAAACAAAATGGCTGAAAGACCTCGGTCGATGGCCTGTTGATGCTTTGGTATCAATAAAGTATACTTCTCTCTTCTCTCTCTGAGAAACAAAATTACTTCAAATGTTCAAAATGCTCGCCGTTTACTTGCTGACAATATGCCATCCTATTAACAAATTCTTGAGTCACTATTTCCAAGACTTCTCCACTTATTAGTTCACATTCATCAATAATTCTTTGTCTCAATTCCGTAAGTTTGTTGGTCGTCTAACGTAAACACGTGATTTTAGATAACCCCAAAGAAAAAAATCTAACGGGCTAAGATCCGGAGAAATAGCCGGCCACTCTATGAATCTTCTACGTCCAATCCATCGATTTGGAAAATTCGCATACAGAAAATCCCTAACCCGTCTATCATAGTGGGGAAGTGCTCCATCTTGTTGAAACCAAACATTTTGTGGTAATTGCCCATTTTGTTGAAGTGCAGGAATAATTTCGTTATTTAGTAGATCCAAATACTTGTCACCTTTCAAGTTTCCGTCGATAAAAAATGGGCCTATAAGCCTATTTTCGATAATTCCCATCCAAACATTTAACTTCTGTGGATGCTGGGTATGTGCCTCATGAATCCAATGAGGATTCTCATTTGACCAATACCTTGAGATATGGCGATTAACTGTTCCATTTAAACAAAAAGTTGCCTTATCGGAAAAAACTATGTTAGAAGCAAAATTGTCGTCGACATTACACATGTCCATTAGCCGTTCGCAAAATTCCAGCCATCGGTCAAAATCATCGTCTGACAATTCTTTAACCAACTATACCTTATACGGATGATACTTTTCACTTTTTAATCTTTCCTACAGAACGTCGATTGATACCATGGTTTAGTGCCAAATTTGTGGTGGAAGTTTGAGGTGATTTTTATAAATCGATACCAATATTTTGTTTAACAGTTTCGTTCGTTGCAGTCCGCGGTCTTCCAGGTTTTGGCAAAAATTTTACCATCCCAGTTGTATTAAAACGTTGTAATGTTTTAGTTACTGTTGAGCGTGATATAGGATTTCTCTCCGGATGCAAATTATTAAAAATATGACACACTTCTTCATGAGTTCTAACACGTTCACCATAAACGATCATCATTAAAATTTCAATACGCTCTTTTTCACTTAATTGAACCATTCTAAATTGTAAAATTTATTTCCGTCAATTAGAATTTGACACTTGGAGAACAAAAGACGTAATAAACAGTACGCGTTTATTTATTACTATGCATACAAACAACATCAATTACTTTATCTAAATAGTTTTTTGCTCTAAAGCAAAATACTTAAAGGAGGTTGATTAAAGTGCTATATTCTTTGTTTTTACAAATTTTTTTACACTAAACTCAGTATGTATGAATTTAAAATAACAAGCTCTTTCAAAATCTGTAAAAATATATAGAGTGTCCCATTCAAATTAAAGAAGTTTATGGCATTTCCAGTTAAATGTACATCAGATGCATTTTGTTCCTTTGCACTTACCTGCAAATTTTCATAAATATTGTTGTTTTCGTTTAAAAGATATTTACTTGGTTCCATACTTTATCCCAACCCCGTATATAAAGATAAAAGTCTAGATTAGCACCAAATGTTCAATATTAAATAAAAAACCTATAGGTTATCAATTGGACAAATCCTATAAGCGTAATGAGTTTGATAATGTGTGGCTCAATAAAAATTCGGCATATTCCGTTGTTTGCATAAAATTAAGATTTATCAAAAAAAGTTGAAAACATTTATTTCGTTCTCAGCCCACGACACTGACTACCGTAATAACTTTTAATCTCTTGACAATAGAAAAAAAAACCTAAACCCGTCCTGATACAGGGTGAAGCTACCTGCCTGACACAGAAATAGTAAAAAAAAATTATTTTCAGGATAATATTTTAGTATGAATTGGATGGTTCATACTGTATTGGTTTCGCAAGGAACACGAAGATTTATTCGTGAATAAACTATAACAAATCTTCAACTGGGATTTTTTCTTAATTTCTATTGTTGTAGTCCGAAATACCATTAATAATCAAGGTTTAAAAATACTCATTATTTTTATTTCACAATATTTTACTAAAAACTTGGACCCGACCGGTTTCGATGTTTATACATCATTTTCAAGGGGTGGAATGAAAACATTGTTTATTATGTAACTAAGAAAATGGAAGGAATACTTTTAGGGTAGGATAGTAATAGGTATCATATAGCTAGTGAAATTAAATAAAGTAAACAAGTGTATTATTAGCTAAGTTAAAAGGTGTATATATGTACATATTTTCGCGATGAGCAGAATTTAGAAAAGATAGGTGGAAACACATTAAAATATATCGGTCAAACAGTCTAATAAAGGAGATTGTAAAGTATCTATTTGCTCATTTACAAGAGTATACTGAGGATCATTGGAGTACCTTCTTATTTCTAAAGACTCTAAAAAGTTAAGTTTACTATAATTCTGACTGTCATGTAGTAACTGTATTTGATTGTTCAAATTTGGTTTGTGGTTTTGTTCTAACAAATGTTTTGCGTAATTTGATCTGTCAGGGTGCTTGTTTCTGTAGGCTCCAAGATGCTCACTATACCTTATATTAAGATTTCTTCTTGTTTGACCAATATATACTGCATCAAATTCAGAGCAGTTGATTTTATAGACACCAGATTTCTTAAGTGAGGGCGTCTTCTCTTTAACATTACTTAAAATTGAACCAACGTTCTTATATGTTTTAAACGCTGCATTAGATGTTGGAATAGCATTTGAAATAATTTCTGAAATTTTATTCGAAATTTCTCCTAAATAAGTTAAACAGAAATAATTTGAATTGTCTGCGAGTTGTTTTGGATAGATCAAATCTATTGCCATTTTGTAACGTTTTCTTTTTATTATTGAATCTATCATTTGGTATGTATATCCATTAGATATTGCTATTTGTTTAATAATATTTATTTCTTGTATGAAGTCTGCTTGATACATTGGAACCGAAAGAGCTCTGTGTACCATAAAGTTATAATAATTAATAATAACAATGTCTGTAACATTGTATGTCAGGCAGAAAAATAAGTAACCAAAACGTGCAAACACTCACTTAATAATGTCAATGTTGCCGATTTGCATGATTTTTCACTTTTTGGTTACCAATTTTTCTACTTCAGACTTACTTTTGCCACCCACCTCTAGATCGCGCTGCAATACGATCCACCGCAACCTGGGGATATATAAACCATCAATTTCCTTTCCACAAACGTTCACTTCCGCTCTGTTATTGGCTTTTCTCTTCCACTAGTGTCAATTCTAACTGTCCGAGATACAATTTTATAGAAATTATTATTATTAATTGTATTTTGGACTACAATAAGAGAAAGTAGAAAAAAAAAATGTAAACTATCACGTTTTGTCGATTCAAGAATGAATCGTTTGCCGTGTGGGAGGCCAATATAAACATTATGGATTTTAAGGTACTTCACCATACCGATAAGTATTATGTGTGTCAGGTGTTTGACGTTTATTACTGTTTTATTTTGATGGCAGCTGTACCGAATGTTATATTTTTTATGATAAATGAAATAAAGGAATCGTGATTTACCTCGTGGGTGGTTTGTTCGAAAGTATAGATTGGAATTAGTTAAGAGGTCAGTTGAGAAAGTATGATTTTTTCTGAGGATCTCACATTTAGGAGAAAAAATTGGAAAAATTATTCTACGATGACTAAACAGAACGATTGTAGGCAGGTTAAAAAGCCGGCACTACTTTTTCAAATTTTACACACCAAAATTCAAAAAAATATATATACAATGATCAACAATTCGTAGCGAATACAGCATTAAAATGACTCACCTCATCTGTATCTTCGTCTTGACTATGTTCGCTATTTTCGTCGAGATTTCCATTACCAACAGCAGGTTCAGGTTCTGGTTCTATTATCTGAAATATAACAGCACTGAAACTATTTCTAAATGATCTTCGATTCAATATCAAAGTACTGAAGGTCCAGCCAAATTACTAATACCTCTGATACGGTTATTTTGCCGGAGTGACTCGGGCTTAAAAAAACCGGAGGATGACAGGAGGTGGAAATATTATTAAAAATTAATGTTGGAAACCGTTTTTAAATTATTATTTACCTGTGGTGCTTCTAATGACTGCCCAACATGTGGATTTACGGCTTCCGACATGTATGCACTGTTGTCGTTCGATTGCTGATCGCTTTCTTCCAAGGAATTTTGGCCTTTTCCAAATAATTTGTGAGCTTTCGCTTTGAGTTCTTTCGGATGTGGTGTATTGTGACGGACGAATGGAGTCTAAGTAAAATAATAAAAAATACATGGTTTGAATTAAGAAGATAGTTTTATAAGTCATCGTCAATCACTCGGAGGAAAATTCAAAGTCGCTGACTTATCAAACTGTTCTCGTATTTTTAGATTTTTTTTCGATGTAAGGGACAGTTTGGTTAAAATCCATCTTTTGCACGTCAAATTTTATGTTAAACAAACGGAACGTCGTTGACTGATTAAAATAATTAGTATCATGCAGAAATAGTTGTATAATTTTATGAACGTTTTTCAAAAATTCAAACTTTTAACTTACCTGTACGAATTGTATCGTGGAAATTTTTACAAATAATTGAAACCTTTTAAAAAAAAACTGCGTACGCTCATGATCTATAAATTTTTGCAAATAAATTAATCCCTTATAAAAATTTCATCATACGCTTGTGAGAGATGGAAATATATGCAAATAAATTAGTGCCTTATAATAATTATATCGTACTCCCATGGTAAATGAACATTTTTACAGATAAAATAATCTCTTTAAAAATTTCATCGCACGCCTATGACAGATGGAAATTTTTGCAAACAAATTAGTCCGTTTTAATAATTGTATCGTACGCCCATGGGAAATAGAAATAGTTACAAATAATTGACACCCTTTAAAAAGATTTGCACATGCTAATGATATAGGACTTTTTGCAAATAAATTTATTACATAAAAAATTCATCGTAGGCCAATGAGATGGAAATATCTGCAAATAAATTGGTGCCTTTTAATAATCATATCGTATTCCCATGGTAAATACAGATTTTTACAAATAATATAATCTCTTTAAAAATTTCATCGCACGTCTATGAAACATGGAAATTTCTGCAAATAAATTAGTCCCTTTTGATAATTGTAGCGGTCGCCGATGGGAAATAGAAATACTTACAAATAATTGACACCCTTTAAAACGATGTGCGTACGCTAATGATCTAGGAATTTTTTTCAAATAAATTGGTGCCTTTTAATAATCATATCGTACCGTACTCCCATGGAAAATGCACATTTTTATAAATAAAATATTCTCTTTAAAAACTTCATCACTCGCCTATGAGAGAAGGAAATTTCTGCAAATAAATTAGTCTCTTTTGATAATTGTAGCGGTCGCCCATGGGAAATAGAAATAGTTACAAATAATTGACACCATTTAAAAAGATTTGCGTACGCTAATGATCTAGGAATTTTTTTCAAATAAATTGGTGCCTTTTAATAATCATATCGTACTCCCATGGAAAATGCACATTTTTATAAATAAATTAATTTCTTTAAAAATTTTATTATTATTATAAATAAACCGTTTCCTGAAGGTTATTTTAAAAATAAAGTATCCTTGTTTAAAACTTTCTATTTTATCGCCAGGTGTATTTTTGCAAAACCATAAAGGGCATATCGTCTTAAAATAAATCTGTGTCATATTATTTCAAACACGTTCTGTCGTTTCTAAGGTTTGTATTTATCGTCATCATAAAAATATGACCTGTTTTATCAAATTTCTAACATGTTTAGCTATTGTAATCCTCTTTAAAAGGATTTAAACACAGATATGGTTTCAGGAGAATTTTGTAAATAAACATTTTTATGAATCTACATACCCAACGATAAAACTAGGAAAGAAAATTCAATTGTAGGTTGTATTTTTGGGAATTTTTTCTTTGATTAGCGCATTTATACTTTGAACATTCGCATTGCCAAAACGTGACATTTTGAAAATTATTTGGAATGGAATGGAACATTTTTTAACAGAGGTTCTGAAATTTCTGAAAGTGCAGTGTAGGGATTTGAGACAATAGACAAAAAGAAATTTGGTATATTCTAGTCGCTATCTACGCAACTGAAACAAGAAAATAATGGGTCAAGGCATGGAGCTGCTGAAAGAATACATTACAATTATTATCGGTAAAACAGCTGCTATTCATCGGAAAAATAGAGTGTGAATCCTGCAATAATGAAAAATCTGTCTGAAACCGGTTCTCCTTACAGATATCTTTATCTCGCAGACAAATTGTGAAACGGTGAAAATTAACTTTACTCACAACTGTGTGGATTTATGCAGACACATTTAACAATTATCAATTAGCATTTAACAATTAACATTTATCAATTATAAGTTGAACTACCCATTTCACTATGACTCCATTTATGCACACAATTAACAATTATCATTTATCATTTAACAATTACGAAGTTGGCCAACTTTTAACTTCTTAAATTAATTGTACCGAATTTTCATCTAGTGCGCAACTAGTACGCAGATCCTGAAGTTAACTTCACTTTTTTCATAGAAAAGTGGTTGACAGGTTATATTGTGTTTGTTTGTTTTGTTTATTTTTAATTTTCAAGTTGTAAAAATGGATGATGCTACTCTTATCGACATGACTCTCTTATGGACATGAAAATGTAGGGTTAATGGTTATTGTAAACAACTAGAATCTCGGGCTCCTGCGCATGCTTACTATTTTCTCCTAATTTATAATTGTGTCTGCATAAACGATGGCAGTTTTACTAATTGTTAATTGATAAATGTTAATTGTTAAATGCTAATTGATAATTGTTAAATGTGTCTGCATAAATCCACACTATAAGTAAGTACTCAATACCAGTAATTTAAAGTTAAATTGTAATTAAATATATTCATTGTCTCCAAGTTTTCACATTATTTACAATTATTATTTTTCATTTTATCTCCGACATATGCCGTAATAACAAAAAAAAATTCTATATTCAAACTCGTCGACACGTGTGCTTTCAAACTAACCGATTTAATTATATTTTTACTTGTTCAAAAGCAAGTCCCGTCATCGCACGGTAAACAATTCTGTCCCAAATGGTGCGTATATCAACCTCGATAATAATTTTCAACGTTGAGTAGGTATTACGTGTGACTAATATATAAACAAACAATACAACATTCCACTGTTCGAGATAACAGCAAATTAAAAAAAAAATAACGGGCAATAACACTCGCATCTCCAGTTAAAATATTGATATTTTTCTTTTGTAAACAATAGCAAACCATGTAATTTATTGTCAAGTCTGAAATATTGTATTTACACACAAAAAAAACGAAATGGAATGCAACAAGGTAGTTGAAAAAATATTTTCGGTTTTGTAATTATTTACTTAATTACAGTTTATGAAAAAAATTGTCATTTTGGTATGACAAAGGTAATATTTTTTGAGAGCTTTTTGAAAAATACTTTTCAAAGAGCAGACTAAGAAGCAACAACTACTTCTCTGGCTATATGCCACGACAAACATTGAATTAAACTTCTAAGCCAAACGGGGCTATAAAAGCAAAAAGAGACAACTGCTGTTCCTTATCTCTTTTTACCTTCACCCGAATATAGGGCTTTATGTCTGCGATGGTGTTGTGTATCTAGCAACGTATTTGATAGTTAGAGAAGAAGTATTCGAGTGGACTTAATGCAAGGGATTGCTATAAAGAGACGCTAAGAAATGTACTATGAACAGGGGAACAAAACGGTGGAATATAATACAATACTTCATTATCTCTTGATGCAAAGTGTTTGAATTGAAACGAAATCAATAGGATATAATGTATTCTAGTTACTCCCATAACCATTCCTTTCTGCATCAAGACATCTATTAATCGTAGTTCACATCTACGATATTCTCTAATTTGTTGAATTAATGATTTTATCAAAAAACTGACTGTGGCATTTATTTTTCCGTATCAGAAAACCCCCGGTTGCAGATTTTAAGCCAATTTCATGTCGCAAAATTTTTTTTTGCAGGAAATTTTGAAGCGATTTAAATTGCTCTTTGATATCTCCCTTAATGCTTGGAAATATCGACTAAAAATATATATCTATGTGTAAAATGTTCTCCTGAATCCAATGGAGGAGTCGAGTTATGAATGCATGAATTTTCGAAAAGTGGATTTTTGAATATTTTCACTACTTTCATATTTATCATTCAAAAGACGGAAACCCTTTGAGTTAGGCTATTGAAAATTTTTATCCCATTTAACAATTCTTCAGCAAATATTCTCCTAAAATTTCATTCCAAAATTAATAGTTTTGTGGTATTTACAAGACTTTTTATGTTGAAAATGTGTTTTTTCGAAAATTTCACTACATTATTTGAAGGAGAAATGACTTTATCAAAAAACTGACTGTGGCATTTATTTTTCCGTATCAAAAAACCCCCGGTTACAGATTTTAAGCCAATTTCATGTGCAAAAAATTTTTTTTGTAGGATATATTTCGCGATTTAAATTGCTCTGTGCTATCTCACTTAATGCTTGAAAATATCGACTGAAAATTCATATCTATATGTAAAATATTCCCCTGAATCCAATGAAGGAGACTAGAATGTTCTATTGTATCCAATTAGTCGAGTTATGAAGTTTAGGAAAGTGGATTTTCGAATATTTTCACTACTTTCATACCCTTTAACAAACACTCTCCTGAAATTTCATTCCAAAATTCATGGTTGTTGTGGAATATTTACTCCTTTTCGGCGTAAAGCTGTCAGCGACGTTTATACAGAGACTGGACGATAATTAACGAGCCGGTAGGTTTGTGACATGATATGATATGAGTCAGTAACAAATTCCATAGGGTGTATTAAGTGCACACTCTATTGGCCCTTGCTAGGTGATCTATTTTTAAGGGATATATTATAATTAAATAACAGAAAGTTAGAGCCTGAAAAGAACGACAAATTAACTTACCTTCACCATTAGTAAACATTCTTATAAAATATTATTTTTCCAAATTTTTTTTTGATAATACTAAGTAAATGTTAAAAAAAAACTTACAGTTGGAAATGTAAACCATAGAGAGAGAGCCACCACCAACATACTTGCAGCTGACAAAAATAATAATAAAGAGGTAATTAAACTATTTCAGAAATTCCCCAAGAGATCGAAAAATTTGTCCTTGTAAATTTTCCAAAACTGTTGTACAGACTTTCTAAAATGGTTCTAACGGAAAAAATTAAAACATCCATGCATTACGAACATAATTTATTACAAAAATGCATACAAAACAAAAAAAACATTAAATTAATCATTCTATTATGGTCAACTGTTTTTGGGAACATTTTACAACTACGTGTAGCGATACGGATACGGCCTTCTCAATTTTTTTTTCCAAAAAAATTTGGTAAAAAAATTAAATATTTTTTTTAAAATATTTTTTGACTGTTAAAAAATAAAACAAGAAGATGCTTTAAAATTTTTGATAAATAAAGACTTTTTGGGAAACTTTATTATAAAAATTTATTTACTATTTTTAAAAATAATATTAGGGTGAACAACTTTCAGAATAATAACGTCATGATCAGTTTTAATGAAACACCCCCTCAATCTTTTTTTCAATTTTCGAATTTCTCTTCCTAGCTGACTCCAAAAAAGTATCAAATTGACTAAAATTGATACAGGGTAGTCAAAAACGCAAAAGTTGTTTGTTATCTTAACAAGTATTTCTTACTATTTGTTTTTATTTTATTTTACGTTAAAAACTGTCATTAATAGCAAAGTTCAACTTGTTAATCTAATTTTGATTTTAGATATTTAACAAAATGTTAAAATGCCTTTAACTGAGATTGACAGAATTGAAATTTAAATGACGATTGGTGTTGGCGATAGGATGCGGACTTATCAAGAGGTATTCACATTATTTCAACGGTAATCAGAACAGAAAAGAAGTACAGAACATTTTAAGCAAGATATTATTTTGTCGGCAGAAGACGATCCACGAGAATTAAATAAGGATTTGGATATTGGAGAGTCTTTAGTATCAAATTTAATATTCTCAAAAAGAAAAAAAATATCCTCATAGGGTACGTTTTATTCACGAGTTGACTGTGATCTACAGGAATACCACGTGGACTAATTTCAAAACCATATTTTTTTTCGACTGCGGTCCTATATCTCTAAAATTTAATAAAATAATTTAGAGCTTCCATCACGAATTTTCTTTGAAATGTATTTAATAACTTGCTTGTTGCGGCTGGAATAAGCGGCGGGCATGTTTTTGTGAATAAATAACTAAAATATCAACAGCGTAATTCATAAAACGACAATTTATACTAAAATTTTTCGAAACATTGAATGTAAAAAGTAAAAGAACAATTTTTTGTAAACGGATTAGTGAATGTTGAACTAGAAATTTCTATAAAAAAATAAAAATAATGGTTTTAGATGAGAAGACCGTATCTTATCCCAAACATTTTTGTTTAATACTAAGTGTTCAATTAAAAATTAGGTACATCAGAAGATTACCCTTCTCTATCTACGTATACCTATTCATTTTTAGATAACCTAGCGCAATACAACATATCAAATACATAAAAATAAGTTTAGATTTTTATACAGGTCGATAGAGAAATCTGGTTATTTTTGCAGAAATACTTTTTGTAGAAAATGTTGAAAGATATTTCTCAAAAACGTCGGGATTTCAAGACTGCAAATATTTTATATACAGAGAAAGTTATAATAAAATTAGGAATAATTTTTTCGACATCAGATTCAAAGGAATATAAACACTCGAATGTTTTTTATGTGAATGTTAAGCTTATTATTTGCTACACCTCTTGAGCTTTTTTTTTATCTCAAAGAAGTTGAGCTTAGAGCAGAAGTAATTAATGACAGGATAATAAGGATCACATACTGAAAAAGCTAACTAAACAATATTTTCCAGAGAATTTGAGCTTTAAACTGAAGTAATTTTTAAAAGAACTTATTAAGCACAGGACTGAAATATGTCATTTTTGAAAGAACTTATTAAAAAAACAGGATAATAAGGATCGCTTACTGATAATACTAAACACTAAATTAATGTTTTCTGAAGAAGTTGAGCTTTAAACTGAATTAAGTTTTAAAAGAACTTATTAAGTACAGGATCATAACTGAAATATGTAATTTTTGGAAGAACTTATTAAACACATGATAATAGGGACCACATACTGATAATAATACACTGAAGTAATTTTTAAAAGAACTTATTAAGCACAGGACTGATATATAAGAAATTTTTGAAAGAGCATATCAAACACAGGATATCAGGGTTCACATACTGAAAAAGCTAACTAAACACTGAATGTTTTCTGCAGAAAATTAGCTGGAACGAAGTAATTTTTTAAAAGAACTTATCAAGCACAGGATCACAACTGAAATATGTAATTTTTGGAAGAACTTATTAAACACATGATAATAGGGACCACATACTGATAATAATAAACACTCAATGTTTTCTGTAGAATTTGAGCTTTAAACTGAAGTAATTTTTAAAAGAACTTATTAAGCACAGGACTGATATATGTAATTTTTGAAAGGGCATATTAAACACATAATATTAGGGATCACATACTGAAAAAGCTAACTGAACACTGTTAGTATTCTGCAGAAATTTAGCTGAAACGAAGTAGTTTTTTAAAAGAACTTATCAAGCACAGGATCACAACTGAAATATGTAATTTTTGGAAGAACTTATTAAACACATGATAATAGGGACCACATACTGATAATAATAAACACTCAATGTTTTCTGTAGAATTTGAGCTTTAAACTGAAGTAATTTTTAAAAGAACTTATTAAGCACAGGACTGATATATGTAATTTTTGAAAGGGCATATTAAACACATAATATTAGGGATCACATACTGAAAAAGCTAACTGAACACTGTTAGTATTCTGCAGAAATTTAGCTGAAACGAAGTAGTTTTTTAAAAGAACTTATCAAGCACAGGATCACAACTGAAATATGTAACTTTTGGAAGAACTTATTAAACACATGATAATAGGGACTACATACTGATAATAATAAATACTCAATGTTTTCTGTAGAATTTGAGCTTTAAACTAAAGTAATTTTTAAAAGAACTTATTAAGCACGGGACTGATATATGTAATTTTTGAAAGGGCATATTAAACACGGTATTAGTGACACATACTGAAAAAGCTAACTAAACACTGAATGTTTTCTGCAGAAATTTAGCAGGAACGAAGTAATTTTTTAAAAGAGCTTACTAAACACAGGATAATAAGTTCCATATACTGATAAATCGAACTAAATACTCAATGTTTTCTAAATAAGTTGAGTTTTTTATTTGCTAGGAATCTGGTCCTGTCGCCAACTACACCTCTTGGAGATTTTGTGTCTCCAAGAAGTTGAGCTTAGAGAAGAAGTAATTTTTGACAAAGCTTAATAAGCACAGGACAAAAAAGATCACAATCCAAGTAAGTCATTATTAAAGCTTATTAAACACAGGATTATAAGGATTGCAATTTAAAAAGAACCATTTCAAATATTGATGAGAAGGAATTTGTATGATTATATTACAAACTTCGAGTTTATAATTCAAATATATCAATAGGATAAATTCCCTTTGAAACGAAATTAACGATACATATTTCAAGAGCTAGGAAGAGATGCATGAATCGATAGGCGCTGGATTTTATAAAAGTGCACATAATCTACCACTTCAAAGAAAGATATCCAATGTTATCCAAGTTTGTTGTAGATTTTTCTTTACTAGACACTTTCCCTGTATAAAAATAAATGCTATTGATACTGATTTGTACAAAATTAGTACCACAAGAAATGCAATGCTACCACAACCTAGAAACATCAAGGGTATCAACATGCAAAACTAGAAGTAGAAATTCAAATGCGATAATTCGTTAGTAAAACTTACCAAAATGACCGCCATATTTAATATTAAAATTGTATGGTCACAATGGAAGTTTTTTTATCATGCAATTTGAGCAAAATAAATGCCATTAAAAATAGCTTACATTTCCAACTAAAAGCTTTTTTTTATATAAATTATATTAGTATTAATACTAAAAAGCTACATAACTTTTGGCTTATATGTAAAATTGGACTAGTTCTGAACAATTAGAAAATAAAAAAGGAAGCGTAAAAACAATGAATAAATCACGGCCAAAACATTGGTCCAATCGGAAATTGATTTCAATCAAAAGATGTTCATAAAATTGTAAACAAACATTGTGTTTGTCCAATATTAATTCCGTATCTTTTAGTCAATTGCGATACAAATTTGGTGGGTTGTTTAGACACCCCACCCTCCTTGGAAGATCCTTGACACCAAGAAAATTGGATATAAAATGGAAGGACGGGATTGTTAAAATTTAAAACAGTAGAAAAAGAAATTTTATGGAAGTATTAAATTAATAGTTCAAAGTTTTTTTTTTAACTTTTATCATTTTCAAAATTGATTGAAATCCATTTATTAAGGACGAGTGTTTGGTTCGCTATAAGGCACAGCGTTAAGGACGTTTGATTTTGATAGTTCCTTTGCAGGCTTGAACATTTCGTCTTACTAAGTAAAACATTCGAAATTTTTGCTTTAATCAAAAGATCACTTTCTCTAATAATTGGTTGTACTAAAAAAAATACTAACAATATGTTAAAAATACTATAAAACGCAGTCTTTGTAAGTTGAGATGACTTTTGCACCATTTACATTATATAAAAAATATTAATTCTCTATTGTTTTTTTTTGGAATTTTTCAAGGCCTACATTTCCATAAAGTTACATAAAATCAATGAAAAAAATATTATTCTTTTTTGTGTCGTTTTCAAAATAAGTACGTCATAATTTTTCTTTTAGGTAACTTATGAGCGATATATTAAAGACCAGCACACGTGCTCCGGCTGACCGCAGCCCGTTATGACTAAACCATTGCAAGTGACCGGTAGGGTGAAGAAAATTAATAAACTCAATAAACCGTGTCGTTAAAATGATTTACGACATTAGTTATTCCCGCCAGTGGCGCCGAGACTAGTGTTTAGATGTAGAGCAGTATTTTATATCAACTAGGTTTGTTTTTAATATTACTGAACTACCGGTAAATTTTATGAATATAATTAATTAATATGGCATAGTTCGAGATGCTCTATCGCTGAAATCTAATAAGTTATAATGAATATTTGATTCCCGTTGGGCGCCGTTTGCCATCAACTAGGCGGCAGCCAGGATCCAAAGGATTAGATTAGATATGGCTCTTTGTCCTATCCCACTGCGGTCTTTGCAGATCTATTGTAGTCTTCCCTATATTTAGAGCTCGATATCTACCTTTATTATTTTTGTTAGACCTATTAGCCTGGATACCGCCTCCCTTGCGTAGCTCTCTGCCCTCGGTTTTCCTTCTCCGAATAGGTGAAACCGCACCCTTACTAGGCCTTCGCACTCACAGAGTATGTGCTCCGTGGTTTCGTCTTCTTCCTGGCAAAACCTACGTAGGCTGTCATCTGCTAGGTCATTTGTGTGCATATGCTTCCTCAACCTACAATGTCCGGTCAGCATTCCCACCATCATCCTCGTCGTTACTCGACCTTGACAATTTGGCCACAGTGCTTTTAAGGAATAGTTTAGCGTGTCTTTGTCCTAGGGTTTTATGCCACCAGCGCAACGCCTGGTTGTTTATCCATTGGTGGATGCTCTCGTTAGTGAGAACGGATGATGGAATTATAGGACTGAATAAATTGTCGGTATTCTGCCGGTGGTGCTTGTTGTGTGTGTCTCCCAATTTCAAGCCAACCGGAACACGTGTGTTTGGTTATAAGTATTCAAAAGCAACCGAATCTAGCTCCCTAGATTTTAAGAAATATAAAACATCCATGTAAGAATGACACTAACCGTTAGCACTGAGTTCGTAAAAGCTATTTTTTAACCTTCAATATCACAGAATGTTAACTGGATTGTGTATAAAATCGTGTTCAATACAAGGTCACTGTGTATTTTTATACAAAACTTATTCGATGAATCATATCAACAAAATTTAAAAAAATATATATTCCAAAAAAAAATTCGTAAATTCGGCGATATTTTACGTAATTATTATTAGGTTTAAACAATATTGAATGCACTAGTTATATAAATTTGTTGTTTACCAACCAAAAGTATATATTACAGCTAGTTTTGGGGTAATTATGTAAAAACAGGGCTTCCTTATTTTCAACCCCGTAGATTCCGAAAAGAATTATAAAAATTTGTAAAAATCAAACGTTAGAATCCAAACTTTCCAAGACCAAGATGAAAAGGTTACATTTTTAAAAAATTTTATACTCTTTACTTTCGGATAGACCTGTATACAAAATATCATAGATACGCCCTCGCCGATTTTTTTCCATATTGCTCCATTATCTGAGAATGTGGATTTCAAATTTCAGCTCGAATTTCCTATTTTTCTGGATTCTACGAATTTTTGGCTATGCGCGTGTACTTCGGGTATACCTATTTTCGAATTTCCAAAATCATAACTTTCGGATACACCTGTATACAAGTCGCAACTGTTCTCAATATTACAAGTTACTAAAGGAGCGTGTTTGTGGCCCTTCATAAAAGTGTCGAATTTAGACCTAGGCTAACGAGAAAGAAAAACCAAAAAGCAGGGGAAAATATTAAACTGATTTAACCTAATTTTAGATTTTTGGGACAGTGAATCGTACGCTTTTCTCTAAGAAGTTTTGCCATTTGCACTTACTATTTAAACCCAATAATTTAACCAAGCAAAAATCACCAAAGTTAATCAGTCATTGTTATATTCCGTTCTATTATTATACAACTGATCCAATTCTCTTAAAGTATTCAATATATAATAACTGTTGCTCTGACTCAAATTTCCCGTCCTAGTCGTGCAACACCATCTCACCGCACTGTCCTTACATCTAGTAATAACCCCCACCATATACCGCAACGTAGTATGAAGTGTTGTGCTCACCTCTCTATTGTCTTTTTCTTGTGGATCGGTGAATTTAACGGAATGCGTTCTGCTTGCTTCTTGCTCGCGCCAATCGTCATCATCTTCATCTTCGGTAACAGCACCATCTGTTCGGGATAATGTACTACCATTAGAAAGGCCTGGTGTAAGATGATGATGGTGGTGGTGGTAAAAGCGACCATCAGAAGCTATGCGGGTGCACACAGAAGACAGAGAAAGAAAAAAAACATGGTGCTTTACAAAACAAATAGACATGACAACTAAACGTTAAAAAAAAAAGAAAAGGTGGTGAGTAAAGCATTGTGTTGGAAAAGCAGAAATAGACGAAACCGCATCAACTGTAAAATTTTCGACAGGCTTCGTCTTTTAGTTCGGATTATTCGGTTCCAGGTATTTCTGCCAGATTGAATACGATTAGACATAGCAATTTTTGAGAACAGCACGCTAAATCAAAAATAAAAGGACCACACAACATACAAAAGCAATTTGCGGGGAACTGCTAATAGGTCGTTAAAAAATATTTAAAAATATGGTTTACATACACACACCAATAAATTTAATATTGATTTCAAATATCAGGTGTTCAATTTTAAGCGGCGAAAATTTGAAAGCTGTGCGATATTTGTGGAAAAGCGATTTGTTTAAAAGGATGCATTAAAAAACAATTTTTAATTCCTTCATTCCTAGTGCTTCACACGAGAGGAGATAAGGCGATACTTTCAAAAATCTCGTTTCTGTCTCGTGAATTCCGAAAAGAATAAGTATCGGTACATTTTGTAATGAATTGTTACCTCTCGTCTTGTCAAATATCGTTAATATTTCGGCAGTTCAATAAATATAATATAGAAAAGTGTTTAACGAAAATTATTTTATGAAAAACACCTTTATATTTAATCAATTAAATCGGTTCTGATTAAAAAATCTTAGTCTCGTTTCGTAACCATTTGTCTCGTCTCGTCTTGTGCGATATAAATACAATAAAGAAAAAAAAACTTCTACCGTTAATCTTGTGAAATAATTTTTACATTGTGTAAAAAGAATTCCATCGTTTATTGGGAATGAGTTTGTGAAACATTTTTTATAAAATAATTGAAGAATTTACAGAAAAAAATAAAAATTCTCGCCAGTTTCCGAAAAAAACAAAATTTTGTCTCGGTTTCATTAGTTCTGAATAAAATAAGTGTCGTCTCGTAACCAATTGTCTCGTCTCGTCTTGCCGAATATACTTAATATTTCTGCAGTACAATATAAAATAAAGGATGCGAGTTAAAAAATGCTATCGCTTATTGGAAATGAGTTTGTGAGAAACCATCCATTTTTTATAAAACAGTTAAATATATAGAAAAAAATCTCGTCTCGGTCCCGTAAGTTTCGGAAAAAAAAAACAAAATATCGTCTCGGTATAATCAGTTCTGAAAAAAATAAGTGCCGTCTCGTAACCAATTGTCTCGTCTTGTCTTGCCGAATATACTTAATATTTCTGCAATACAACATAAAATAAAGGATGTGAGTTAAAAATGCTATCGCTTATTGGAAATGCGTTTGTGAGAAACCATCCATTTTTTATAAAATAGTTAAATATATAGAAAAAAATCTCGTCTCGGTCCCGTCAGTTTCGGAAGAAAAACAAAATATCGTCTCGGTATAATCAGTTCTGAAAAAAAAAGTGCCGTCTCGTAACCAATTGTCTCGTCTTGTCTTGCCGAATATACTTAATATTTCTGCAATACAACATAAAATAAAGGATGTGAGTTAAAAATGCTATCGCTTATTGGAAATGAGTTTGTGAGAAACCATCTATTTTTTATAAAATAGTTAAATATATAGAAAAAAATCTCGTCTCGGTTTCGTCAGTTTTTCGGAAAAAAAAACAAAATCTCGTCTCGGTATAATCAGTTCTGAAAAAAATAGGTGCCGTCTCGTTACCTACTTTTCTCGTTTCGTCTTGCCGAATATACTTAATATTTCTGCAGTACAATATAAAATAAAGGATGTGAGTCAAAAAATGCTATCGCTTAATGGATACTGTTTTGTCAAAAACCCTCCATCTTTTATTAAATAATTTAACAATTTACATAAAAAATAAAATATCACGTTTCGATCTCGTCAGATCTGAATAAAAAAACAAAAATGTCGTGAAAAAAAAGTCTCGCTCTCGTATCGTAGGCAGTTGTCTCGATTTCGTCTCTTTGAGTATCGTTATTATACGAGAACATAATCCTAATATAATTTGAAAGAATAATTCTGAATATTTTACTTCATAAAGAAAAATTCATAATAAAAACGATAAAATTTAATTTTATCAACCACCACTTAGTAGTGAACGAGATTCTCGGGTATGTGGTCTGGTATCGCCTAGATTATTTTCAAAAAAGTCTCGTCGAAAATATCGCGCTCGTGCGAAGCTCTATCGATAAAATCTTAGCAACTCAATTACAAAATAAAAATCAATAAATTAACTCACCAATTGTCGGTTGATATTCTAGTTGAGGTAGCAAGAAGCACGTCAAAACCGTCTTCCCTGTATCTGGATCGGTATCGGTTTGGAAGGTTAATAATGGTTGCGCTTGATTATCACTCAACCATACAGCTTTAAGGCTCAACTGTAGAAGCGTATAAGGCAAATAAGGCAGCCTGTTACCCGACACGTCTAAGACGTGAAGTCTTCTACAGCTACCTAGAGAATCTGGCAACATTGTAAGTCTATTGTCTCTTAAGCTTAGCACTCCTAATTCGCAAAGATTGCCTATATCTTCCGGTATCGCTGTTAAGCTATTTCTATCTATATTTAAATTTGTTAATTTGATTAATTTGCCGACTTCTACGGGTAATTCGCTCAAGAAATTCTCAGTCAATATCAATTCTTGTAAATTGTGACAATAACCGACGTTAGAATTGAGACTTGTCAATCGGTTTTGATCTACTTTTAAAATGGTAAGTTTTTCCAATTTTCCTATACCATCCGGTAGAGTTTCTAATACATTTTGAGATAAATGCAAGTCTGTTAGGCTTTCTAAACCTGCGACATCTTCGGGAAGAAACTCTAGGCGGTTTTCCGAAAGATCCAAACAGGTTAGATTGCTCAGTTGTCCTATTTCCGATGGAAGGCTTTGTAGTTGGTTGTGATCTAACCAAAGTTCTTGAAGGGCGGGCAGTTTTCCTATATGTGATGGCTGAAATAAAATATCTAGATGTTTCGGAAAGTTTATGAAGATTCAAATTGAATTACACAGGTTTGCAATAAAGAAAAACTGCCAAACCTTCAGAAAGTGGAAAATAAAAATTACCCAGGTCGGCTTAGAGGCACTTGAAAGTAGAGTGAGTTTAATTCATCACGAGCTGCACCTAATTTTACAAGCACAAACCGAAAAGAGAAAATTATGCAAGCGGAAGGATTTTTGGCAGAAGCAAACCTGTGTGTGTTTCAAACAAAAAATAATCGAAGCTCTTCAGTTCCTTTATCAGTTGAACATTTCACCTCGATTATCTCTAACCGATAAGATTAATATTTACATACCAATTCCTCTATTTCATTATCCCCTAAATCTAGTCGTTCTAGATTCGTCAACTTGGATAACGAAGCTGGTAATTCCTTAAGTAGATTTTCACGAAGTTCCAGTGATGTGAGTGAGGTAAGTTGACCGAAATCATGCGGAAGAGACGTAAGCGACATATCGTTAAGACCCAATATGGTGAGCGACTTGAGTTGACTAAACGCTGGCGGAAGACGCGGTATGGGATTCGAACTGAAGTCCGCGATTCTAAGGGCTCGTAGTTGGCCGATGCTTTCGGGGATATCTGGTATATCTGAAACAAATAAATCTGTGAAATCATACAGGATAATTATTTGAATTCCGTCTAGAAGCGGTTTTGACTGAATGGCTAAGAAAATTCACGTTGTTGCCAATTTGATGCTATTTTTCTTTGACTTCAGGAAAATCTGAGGGTTTTTTGGAGATTAATAGGTTAGGGTTATGGTGAGTGGGTATATTAGGCCCTCCACTGCGACTCGCAAGAGTCTATTGTGGCTCTGGAGATAAATAACTTTGACACTTTAAATTTTAAATGAAATCTATGAGAAAAGAGTTATTGGTAATTAGGTAATAGGAATCCCACAATCTCGGTGTGAAAACACCTTTGAATTTTTTGGTTGTATTAGGTTCGTGGCTGAAACGTACCCGTGATGGTTTCCCTTATACAGTTTTCAGATTGTAGCTGTCAAAGTGAGATTTGATAAACTATAACATTATTTCAAATATACAGCGATACACAAAAACTTGTAATGTAATCATCAGTAACCCAACAACTTGGTCTAGACTGGTAAAAAAAACTGTAAAGAATCCCTCAACAGGCTGGCAAGAGACAACAAAGTGTTTCTAATATGGGTGCCGGCACATAAGGGGATTGCAGGTAATGAAATGGCTGACCAGTTAGCTAAAGAAGGCTCTAAAGGAGACTTCATAGGTCCGGAACCGTTTTGTGAAATCACAAAAGGTTGCATAAGTGAGGGAACCTTCCAAACAGTTTACTGAACAAGATAGACAAGGAACTCTCAACCAGGATATTGAAACTGAGTAAGAGACATTTGAAGACAGCTACCGACCTGGTGACTGAACACTGCACCTCGAGGAAACATCTATGTACAGGAAATGTGAACTCTATGATGAAACACTCTGCTTTTGTGAGAACTTATACATGGACTCAGATGGAAGAGCTTTGGAGAGGAAATAATACAACCATTACAACTACTGAAATTCCCTCCAGTCAAACTAGTGGTCTACATAGAAGACACAAAGCTTCTGGAATGGAAGAAGATTGAGTAAAACCCAATCGAATGAATGAATAAATCATCACCTTGTTACCAACATAGAATTTATTGTCGTTAGGCACAAAATGAAAATTAACTGTTGTTGACCGGCTGTAATTGAAATTTTACCCCGAAGCATTGTATAACAACTAATTACAACCAGCATGATAAACATTGCTAGTTTTTTTATTATTAAAGTTACGGTTATATGAGTGTAATTAATAAAGTTCGAATAAATGTTTATAGTTTCTTGTTCAACTAATTTAATTTTGTTTAATAGCACTGTTAATGAACCTTACACAATGAAACGTTGTTCGATTTTCGCAATAGGTGGATTTGAAAAACTTGACAATATAATTCAATTATCGACAAGTTTATTGATTACGATAACAACCCAATAAAATATGAATAATCACATCGTTATCTTAACGATGCTCGTATACCTAATAAATTTTTCATATAATCGATAGTAATATAATGATTGCTATAGAATGTATCGATAGTTTTGGGTTAGCGGGGTCCCGAGAAAAACTGTTACGCCACTGAAAAAAGGTATTTAATAAAATTTTACAAAGGAAAATATCACAAGCTTTTATTTAAATTGTATGGAGTATTACGTTGATGGGCTTGAGTTTATTTAATTTTATGCTTTTTAATTTAAATGAACGCTTGTTTTTAAAACTGTTTCACTATAAATGTATCTCCCAAAAGAGAACTTCGTTGCTATTTTGATTATACAGAAATTAAATTCGATGGATCGTAGTATATAAATTGAAATGGAATAAAAACAATAGAAGAGTTAACAGAGGAAAACCAAACACAATACTTCGCACTCGAAACGTAATAAATGGGAGTTCATTGAATCAACAAGCACACTGATAACGTCGTAGGGCGGGAATGGTATGCGAAAACCTAACAGTTTGGGTTATTTTTTCGTATAAAGTTTTTTTCGCCAAATATTTACGAAATTATTAAATTTTTGATATTACTGTATTTTTGTCCATATTCGTTCATCATCTTATAGAGTGTATCTAGAATTTCAACTCAAAATACCTATTATTATGGTCTCTACGATTTTTTTACTCAACGCGTGTATTTTCGACTTAACTTTCTTCGAATTTTCAAACTTCTAAAATCGGAACCAAGTTTTCTCCGACAGCTAGTAATACTATTGATAATTATACGATTTTTAATTCCGTGTATAGCAAAATACCTCACCTTCAAAGCATAACATATATTATAAGGTATAAAATTATAACTTTTTTTTAATAATTTATATAAAATACCGTACGCCACTGTTACTTGTATTAATCGAATCGGCCATGTTTCCTCTTCCCTTCTTTACTGTCGCCGCGCAACTCCAGATAGATTTGCCACTATGTATTGTATATACTCTAGGTACAAGTAGAACAGGTTCATCGTCAGCTGATTCACAACCTTATTTCAGATTTCTTATGAGATTCTGACTGTTCAATGACCAATTTTTTATTCATATAAAGTCACTAGAGTAAAATTACTTTGAATATTATTATCCCGTACGTAAAATACCAAGAAGATTTAACGCTATGACATAACTACCTTGAATTATTACTGATATTTCTTTCACATTCAATCCCGAATTAATTATGAAAACATATTAAATTGATAGAAACTAATCCTTTCCTTACTAATATCCTGATTTTTTGAAATTAAATTTCGATAATAATAAAATTAAAAAGAAAATTACAATTTCACATGTATTTATCACATCAGATGATGTAGGTCAAGAAATAAAACACATGCCAACAAGATCTGGCTTATTTCAACTTGACTGGGAATATATAATATGTGAAATTTATTGAACTAATTTCGAAACGACCATCACATTCTAATATCGGCGTTTAAGCGCCAAAAGATTAATAGTAATGTTAGAAAATTAGAGTGCAATGACATTTTGCAAACCTAATATAATGTCCGACAGATAAGAAGTTACATGTCCGTAACGGAATCTACTAATATTAGTCCATTCGGAATGGCAGATCGTAGAAAAAAACGACTTTTTGTCATCGATACGGTAGCTACTTACAATATAATTTTATCTGTAATTCTGGACATCAGCAAGTTTCCTTCAGCAATAAGAAATATAATAAATAATTATAGCAATAAGAAATATAATAAATAATTATATAGAGTTTACTTATCATCTGGTTAAGGTACGTTTATATCAGAACGATCAAAGAGAATGGTACTTGGAGATAATGAACCGACAATTATGTATGTAGTGTTGAAGATAATGTATGGTGGATTAACCATGAGAAACTTTCGAGTCATATTTCATAATTTTGTACAGTCTACTATTAACTTACAGCCGGAGATGGTAAGAAGCCGTTATTTAAGAAGTATACATTTGTCTACTTTGATTTAAGTATAGTTGTGAGTAAAATTAGTTTGCACTGTTTCACAATAAAATAACAGTATGCGGCAAGGTCTCTTTGAGGATTAAAAAGCGTCCACCTATTTGGTCCAAAGACTACGAAATGGCAAAAAATAAGAATTCAAGTGTGTATGTGTAGTTTATAATAAGGAGGGGAGAATTGTTGTGACCTTTTATTAGACTTGTTGATATTAATCATAAAATAACATATGTCATATAATCTAAAATGACCTTAAAGTAAAAGTAGTAAACATCTGAAAGATATTTTATAGTCAGTAATCTTACTGTTAACATTTATGAATTCTCATTAATAACAGTTGATAGAAATTTTGGATTACGGAGAACTTTAAAATTCTCTATAGAAAATACAATAATTAGCATTATTTGTCACTCTCTTGAGATACTCGATTTCAAACGATAATAATTCTCAGAGAGCTAAATTTAAATTTCAAATTTTTTAATTTCATTCATATACATGTAATTCACGTTTATACGTGTTTCTTCTTAATATACAAATTCTTAAATTTATGATATGCCGTTTTCCGACAGACATAACATTAGATTTCCAGTTGCCAAAAAAAGGAGAAAAGTACAGGACCGGTCCAAGGAGGTGGATCGTTAGAATTTATTATTTTGCCGGTAGGGTCAATGTTAATTTAAATTCAGAAATAGCCTAATCGAAGTACACATAAAACCTCACAAAAAATACAAAAAACTTGAAAATTCAAAATTGGGTATTTAAAAGGGTGGTGTTTAACATGAGAAAAAGTTTACGATGTTAGGCATGCAATTTTCCGGAAAATAGTTCCGGAAAATTTTTGTTTTTTTGCTCTAATTGTTTAAATAATAAATATACAGAAAAACTTCCAAATCAAAATTTGTAGCTGATGCATTTATCTACAAATTTTGTCTAAAAAGTTTTTCTGTAAATTAAAAAGTTTACGAGATAAAATTAATTTCAGTGGTATTCAATTCGTGGTTACGCGCGAACTGCCCGTGAGCCAAATTTATTAACCGCTTGACTTAAAAGTTAATAATTGTGTGCTTATAACATTCTGAAAAAATAAATAAACTCATGTAAAATGTAAAGAAAGACCTCAACTTTTAGATAGAAATACTTTCAAATTTGGAAAAGTAGATTTTCTGACTGTAATATCAGTTTATTATAATTCCTATTTAATTAATACTTATCCCAGCGAAAATTCCTTTTGGATTTAGCATTGCAAATGAGCATAAAACATTATTATTATAAAAGCAAAGCCATCAATATTTAGAATTTTAAACGAATGCTTCCTAAAAATCTGTTTTTTTTGCATGCTTAATATTACTTGTTTTTTTTAGATTTAATTCAATTATATCTTTTTTCGAAATTAATATAATTCAATGAAACTTTACTACTAAACACTTTGAAGCATCTAATTTCGAAACTACTATACAGTTTTTCTATAAAAATAAAAAATTTTAAATAATAGACAATTATTTAAAATAAATACTTAAATCAGAGGTCTGTCAGCAAACCTTCTATAACTTTTTATACCGTTTATGATATTATCTAAAAATTTGTGAACTTTATAATAAACCCATTTAGAAGTGATCGCGATACAAAAGAACACACTTATGGCTCAGGTAAGAAAGATAAGGGAGCACAAATAAAGATGAAAAAGCAGGTGAGAGAGCGTGGAAAATCGATGATAATACATAAAAAATTTTAAAAAAAATTATTTTTTTCAATGTATTTGTAGATACCCCATTTTAGAACACATTTCATATGAAAAATTTTTTTCTAAATGTCATCGTTTATTTACTATCGTAAAATTAAAAACATGAAAATTGATGATGTTCAAAAATACTACTATGGAAATTTCGTATAATACTCAATTTTGAATTTTCAAGTTTTTTGTGTTTTTTGCGGCATTTTACGGATATTTTGTGAACTTTGAATACGCTAAAATTTATATTCGAAGTAACCGTTTTTCTAAAGATTATAATAAACTGGTTCCGTGGGTAGTTCGTAAAGTGTGCATCCATCTTACTCAATCTCGGTGGCGAACTTTGGTTGGTTAAGTGATGGATATAAAAAGAAATTGTGAAATTAGTCAATGTTTTGGCACGTCCAAATCTAATGATTTCGATTGGCCCATCCTTTGATAATTCCTCCACAGTTTAGTTTGCATTTAATTGTAAGCCATTTAAAAAAAATTGTACAATGTCAATCAAAGTTAAAATAATTATAAACGAGGTGAATAAGATCAACATCATATCAATATTAATTAAATGTATATACGTATTTAAATAAATAGAAAATGTATACAAATCAGTTATAAAGGACGGAAAATTCATAACGCCATGATTTTTGAAGTTTTTCATCATCTGTCACTCGATTACTTTGACGTTTCACGCGAATTTTTAAATTAAACGTCAGTTTATGTCAAAGTTTTTTCTTATATTTTCCTATTTTTTGGTTTATTTGTTAGGCGAAAAACAATTGTGTGTAACACATGCAGGAAACGCTTTAGCAGCCCAAGACCTATTAGTGTACGTTCAGACAGGCAGCTATGGCGCGATGGGCGATGCGTTGCTTTGCGATGCGATGCAATTAATCGTAAGCGATTGTCTAGATGTGTTTTAACAGGTGGCTATGCGATATCTGTCAGTCGCGTGTTGGCTTCGGTTTTGTGCACAATGGGAAAATTTCGAAGACACATGTTAGCCGAAAGTTCTTTATTAAAATTTATGGTACTAACCAAATTAAGAAAACCAAGACGTAAATGGGTGCATAAAATCAATATTGAGCGACCAGTATTTGGTGAATTTCACCATTTATTTGTTAAGTTAATGGCGGATCCTGAAAAATTTCGTGCATATTTTCGGATGACACTAGATACGTTCAATTATATTGAGAACAAAATAAAACCTGTGGTTGAAAAAATTACCACAAACTGGAGGGAACCAATTACTGTCAGAGAGCGTCTAGCAGTTGCTTTAAGGTAGGTTCTATGATATGATTAAAGAATAAATAAATCAATGTATTGTATGAAAAACCTTTATTACGTACATACTTTATAACTGATGATACTCAGAAAAGTTAGAGCTTGTCGAAGGTGTAGGTGAATATAGTGGTGATGCTACTGCCGATGCCGTTGGCAAAGCATTGGTGTTAACCTGTTGCTGCGACATTTCATTCAAAGTGCTGTTATAAAGAAGTTCTTGAATTTTAAGGCGGAACCACATTTTCGTATCAATACGCATTCTCTTTAAAGCAGGATACAGACTCATTAAATAATGATAATCATCATCCTGTGGAGGAGAATTAAAGCCATCGGATTTCAACAAGGTAATCTTCTCCTGTTCCAATGCAAGGAATCGATCAACGTCAAATTCTTGCTTACGCTTATTATTTCGTTTTTGTTTGAAAGTTGTTGGACGCTGTGGCTCATGTGCACCAGGACCAGAAAGGACATTCTGAGTTCGGTGCTCATTTGTCTCTTCCTGAGGGGTTGTTACAAGATTATTGTCCCCACCAGTATTTGTATTAGCAGTATTTTCATTTTTTGACAGATCTTGTTGATACTCCATATCATCCACCTGAGAGAACCCATCAGTTTCATTGTTCGTCTGGATTGAATCGCTAGCTGCCTGACTAACTTCCTCTTCCACTTCAATCAACGACAAATTGCCTATAAGTTGCCTCGGCACCATTGTATCTCTCAGGAAAAGTAAATTATTGAAATGACACCACGATGAAGTAAATGATGAAGGGGCACTATCACCGGATTTGGGTTTTGGAATTTTTTTAAGTTCTGTTCTAAACACATCTCTTAACGACTTCCATCTTTTTTTTGCTTCCGTAGCTGAAACAATAAAAAATGTGTCACAAGGAAACAGAATAAAATAATTATACCTGCATTAATACCTAAGCAAAATACTTATCAACTTCAGAGTTTTTCATTTTATTATAGATTATGATATTTTGAACTATTTTTTGTAGGTTTCTGGCTACTGGAACATCTTACAGAAGTTTAGCCTTTACTTTTCGTCTTGGGGTATCAACAGTTGCAGGTATAGTACAAACTGTTTGTATTGCTATTTGGCAAGTGTTTGTAACAACGCACATGCCGCAACCCACAGAAGAAATGTTGCTGAATTCCGCTGAAGAGTATTGGAATAAATGGAATCTGCCCCACTGCGTAGGTGCTATTGATGGCAAACACGTAAGAATAAAATGCCCCAAACATTCCGGTTCGATGTACTATAATTATAAGAACTTTTTTTCTATTGTCTTACAAGCTGTTGCCGATGCTAATTGTAAGTTTTTAACTATTGAAGTTGGAGCTTACGGCAAACAAAGTGACGGTGGAATTTTCAACTCATCACAAACTTATTCTTTACTGAGAACAAAAAAATTTAATTTACCAGAAGCAACATTTCTACCCGATTCGGATATTGAGTTTCCATTTTACATTGTTGGGGATGAAGCCTATCCCTTAACGGATTATTTAATGCGGCCATATCCTCGAAGGCAACTTACATCAGAAAATGAAAATTTTAATTATCGATTATCTAGAGCGAGGAGGTGCGTCGAGTGTGCTTTTGGAATTCTTGTCGCCAAATGGAGGATATTAACAAAATCTATTGAAACAACACCTTCCTCACAATATAATAATTGATTTAGAACGTAATAATGACCCAGTTAACATTGACCCAACATTCATCAATACAGATCAAGCACTCAGTCGAACAAATAATAGAGCATCAAGGTCTGCATATACATTTAGAGATATTTTAAAAACGTACCTACTTAATAGACCTTTATAAAATCAAAAATATTAATAAAAACGTTACTTACTTGTTACATTTAGTTCTTTTGCTACCTCTTCCCATAGATTGCTAACTTTGTACCTATTATGATAGTCCTTATTTCTCTGCTCCCACAACGGATTGCGCATTTGCACTAAATTTATTAATTTCTCCACGTCCATTTGTCTTGCTATTTGAGCGATTACTGACGATGAAAACAAACACGCTTGAATTTTAAACCATCGCTCGAAGTAGCGTCGCAATGCATAGGCTCGCATCGCCTCGAGTAGCTCGCTTTATAAACACGCTCATGCGTATTTACAGGTTTTATTTCATCGCATCGCATAGCAACGCATCGCCCATCGCGCCATAGCTGCCTGTCTGAACGTACACTTAGATGCACGAGCGAGCGAGCCCTTGTGACACAATTTACTATAGGTTATATGACTCTAAAAATCATCGATAATAAAAAGCATTTTTCCATTAATAACTTTATGTGAATCTAAAAACAAATCTGGAACCAATCAACAAAGCCACTGTAGAAGCTTGGAATCGTTAAAAAAACAAAGTACGGCCCTGTATGACATATTTCGGTCATAAAATGTTATTGGTAAAAGAAAATATATATTTTTATTCTTATTTTAAGTGCAGTTTTGACATGAATCAACTTGTTCTAATGCCTTACATTAAAATATATCTGACGAATTTGACGAAATATTTAGGGATTGTAACTAAAGAAGAAGCACATGTGTGTAATGAGTTTTCTGATTTAATTATGTGCGGAAAACACGACAAATTTTAAAAATTAATTTTATTTTATACGTTCGACATGCTTCTTAACCACTCAAGTTGATGTAAGTTAAAATCATGGTAGTAATTATCCTGCGGAAATAATAAAATATAAATGTGTATTTAAAAAAAAAACTTCCAGACTGTGACAGTTTTAACGCACAAACCAAGGTTTAATTTCGATCCAATCCATTATCCTCAACAACAAAGCAAATTTAGTGCAAACGTGAAACTTAAAAACAGGGGCAATTGATAATACTTCCATTCCTCATTACTTGTTAGACAAGTAAGAAACGACAGTTTTATATCGTAAATCGAACATCGATATAAAGAGATGAGCTTTTTCCGGCCTTTCAGATTCCGGAAATAAGATCGGTATAGGAAATAAATGCGGAAGTTAATCCCCACACTAAACATACTCTCAATACCTCTTGTAGTCAGTGAAAGAGCTTCCGGGAGCGGGGATAGAAACGATCGTCATTATTGAGAGGCCAACCAGCCGTCATTGTCGATTCAATGTTTTGTTAGGTTAGGATATGAAGTTAAAAACCGTATAGTTTTTTTTGTGTAATTATGTACGATGGGGTGACATTCACTGAGACTTAAAAGATCTATTGTGTCCCCTTACCTCTTTATTTAGTTCCTGAGGAAAATCTCGAAGACCAGCAGCTTCTTTTAGGAATTTTAGGATATCTGCAGGCTTCAACTTAGGTAAACGTCATTATTATAATCTTTTGCCTTCTACAGAATGCGTAAATTACTTTGGAACCCAGGCCTCGGATTACACAAGTACGACAAGGATATATGAAAGAGAGAGAAAGAATAATTGTTCGCGGTCATCACTTTGTTTCATCTTTTTAGGGGTGTATACTTATTTCCCGAGACTGGCCGAATGGTCCTTTACAGAGAGAATTCACTAGTTGGTGGTATTCAATGTGCTCCCAACATAGAAGGAGTGAGGATGTTAAAGAAATAGAAAAATACAATCGTTATTTCGTAACCTGTACATCTTAAAATTCATTTTTGTCAACATGATCATTTCAGACCCAGTTGACAATTTCTAACTACAATAGGATATTATTTTAGCCATTGTAACTTGAAAATAAAACAGCATTTCTTGAGAGAACCATAATTAATAAACTAAAAATCCCTTCCATTAATAAATTAAATTAAAAAAATAAAATAAGTAGGTAGGTACCTACACCTATTCTAAACATAAAATATAAACTTCCTGAAAAAATAAAAATCCATTCTAAAAGTAAACATAATTTTAATGAATTAAGTGCTCAAATAAACCACCTTCCTGTGCCAGACAATAACCAAATCTGTGATAAAGATTTGATCTCATATCTCTAAGATTATTTGGCGTAATGCTGGCACAAACGTGCTGTATTTTTACCCTCGAAAAAAAGTCAACGATAATGAGACAAAAATATCATTTGTACAAATTAATCTGCACTTCTGGCAACAACGGTTAAAATAGGGGGGCAATGAGCATTCGGCCAGTCTCGGGAAATAAGTATACACCCCTAAGGTGAAACAAAGTACACGCCTTAATGACCACGCATAATTATTCTTTCTCTCTCTTTCAGCTGTTTTTCTGTCGTACTTGTGTACTCCCGACGGTTCGTATGTACTTTACGCAATCTGTATATCCTTTGTCAATATTGATTAAGATACTTTTGGGTTTTCCCAAGCTTTCAGAGTGTTTGGATCCTGGCCCGTACACTCCTATCCCAGTTCCTTTTATTGCTTTTGAGCCGTCTATGTACCATTGAATGGCATTCTTTCCAAGTCTGGTAATGGTATTTGGATCCAAGTCCTTGTTGCTTAATTCCGTAACGAATTTCTTTGAAAAGTTATACCTTTTCATCATACCATCCAGTTTTTTTAAAACCCTAGGACTGTTTTTTAACAATTTCATAGATTCTCATAGAATAAGTTTCGGCGCTAAAGACAGTTTTACACACGCTTAAAATTACTTTTGTTTAGTGTAAATTTCAGTTGGAGTTTATTCAAAACAAAATATTATTCGATGTGGTTTTAAAATAACTAACCAACAATTTCCTGAAATTCAACGGATGATTTCAATTAGTTATGAAATTGGAACACAGGATGTTGATTTAAATCAGTATAGAGGATGCAAATGGCATTTTATAGTAATGGATTTTTTTATGTTAACAATAATTTTTTTGTATGATTGGAAATTATAGAAACGCCTGTTCATATGTGGAAAAATCAAGATTTTTAATTTTTTATCAACAATCAAATGTGTTTTGGGACGAAATTCAATCATGATTCATCCTTGGATAAACATTACAGGAGCCACTAGAACAACACCAACCGCGGCAATGGAATTAATTACTGGTCTGACCCCTCTGGACTTACTTACTACGTTAAAGAGGTTGCGTTAATGGCCATGTTACGATTTCCCACGCCTGGTGTAAACCCCGAAGTAGGAATGGGTCAATTGAGACTGCTACTGTGGCGGGAAGCGCGCAATTGAACCCAGGTTTCTGTTTAATAAACCCTACAAAATACAAATAAAACAGAACATAGAGTCAGATGCTGCAAATGCAATACCCAATAAACATTTTCGTTTATATAATAGTAACCGTAAAGTTACAATCACTATTTTATAAAACTGCAATTTATATAAGCTAAGCATAGTAATATTTCTGTAACTCTTATAAACCCTTTACAACACTTATATGGAGCAATTTATAAGAGTTGCGAACACCTTTATTTAGTAACGTTATAAAACCCATAAGTCTATAACTAAAAGTAACGGAAATATTTCCCGTACCTTTATAAAACTTCATCTAGGAAGAGGATGTAATGATATTTAGTTTTATTACTGACTTGGTTACTCTTATAAACTTTTCCTAGAGAATTATTTCTTTGTCAAGCTGTCATCTGTCACATTTTCAATATGTGTTTTCTCTTTTTAGCATACATTGGTTATTATATTGTTTCTTTTTGTTAATTCAACAATTTTAAACATCAGGCAGTATAGTAATTCATTTTTGTCTCCATGTTTATATGATATTAAGATGGATCATGTGGTATATTATGTGCACTTTAATACTTGTCACATCATTTCCACACATAAGGTTGGACCAAAATTATATTGCCAATCATTTTTTACTGTAAATGTTAGCAAGGCACTTCTAAAAAATTCATTGGCCTTTGAAATATGTATTATTAAAAAAATTCTTATCGAATTTTAAAAAATAATTATTTTGATTTTTTTAAATTTGTTCATAAAACAGAATCAATCATATGTTCTTACAATATAATTAAAATAAGAGTCCAATCTAAATTCAGTTTTCCAAAATTTTGTTAAATATTTAATTTTCTATTCCTGTTTATAACTGCGTTTTAGAAAATTATCATGGCGGATAAAGCCTACACCCTTATAAAAGGTTACCACAAAATTACTGTCGGTAACACTATAAAACTTAAAGTAACACTATATATCCATAAATGGTGATTCTATAAAACTTCAAGTCTACTATAAATTATTAATTGTTAGTCACACCACAAGTGATGGTTAGAGAACTTTTGGTGGTAATATTCAAGGGTAAAGAAGAAATTTTGACGTCATTTGTTGATAAAGTGGAACTGGAAGATATCTGTCGATTAACGAAAGTGATGATTTTTAATTTACCAGAAGATGCTGGCACTACTTGTGTTATTCTGGTAAAACGCCTAGAAACTTTTCGGCAAAATGTACTGCTGTACTTGATTTTTTTCCAGCTATTAATCATAGTTTTATTCATAATTTTTTTACACAGTTAATAACCACTCCTATTTTAGGTTAACTTTTTACTGAAACACAAAGAGAAAACATCAGTTACCCAAAGTTTCATAACGTATTTATAAAAGAACTTGTTACTAACAGTTTCATAACGTATTTATAGAAGAGCTTAAGTATCTGAAGTTTTCAAAAGGTAAACAACGATGCTATTATAAAACTCAGAAACCATTAGTTTTATTACGGAAGTAACGGCAAACCTTATATAAATTTGTTATATAAATTGAGGTAACGATTAATTCAAGTTTTATAACACAGTCATATAAATACAAATACAAGTCATACAACACTTCATTATAAATCTAGAAGTTACAGTAATGGCATAACACCCTAATAAACCTAATTTACTATAATTGTGTAACCTTTATGAATACGCTATAAAAATATCAGTTACTATAAGTCAAGAAAATTGTTTATTGGGTACGCATATATACAGACGAGTCAAAAACCAAAGAAGGTTCAAGATGTGGAATTTACTCCAGATCACTAAGCCTAATGATAAAGTGGGGAATGGGAAAAAACACCAGCGTGGTTCAAACAGAACTGGCTGGTATCTCAATTGTCAAAAAGGATCTAACCAGAAAAGGAATTTCTGGCAAAAATATAATAATCTGCACTGATAGCAGACAAACTCTACTAGCCTTGAACAGACGTGTTACACCAGGGATAGTATTAGAATGCCATCGAGATTTAGCTAACGTCTCGGTATATAACAATATTATCCTAAGGTGGGTTAAGGGGCACGACAGGAGCAAAGGTAATCGCATTGCTGATTCTTTAGCCAAGGAAGCGGCTGGACAAAGAATTCTTGGACCCGGCGACACCTACGGCCTGACTAATTCAACAATTGCTTGCGGAACTAGCTAAACGTTACACCCATGCCCAATCTCCAAAGAGATGGGATGAAATCAAGGGATGTAGTCTTGCCAGGATCACCCTGGGAAGCTGGAGCCGAAAAAATATTTGGCGATGACCAGGTAAACCCTACGTTTAACAGTATGATTTCTGACTGGCCACTGTCAATTAAGGAAACACCTTCATACAAACTCTATGCAGGATGTGTTAACAGGAAGATGAATCTGTCAGGCATGTCTTATGCGAGTGCCCGGAGTTATCATCAATAAGAGAGTGTGTGTTCGGTGAGTTTTGGCCTACACCTGCCGATATAAAGGATATGTCTCATAGTGACCTGTCCACCTTCCTGGAAAGGACAAGATGGACGATGACCTAGGAAGACAACTCCTCGGGAGGATGTACAATGGGTCACATGTGGCCTAAGTGCTGTGGGCCTAACTCACCCTCCCTACTCTACAGACCGACAGACATTCTTGGATCTCTGAAATAATTCAAATCTTGAATTACCATTTTTTCCATATTTTGTCAGTCTTATTTTTCGCATTTGCTGTCAAGTACGCCACTGCATCGATAAAAAATATTAATTAAACTCCAGTTTACTCTTCCTTTTCTCTTTAGTACTAGCGTGATGGTATTTTTATTGTCAGATTACTTCCTCTCTCGTTATTATTTATAGAATATGTACGTTATTTTCGTTCAGTTCTTCAAGTAAGGATGTCTATAACTGTGATATTGATAAAGGAGGCCGTCAAATACCAGGCTGTTTATTTTTAAAATTAGATTCGAGTCTTTTTAAAAGGTGAAAAACCGGTTATCGAACATATATTATATATACATGTAAAAGGGATTTGATCCAACATAAATTAATATAATTTTTATTAAAACAGTAGTTTCCTGTCATGTAACAACTTTATACAAACTAGATACTAGGTTTCATCTACTATAAATTAATTTGTTTACATTTTATTTCATATATACGTACTGTAACGTATGATACAGGGTCTTGCAAAGTTTTGATTTACTTTAACTACAAATATATCCAAAAGTGTTCACTAAATAATATCTAATCCGACTTAATAAACCAGTATAGGACGAATATGAATATATACATCGTTTTGACAAGACAATAACTTTGACAAGATGTATTAAAGCTTTAGAATTGAATTGTTTAATCATAAGCCACAAGGTACTTACCTAAAACTAAAGGGTAGTGAGAAAAAACAAATAGACAGTCGTGGAAACTGCCGACATAAGTAGGAACACAATTAAATGAACCCCTTTAAAAAAATTGTGGTACGCCTATGGTAGATGGAAATTTTGTTCCAATAAGTTGACCCTTATACAAAAATTTGGTCGTACGCCTATGACAGAAGAAAGCTTTTATAAAGAAATGAAAATAATATTTTTAAATACTATTTATTTTATTAAATTCGAACCCTTTTTAGTTCGACACTGCAACCATTTATTGATTTTAAAAGATTATCGTACTTACACAAAGAGACTCAAGTGGATAGGAAACTAACGATATATTTTGAACTAAACTATACCGTAGTAGAAGTGGTAAAATAACCATATACACGCCATTGGTTTTCTGAAAGGTTTTCTTGCGAAATTCGATCCTCGCCTATGTGTAAGTGTGTAATTAAAAAACCGGAAGGATACTACGTTCATCAAGACCGGTAAACCAGAAGCCACATCGAGTAGGGCGCACGAATTAACTGAAAGAGTTAACAAGATAAACAAGTGAGGTGCAAGTTTTAATAAAGCTGCTTAGAGTAGAAGTTTTTAAAAAAATCTAGTAGATCACTTTACTTTACGTACAATGTTTAAAAATATATACGAATCGTTGTACAAGTACTATAAAGCTTGGGTCGCACTGATCGTAATTAATGTTGTAAATCATTTTAACGACATTTCAAAATTTTCTCAAGTACGGTAATATTCGTAGTTTGTTAAATAATTTATTTTTTTTTAAAGTGAGCTTAGCAAATTTAGAAAATATATTTGATAACCTTGTTTTTTTTCCTGTTTTCACATTGACTTTAAAAGAGTATACATAACTTATTTATATATTTTTCAAAATCACCACTGTTATAAGATATAAATCATATGCTATAACAATATTTGTTTATACGTTTTTTAGAGGTCGTATAACATTCGATCGGATCACGCTGGTGGGCGTATCGATGAAATTGTGAGGTAAAAACGTACGTTCGTTTTCGCAATTTTTCGGATTCATATTTTTGAACCACTTACCGACTGTTATTTAGAAATTTGATTATTTGTGTTGGGAGTCGAATCTTTATTCGATATGTCTGGAATTTTTCAAGGTACATATTTTCATTTGAACGTCCAGATAATTTCATTTCTCTTAATTTTTTTAATGTATTTTATAAAATAAATAGAGATATAAAATAATTCAAAGTTATTTATGTATATTACTATACTTAAGAAGAAAATTTTGATGAGCCGGCAACATGCCAACTTGGCATGCTAAAACAAAAGAAAAACTAAAGTTACGAGATACCAAACGGAAAAACGTCAAGTTGACCCGAGAGCTGACCTGGATACCAGGTCACCAGGGTATCGAACGCAGTGAAAAAGCTGACAAACTTGCAAAAAGAGGGTCAGAGGATACGCACCCTGAACCAGGACAGATTATCGGTATTCCGTGAACTATAGTACGAGGATCTGTAAAGACCTGGATCAGAGAACAACATAAAAATGTCTGGGTAAACGTACCAAGACAAATTCATGGGAAAACCTTTTTAAAAGAACCTTGCCAGAAACATTTTTCGCACGTATTAGGAACAACATTTTTTCTACAACCAGGTGGAAATCTTGGAATTTTAAACTTTTAAACATAAATCGTTGGTCATATCAAAATATAAGTATAAAAAATATTTAGCATATTTAAGTAATTGAAAACTGTATTTTTTTAAATTTGAATATTTTTACAGTTTTCTTCTTGTTCACGTTCTATATTTTTTCGTGAGAATTGTTCATTTAGAATTTTAATTTCATGCTTGAGATGAATATACATACATTTAGTCGAATTTACGGGCGGCATTTCTGCATGTGATAAGTTTTTTTGTATGTGTTTGTTGACGATTTATCTTGTTGTGCAAAACTGCCGTACAGAAAGAAGTCGGTAAAAAGTAATCATAAAAATGGCTTCTTTCTAAATGATCTCGAAACCGGAATTACGACCGCAGCAACTTTGGAAGTGAAGGATTCGTGTGGGTGAAATGCACTGAAAAGAGAAATTTGACAAGTCATTGAGCCTAGGACTTCGACCGAGATTCCATTGTACTGGTAATGATATCATTAAAGGATCATTGTGCTCTTCACATCTAGATTCAAATTCATCTATATAGAGATGGGACCATTTCACATACAAATAATTTTTCCGTGCTGCAAGTATTAAAAGAACAGCAATTGTACCCACATCACATTCAATATGTTCAAGCTTTTTTACCTCGAGATTTTTCTCAGCGATCACAAGGGCACTGCCGTTGTATTTTAATCCATTTCCAATAAGTGGTCAAAATCATTTTTAATTTCCAACTTTAGAAGCCTGTAGTTCGTTAACGAAAGAAGTAGCGCGTACGTAAAAAATTCAAAATTTATTTTCCTCGTCACAAAATTATTAGAAGATTTTTTCTTGTTATACCACATACAGATTGCGTAAATTACATCCGAACCGTCCGGATTACACAAGTACGACAGAAAAACAGCTGAAAGAGAGAGAAAGAATAATTATGCATGGTCATTAAGGCGTGTACTTTGTTTCACCTTAGGGGTGTATACTTATTTCCCGAGACTGGCCGAATGCTCATTGCTCCCCTATTTTAACCGCTGTTGCCAGAAGCGCAGATCAATTTGTACAAATGATATTTTTGTCTCGTTATCGTTGACTTTTTTCGAGGGTAAAAATACAGCACGTTTGTGCCATCATTACGGCAAATAATCTTAGAGATATGAGATCAAATCTTTATCACAGATTTGGTTATTGTCTGGCACAGGAAGGTGGTTTATTTGAGCACTTAATTTATTAAAATTATGTTTACTTTTAGAATGGATTTTTATTTTTATTTTTTTCAGGAAGTTTATATTTTATGTTTAAAATAGGTGTAGGTAAAGTGCTTCCAAAGTCAGTGTGATGACCATAAAATAAAGCAATGTTGTCAGATATATTTTCTAAAATTGTTAGGCTCGCTACACAAATGTTCCTCTTACTTCAGTAAACTGTTAGTTCGTGATGTTATAAGAAAGCTAGGTTGGAAATATTTTTAAAAAAATACATAATGTAAATTTATTAGTACACATTAAAATAAGTTGCTTGAAATTACTGAAAAAAGAAAAATTAATTAAAACCACTTTTTATAATATGTTACAATATTTAAAAAAAATTTGAAGAGTTGGCAACGTAGTAACACCTGCAATAAAGACTTCGAAACAACCAGTCATCAACTGCAGTATTCATCGTAATATAATGAAATAACCGAAGTATAATCCGTTGGTCGTTTTCGGCAGAAAAAATTATATGGTCTTGAGGGTGTTCGGGGGGGGGGGGGGTTGTGTTGTGGTTCGGCTTGTAATCCATTAGTATCATTCAGTGTCGGGTGTGAATTTTGTTTTAAAGAAATATTTAATATAACATCTATTTCTTGGTTGAGTGAGTTTAGTGAATTGTTATAGGTATTTATAGGAAAGTGTAGGTGATCTAGTGTAGAAAGGTATCATTAATATAAAACCTTTTTGATGGTGTAGTGGTTAGGTCGCGTCAGTGAATTGATATTAATATAATATTCATTTGTTCGTAGACGTTAGGGTAAGTTTTATAATATAATTAATTAGAATGGCATTTTGGAGACCATTTGAAACAACAGTCCAAGATGATGCGCGGGATTATTGAATTGTGGATTTAAATATAAGAAGTTAGATAATCTAATGGTAATAATGGAGTCTCGGCGTATCGCTGAACTTAGACAGGAGTATTTGCGCAAAATAAAAGGGTACCGTGATTCAAATAGAACTAAAATTTATTTAGACGAAACTTGGTTTGATACACACATGATGCTGTCAAGTGTTTATTCATTTATTTGTTATTCAAACAATCCTTACGGTTTTATTACATGAATAAATATATAAAATAAAATACATTTTAACTTAATATGTAAGAAAGTAGTAGTAATGGTAATTATATTATAATTAAAACTGTATGAGGATATACACCCACCTTTAAAATATGGTTGGGTTGACGATACAAAAAACTATTCTTTAGATACTCCGTGTTCTAGAGGAAAGCGCTTTATTATTGTATTACAAATTTTATGAATTTTGTATGCAGGTTAATTTTTTTCATTCAAATTGATATAGTAAATTAACCTTATTTCACAATATTCGAATTTATAAAAAATTTATATGCACGACATTGGGCGGTTTTTTCCTTCAAAGGGATTAAAAATATGGATCATCACATTAACTTTAGAAGAACTTTACCTACCTACTTATTTTATTTTTTCAATTTAATTTATTAATGGAAGGGATTTTCAGTTTATTAATTATGGTTCTCTCAAGAAATGCTGTTTTATTTTCAAGTTACAGTGGCTAAAATAATATCCTATTGTAGTTAGAAATTGTCAACTGGGTCTGAAATGATCATGTTGACAAAAATGAATTTTAAGATGTACAGGTTACGAAATAACGATTGTATTTTTCTATTTCTTTAACATCATCACTCCTTCTATGTTGGGAGCACATTGAATACCACCAACTAGTGAATTCTCTCTGTAAAGGACCATTCGGCCAGTCTCGGGAAATAAGTATACACCCCTAAGATGAAACAAACTGATGACCGCGCACAATTATTCTTTCTCTCTCTTTCATATATCCTTGTCGTACTTGTGTATTCCGAGGCCAGGGTTCCGATGTAATTTACGCAATCTGTATACTATGGCTTATTGACATTAATTTGTTGCCCAAAATTTTCAACTTAGAAGGTATTATTTTTGAAAAATTCAACAAGTATGTAACATTTTGTATGGTGGGTATTTTGGAACGGTATTCGAAAAAAGTGACAATTCTTCAGAACGGTTCTCAATTTTAACTCAGGTACCTCCCATCCCGAAAAGAATACGTCAAGGTCGAATGACTTTCTTGTCGCCAACAGCGATATCTGTATGTATATCACATTCGAATAGGAATTTTTTTTGCAAGCAAAAAACTGTTGTTAAAGTATCGTACATGAATTCGTCAGTAGATAAAAATAAATAAAAATGGACACTCGGCCAAAGATTACAAATTTGTGATCTTTGATTATACAGTAAACAATAACAAATTAAACTGTTGAAACTTACAGAGTGGCCTATTGTATACGCTTGGATTTATTACATCTAATTGGCAGATGTTATCAAAAAATGTTTAAAATAAAAAATAAGTAGTAATAATGGTCACATTTTAAAAATATATACTTTTTTCCGGTATACCAATATTCGAAGAGTTCTGCTGTTGTATCTTAATCTTTAATAATATTTTTTGCTGACAACAATAAAGCGTTTGGAACCCAACCTGTTTACGATTATATGGAACAAATTTTGCAATATTTGTAAAGTTATTACATGAAATTGAAGGTTATCTGAAATTTAAACTGCAAATATGTTATTTTCAACTATTTAAAAAAATGTTTATAAAAAAAATTAGAAAGTCAACGAACTTATTTGTTTAAGTTTAATGCTATCAAATATAGCCAACATATTTTGAAAAAAATTAAGGATATAAAAATATTATTTTGGCTACCAACACGATGATTTTCAAGAAACCGTTTTATCATACATGAATTATGTAATAAGGACGACACTTCTTCATTTACTTTCAAAAAACGTATCTCGATAGAAACAATAATAACATTAATGCATTATTTATGTGAGCTTTATTTGCAATTACCGCAGGTGTGTTCGTAAAACGTAGGCTCTATATAATGTTTACGACTAGCTACAAAACTGAAGTTTTAAAACAAACTCGAGATATAAATGCACACAGGCTACGAAAATGGAACCAAAAAAAAACATTAACTGGAAAGTTTTACAATAAATTTCTAACGAAGTACTAAAACTAGGGAGAAAATGTATAAAGGACAATCTTAATTTGATGGGGGTCTATATATAATGTACAAATAGAGTTTCTGCTCGAGAATTATCGCGATATAAATGGTTATACATCACAATTCCTGGAACACAAAATTCCTGAGACGCAAAATTCCTGGGACACAAAATTCCTATGACAGACTGTTTCTAAGACACACAAGTCTTGACTAAGACAGTTCCTGATTAAGAAACGTACATGGAAGGCACAATTCCCAGACGGGACGCTTTTAAAATAAAATTCCTGGAACACAAAGTACAGGAAAGTAATTGTCAAACTTATAAGGCTTTACTTAATATGTTTTTTGTTCGAATATTGTAATTTATTTTGAACTAATTTAACCTTTTTAAACTTTTTAATTTCAAACTAATTTTTTATTATTATTTATATATATTTTTTTTATCTAGAAAGATTTATTCAACACACAGAAACTAAAATTACCTTGACTTCAGTGTACCTTTGTGTCTATTTTGTTTTCATAGGCATAAACAACAGTTAAGACTTTTATAATTTTGTTTTAAGAAATAATATTTCCTTTTTTAACTTCCAGCAATATATCCTTTTTTTACTTCCATCAGATCATAAATCCCTGAGAACTGGCTTTGTTATCTCCAAAATTTAAATTCAGCTAGGCAAGAACCTACTCTATTCCTTTTCAATTTTATTTATTAACGCCCATCGCCGAGATTTATATTTGATACAGGAACAAAAAATAATTATGGATTTATTCGTCACATTTAAACAATAAAGGTCTAAACAGACACCGCTTTTGTGTGGTTAAAATGACTATAATACCGTTACAACAAGAAACATAATTTCAGCATTTTAACAGTAAATCCCCTCTATAAAAAAATAATATTCTACGAAAGAGATGATAATTGTAAAAACTAGTCTGTAAACTTTTGCATAATTTATTGTTTGCGACATCGAGTTGTGTAAATAAAAATGTCATCACAGAGGAATGTGATTATGCCTACTTTATTTACCGTATATAAACGTTAACAGTGAAGATATCAGTCTCGTTTCCTAAACTCATGTAATGTTATCAAAGAAAAAACTTTCTTTCGTTGAGGTAAACAATCCGAGTGAACCAAATTAAAAAAAACAACGAAAAAATTATACTGTATTTGAAAATCAAGAGAGAGTAAATTCCCAGAAATGTTTTGCAGTTATCAGTGTTAAAGGCAGTAAACCATGGACGTGCGTTTTCAAAATTAAATTAATATGGAAATAGAAATAATGAAGAAAAAGTCAATATTATTTTAGGCATTTTGTTTTAGGCATATGTTTATTTACAAAATATGTATATAATATGTACAGATAATTACAATTATTTATAAATTAATATGAGGAGCTAAAAAAACAATTAAGTAGGTATATGAGAAAAAAAAAACCAACCGCAAGGATAAAATTTGACGAGCAACATGCAAAAAATACGACAATATTAAATCTTAAAGGCTAAATTTTTAGAAGATAACCATTTTGCAATTTCATCCTTTTTCCATTTAGTGGTTGGTAAAGGTTCAAGTAATCTGGAGTGGTAACTTGCATTGTCCATTACAATAACCGATCCTTTTGGTATGAATTGAATCATCTGTTCAAAATATTCCTCAAACACGTCTCCATTCATTTCTTCGTGATAATCAACGGTTTTTTTTTATTCAAATAAGAGTAAACCATTCTCAAGAAAACCGTTTGTACTGCCTATATGACAAATAATTAATCTTTTACCTTTTTCTATAGGTTCCTTAAAACCAGTAGTATATCCTTCTAGAAAAGCTTGATGGGATGATTTTATATTTTTGTCTTTCCAAACTCTTCCTACACAATGTCCTTCATTAACCCATGTTTCATCTAAATAATAAATGTTTTTATTTTGAGCTTTAGCTTGTTGTATTCTTCTGAGGTACTGTCTTCTCCAACATACAATTTCTTCAGAATCAATTAGCATTGAGTGTCTGCCCATTTTTTCAAATTTAAAGTTTAACTCATGTAACATTTTCCATAGTTTATCCCGGCTTATTGTGGGTAAATCAACATCATTCGTAATGGCTTGCAAAACTTTATCTAAAGTTGGTATTTGCTTGTTTATAAAAAATGAGTGAACAAGCTTACGAATAGCATTTTTAAAAAACTCGTCCACGTTGACTTTTAATAGTTTTGGTCTACCTGGTTTCGGCTTTGGTGAGGTTACTCCACCTGATTTTTCCTCGTTTAGAACTCTATATATTGTAGATTTTCCATATCCCATTGCCTTAGATGTTGTTTCAACTACACTGTCAATAGTGTTTGAGGGATTTTGATGTTTAAAATAGTGGTACACATTCACTACAGCACTCTTTTCATTGAGCGATAAATGGTCTAGTTTTAATTTTTTCACTGGCGTATACTCACAAACTGCTTCCATTTTTAGTCACTACTATTTGTCACGTTTATCGAAAATCAAATAACTGCATTTCTAGAAACTTAAGCACTACTTATAAGTCAAAATATCTGTCATTGTTGCCATTCGGAGGTCGTTAAATAACAATTATCCCTTTCTAATCTGGTTACGCCTATGACGCACGTTAATCCTCTTAGGCCTACTATAGTAACAATGAAAGATCATAAAATAATGTGATAGTCCAAGAATTTTAATAAATTTTGTATTGAAATTAACAAAAACAATTTAGAATGCATTACAAATATTGAAGTTTTACCGCACGTACTGTACTATAGTTTTGCATACCGAATTAGTTTTTATTCTGGGAATTTACTCTCTCTTGATTTTCAAATACAGTATAATTATTTCAATGCATTTGTCAAAAAAAAATTCCATTTTGCAGGAAACTGTTTCAAATACGACAAATTTTGAATGTTTCATTTACTTTTAAAATATGACGGATTTTCCAAGAAACTGACTTAAATCTGACAAGTATTTTATTTGAACTACCACTAAATATCACGGAATTTCCACGTAATTGTCTTAAACGTGACAAACTTTGACTATTTCATTTGAGCTACCACAAAATGGCACGGGTTTTCCACGTAATTGACTTGATTTTAAGAAATGTTTAATGGTTAATGTGAACTACTCCAAATATCACGCTTTTTTCAACAAAAAAACTGACTCAAATGTGATACATTTTGATTTGTTCATATGAACTACCGCAATATATAAGTTAACATACCCTTTTATGTGGTTTACTACTGTATTTAGCGAGTACTATAAATAGTATGTTTTAAAACCGATTCTCTTGATAAATAATATGTTAATTACCTTTCAGTAATCGCTTGAAAAGGAAACGTGAAACATCCACCAAATCAAAACCTCATTCGAATAAACTTCTGATAAGAATGTATTGGTTTTTTAAACAATAACAATTGAACATATAAATCATACAAAAACACAACTATTGTTGTTAAGATTAGATTTATATTTATGATTGTCCCTATCCTTACAGACCTAGAATACCGAGTAGAGGACCCAGTCATGTAACGGGTTAAGAATCAGAAGTAAAGGAAGATTAAATTTTTCAATAATTACATTGTATTTATATATGATTTTCACCTTAAATTCAGTCATTCTGATGATCAGTAATTTAAAATGTGTGGCAACATTGTAGGAGGATTGCTTAGTGCGTAGTCATTATAATTGATTCTAGATGCAATAACAAAAACAGGTTCTCTACAAACTGATACTAGTCCGAGTTTTTATATATTTATGTTGATATCATCAACTTACCATTTCTGGAAACGTCCAATTCGACCAAGTGTTCGAAATTTTGAATATCTGACGGCAAATTGTTGATTTCATTATCACTTAGACCAAGTTTACGGAGTCTTTGCAGACGAAAAAAGTTCTGAAACAATAATATTCTTCATTAATTTTAATCAAAAATTAATTTGATTTATTAAAAATTGATGTTGCTTCTTCAATTTACTGAAATTACCAACTTTTTCCAGTGTACGGTAAAATTTAAATAAATTTTTTTATTGGGTACATAGGTAGGTACCTATAACGTTTTTAAATGCCTTTACACTCGATAATACACCTGTTTACATAAGTACGACTTAGGTACAATACAATAACTAAATTTGAAGAAACAATAAAAATCTGGGTTACAAGTTTCTTGTTCGATACCTTTAACTAACTGATTTAGTTACCTATAAATTCATTATAGAATAGAGGTTGGTTATGAACAAATATAATATACCATACCTATTAATAGAATTGCAAATGTAAGCAATTGGTTGGAATTGCTTTCCTACTTTATTTGCAAATGGTAATATAAATTTTTATCTTTTGCTATCATAAGGTTTCAATTAAATTTCTGAGTAAAAACGTGATGAAATATAAATAGTGACTTGTATGTTAAAATAATAAAATATACATTTTTCATATCGAACAAGGATATATTAAAAAAGTGGTACTTGGAAAAATCTCTTTTTGAATTGTCAAAAATATTAACAAAAAATACGAATATTTTTTACATAAATTGGTTCAGTTACCTTTGGGAGAACCTGTATTCTATTCGCGTCTAAAAGTAATTCTTCTAGACTCCTAGAATACCTCAGAATTTCCTCCGGGACATTTATTAAAGAACGATGTCTCCTATCAACACTTTCCACTTGCCTATTACAGCCTTTAAAAATAGGTATGCACCGAAACATGTCTACATTAACGAAACGCACATTATTTCGAAACTAACACTCACAAAAAAAATCACTCTAGATTTCTTGTATGTACATTTTTTGCTAAAACACGATTTTTTGTTACATTTACCGAAACATCGCTCAGCACTTCTCACAACACAGCAATCATACAAGCATGAAGCACCACTCCCGCACTGATAAATGAAAAAACCCTAACTTCTCACATATCTAGTAAAATAATACCCTTGCAATAATACCAACCCAAGCCTGTATTTTTAATCCTTCAATTCCTTTCAAACCCTTTTGTTTGTGGTTTTTTCATTTTGTTGATAAAATAATCACTAAATTAATAAATAATGAACATCACTATACCTTATTTAAAAACCAGGAGTCATTTGAATTTAAGTTGGCAATTCTGTAGACCTCTGATTGGTCAGATTCCGCCCAGTTTCACACAACACTTTTTAATATTGACATCTCCTGATAATTGACAGTTCTGTCATATAAATTATTGTTTTCATTTTCGTTTCCTTGTTATTCCATCATTTTTACTTAGTTTTCCACTTTATTACGCTAAAATAGTAATTTTCAGAACTCCTGTGTTGAATTTATGCAATTATGGATCCCTCTACTCCAAGTACCAGTTATTCGCGTAGTCCGCCAAAACCACGAAAACGGCTAAGCTTAGGCCATTTAGGAATGTCAGAAAAACAATACATAATAAATATGTATAAACAAATATTGGATGAAATGCCGAATACAAAAATTGTTGATGTTATATCGAAAATTTCTCAAGCAGCCGGTAAGTGATCATTATAATTTTCCAATTAACAATAGTATTAAATTCTGAAAATTTTCCCTACAGGAGTTACAAAGTCAACAGTTTACAGAATATTGAAGGAATACCGTAGCAGTGGAACAATTACCAGCCCAAAAAATATTGGTGGAAGACCGGCACTTCTTAAAAATTGTGATGATTGGTATAAAAATTCAGTTCGAAGAATAGTCCATAATTTTTTTTTAATAACGAGTTACCTACAGTTGATAAAATTTTACAAGCTCTGAAGAAACGATCAGATTTGATACAATTGTCCCGGTCATCTTTATATACTTTCTTAAAACAAATTAACTTCAAGTAAGTGTGTAACTTTGAAAAGTCAAATGTACTGTCTATTATCATACAATATATTCTTAGATATTTGAAGAGAAATCGTAAAGTATACTGATAGAGCGTGACGATATCTGTCGATAGAGGTTGAGCTATTTAAGATCTATAAAACAATATAGGGAAGAAAACAGGCCAATCTTTTACTTGGATGAAACTTGGACTAATGAAGGTCATACTAAGGGAAAAACATGGGTGGACCAGAGTGTAACCAGTAGTCGTCAGGCGTTTAATGAAGGTTTATCCACTGGCCTGAGAACTCCTACAGGAAAGGGGAGATGCCTTATAATTTTACATGCTGGCTCTGAAGAAGGTTTTGCACTATTAGTTTTTGAAGGCAAAAAAATGGAAGATTACCATGACGAAATGAACGCAGAGGTATTTGAGAATTGGTTCATTTCATTTTTGACAAAGTTACCTGATAATGCTGTGATTGTAATGAATAATGCATCATATCATAGCTGAAAAGTTGAGAAGTTGAAAACTAAAAATATACAATTTGATGTGAATATGGGAAGGTGTGAGCTCTTATACCTAATACGACAACATAAAGATAACCATAATTTGTATGTTGTCGATGAAATGGCAAAAGCATCCAACAAAGTTGTATTACATCTGCCACCATACCATTGTGAGTTAAATCCCATTGAATTGATATGGGCACAAATAAAGAATGAAGTAGCAGCTAAAACCACAACTTTCAAGTTGGCAGATGTCAAAGGCCTATTATCGAGAGCAGTTGAAAATGTAACTGCTACAAATTGGCAGAAATGTATACAGCATGTCATTAAGGAAGAACAAAAAATGTCCACACTGGATGGAATAATGGATGACATGATAGAGCCTTTGATAATATCTGCCAACACTGGAAGCTCAGATGAAACAGAATCTTCAGATACAGAATCTTCTGATAATTTTCTGGATAATAGTGTGTGCTAGGTGCAAATTCAATGTATAAGATCCTCATTTATTTCACAAAGTTATACACAATACAAATTTATATGATAAATGTGATTGAATATTGAATAGATGAGGCTTTTACTTGATGTAGATCCATACTAAATGATGAAATGAAATAATTTGATTTGTTAAGATGTACATTATATTAATATTAAAACTTTCAATTTTAATATAATGTAGATTTTAACAAATCAAATTGTTTCATTTCATCATTTAGATAAATGTGATGTATAAAATCGTATTCATAGGCTTAGATGTATCCAACCAAACATAGTAGTAGAAATATACACTACTTACTTGTACAAAAGAACTATTGAGACACAAGGTTTTTGGGATATATACTCGGATATATATAATATACCTCATAATTAAACGTACCTAAGTGTCTGAGTGAGTTGGTATTTATAAACTTACAATAAAAATGGCAAATTCACTGAGTTATAAAGAAAAAATAGAGAGTGTGGTTATTAAAAATAATAAAAAAAATGTCCATACGGGTTACTGCTTAAGTAGAGACATTGTATATTTCTACTACTATGTTTGGTAGGATACATCTAAACCAATGAATAAGATTTTATACATAACATTTATCATATGTATTTGTATTGTGTACAACTTTGGAATATACATAAGGAACTTATAGGTACTATTATGAAAAATTGTAATATACTTAGATGTGAGGCAAAAGTTGTAGAATATTTTTAATAAATAAAGAATTAACAATATATTGACTTTTAATTAGCAATAACTTTGCTGGAACCATTTTATTCATCAGATGAACAATCATATCAAAACGAAGAGAAATTATTAAAGATGGCCCTATATATACAATAACATCAAGTCCAGGTCTCATTTAGTGTGATAGTGATTTCATGTGGAGGTTGTGAAAAATCCCATACATAAGTTTTTGATCATTTTCTCATAGAAGTCAGTTCCACATCAAATTATATGACCAGCTTTAAAAACATGTTCACAGATTTTCCAGAATATATGAAAGTTATATCTTTTACATTGACATGCAAAACCATACAAAAGTTTTACAGGCACAGCACGGCCCACAGACCCCTTACCCTACAAGACCTTGAACGAAAATATAGTTACAATCCTGATCATCGGATGTCGCTAGTAGTCTGAGTAGGCAAATATCATAGCTCACGATTGTAATGCTGGTTGCCATAATCGGGAGTTCTCTTGTTAAACGAAGTGATGTCGCTGTTAAGGCGTGGTTCCATTTTATCGTTGTTATTGTCAGTTGTGACTTGTTTTTGTTTTTGCTTACCGTTGTTTGAACTATTTACTTTTTTTTATTATTGCCAGTTGTGTGTGCTACTAGCTACTATAAGTAATAGTGATTATAAAAATAGACAAAATGCTTTCATTCAAAAAGTGTTGCGTTCCTCATTGCGTCAGTGGGATACAGCGTTTGTCCTAGAAAACATTTTTTGGTAACAAAATTCCTCGCAAAAACGTAATAGAATGCTAAAAAAGGTAATAGATTTTTATTTTTTTTCTTCTTTTTATATACAATGTAGAGGGGTTTATTCAGTGATGCCAGCTCCTTGGAAGTTAAATAGCTAGATATGATTTTTTTTGTATATAAGTTAATTGTGGTTTGTAGTTTAAATTTCTATGTACTTCTAAGTGTTAAGATACTTTGTTAGATTTGTATTATTGCAACGAATAAATAAAAAAAGAAAATTTGTAATTGTTTTATTTTTTCCGTACTCTCACGTTATTCTTATTGGGTTTGAATTTCGCGCCATCGTTGGATTTGAATTTTGCGCTATTCTTGTTACTTTTGACGCAGAACAACAGATGGATCTTGACGCTCCTAAAATTGTAAGTTGCCTACTAAGCAGGTGCCAGAAGCTACTAGCGACATCCGATGATCAGGATTAGAACTATATAATGGGTACGACGTTCTATAACGGGCGTGGGGTGTCTATAGGGTAAGTGGTCTGTGGTTTCTTTGTAATCTGTGTTTTACAGGTTATAGAAGAATACTCGGTTTTTTTCAGTACATAAGGGTTACCTATGATTGGCTAGTTTCCCCGTCAAGTCAATCAAGGCATATTTCATAGATTTTGAACACGACTATTTCGGAACACACCCCTTAGTAACTAATCTGGTAACTTTTAGTGGTGTGCGTGAGGCTTTTCAAATTACTCCTCCTGGTCATGGAGACTCAATGAACTCTATACCAGAGTTGTCTCTGTCTATACTATAGAGTTCAGTGTGGAGACTAGAGCACAAACTTGTATTGGAAAAATGTTGAAAAAGTGTCCAGTGGTAAGATACAAATAGTAGATGGCGCGAGAGTAGCTAGCGATTGAAATTACAGACAAGACGTTTTTATAAAAATTTACAATGGGAAAAACGTGTGTCGTGAAAAGTAGTCCAACTAGAAGTAAAGTTGAAAATAAAAAAAATTACACACCTCAGCCCCCGTCATATTTTCGACCAACAGTAAGTAAACTACATGGAGCAACAGGAATTATTAGATCAGAGTCATCAGAAAACAGCAACTACACAATCCGCCCGAGAGTTTTAGGGATAATTTTCTTAAATTTTCACTGCTGCCCTTGCTGTATGTAGACAAACCAAATGAACTAGAATTTATTCGAATGGATCCTGCAACTAAGCAGATCAAAAACCATATACGTTTAAATGAGAATTTATCAATTACTGTAAGTATTCATGAATATATTATGGGTAAATAGGTATATTTGGTTATCTTTTTATATTTAACAATAATTAATTGTAATCTAATTGCAGGTTATTTTCCCTAATAATGAAGAATTGCCTCTAAGTGATAAAATTAGCTCATAATATAACAGTACTTGTGAATACTTAAAATATGTAGAATAAGGTGGCCATTATGTGTTTGCACTCAAATTGACAACAAGTAAGATTAATTTATTTTTACATAACGAACAAATGAAGTTTTGATATTATTTTTTTTTAATAGCATCCATTTTCAGAAATTCAGAAACTTGTAAAGGTGTGATTGTTGGTGATGATACATAATTGAAAAATCAACCAAATCTATGATGCAAACCTTGTCGAATTTTATGGAAACGCTTGCAGTTTCATAATTCAACCACAACTATTTTAAATAGGTCAACTTGGACAATACAGCATGCTTCAAATTTAGTTAAGCAATGCAAATGTCTAGAGAGTATGGTGAGTTTCATGAAATACAATTTTTTGGCTTAAAACAACATTTCAAACACAATTAATCAACTAAATTCAATGTAATGAAAATTTCACAGTACATGCTAAAAAGTTTATCTTCATAACATCCTTTGCTAGGCCTCTTTATTCACTGATGCCTTAATTAACACTATGGTCAAACATTTTATTACAATCAACTGAGAACATATTGTGTTGCAATAAAAAAACTTCTATCTTGTACAGTTTACAAAATTTTCATGGTCTGGCAAATTCTATGTCATTATTCTATAACTACTGGCTGACTTCCATAATTTTAAGTTTTTTATTATTTCTTTGCAGAAATTCTGACTGAGAGAAAAAATAATGAATGTCAGGCCTGAGTGTACAAAGAAGTCAGATGCTATAGTGCGAGAAGTTGTTTTGCAATTACCAGAAGAATTTCATATTGTAGTAAATTCGTGCTTTGAAGCGGCAAAAACAAATAAGCAAGGTCAAAGATATTTATGCGTTAAGGCCGCTTGACATGGTGCAATACAACGTGCAATGCAATGCAAGACGCAATATTTCTTGACCGAAAGCATGCGCAGTTGAGATCTAGCTGATCAGTTTCTGCAACGCAAGTTTATCGGTTTGGTGCCATTTCTATTGCATGCAAGTCGCAATTCTAGGGAGAAATCTAGTTTATTTTGTGTTACCAACCAACTAACTATTTTTAATCAAATGACACCTATCAGCTGATTGTGGTGACTGATGTTTTGTCATTTGTGATTTGATAATCGGAAGTGATTAACTTTTTTTTTCTCCGAGCTTTTCTCACTGTCTCTATCTTTATTTTAGATAATAATAAACTTTATAATATTTTAATATTGTTTAAATAAATTATTTTTTGAGGTTATTATACACTTTTTTCTTTCTACTATTAGTTGGTTTGGTACCAATGTTGCAATGAATTAGAATTGCATGATGTCAAACAGAATTCAAGATTCATAATTTGCAATACACTGACCTTGCAAAAAATTGCACGTTGTATTGCACCATGTCAAGCGGACTTTAGAGTGGGTTTACAAGTGCATGTTAATACTCTACTTACATATTGATAACAACTTTCCAAATGAAGACAGCTTAACTAATGACGACAAATTTACCCAATCATGACATATTACTCAATGAAGATAATTTACCTAATCATGACAAATTATTCATATTTATTTATTATAAATACTTATAGTAATTATTAAGTGTTATAGCGAAGTACAAGTTGTTGAAGAATTTTATATTATTTTATGCAAAATCATGCCAAGCGAATTATTCTACATTGCTCACAATGCACTCCAATAAATGAAATGTTGGAAACACTCAACTAGTTGCAAGTAAAAAAACTGTTTGAATATTCTCTCATATTTATTTACAAGGTTGGAATTGGAGGTACATAGATATAAAAAAAATTCAACTCAACTCCATGTTTTAAAAGGATCTGATGTGTTCAATGCTTTACCATCCGATATAAAAAATGGTATGGGTTTAGAAATGTTTGAAAGGCGGCTAAGAGATTATTTGATTGGGCAGTGATTTCTCATTTTTGAGCTTATTTTAATATTATCAAATAGCTGTGACTAATTTGTTTTGTATAATTTTATGTGTGGATGTAGTATTATTTTTTTATTTATTTTTAGACATTTTTGAGCTTATGTTTACCTATATTCTAATGTAAACTGTTTTACATGTTTAGCATTCTTTTTATCTAGATTATGTATTTATACATTTTATAAGTAGTGACTAATATACCTAATTGTATTAGCTCTTTTTTAGCTAGAGAAAGGAAACATTTTATATATAATTTTTGTTAACAATTTTTTTAATAAACATTATTATATTATGTACCATTAGTCTTTGATCTATTTTACTGATCACATAAATTTGCAATCCTTGTCCTTGCATGCCATACACCACACTCCTTGCAAACTGTTCTGGTCCATTTCTAGATTTAACTTTTAGCACAATGAGTATCTCTCTTGAGTTTGAAATATCTTTATAGTTTATTTTTCAAGTGATGATAACCAGTTATGGGACATGATGTAAACTGAGCCAATCACAAATTTGTATTTCACTGAGATTTCACTTAATCTCAGCTCACATCGGTAACGTGCGCGTTCTTTTTGACGCAATATCTGTAACAACAATAATTATTTATGGATGGGCACATATTATTTGTGCAATTATAGACAAATGTGTGGAATATTTTTTTGTTTTCATTACTATTTTGCAACACAATTGCCTATATAATGATATTGAAGAAACTTACCTTTAACCAAACATAGCACCAGCTACGCGAAATACTTATTTTTTCCTTGAAATTTGCTAAAACCAACCATAAAAGGTAACCCAATGAAAATAAACAAGCCCTTCATTTACATAACCTAAAATTTAGCACGTCAAATATGATTTTAATCGCTAGCCTCCCCAGCGCCACCACTATTTTCCTAATTTCGACGGACACTTTTTATATACAGAGTTTGTGCTCCTTATATCTAGTATCTACTCCATGCTCCTGGTTTTTAAATGAACTATAATGGCGGATACAGTCGTTATAATTATGGTACAAAAAATCTGAAATTACGAAATCGTAGGTTTTGGATGTCGCCGAATTCAAATATAATAGGCGGTGCGTTCTTTTTGACTGAGATTTCACTTAATCTCAGCTCACATCGGTAACGTGCGCGTTCTTTTTGATTTACTCACTTCGAAGTACGCTGAGATTTTTCCTCCCCCTTCAACAATGCTGCATATACATAGACAAAATGCATATAGCTATGCGGTAATCAGTTAGGATTGAGTCCAAAGACAGTTCCTTTATCTATGATTGAGTCGGAAATAAGGGAATGAAGAAATATTTGTTTGGGTTTTAACAACATATAGCATATAGTACACAATAGTACATAATCTAATTTTCTTTGGGTTTGAATGAATGTTACCTATGTGATTATGGAAAGAATAACTTCATAAGATGCTAATACAAATCTGTCTTATATTATTCTATACCTATCTTTTTTTGAATTTTGATGCGCCGGTAGATCGTCCGTTTCAATTGAGTGTGTCGTTCTTTTTGGAGCCATTATTACCTTTAATCAAAACTTTTCGCGTTACACCCTGTATATAGACCAAAGAATACAAGTGTATTCTTTGATATAGACATTATAAAAGATATCTTTAGAGAATCTATTTTAATATGATAGTTATAGCTTCTACAGATTTATATTTCTGTCTACAAGTGTATCTGTATCACATGGTTTATGTACGAAATTTCGACCTTTGTCCCCTACACGTGATTATTGCTAATTTTCTATGGATATGAGAAGTTTCTGGAAAATAATATGGCTACCGCTACGCGTCCGGATGAGAAAATAAAATAATGGAAAACAAACGTGCTAAAAAATCGTTAGTGATATAAAATAGTTTCCGATCAAAATAATTCTTTTGGTGGAGTTTTCGATGTCGAATAAATCTTTTTGACGTAACCAATATTTATGTCCGGTAACTAGGAGCATAGTCATATAACTTCTGGAAACGTCACATAATACGTCAAAAGTCATTCCATTTTCCATTGTGCAAGCTAGTGAAATTCATAAAAGTTCTTTTGAGATTAACTGAAGTTTACATAACGTGAAGTAAATTAATAATTTTTGGACTATTAAAAAAATTAGTGAAATGCCACGAAGAGGAAGATCAGCTCCAGCACCGTCACGGTAAAGTATACTATTCGGAAATCTGAAATTAGTAGTAAGCTTTTATTTTATAACTCAACTTCAAATATATTCTCAGCAACCTTCCCGCAAGAGCTCCAGCGCCTGCCCCACCAGCACCTATACATGCAGCTCCAGCACCATCACAAGGCCCTGGATTATTTGGTCAAATGGCTGCTACTGCTGGAGGTGTTGCAGTAGGTTCAGCTATTGGTCACACCGTTGGACACGCAGTAACTGGTAATACTTTTGTGAAATTATGTGTAACCTTTAATAAAAGGGTTATGTTGATACTTTTTATTGTTTTAAGGATTATTCAGTGGAGGTGGTTCAAGTGAAACACCCATACAACAAGCACCACCCCAACAACCACAGCAGTATGGATTTGGATCAGCACCTCCTCAAGATGCTGAAGGACCTTGTGGCTGGGAAATTAAACAATTTTTACAATGTGCAACTACTCAGTCTGACTTGACATTATGTCAAGGATTTAATGAAGCTATCCAACAATGCAAAATCAGAAATAGTAAGTATTATTGACTACATTTTTGATAATTTACTGCAAAAAATGTATAAGCAACTATTGAATTCTATAGATAACTGGTAGTGGAACTATTATTGTAAATATATTTTGAACAGATATAACTAACTTGTTTTATAAGAACTTTTAATCAAGTTATTTTCAGTTAAAATTACATGTGTCAACATTAATCATTTTTTATGACAGTAACAAACTTAGAAAAGATTATTTATTATTTTATAGGATTAGATCAAATTGGTACCATGAATTCCAATACATCCCTTTAAGCATATAAAACAATAAATCCAATAAAAGTAAAACAGTTCACTTCAAACCCAATCCCTCTGTACACAATCTGTGTTTGGGAACTGGTAAATATTTAGTACAAATGTCTGCAATCATAAGTGTGGTAGGCATATATGAAAGATTAATCTTATTGTTAATAATCAGCTCTTTAATATAGTGATATCTAACATCGATATGCTTTGTACACTTATGATAGCCAGAACTTGTTGTTATTTTCTGAGCAGATTGATTGTCTTATATAATATAACAGATTCCTCTTGATTCATATGAAGTTTTCCAAGATTCATACTCTTCCTTAGCAGCTTCTGCTATAGCCATATACTCCGCTTCTGTGGATGACAGTGCGGTACTTAATTGTTTGCGACATCCCCAAGAAATAGCACCATTTGCAGATTTAAACAAAAAACCAGTGAAAGACTTCCTATCTGAAGTATCATGCGCCCAATCGCCATAAACAAATCCTTTTTGCTGCATTCCAATGCTCTTTTGTATGGCATGTGTTAAATTGGCTGAGGAATGACACTGCAAATGAAATGTCGGGATGCGTTGCCACACACAAGTACATTAATGAGCCCATCAATTCTTGATATGGTACATTAAATATAGGTACTTCTTCAGTGGAAAATTTAAAATTGGGATCCAATGGAGTTCCAATAGACTTATGGTGGAAATCTGAGAACATCTGTACGATCTATAAGCCGAAATCTGTAGGTTATAGAAAATGCGATTCTAACCTTACCTGTTACTTACAGATTCGTGAATATTAACGGGCTAGACATCTGTCACTGTAAGCAGTACAGGGTGTGGTACAGAGCATTGTATTATTATTATTATTATTATTTTTCGTGTATTATTAGTCAAAAAGTTGAAGAGTTTTTAGTTTTTTTGTGATTTTTAAGTGGTTATTAAATGTTTAAGTGAACATTATTGACATTAATATGAAAGGACAATTAAATATTTTCGCCGGTATTCTGTTGAGAGGATGAGAATCGGTTTGTACATATTTTTTATGATATTATAAAATACACTTTCCATTTTTCCAGAAATCATATGAGAATCCAACGAAGACATTTAAGGGATCAATTAAATCCGTTTGATATGCCAGACAGACATTTTAGACAAATGTTTTGGTGGGACAAAAATAGTGTTCAATTTTCAATTCATAATTTAAGACCTCATGTTATGGAGAATAATTTAGGAACTCCCTTTAAATAATTTTTTTAGGTTTTTGCTATTCTAAACTTTCTGGCCACAGGCTCATTTCAAAACGCTGTTGGCTGTAATGCTTGGATAGCAATTAGCCAGACATCTGTGAGTAGAGTCGTTTCATAAGTACACACACTAAAACTAATAGGGTAAAACCATATAATAATAAAGGTGTTCATGCAAATAACTAAGAGATTAAGATTTAAACTAAAATGAAGAAAGGTGGCTGACTTTCAAATAAAATTAATTTCTTACATAAGTTCAAAATAACCTAACCATAGATCAGCCTCCTTTTGCGTTGAGTTATTGTTTACATAAGCTTGTGTTACATGCTGAAAAATTTTTATAATTTAGAACTTGATTTTTCATAAACAAGTTGATTTACATTTAATATTTATCTTCAGTTATGGGACAGGTCAGTCTTTATTGGAAGTTTTGATAGATTAATGAAAGAAATGCACATGTCCCATTGATTTATTAATTTCGCAATTTATGTTCCATAAACAGCTGAATATTTTTGTAGTTTACACTTAATTTTAATCTTGAATTGATTTCAGTTTAGTTGATGTTGCATTCATTAATTCATTCATCCATTCATATGTTTGGGTTGTGCTCAACAGCCAAGGCACTTGAACTGAATCTTTGTACCATTACCCATGTTATTCTACTTCCATCCCAGAAGCTTTGTGTCTTCTATATAAGCCACCAGTTTAACTGGAGGGATTTTCAGTAGTTGTGATGGTTGTATAATTTCCTCTCCAAAGTGCTTTCATCTGAGTCCTTGTAAGTTCTCACAGAAGCAGAGTATGTGAGTAGCTGTTTCATCGTAGAGTTCATATTTTCTGCACATAGGTTCACTAACTTAGCCCCATTTTGTGCAGATGTTTCCTCAAGGTGCAGTGTCCAGCTGTCTTCAAATGTCTCTTACTGAGTTTCATCAACCTGGACGAGAGTTCCTTGTTTACCTTATTCAGTAAACTTTTTGTATGGAGGAGTCCTTGTGTTCACTTTTTCAACAATCCATTTAATAACTTGCTTCGCTGCATAAACATATGTGATCAGAGTCAACATTATATAAAATATCATTTTCACAAGCCATTAACATAAAAGCATCCAAATCATTATTCGACATTGAATTCCGCAATCTATTTTTAATGTATTTTAACTTGGAAAAACTTCTTTCACATTGTACTTGATTTATTGATAATGTTAATAAATATTTGTAAGCATTTCCTAGTGCAGAATATGCCTCACTGTACATATTGTACATTTGAGTTGGTGTCCCTTAACTAGCCAGTTCCCGATTTCCCCTCTTATGTAATCCTTTGTGATTCCACAAAATGGTTCCGGGCCCATGAAGTCCCATATTAGAGACACTTTGTTGCCAGCATGTTAAGGGATTCTTTACAGTTTTTTACCAGTTTTGATCCAGTTGTTGGATTACTGATAGCTTTAAGCAGAGCCTGGCATATATTGGCCAAGGCTAAAGACCATTCTTTTTCTAGGTCCTTTTATACCAGCCCCAGTGCCATGGTTTTTTTTTGAACCATCAGTGAACCATATGATTTCTCCAGAATTACCTGGATGCATCACCTGTTCCCTGGATGGGATGATGATGTTCACTCACTCAGTGAATATGTCCTCCAGTGTCATGCTATCAAAACTCATGAGAAATAATTGTTCATCTAGAATTGTCCCAGTGGTATCAGTGTGTCCTTCTCGAACATTGTTTGGGGACCATAAGTCTCCTGATTTCAGCCTAAGAATTGCCATCAGGTTTTGACCATTACTCTTCTGCATTGTCAGAAAACCCTTGTCGCCATGGTAGTAATTTTTTCCAGATGTGTTTTCTGGTTCAGTTTGGAGTCAAGGCTCACTCTCAGATATTTAACTTATTTGAATATTTCTAGTTCTTCTCCGAACAGTAGTACTCTACCCTGTGGGACAAACTTTTCTATTCGTGAAAGTAACTAGTTTTTTTTTTTGATTAACTGAAAAGTCCTCTTTAAGGCATCATTGCATAAATCCACCTTTAGTGAGACTGTATATTTGGAAAATACTTGAAATATCTCATTGCTCTATTGTAAATCCAGTCCTGATCAAAATGAATGAAATTTTGGAATCTTGTACATCCCAACATGGCGAACAAAAGTTCTCATTGGCAGAACTACCGAAAACCCCAAATAAGGTCAATTTTGACTTCTTAAAGTATAAAGGATATTGTCACACTTCAGGGTCTGCCAAAGAAAGAAGTGTATAAAAAATAAGCAAAGTAGTGACATAAAATATTCAATTACAAAAGCTGTAAATGAGAATATAATACGCCTTATTAATATAGACCACAATAGATCTGCAAAGGTCACAGTGGGATAGGACAAAGTGCCGCTCCATTTCTAATCTTATTAATATATTTTTGATTATACAGGGTAATCAAAAATATAAGACACATCAAATATTTTTATAGAACACAGTATGTTTTTTATATATCAAACTAGGTTATTTTACTCTCTCTAGTTTTAATGACCAGTTTTCTCAATGCATAACAAAATTTTTTTTATACTTCCAAAAAATATCCGTGGCCGGCGTGAATATGTTAACATGTCTAAGCACAGTTTTTTAGGGCACTCATTTTAATTTTTGAGAAATAAGTGTAAAAAAGTGTAATTTACATTATATTGTTACGGTCGCAAAATTCGTAACTCTAAATAGTTCTCAGTATAATCTCAAAATGCTATTTATTGTCTTTATACGTACATAGCATGCATGACTTTTGTCTAATTTGACAACCCCATCCTTTTGATTTGCGTAGTTGGTAATCGTTATTATTCTTATTTAGTTGCGTCGTTGGTATTTCACTCACTGAGTATTTCTAACTCACCCAGTATATTTTTCTTAAGTAAATGTTTCGCATCATCTTACCTTATACCATAACCACCATATTCCATTCATATAGTACCATAATATGTGATTTCAACCAAACAAGCGAAGTCACTGGTTGAACGGTAGTACAGGTGTTGTATGTGAAACGTACCTTAATTGCAATATTATCAGTTGGCCATACTGTTGTAGTTTCGAAGGCGATTGTCGATTCCAACAGGGCAGACAAGGTCCGGACTAACTCTTTATGGAGTGTTTCGTTATTTCATATGTGATGAAAATGATATTTAATGAGATATTTTCTGATTAGGAAATTGTTTGTAAGAAATGGTTTGTTTAGTATGCTGTCAAAATGCATCGAGTCATAGACTAAATTTCATTATTCAGAGTTGTTTAGGAAACAGGTTTTGTGACTTGTCGCTGATTACGTTCCTGTAAAGTGTAAACATATTCATTTTAATTTTTGTTGTTTTGGTAAGCTCGGACGGAAAATGTCAACAGGTCTTGTTAGTTACCATCTTATTTCCGATTTCCGTTTAGTTTTTTTTGGGATTTTTGGATCTGGAAGGAAAAGTGGTGTGAAGAAGAGGTTTCCGGTAAAAATACAGTTAACTGGTCCTTGTTGGGATAATATCACTTTTGAGTGTCCGTTGGTAGATGCGGGATTTCACCCTTCTTGGAAATAATTCATTCATTGTCTCTGGAAGCAGTCAGTGGAAAAGAAAGGACTGAGAGTTTGGTTTTCATGTCTGATACCGGTAACTAGTTCACGTGGCCATCTTTCACATAGGAAAAAATCCCGACTCTGTCGGGATTTTTTTTTTATTGGTATAAATTTTCAAAATACTTTGGAGCGACGTTGAAGTTCATCTAAGAGGTTTCTCAAAAATTCATGAACGACAGTTTGTTGTAGGGCTGTCCCTTTAGGAGGTTAGTCTATCGTGAGATGGTTGATTCTTTTATCAATCATATCCTCCACCTTTTGCTGCTACTGGTAGTCGCCTAGAGAATATTTTGTCTCCTATCCTTGAAGAAGATATCCCTAGAAGGCTGCAGCTGAAGTCGTAATTAATGGCATGGTATCATCAGAATGCTAGGCTAAGTATTCAATGTCAAGGTAACAGATTAAAGTGTTGAATATGACTATTTGGAAGTATTTATTATAAGAGTAATTCACAATAAGTGTATTTCTTGAACCTTAGGAAAGTGTTGATATCTTAGTTTTCTCTAAGACTAACTGTACGCTTTCAGCAATTGCTTTAAGTTCCTACTCAGTCTAATATTAATGTTAATAACGATTAAGTATTTCAAGTTTTAAAGGAAACGATTGACAAAATAGTGAAGTCTAATGTACATATGTATAGGCACACAAATAGTGTAGTAGTTAAGATGAAACCTTGAGTGTGTTAATTTTTTTTTGAGTCATTGGTATACTTTGTTTAAAGATATAACTGTTGAAGTTACTTTTGTGTATAGTATTTAAAGTACAATTTTTATGATAACTAGCCACCAAGCTCCAGCCTAGGTAGCAAATAAACTTCTGATCATCTGAGCCGTTTGCTTTTCTTGTTTGACCTTTTGCACATGCCATAGATACTTTATGTTTCAGCGGGTGAGGTAATTTCACTATTAATTTTGGGTTTTGTGGAATTCTATTTCTTTCTTTCTCCTATATAGCCTCCCATAATCGTGAAGGTAAGCAAACTCTGATATCTCCATTGTAGCCCGAGTTGCCGAATATAGGACAAGAAGGTATATTGAACCGATATCTCGATACAGGTATGTTCGTTCTTTGTGGGGATTGAGCTAGCCGGAGAGTCTTATACACTAACAGGTTTGATAATATCCACAGGGACGTAGCAATATATTCAAATAAGCGAAAACCGACTACAAAGACACAAATCTGCGAAGTAGTGTTAATTTACGGGTATCGAAAAGATTATTGTATACGCATATGGGTCCTGACTTCGTGTCGTCTAACGCAGAATAATTTAATTTAAATATAAACAACAATTTCGTTCACTCATTTAGAATATTTGCAAAAAACATGGACCTTAATTTATCTTTGTGCTGACATTTTTATACTCATTTAATGGATATGTAACTCAAAAATTGTAAACAATTAAGATTTTCTGACCAAAGGCTGATTGCACGACAACTACATGCATAGCTAAAATATTACATATTAGTGATTAAGCATTTGAAAGGTCATCTGTGTTTAATAAAAATTAAAATATGTTTGCTTTGATAGTAGATTTCTAAATGAAGGTTTATTGAGATTTATTTGATCAAATTTATAATTTAATAAATGTAATATTCAAACTTGAATTGATAAAATGCTGGCAAAACAAGAACAGATAGATAGATTTGATGAGGTGGCTAATTGGCCTATTCCACTGCGACCTTTTCAGATATATTGTGTTCATCGGAATCTAGATTACATTCTCCAGCTCTTTTTAAGTAGTCAGTCAGCCTCGACACTGATTCTTTTATGTAATTTCTTGCCGGTGGCTTCTCATTGCCTAGTACAAGAAACCGCACATTCGCAACGCATTTGCAGTAGAATAGAATGTGCTCTACAGTTTCTTCTTCTAGGTGACAGAGCACATGGCTTCGTCTGTCAACCCCATTAGCTTGGCGTGCATGTTAATCTTAAGCTGCGTCCTCACCGAGTCGACACAGTGTCGACTTGATGTGTACGTTGCAATCGACGGTGTCGATCGACATGTCGAATTGTTATCCATCGACTGTCGGTAAACTTTCATGTTTACTATCGACGTGTGGACATGTTTTCGACGTTCGACAAATTGAGTACTCAGTGACGTCTGGACGTTGACATCGTAGTCGTGTATTTTCGTTGGAAATGGAATCAGAACAAGACAAAGTCATAGCTTTTATTGAGGCATACAATTTTTTTTTTTGACTTTCTATTTATTTACTATCTGCAATACATAATTACAATTAGTAAATTTTTTGACAATATATATTTAACACGAAGGATCAACATTCAATAACATTGTCCTATTAAGTCACAAACCTCACTTAGAATAAGTTTTTGACGTGGGAAATAAAGAATCTACACTAAAATCGGTTTAGCAGGTCAGTTGGAATATGTTTCTTTAATCTTCGTTGTACTGGCTGCAACATGAGGCTTCTTGCTAGATCATTAGGGTGTTTTTGCAATCCTAAGTCATATTTGTGAGCAAATTTGTTAATTTCTTCCTTGACGGTTGTCAATTGTAGATCGCGAGCTATAATGTGATTAGGCACATGCCATGGGGCATCTGTTATTATTCGAAGAATCTTTGACTGGAACCTTTCTAATATTTCTATGTTTGATAGCGACGCAGTTCCCCATAGCTGGATACCATAGGTCCAGACGGGTTTTATAATGGTTTTGTAAATTAAGAGCTTGTTTTCTAGGGATAGTTTAGATTTTACGTCCAACAATCCAGTATTCTATTTAACTTTAACCCTAACTGTTTGCGTTTTGTGAAAATATGTTTCTTCCCAGTCAATCTTCTGTCAAGATGCATTCCTAAGTATTTGACGTCCTCCTGGTGTAGAAGTTGATCACCATTTAGAGTAACTGGTGGATAGTTTCATCTTTGGTTGGTAAATGTTACTTGGTCTGATTTGTTTTCGTTTTGTATCCGTCATTTGGTCAATCATGTTTCTATAATATTAAGATGCATTTGTAGCTGTAGAGATGCGGTTGCTTTTTGTGTGCTGACATTACCCCTGTGTCGTCAGCATAAGTTGCTGTTTCACTATTACAGGAAGTTGGTAGGTATGAAGTGTAAATGAGATAAAGGACTGGACCAATTACGCTACCCTGAGGGACACCGGCGTTAATCGAATAGAGTGAGGTCGTTTCACCTTGGTACTTAACAAGGTAATGTCGGTCATGGGGGTAGGATTTGAGGATAATGTAATGGTTAAGAGGTAAGGATTTTCTTAATTTTATAAAGTTGTCCTTTATGCCAGACTTTGTCGACGCAATGTCCAAAAAGGCAGCTGTACAATATTTTTTTCTTCCAAGGATTCTAGAACATAGTTACAGACACGATGGCTTTGTTCGGTTGTAGGCATACAAATTAAAATCAAATCTATGGGATTCCAAAACTAATAATTATAAAAACAGAAACATGAGGCACGATGCCCTTATGTAAATTGCTAATGAATCTTCGTCAGACAACTTGATTAGACTAATCGACAACATTTCTGTCAACTCTGGTGTGGACGGATGCAGTTTTGTCGACTTGTTGATCAACCATGTCAATCGACAGTGTGGACTCGGTGAAGACGCAGCATACCTACTACGGCTTTGACAGTTTTCCTATCTTTGCTTATTAGGTATGCCGTAAAAGTTGGAATATCTTCTAATGAACTGTTCCGCCTGTCTCTGTCCTGGTGAGATTATTCACCGTTCTAGAGATTTTTCTGCCACCCACTTCCTTGTGACAATATTTATTGTCGACTTTGCGACGTCGCAGAAGGGTTCCTGTCCAATGAATGGCATTAATGAGCCTTGTCTGGCCGTTTCATCCGCCAATTCGTTGCCCTTATCACCCTCATGCCATGGTAACTAGGCTACCATGATCTTGCAAGTGCGTTTAAGGTACCTATGCAATTCCATTCTAGCTTAGAATTGACCTCTATGGAATTAAGTACCTACAGTGCAGCTTGGATTTCGGTGAAAATGGCAACTGGACGGTATGTAATTTCCTGGTAGATCTTGTCCACCCTTGAACTGATGAAGCGCAAATTGCAAACTAGAATGGTTGGTTAAATATTGTAGATCATACCGACCCCGATGAACTTGAAAGTGTAATTCAATGTATGTCGGGACATATAGCCCGAGAAGTAGTTGTTGCTTCTTGAGTGAACGGTATTTGTTTTTCGGAAAATATTTTTGAAAAACTTTGTAAAGCGTTATGATAGTATTAAATCTATTATTCTTTAATATCTATTGGTTAACTAAATACGACATTTCACAGGAAACTGTAATTAAGCATAGTTATTTTTATCAGTTTGATAAACAAAATCTGTACTTCATGCTTTTGATTATATAAGTGTCCAAGTGAAATTTAATTTTTGTAAATTTGTAAGTTCTACATTCATGTAAAGTAGAATATTATGTTATTTTTCAATATCAAAAGTTCTGTTCACTTTTAGAATATTTAAACACGTAATTGCATTTTTTACCTAAAATAGTTATACATTTTTTCATAACATGAAATTTGGTTGATACGTTCGCCATTGATTCGATATTTAGAAATGCTTCGATATTTCATTCACATGCGTCAATTAGTTGCAAAAGTCTGAATACGACCTTTTCGGAACACACTCGTTTGTACCAGTCATAATTAAAAGTTATAGTCAACTAATTATTACTTGTGATAATCGGTAGTTGAATTTGAAATGCTTTGTACCACTAGAATATTATTGATTGTTAAGTAACTGTGGCTTAACTTTTCAGTGTCCCTGTTGGTATTACTGAATTTAGTGAATTTTAGAAACTTTTCGGAAGTAAGAGTTGTCCACCTTGTATATAATTTACAAATATAACGTCAGTTGTCAATACACGAATTTGGTGAAAGTTCTGCTCATAAAGAAATAATATATGGTTCTGCGGTTGTTTTGTTGACACCTGTCGAATAAAGATGAAGAGTTGCGAGTGTTTGATTCATTGGGGAAACACAATTATTATGTCTGAAAAAAATTTATGTAAGATTGTAAGAATCGTTATGTTACTTATGTTTTTAATTTCCTTACAAATTACTTGGAAACTCCAGCCTATCTTCTATTCTTACTAAAAGTTGGTGAACTGCATCTTTTGAAAGTCGTAACCTTTTACGAAATGTAGAGTTGTCCATTTGATTAAAGTAATCCGCTCTTCCATATATCTGTCTGGGAAATCCGAATTCTATTAATTCTAATGCATCTAAATCATCGTCATCTATAATCTCCATATCATTAACCAAAGTTACCAATTCTATTGCAGCATTCATTTTTAATTGTCAAAACAAACTTCCACTTAATTTATGATCACTCATCACAACAAACACAAAAAATAGTTAGGTTAGGAAACCCTTTAATCCACACTCCAGTGGCGGATTAAATTTAATTATTAGTTAGAACTTTAATTATTACTTAAAGTGTCCGTGCAAATACAATTTGTATATAAGTAGTAGTTAACGTTAACTAGGTACCACTTTAATTATGACTGGTGCAAACCACTGTTAATCTAGTAACTTTTAGTGGTGTGATTTAGGTTTCTTAAAAAGCTCCTTCTAGTTTAAAAATGAGGAATAGTACTGTCAGACAGGCAGTTGAATTCTTGGCTGAGAGAGTAGAGCCTTCCCGAGAGAACACATATTTTGTCTTTATTTTTCTTGTTTACTCCGTCACTGCAGGAACAAAGACAAAATATCTGTTCTCTCGGGGAGCTGTACGCCCTATCAAGAATCCAGTCCCTTATTGGGCAACCTTTCTCTAATAGAATAAGTTCGTGTGGACTTTTTCTAGAATGGGACGGAAAAATACTGTTTGCATTCAAAAGTGCAATGGAAAGTAAAATCTCGTATCCTGTACGTACCCAAGAACGTGAGGAGAGTCATTTAGAAAAGTGTTTATTCTACATACATATAAATAAAGGTTCAATTATTATACTTAATAGTATTTTTGATTTTATTCTCACGTTTTGACGGCACTGCTTTTGGAAAATTGTAAAACCAGTCTCAACGTAATATACATTCTTCTGTTGTTGGTTTTCCGGCATTTTATCAATTTGTCTGAAGTGGTGTAGCCATAACAAAAAATGCATGGTGTGCTCCCGTCTCACCAGTTTTTTATAAAACGCCCAAAATCGCATTATGTCTACGAAATATACTCTTGAAATAGTTGCCACAATAATGAAGCTTAACTAATTAATGAACAGTAAATTTCTCTCACGATATGTTGGGGCAGATCTACCACGTTCTTAGAACTGGCTAATCGTTCTGTCAATATTAAATCGAATACTGTTGGCTCAGAGGAGTATTCTACCGAAAAAAATTCCATACTTAACTAGATAACAACCACCCCCTATCAGATCTAATCGTCAGGGATGACACTCAGTAAGGCTCTCGACAACATTTCCAAAAAAAAATAGACCTTATCTAAATCGTCATTGGAAAATATCATTGGCCGATTCATCACTGAATTGATATTCCGCATTGTCCATCACTACTAAACTCCAGTATATACTGCTATAAAAAATAAATCCAAATTATATATTACAACCTCTATTATTTCTAACCTCAGACTGAAGTAAATACAGACAGAATCATGCTTCGACCATATGTTGAAGGAATCCTGACAAGTATTTAGGTACGACCGCGCTTGCGTTAAAGTCGACTTTGAAGTTATTGTGAATGGCAAATTTCGTGCCGACTTGCGTGCCACTTGGCCAGCGAATTCACTACGAATGTAGCTTAATGGTCAACGGTGGACAGAAAAAATTAAGTCAAGTTTATGAATCGGCCTACCGGCTGTAAGAACAGTCCCTCCTTTTTGTAAAATACCAAACTCGCCCATTGTTTATCTGATCATTAATTTGATTTAATATATTTTTAGGTATTAATACTAAAATAGATATTTTTGTTTCAGATATTGCAGTTTAGAAAACAAATTAGTAGACAAATTTTAAATTCTGGTATTAAATAATGTAATACATATTTTCAGACATTTATTCACAGTGTATATTATTTATGTTGATTGGAATGTTTGTGTAGATGTTGAAATTAAAAAATGTAACTGTTCATTTTTCTCTTCAATTACTACACGCCTTATCCATTTGTTCAACTCATGCTCACATGAGAATGGGAAGCAACATCTTATTAAAGAATAGAATACATTCTATATATCATTTATTTAATTAAAAACACATTTCACAATAAACTTCAACCACATAATTAAAAATGGATGTTGGAAGGTCGAAAAGCAAAAGCTTGTTACAAGGTAGATCATATTACAACTAAATAAAAGTATACCAATGGTCACGTTCATCCCAACTTAGTTGATCAGGTAGCGATTTTTAGAGTGATCCATCGTTTTTTAATTCTGTTGAATGTGCTAATCTTGATATAGCAGCATAACCTTATTTTATTTGATATATTACTTCAATAAGGAATTATCCCAGCTATACAATTCAGGAGAAGTTATACAGTTATTATGGGTACCTTCACATACAGGACTAGAGGGAAATGAGCTGATGCAGCAGCCAAATCTGCAATTAAGGACCCTAGTGCCAACGAAGTCACGAGAGCTACGATGTCAGACATCAAAATACTTAAGGCATCGGTTAACAACGCTTGGTAATACCAGAGGTCCCAATCTCACGATTAACTTAGAGAAGTGAAAAGAACAGTTAAACCGTGGAGTGCCGTTTGTAACTTTACAGGCACCAGGCTAGAGTGGAATTCGGCACCAATTAAACTATTTTATGCGCTATCTCTGGGATGGGGTGTACAATTAATATTAAATTGGACGCCACCAGCTTTTTAATCGAATGAAAGCAATGAAAAACAGAAGCAAACGGTGGAAAGCTGGAAATACCTAAAAAAACAAATAAAATGAAACTACTTAATGTAGAACACGTGTATCCAATTTAATAAATATTGAATAATCAATACAAAAATTGAAAATATCAAATATTCATTGAATTATCCAAAAATTCACATAAATTGAATGGGTATTCAAGAAAAACAAATATAACACGCCAAATCCAAATCCTACATACGATAAAGATAAGACGAAGGAAATTATCTTAGAGGGATGTGGATGATTTGCAGTGCGATGGCTCCAACAGATTGTGGACCTCGTGCACGGCAACGATATTCCCATGAACACTTATGCCAGATTTCACCAACCATTTCCCAAACTTAGGAATTCCTAATTGCAATCCACGTTTTATCACGAGCAAAGTAACAAAGCTAGCAAATACCTAATATTAGGACAGCTTGATCGGTCTGCCTAAACAGTTTAGGAAATACCTAACTTGACATCTCGGTTATCATCTTGTTTGATAACAAGTCGAGTTTGCAGAATTTTAATTGTTAGTTATTATTTAGAAAATAATATGAAGTACCTTTACCTAGTAGAAGTACCTTTTAATTATCTTGGTGATATGACCAACGAGCTAGCTGAGTGAAGAGCTGGTGAAGGAAGTTAAATTACAGATTTTGTCTCGGGCGGTCCCAAACTCTATGCCTACAGAGTTTATTCAACCTCTAAAAATAAGACGCTAGACATTATAAAGGTGAAGGATATAACTGTTATTACAAATCGGTCAACTCGAGTACTACCCAACCGCAGGATCAACTGATAAGGCTCAACTAAAGAGCTGACGGACTGATAAGACTCAACTGATGAGCTGAAGGACTGATAAGAGGCAATCTCGCTCAAGTCTATAACTAATTACATTTAGTTGCATGGCAATGGTTAGTTATTGTCCAATTGAATTGATATCTCTCTTCCTAGCACAGAGAAGGAATTGCCATCAGTGGGTACAAAATAAGTAAGCTGAAATGATAGACAATATAAGATTCTTTTTCTACATTCATGCAAAAAACAAAACTTTCTTGAATTCTATTTAGTGGAAAAACTAGTTCTTTATTACACTCATCTGTCATCATGACAAACATAATCATTCAAATCGACGCCATTTTTAGTCTATTTAGAGCAGTCTAAATAAGACATTTTTTGGTTTTTGCATGAACGTAGAAAAAATATATACAACTCGTGCAAAATGTGTTTATTGCACTCGACATGTTGTTCAGCTCGGCATAATGGCCTCGTTGGACAATTTCACGTCTCGTGCAATAAACACTTACTTTTTGCACTTGTTGCAAAAATTATTAACGAACATTAAAACGAAATATCTTGGAATGGAGTATAGAAAGGAATCAAGAAAAGACTAGTTCGACCATCCTTTGTCATTAACTGGTTCAATGTCTAAACCCTTAAGCGTAGTGGACTGTATTTGTAGGCAGAGTTTATTACGGTTTTCAAACGCGCGGTACAGTTTACTACTATACTTACTAGCTACACTACTAGTTCCATTAATCAAAGCAATAGGTAAATATTTATGACAAAAATCCTAGTAGAAAACGGATGGAGCTACCATATGAAAGACATTACATATTATGATTTTGATATATTTTAGACATGCAAATGTTTCACATTAATTTGTTATAATCATAAAACCAAAAAATAGGTAAAAACCTTTGGAACAAAATGAGGGGTCGAGCGACTTGATCTGATGATAAGCTACCAAGGAAATTCGGCAAAACGGGAAAATGCGTAATTTTTCAATTTTAAGAACTGAAACTTTGTGCACCACGTTACTTTTATCGCAATTGCAATTTTTTGATACCACAATTTGTCTACATAGGTAGGTTAGGTTATAATACCTACTATTGATATCGATACATTTTTGCCAAAGTAACGTAAGTGACATTTCTGGTGAAAATCAGGTTTTTTATTAACGTAAAGATTCTATTGTTAAGAAGGTACTGCCAAAGTGTAGTAAGCCTAGATTATACTTTAAACTTTATTTTTAACTATTTTAAAAACGTATGTCCATAATTTTTTTGATCATACCCGTAAAAGAAACGCGTTTTTTCTACTAATCATTTTTGGTGACTTACGTTACTTTGGCAAATACCTATCGATATTGTGCCAGTACTTTTTACGTTATACCTATGAAAAAAAAATTTTGTTTTATAACAAATTACTGAAAAACATTTGCGTGTCTAAAACATATCAAAATCATAATACGTAATGTTTTTTATATGATGACATCATCCGTTCTTTGGGTACTAGGATTTTTGTTAAAAATTACTATACTTGCAATTTGCATGCTCTAATACTTGGCTTTCATCAAAAATTGGTTGTGGCTTCAGACAACTAAGTCCACTTTTCGCGAAAAAGATTTTTCTATGAGAAAGTTGAATTTTACCAGCTTATTTACGGAGGCGAGAAAGTAACTCTAAGGCTAGCCGAGAAAATAAATTTTACGTTTCCACGCTAGCTGGCGCCCCAATTGACAAATTAAATAAAAATTGCTAATTTCATTGATATCCCACTTAAAATAGCGTAATAAGCGATTTCAATCACATCATAATCAGAAGAAACAAAAAGGAATCGCTTAAAATAAACAACACATGGAGACTATATCTAGTCTCCATGAAACAACACCATTAAACGTCAGTATGAAAATTAAATTGTTAGAAGTTGTCAATGTCTGCAAATTCAATCATAAGTTGTCATATTTCGATATTTGTTTGATGTTATCTTGTTAGTTATGGAGCCTGAATCAGATGAAATAATGTAACAATTATTGTGTGTAGGATAAAAACGGTAATGAATTTCATATTATAAAATAATATTTCTATAGAAAAAATATTACCAATAATTATTGTGTAGGATAAAAAAACATGTGTAAACCACGACAGTAAAGTGCTTTTTCATGCCTCAAGAAGTGGCCAGGCTCGGTTGTGCCTCGCCTGACCATATCTTCTTTCAGCCTGAAAAATGCCACTTTTTCGCCTAGGTATACAATATACTATTAAACATGACACATTTGAATAATTTTCCCCCTGTTTTGCAACGAAAATATTTGATTTGAGTTTGCTTTTCTCCGGTGTGACAACGCAAAAATGAATATTTTGATAATTTAAGTGGAAAAAATTTCAGATTTGAATGGCTTCTCTCTCTTATGACAACGCAAATGCTTACTAAGATTGCTTTTAAGTGAAAAAGATTTCAAACAAATTTCACATTCGAACGGTTTTTCTCCCGTGTGACTACGAAAATGTGTATTTAGACTGCTTTTACGTGAAAAGGATTTCAAACAAATTTCACATTCGAACGGTTTTTCTCCCGTGTGACAACGTAAATGTATATTAAGACCGGTTCGACGTGTAAAGTGTTTGAAACAAACGTCACATTTAAACGGTTTTTCTCCCGTATGACAACGAAAATGTATATTTAGATCTGTTTTACGTGCAAAAGATGTTAAGCAAACGTCACATTTGAATGGTTTTTCTCCCGTATGACGACGAATATGCACAACTAAATCAATTTTTCGCGAAAAAGATTTTAAGCAGACATCACATTTGAATGGTTTTTCTCCTGTATGACAACGCAAATGTGTAATTAGATTGTTTTTAAGAGAAAAGGATTTCAAACAAGTTTCACATTTAAATGGCCTTTCTCCTGTGTGACAACGTAAATGTTCATTTAAATGACTGTTCCTTGTAAAATATTTTAAGCAAACGTCACATTTAAATGGTCTTCCATGATACGCCTGGGCATTTTCAATAATTTCACACGAATAAGGCTTGTAACCATCAATACCGCTTAATTGAGCACAGCTTTTGGTTTCCTCCAAATCATAATTTAGTTCATGTCTCGGTTCATGTTTAACTATTTCAATGTCATGTTTTACATCCTCAGTTAGATAAGTCAAACTAGCAGTATATTTCTTATTGAATTGGGTCTTCTGTAATTTATTTTTTCTTAAAGAATGATGTATTGAATTGTGATTAAAATATTCTACTTTATTTGTATATAAATTTCCACACACTGCACAAATAATCCCATTTAAATGATCTTGTGTCTTTATAAATTTTCCATTTAATGAACATCCTGTAAATAATAAGAAATGGTAGACTAATCAAAACAAAAACTGACACCACACATTTATTTAAGGATATAACAAAATAATTGTAGCACAAAAAAGCAAATCTATTTAATATGTAACATATTTGTCCTCCTACATTCAAGCATGCTTGATGCATATTTTTATATTTAAAAAGTATTAAAGTAGACTTCCGTAATTATTGTTAACAATTTATTATGTATTATTTTGTAAGGTGCAAAGATATTTTTAGCAGTTTTTGATAAGTTTATCAGGGCGTTGATAACGTAGAGGTCGATGCTTTAACGCTACCAACCATGGAAAGAAAGAATAGTTATTCAAAGTAGGAAAATAAAATATCACAACAATGACAAACATGCATCTTAAAGGCAATGTATTTTGATCAATTGTGCTGAACAGCTTCTAGTTTCACTTTATATGTAATGTGATTGGGAGACCATACTGGAAAATAGTCTTGGTCATAATCGGTCTTATTGCTAACTAGTTCGTTCTTTTAGTTCGCTAATTCTTTTGCACAACTCATAATGCGAATCATAGAGTTGCTCGATTTTTTTATGTTTTTCAAAATTTCAGGAGGCAATTGGATACATTTATATTACAAATCTATTTATTTTTATTTTTAAAACATGAAATACAATATTTCTTTTTATGGTACATGACATGACTGCAAGTAATAATAATTAAAAATTATTTCTATTTAAAACAATCAACTTAAATTATAATTACTGATAATCAGTGAACAAACAGCCTTGTTTATAATACCCAAAGATATTACAATATTGATTACATGCTAAGAACTTGAGCATATGTTATTACATGTTTGGCTTTAATAATTTTCGGCCTTGACTAATAATTTGTCTTGCACCTGAGATCACTTGTTCACAAGGTACAGATGCTACGATGATGCAAATTTGTTTAAAAATATATGCATATAAATGGGGATATGTATGGCGGCGTTCATGCCCCCAAAGCAAAGGATCTTTTTTATAATCCAAGTAGTTCAAATACTTATCCACTTCACGAGTGCCAGCCACAGTTTTGTTCTCAGGTTTGTTATATTACTGATTTCACTATCATAATCATCCCATATGCTCATACAGTTCAAATAAAAGAGTCTTCCAGCCTAATTCGTTCTGGAATTACCCAAGCCTACTGGAAAAAAAATATAGTTGTGTTCTGACCAGACAGCAATAAAGAGACTTTGGCAGTGATGTTAGTAAAATAACAAGTAGATCTCTTTATAATACCTAACATCTTCATAGACTTTTGAACAACAGCAGTAACAGGGACTTATAAGTGACTTACTTTAATATAACACCTAAGTCTTTAGTTTGCAAAGCACAGTTATTAATGCTGTAATTAAAAGTTATTGTGACATGTATTCAATGAAAATGCATAATGTGGCACTAATTATTTTGTGTACACCAATTGGATAAGCTATTCAATCAGATTGTAAAATTAGAGCATCATCATTATTATTATTAATTACTTTAAAACATTTGAGGTTGTCAGAAAATAACAAAGCTTTGCTACTTTGAATGCAATAACTGATATCAAGTTAAATTGAAATGGTCCCAGATATTGGGAAACTTCAGCAGTTACTGGAGAAATATGAGAATAGTAATGATTAACTCTTGATAACCTACTTGATAGATAGCTATTTAACCATTGTAATACAAGATCATATACACAATATGAACAAATTTTATGTAGGGAGAGTTCATAATTGACCCTGTCAAAAGCTTTGAAAAAATCAATCTGAAAGCCCCCTCTCCAAAGCACCAGACAAAAAGTTGACACACAATTCTGCAGACTTTTTAGAGGTGAAAATGCTCGAGCAGTTATAGGTAATAAAATTTGTAATAATAGGTGGTAGGTACTTTACAAGATTTTGTGAATTAGGATGAGGATAGATATATGATGATAATTTGTATTGCAAATCTTCTATCTGATTTATAAACTGTAATGACATATAATATTGAAATGATAGTGGAATGTGGAAAAGAAAGTGAATGCAGAGTGGTCTTGGTAGTGATGTTTCACAAAATTGTAAGATTTAGGAAGATATAAATGAAAAAAATTTGTTGAAAATAAGATAGATGTAAATGGAAGAATCTTTGTACATAGCTTCACTGTTAATTGTAAGCCTAAGATAAACTTAAAAGCATCCCACCATTACCATGAGGTATGATGTGTATGATATGTAGGTGTACTGGAATGTAGGTAATTATTGTTCACAATTTATTATAATATGAGTGAACACCACAAATTCTACATACAGTATAAGGTGTGCACAATAAAAGCATCTACTTAGTGTCTTTTGACACACTTACCTCTGAATTTAGTTCTTTTCCTCCGTATGTATGTATGTATTTTTTTTTGGGGTAACATCCTCCGTTTACCATTTGAACAGTGCAGTTTGTATTCAATATTACTTTTCCGTTCAATTGAGCCATTAGCGTCACATTCTTCTAAAGTTATATAAGTATTTAAATGGACCTTTACCACTTTTTCAATTGGACTTATGCCATTCGGTTTTCCATTCACACTATACTCATATTCATCGAGTTCTTGTTTAACGTCGATATTAAAAGTCTGTTCCACAATATCAATGATCTCTTCTTTAAATATATTTGTCTCCATTGTATTAATAATAGCAAATTAACGGGTGCTTAAGCAGTAGATAACTATTTACAACTAACAGCGAAATTTCGGTCTTTCCATTAAATAGGTCTAGATTCGATTTCAAAACTGGATACGATGTTGGTTATTCGATATTACGAATAAACTTTTGTTAATTATAATAAGCAAAGTCAGGATTCATAATAAATCCATCCCCATCTATTTTATGCGTCTGCTATTCTTCACATAACATAATAAACATAACCAAAGAATACACAACCACAGATAATACACAACAACAAACAAGAAGTGACATTTGTTGTGCTCTTTTCTTTTTAGGGATAGAGCAGCTGCTCTGTGCACTTAAGTGCGACAGAGCTGAACCACAGAGTACACCATCTAACGAGAGACGAAAGCTTGTCGATTCCTTTGAACTTGAAGTCGGACTTCACGATATTGAGCGGAAATACGTCGAGGCATTGAAACATAAACTAGAACTACCTGATTCACTGAGAAAAGTAACACGGGTATTTATTTGAAGTAAAACCATAAGCATAACTATTGGGTCTATTCTGTGCACGTCTGTAAGACAATCTGTAACTTTACAGGGGAAATGCTATAGGGCATGTCCATCAACTGACAGTTGACAATACCCCTGAGGAAAAACAATTATTTGGTTAGATTTCAGATTTGTAATTTGGTTGTTTTGTATTGATTTAATGATCCTTTTTATTATAAACAGTCATATATAACTTATAAAATACCTAAGCAACTAAAACAACGTCGAAAAAAGCACTAAATCAAAATCAAATAACTATTAAGAACCACATGTTGAGCAAAGAACGCTTGTTTATTATCAGATGTTGTATGTTCCATGTCAGATTCCTCAGGGCATGACGTCACGTGGACATGCCCTATTCTGCGTACAACTGTATCTTACAGGAATCTTTAAAATAGTTACAGATTTGGTAAATATTTACGTGTGTATTGACTGCTGTCGTTGGAAATGGAATATTTTTGTACAGTTTGAGCAATACAGGGTGTCCCACTATAAAGTAACACATTTTAACGGCTTATTACTCGAGAATGGAAAAAGATATCGACGTGCAGTTTTCGCTAAACTTCTTATATTTCCTTCAAATTTTTATTGACATAGTTGCCAAATGTATATTTTTTCCCGAAAGCGCCGAAAAAAAATGACCATTTTTGAAACGAAATTATCGGTTTATTTTAAATACAACACCCTATATTTTTTTAAACCATCTGAAAGTCCCTTTCTTCCTCTTTCCAAAAATGTATATATTATCGGCATTTACTCAAGTTTTTAGGGAAAGATTTAATTTTTTATGAAACCATGTCAATAACTTCCAAACGTAAATTATCACATTTTAACAGCTTGGAAACGTTATAACTCGAAAATGAGACAAGGGATTAATGAGCGGCTTTCACTGAAATTCTTAGAGATGTTTAAATTTTTTATGACACCGTTTGCAAGTCTCAAAAGTCGTCTAAAATTTTCGTAAGAAAGTTACTATAACTTAATCCCTACAAACCTTCAGGAGTTAACAAATAACATAGTAAATGTTTTTAATACCATACCACCAGAAATGCTGCAAAATGCGTTCAGTAATTTTTGGATGAGATTAGGATTATGTAGAGAGGCAGATGGAGGTCACATACAACAAATTATTTATTAAATTTAATTTTTTTTTTTTTTTGATGCGTTTCATGAAGTTATGTTTGGTTCCTTGTTCTTATATGTAAATAAAAATGTTTGTTTTAAATGTTTTCTTTATTTCTAGTTTTCCCGATTCTGTAAATTGTTGTACCCAAGTTAATATCGATTTTCGTGTATAGGCGTATTTCTGTCAAAAATGGCTCTGAATCTTATCCTGGTCACTTTTATTAATTAACAAAAGTAACTTTCTTACGAAAATTTTAGACGACTTCTGAGACTTGCAAGCTGTTAAAATGTGATAATTTATGTTAGGAAGTTATTGACATGGTTTCATAAAAAATTAAATCTTTCCCTAAAAACTTGAATATATGCCGATAATGTATACATTTTTGGGAAGGGGAAGAAAGGGACTTTCAGATGGTATTAAAAAATATAGGGTGTTGTATTTAAAATAAACCGATAATTTCGTGTCAAAAATGGTTATTTTTTTTTGGTGCTTTCGGGAAAGAATATAAATTTGGCAACTATGTCAATAAAAACTTGAAGGAAATATAAGAAGTTTAGCGAAAACTGCACGTCGATATCGTTTTCCATTCTCGAGTGATAAGCCGTCAAAATGTGTTACTTTATAGTGGGACACCCTGTATTATCTCTGAGTTTGAGGTTGTCTCTGGTTATTTGGTTAAAGTTATAGGTTAGAAGTATCGAAATTTGACGTACAGTAGTTCAAATGTCTATCTGTAATTCAGTGAGTTAAGGCTCGTTTTCAGAGACGCGAAATTCGCAATTTTTTAGCGAAACAAAATTGAAAGTTCAATTAATTTCAACTTTTTTGCGAATATCGCTAAATATGACCACGGAACACCATTTTCTTTTGGTTTTATGATTATAATTTTGTTGTAACACCTAACTTAAATGTCTTTTCAATTTTAATGGTTAGGTTTTCGCTAAAAAATTGCGAATTTCGCGTCTCTGAAAACGAGCCTTTACAGACAACATCACAGAATCGCAAAGTTACAGATTCTGTAAAATCCCATTTACAGAACTTTCGTTAGCTACAGATTCGTAAGCTATTACGAAAAACACAGAATCGACCTATATGTCGTGGTCACATAGCGAAATCCGTGATTTAAAGAAAAACTGAGGCAGCACATGAACCGTCGGCATATCGTATAAAACTGCACCAATTGACTATCTGCCGTGGCATTTCATGAAACGCCGGGCATGTTGTATAGTATACCCAACCTTCAAACATAATCTGCCGTGTTGTAGACTTGTAGACTAATGGGTCTATTCTGTGCACGTCTGTAAGATAATCTGTAACTTTACAGGGGAATTGCTATTCTCCGTACAACTGTATCTTACAGGAATCTTTAAAATAGTTACAGATTTAGTAAATATTCACGTGTGTATTGACTGCTGTCGTTGGAAATGGAATATTTTTGTACAGTTTGAGGTTGTCTCTGGTTATTTGGTTAAAGTTATAGGTTATAAGTATCGAAATTTGACGTACAGTAGTTCAAATGTCTATCTGTAATTCAGTGAGTTACAGACAACATCACAGAATCGCAAAAGAAACAGATTCTGTAAAATCCCATTTACAGAACTTTCGTTAGCTACAGATTCGTAAGCTATTACGAAAAACACAGAATCGACCTATAAGTATGTTATCTGTGTTATAGGGCATGTACACGTGACGTCATGCCCTAAGGAATCTGACATGGAACATACAACATCTGATAATAAACAAGCGTTCTTTGCTCAACACGTGGTTCTTAATAGTTATTTGATTTTGATTTAAGTGCTTTTTTCGACGTTGTTTTAGTTGCTTAGGTATTTTAAAAGTTATATATAACTGTTTATAATAAAAAGGATTATTGAATCAATACAAAACAACCAAATTACAAATCTGAAATCTAACCAAATAATTGTTTTTCCTCAGGGGTATTGTCAACTGTCAGTTGATGGACATGCCCTATTATAGACCTTGTGTAGAATTATTCTTAATATCGTGTAAAACTTGTGAAACTAAAAAAAGTCGGGCTATCGCTAAAGTCGTTGTAAAACCAATAACATCCAAATATTTTATGACCAGATGTCAAGTGGATTCAATAGATTTTAAATCTATCCCAGATGAAGAATATAAATGGCTTTTAAATTACCAGGGCCATGCTACCAAAGTACCTTTGCCTTAGACCGTTGCGCTCCAAACATGCGGTCGAAGTCGCAGAAGAAATTTGAAAGATATCTTTGCAATTTGGTGCACCTTCTATACTGCAAAGTGATAATGGGCGCGAATTCTCAAATAGAGTTGTGGAGGAATTGAAAATCTAATGGCCGGAGTTGTGCATAATCCATGGGAGACCTCGACATCCACAAAGTCAGGGAAGCATCGAGCGCTGTAATAAAGATGTGGAACACATGTTGAGGGCGTGGATGGCGGAAAACAGATGTACAAAATGGTCCATCAGATGCTATTTTGTTCAGTGGCAGAAAAATAGCTTACTTCGTAGAGTCCTAGACCGATCTCCTTATAAAGCATTTTTTGGTAACGATCCCAAATGCGGCTGGCTTGGAATTGATTCAGCACAAGAGGATGAAAATCAAGAACCTGCCGCTACTGAAGCTGGCGATGAATCAGCATTTACAATACCGGAAGAATATGTTTACCAGAAAATGAAGATGCTATGGACACCGACATCCAAAGTGGATTCAATTGTGGCAATGCAAATACTGAAGGCTCGATAGTTGAATTGGCCTCGCTCAAAATAACTTGTCTTATATGTGAAAATGATGTTATAGATTCAGGATTTTCATGCGAAAAATGTACAGTTCTTATTCATGAGACATGTGCTGTTGATGATAAGCTTTGTAAATTTTGTTTCTGTGAGAAATCAATACGACTGGAGCAAGAAAACTGTTATGAGGGATAGAGACGTCGAGCCGAAGAAATGCTTTCGGTTTCAAGGAAATGATTACCAGAAGTTGGCATAGGAGATTGTGTCCTGGTAAATGTTGATAAAGTAGATCAGAGTCCAGGCGATTCACCGAATTTAGTAACAGTTGTCACTGACATTAAAAACGGAGTTTACCAAGCTGGTACTACTAATGGGATCATTAAATCCCGGTTCAATAGAACATATCTTAGATTAGCAACATCCATTTTTATTGCGACGGCTCAGGTAAACATGAGCAAACTTCTATCTGTCAGGGAAGCTGTACCTGCAGAATCACTGTTCCAAAGTCAAGGCTATACAAAATGTGAATGCGTCGTCCCTTCCCATATAGCACATGTACTTCCACTGGATGTCCCACGGGCATACAAGATGAACATTATGGACGTCCAGTCACGTACATAGAAACGTCCGAACCTCACTGGATTTAACATCCTATGGACGTCCATCGAGGACTTCCGATGGACGTCCACTGCGGACTTCCGATGAACGTCCATAAAGGACTTATGACGGACGTCCAATGAACGCCCAGTCACGTACATAGCTAGGAACGTCCAATAAACGTCCGAACCTCACTGGACTTAAATCCCATGGACCTCCATTGAGGATGGATAAATAAAATACCATATTGATTATATTAATATTTAATAAAAAAATAAAAACCCAAATAAACAAAATAATAAATCCTACACAAGTTCAGTGAAATATATACAGTATGGTGCAAATGAAAGGAATAAATTCGTTAACTTTAAGGAAAAATCCCGAAACCCGTCGATTTTTATTTTTAAACAGGCTATTCGTAAGGATACCTTTTTATTTTTGACGTCATCTATATGAGCGTGATGACGTCATCGCTAATATTTTTAAATGGAAATGTGGGTGTTGTAATACATTATTTGAAAGGTCTTTTAAATACCCATTCAGCCATATCAATATGTACAGTAATTGATTTGCGTATTGTCACAAATATTATTGATGAAATTTCAACAGATTTCTTAATAAAATGTATTAAGTATTGGTATGATGTATTTATTGACACACAAAAATAAATTTTGTGAAGGCAGTCACTGGTTATGAAATGTCTTATCTACCTACTTTTTACCTTTTTTAAAAATCTAGTTACCTTATCAACATCAACATTGACACTTGGACATAATTAACTTTCTGTCAAGAGATTGATAGTATTATTGTGTTGGACGAATTCAAAAAGTCTTTGTATATATCAACATGAAGCTGATTGAAACGCAAAGAATTGAAATTCTAATAATGATTGGTTGTGGAGATAAAGCATGTACGCAGAAAGAAGTTGTATGTTATTTGATAATAAATACCCCAACCGAGAACCAATTTCACAATCCACTATAAGCAAAATTGAGAAGAAATTCAGAGAAACGGGTCATATCAAAGACCTCCCTAAATGTAGTTGAAAACCAATATCAGAAAACAAACAACTAGATGTTCTGTTAGCCTTTCAAAATAATCCCCATACCAGTTCACGGCAAGTAGTATTAGATAATGACATGTTCTTAGAAAGCTAAAGAAGGAAACGTGGTATCCCTACAAAGTAAGTTTATTACAAGAGCTTATGGAAGATGATTTTGATAGACGAATTGAGTTTTGTGAAATTATGATGGAACAAAATAACAGATATCCGATGTTTTTAAAAAAGGTTCTTTTTTCGGATGAAGCTACATTTCTACTAAACGGTCATGTCAATCGTCAAACTTATCGGTACTGGGCTACGGAAAATTCACACTGGATGCAAGAGTACCGTACTCAATACCCAGAGAAAGTTAATGTTTGGGCGGGAATAATAGATAATAGGATTATTGGACCATACTTTTTCGAAGAAACCTTAACAGGTCCTCGGTATTTAGAATTTCTTCAAAACTTCTTGCTACCCGAATTGAACCGGCTGTTTCCAAACAGAAGTAATGTATGGCTGCAGCAAGATGGTGCTCCACACTATGCTGTCTTGGTGCGCAACTATTTGAACAACGTCTTTCCAAATCGGTGGATAGGTCGAAGAGGAACAATAGAATGGTCGCCTAGGTCTCCTGATTTGACTCCTCTTGATTTATTTTTATGGGGATACTTGGAAAGTGAAGTGTACCAAAATAGACCACAAAATATCAATGAACTCAAAGAAAGGATACGTATTGAGGTTACACACATAACTCCGGAAGTTATGGAGAAGGTTCGAGAAGAGTTCGCGGCACGCCTTTCTCATTGTATTTTAGCTGAAGGTAAAGAATTTGAGCACTTAATTTAGGTTTCGTTGTATTTAATGAGTAATACATAATATTAAATATTTATTGTAATAATTAAATTTTATTAATTTTTTAAACAAATACAAAAATCAATTACTCAGACTTATTGATATGGCTGAATAAGTATTTAAAAGACCTTTCAAATAATGTATTACAGCACCCACATTTCCATTTAAAAATTTTAGCGATGACGTCATCACGCTCGCTTAGATCACGTCAAAAATAAAAAGGTATCCTTACGAATAGCCCGTTTTAAAATAAAAATCGACGGGTTTCAGGATTTTTCCTTAAAGTCGTCGGTTTACGAAATAACTAATTTATTCCTTTCATTTGAACCATACTGTATAATATATTGTTATAGATTGAAGCATGACATAATTATTATAATAGAAATTCGAGATGTCACAATGATAATAAATTAGAAATAACTTATAAGAATAAAATATACATTTAACAATGAACAATTCATACGCACCCTGTATGTAAATTTTATATAAAAATAGATGTTGGCATTAATTGTAAAAAGGTAGATTCATAATAACAATTATTTGAAGTACACTGTCAAGATGATACCCAATCGGAATATAATGTTTGTATGTCACTTTTGTTAGATGGTTTGATTTAAAAAAAGAAAAATTTTAATAATGTGTAATATAAGTTATAAAGATACTCTGATTTAGTTTATGTTGAAAAATTTAATTAATGATATGATGAATAACAAATGTAATTAAAATGTCATGAAGTGTCAAAGTGAAATTAAAGAAGTAGTGACATGATTAATAAAAAAAAAGTGAGGTTGGTAAGACATTGTGGAAGGAAGTAAATGAAGGTTTTCAGGACAGGTTGCTAAGGAGAAACTAAGGGGTTGTTGACGGGGTGACGCACAAAAGAGAGTCACAGAAAATTTTGAAAAAATAATTAGAATATTTTTTCTTCTGGAAAAAAAACCAGAAGATACAACTAGCAAGGTGCTAGACAGGAGACGAGAGTTCCTGTATATGAAGAAGTAAATTTCGAGATCGTCGGAATTTGATACGAGTAGTGGATAATAACTTACCACAAACCAAACTTCGAGTCTTCTGAATTGGTGAGATAACCACTTAATCAAATATTATTTGCATTGTGCATATTTGTACGAGATATATATTAATCGCATAGATTAATTTGAACGAGGTTCCAGAATCCAGATGCTGAAAGAAAAAGTATAAATATTATTTATGGTTTGGTCTTATGCAAGGTTAAGTCTTGTAGTATATTCAAAGTGATTTTGAAGTGCATAGATAAGAGTTATTTATAGGTTGTATTATATAGAATAGATCTTTATACTTACCAGAGAATTTGATATCAAACTCTTGCTAATACTCGCAAGGTACATAACGTAAGTTTGTTTATTTCGTTTCCGATACATTTCTTCATTTCAGTTTCATATAGGTTAGATTCCAGTAGAGCAGATCAGCTGTTTATTCGGTTATATCGGAAAACCGTGTTCCGTAAATTTTGCAAGTATTACATACTGGTGGTAAAAAATTGCAAAATAATTTATAATTTATATTGTCGTTAGTGCTAATCAAGTGTGTTATTGATAGCCGTATATTTTTATTGTGGTCTAATATATTTATTGTTACATTAAACAAAATCAGAGTGAATTAATAAATTTCATTTTTACGATTGGAACTCCATCTACGTACCGATATCTCTACTAACCCTGAAACACGACCTTGAGGTCAGTAGTCGAATCTCTGAAGGAGAAGCCGTGGCAAAAATATGATATCTTATTAATGAACATATAACGAACACCCACACCAACAAAACTAATAATAAATAACTTAAACAAACACAACAACACAACACACGAGAGAATTAAAATATATAATAATATACTCCTATTTCCTCTCAAACGTCTTTAGAAGCCTACTTTATATGTTACCAGCAGCTTCTGTAAACAAAGGGTTCGATAAAATTCTGGTGTTGCTGCTTGCTGCCGTCTTAGATACATTTACAATTTAGAAATCTTTCATATGGAAGAAGCAAATTTAAATGTGTATATAGTCCATAAAATGTTGAGCATCTACATGTGACATGATATAATATATAGGATGGGATGAAAGTCTTATTTTATACGCACTTACTACGTATGTACCAGGGGGTTCAACAAAAACATCAAAGATATTTATGCACAATATCACAAAACTAAAATACAAACTGTTGTTTATGCAATAATAATAGATTCCAGTTATATTAGATGCTATAATTATTCTTGAACAAAACTTAATATAACTACAAAACCTAATTGACATAATATATAATATTTAAATGACACTGACAACCCGGGATGTTTTCCCGCGAGTTCACTAATGGTGTTCACTATGTATCTCCGTAACACTTCCCCTTGTTGTATAAATAAAGTTATAGGTCTAAACGTTTTAGAGGCTTCCTGTTTCTAGTACTGCGGCGAACCACCACATCTTCCTTATGTTTCGGTTCGTTTATTTGAGGAACATTCTCGGCTGAAGATCCTACCTCTCCCTTAGCCAGATGCTGCTCCGATCTCTCTGGTATCTGTTCTTCTTTCTCAATAGTTTTCTCCTTAACAGGTTCATTCTCAGAGTGAACGCCCTTGTCCGTCTGTGGTTCCGCTTGCGTATCAGGCACAAGATACTCCCTAACATATTGATCATTGTGGTCCTTAACACATGATTTCAATATCTGATCCACATGCCTTTTATGAATTCTTCCATCTGTATTTATCTCATAGTGTAGTTTTCCTTTTCTACCCACGATTACTCCGAATTTCCACTTATTGTCATCATACGATCGTATTTGTACTGTTTTTCCCACATTGAATTGTTTATTTATTTTCATTTCTTCCCTTTTGTTATTTATTTCAGTTGTGAATTGCCTTTGTACTAAATCAATCCTTGTTCTATATAATCTTTTAAACATCATTTCACCAGGACTCAATCCAGTGGAATTATTTGGTGTTTTTCTGTGCATCATTAACATTTTTGCTATTTTGTCCTGGAGAGTACCTTCCTCATGTATCATTGCCTTTAATTTATTTTTAAATGTTTGTACATATCTTTCCGCTTGTCCATTGGTCGATGGATGGAAATGAGCTGTGAATTTTGATTGAATCCCATTTTGCTTTAAAAATCTTTGCATTTCTTCTGATCGAAATTGTTTGCCATTGTCTGATACAACTATCAAGGGTAATCCAAATGTAGTGAACATCTTCTTCAGAATATTAATAGTTGCTGATGCTGTAATTGATGATGTAGGTATCACTTCAAGCCATTTCGTATAGGCATCCACAACTATCAAGAAATAATTGTTCATGAAAGGCCCTGCATAGTCTATGTGTATTCTAGTCCATGGTTCCTTTGGATATTCCCAACTGTGTACGGGTACTTTGATAGGATTTCTTTACACTCCTTCACCATATTTTCAATGTCAGAATCAATATTTTTCCACCATACATAGCTTCGTGCCAGTGCTTTCATTTTCACAATTCCAGTATAAGCTGTATGTAATTCTTGCAATATAGTGGCTTGCAATTTTTTTGGTACTACGATTCTAATTCCATAGGAAATGCAATTATCTTGTAATGAAAATTCATGTATGTTGTTCATGTTTCCTTTTCCTGATTGAATATTTTTATATAACTGATGTAGCTCCGGATCTTTAGCTGTAGCTTCTTTGATTTCTTCTTTAGGTATTGGCATCGTTGCAATTTGATTTAGATAAAATATATCGTCATTTGTCATCTTTTTCTCATTTTTTGTATTATGCTCTAGTCTTGAGAAATAGTCCGCATTTGCATGCTCTGTTGTTTTCCTCAGCTTAATTTCGTAGTCAAATCCAGCCAAGAAATTCGCGTAATGTATTAGTCTAATTGCTGTAGTTGACGGCATCACTTTTGTTGGATGTAAGATTCTTGCAAGGGGTTGATTATCAATGATGATTACAATTCTTCGTCCATAACAGTACTGAAAAAACTTTTTAAGTCCCCAAATTAGTGCTGCTGCTTCTTTGTCAAGCTGGCTATAATTTCTCTCGGCTTGGGTCAAAGATCAGACCCAAAGGCAATGGTTCTTTCGGTCTTATCAGGCATAATATGTGACAATACTGCGCCGAATCCCATTGGTGATGCATCTGTAGCTAGCGTCACAAGTAAGTTAGGATAGAATGGGGTAAGTACTTTTTCACTGCATATCTCTGTTGTTAAGCTTTGGAAAACATTTTCACACTCTTTGGTCCAATCAAATTTGGTATTCTTTTGTAAAAGTATATACAGCGGATTAAGTTTTGAAGCTAGGTTCGGTATGAATTGTTGATAATAGTTGATCATTCCTAGGAATGTTCGAAGTGACGAAACGTCTGTTGGCCGGTAACTATTTTTTATATCATCTATTTTCTCGTCAGTTGGATGTAGTCCCTCTTCATTAATTCTGTGACCAAGATATGTAATCGATTTTTGAAAAAATTGACATTTCTTCCTATTTAGATGCAGTCCACACTCTTTTAATTTGCTGAATACTATTTCCAGTCGTTGCAGTAATTCTGTATATGTACGTCCTTGTAAAGCAATGTCATCAAAGAAACACGCTGTACCTAGTAGCCCTTGTAATGTCTGATCCATATATCTTTGCCATATATTTGGAGCTATTTTTACACCAAACATTAGGCGATTTACTTTATAAGTTCCTTTACAAGTGCTGACAGCTTGCATTTTTGCTGAGGTTTCATCGGTTTTCATGTGTAGGTATGCTTGGTTAATGTCTAATGTACAAAAATATTTTCCTCCACTTAATTTGCTAAATATCTCTTCTACTCTTGGAATAGGATAGTTGTCATTTTCTAGATTTTTATTTAATGTTGCACTGTAGTCGGCACACAAGCGTATTTTTCCTGAAGGTTTTATTACGGGAACCAAAGGTGTGCCCCATTGTGAGTAGGTAACTTTCTCAAAAATCCCAACTCCTTCCAATCTATCTATGTCTTTTTCGACTTGTTCCCTGAGCGCAAACGGTACTGGTCTAGGTCTCAAGAAAATTGGTGTTGTGTTTTCCTTTAATTTGAATGATGCTTGGTAATTATTAATTTCTCCAATTTGTTCTAGAAATAAGTCTTCATTTTCTTTTAGTAATTTGTTTACGTTCTCATTTTCAATTATAATGTAAATTGTTGGTATTGGCCACTGTCACACGACACACCCTATATATTATATTTTTTCAAAAATGTGCATTTAAAAACATAAATCGACGTGTCCCAGCGTTTTTTCCAACACGCTCTCATTGATTCGTTATCGAATTTATTCCATTTGGCTGTTCCACACTGTATAAATATAAATAACAATCTACTAGATTATTGGGGATTCCGTCACAATTTGGGATGGTTAAGAAATTAAACTCTTTTTTACAATTTCCAAGCTTTCAGATTTATTTGAATCCTTTTTCAATGCTGAAATATGAACAAGTTTTTATATTCACAGATAAGAATTGTAATAGTATATTACGTAACGTCTGTGGTATCATATATTTTAATATTGAAGTAAAACACTTGCTAGGTGATTGAGAACTAAACTTTATTTTTCAGTATCAGTCTAGTATAATTATTAATTTTACTTTTTACAATTTTGCCATAGGCGGCTCGTTAACATATTAAAATTATAAATGTTAATATGTTACATCTCCCATTGTATAATAAAAAAAATAAAACTTTCATCTCAATTAAAAAGTAAACAAAACATTATAGTACTCAACTAATGCCTAAATCTAATAAACATGGTAAATACTCATTAAATAGTTTAAGTATAACCAAATCTTTCTGGTTTTTTCATTACTCTACCTGAAGATGTTGGTGGCACATTATAAACCTCTGGCTCAAATAAAAAACTTAAATTATAGTCTTCATCTATTTCCTCCTTCTTCACTTTTATTTCGGATTCTGTCTCGGGTTCTGACAAACCTTCAATAAACCTACGATTTCTTGTTATTTGATTTCCATTTTGTTTTTCTATTATATATGAACGTTCTCGAGGTTTATCAATTATTTTGCCAAACTCCCACTTAGAACCTGAATGATTTTGATATCGTACTTCATTATTGATTTCTAAAGGTTTCAAGTTTTTATAACAACGGTTATAATAAAATTTCTGCGATTCTCTTTTTGAGGTTAAAGTTTTATTATACTTAATAAAATTAATATTTTGAGGTTTAAGTGCTTCTTCCGTTGTAGGCAGTATATCCCTTAAATTTCTGGACAGCATGAGCTGAGCCGGCGAAAATCCACATTCCATGGGTGTATTTCTATATATAAGCATAACCAACTCAATTTAATTTCTCTCTTCAATAGCTTTTCTAAGCAATTTTTTAATAGTTTGTTTTGTTCTCTCCACCATACCGTTGGACTGTGGATAATGTGAACTAGTAACTATGTGTTGAAAATCCCATTTTTTTTAAAACTCTTTGAATAACATAGAAGAAAATTGAGGTCTCCCATCAGAAATTAATATAGCTGGAATCCCAAACCTACTAAATAATGTTTTCATAATATTTATAACAGTGTTGGAATGTGCATTTTCTTCTAATTTTATCAACTCAACCCATTTTGTATAATAATCAACCACAAGCAAGAACATATGACAACCTAAATACAATATATCTACACCTAATTTATACCATGGAATTTCAAGTATTTCATGCTGCTTTAACTCCTCTCTTTGATTATTTACTCTATATTTAAGACAAATTTTACATTTTAATACAGTTTTTTCAATTTCTGTATTCATTCCAGGCCAGAAAAAAGATTGTTTAGCTCTATTTTTACATTTTATTATTCCTAAATGACCAAAGTGTATTTTTTCTATAATCTGTGACCTTAAATTTTTGGGTACAATTATTTGATTTCCTTTAAATAAAAGACCATTCCTTTCAACAATCTCATTTCTAAACCTGTAATAATCTTTGATTAAATCTGGTACTTTTTTAATACCTTTATTAGGCCAACCATTTTTTATGAATGTTTGCAATAAAAACATTTCTGGATCTTCACTCGTAAGTTTTACAAATTCACGAAATTTTTTATCACTGAATTTACAATTATTTTCTATAACACATACTTCTCTATTATCATCTAGTGATATTGCATTTTCATTATTTTTAATGTATGCTCTAGATAAAGCATCGGATAAAAATAAATCTTTGCCTGGCTTATAAATTAGTCTAAAGTCGAATTTTTGTAATTGAAGTACCACACGCTGTAATCTTGCAGGACTTTCAAATAATGGTTTTTTAAAAACTCCCAACAACGGTCGGTGATCAGTTTCTACTGAAAAGGTGCGCCCATATATATATTCATAAAATTTTTGACATCCAAACAAAATAGCTGCTAATTCCTTTTCAATTTGTGCCCACCTTTTCTGAGTTTCAGTCAAAGCTTGTGAAGCATAGGCGCAAGGTAAACCATTTTGCAGTAAACAAGCACCGATTCCATTTTTCGATGCATCCACAAAAATAACAGCTGGTTTATTTAAATCATAATATTGCAAAACAGGAGCTTCGATTAATTTTCTTTTCAAATTTTGAAATGATTCAGTATGCTGGTTAGTCCACACAAACATATTATTCTTTTATATGAGCTCTCTCAATGGTGAATTTAAATTTGATAAATTTGGTATATAACGTCCCACATACGTAATCATTCCGAGAAACCTCTGTACATCTTTTTTATTTCTAAGTATAGGCATATTTTTGATTGCTTCTACTTTATCTAGTCCTGGATAATAACCTTCTGATGTTATTTTGTGACCCATAAAAGATATCTCTGTCATTAGAAATTTACATTTCTTTTGATTAAAAGTTAGATTATGAAATCTGGCTTTTTCAAAAACTTGTTTTAAACGTGCATTATGTTCAGCTAATGTTTTACCCCAAATAACAAGATCATCTATATATAAATCAACTCCTTCTATATCGAATATATTTTTAAAATGTTTATGAAAAACTTCAGGAGCCGATTTTATCCCAAAAGGCATTCTTAAAAAGCAGTAGCGCCCAAATGGTGTTCCAAAAGTGCATAGTTTGGCACTGGAATCATCGAGTTTTATTTGCCAAAACCCACTAGTGGCATCTAACTTACTAAAATATTTAGCACCTGTCAATTTTGAAATGATTTGATCAAGGGTTGGGATTTATAATATTCTCTTTTTATAGCTAAATTTAAATCACGGGGGTCCAAGCAAATACGGAGTGATCCATCATTTTTTCGTAAAATTACTAATGAGTTAACCCAATCTGTTGGCTCGTTTAATTTTTTAATTATATTTTTTTTTTCTAATTCATCCAAAGTATTTTTAAAATCATTTTTTAATGGTATTGGTATTTTGCGAGTGGGGTGAACTGGCTGAACATTTTCATTTAATTATATTTTGTATTCTACATTTAAACACCCTCCTATACCCAAAAACCTATCATTATATTCCTTTATTATAGCTTTATAGTTTTGTATGAATGGTTCTTCAATTACATCAATTTGTTTTACATCAAAATTTTCAATTGCATCAATACGTTTTATTAAATTTAACTTTTGACAAGCCTCTAAGCCAAGTATGCACTCTAAATTCCAATTAACTACAAAAAATTCTAATATTGCAGTTGCATTTTTATATTTACAATGCAAAAAACATTTACCAATAACAGGAATAACATTTTTGGTATATGACTTCAGTTTTGTTTTGGTTTGAATAATTAAATTGTTTGGTTTTAAATTTTTCAATTTATTAATAGATATAAGATTAGCCTGGGCTCCTGTGTCCAATTTAAAACATACAGTTTCTTTATTATTTAGTACTAAAGAAGCATACCAAGAATTATTTTTTGACATGTGATCGACACTGTACACATAAACACAATCATCATCACTTTCATCTTCATTTTCTTCTACATTTACCTCATATACTTTTCTTTTATTACACATTTTTGAAAAATGATTATAAAAACCACACATTTCACACTTTTTCCGATATGCCGGGCAATGGTACTTTCCGTGTTTACTTCCACCACACCTGTAGCAACAACCTTGACCTTGAAACTTTGTTTGGTTGGTAAATTTTGGATTGAAGTAGCTCTGAGCCGTTCTCTGATTGTTGCTTGACCACTGTGCTTGTATCTGCGCATGACCCCGCTGATTTCCTATTCCTTTTTTCTGAGAATGGGAGTAGAGTTTATTACTTTTTTGCACTTTTTGTGAGTGTGAACCACTTTGACTTCTTTGAAGGGCATTAATTTGGACACTAGCACCTGCCTTTGAAATTATAGTTGACTGCTCTCTGGCACTTTCTACTGATAAGCAAAACTGAACAGCTTCATTTAAAGTTTTTTCATCATCCTGCAGTAATCTTTCTCTCAGATTTTGACTTTGCAGCCCACACGTCATAATATCTTTAATAAGACTATTTTTCAAGTCACCAAATTCACAAGATTTTGCTTTATTTTTAAGATCAGTGGCAAACTGTTCTATTGTTTCCCCTTCTAATTCCTTTCTACTAAAAAATTTGAATCTTTCATACGACAAATTCTTTTTTGGCATAAAGTGAGCCTCAAACTGATCTAGCACTGCTTCGCCTATGTAGTGAAGTAATTGAGCAATTTGTACTTTTGCGTCCTTTTTACTGACTTCCGAATCGATAAGATAGTTTTCAAATTTCTGGCGCCATAACCTCCAGTTTTCTGACAAATTTCCAGTGAAATTCATTGGTGTGATTCCTCTGTAGTCTCCCATGTTATTTATTTCACTTTTTCCTTCAATAACTTTTTTCTATTTCACTTTTTTTCTAACTGCGCCATATCATATATTTTAATATTGAAGTAAAACACTTGCTAGGTGATTGAGAACTAAACTTTATTTTTCAGTATCAGTCTAGTATAATTAATAATTTTACTTTTTACAATTTTGCCATAGGCGGCTCGTTAACATATTAAAATTATAAATGTTAATATGTTACATGCGGTAAGAAGCATTTTACGCACGAATGGAATAGCGTAATTCCGTGAGTGCGTAAAATGCTTTACAACAGTAGTTATAGTCGACGTAAAACTTATAGTGCCAGCTATCTAATCGTATATCCCCTTTAAGTTATGTTGCGGTGCTAGACTCTGAAAGGTATTTTTATTATTTCTGCTTACTTACCAAACATAATTCTATATCGTATTTGACGTTACGTAATTGTTGAAAAGGCGTTATGTTTAAACGGGATACCACACGTTAACTGATCCCTTTTAGTATCCCATTCGATTTTTTTATGGAAAACGAAATTTCAAAGCCATAAACAAAACTAATTTCTTTGAAAAAATAACAAACAAAAGAAATTTTATAACAATGAATAAAACAATTCTTTAAAAATAAATATAATTTCTAACTCCAATTTGTCACTACTACATAAGTAACATAAAAAATATATTAAACTTAATTAACTTTCTTCTTCCAAAAATCCTATTAATCCTTCTTCCATACCATCTGCTTCACTATCACTATCGTCTTGTAAATCAATAATAAACTTATTTGCCCCATGGATATGGACTTGTCCAATGTTCTTATACTCATCTTCAATTTCGATCACTTTTTAAATCATTTTCTGCCAGTCGGCATACACGATTTTGACCCATTAGTCAATCCTTTCTTAACCGTATCGTATGTATCATACCAAGTTTCGTCCAAATATACAATTAGCCGGTTTTCTTCTCTATACTTCGTTACTTGTTCCAAGTATGTATACCATATATAATCCACTATTCTTCTGCACTCCATGACTGTTTGACGTTTATTAATCGTTTTGAATTTGAATCCCCATTTTTTAATCCAGTTTTCAATGGGTTTCTGACAGCAATTTACATTACGGCAGGCATTTGTTAATTTATTTCTTATTAATTCAATTGTAGGTAACTCATTTCTTCTGTATCAGTCATAAATAGTGGTTTTTAATAATTTTATCAAAGACGCATCTAAAGGTTTGACCGATCCCTTATCACATCGCTTCTTGCCTTCATAAGGCAAATTCTTGGCTATTTTACGTATAGTTGACAGGGGAACTTGTGTTAAATCAGATACTGCTTGCATTAATTCTGTTTTTTCATGGAAACCAAATTTTTCCCGTAGATTCTTATACACATTGAAACATATTTTCTGTGCTTCCAAATTTAAATGTCGTTGAATCCTGTTTTCATTACTTTCACTATCACTAAAACCTTCACTCTCATCACTATTATTTAAATTTTCGTCGTTGTTACACACAATATTTTAGACCGAACTCCATATTTCACAAGGACGCCACATGGTAAATATATAATGTTTAACTAAAAATATAATTTCTAATAAATATGAATATACAGGGTGTCCCACGACGAGTGAAAACTATCTGTATATGGCAAAATACTCATAGTAAAATCACGAAAATTTCTATGTTTGGTTTCGGATACGATCTTTTCAACTAAAATATTTTCAAAGATGGCCGACTTCCGTTTCTACCGGAAGTCGACTGTAACTTTGTTATTTTAAATGGAACACCCTGTATATTAATAAATTTTTTAAATCTACGTAATATTTTAGTATACTTTTGTCTAAAAACTTTTTACGAAAAATGCACACTTTTTGAGTTATTAATTTTTTTGTAGAAAATTTGACCGTTGAAGACCCTTATAAATTATTTTTTTACGAGAGGACCCTTGAAGATATGAAAATGGTTTCTCTTCGGTTGCCTTAAGCAAGGTCAAACGCATTCGAATCTATGTTTTTTTCTATTTTTCTATTTTAATGCATTCAGGAGAAAAAAATAAGGCAAGTTCATGTATACTTTCCTATACCTAAACCTTACCGTTATCCAGATATTAAATGTTTTCTGTACATTTTTAGAGATGCAGGTGTGGTCTAAATTTTGATACAAGCACTAAGAAATAAAAATTTTTATGTGAATTTACTTTTAATACATGGTAAATATGACAAAGTTGTTACAAGAACATGTGCTTTATTTGAAGTAAGATATCCAGATTGACCGCGATCGAAATCGCACATCGTTAAAAGAATACTTAACAATTTGAAGCAATTCGGTTAATTTTAAGCAAAAGTTAATCGAATTAAACCATTTGTGACAATAATAAGATATGCTACCAAATTTTATGGAAAATTAAAAGTCAAAGAAAAATAGTCTTATGTTTCAAAGTAAATGTTCAAAATTGCTACCTTGAACTTCAATGCATTTTTCAACCCTTCTCAGTATGCCTTCATTCGTCGCACGGCTGATCATCATCTCAGAAAGAGAATTGAAGGAATTTCGAACTCTTAGCTCACAATCTTCTTTAGATGTTAAGGCTTGTGAGTAAACCTCTTGTTTTATGTGACCCCATATAAAAAAATCTAAAGGCGTCATGTCGGGAGAACGAGGGGGCCAACGAAAAGGACCATTATTTGCTAACCACCTGTCTTCAAATTGCTCTTCTAAAAATGTATTTATGACAATTGAACTGTGAGCAGGAGCACCGTCATGAATAAAAAAAAGTTTGCTTAATTCGTCTGGTGGCAAGCGGTCTAAATGATTTTGTTTCAAATTTCTTAAAATATCAAGATATCTTTCACCTAAAAATACAACAAAAAACATTAAAAAATACAAAAACAGTGTTTTTTACATAATTAATTAGGAATAAATTAATTGATAGTGTTTCCTAACCATTCAAATTCCCATCGTAAAAATGAAGTGCTATTATTTGATTATTTCTAATAGCACAAAAGACATTGAACTGCCACCGATCTTGAAAAGCACGTTCTTTGGTTAAATGAAGATTATCTTGACTCCAATAATGGGAATTGTGTCTATTAAATAATCCATTTTTCGTGAATTTCGATTCGTCGCACCAAATTATGTTTTTTTAAAAAATCGTCGTCTTCCTGGCATTTTGTTAGTAAAAACTCAGCAAAGTCTATTCGTTTAGTAAAATCGGTTGGTTTTAAATTTTGACACAAATTGTACGAATAGGGATGCATTTTATGTTTTCGTAAAATACGGTGTGAATCGACGATTTGCTTACTCCAAGATCTCTTACGGCAACGCGTATTGATGCTTCTGGATAAGCAGTAAAATAAGCAACAACATTAATTTCGGCATTATTATTGTCAATAACTGGTTTAATTCGATTTACTTTTGCTTCAAATGAACCGTATAGCTTTAAATTGTTGAGGATTCTTTTAACAGTATGCGAGTTTGGTCGTGGTCTATCTGGATATTTTGCAGCAAATAAAGTACATGTTCTTGTAACAACTTTTTCACATTCACCATGTATTAAAAGCAAATTTACATAATCTTTGTTATTAAATTGGGAACGAGCCATTTTAACGATTTTCGAAAGTATCAACAATTAACTAATGTCAGTTAAATAAGTGTCATTTATTACAAAGCCTACTAAAGTATGCATGAAAAATTTAAACTTGTTAAAAAATATAATAACAATTTAAAACCTCAAATATCTCGGAAACGACTAAAAGTTGGAATAGGATTAATAAAAACAATTCGATTTGATTTTTTTTAGAGACAGATGAAGAAAAAGACTTTTTTATTTCTTAGTGCTTGTATCAAAATTTAGACCACACCTGCATCTCTAAAAATTTACAGAAAACATTTAATATCTGGATAACGGTAAGGTTTAGGTATAGGAAAGTATACATGAACTTGCCTTATTTTTTTCTCCTGAATGCATAAAAATAGAAAAAACAGGGTGGTTCTATTTAAAAAAATGAAGAAATTTGATATTTATGAAGTTAAACTTTGAACACTTTTTATACACACCCTGTATAAAATGAAAAATTTCTCAACATAGATTCGAATACGTTTGACCTTGCTTAAGGCAACCGAAGAGAAACCATTTTCATATCTTCAAGGGTCCTCTCGTAAAAAAATAATTTATAAGGGTCTTCAACGGTCAAATTTTCTACAAAAAAATTAATAACTCAAAAAGTGTGCATTTTTCGAAAAATGATTTCAAAAATGTATTAATATACAGGGTGTTCCATTTAAAATAACAAAGTTACAGTCGACTTCCGGTAGAAACAGAAGTCGGCCATATTTGAAAATATTTTAGTTGAAAAGATCGTATCCGAAAACCCAAACGTAGAAATTTTCGTGATTTTACTATGAGTATTTTGCCATATACAGATAGTTTTCACTCGTCGTGGGACACCCTGTATACCAACAATTTCCACACTACACTTTCTTGATGTCAGAACACCGACTATGAAGTGAACACCTGCTTGCTTCCTCGAAATAAATAAACCCTCTCTCAAAAATAGTTATAGTTCAGTCAAAGATGTAAAAAATAATGAAATTTTCGAAATTTATTTCTTAATAAAACGAGATAAAAGGTAGTGTTAATTGTTAATATTGTCTGGTATTGTGTTTATGATGTTTTTAAATATAAATAGGTTAAAATTGTTTAGTTTAAAGTAAAGTTTGATAGGTACCTATTCGGGTTATAAATAGTGAGGAAAGAACAAATAGATATTAGATTGAAAGAAACCGTGAATACATCAAAAGAAAGCTCGAGTCGTCAATTAGGTAAATAAATAAATAAAGATTCATTAAAAAATGTGTTTTGTTCTATGCATTAACGCTAAGGCCACTTTCAGATAGGACTGATGATTTGTACTGACGATCGGTCGTGATTCATTGTATTACATTGCTTTATATGTGACCGATGATACGCGGACATGTGAATGATAAATATAAAACAATGGATCAGACCGATCGACACTACTGATCATCAGTCCTTTCTGAAAGTGGCCTTGGTATCTTAAAAAGTAGGATGGCACTCCATAATTGCGGGTTAAAAATAATCGTTAGACAGTCGATAAATTTATTTAACAAATAAAAATTATTAAACACATTTTTTCCGTTTACTAATATCGATATTAATGAATTATTTTAATGAAAAAAGGATACGATTTTGACGTTTTGATGACATTTTGATATAGACAATATACCAAAGTTTGCACTCGCCAACACTGCAGCAGGTAATTGCGTAGTGTTTTCTAAGTCCATAACTGCACAATTACAAATTTACAATAACTTTTTCACAATGACAATTTTTTTGACAATTCGCATATTATTTTTCAATGATAATTGAGATTTTTAGCAAACGTGATTTTTACGTGAAATTGAAAATGTATGTCAATGACATTCTAAGTCATTGGTATGGAGTTGACATTATTGTCTCTTAATTGTCTTTGTGGAAAAGTGATTTTTGTCACAAAAAAAGAGTTTACGGTCAACGAAAAAATTGTATTGTAATCCGCTCATTTGTTAATGGGCTATTAATAAACTTAACTATCGTTCGTTCGTGCTTTAACCAGTTTCGTTTATTAAAATGGCGACGTCTATTGACAGTTGCTAAGATGTTGCTAGTGAAGCCGTGCGATTTACTTTACAGCTGTACAGCTGTGCATTTTTTTTACCGTGCGTAATAGACGTCATTACATTGGTGTCAACTGTGTGTTATTGACTGATTACAGGGGGGGTCGTAGGTAAGATAATAATTCTAAACTTATGTGCAAAGTGGTACAATTTAAGTGAAGCAACAACACATGAAAATATTTTCCACCAAACATGGTAGTTGATAGATCAAGCATTCCCTATACCCAAAGTTTGTAAAAATAGTTATTTTGTAATATTTATTGTAAACTATAGTTATTTACCTATTATGTGAAAGCAATAAACGTTGAATGTAACAAAAAATCATAAATAATAATAAATTCAATGAATAATAATCCATTCTTAACAAAGAAGTCACCAAAAGTATAGTCCTAACTGTAATATTAAGGGGGCCCAACTGATTAGCCAGCTCAGTCTCCCGATTTAACAAAAGTGTATTTCTTTTTTTGGGGTCTTATGAAAAATGAGGTTTATAAAACTTCCCCGGCTATTAAAGATAACATGAAAGAGAGAATCAGTGCGGCATTTCCATCTGTTAACGATGATATGCTGAGAAATGGTCAATCATTTGAACTAAGACGCATTGCATTGATGTTAACAGTGAACGCTTTGAACCTTTAGTTTATTATTACGGTTAGGAGTACACTTTTGTTTAGAATAAATTGTTTATTAAAATTTATTATTATTTAGGATGTTTTGTTACATCCAACGTTTATTGCTTCCACATAATAGGTCAATAATTATAGTTTCCAATAAATATTACAAAATAACTCTTGGTATAGGGAATGCTTGACAAAAATTAAAGTTACATAATAGAAATATAAAATACAGGGTGTTACATTTGAAAGAAAGAAAGAAATGACAGGTTCGAGTTTCCGTCCACCCTGTATACAAAAAAGAAAATAATTAAAATTAAATAGAATACGGAGATATTGCATCATATTACGAAACTCTGTTAGGCAAAATACATTTTTTTCCTCCAACGTACAATAAGCTACAGAGCGTTGATTTACCTACGATTTTCACATAAACAAGTCCATATCTTTTGAAGGACTCTGTGTAACGTAGCAGAACCTTATATCAAAAGCTTCAAAAAAATGTGAGCAATCCGAATTCGGTATAATATACATGGGTTCTCATTTAATAAATCATATGTTTGGTTTGTAACGGAGTTTTGCAGCACTCTGTATAGTTCGATTTAATTTCAAAATATGGACCTTACAGACATCTAATATTTTTGTTGGTACCATTTTGTGATATCTCTTAAAATAACCCATATACCGAAGTTTGTCGTAAGATTGGTACACCCTGTATGTATGGAAGTAATATTTCTTTTCTTTAATGACATATGTTTGCGCTAATCGTTCAAATTTTGGATAATTCTTGGCAACACTGCGTTTTTGTCCAAATAGAACCTAAGCGAATGTTAAAAGTAATATTAATAAGAATATCGAACGGAGGTATTGCTTATCAGATGGAAATTTTGAAGTAGAAACCGTGTGATAAATCTGTGCATTATTAGTGAAGTTCGCCTTATTCCTTCATTCCTATGTATATTTTTTTTATCCTATTGTATGAGATCGATTGGGCCATAGCGGAGCTGGGCTCGATTATTGTCTCGTCTTATGAAGAAAATTGCGCCGAAAAAACGAGGAAGGAAAGTAAGGGCCACAAATGGTGGAACAAGTCTCTAGACTCGCTACGGTAACATACCCGGCGCCTATTTAATAGGGCTAGGAAGACGAAGTCGGATCTGGATTGGGAGCAATACCGCCGGAAACGGAATGAGTACAAGAGTGCTGTTAGGTTGGCTCGGAGAGATGCCTGGCGGGCCTTCTGCGAGGATATCGTATCGGTACCTCAAATGTCAAGGCTGCGCTGGATCTTAACGAAATCACCGGACAGCGCTATAGGCTGCATGGAAGTCGAACCGGGTGTTTTCACCGAATCCCGGTGGATACCTTGCGGCATCTACTAGAGACACACTTCCCCGGTTGTGAGGGAATCGAGCGGGTGTGTCCTGACATGGGATATGTGAACATACAGCGACCATGTAAAGAGGACTATCTTCTAGCAAAAGAAATAGTCACATACGAGCGGTGTACTTGGGCGATACGGTCATTCAGACCGTACAAGTCTCCAGGAAAAGACCAAATCTTCCCGGCTCTGCTTCAACAGGGCTGGGATGCAATTGGCACAATCTTGGTACATATCTTTCGGGCCTGTCTGGCACGCAGGTATGTCCCAGAACAGTGGAGGCAGGTGAGAGTAGTCTTCATACCCAAACCGGGTCGTACCACATATACGGTGGCTAAATCCTTTAGACCCATTAGCCTAACATCCTTTGTGTTGAAAACATTGGAGAGGGTGGCTGATCGGTATATAAAGGAAAAAGTTGGGCTAAGGTATCCCTTGCACAACAATCAACATGCGTTCAGGTGTGGCAAGTCAACTGAAAGTGCCTTACACCAACTGGTAACCCAGGTGGAGAAGGCGCTGGAAAATGGCATGATCGCCCTGGGAGCTTTTTTGGATATACAGGGGGCGTTTGACAGTACCTCTGTAGAATCTATTTGTAGGGCTGCGACAAATCATGGAATAGAGCCAATGATCACTCACTGGCTTGGGGCCATGTTGTGCAATCGTACAGTAGAGGCCACATGGAAAGACCATGTGGCAAAAGTGATCGTCGCTAGAGGATGTCCGCAAGGGGGTGTTCTCTCGCCCACATTGTGGAACCTAGTCATTGACGAGCTAATAACTCTTTTAAACGGTGAAGGCTTTCTAACGATAGGGTATGCCGATGATATCGTTGTCCTTGTTGTTGGAAGGCATATTACCGTTCTCAGGGACCTCATGCAAAGGGCTCTGAATAGGGTACATGGGTGGTGTAACGAACACGGACTTGCAGTAAATCCTGCCAAGGCTGAGATAGTTGCTTTCACCAAAAAAAGAGGTATAAGACCTGAGGGTCTAAATCTTGATGGAGTACCACTGCCTGTGGTTGAGCAGGTGAAGTATCTGGGAGTGATCCTTGATAAATCACTGACATGGAAGGCTCATCTTGACAGTCGCCTAAGCAAGGTGACAAACACGTATTGGGCCTGTAGGAGAGCCATTGGTCCGAAGTGGGGACTGACCCACAAAACGATCATATGGTTCTATAGAGTGATCATGCTGCCTATGCTCACATATGCGGCTCTGGTTTGGTGGCCGAGGGTAACCTTGGTCACGGCAAGATCGCAGCTGACACGCCTTCAAAGGGTGGTCAGCTTGGTGGCAACTGGCCGCATGAGAACTACACCAACTGCTGCGATGGAAGTGATCCTTGGTCTTCGGCCTCTTCACCATGTGATCGAGGCTGAGGCGGGGAGGGCTTTTCTGCGCTTAAAACAGCTGGGATACGTGCGAAGAGGGGAAGAGTGCAGGCACGTCAAGAAGCTCCGGCTACTGGAAGATATTCCAGTTCTGGCTCGAGCACCTGATGAATGCCTGCGAAAGTACTACTTCGCAACTCCGTACAGGGCCATGATCCGGGATAGAGAATCCTGGGAAAAAGAGAGGAATACACAGCCTAATGGGACTGCCTGGTACACAGATGGCTCATGCTCCGGTGATGGAGCAGGGGCTGGAATTTACTCTAGGAACCCAAGAACACAAGTTAGTGTATCTGCATATCAGGCCGAGATATATGCTATCTTGGAATGTGCGCAGATAAACCTAGACAGAGGTTATGTGGATCGACGCATAACCATATACTCCGACAGTCAGGCAGCAATTAAAGCCCTGAGTGGGTGCACCAGCAACTCAGGACTTGCTAATGAATGTCGAGAACGACTTGCTAATCTTGCAAGGCACAACGTGGTGCGGCTAGAATGGATTCCAGCCCACTCTGGTTTTGAAGGCAACGAGATGGCGGATGCACTGGCTGCGGAAGGGGCGGCAGCTCCCTTCTGCGGCCCGGGCCCGACCTTGGGCCTAACAAAACAAAGAATACGCAAGGAGACGAAGAAGTGGCTGAAGAATCAGCACCTCGCTCATTGGAACGCTCTGCAGGGTCCTAGGCAATCCAAACTTTTACTGAAGGGATGGACTGATGGACACGCTAGAGCAGCTACTGAACTACCAAGAAGTAGGCTAAGGAAGATAGCAGGACTCCTAACGGGGCACTGCTGTATGATGAAACACCTCCACAACTTAGGAGTAGAGGGAAGTTCCCTATGCAGGGGTTGCGGCATGACTGACGAAACGTCAGTCCATGTTCTCCTAGAGTGTCCACACTGGGCTGTACTACGCAGGCGAATCTTCGGAGTCCCTGTTTTGGCCCCTGGAGACACAAGCAGGCATCCATTGAAAAAGGTTGTGGCCTTTATTGAAGGGCTCGGCTTTATGGATGTCTAGGTAGCAGGAATGGCACAATGGGCCGCCAGTGGCCTCAATGCCGGAACCTTGGCTTGAGTTTGTCCAGGACAAGGTTCGCCTGCAAACTTAGTAGTAGTAGTATTGTATTAACCTTGTGTAAGAGAAAATTGAACATTATAGTCGTCTTAATCGGTAAGTTCCTTTAACAAAGATTTTTGTCTTTCATTTCCTTTCAACATATTTATTGGAAGGATTGTTTTTACACATAGAATTTGCGTTTATTTTGAGTTACAAAGGAACAACATACATAGGTACTTTTGGACTGTGGACGAGGGTCAATGAAATTTTTACTAAATGAAGATGTTTTCAAATGTATAAAAATCAAAATTATTTAACACTTTTAACATTCTTAATGACAAAACCATGGCTTATGTAATATTCAATATCTGCATCTATCTATAGGTTTATCACTCCTATAAATATAGACACCATCCTATTCACCATTATTCTTAGACGACATTGTCCATCGCTCATCTCAAGATCCATTACTTTGCCACTAATAAGAATTGAAAGATATGCGATATCCAACCAGAAAGAAACTGGCCATGCCAAAAAGTAGGTTCAAATCAACAATATCTATTAATTGTAAGTAGCATAATATTAAAGATTATTACGAATGTCAATAAATTGTTAATCAATAAAAACTGTAAGTTAGAATGTTAAAATGTCATTACGACGTAACCGAAATGTAACTATTCGCAACTATCAACATGGCTCTTATAATATTCAACATCTAAATTGATATTCCACATTGTCTGACACACATCAGAAAATCTGTTACCAATAAAAATCATGCAATAGTGATATTCAACAAGGAGGGTAATATATTTGCTTTGTCAAAAAGAAAGTTTCAAATAACCGGAAAACTATAAGTGATATAACAATTATAATAAAAAAAATGTTTGTCCACGACCACTTAATAATAAGTCAATATTTTACCTCCTAACTGAAAGTGTTTGTAAACGACCACTTAATAATAAGTCAATATTTCACCTCCTAACATATATCTACTAGAGTGAATGATGGTTCATAATTCACTAAAGTGAATTATGAACTCATAATTCACGCTTCTGCATTTAAATAACATGCCTTGACAACTCAACACTCACAAAATTTCGGTACACAGGTGACCAGGGATGGGGGTACAATATGAAATAAACTATTAAATCTGCGTATTTTGTTTAGGAAATTTGTCTCTGAAATATATCGTATCGATAAAATATCGAAATTTTTAGTATTGATACTTTTCAGAACGGTATTTTTTAATATTGATATTTTTATAACAATATATTTATAAAGGTACTGTGTATCGATACTTTTCACAGTATCGCCCATCTCCATATGTCACATTTGACGTACTCCTGAAATTTATTAATTTTGACGTTAGAATTGTCAATAATACCAAATTATTACTTCCCGTTCTACACTCGCATTATTTACTTAACTTTTATTTAATAAAGAAATCAAGGGTCGTGGACAAAGTATAGTATTCAACTCGTAATTTATGGCCATCATTCACTCGGATGTCTTGCACCCCTCGCGTACTGCTAGGGACGCAAACGTCACCCTGTATAGATAATGTCCCGAGCCTTAGGCGAGGGGCGCACGCGCAAGCCACCCGAGTGAATAATAATAATAATAATAATAATAATAATGTTTATTCAAGGAATATAATACAATATAATAAATAATTTAAAAAGAAATAGTTAAGAATACATGAATAAACATAAAAACACTGAAGCGCCAAAGACGCTTGTACGTGATACATGATATTTTCAAATAATTAAAAATACATTTATAAAATATCATAGCATATAAAACTCCAAATATAACTATTTTAATGAATCGAAAAACAAACACATACTTACTTGACTACTTATAATTAAAACTATATATATATGATTATTGGGAAAGGCAATAATAATAAGGAACTCAGTGAAGTGGTCACATTAGGGCAAATTGACATTATCGGGAAATATTGGCAGTATTAATTAAACTCATAACATCAAATACAAAATTTTAGGTTGACTAGATCATTGAATCTTTTTCTGTCAGTATTGTACATCCATTCCTTCACAGATCGTTTAAATGTTCCAGGATTAATTATGTTTCTTAAGTTCAGAGGTAAAATGTTATAAATTTTCGCTGACAGAAATTCCACTATGCGTTGACCGATTGTTTTTTCACATATAGGTATATTGATTGAGTTTTCTTTTGCTCTCGTGTTGTGACAATGTTCGATTGGCTGCACTTTTATTTTATTTTTATGAATATTTGTGAATATCTTTTCGCAGAAAATTTGTCTAATATCAAATATTTTATTTTGTGTGAAAAGTTTGTCGCTAGAGAACCTTATATTTTTTTTATATATGATTCTCAGTATCCACTTCTGTAAGACATTAAGACCCTCCAAATTACTTTCTGTTACACCTCCCCAACTTAGGATACCATACTGCAACTGACATTGCACCAATGAGAAATACAAAATTTTAAGGTTTTTCAATGTTAAAAAATCAACTAGGTATCTGAATTTAGTCAGCAGACCTCTTAATTTATTCTTGACGTTGTTAACTTGTAAGTCCCACCTTAAATGTCTATCTATTACGATTCCCAAGTATTTGATTCGATCTTTTTCAAAAATTTGTGTTTGGTCATCAATTGTTAATGGTCCCAGATCAGGAAGGTGATTGGAGTAGGATGTGAACGGTAAGTAATTTGTTTTTTGGCTGTTTAGAGTCAATTTATTATATTTAAACCAGTTACATATTTGTCTTAGATCTTGTTCTGCTAATACTTTGAGGTCTTTCCAACTTTCACCCTCATATATTATGGCCATATCATCTGCAAAACTGACTATTTTTCCTGATGCTTGGGAATGCAATAAACTATTTGTATAAATCGTGAATAATAGAGGTCCCAGTACTGTTCCCTGTGGAACACCACAGGTTACTGTCCTGGAACGACTTGAAACTCCATCTATACTTACTATTTGTTTTCGCTGTGATAAATAGTCTTTTAATAAAAAGTAAGCTGGACCTCTTATACCGTAACATTGCAGTTTCTCTAATAAGCGTTTATGATTCACAGTATCGAAGGCTTTTGATAAATCCACAAATATGCACATAATTGGAACTTTTTTATCTAACGCCTTATATAATTGCGATGTTAGCTGCAATATAGCATCCTCAGTAGAACGTCCTTCTCTAAAACCGAACTGATTATCAGAGAGTATAATATGAAATTTTTCAAGAAATCCATACACTCTATCTTTAATAAGTTTTTCCAATATTTTCGAAAACACTGACAATAATGAGATAGGGCGGTAATTTTCGACTTTTTGTTTGTTACCGTGTTTGTATAGTGGTTTAATGATACCAATCTTTAAGCAATTTGGAAATTCACCCTTCTGAAAACATTTATTAAAAATATTAGTTAGAGGTTTTGCAATTTCAAAATTTATTTCTTTTAGAGTTTCTGATCTGATATTATCCCATCCTGGGGATTTTTTTTGTTTTAAGTTATTAATGATATTTATAGTTTCAGTTTCAGATACTGGATTTAGAAACACAGTATTATGTATATTGGTTATATTTTCTGAAAATTTGTTTACATCATTTATTTTATTTGCATAATTTTCACCTAAGTCACTATAATAATTATTAAATATATCTACAATTTCACTCTTTGATGTTATGAGTTCATTGTTTACCTCTAATGTCTCTATTATTACGTTCGGTTTTTGATTTGGACAAATACTATTAACTGCGTTCCATAATCCACTAGAAGAATTTGGACTATTTTCTATTATTCTATTCGCATATTCTTTTTTAGCTTTATTAATTTTCTGTCTAAGTGTGTTCTTTAAGCACCTATAATTTTTTCTTAGTATCACATTTTCAGGGTGTACTTTCAGTTCTCTATACATTTTATTTTTTTCATTTATTATATTCAGTATTTCTGGAGTAATCCATGACTTTTTAGTTTTTTTCGCATTTACTTTGATAGTATTTGTGTGTAACTGGATATATTTAGTTAGTTTTTCTATAAAGTTTTCCATAATCAAATTGACATTTTCTGAGTCATAAATATTGATCCACTGTTCATTTTTCAGGGTATCTCTTAAATTTTCATAGTTATATATTTTTTATATTTATTTTGCTGAATCTTGTCAGAAGAAATTGACTCATAATTGTAAATAACTGCGATTGGAAAATGATCAGTTATATCATAATTGAAAATGTATGAATTGAAATGATTTCGAATGCTATTATTTTTAACAAATATGTGATCTATACATGTTTTACTACTAGGTCTCGTAATTTGATTTATATAAGGAATGAAATTAAAGGAATTAAATACATTTTTATAATTATCAGTATCATTATTGTTTTCCAGTAGATCGATATTTATATCTCCAGTAACAATATGGAATTTATTTTGTTCCCTTAACTGTAGATAATTATAAAGCTCTGTGATGAAGTTATTTTTATCTGTACTGGGTGATCTGTAAATAGCTGTTAAGACTAATTTAATTTTATTCACAATAATATGTAATTCAATGGCAGTACTCTGAGCAATCTGAACAATATTATAATTGTATTTTATATTACTTTTAATAAATACTAAGATTCCATCGTTTTTGTTTAATGTTCCTTCACTGTAGACATTGCTATAACCTGGAATAGTGTATACATCTTTATCGAAAATAGTGAAAGTTTCCGTTAAAATTATTATTTCATATTGCTCAGAAAACTGATTGAGAAATATTAGGCACTCATCGTAATTTTTTGCAACACTTCTGATATTCAGATGTAATATTTTAAAATTTTGAAGTTCATGAGTAAAATAGCTTTGGTTAAATTTTTGTATGTCAAATATGAGTTTTCCTAATACTTCCTCATTTTCGTAGTTTTTAATAAATGGATCCAGTTTTAAAATTAATTATTTCTATTTCTTAATGAAGGCTTTCTCTCTCTAGCTGGGGTAGGCAGGGTGTGTTTAGTTTTACCTTTATTTTTCAGTTCATCTTCTTTCTTTTTTCTTAGTTCAGCTCCTACGTTCTTTTGAGTTTCCTTTTTTTCTTCGGCTTGTTTTACTATATTAACATCCAAGGCTGTTGTATTTTCAACTATTTCAAAATTATCAGAGTAATTTTTTCTTGGAGTTTCTGGCTCGCTGCACGTTTCTTTTATTTCAACAGCTTTCTGATCTTCTTTAAATCCAATAATATCTTCAACTGTGTATGGTATGTTGTTCCTGTAGAGTTTATCGCCCTTTATATAGCAACGATCTTGGGTTGTGTCTCTTAATGTTTTGAGATAATTCTTCAGTATTTTATTTCTTTCCTGCTGAATCTTGGTCAGATCAGGTACTATTGATATGTTAGTCCCTTTGAGCTTTTTACAGTTCTTTAAAATGTCAATCTTTGTAAGAGTGGATGTTAATTCTACCTTAATCGGAGCTTTTCCGCTTTTTCCAAGTTTGTAAATGTTGCTAATATTGTTTGTATTAATTTTTATATCTAATAAGCTATCCAATTTACTACACACGTCCTCTACAGGGATATTATAAATTGCTCGGTTAATAATATACTATTAATGTTACTTTCATTTTTGAAAACATTTTGATGATTTTTGTCGAGATATCTTTGATGAAGGGAATTGTGACATGTTTGTGACTCCTGTCTTCTAGTATCCAATAATATATTATTTTTAATAGTTCAACCGGATATAAGTTATCCAATAAAATGTTGTATATTGTATAGTTTATTATAATTATTTTGTACCATTGATGGATGACAGATCTTATCCACCCTATTTTTCATAGCCAAAACAAGATTTATTTTAATTTTTTCAGTATGGTATGAGTGGAAATTGATTAATCTTTCTAACTAATAATTGATTTTATATACCAATCTAACCAGATTTCATTGTTAGGTTGTCTGCACTGTCTATTTCTTCTTTAACAGTGAATTGAATTTGATTGTTATATGAATTAAAAACTTGTAAGATTTGTTGGGTGTTATCAATTGGAACAGCTCATACACTGTGTCCGTAAAGAATGGAACAAATTCATTTTTAGCTAAACAGACCTTTTAAGAAATAATCCTGAAACACGTCGATTTTTGATTTTAATTTACCGTATTTTAAAATAATAATCTAATATACAGGGTGAATTACTTTCGAGTAATGACGTCACCGTCATTTTTTTTACACCCCCATTCCGTCTCAATTTTCGGATTACTCTAGCTGAGCTGATTCCAAAAATGTATCACATGTTGATTCCAATTGGTACAGGGTGGACAAAAATACAATAGTTTCGTGTGTGCTCATAAAGTAACGCTTAACATTATTTATTAGTTAAATTAACAATATTATCAAATATACTTATTGTCTAGCGGCAATTGGATTAAATGGAACACCCTGTAGTTTGTTACATTTTTAGATTAATAAAAATGAGCTGTTTCCAAACATGTTTGGTACTTGTGGGTATCTCGTACCTACTTTACGTAATTTGTTTCCCAGCAGACGTAATCCTGGAGGTTTTGATGAAAGTTTATGGTTTCAACAGGATCGTGCACCTCCACACTATGCTGTAGATGTTAGAAGGTACCTAGATGAAATTTTTCCGAACAGGTGGATTGGTAGACGTGGACCTATTGAATGGCCAGCGAGGTCACCAGATTTCAATCCTTTGGATTATTTTATGTGGGCCATCTGAAGAATGTTATGTATCAAACGAAACCAGCAAATATTCAAGAATTTAAAGAGAGAATTCGGACAGCAATAAACAATATTTCTCAAGAAACAATAAACAAGGTTCAACAAGAATTTGTACACCGTTTGGGTTACTGTCAAATACAGCAAGGGCTGCAGTTCGAACATCTATAAAGTCATGAATTTCGTCAAATTCTGTCCGCTAGACAATAAGTATTTTTGATAATATTGTTAATTTAACTAATAAAGAATGTTACGCGTTACTTTATAAGCACACACAAAACTATTGTATTTTTGTCCACCCTGTACCAATTGGAATCAACATGTGACACATTTTTGGAATCAGCTCAGCTAGAGTAATCCGAAAATTGAGACAAAATGGGGGCGTTCCATTAAAAAAAATGACGGTGACGTCATTACTCGAATGTAATTATTAATGTTTATTAAAATATAATTTTAAAATACGGTAAATTAATATCAAAAATCGACGTGTTTCAGGATTATTTCTTAAAATGGCCTGTTTAGCTAAAAATGAATTTGTTCCATACTTTACGGACACAGTGTATAATGTCATCAACAAACTTTTTTAGAAAAGCAATTTGAAATTTTAATTTAGGAATACAAGAGTCAAGAAGTTAATTCATAACGATACAGTTGTTGGTTCCTTTCAGAGATCTCTGAAGTTCCGGCAATACAGTTCATTTAAAGCCGATAGATACGGTATCAAAGTTTTGAGAGTGTCCTCTCCATTTGGAAACACTTGGGATCTAAAAATATATAATGGACAAAATTAAAAAGGCCAATTATTAGATCTTCATGGTAGTACAGTTATTGAATTGGTTGAGCCCTTGATAACTGCTGGAAGATTGGTTATAACTGACCATTATTAAACGAGTATTAAACTTGCTAAATACATGTACAAAAGCAAAACCAATTTACTAGGTACCGTAGAGAAAAATAGGATAGGCCTGCCGAAGGATGTAGTGGACTACAATCTGAAAAAAGGCCAGACCAACATGATGTACAGGTTTGTTCATTATAAATTACCCACCCCCATAATCGTTTTTATTGCTTTTAGAAAAAAAAGTCTGGTATAAAAGTTGTTAGGTGATTACTGAATTTTGTTAATATGCTATCAAAAGTTACAAGCGTGGAAATTTAAGGGGATACAAAAAATAATAGTTTTTTTTTAATGGAATACCCAATATATTTTTACATTTCTGGAATGTTCTTTTTTTTATGATTTCAAAAATATATAATATGTTACCCCTACCTTGTACCGCTTTTGATTTATTAAATGTTGAAAATCTTAGTTTTAATAGTTACTGTGAATATGAAAAAGATATCTAACAATATTATCAAAGTAATAAGCTATGAAAATGATTTTGATAATTCATATTTTTCAGATAAAGTAATTAAAATGGTTTACAGTAAGGAAGACGTCAAAATTTGTACCTGCCATTATAAATATAAGAAGGCGCTATCAATTATGAATTGACAATACATTTTTTATGAGTTATTTGTTAATAAATTTTGTTAAATAAATCTTTGTTTTCTATTTTGTATATATATTTTGACTTTTTTCTCCTTACTGTGAACAATTTCAATTACTTTATCTGAAAAATATCATTTATCAAACATATTAGTTATCATTTTCATAGCTTATTACTTTGATAATATTGTTATCTTTTTCATTTATTCTAAAACTAAGATTTTCAACATTTAATAACTCAAAAACGGTACAAGGTACGGGTAACTTATTATATATTTTTGAAATCAGAAAAAAAAGACCATTCCAAAAATATCAAAATATATAGGGTATTCCATTTAAAAAAAACTATTATTTTCTGTATCCCCTTAAATTTGCACGCTACTGAACTTTTGATAGCATCTTAACTCGTATAATAATGGTCAGTTATAACCAATCTTCCAGCAGTTAACAAGGGATCAACCAATTCAATAACTGTACTACCAGGAAGATCTAATCCTTGGCCTTTTTCATTTTGTCCATTATATATTTTTAGATCCCAAGTGTATCTAAATGAAAAGGGCACTCTCAAAACTTTGATACCGTATATATGGGCTTTAGATGAACTGGATTTCCGGAATTTCAGACGATCTCTGAAAGGAACCATAGTCTAGTCCCAACAACTGTATCGTTATGAATGAACTTCTTGAATTAAAATTTCAAATTGCTCTTCTAAAAAAGTTTGTTGATGATATTATATGAGCTGTTCCAATTGATAACACCCAACAAATCTTACGAGTTTTTAATTCGTTTAACAATCAAATTCAATTCACTGTTGAGGAAGAAATAGACAGTGAAGACAACCTAACAATGAAATTTGGTTAGATTGGTATATAAAACCAATTAACTCCGAAAGATTAATCAATTTCCACTCATACCATACTAAAAAAATCAAAATAAATCTACTTTTGGCTATAAAAATTAGGGTGGTTAAGATCTGTCATCCATCAATGGTACAAAATGAGTATAATAAACTATACAATATACAACATTTTATTGGATTACTTATATCCGGTTGAACTATTAAAATTTTTAAATTATTTGATACTAGAAAACAGGGGTCACGAACATCCATGGTACGTATTCAACAACAGAATGTATCGAATATGTCACAATTCCCTTCATCAATGATATCTCTACAAAAATAATTAAAATGTTTTTAAAAATGAAAGTAACATTAATAGTATATTATTAAAAGAGCAATTTATGATAGCCATTATTCACTAGGGTGATTTGCGCCCCTCGCCTAAGTGTACGTTCAGACAGGCAGCTATGGCGCGATGGGCGATGCGTTGCTTTGCGATGCGATGCAATTAATCGTAAGCGATTGTCTAGATGTGTTTTAACAGGTGGCTATGCGATATCTGTCAGTCGCGTGTTGGCTTCGGTTTTGTGCACAATGGGAAAATTTCGAAGACACATGTTAGCCGAAAGTTCTTTATTAAAATTTATGGTACTAACCAAATTAAGAAAACCAAGACGTAAATGGGTGCATAAAATCAATATTGAGCGACCAGTATTTGGTGAATTTCACCATTTATTTGTTAAGTTAATGGCGGATCCTGAAAAATTTCGTGCATATTTTCGGATGACACTAGATACGTTCAATTATATTGAGAACAAAATAAAACCTGTGGTTGAAAAAATTACCACAAACTGGAGGGAACCAATTACTGTCAGAGAGCGTCTAGCAGTTGCTTTAAGGTAGGTTCTATGATATGATTAAAGAATAAATAAATCAATGTATTGTATGAAAAACCTTTATTACGTACATACTTTATAACTGATGATACTCAGAAAAGTTAGAGCTTGTCGAAGGTGTAGGTGAATAAAGTGGTGATGCTACTGCCGATGCCGTTGGCAAAGCATTGGTGTTAACCTGTTGCTGCGACATTTCATTCAAAGTGCTGTTATAAAGAAGTTCTTGAATTTTAAGGCGGAACCACATTTTCGTATCAATACGCATTCTCTTTAAAGCAGGATACAGACTCATTAAATAATGATAATCATCATCCTGTGGAGGAGAATTAAAGCCATCGGATTTCAACAAGGTAATCTTCTCCTGTTCCAATGCAAGGAATCGATCAACGTCAAATTCTTGCTTACGCTTATTATTTCGTTTTTGTTTGAAAGTTGTTGGACGCTGTGGCTCATGTGCACCAGGACCAGAAAGGACATTCTGAGTTCGGTGCTCATTTGTCTCTTCCTGAGGGGTTGTTACAAGATTATTGTCCCCACCAGTATTTGTATTAGCAGTATTTTCATTTTTTGACAGATCTTGTTGATACTCCATATCATCCACCTGAGAGAACCCATCAGTTTCATTGTTCGTCTGGATTGAATCGCTAGCTGCCTGACTAACTTCCTCTTCCACTTCAATCAACGACAAATTGCCTATAAGTTGCCTCGGCACCATTGTATCTCTCAGGAAAAGTAAATTATTGAAATGACACCACGATGAAGTAAATGATGAAGGGGCACTATCACCGGATTTGGGTTTTGGAATTTTTTTAAGTTCTGTTCTAAACACATCTCTTAACGACTTCCATCTTTTTTTTGCTTCCGTAGCTGAAACAATAAAAAATGTGTCACAAGGAAACAGAATAAAATAATTATACCTGCATTAATACCTAAGCAAAATACTTATCAACTTCAGAGTTTTTCATTTTATTATAGATTATGATATTTTGAACTATTTTTTGTAGGTTTCTGGCTACTGGAACATCTTACAGAAGTTTAGCCTTTACTTTTCGTCTTGGGGTATCAACAGTTGCAGGTATAGTACAAACTGTTTGTATTGCTATTTGGCAAGTGTTTGTAACAACGCACATGCCGCAACCCACAGAAGAAATGTTGCTGAATTCCGCTGAAGAGTATTGGAATAAATGGAATCTGCCCCACTGCGTAGGTGCTATTGATGGCAAACACGTAAGAATAAAATGCCCCAAACATTCCGGTTCGATGTACTATAATTATAAGAACTTTTTTTCTATTGTCTTACAAGCTGTTGCCGATGCTAATTGTAAGTTTTTAACTATTGAAGTTGGAGCTTACGGCAAACAAAGTGACGGTGGAATTTTCAACTCATCACAAACTTATTCTTTACTGAGAACAAAAAAATTTAATTTACCAGAAGCAACATTTCTACCCGATTCGGATATTGAGTTTCCATTTTACATTGTCGGGGATGAAGCCTATCCCTTAACGGATTATTTAATGCGGCCATATCCTCGAAGGCAACTTACATCAGAAAATGAAAATTTTAATTATCGATTATCTAGAGCGAGGAGGTGCGTCGAGTGTGCTTTTGGAATTCTTGTCGCCAAATGGAGGATATTAACAAAATCTATTGAAACAACACCTTCCTCGGCTGAGAATATAGTCAAATGTGTCTGTTTACTTCACAATATAATAATTGATTTAGAACGTAATAATGACCCAGTTAACATTGACCCAACATTCATCAATACAGATCAAGCACTCAGTCGAACAAATAATAGAGCATCAAGGTCTGCATATACATTTAGAGATATTTTAAAAACGTACCTACTTAATAGACCTTTATAAAATCAAAAATATTAATAAAAACGTTACTTACTTGTTACATTTAGTTCTTTTGCTACCTCTTCCCATAGATTGCTAACTTTGTACCTATTATGATAGTCCTTATTTCTCTGCTCCCACAACGGATTGCGCATTTGCACTAAATTTATTAATTTCTCCACGTCCATTTGTCTTGCTATTTGAGCGATTACTGACGATGAAAACAAACACGCTTGAATTTTAAACCATCGCTCGAAGTAGCGTCGCAATGCATAGGCTCGCATCGCCTCGAGTAGCTCGCTTTATAAACACGCTCATGCGTATTTACAGGTTTTATTTCATCGCATCGCATAGCAACGCATCGCCCATCGCGCCATAGCTGCCTGTCTGAACGTACACTAAGGCTCGGGACGCAAACATTATTCATGCAGGGTGACGTTTGTGTCCCGATCCGTAGGCGAGGGGCCGCGTGAATGATGGCTAAAGGATGGCCATCAATTGCGAGTTTAAGACTATACTTTGTGTACGACCCTTGATTTCTTTATTAAATAAAAGTCAAGTAAATAAGGCGAGTGTAGAACGGAAAGTAATAATTTGGTATTTGGTATTATTGACAATTCTAACGTCAAAATTAATAAATTTCTGGAGTACGTCAAATAATGTGACATATAAAGATGGGAGATACTGTGTGAAGTATCGATACACCGTACCGTTATAAATATATTGTTTTAAAAATATCAATACTAGAAAATACCGTTATGAAAAGTATCAATAGTAAAAATTTCGATATTTTATTGATACGATATATTTCAGAAACAAATTTCCCAACCAAAATAGTTTATTTCATATTCTGCCCCCATCTCTAGTTACCTATGTGCCGGAGTGCTGTGAGCGTTGTGTTGTCATAGCGACGTATTCTATTTAAATGCAAAAGCTTGAATTACCATATTCCACTCTAATGATATATGGGCACCAAATACTTTTAGTTAGGAGGTAAAATATTGACTAATTATTGAGTGGTCGTGGACAGACATTTTTTTATTATAATTGTTATATCACTTATAGTTTTCCGGTTTTTTCAAACTCTGAGTCCATACAGGCTTCTTTGAAGACGACACACACGATTGGTGCTATCGCTGAAGCCTTCAGGGTGTTTCATAAAGACTTCCTCTTTCAGTTCTCCGTAAAGAAGACCCGTTGAGATATCAAATTGCATTAGTTATAGATTTTCACTTCCAGCAATGTTCAAAAGAACTCCGATAGTACTAGATTTTGCCACGGGGCTGAGGGTTTGATTATAATCTTCTCCTTTCTTTTGTGAAAATCCTCGAACTACGAGCCTGGCTTTAAATTTATCGACCGAACCATCTCTATTTCTCTTTACTTTGTAGACCCATTTGCACGAAATTGCTTTCTTTTCTTTTGGCAGATCTTCTAGTGACCAAGTTTTGTTTTCTTTCAGAGAATGTATTTCACTCTTCATAGCTTCAATAGCGTAGTCGTCTAGTCGTTTTGGTTTGTTGATATTAGTTCTGTTTCTTGAAAATCTTGATCCTATTTCTTCATCGCTAATATCATTATTTTCTTCTGTATCGATACCTCCTCTAACATTCTCAATAACAACTTCTTCGCCTTGCTCTTTACCCTCAGAATTCTGGTCTTCTTCTTCAGCTGCTCTAACATTCTCAATAACTTCTTCGTCTTGCTCTTCACCCTCAGAATTCTGTTCTTCTTCTTCAAATTGGATAAAACGATTGTGTGTTAGTACTGGTTGAGATTGATCTGGTTGATTTTGAGGCAATAATACTAGTTCATTTGAAACTCGTGGTCTTTCTTGAATAATAAGATCACGGGAACGTATGAGTCTTCTGGTTTCTCGTGACCAGATACGATATCCCTCGTCATTTTTATTACCGACTAAAATACCTCTTGTCGCTTTTCTGTCCATTTTCTTCCTGTTTGCTTTGGGTATATGGGCGTAACATATATATCCTACGATCCTCAAGTGCTTTAAGCCTGGCTTCTTGTTCATCCAAACCTCGTACGGACTCTTATCTGCAAACACTTGACTTTCCCGATCTATTTAATATGTATACTGCGGTATTAACCATTTCAGCCCATAAACTTTGAGGGAGAGTTTCGACTGATGAATGAAACATGGTCCTTGCTGTTTCAACGATTGTCCGATTGTCACGTTCCGCACATCCATTTTGTTCTGGAGTATATGGCATGGTAAGCCTTTGGTGTACTACGCCAGTATATCTTTGATCCGCTGATTGTGAAACTCGCCAGCGTTGTCGCTTTGGCATGCCTTTACAACATGACCAATAGTTCTTGCTTCTCTTAATGCAATCTTTAACTTTTCAGGTACCTCCGATTTTTCTTTTAAGAAATAAACAAAACGATATTTGCTGTAATCGTCTTTAAACAGGACAAAATACTTGAATCCTGATTCTGATTTCTCGAATAGTCCACAAACGTCAGCATGCCATAGTTCTCCTAGTTGACTAGCTCTCTCTATTGTACCTAATTTTAACCTGTGTGCTTTACCAAAGATGCATCCTTCACATATCTCATTGTTCAAAGGAACGTTGATATCAAATTCTCTGGATAAAAGGTCTTTTACATGCCTTTTATTTTGATGTCCGAATCTTTCGTGGCAAAGCTGTAGGGTAATTTCATTCGTCGTGTTAATATTTACTTCTTTGCCGTTGGTTGGGTTTACATTCTTCACACAAAGCTTGAACAAACCCCCAAAGCGTTGCCTATATCCTGTGATGAGAATTCGTCCATTGATTTTGAACTGACATTGTCCAGTCGTAGATGTGAATTCACTCTCTGGATTCTTGTCTTGCGCTGACAATACGGAAAACAAGTTTTTCTTGATATCTGGGACGTACCAAACATCAGTGAGAGTTTCTTCTTCCGTTTTTTTTCCAACAACAGCAGTCAGAGATATTGTGCCCTTTCTTACGGCTTTGATCGAATCACCATTAGCAGTGGTTACAGTGCGTTTCGCCGAAAAATTTTCAAAAGCCTCGAACAGGTCGCTTCTGTTGGTAATGTGGTTTGTTGCGCCATTATCAACAAACCAGCTTTCTCTATCGCATTCAGCTAAAAGAACTAAGTTGTTTTCGACTGATAGTGTTTGCTTTTGTACATCCTTTGAAAATTTTGGTTGTGGTTTCGGAGGTCTACCATCTGACTTCCATTTATCACACTGCTTAAATCGATGTCCTTATGATTTACAATATTTACAAAACGGTGCCTTTTTCTGGTTCTGGTAGGCTTTCTTGAATCCATGATGTGATTTTTCTGCTGCAAGAACTTCATGACTCTCTTCGTTTTTGTTTTGTAAAGCTTTTTCGTATGCACATAGCTGATTCGTCAAGTTTTCAACAGTTCTTTCAGCTTCTGGCATAAGCATCCAGCTCGATTTAAACGAAAAATATGCTTCTGGTAAGGTAACGCTTCTTAGCAAAATCATTATGCGGTATTTCCAAGTAATCCAGTTTGATTCGCTTTCTAAAAGTCCGATTTGTACTCGAAATGCATCAAAACTCGAAGTCTTCGGAAATTTTTTAACAGCTTCCAAACTCCAAATTAGCGGCAAACAATCTTTAATATTTATTTTAGCGTAAAGTCCATAACCTATTGATATTAAACGGTGATTTTAATCAAATATTACTATTTTAGGATAATAAATTATTGACAGCTTTTCTTGATTAATATATTTTATTAATTGACTTTTTATTTGACATACTACATATCATCAATATAACCTTGATAAACTATAAAATGAATCTTAAGGAGACTAGAAAAAACACGAACCCTAACAATTTTCGCTGCAATTCTGTAGCTTCAGATGACGTAGTCGGATTCTTATTTCTGCTCTCGACAATGAATTCCAGTGCATCAATTATTGCAGACTATTACTTTTCTAATGCGTTGCATGCATCATGTCGAGCAGACCAACGAGATTGAGAAAGAATCGTAACTCTCAAAATTGTACGCTGCACCGAGAACTACCAATGATGTGAGAAGAAATTAGTACTTGCAAAGTATGAAATAGCCGTCTGCTTCTGTTATAGATTCAACTGCACGTGATTTTACTAAATTTAAAGAATTGGCATTGAATTACCTATGAATAATTTGTTCTATCGAAAAATTTTTTATAAAAACTGATCAGAACCAATTTTTAAAATGCCGCCCTAGGCCCGGGCCTCACGGGCCTAGGCCTAAATCCATCACTGGTTTCCTTAAGTAATTTCATTTTAGTGAAGCGTGTTATCAATCAAAGATAATAATCTAATACTATTGAAACGCCTTACAAATTTGAAAATTACTTTTGAAAGAGCAGACTGTTCACCAAGAAGCAACAACTATATGCCACGAAGGGTACTGAATTACACTTCCAAGCTGAGGGAGGAAACAGGTCTACAAGTGATATTGTTCCTTCTAATTACAAACCAGAATGGTTGGTTATATCTTGCATATAAACCAACCCCGTTTAACTTGGAAGTGTAATTCAATACCCTTCGTGGCATATAGCCAGGGGAGTAGTTGTTACAGTATTAAACTAGTATCTTTGACATCTATTGATAACACGCTTTACTAAAATGACGATTATTTACAGGTAACTAACTGTAACTAAGTGAAGAAACTTGAATATTATTTTTATAGTTATAATAATGCTCTAAGCAAAATGCAACAATGGATATTCCAACGCCTATTGAAAATATGAGAAAAACTTTGCCAATTTCTGATAATTTCATGGGCCGAACTCGAATGGTTTTTTTTGATTTTTGTGCAATTGCCAGATTAGCCGAGTCTAAACTCTTAAAGAAATGTCTAACAAACCCGTTCTCATTAATTATCATTAAATATTTATTAAAAATACTCGTTAGTGGATGACCCATTTTGAAAAAATAAGTGAAATATATCGTGTTCAATTTGTAGTTTTTCAAAAAATGGATCAGTGGTAGGCCGTCTTCGGTCGTGTAGATCCGCGGGATTAAAAATTTCATGGACTGTTCCAATCTTGATGTGGCAAAGTTTTGCTGAAATGCTGTTTTGTTTAGACAAGATAAATCCAAGGTACAATGAGCACTATGCTCGGCAATATATTTCTCATAAAAGTTATCCGACTGTAACATAATTCTCAAATTAGCTCCATTTAACCCTACCTCTAATTTTTTATTTACTATATCTTCAATGGTTTCATACACCTGACGGGACTTTTGATTTACGCTGGAATTGAATAATTTACTTTTATAATAACTACTTAAAATTGTAGTGAGATGTAAAAATAGGATTAACAGAATTTTAAGTGATACACTCTTAGGTTTTTTAATCGAAGGAACTTCTAGCATAGTTCGAAAAATCATGTAACCAATATCAGTAATCGGGTACGGTATATCCAGTTTCAGTATTTTCATAATACAATAATAATGTATTCCTACAATGACCAAAGTTGAGAATATGACAACCCATGTGAATGCGGTGAATACATGAAAAACTGACAGCCTATTAGTATCTTCCATTAAATATGGCACAGCGAAATAGGTGGAATGGTGAAAAAGTTTGTTCGAAATAGCCTATTTCTGGCCCTTCAGGTACTGATATTCCTGCGAACATATCGTGGGGTCCTTCGGATAATATTTTCCAAAGTTCCGTAAAATTATCTTTTACAATGCCTCCTTGCCCTAGTACCACGTAATTGTAAGTCACGTTTATGCCCAATTTTTTCAATACCATGTTAATTACCTAAAATTTAAAAGATATTTATTCTTAATACTCAGTTTAAATATGCAGTGTTTATATAAATTGTGGAGAACATTTTTTTTACAGACATTTGAAAACTTCCTCACCGAAAATTATTTTCAATTTTAAATGCGCTTCGTATGGAATATTTGTACAAGATGACAGACGAAACGAATAGTTCCAATAAATGATAAATCATAAGAAAACCTGGATAAAAACATTTGATACTATCCTAATAACGAAAGTAATTGATTATTGGAAATTTCCCTTTTTAAAGTTGGTAACCAAATTTCACTACATTCAGTTGCAATGTTAGCTACACATCTATCTGCATTTAGTTCTATTATAGCACTTCATTCAATATTTAAAACCGACTTCAGTAATATTAATTACCCGACAGATTTTACAAACAAAGAAATTAAAAATATATAGAATTGATCATTTTTAACACCTAATCCTAATAATAAGTGAATTTTAAATGCGTATGAGAAAGAACTGAGAAAGTTGTAAATTAATTCAATATTCAAACTAGTTTCAAATCTATCAATACTTTGGGATATATTCTAACAAGAGCTAAACCAAAAAATGAAGAACAACCTTCAAAATTTGCAAATATAAAATATCCGGTGAATGCGACAGATTTTATTTTTAGCTGAAACATCTCAACCATGGAAAATAAGAAGAAGAAAAATGTAGATCCTGTGGCATGGAAGAAGAAACCTCCATCCACATACTGGCGAATTGCACCGCAATTTAGATTCCTAGGGCACAGCACCTAGGAGATTATTGGATAGGAGAGGGACATTTACTCAAGCTGAAGCCTGCAGATATCCTAAAATCCCTCAAGAAAATAGGACTAAAAGAGCGACTAGTCTCTGAGACTTTCCTCGGAAACTGAGTAGAAGTGAGGGAGCACAGTAGATTTTTCAGGTCTCAGGTAATGTCACTTTATCATTTATACATACATGGAAAATAAGAATAAATGAACACAGAAAGTACATTAAAGATAAGTCAGGTATTTGCAAAAATACTTGGAAGAGATGTATCATGTTAATTTCTAGAACATCCTGTATATCCTGTTTTTTGGTAAAAATCAAACATTAATGTTACTTCAACGTAGTTCTTCAATACAAATTTCAACTTCAGGAATCTTAAATATACGTTTTTTGAGTTCAGAATAAGAAAAGCATAGTATGCTGTGGCTCACTGACAGTAAACACGGCGATTGACTTTTGAGGTGCAAAGTCGCTACATTCATTATACTTAGGCCTTCTGCACATGAAGCTTATCGTCATAGGCTCGTATTAGATGCGACATACGGAACGTATACGCTTTTGTGCTGCCCCCTTACATTTCAATTGACAACTGTATACGAGGCGTCAGCGTCGCGGATTCGTCAAAGCAGACAAGCTGCAGTACGCCGGCCGTACAGTAGTGTCAGTCGCTTTAGCTACGTTTAGCAGAGAAAACACGTGTTTTATATAAAATGACGGATGAAACTGTGAAATTTGTGCTATTAATTGAAAAGTTTGAATGTTTGTATAATAATACCCTTCAGGAGTATGCCAGGAAAGACATAACGGAAAAAGCTTGAGCATCAATAGCAAGAGAGATATAAATGCATCTCTCTTGCTATTGATGCCCACAATTAGCACGAGATCGTTAAATGTATTTTTAGACATTCTGTAAAATGTCTGGAATCTAGAGTCATCTTCTGATAATTCTTTGGCGGCAATAAATAACCTCGTATTACTATAATTGTAAATATAGGGATGTGCCCAAAACTTCCTACGATTCTTCTTTTTCTTGCGGCTGCGGTTACGAAGATAATTTAACAAAAGAAGGTCCTCTTCATCACTTGACATCTTCACAGAGTAAAATTCACACAAAAACAATTTGCGTTTTTTTGTTCGTCGCTGCAGGTTGCATCTTATACGCGTCCAAAACAATATGCTCCGTGTGCAGTTTTTAAGGCGTAGAGAAATCGTCGCTGCATGACGAATCTTTTACGCGTCTCTGGCGTGTTTATGACTATGAGCTCCGTGTGCAGAAGGCCTTAGTTGAATTTTTGAAAAATGGAGAGCGATTCAAGTGATTTTGAATTTCCAAATACACCACCTAATATTAAGGAACAAGCTAACATAGCGTCATTATTCTTACTACCACAAAAATCTAAAGACAGGTACGAAAAACAATATGCACAATATAAGCAATGGGCTGAAGACAACAAGATACATAAATATTCAGAGAATGTTTTACTGGCATATTTTTCACTACAAGGAAAATCATTAAAAGCTTCAACACTTTGGTCTAAATATTCAATGCTACGCACAATGATACAAATGAAGGACAATGTCGATATTAAATATCCAAAGTTGATTGCATTTCTAAAACGTCAAAATGCCGGATACAAACCAAATAAAGCTAAAACTTTTACAAGAGAAGAAATAAATACATTCTTAATGGAAGCCCCTGATAATGTTTTCTTATTAATGAAGGTAAGAAATGAAATCCCATGAAAATAATTTAATTTTTGATATAAAATATTCATAGGTAGTCCTTGTTATTGGAATTTCTGGAGCATGTCGATGTGATGATCTCATTAAAATGACTATGGATGATATTGAAGAGAAAGACAATCTTTTAGTCATAAATATCCACACTTCAAAAACGTATAAACAACGAACTTCAATACTACAACAGGTAACGGCCCAAATTTTGTTCAAACCTTTAAAAAGTATATCTGTCTACGTACTAAAACTGAGCAAAAACGATTGTTGGTATGCTTTAAAGCAGGCAAATGTATAAATCAAGTGGTTGGCAAAAATAGTATATCCAAAATACCACAAAAATATCTCAATCTTCCAAATGCCAAACATTACACAGGACACAGTTTCAGAAGAACTTGAGCAACTCTGTTAGTAAACGCTGGTGGGGATATTTTAGCTCTAAAACAGCATGGCGGTTGGAAATCAACTAATATCGCTGAAGGTTATGTAGAACAATCTTACACAAAAAAAAAGAAAAATTCCTGATCAAATTATGGGAAAAAATGTAGAACCTGAACTTGATCAAAATCAGCCAAGCACTTCTAGAAGTTACCACCATTACAATGTGCTAAGCGAAAATATTTCAAATACTAAAGCTCCTGTTCAAACCCTATCTTCTTCCAATGGTGTTCATATAAGTGCTGCTTAAAACTGCACATTCAATATTAACATAAATAATTCTAAAATATAGTTAAACAATATTATGTACTTAATTGTATAACATATATTGATAAATTTGTTTAATAAATAATTCTTGTGTTCTTAATTATATTCGTTACCTATTTGTGTCGTAAATAAATTTTTAATAAAAGGTAGGTAGGAGGAAAAATCATATGTATCAAATGGGAGTAAAGTGCCTTTTCCTTCCTTGGATCGGGCAGTAAACTACATCCTGCGGGAGGAAAAGTGGCACTTTCCTCCCTAGTAATACAAATAGCTATTTTTAACGTCTACAACATAGAGGAATAATTTGTTAACTTGGTCGAGCACAAGGCGTGGGATAAAGCAGTGAATTATGAAAGAATGAAACATGGTTGAAATAGACTATTTGAAATAATTTATAAGTTGCCCAACACAACGATAAATATTTTATTACAAATTACGCCTATTAGAAGCGGCCTGTATAATATTTATGGGCGAATTTGAACATGTATAATGCCTTGACTCCAATGTTAAGTCAATACGAAATTGGCAAAAATTTAGATCCTTCATACTACTTTACTCTAAAAAATATTATGTTGTTGGGTTTGCGGTGACTGGCCACCCAAATACTATATTTTCTAATAGTAATTATTTGCGTTTATGAAAATCTTTATCCTGAAAATTTTTTGATAGTTCCAAGAACCAATCAAATTTCTTCATTTTTTATCAGATGAACAATTTCACCCAATCATGCCAACATTACACTGATTACAGACCATGGGCTATTTTCACGTTGCTATGAATACATATTGGTTTATTTCGATTTTGAAGTTTCAAATATTTAATATTTCGAAATGTCACCTTTAAATACACTGTTTTAGCTCTGTATTTTTTCTATAATTAGCAAAAAATTTTCTATACGAATTCCGAATAATCCTCGGACATTGACAAATGCTCAAAAATTTTATGACAAATTTCTCAATCTTGTTGCTTGTAGCAACATGCTTTCAAAATCTGTCATAAAATTTTTTCGAACAATTATCAATGTCCTTGGGATATTACTACTAAAAATTAATTTATAGTTTCGTATGGAATCCAAATTACTTTATTAATTACCTACCTTATTACTTATTCCACTTTCCTTGTCATCGGTTATGAAGGGGGGGTAAATCGTAGCAAAAGCTTGAATGTTCTTAAATTTTCTCTTTTTGAATGTAGGTTTGAATGTTTTATTCGATTTTAAAAGTTGGTTACAATTTCCAATTGATATGTACTTCAAATTGTTTTCACCTGTGTACGTATATCCCATGATTTTGTAGTCTTTGTCAGATGAACTGATAAATATTACGTTGTGGATAAAATACCTGGAATTTACATAGTTTAGACCATACATCTTTTCAAATTATACACGCATGCAGGCTAGTCAAAATTTGAATTTAGGCAAATATATAGAAACTTTGTACTTTGTATCCTAATGCTCTCAGGGGAAAAATGAAAATTTGCAGCCACATCATCTATTCCTCTGGGTGGATAACTTAAATATAATTTTGTAAACTTACCCTACAAAATCGCGAATCGGTCCAAAAATAGGGTTTTCCTATTTTTTTAAATAAAAAGACGGGTTTTGGACTAAAGCATAACAATGGAATAATAATAATAAGTAGATATAACATTCATAATCGGTAATCAACTAAGTACCTATTAACCCTAACGGAAATTCAGGCGCAAAGTAATGAATCGGTAGGTACGTGGCGGTTTCGGTTCTAAAATCGATAGGGACTAAAAAAGTGAGTTGAGTAGTAAACGTTCAAAATCGAGATATTGTGATAGTTAGATTTTAGATATTTCTACATTTTAATTATAACATACAGTATGGTGCAAATGAAAGGAATAAATTCGTTATTTCGTAAACCGGCGACTTTAAGGAAAAATCCTGAATCCCGTCGATTTTTATTTTAAAACAGGCTATTCGTGAGGATACATTTTATTTTTGACGTCATCTATGCGAGCGTTATGACGTCATCGCTAAAATTTTTAAATGGAAATGTGGGTGTTGTAATACATTATTTGAAAGGTCTTTTAAATACCTATTCAGCCATATCAATATGTACAGTAATTGGTATGCGTATTGTCATAAATATTATTGATGAAATTTCAACAGATTTCATAATAAAATGTATTAAGTATTGGTATGATGTATTTATTGACACTCAAAAATAAATTTTGTGAAGGCAGTCACTTGTTATGGAATGTCTTATCTACCTACTTTTTACCTCTTTCAAAAATCTAGTTAGGTACCTTATCAACATCAACATTGACACTTACACATGATTAACTTTCTGTCAAGTGATTGATAGTATTATTGTATTAGACGAATTCAAAAAGTCTTTGCATCTATCAAGATGAAGCTGACTGAAACGCGAAGAATTGAAATTCTGATAATGATTGGTTGTGGAGGTAAAGCACGTACGCAGAAAGAAGTATGTACGTTATTTGATAATAAATACCCCAACCGAGAACCAATTTCACAATAGACTATAAGCAGAATTGAGAAGAAATTCAGAGAAACGGGCCATGTCAAAGACCTCCCTAAAGGTAGTAGAAAACCCATATCAGAAAACAAACAACTAGATGTTTTGTTAGCCTTTCAAGATAATCCCCATACCAGTTCACGGCAAGTAGCATCCCTACAAACTAAGTTCAGTACAAGAGCTTATGGAAGATGATTTTGATAGACGAATTGAGTTTTGTGAAATTATGATGGAACAAAATAACAGAGATCCGATGTTTTTAAAAAAGGTTCTTTTCTCGGATGAAGCTACATTTCTACTAAACGGTCATGTAAATCGTCATACTTATCGGTACTGGGCTACGGAAAATCCACACTGGATGCCAGAGTACCGTACTCAATACCCAGAAAAAGTTAATGTTTGGGCAGGAATAATAGATAATAGGATTATTGGACCATACTTTTTCGAAGAAACCTTAACAGGTCCTCGATATTTAGAATTTCTTCAAAACTTCTTGCTACCCGAATTGAACCGGCTGTTTCCAAACAGAAACGATTTATGACTGCAGCAAGATGGTGCACCTCCACACTATGCTATCTTGGTGCGAAACTATTTGAACAACGTCTTTCCAAATCGGTGGATAGGTCGAAGAGGAACAATACAATGGCCGCCTAGGTCACCTGATTTGACTTCTCTTGATTTCTTTCCATGGGGATACTTGAAAAGTAAAGTGTACCAAAATTGATCACAAAATATCAATGAACTCAAAGAAAGGATACGTATTGAGGTTGCACAAATAACTCCGGAAGTTATAGAGAAGGTTCGAGAAGAGTTCGCGGCACGTCTTTCTCATTGTATTTTAGCTGAAGGTACCTGAACAATTTGAGTACTTAATTTAGGTTTCGTTGTATTTAATGAGTAATAGGTACATATTAAATATTTATTGCAATAATAAGATTTTATTAATTTATTAAACAAGTACAAAAATCAATTACTGTACATATTGATATGGCTGAATAGGTGTTTAAAAGACCTTTCAAATAATGTATTACAACACCCACATTTCCATTTAAAAAATTTTAGCGATGACGTCATCACGCTCGCATAGATGACGTCAAAATTAAAAAGGTATCCTTACGAATAGCCCGTTTTATAATAAAAATCGACGGGTTTGAGGATTTTTCCTTAAAGTCGCCGGTTTACGAAATAACGAATTTATTCCTTTCATTTGCACCATACTGTAGATGTTATAGGCAAACCCATGGAGACTAGATGGCAAACCTATCTGAAGCTAAAGCATTGATAAAGGGCGAGGAAACATGGCCGATATCCCTCATAAACGTATCAGTGGCGTACGGTATTCTATAAAATTATTAAAAACATTTCATGATTATTATATCGATGCATTTTTGCCAAAGTAACGTAAGTGACATTTCTGGTGAAAATCATGTTTTTTATTAACGTAAAGCTTTTATTGTTAAGAAGGAACTGCCAAAGTGTAGTAAGCCTACATTATACTTTAAACTTTATTTTCAACTATTTTCAAAACGTATGTCCATAATTTTTTTAATCATACCAGTAAAAGAAACACATTTTTTCTAATAATCATTTCTGGTGACTTACGTTACTAACCTATCGATAAATAGAAACTGCTTTTCTTTAAAGGTAAGGTATTTATCAAAACACGGTACCTATTTGCTAAAAGCAAATAAAGTTGAAAATCGTACTTAAATTCAATGTGGATACGAAATGATTCAAAATCTGCACAAAACATACCCCAATGATCATTCTATTCATCAGTATCCTCATAATATTTATCTCGTCTTCGCACTCTATGAAAACAAGTAAACAAATATATAAAACTTGCTCCACACATAATTATATTTCATTCCGGCCAGCAGACCAATTTTTACATGGTTACATCAAACATTTTTTTTAATTAATACCATGGTTACGTTTAGGCAAAGCTTCTGGGAAGAAAAATGATTAATACGATTATTAATTATTATATTGATATTAATCAGTTACCTACAAACATTACAAATCACCTATCTAGTTTGGCTATGAACTACCGCTTTCTACGAGTATATTGTTTCATTTTTGAAAAATGAACAAATACAAAACACTACACTATTGGAAATCACAAAGAAGTTGGTTAGTACTAAACATTAGATATTGCCACGAGAAAGTCACAGTGTAGTGATAATAATAGGAAAATGGACTTTCGATTAACACTTATAATCTCCCTAGCAGAAGAATTATTACCAATCACTTTTTTTGAAGGTATCACGCGAATGTGCATCCGAAAAAAAAATTATCGGGAATTAATACTGTTGCGTGGAAGAATCGGTAAGAAAATTTCATAAATTGGAGTTTCTTTTAATATGATGAAATCTGAAATTACATGACTACATAGTTTTAAATGAAACTTGAAAAAACATATTTTCGATGAGCTTAGTCAAATATGACGCACTATATTTTTACAATATAAATTGATTTTACTTGTAAGTAGCTAAGGTCTATTATTAAAATTTCAAAAATATTAAAAATTTTAATTCGTTTTCAACCATAACACCTGAAATTATGTCTACACAGTTTCAACAAAAGTTTAAAAAAATGATCTCCGATTATTTTATAGAAAAATATTACACATTGTATTTTTACTAGAGTATTTTACTTTGACGTTTTGTTACTGAAATGTGAAGGACATTGAAAAATATTATTAATTTTACACATGAGGAGAGACGTTTTTATTTAGATATTATTTATATAATATAAACGAGTAAATAGTTGGCTCCAAGTAACATTTGTTAATGTTTGATATTCGGCAGTTATTGTCTAGGTGATTTGTTATTCAATATTATTAATTATTATGGAGACTAGATGGCAAACCTATCTGAAGCTAAAGCATTGATAAAGGGCGAGGAAACATGGCCGATATCCCTCATAAACGTACCAGTGGCGTACGGTATTCTATAAAATTATTAAAAACATTTCATGATTATGTATATCGATGCATTTTTGCCAAAGTAACGTAAGTGACATTTCTGACGTTTTTATTTAGATATTATTTATATAATATAAACGAGTAAATAGTTAGCTCCAAGTAACATTTGTGTCGTTCATTGTAATAGTGAATTATCTCCTTGTAAGTAAGTTTCGAGAAACAAAAGGTTTTGCTAATTGACGTGTATTAAAATAAACACAAATATTTGTTCAATGTTTTATATATTTAATTGTTTAGGACAAATCAAAGATTATATCAGCAGATAGTAACTTAAAAAAAAATCAAAACTTTTTTAATAGAAGAAAAAACATTTTTCTTTTCTGGAGTTACTTCACTGTTAAAGTGACATAGTCAAACATAATGTCATTTCGTTTCGTATTTTAATCGTATATTATTTCGTCATCAGATCTACTGGCAGATTTTTGTAAAATTGGTGGTGTATTGGAGGAATATACGGTAGAAGATCGAGCATATCCTTTTTCTTAGCGTTAGTAATAGGTCTTTTTGATTGATATAGTGGGTCTTGTTGAATATTGAACAAGTAGGCAGGTCGTCCTTGCTGCTTTTTAGATAGATCTACTCTATAGAATGGCGTATCTGGGTTAAACGTCTCTTTAAATAGAAATTGTAAGGGATGTTTTCTTTCAAACCTCAGCCATCTAATATTCAGCCAGCTGAAGTCGTAACCGCAAGTTGTTTTTTTTCTGTTGGTTATAGATTTTTCTAAGGCCGCAGTGCTTATAAAGTCGGAATTTTTCATTTCGGTAACAACAAAGTAAGGTTCTTTGCGCTTAGCATTTTTTATAATATCCATCCATTGTTCCGGGCTGTAAATTTGTCCATGACGGCGACTTGCACTCTCAATGATCCCAAATTCCCCATCATTGGGTAAATAAGAATGCCCTGACACTAAAAACTTGTGGTCTATTGTAGCGATACTATTGTCCGGGTCTTGTACCAGCTTTAAAAGTGAAAGTGTGGTCTTCATGTTTCGATTTTGTCCAGTGCAATAATCTGAATACATGATTATGTGATTTTGTAGAGCCGCGTAAGTTTTCAAGTGTTTGACGAGACAGACTACAATGTCTTGAGAACCTCGCCCACCTTCTACCTCATTCCAGACGTTCATGTATCCTGTTTTATTATTAAAACAATGTATTCCCAAATTATATAAATTCAGATTTCTTTTATAGTATGCCACCGATGTAGTTAATTTTGGAAATGCTACATGTGTCACAATATAAGTGAATTAACTCCGGACTTACTTCATTATAAAAGTGACTTGTGACTTACTTCACTGTTAAAGTGAATAATAGGTAAAATATGTTCCTTGACGAAACCAGTAACGACATCTATGGCGGTATAGCAGAATAAGTGGACTTGCTTCACTTTTATACTGAAAGATGTGATTAATTGAGAACCTATTATGCAATAAAATATGAATTAGAAAATTATGGAGTTACACCACTTTTACAATGATCGACACATTTGTTAATGTTTGATATTCGGCAGTTATTGTCTAGGTGATTTGTTATTCAATATTATTAATTATTATCAAATGAATGTCAAATTTTAATAAACAACTTCAAAACAAGTATCTACAATAAATTGTAAAAGTTATAAATTATGTACTATGTGCCAGAAGATAAGTCACGTAAGCCAAAACCATATAGAGTCTTGAAATTATAACCATTTTTATTGTACCAATTTATAGACGAAAATATTACAAAGTTGATATGGAATTAAAACCAATTTTAGAAAGCCACAAGATGCCCAAAGCCCAACGGAATGAACGAGTGTCAAAATATTACATATATTTGTGGAAACACAGACAATTTTTAATGATAGAATCACCAAGTTTTTCGCCTATTAGAAAAGATGCAGTTATGTTTCGTTATATTTCAACTTCAACCCTATTCAACATTTTCAACGTGTAACTTTTATGTAAAGCAAATTGGTGGTATCAATAAAAATTATAAGTATTTTGATTTCATTCTAAAAGACTTTTGCCAATAGATATAAGGCACTTCATTTTTGACGGAAATATTATCAATATTCCATTAAGTTAATAGGAAGTAACAAAGTTATCGCGAGAATCTCTCGTTTTTAATAGGCAACGTTGAAAAAAAGGAGCCTTCTAATTGGTTGAAAATAAATATATAAAATTTTTAAAAATTTATCAATAATGATTGAACTATTTCTTTAATGTGCTTGCTTCATTCGATTCTGTCTATTAACATTATTTTTACAATTTCTGAATATCAAAAGGTTAACACTTTTCCAAATATGTTATGAGGCTCCTTCAAGCCGGCAACGTCGTGCGAAAACCATATTAGATTTATCGAATATTCCACTGCTATGCAATCACCGGACTTGCTTAAATCAAAAGTCCATTTTCCTATTATTATCACTACATACATAGCACTTTGGCTTTTTCATATTTAAACGTGGCAATGTCTAATGTTTTAAGCCACATTCCTTTCACAGCTTCATATAAGTTTGCCAAAATGTTTCAACAAATATAAAAGTTCACATAAATAGGAAATATTCATTACAACGGTACGTCTATTTCCTATAGGTATGATAAAGATACAATAGTAACCGTCATTGATGTTAAACAAACTTAAGTAGACAAAACATAAAAAATCGGTGTCCTCCCGTGAAGTAGTGAAAGTAAAAAAGGAGAGAAAAGAGCAGGAGTATTGCTTTCCAGCCATCACAACACCGTCGAAATCTGGTTCATGCATTTTTTAAACAAAAAAACGTTGGATTTCACAACTGGCCCGAAGAGGAGGAAAAAATTATTAATTAGTGGAGGGTACAGATTTTAATTAGCCGAAAGATTCGAATTATACTTGCACGTACAACAGCGGTGTAGCACGAAAACAAAGAATACTATAAACAATAAAATAAAAAATTCTTATGTTTGTCGAGCTCGAGGTGTAACTAGAAGAATGCTGTGGAATTTGAAATGATAGTAAAACTTGTTTTTACCATAGAAATTATTCTGTTTAGAAGACAAAGGAGTAGAAAAAGTGTTAAAATGAAATTATTTGAGATAATTGAAAGCAATAAATTGCAGAATCGCAACGATCTACCGTTGCAAGATCTACCACAAACTGGAAAATGTTACTTATTACCTGAAAAGTATTTCCAAAATTCTCTGGTCCTGATGGTTAATTTTCAAAATAAATGTAGATGTCGGGTCAAGTTGGTTGGACATATATAGAAATTTGAATACATCTTCAGCATTACCATCATTGTTAATAATATAAAACAATTTCACAGTTTTGTACTGCTTGTTAATTAAAAATGAATAATAATTCAATTGATAATTATAATATACCCGATGTCCGATTACATCTCTGACGTTATTATTGTTAATTGAAACAATAACTTCATGTTGGTTTAAATTATCGAATAAAAGTTTACTGACGCATTTATCTGGTATGAAGATGCTCTTAGACAAATTGTTAATATTATGAAATAACGAAGAGTCTGCTAAAGTAATAACACCAAAAAATATAATAAACATTTCGAATTGAAGAACTTTTTAAAGATTATTTTCCTTAAGTACCTAATCTATGTTTGTATTACCTATGTGTAAATAACGCTTTTTAGTAGAGTAACAATCCATTCGACTAATGGATTTGGGAAATTATTCAATATTACTCCTCCCGCCTCTTTATATACATTATTATGTCCCACTTCGTTGACCTACTTCCCCCTCCCATTAACGTGTGACGTTATTTAGGGATGGAGCTTTACCTAAAATGTGTTTTAAACTTTATGTTTAAAATAAATGTAGATGTCCCATGAAGTTGATTGTATGTTAAGGCTAAGGCCCATCCCCAATCAATTTGGTGGCGAGGCGAGCCAGGACAATGACGTTTAAACGTAAGTCTATTGCGGTATTCCTGACATGCGCGCTGAATTAAAAGTGCAAAATTGTTAGCTGCAAGCTTTTTCGGTGTTTTTTCGTGCTTTTTCATGCAAATTTAGTCATGGAACAAATAATTTAAGTACCCTAACCCTATTTAATTTTATGATTATTGTAGACAAACATTTATTTTCTTATTGCCTTATTATATTAATTTGTTGTCTTTGATAAGTAGTTACTACGTGAACATAGATTGGAATATTGTTAGTACTTAAGAAGTGAAATTATTGTTAAAGAATTTATTGCTTTTACAATTTGTTTTATTGCTTTTCAAAAAGCGACAATTGGTTAGGCGTCCTCGAAGGTATAGACCAAGAATATTTATATTGAGAGGTTCAACTCCACATTTTTCAGATACCTCAATAGTAAAATAACAATAACGAAGAAATGATTGAGAATGCACCTCAAGACTTTCACTGATACCTGAAAAATCTATACCTTTTCTTCTTCTAATTTACTGAGGAAATTTTCAGAGTAGAGTAGTTCCTTTAGACATATTTTCCGGAGAAATTTCAACATATCTATAGGCTTCAGTTTAGGTGAGTGTCCATCTTCTATTTGTCAGAACAGCTGTCAAAATTCTAAGTACAGTCTTACTCGGGCTTAGACGTTCATTTATTCTCATCCGGTTATAGTTTTCCATCAGTATCTTCGATTGTATATGCCGTACTAGATCTTTCTAATGATCAGATTTTGTCTTCTTTTCGGCGTTCTTTTAATAGTAAATTGAAGTTTATCGTACTTGTGGATATTTTAACAATAAAATAAAATTGTACATTCTCAAGAACAGTATAAATTGTTTGCACATTTGAAAAAAGTTAATTACTTTCCTTGATCCTATTCTCCACTACTCAAAAGAGCGCCTTTGAGTTTTTCAAATTTCGTGAATACTAAGGGTTTTGTGAAAATGTCAGCTACTTGGTCATCGGTTGGACAGTATTGAAGAGAAAACAGTTTATTTCTGTAGTTTTCATGTAAATAGTAATATCTCACTTGAATGTGCTTTGTCTCTCCCCTCATTTGTCCAGATTTCACCAATTTTAAAGTACTCTGATTGTCTATGTTTAGAACAATGGGAATGGATTTTCCAGTTAATTCCTGTATTAGGAATTTCAGATACTCTAACTCCTTGCAGCAATCTGCTGCGGCAATGTACTCGGCTGCTGTGGATGACAGTGCCACAATTTTCTGCTTTTGTGACCGCCATGTCACTGGTCCGCCTGCCATCATTATGACATAGCCTGTAGTGCTCTTTCTTTTTTCATGATCACCAGCAAAGTCTGAATCACTGTATGCTATTATTTTCATATCTTCGTTTATTCCTAATGCATAGTAAATTCCCATCCTAGTGCTTCCTTTCAGATATCGAAGTGTTCGTTTAACATTCTGTATATCTTGATCTGTTTGTTTTCTCCATGGACCTGCTTTCAAAGTTCACACTATAAGCCAAGTCTGGTCTGGTTTTACAAGACAGATATAACAAAAGTCCAACAGCTTGTCTATATGGATATGTTGTCTTCATGCTGTTCTCTGTTGCACCAATCTCTTCATTTTGGTTTATTGGGGTTTTAACTTCTTTACATTCCTACATGTTAAAGCGTTGAATTACATTATGAGCGTATTTCTCTTGAGAAATGAAGATTCCATCTTCTTTTCTGTTTATTTCCATCCCCAAATAAGTTTTGGGTTCATGAGTTGTCTTCATTTCAAAATTTTTCTCAAGTTTTGAGAGTAGTTCTGTCATTTTCTGGATATCTTTGCCCATCATGATGCCATAGTCCACATGGATTGCCAGAAACAGGCTGCTCTCCATCTACAGGGGGCCTGCTTCAGTCCATATAGAGCTTTCAGCAGTTTGCATATTTTGCCTTCTTCCATGTAACCTTCTGGTATTTTCATATAGATGTCTTCATCTAGGGTTCCATATAAAAAGGCTGTCTTTATATCAAATGTTTTGATGTGTAGGTTGTAGTGTGCTGTGATGGCAAAAAGAACTCTCAGTGAAGTCGTGTCTACAACCGGACTAAAGATTTCTTCGTAATTTATGTTTCCACTTCTTTGCTCACAGCCTCTTACTACAAGTCTGGCTTTATATCTGCCGTCTTCCTTAACTTTAAACACCCATCGGCTTGACAAAACTTCTTTTCCTCTTGCTTCTTCAGGGCTTACTAATTCCCAGGTTTTATTTTTCTTTAAAGAGTCTTTTTCTTCTTTAATGGCTATTTTCCATTTTTCTCTGTTTTCATTTGTTAGTGACTCCCTGTATGTCATCATTGCTTCACCATCATCTCCACTATCTAATTGATAATCATCATATTTCTTAGGTTTTTGCAATGTTCTTCTTAATCGTAAACCAAGTTCATGACATCTTTCTTCTCTCTGTTCTTGATCTGAATCTACAAAGTCAAGATTTTCTTGTGATTCATGATCTGTCTCCTCATCTGACTCAGACACACTGTTTTTTTCATCTCTTCTATCTTGATTTTCATTTCTTCCATCTCTTCTTTCTTGATTGTCTTCTATTTCTTCAAGATTAGCTGGGTTGATTTCAATTTTTAGGTTATGATGATTTCTTTTCATTGTATTTTTCTCAAAAATCACATCTCTCGAGATGAATATCTTTCTTTTTTCTTCATCCCACAGGCGGTATCCATTTTGTGCATAGCCTACAAAAATACATTTCTTGCTTCGGCTATCAAGCTTCTTTTGATATCCCAAATTTTTGGCATAGGCAATACAACCAAATATTTGCAGATTAGAAAGATTTGGTTTCTTGGATGACCATTTTTCAGCTGGGGTTGTTTCGACAGTACTGGTGGGGCTTCTATTCATCAGGTATGCAGTTGTTTGTGCTGCTTCCCCCCACATCTCTTTGTCTAGATTTGATCCAAAGAGCATACATCTTGTTCTTTCCATAAGAGTACGGTTGAACCTTTCTGCTGTTCCATTTAATTGAGGTGTATATGGAATTGTATAGTCTAGCATAATACCCTTGTTCTTACACCAATCTTTCAGATCATGTGAAGAATATTCTCCTCCATTATAGCACCTTATTTTGGTTACTCTCAGGTCAAATTTAGTTTCAGCCATTGTTATATATTGTTTCAAGTACATGGGGACTTGGCTTCTGTTAGACAACAGATAAATAACACAAAAATGTAAGTAATCGTCAATACAACATAGAATGTATTTGTAACCATCATGGGTGAGTGGATCAATGGGTCCACACACATCTGTGTGTATTATTTCCAATATTCTTGTTGCTCTAGCCCTCTCTGTACTAAAAGGTAACCTGACCTGTTTGGATTTCACGCAAGCCTCACATACTGCATCCAATTTAATATGTGCAACAATGGGAGGTACACCATCACAAATGTTAGGTAGTTTATTAAGGTTTTTATAGCTTAGGTGACCTAGTTTATTATGCCATTCTTTACCCAGATCATTATTTTGTGCATAGAGTGCTTCATTTTGCATATTAACATCAAGATCAATAGTATACAATCCTACTGTATTCTTCTTACCTTCCAGTACCACTTTATTGTCCTTGTATATTTTAACGTTGTCTTTTGTGAACACAACGATCCCATTATTTTCTGTTACTTCACTTACTGACATCAGATTCCTAGACAGTTCAGGAACGTAGTGAACATTATTCAAATCACATTGTTTAACAATGAAGGTTCCTTTACCTGCAACAGACATAGCATGATTTTTCTTGGCTACTAATATATTTTCACTGCAGCTCTCAACACTTGTTAGTGAATTTTCATCATTTACCATGTGACATGAACTTCCACTGTCTAGTACAAAACTCATGCTTCCATCTAGCATAACATTGTAAGTTTCCTTACTATCAGCTGTAAGAAATGCAACTTTATTTTCTACCCTAGAATTGTTTTTATCCCTGAAATAGCAATATTTCTCTTCATGATTAAACTTTTTACATATTGAGCAATGTTTTTTATCTTTGAGAAAGCAATTTTTGGTTTCATGATTTGTCTTTTTACAAATATTACAATTTATACTGTTTTTAAATTTATTTTCAGATTTACCTTGTTTATTTTTAAACTCTGCTTTAAAGGATACATTTTGTTCTTCTGTTGTACGCTTGAACTTGCTTTCTTCCATCTGCAACCTCGAACACAGGTTCTCTATAGTCCTGGACGTCTCTGGAGTAGAGTCCCATGCAGTACTAAAATGGGTATATTCCTCGGGCAGCACGGACAGGATTTTGGTAATCAGCATCATCTCATCAACTTTCTGGTCCAGTTTGTTAAGTTTAAAAGATATGTTCTGGAGGTCACTTATGTTGCTCATCATATCCTTCTTGGCATCAAATTGAAAGTTGTAAAAGTCTCTTAGCAATTGACATTTTTGTTGGCTCGAGTCTCTCTGGTAAATGTTTTGGAGAGTGTCGAACATCTCTTTAGCAGTTGTACAATTTAGAATATGTGGTCTAACTTGCTTGTCAATAGATGTAACAATGTAATATTGGGCTTTTGCATCTCGAGTCTTCCAGTGTTCTATCGAGTCTCGATTTCTGACAGGATCAGTAACGAGCATCTCTGTCCCGTCGACGATTTTGAACAGGTCTTTTGCGGCAAGCAATATTTTTAATTCAAACACCCACATAGGATAGGTCTCGATTCCCGTGAGTTTCTCAACATGAGCTACGTCTTCCAGTCTTGACGCCATTTTGTGTTCTACTTGCCTCAATTCACTTAATTTACTTTTAGTGTTTTTTACTGTCAGCTGTTTTTACTGTCTATGTTTTTGTATTTAAATGTTTGTAATATTTTACTTTTAAGTTTTAGTTTGGCAAGTTAGGCAGTTAGGACAAACTAGTAAAACGCCATGTTTTATCGGAAGTGCTTTTTAATTTTACAAAAGGAAGAGGATAACAAAAGTCATGGTTCAGTGATACCAACATGTAAAATAATTAAAATAAATATTTTGTTTATCTTCTATAAGTTCCTTGTGGCATTACTTATTCTTTTTTCTTATTTTTTTGGAAATCAAACCACAATAATGTTTTTTTATTTTTATTTTTTATTTCGACGTTTCGGTAGCGTTCCAACTTAATGTCATCATTGAGATAGATGTATTTTATTTTCAACTCTATGCTCGTAATTCAAATGTTGCAAGTTGTATCAGTTTATGATACATCGAATAATTACACAATCATTATCGTTTCTGCCTCGTACAAGACGAATTGATTGTCGACCGCAAATGATCAAGGGGTAGTTATTGAATATATTAAATGTGTGCTTTAGCGGTATTTGCGAATTGAAAGTTTTATTAGCAGCATTCATAACTGGACTATTGGGATAATTCCAGCTCACAATCGCCATATGGTTTGAATCATACACATTGTACCTAACATGTCAATGCACGAACGGCACTTACGATACCAGGATCTCTAATGGTTTCTATCTCTCTTGCACTTTCGCTGTAGCTCCATAAATCGAAAAGAAATGCTCCAACATTATCAACTAATTTAACGTCTCCAGCTCCTTATACGACGATATTACCTTCAATGCTTAGCATGTTTCATTTATAACAAACAATGAATGCAATTGATTGGTGCTAAATTTTACAACGTCATTACAATTGAAAGACTTAATGAACGGTGCATAGGTTCGATATTCTGCTCTTCGACTTGATTCGTCTATTATTGGTTTACGGACGGTAAATATCAAACATTGACAGAATGCTTGCTGCCGATTGCAGACGCTGTAGTAGTAGTCGTTTTAGCGGATGACAACAGGTAATCTCAACTATTGTGAAAACAATTTGTTTGCAGATGTTAGATAGTTTTGTCGGTGTTGACGTCTTGATAATAGATTGAATAATGATAACGAATATATTGTGTTTTTATTATCTATTACTGCTTCTCGATCTCAATTCCAATACCAATGTACTGAGTTTAACACGAAAATAGATTGCTCCTTCGTTTTGATCTTATGCCAATTCTGATATGCAGCTGATTTCACGCTGCAGCGTGACAGGTGGATAAAGTAAATTGCGTGGTATTTCGTCAATAGCGTACCCTGGATCAACTCCAATGAAAAATTCATAAAATGTATGTGAAGATGTGTCACCCTCAAAGGCACCTGGGGTAATGTTACATTCAAATCGAATACTATATACTTTTATAATTTTTATAGGCAAATTTGAAAAATGTTTCTCATTAGCATTCAATATTTGTGGTGAAAATCTCAATATCTCGCCCAAACTGTCAGATATTATAAAAAGAGATTCGATATTTGCTTAATATCTCACACTGTATCGTATTGTTGTTTGATTTTAATAAAAATTCCGGTTCTGTGTTATGCGTTACTTCCAATTTGCTGCGTATAAAACTTTAAATGACGGCTATTTTATAACATCCAGTAGGGATATCAAAGGTATGCAATTTATTATTAATGAAGTGGTAGAGGATAATGCACAAAACAAGGTATAAGTATTTGTTAATCAAAATTTGTTTTGTCAGGAGGCTTATTCTAAACTAATTCCATTTTTGTATTTGATGATGGACAGCAGAAAATGAGGGAATAATACAAAAACATTGATGCTCTCTATACCTATCTACCAAATTTACTCTAAAATAGCCAAACGATTGATTCGAGATATTTGTATTATGCTTTCCAGTTTTCAAACAGGATGAAATCAATCTCAGTAACATATTTGATGAGCACGTCTCGCTAGACATGATATTGAGAATGTGTGGGATATGCTGGTCGGACAAGTATGGTACTTTATTTATTGTTAAATACGTTTCTCTCATCAACGGACGTTATCCTGCAGGATTAGACCAATATATCAAAATATAAGTAATCAACAGCATATAATCATTTGATTGATAAAATGCCAGATAACACCACATTCTAGCTACGGCTTTGCGTAAGAAAGAATAAATTAGCTTGTGCAATTCGCTAGAAAAACAAAAACTGGGTGTTCAACCGGCAACACCGCTTACCCTTCTCTTCTTCGCTTTTAAGGGGCTCGGAGAATGAGAGTTTACAGTCTTTTGGTACTGACCAAGTAGGCTATCTGTGATACTGTATTGTGATACTGTATTGTGATTACTAGAGCAGTAGAGGGCTCTTTTCAAAGTTGCAGAGAAGAGCACTTCCCGGTCTGGAAGTATGCTAGATCTGAGAGCCCTATACCAACCCATATTCACTTTGGGAATCAAGAGACAGTAGTTCGTTAATTTGTATATGTTTTAACAGGTTGAAAGTATCAGAAGAAATGGAATTCTCAATTCCGTCGAGATTAGTTAAGCCAGATGATAGAATATCACGAGGAACATGATTGCTTGACTGAAAAACTCTACAAGATTCTTCAATAATACGCCGAATTCTAAACAGTGTAGTTGCGACTTCTCTGGAACCCATACTTTTAAACCGTAACACATAACAATTGATGATCACTTCAACGGTGCTTCTTTTAATAGTTTAAAGTGTTCTCTGTTTACAGTTTATATAGTAAGGTAAATAAACAACCACAGAAATTAACATAACAAATACAGTTTTATTCTTCTTCTTTTTTGTCCCCAGAAGCAGTGTTGCCGGTAAAACATTTACTATCCTATTTCAGGTACTTGCATTAGAGTAGTATAGGCAACCTCAGTACATAATAGAAATTGAATTTCTATTATGTTTTTCATAATTTCGTTTCATGAATTCCTATTATGTATTTCATAATGGAAATTCCTGTATTATTATTATCTTTTAAAACGATGTTATTAAATACAAAAACGGCACGCCATAGTATGCGATGATTATGAATTATTAAAACCAATTTCAAAACCACTCAAAAAATTGTTGAATCATCTTCTGAAGCAATGGAAGCTTTCATTGAAAAAGAAGAACCAAAAACAAAACCTTCAGAAAAAACTGAGAACAGCAGCACATCAGAGGATGAATTATATAATAGTGCAGAAGAAGCAAATGCATGTTATGTGTGTTATGTCCTACACATGGACGTACTGGATATGAAAAGACTTAAACACCATTTATGATCTTTATTTTAAGTATAAGCTTTTTTGACATCCATACATAACCACACAAACGTGTGTCATTCCACAACCTTATTCTAACAGTGGCGCCAACTTGACACAAGGCCAGGGCTCATAGAACTTAACTTAAATTATACATTTACATTACATTCTCCCCTTACTTAAAATTATAAGTTAAGCTTGGAGGGTGGTTTTATAATCCTCCCAGACCTTGTTACAACTTTGGGTGAACTATTTAATGGGACAATTTTAGGATTAACATGAGGCTTACATTTACTAGCAGATACATTAGGTGAGACGCTATGATTCAAATTATCCGGTAATGTATTATCTTTTGATTGTACAGCAGATTTATCAATTGTCATACTAGTACTAGGGCTACAGGGTAATATGTTATCATTAGGCTGCCCAGTAGATCTAGTTACATTAAGTGGTTGTTCATTATTGACATTTTCTTGAGTAATATTAACAGGACGAATAGTAGGATCATTAGTTTTCATTTGTAACTCATCACTGCACTGAGATTCATTTAAACGAATATCATTTGTATGGAAAGTTTTCACACCATCACTTAACTGAACTAAATAAGTACAATAACTAAGTATCTTTGTTATTTTACCTTTTAGCCACATTTTTGTTTTCATGTTTTTCACATATACATTATCGTTTACTGCATATAGCTTGGTTTGTTTGAAACCAGCGTCTTGCTTAGTCTTATACTGAAAGGTGGGTTTCAACAAGTCGAACCTAGTCCTGGGTTTTATTTTAAATATATTCTGTGAAGGTGCTAGGCCTGTTACTGTAGAAGGTGTATTACGGTAAGTAAATAAAAAGTTAGACAATCTACTAGTTATTGTGTTTTTACTGATATTTTCACCTTTTTCAAAAAATAAAGCCTTTTCTAAACCTTTTTTTACAGTCTGTACTCCTCTTTCTGCCAAACCATTGCTTTGAGGGTGGTATGGTGGGCTTTTTACTGGTTTTATTCCATTGATTTCACAGAATTTAATGAAAGCTTCTGAATTGAATGGTGGGCCATTATCGGATACCAATTCAACTGGCAAACCAAATGTTGAAAATATCTCTTTTAATTTTAAAATGGTTTCATTAGCATTAGTATCCTCACTCATTAATTTGACCTCAATCCACTTTGTTTTTTGGTCCACTAAAATTAGGAAAGTATACCTGTATTTTTGAAAAAAATCTATATGGCATCTATAAAAATTATTTGGTGCGTTTGGCCATGGCAATAAGATGCCACTATTTGAAAAGTTCTGAGTATATTGACAAATTTCACAATTTGTGATAAATTTCTCAACATCCTCATTAATACTGGCCCACCAGCAATAACTTCTTAACAACATTTTTGTTCTAACGATGCCCAAGTGTTGTTCATGAAATAATACCAAAATTTTTTGTTGAAGTGAACTAGGTATTACAACTTTACTGCCCACCAAAATACAGTTGTTTTCTACAGACAGCTCGTGTCTCTTATTCCAAAATGGTTTTAATTTTTCGTCAGATATTTTATTCGGCCATCCTGATAAAGTTAAATCTAACACTCTATTCAAAATAGGATCATGTTTTGTAGAAAATGCAATTTCAGACGAAGTTAAAGGTACTTGTTCTGTGGTATTAAATGAATAATTTCAGTGTCAACATGTACAGGTAATCGTGATAAGCTATCTGCATTAGCTATTAATGCTCCTTTTCAATATTCAATATCGTAATTATATGCTGAGAGAGTGATAGCCCATCTCGTTATACGAGCAGCTGCTGTCACTGGGATTCCAGTAAGCTTCCCAAATATGAACTTCAATGGTTGGTGGTCACTTACTAGTGTAAATTTTCGACCGAAAACATATTTGTGGAATCTGTTTATGCCAAAAATAATGGCCAAGGCCTCTCGCTCCAAATTAGAATATTGTTTTTCTGACTTGGATAAAGTGGCTGATGCGAACATTACCGGTTTTTCTACTCCGTTAATTCGGTGACTTAATACTGAACCTACGCCATAACTGCTAGAATCACAGGTAATATAGATGGGTAGGGTTGGATCATAGAAAGTGAGTACATCATCTGAAGTAATAAATTTTTTGCTCAGTTGAAAACACTTCTCGTGATCATCACACAAACGAATTTTCAACTTTGCAAAGGTCATAGAGTGGTTTTAGTTGTGATGACAACATGGGTATGAACTTACCATAGTTATTTAAAAATCCTAAATATGATTTAAGTTGGGTGAGATTGGTTGGAGAGGGTGCATTCTCAATACACTCCACTTTCTCTTTGGTTGGATGAATACCTTGTGCATCTACGATATGACCCAAAAATTGCACAGAGCCTTTAAAAAATAAACATTTTTTGGGATTAATTTTTACATTATATTCTTTTAAACGGCTTAAAACTTTCACAACATTTTCATAGCATTCCGATACATTTTGGCCATGAATAAAGATGTCATCGAGATAGCAACTTACTTTTGGTAAACCTGCTAAGATTGACTCCATAACCGATTGAAATATGGCAGGTGTCGAACTGACCCCATATGTCAGTCGATTGAATTGAAATAATCCTAAGTGCGTGTTTATTGTGAAAAGTTCCTTAGAGGAATCATTAATTAAAAGTTGTTGATAAGCATTTTTTTAAATCAAGCACGGTAAAGCACTTACTTCGGCTGAGACCTGCAAAAATGTCGTTGGGTAATGGGAGCACACAATGATCAGTGTCTATCACAGGATTTATAGACTTTTTAAAATCTACACATATTCTAATTTCTGTACAATTTTTCTTAGGGGCCACCACTATAGGGCTGGCCCAATTACTACTCTTAACCTTAACCAAAATACCAGACTCTACCATTTTCTTTAATTCAACTTCAACTTTTTCCCTTAAGGCAAATGGTATATCATAGGCTCTACAAAATATTGGTTTTGAGTTTGCCTTCAATCTTATATCTGCTTTGAACCCATGAATAAAAGAAGTCTGATCTTCTTTGAAAACATTACTGAAATTACTTTTTAAACTGAATATCAGATTCTCATTCTCACTTAAGTTTGACTGGTTTTGACTTTGATTCAGACTGACACACTGATTTTGACGTACAGACTGCTTTTGATTTGACACAGGACTAGATTTGACTGAATCTAAACTCCCTATTCGCTATGTGCGTACCTACTGTCGCCCCCTCGCGGCTTAAAAACGCAAGTTACGACAGAGATTTACACGAAAAGCTTATGGAAGCAACAATTATTATAAAGATAAGGAGCCTTTTAGCTTTTACAATGTAAATAATTTGAAAATATAAGTGCCTAATGACATAATGTTCAGTATTTTATAAGCGACTAGGTAAGTAATCGTTTTTAAAATGTATTTTTTTTTATGTTAAGTGTAGATTTGTAGGTTAGAATCAACGGAGATACAGGTTGCCTAAAATCATTAATAAAAATCGATTATTCCATTTTTCATTCTGCTAAATGAAAAGTGAACAAACGCATCATATATCTACAATTCCTTAATGAATATTTATGGCTTTCAGCTCTGTATATATTTGTTGTGGACTTTGAACTTGCACTATTTACAATGAAAATTATAATAAAAACTGGGTTTGAGCTTATATCACACGGTATCAACTTTCATCCCAACTCGCAGCCAAAAGGTCAATCTCTGGTGGAATCTGGTCATGTAAGAGATGTACATGAATTCAGAGAAGTTGGAAAAAGCTACTTAATTCAATCTAAAATCATCAGATAAACTGCAGTCACATCTACACCTTACACTACAAAACTCTTTGTAGGTCTATTCAATTAATTTTCAATCCATGTTGATCCGTCTGGACTGAAATAATAAATGTATTTATGAAAACATAAACAAACTACATAAAATTGATGGAGAAAACATGACGTATAGAATACTGTATCAGTGCACACTGTATTTTGAAGTGAGGTTAAGACACTCACTTTACTCTTTTTACAGCTGCAATCCATTTTTTCCTTTGTACCAACTTGTGTTGCGCAGTAGGAAACTTGTAATATTTCACATCACTGTTATTATATCCTGTATTTTTACAATTAACAACAGAACAACAGTCGTGCCCCATTTTCCCCTTTATTTATATACAATATACCACGTCAGTCTCTGACCGAATTGCGAAAATTCACCACTGCGCGCGCTGGGATAGTTTCGCCTATCCCCTCCAACGGTCCGCACACAGCGAATACCTTCACTTTCTAATACGATATTTGCATCTACTAAATTTGTCCAAAGAGGGTTTAATACAAATAGCCAGTTACGGCCCAGTAATGGGACAAATTTAGTACTGCTGTTAAGAATAGTTAATGGTAGTTTAAAAGTTTTACCTCTGTATGTTACATTTACTAAAATTTGACCTATTATAATGACATTTTCTCCAGTTACAACTTTTAATTTATATTGAACTGGTTGTAAAGGTAAATTAGAATACATTTTCATGTAATCATCAATATGCATTACAGACTTACATGCGCCTGAATCAACTTCCATTACTAATAATTTATTTGACACAGGTAATTTTACCTTTAGACTACAAGTACGCTTACCTTCTAATGAGTTTAACAGAAACTCTTCTCCTGACTGATCTAAATATCCTAACTCTAAACAATCATCTGAAAGTTCAAATTCTTCCCGTAGAACTTCATTGTCTTCTTGTAGCCATGGACTCTATTTCTACAAAGTATAGACTTCGCAGTATGCCCTACTCGGCCACATGAATAACACTTCCAATTTACTGCAGGACACCTAGTATTGTCCTGGTGTGTATGATTTACTTGACTTTACATAACTTGGACCTGGTGAAGATTGATACTTTGACTGACTTTTGCTAGTATGTTCCAGAGATTTAGTCTTATTTGGACGATTCTGACTCCTGGACTGATGTATTTTGTTAACATTGCCTTCTGTAATCATACTTCTTGCTTTGTTCTCGGCTAATTCCATAGCTACTGCAATCTGATATGATTTTTCATATGTTAGTCCGTCTTCAGTTAGAAGTCTGCGCTTAATAGTCTCTGAGCGTAGTCCACATACAAATTTATCCCGAAGGGCCTCATTGAGGAAAGTTCCAAATTCACAGTGCTCTGCTAAGCTTTTCAATTTTTCAAAATATGATCTTACATCGTCTGGACCCTGCTGAGCATTATAGAACTGATATCGTTCGGCTATCACCAAACGTTTTGGACAATAGTGTTCAACTAATGCCTTTTTCAACTCACTATATGGTTTACTGCTGAGAGTGACTGGGGCTAGTATGTCTTTAAGAAGTCGATAAGCTTCTCCCCCTATCAACGTCAGAAACATGGGGACTTTTTTGGTTCCATCTATCCCATTACAAATAAATAGTTGTTCTAAACGTTCGATATACGACAGTACATCTGATTCTTTTGGGTTGAAAGCTTCTATTGAACTTATTAATGCCATACCGTCTGATTACTTTGAAACTCCTTAGTCTTACACGTGGTAGGTATATAGGTTAAGATTGTCTACTTAAAAATTGTCTCACAAGCACGAGGGAACACCTGACTCGTCGCCAAATTATGTTATGTCCTACACATGGACGTACTGGATATGAAAAGACTTAAACACCATTTATGATCTTTATTTTAAGTATAAGCTTTTTTGACATCCATACATAACCACACAAACGTGTGTCATTCCACAACCTTATTCTAACAGTGGCGCCAACTTGACACAAGGCCAGGGCTCATAGAACTTAACTTAAATTATACATTTACATTACAATGTGAAGAAGATTTATTGGATTTTCCTCAAATTAGTCGAGACTATATTGAAGATTATATTCGCAAAGATAGTAAAATTGATCATAACTATGGACCTATTCACGTGGATGGTATCGGGTGGATTTTGGGTCAAAGAAGAATATATTTTAACAACGAAAGTGGTAGAGATATTGAGAAGCTCTACGAAGCCAATCGTGGAGAAAATCGAATAAAACGTGGTGTGGATCTATATCAACTGATTTTTTACCTTAACCCTTCACGTATACTTCAAAAGATTTGAGAAATTACAAGATTCTATTGACTATCACTGGCATTCATCTCAATTCTCGTAATCGCTTAAAGTCTTCTTCTACCAACAAATATCATGCAAAATAATCGTCTTCTAAAATATCTACACGCCCCGGTAGAAAAGACGATAACTGCAAGATCGCAAGCATTCACAGGTAAAGGACTCAACGGAGACCGTTAACTTACACCGATGAACCAATGAAATATGTTTATTGAGATGATGTTAATTAACTGATTTACCACTTAAAACTACTAATCGCATCAAAAGATCTCGGCAATACTTCAGTATTTATCAACAATGGAATTATAACAATGATTTTATTGTATTAATCATACAATGACAATCGATAATTTCGGTCATATTGAAACGATAACATTGCAGTTAGCATTCCTAAAAATAAATTGATCAAATAACTTTTATGAAATCATAATTTTTGGTGGAATAGACAAGTCTATCCGGTTAATTTGTCAATTATAACTACGAATATATATGCTGCAATTCTGGCCCCGTTCCACTAATATTTCACAACGCCTAAAATACTCTTTTGGCCGTTCCACATAACGACTATAGTGAAAATCACGAATGTTTCTCGTTACGTCATATTTCCCTGAATGTATCAGAGACACTCTAATTTTATATGGATATCACTGACCGCGTAAATCCAGTTAAAACAAATTGAAAGGTACATATGTCTTTTTTGCCTGAATTAAGCTACGGCATTACGTCTTTATCGGTTTGCCGCTCTGTCTTATGTTGTGACAACGATTGTATAGTTTGTAACTTATAAATATCAACCCACGTGACTTCTGTCATAACTGGACTATGTTGCCAAGCTCTTGAAATAGTATGAGAATCTAGTAAATGTCAAATGTAGTTATCAAATAGTCTTCTTTTTATTTGGCTATAGGTTAGGTTTAGTTTTTGATAGTTACTGTATGTAAACAAACTTGAACTTATTTCATTATAAAATTTTATTTGTATATTAAAAGTATAGCACTAAGTAAGAAATTATTATTTTAAAACCTATTGAATTATTTCTGGGCCTAAAAAGGTATGTATGAAATAGTTGGAGAATTCAAGATTCGTTTTAATAAAAACAAATTCATATTGTGGTTTATTTTTCTTGGAAATCCATGTGTGTCATATTTTAGGAAACTATTAGGAACATTCTACATTAAATAATTGACATGGATTATCTGTAAATAAATTGTGCAAATATAATTGCTAAGTATCATGAATAGTGTAAGAGAATACAATAAATACAGTTGAGTACAATATTAAACTCATACTTACTTGCTTCATTCATGCTGTAAATATAGTCAGGAATTGCCGAGTAGCAAATACAGTAACTATTGCAGTGTTATTAAGTTTTATTTATACGATAACTTTGACAACTCATCACTGTTTGTGAAAATTTTCCCACAGTTTTTCGCATTTTTTTATAACTAGCAGATAAAATAATCGAAAAATTGATTGATCAATATTAAATTGTCACAACATAACCCTAAAAATGCCAAGACGTCAACTGAATCAGATAAACCATTTTAATCGCGGCACCAGCGCGCATTTTTGCCAACATATAAAGTTTTTAGTACGACTGATGTTAGTTTGAGTTTAATAATTAAGTAACACACGAGTTGTATTCCATATGAAATCAATTACGAAACCTTTCTTTTGGCATATATTTATATTTTTTGATAACATGCGACCTATAAATTTCAATATTTATTAGGATTAAGGCTGTAAAACATACTGATTGACAGCAGCAATAGAATGACATAATACAAGCGAACGTCTCTTTTTTGGCACTTTGATCACGTGGGTTGATATTTATAAGTTACAAACTATACTTAAAAAGCGAAACGTCACTTTATGCGGAAATCGTTCTGTCACCATTGGAGTTCGTCGTCATTGTCATTACTTTAAAAAGGTGAAATTAATTTACATTGATTGTGATATTTTTCGACAAAATGCCTGGTAAACGTTTGGACGAAAGTAAACGTGAGTGTTTTAGAAAATTACATAAATATCTCCAGAAGGGATTGGCTAATGGCGGACCATTTCTGCCGTTAAATCCCATTCAAGAGGTGAGTTTTTTAACTATTTATTTGTAGAATTTCAAATTGTAGTCTAACTATGATACGTTAAATTTGGTTTTTATTTATCTCTTCTCATAATTAGATCACCGGAAATACATGCCGAACCACAGATTATAAAGAGAACAGATACGAATCCCGGTAAAACATCAAACGAATTTCAACTCCGTCTTCAATGACCTCGGACCTTTAACTCGGTATGGCCGCGATGTTGCAAGTTTAAAATATTTTCAGAATTTCTTACCAAATTGCAATTTTGACACGGGGACAATAACAATTTCCAGTGCCGGATTTAGTTTTTTAGTTTCAATAAATCTTCAAAATTGCGCTATGAATTAAAACAATAACAATAATCAACTACATATTTAAGTATTGATTTAATACTCATATGTACATTCTTATAATCTGTTATAAATAGTCATTACTCTTGAGATATTAATTAATAAATAAATTTCCAGATAACACAAACAATTACAAAAATCAACCAAATTCCAAAGTACAAATAATTCTTAATAATAGCAAATACAAAATACATAGATCCTTGAACAATAAACTTAAAGGTGTTTTCTTGAGTAGGTAAGATACAATCAAGTTCCAGGCCACCCACAATCCCATAATAATCCGTTCTGCCACAAGCTTGAATTCATAATTTGGACCTGAAAATGTTACTTGTAATTAGATCGAATTAAGCTAATAGATCTTTCGTTATAACTACTTTATTTAATTAAAGGTCCCGTACATTTATACTCTAGTACTTTTACATTAGATGTAACAATCAAAATGACAAATTAAATTTAATACTTAGATACTCTCATCCTTTGGAAATCCAAAGAACTTTATTTTTCTTCCCGAATTAAATTAATTTGGACAGTCTCTTTATGAACAATACACGCTGGCGCCGCCGTGATGTTTATTCATTTTGTAAGAATAATAGTCTATAAAGTTCTTATAATAGCCTTTTTGGTGTGCGTCATTGATTGTTAATGTCCTTCTAACACATTACGGTGAAAGAAATCGAAAAAAAGGCAGGTCTGTGATTAATCCTAATCAAAATATCACAATAATGAACTGTTTAAACGTATTACAAACGTTAACCCTAATCTTTGACAGAAAAATTTGATTGGTTGATGTTTAGTTTACGTGCAAGCGCGACCTATCAATCGGGCGAATTTATATCGTTCAAAATACGATGTAGACATTCCCTTCGTAGCTTACGACTTTTTCTAATGTCCCACTGACAGTTCTTGTCAGGTCTGTACTTTGTTTCTGATTAAAGTGAATATTAATCTTATTGTTAGCATTTTATTTATTTAAATAATACAAAAATATGCCTAGATACACGGAAAAAGGGCAGCATCTTGTTTTGAAAGTTATCAAATATTTTCAATTAGAAAAAGAAGCTGGTAAACCATTGATACCTTTAACTTCAGTGCACCAAGTAAGTATTTTTTATATAACAATAAGTGAAATTAATATAAATCAAGTTAATCCTATTTCATTAGGATTGTTTAAATATTTTATTTTTATCTATTGTGTTTCAGCGCGTTTCAGATGCATTGGGAATATCCTTGCCGACTGTAGCAAATTTGGCAAAAAATGGCATTTACAGTGATTTAGAGTATACCACTAAAATGAGTGAGTCTGTCAAAATGTCGAAGGATCCCACAATCCGAGAGAAACACGAGCATGCCATTAGGACGCGTATCTACAGAATTTTTAGTGAAGGTATGTAGAAAAATCTTTTCTATGCATCTGAAATTTAGAATAATTACGATGAGTGAACCATTTTTACACACTTTTATTTAACTTCACTTCTCTATTTGTCCAGATCAAATCTTGCAATCCACTTTTTACCTTCTTTTACCTAACCGATTTCATTCAAATTTTGCACACGATCACATTTTTGATAACAATACATGTTTTTGAAAGTTTTGGATAAAAAATTTAATGGAATTAAGAGCCTAACACTAAACAGTATAACACAGAGAATATAAAACAAACTTTTCAAATTACACTTTTATTAGTAAATGCACTAAAAAGTTAAAAAAAAATTTTTTAATTAACTTAGAAAATTTTTCGTTCATTACTTCTCACTAAAAACAAAAGTGAGTGGTATGTAAGTAAAATATTCGAGAGGTCATATTAAATGTTTGTTTAAAACTAGTAGACACATTTTATAGATTGCGTCACCTACTTTAATCATAGTGAGAAAGAGTGAATGAGAAATTAAAAAAAATTATTATTCACTTTTTAGTGCATTTCCTAATAAAAGTGTGTAATTAAAAAAGTGTTTTTGTATTTTTCATTCATTAATATTGTTTGTTTACTTATTTATTTTAGGTGAACATGTAGCTACATACACTGAATAAAAAACTCATTGATCTGGATGGAATCGGCATGTCTGTTGGTTCAATGGCTAATGTTTTAAGGGAACTGAAATTCAGATGGCTAAATTGCAGTATTTCCAATAGAAACTATCTTATGAAACAACCACATGTAGCTCAAAAAAGATTACATTTTCTGAGTGAATTCAAGAACAATGAGAGTTCTTCTTACCCTCTACAGCCTGTTTTTTTGGACGAAAACTGGATTTTTAGTAAAGGTAGTTTTCGTAAGAGTTGGCAAGATGGTAGCACCAAGGCAGTAAGGAAGACGACTGGTGAAGGTGTACGGTACATTTTTTTACATGCAGGTTCTGAGAATGGTTTTGTCGAAAATTGTAGTTTGATTTTCAAAAGTGGGAGTAAATCTGGAGACTATCATGATTCGATGAATTCGAATAACTTCGAAAAATGGTTTGAGCAACAGCTCCTGCCAAATTTAGAAGAACCTTCTAAACTACTACTATCGGGTCCTAAGGACCCAGCGACATCTAAATTCTTGAAAATAGCCCAGACATATTAGAGTGGGGAAATCGTGCTTCCAGTTATTCTCCAGTCAAGTAGTTCTTTGTCGAATGCTGTTGTGAGTGGTTGTCTATATTATTTACTTTCAAAGCAATACGATATTTGGGTCCGTGGGACCCGATAGTAGCATAAGTGTTAGTTTGTAAACTTGGATAATCTAGGTAAGTGGGCATGTAAATTTATGTATATTGCTAACTAGTTTCTTGCGTATGGTTATAATGAAGCGATATTATATTGTAAGATACTCATACTTGCTAATTTCTATAGTTATGAACGCCTCAACCAATGAGCTACTTTCGGATCGCCAGTTGGCGGAATTATTAGACGATGACGCTTTTTGGACAGATATGGACAATGATAACAATTCGCAGAACGTTGAAGACGTACCTATACCGGAAGAAGAAAAAGGCAGGGCTTTTGGTCAAATATTGAGTGGCGGCGACGAAAGTGATGAGGAAGAAGAAGATAACGAAATTTTTAGTGACCATGATTCAGAAAGCGAAGTGGAGGCTGATTCAAGTGAAGATGATAACCAAGAAGAACATCTGACAGATTCTTCCACTGATAGTAACACCGCTTCGACTTCAAACGCTTTACAACCTCAAAAAGCGTGGTACGGAAAGGATAGAACTAAATGGTCCAAAAAAGCTCCTTCTCGTAAAAAAACTTTACAGCACAATATTATAAAAAATGTGTTACCTGGTCTGAAAGGCCCAGCTCGTACAAATCGTTTGAAAACTCCGTTGGAAGCCTGGAAGTTACTCTTTACCGACAATATGATTCAAATTATTGTTGAAAACACTAATTTAAAAATCGACGAAATGAAAGCTCATTACAGTAAATTTAAAACAAACAGAAACAACAGAAAGACATTTTTGCCTACGTTTGTACAAAACACAGACAAATTGGAAATAAGAGCTTTTATAGGGCTTCTATACATGCAAGGACTGTTCAAGTCAGGTCATGGAGATCTGAAATCTATGTGGGCTACTGATGGAACCGAAAGGCCACTATTTCGATCCACTATGTCATTGGCACGGTTTTCATTTTTATTGGCCTGTCTTTGTTTTGATGATGCTACAACTAGACCTGAAAGGGTAAAAAGCAACAAGTTAGCTGCAATCTCCGATCTATTTGAACAGTTCGTAACCAATTCCAAAGAAAATTATGCTTCGGGATCTAATCTCACCATAGACGAGATGCTAGTTCCGTTTAGAGGGAGATGTTCATTTCGCATGTACATCCCCAACAAACCCGCTAAATACGGGATAAAAGTGCAAGTATTAGCTGACAGTAAAACCCACTATATGGTAAATGCCGAAGTTTATACTGGTAAAGATCCAAAACCTACGAGTGTAAAAAGTAAATTGTCGCATCCCACGCAAGTAGTGTTACGTTTGATTGCACCCGTTGCAAATAGTAATCGTAACATTACGGGAGACAACTGGTATTCTTCTATTGAGTTGATTGATGAACTTAAAAAAAGTGGTCTAACATATGTGGGTACAATACGAAAAAATAAGAGACAGATCCCTCCAGAGTTCCAACCCAAATAGAAACCGAGATGTACAATCTCCATTATTTGGGTTTTCAGCTCAAACCACTATTGTTTCTCATGTTCCAAAACGAGGAAAAGAAGTTATCCTAGTCTCTAGTATGCATCACGATAATTCCGTAGATGATGTTAGCACAAAACCCGAAATAAATTTATACTACAATGGCACTAAAGCAGGTGTTGACGCACTTGACGAAAAATGTGCTAATTATTCGACGTCAAGAAGAACTCGCAGATGGCCAATGTCGTTATTCCACGCCATACTAAATATTGCTGGAGTGAATAGCAGGATCATATACCAGTTCGCCCAACAAGGAAAATAAATTTCCAGGTACAATTTCCTCAAAGAGCTAGGACGTGAATTGTATACTCCGTACATGACGGCTAGAATATACAACATGCATGTACCTCGCAAACTTCTTTCGATGGCCGCTGATATTTTAGGAATTGTCATGGAGGAACCACCTGTACCTTCGGAAAACTCTTGCAGGTCGAAAAGACCCAGATGCCGCGTTTGCCCGCCAGGAGAAGACCGAAAAACAACTAATTACTGCGCTAGGTGTAAAATTCCCATAGTATGTTTAAAATGTGCAGCCACAATGTGCCCAAAATGCATTTAATTATTATTTTTTATTATTATGTTATAATAGAAGCATAGCTTGGTTAAATGAATGTAAGAAATAAAGTTTTTGACAAAAAACATTATTGTCATGAATTTTTTAATTATTGGGTCCCTGGGACCCTAGAGTAGTATTTACGTTGCGTATTTTGAGTAGTAGCCGTTATGGGTTAATAATAATGGACAATGCATCTTACCATTCAAGTTTAGTTGAAAAAATCCTTAATTCATCTTGGGCTAAGCAATCTTTAATTAGTTGGTTACAAGAAAGGTGTATACCTTTTCCAGCATCTAGCATGAAAGATGAAATTATGAAAATTGTGGAGAAACATATACCAGATAAAGAATACAAGTATGTAATTTATTGTAGGAGGTAAGGATCAACAGTGTTAATGTAAGCGTGCTGTTTTATAGATTAGATAGACTGGCTCTTCAGCACGGTCATCGTATTTTAAGACTACCTCCCTACCATTGCCAGTTCAATCCAATAGAAATGGTTTGGTCCGAGCTCAAACGGTATTATGATGCTAAGATAACTTCTGTTGACCGTGTAACTGCAGCAACAATAATAAATGTTTGGCAAGAGGCAATTGAGCAGGTATGAACAAAAAAGTTGACGTTTCTGCCGTACTACCAGTATTTTGATTTTTTTTTGGGAGTCCTGGAGACTGTATTTTGTGTGTTTTTCTTAAAGTCTTGATAACACAAATAACCGTATGCGTTCTCGATTTATTTTATGGTTGACCTTCCTCAGAAGTGCGGGAGTTCTAGCTGATAGAAGTAACCAGATGGACTTCTGCATTACTGTATTACTACCAATCAAATATACTATATTTTATATATTTTAATATAACGTGTTGAGAATGGTTCGTTTTGAGGATTTTAATCACTCATAATGTTTCGCTTCTTCAGTTTTGGCTCAACTAATTTTGAGTATCAAAAAGTAAGAAATCTAGTTACAATGTCAACTATTCGGGGCGGTGGAAAACCAGAAAACCCGAACAAAAACCAAACTTCAGTTGGAACAAAAATTTCCTATTATTTTAATTATATTATTGTAGGTTACATCAGAAAAAAATTTAAAAAATATGTTAGGCATACCCAAAACATTATACAGGAATATTGGGAAACAGCAAAAATTATTGACGCTAGTGATACTTCGCCTGTAATTGTTGACTTGAATGAGTCGGAATGTGAATCAGATTGGGACTTATGGGAAGATGACTGCGAAAATTGAACTTTCATAATCCTCTTCTTTTTAATTTTTTAATAGTTGGTTGGTTTTTTGACTATTTACTATGTTTGTTTGTTTTCTACTGAACGTGTAACTGAAGATAGAATACTCTAGTCAGTGTTTGGAAAAAAGCTATTCAACGGCAGAGCAAGTGGTCGTAGCTTCAAAAAGCTATAGAATAATTTATATTTTGTTAAATTTTCAATATATCCGAGACAACCAAGAAACTGTAGTATGTGCATTTTTTGACATAGAAGGAGCTTTTGACAACACTCATGAAACTCTCTTCAGAAACTAAGTAGAAGTAAGGGGGCCCAATAGATTTTTTAGGTCTCAGTGAATGTCAAAATACATACATAAATTTTCAATACACCACCTGTACATATTTTAATGAAGACAGTGACCACATTTAAAAAAATAAAACAATGAAATTCACTAACAATAAGAATTATAAGTGAAGAATACCTTTTTTCATAAAACTTTAGAATAAAATAGGGTTCCATATGGTGCAGACTTAATTGAACAGGCTGTATAATTCTTTTGCAGGACTATATTTACTAATGTAAAGTTATTTTAATATGTAAATTAAATATACAATTTGTTTTATTTTGCAGTGTTTTCATAATATCCCAAGTATCATTTTCGAATATGGCTGAATACGATCCTAATCATTATATTTATCAAATTTAACGTTAGCTATATGTCAAAGTTCCGCCGCTGGTTCTATAGGTGAAACGAGATAAAACTGTTACGTCAAGAAAACGATGAAATGAGAATAACATTATCAGAACAAGAAGTGAGAATAGAAAGTCTGGAAAAAGAAATGAAAAAGAAAACTATTGTAATACAAGGAATAACGGATGGAAAAGATGAAAAAATGGAAGAAACAAGAATAAAACTGCGAAAAATATTTGGAAAAATGGAGGTGACTATTAATGAGATAACGGATATAGAAGAAATTGCCAGACTTGGTAACTATCAAGTAGGGAAAAACAGACCAATATTAGTGAAATTAACAAGATTCGAGAAAAAGATTGAAATATTTAACCAAACATTCAAACTTAAGGGAACAAACGTTTGGATTAACAATGACTACACCAAAAAAGTACAAGAAGAGAGAAAGAAACTGATAAAACATTTAAAAGGAGCAAGGGGAAGAGGTGAAAGAGCGTTTTTAAAATTCAATAGATTGGTAATAAACAGCAAAGAATACACACTTGAAGACTTCGGTGCTAATGGGGTAGAAAGAACGGGTACCATAAAAAGAACGTTAACAGACAGATCTCCACTGAATGATGATGGAAGAGAACGATCAAAGAAAACATCAGGTGTCTCCTCAAAAAACTATTGAAGATAGACAATCGATCAGGATGTAATAATGATTACAAAGGCGATGTAATAAGACAATGCAATAGGAAAAAATATACAATACAAAATAAAAAAAAATTACTAAGAATATGCACTTGGAATATAAGAACAATGCTAGAAGCCGGAAAGATGGAAGAAATTGCAAATGAAGTTCGAAGGTACAATATTGATGTAGCGGCCTTACAAGAAATTAGGTGGAAAGGAGAGGGAATAATTGAAAAAAAAGAGTACAAACTACTATTTTCGGGAGGAGTAAAACAAGGGCAACGGGGAGTAGCATTTATTGTGAGGGAAAAACTGAGAGAAAATATCTTGGAATTTAGAGCCGTGAATGAGAGAATAGCCTTCTTGAGAATTGAAGCAAAACCTCTTAATTTATCAGTCTTGAATGTATATGCACCAACAGAAACTGCAAAGGATGAAGAAAAAGAATTATTTTACGAGAAGCTTGAAGAAGAGATGATGAAAATGCATAAAGAAGATACAATAGTGGTTTTGGGAGATTTTAATGCCCAGATTGGTAAAGAAGATCATATAAAGACTATAGCTGGCAAATATACCATACATAAAAAAACCAATAATAATGGACAAAGGCTTTGTAATTTCGCATCGTACGCAGACATGGTGATAAGTAGCACAAAATACCAACACAAAAACTGCCATAAATATACCTGGAGATCCCCCGACCAAAAGTCATATTCCCAAATTGATCATGTTCTGATTTCAAGACGAAATCAATCATCGATCAGAAATGTAAGGTCAAATAGAGGAGCCTGTGCCGACTCAGATCACTACATGGTCACAGCAATTTTAAAACAAGAAATAAAAAAGAAATTTAAAAGCAGACATCCAATCAATAAATGGGATATACAAAAATTAGAAGATACAAAAATTAGAGAAGAATATGGAAAGCGCATAGAAAAATTACTGGATGATAAAGGAAAAGAAATACAAATCGATGAAGTTCAAGGTAAATGGAGAAAAATTGAAGAATGTATCAACACAGCGGCAAAAGAAAAAATAGGCATTAAAAAGAACAGTCCAAAAAAAGGATGGTATAATGAGGAGTGCAGAAAAATAGTGGAAACAAAAAGGGATGCTTGGAGCCAATGGCTTAGAACGAATAAAGACGAAGAAAAGAACGAATATGACAAGATAAGAAAACAAGCAAAAAATGCAGTAAGGAAAATTGAAAGAGAATGGGTAAATAGCATACTAGAAAAAATAGAGGCCGAAAATAAAAATAAGAACTCAAAATTATTCTACCAAAAAATTAAAGAGCAAAATAGAGTATTCAAGCCCAAACAAATTGGAATAAAAGACAAAAATGGTAAAGTGGTAGAAGACGAAATAGAATATAAAACAACATGGTTGGAACATTTTAAAAACGTCTTAACAGAGACGGAAATACTGGAAGAATTTTCGGAAGACAATGAATTAGAAGTAGAGCAAATACCAGAACCAACGCTAGACGAAATAGAAGTAATCATTAGTAAAAGCAAAAACGGGAAAGCACCAGGAAGTGACGGAATAAATATTGAATTGATTAAATATGGAGGAGAAAAACTGACAGAACAGATATACGAATTAGTAAGGTGTATATGGAGGGATGAAAAGATGCCGGAAGAGTGGAGATCAGGTCAAATAGTAACCATACATAAAAAAGGGGATCAACGAAAGTGCACAAATTATAGAGGAATTACGCTACTTAACACGACCTATAAAATACTGTCTACACTTATCCAAAAGAGACTGGTAAGCAGTATAAGCACAATATTAGGACAATATCAATACGGATTTAATAAAGGCAAATCAACCATAGACGCAGTTCATATCCTGAAGCAAAACTCACAAACATCAAATCGAAACAGAGATGCTATTTATTGATTTCGAACAAGCCTTTGATTCAATTAATAGACAACAACTGAGAAAATTAATCTGGATTACTATGAAACAATCAACAGCTACGGTAAAAACACAAAAAGGTGAGACGGACATATTCGAGATTAACAAAGGAGTCAGACAAGGAGATTCTCTGTCAACAACTCTATTTAATCTGGCGTTGGAATATGTAGTCAGAAACGTAGACAAAGGAAACATAAGGACAAGGGGCGGACAATTGATAGCTTATGCGGACGATTTAGTCTTGGTAGCAAAAAACAGAGAAATTATGAAAAAAATGTTTCAAGAAATTGTGGAAGAAGGTAAAAAAATGGGTCTTAAAATAAATGAAACAAAAACAAAAATAATGACTGTGAACAAACACCTAATGAACAATAATAATAGCATCGGTGACTTCAAATTTGAAGAAGTTGATAAAATAAAATATTTAGGAGTTACAATAACCAACAATAGGGATGGGGAAATGGAAATAAAGGAGAAAATAATGGCAGCAAACAGAGTCTTCCAGGCAAATAAAAATCTATTAAGAAGTAAATTTCTAGGCAAAAACACCAAAATGAAAATTTATAAAACAATAATTAGACCAACAATAACGTATGGAGCTGAAGTTATGATAATGACCAAGAAACAACAAGAAGACTTGAAAATTTTTGAACGAAAAATACTAAGAGTCATATTAGGACCCAAGAAAATAACTCAAAATGAATATAGGAAAAGAACAAATGAAGAACTGAAAAAAGACATCCAGAGGGACATCATAAGTGTAATAAAAGAGCAAAGGTTAAAATGGTTGGGACATGTGTGGAGAGCAGGACCAAACACCACAATTTTTGCGATGACTGAGTGGAAGCCAAGTGGCAAAAGAAAAAGAGGGAGGCCAAAATCAACGTGGCTACAGGAGGTTATAGATGATATTAAACTGTCTAGGTATCCAAAACTGGAAGGCGAAAACAACCGACAGGAAACAGTGGAGGAGCATAATTAAATTGATTTAAAAACTTGGAAATGGGGCCCGATCCCCCCCAAAAAATCTGGATCTAAAAAGCCGCTCCGGCGACTAAACCCCTCTTGGGGTAGATAGTCACTATATATATATATATATATATATGTCAAAGTAGCAAATAAAATAAACGACATGCCTAAAACCCGGATATACGTCACAAACGATGACGCACACCAAGAAGGCTATTATATGAATTTTACCACTATATTTTTATACAGTTAATATTACCACAACGATTAGTCAAATAACACAATTAATATCGCCGATTGAACACCGTCAAACAACAAATCAAACAAAAATGGCGTAACGTTAACACATTATGATTTTTATACATTGTAATCTTTTTAACAGTATAATTTTTTTAATGTTAATAAAATTTATATATATATATTATATATAGAGTTCGGCCAAAGATTATAAAGAGAACAGATGCGAAAGCTTGGCAGAGAACAGTAAAAAGAGAGAGAGAGATGGGTAGACATACCTATTTAAATGTCCATCGTCGTATGTTGACTCCATTCGTGAAATATTTCAACAGGGTTGTCAATTTGCGTAATATTTCCTTCAATTTACGATCATAAATCAAATATTTTAGAAGCACTATTTTTTAGTGTGATAGTTAAGCAGATACAAATATTCGACAATTATATATATATCTTTTTACTGTTCTCTGTCAAGCTTTCGCATCTGTTCTCTTTATAATCTTTGGCCGAACTCTAACAATGATGCGCCGCTGGTGAAAACTGTCTTATTGATTTGATTCGGATGCTTATGAGTTATGACGTAACGAGAAACATTGGTGACTTTCACTATACGATTTTTGCGTTCGTGGCGAAAACGTCACTCATGACGTCATAACTTATGCTCATGCGAAGCTCACGGCGACCCATTGAAAGAGGTGGGTCGGAGTCAACGATTATGTTGGGTGCACAGATAACATTGGTTGGGTGTACAATCGTTGAGAAAATAAATATAGGTGCGTTCCTTCTGACAACAAAGATGGCGGCCGTTAAACTTACCTTATTTCATGAGGAAAAAAATATTTTAGTAGAAGTGGATGTTTCTGCAGCGGGTGCACAACGTGCTACCATGGGTAAATATATTTATGTAAAAGAAGTTTGGAAAAATTAATTGTAGTTTGTAATAAACATACATGTGTACTTTTTCCTTGATTGCCAACAACATAACCTAGCTTTTCAAATGAAAATAAAGTTAGCCGACATTCAAAAACTTTTATGATTTTTCTTATTGAAAAAACCATAACAAATATTTAAAATTCCACTTGTGAAAATTTTATTTCCATTATAGACACAGTATTTGCGACACAACTTGTGAACAGAGTTTTAAATGAACAACCGCAAACCTCAACGTCCGCCAATCTTGCTGATGAACATCTTCAATTTTCTGATGATGGTACTGATAATTTTATTGATGAAGAACCCCTCGATACAGAAGGTACTGGTTATGCTAACTCTGAAAATCAAGAATCTGAAGGTATGCATGGAATAGCTATTTGTATTACTAGGGAGGAAAGTGCCACTTTTCCTCCCGCAGGATGTAGTTTACTGCCTGATCCAAGGGAGGAAAAGGCACTTCACTCCCATGTGATACATATGATTTTTCCTCCTACCCACCTTTTTTTGAAAATTTATTTACGACACAAATAGGTAACGAATATAATTAAGAACACAAGAATTATTTATTAAACAAATTTATCAATATATGTTATACAATTAAGTACATAATATTGTTTAACTATATTTTAAAATTATTTATGTTAATATTGAATGTGCAGTTTTGAGCAGCACTTATATGAACACCATTGGAAGAAGATAGGGTCTGAACAGGAGCTTTAGTATTTGAAATATTTTCGCTTAGCACATTGTAATGGTGGTAACTTCTAGAAGTGCTTGGCTGATTTTGATCAAGTTCAGGTTCTACATTATTTCCCATACTTTGATCAGGAATTTTTCTTTTTTTCGTGTAAGATTGTTCTACATAACCTTCTGCGATATTGGTTGATTTCCAACCGCCATGCTGTTTTAGAGCTAAAATATCCCCACCAGCGTTTACTAACAGATTTGCTCAAGTTCTTCTGAAACTGTGCCCTGTGTAATGTTTGGCATTTGGAAGATTGAGATATTCTGCAATTTTTTGTGGTATTTTGGATATACTATTTTTGCCAACCACTTGATTTATACATTTGCCTGCTTTAAAGCATACCAACAATCGTTTATGCTCAGTTTTAGGACGTAGACAGATATACTTTTTAACGATTTGAACAAAATTTGGGCCGTTACCTGTTGTAGTATTGATAACGAAAGTTCGTTGTTTATACGTTTTTGAAGTGTGGATATTTATGACTAAAAGATTGTCTTTCTCTTCAATATCATCCATAGTCATTTTAATAAGCTCATCACATCGACATGCTCCAGAAATTCCAATAACAAGGACTACCTATGAATATTTTATATCAAAAATTAAATTATTTGCATGGGATTTCATTTCTTACCTTCATTAATAAAAAAACATCATCGGGGGCTTCCATTAAGAATGTATTTATTTCTTCTCTTGTAAAAGTTTTAGCTTTATTTGGTTTGTATCCAGCATTTTGACGTTTTAGAAATGCAATCAACTTCGGATATTTAATATCGACATTGTCCTTCATTTGTATCATTATGCGTAGCATTGAATATTTAGACCAAAGTGTTGAAGCTTTTAATGATTTTCCTTGTAGTGAAAAATATGCCAGTAAAACATTCTCTGAATATTTATGTATCTTGTTGTTTTCAGCCCATTGCTTATATTGTGTATATTGTTTTTCATACCTGTCTTTAGATTTTTGTGGTAGTAAGGATAATGACGCTATGTTAGCTTGCTCCTTAATATTAGGTGGTTATTAAAAAACTATTTATCTAACCGGGACCAATTAGTTAAAGTATCTGGGGTAATGAGTGATTTAAAATCTACTGAATATGGTGTTCCGCAAGGGACAATCTTAGGACCGACATTGTTTAACATTTATATTAACAACCTATTTTCATTACAAGGGGCTGGAGACATTGTAGGATTTGCCGACGATACCGCCATATTTTACAACGATGACACATGGCTTAAACTTAAAAATAAAGTTGAAAATGTCCTTGTCATGATAAAAAGTTGGTTCGACAGCAAAATTCTAACTCTAAATTTAGACAAAACCCAATACTTACCATTTTCTTGTACCAATGTTAATACTCCTAATTTCGAACCCTTAAAGACTACCGTTAAAAATTCAACATTTGCCATAAATCCTGTAACAAAAATTAAATATTTAGATATTATATTTGATAGTAATATGAAATGGAATGACCACATCACATACGTTGTTAAAAAACTACAAACTATTTTATACAAATTTAGATTTTTGAAGAAGTGCCTACCTTCAAATTACCTGAAGACTTTATATTTTTGCTTGGTTGAAAGCCATCTAAGATACGAGATAATTGGTTGGGGGTGTGCTCTCAAATCATATATTTATCCACTAGAAGTAATACGGCGCAGATTCCTTAAAATAATTTTTAATAAATCTTCTCGATACCCATCAGATGATGTATATAACGAAAGTGGAGTGCTAGATGTAAAACAACTATATTACTTAACAATTGCTCTAAAATATCAAGATGTTAAAAATTTAATTCAACAAAAAAACCAGTATACATTGCCAAAAATGCAAAAATCGTTATGTCAACGTTCTTTCTGGTACATTGCCCCTAAAGTGTTTAATGGAATCCCTGAAAAAATTAAAAACATAAATGGTTAACAAATATACAAAAAGTATATAAAAAAATTCAAGTCAAGACATTATTTTAGAGATATAATTGAATTCTATTTCTAGTCTACCGTACTTACCAATTTTCCCCTCTTAACACAAAAGAATCTCGTACATATCGCATCACTATCCAACATAATATATTTATTATAATATTTTATTTGTGATATTAAGGTGTATTTAAACTTCTAATTTTTATTTATTTTAATTAGCATAGGTGTATTTTAAAAAGTAATGTTATTCTAAAGCTAGGCATTATTTATTAATTTGATGTAGATGCTTTTGTATTTCTTTCTTAATTTGAAATTATTTCAATTAATAAGTGTGTTTTAAGATTTAATGTAATTCTAGGCTTATGCATTATTTATTGATATATATGTGTACATGTATGTATATTATGTATATGTATAGAGGTCAGAACTCGATCTATTAAGAAGTGGGATTTGGTAATGGGATCATTTGGCTGCGTGAATAATGGCCGAGAGTTTAATATACTTTCGATTTGGATAACTAAGGTGCACATTTCTTCGTAGGTTACATTATTATTAACTAAAGCTCGCTTCAAATGAAACTTGAAACTTTTGACGGCTGCTTCCGACAATCCGCCATGATTTGGGGTATAAGGTGGAATAAACTTCCATTGTATATTATAATGACTGGTGGAATCGACGATAGAGGCCTGATTTTGGAATAGAAATTTACCTGATCTTTTAAAAGTTGTAAGTGCCGTGAAATGTAGTTCCATTATCGGAATATATTGTTTTTGGAATACCTCGTCTAGACACGAAGCGTTTTAAGTATACCAAAAAATTATTGGAAGTTAAATCGGTTACTATTCCACAATGTATTGCCTTCGTGCAAACGAAAATAACATTTAGTTAATTTAGCACCTTTACCTGGTTTATTCAAAATAGAAAATGGGCCGGCATAATCAACTCCAGTCACTTCAAATGGAAGCGTAGGCCTAATTCTTTCATTTGTAAAATTTTGAACCTACCCCCCGTAATATCCTTTTTGCTTCTCCATTTTGTCCTCCACTATTTATTTGGAGTCTGGTATCAACAAATCTAATTTTCCTCGAATTTTCTTTTGATACATTTTTTTAGCTGGCGTTTCACCTGTTGTACCGTGACCGTGAAGAGTATTTCGGTAATCGAATGAGAATTGTGTTAGAAAATCGTCAACATTTTTATTCTCCAAACAAGCCTTTTTATATAGTTCGTCCGCCCACGGGGGGTTGAGTATACAATTTGAGGTCCCCTCGGTAAACTTGCTTTTTTTATGTATTTTGACCTATTTTAAGAAGAGGTCTCTTGCAACTTTTCCGTAAAATGCATATTTGAATATTCCCGAGGGGATTTTCAAATGTACACTCAACCCGCTCCCCCCAAGTGGTCGGACTAATACGCTAAATATTGATCGCGAAAAGTTTATCTGAAAAAATCTGCACTAACATTGGGCAGTATTAATTCGTATAGTAACGTTCAAAGAATAATATGGTGTTTTCAGTTTTAAGAAATATTGTATAGTTCAAAAGTTATTAAAAGTCAAAGTTAGTGCAAAACGTCTAATTTTCGATCTTCAAATGATTATAATTTTTTAAATATGCATTTTACGGAAAAGTTGCAAGAGACCTTTTCTTCTTAAAATAGGTCATATTTCATAAAAATAATATGTTTGCCCTGCTCGAAAAAACCAAACCATTTTTATGGTTTTTGCAATAAAAATGTTAATAACAAATTAACTAACGGGTTTTGGGGCTGGTAACCAAAAAATTCGTAATCAGCGACCCAAAATACATAAAAAAAAGCAAAGTTACCGAGGGAACCTCAAAATTTAAACTCAACCCTCCGTGGGCGGTCGGACTAATAGCCAATTTGAAAGTTTTTACAGTGTTTTCGGCCATTACTCATTGCATGTAAGGAACTAGAGAAAAGTTGTCTTATTACATTACTTCTTAAATTATTGACGAAATTCGTTTGTTGCAAAAGGAGGTCCATTATCCGATACTATTTTAGTGGGTAAACCAAAAGTGGAAAATAATTTATTTAAAATTTTGATTACGTTCTTTGCATCACTGACATTTGCTTTGAAAATTTCGGGCCATTTTGTGAAAGAATCTATAACGATTAAATATTTATTTCTATGGATCGGTCCCAAAAAATCTAAATGTAGACGGCTCCATGGGGTATCTTCGTAAGGACACGGATGTAAACTTACTTTTGGTGTGTTATTTGTTATTACATGCAATTATAACATTTTTTACACAATTTTTCAATATCATCGTCGACTTTCGGCCACCAAAAATATGAACGAGCCATCGCCTTACATGTATTTATGCCTAAATGTGCCATGTGAATTTGTTCAAGTAGAAAAGATTTTAATATTTCAGGTACTACCACCCTGTAACGCCATAAAATACAACCGTGTTCCAAATGTAACCCATCGCCTTTTAAAAAATAAGCCTTATATATTCCTTTTCAATTTTAGACTTTTCTGGCCAACCATGTAAACAAAACCTATAAATAGAATTTAAAATTTTATCTTTCCTGGTAAATATTGCCACTTTCTTATAATCAATTGGAAGGTTTTCTTTTAAATAAAATACCTATGTGTGAATAATCGTATGTTGTTTCCTTGGTGTTCTTAAGAGATAGGTAAACGTGACAATGCATCGGCGTGATTTTTTTCTGTTGGAATATATTTTATTTCATAATTATACGTACTCAAAATTATACTCCAACGTTGCAGTTGCGCTGCTTATATTGTGGTATGCCTCTTTTACAATCTAAAATGTGTACCAAAGCCTTATTGTCACATAGCAGAGTAAAAAATATACCCAACAGAAAATCTTTGAGTTTTTTTAAAATTATAGCGGCTCTCTCTTTATCCATTTGACAATTTTTCTGCCGGAGAAAGGGCGCGTGAGGCGAAAGCAATTGGGCGTACGTCTCCATTTGGATATGTATGCGAAATTATGCCCCCGACCGCAAATGAGCTGGCATCAACTGCTAATATTACTAGAAATGTGCTGAAATTTTAGGTGATGCTATTTCCTTTTTTATTAACTCAATACCATTTATTATTCTTTCTTAGTATTAAGTGCAGTGGGTATAATTTATCACTAAAATTCTTTACAAATTTTCAATAAAAATTTACCAATCCAAGAAAAGATTTCAAACTAGTTATATCTGTAGGTTGTGGTGCCCTTAAAACAGCTTCAACCTTGTCATCAGAGGTTGATAAGCCTTCTTTATTCATTGTATGCCCCAAGAAATTAATCTGTTCTGTAACGAGTCATTTTTTTTTGGCACCGTTTTGAGAGTTATATTGTTTGTTTATTTTTCCGTAACCGATTTTATTTTTTTTATCGCTTTTATTTTTTTATATAACTCGTTACTTACCGACCGACCCCTTTCCGTTACTGCTTTGTATGCAATTATTTAATTCCGAAAGACGTCTGGTATATGACAAATTTTTTGTGTGTATCTAAATTTTACTATCGATAATGAGGATATAAATATCAGAAGAATTGATTCACAAGGGCTTGCGTGGTGAATTTCAAAAACTTTTAAAAATATATATCGGATCTCTGTAGTGTAGTTATAAGTTATAATACAAGAATTGTGAAAAAGTGTTACCGACGCCTTAAATAAAAGGTAATAGTATACTACGTAACAAGAGTTGGTAAGTAACCCATTACGCACGAAGTGAAAAAGTTTACGCACAAAGCCGCGCAGCGGAGAGTGCGTGAATTTCACGAGTGCGTAATGGGATTACAACTCGTGTAACGTACTATACTTTTTCTACGCCCATCTATTTTCTTCTGAGTGCTCATAATTCCATCTTTTTTAATACTAACAGACATATTCGTAGGTAAAGTTGAGAAAATGTTCGGATACTATAATTTGTTTCCAAAATTGACAGCATAAATTAGATGACGTTTATTCCCATATCAAGAAAAACCAAATTATTTTTTTTAAATTGTAAAATGTGTTGCCGACATTTGGGGGCATCACTCTTTTAATCTTAAATGTATTTCACTAATGCTAAGAGCTTTTATGTTTTTCAATTGATTAAAAGTATGTGAATAAAAATTTGATTGCAATTTGATTCAAAAAAATCTAAGTTATTCTATCTAAACGCACGTGTACCATCAAATAAGGATATATTGGATACCAGGGGTCGTTATATTGGATGTGCGCGCCTTTTTTTGAATTTCTATTCAAGTTTCGCTCAGTTTGCAATATTGAACTCCAAAAAAATCACTGTGCATGAGAAATTCGTTATACTTGTGATTGTTGTGGTTGTGAAACTTCAGACTGATAAGGGTAAGCTTCTAAAAAATGAGTTTTTAAAATGGTTTTTGTATGAATATGACTAATTGACGAAAAAAACCTCCTTGTAACTGTCTTATTGTTGTTTATACCAGCATAGTCCAATGAAACTAATATAATATCATAACCTCAATAACGAACGTAAACAAAAAAAACATTCGATATATTCACGATTCTTTGAAAAAAATGATAAAAACTAAAAATGCCTAATCTGCAGGGTTATATTGGACAATGCCGAGGACACATAAACACAAGTTGGGCACTGCGGTTCGGCGCAATTATGACCCACAAAAAATGGAGGATGCGTTGAGAGGTATTCTGGAAGAACATTTGTCATTCCAGCAAGACGCTGAGAAATTTGGTGTACCTCGTTCTACTTTACATTCCAAATATCTTGGTAGACATAGTGATAAGCTTGGTAAACCGCCTGCAACTCCACTTGCAGAGGAAAAATTAATTGCGAAAGCAATGTTAACTGCGGCTGAATTTGGTGTTCCATTCACAGAAAGTGTTCTGAAAGATTTTGTGCAACAGTACATTAATCGAAAGGGGGAATTTCGCGATAATAGACCAGGCAGCGACTGGTGTCATTATTTTCTGTTACGAAATCCTGAATTATCGAAAAGAAATTCACAAAACATCAAAAGATGCAGAGTTGAATTAACACCGACTGTGATTACAGAATATTTTGCTAATTTGTTGGAAATAATGGTGGTGTGCCACCCGCTAACATTTTAAATTATGATGAGACGAATATGACTGATGATCCAGGAAGTCGAAAAACTTTTGTTCGAAGTCGTGCAAAACATGCCTCTAGAATATTAGATAGTTCAAAGTCCTCTACATCACTGATGTTGCGGTGTTAGCGAGTGGCAAACTTTTACCTCCATATATCGTTTATAAAGCGAAATATTTATATCCAGATTGGATAGACGGAGGTCCAGAGGGTGCTCGTTACAACCGCACAAAATCTGGATGGTTTGATTCAGACGTGTTCGAAGACTGGTTTTTCCAAATAGCATTACCAGCATTACGTCGTAACTTTGGGAAAAAAGTTATTATTGGAGATAATTTGGGAAGCCATCTATCTTACAAAGTCATCGAGGCGTGCGAGGAAAATGACATAAGTTTCGTATTTTTACCCAAAAATAGCACACATCTTTGTTAACCCTTGGACGTAGCCGTTTTTAGGCACATCAAAATATCCTGGAGAAAAGTTTTGACAGACTGGAAATTGCATAACAAGGGGGTGATACCAAAGCAGGTTTTTCCAAGTTTACTCAAAAAGATGTTGACAAATTGCAGTGAGAAAATGTCAGCAAATATATTGTCTGGCTTTGAAGCAACAAGAATTTCACCGTATAATCCGGAAAAAGTTTTGACGAAAATAAGGCACAGGATTGATGAAGCCAATCAACACAATCCTGCTATGGTGGAATCGTTTTCTAACATTATGACAGAGCTTACAAGAGTGAATGAACAGCCAGCAATAACAAGAAAGAAAAAAATTAATGTTCTATCAGGAAAATCAATCGGATTGGCAGATTTGGAAGTAGAGGCAGATGTTATACCGACAACATCAATGCATATAGATGATCCACAAGATGATTCAGATCACAGTTTTCGTAGCAGTGTCGTAGACGAAACAGAAGATGATATTATAATGACTTCCGTTGAGACAGCCTCTGATATCCATGAATCCGACTTTGTTTTGACATCGTTCATATATAATGCAGGAACAAAAAAAGAAACCAAAAAACTTTTTGTTGCACAAATAATGCACATGAAAAAAAGTTGTGTTGAAATAAAATGCCTTCGAACTTATAACGGAAAGAAGTGTGCTTTTGTATTTCCCGACGTAGAGGACTTGCAAACTGTGAAGATGAGTCAAATCAAATATAGGCTTTGTGAACCACAGGAAACAAGGGGCATTTTCACGTTTCCTCAAAATGTTTTGTAATTTTCAATAACTTTACATGGAAATTACATTTTTGTCAGAGATTTGTATAAGTTAATTAAAATAATCTTATGTTCATGTTCCAAATTAAACGCAAATAATGTTATATTTAGTTTATCACTAATTTTTTTGGAAAATAAAATAAAAAACGGTTCAAAAGTATCCCATAAAGGATATAGCACCAACCTATATCGGATATATACATTAATATCAGCGTTTTCAGTGCAAAATTCAAACCATCCAATATATTGGATGACCATATTTTATGAAAAAATAAATTGAAAAACATAGTTTTCTTGTTTTTTTTTGACAAAAGTCATTCCAGACCGCAAAGGCTTCCGATTTATGAAGGCTCCGAATCAATTTTTTTCCAAAACAGAGAAAACTGAGCAAAACCCAAAATATCATCCAATATATCCCCAGTTGGCGGTATGTTATGAGATTTTCATTACGTGCATGTTATTGTTCAATATCACTTACAAGTAATGTTGTCAGTGCGATTTTTGACGTTTACGGACATGGGCGTAGAAAATAGTATATTACGTAACAAGAGTTGTAAGTAACCCATTACGCACGAAGCCGCGCAGCGGCGAGTGCGTAAATTTCACGAGTGCGTAATGGGATTACAACTCGTGTAACGTACTATACTTTTTCTACGCCCATCTATTTTCTTCTGAGTGCTCATAATTTCATCTTTTTCATTACTAACAGTCATATTCATAGGTAAAGTTGAGAAAATGTTCGGATACTATAATTTGTTACCAAAATTGACAGCATAAATGAGAGGACGTTTTTTCCCACATTCTTTTAAAACGGTGAACACAGTCATTAAATTATTTAAATGATCTTTAGAATTTATTCTGGTAATTAGAATATCATCCAAAAAAATGGCTACGTTTTTAAAATTGCTAAAAGTACTATACATAATCCTTTGAAAAATACCAGGACCGGTTAATTTTAAATAAACCCTTGTGGGTATTTAGAGTAAATAGACCATTTAAACGCTCGTCCAGTTCGATTTGAGCATAAGCCTCTGATAAATCTATTTTACTAAAAAAAATTCCATTGTACAACGCGGTAAATAAATGTTCAATTTTTGGAATGGAATATGTATCCACATGTGAGTTAGGGTTTAATGTTACTCGATAATCGCCACAAATTCTAATGTGCCCTGATTTTTTAAGCACTGGGAGTATTGCGGTGGCCCAATTACTATATATTCTACCGGCGAAAATATCTCATTTTTTACTAAATTATTTATTTCTTTCTCAACTTTATCTCTTAGGGCTAATGGCAGGTTCCGTGCTTTACAAAAAACGGGTTTAACATTTTCTTTTAAATGCAACTGCATCTTACCCTTATTAAACTTTCCCAGTCCTTCCGAAAATACTTCCGGAATTTTTTTTTGCAAAATATCAGTTACCTCTCCTACATTTATGTCCTCGATGTAATTTAAACTTATTGAAAAATAATAATTTTCTAGGTTTTTTATTTCAAAAATGTCATACAAAAACTATTTTTATCTAACATATCAAAGTTGACAGATCTAAACTAGATCATTGAAAAATTATAATTATTTATAAAATAAATAAAAAACGGTTGTCTTGTATATTATTCCAACACACCCCCTCAAGACATGCGTTCGACTAATAATCTAAATAGTTCTAAGCCCTAGTTCTTGAACACACTTCTCATGTAATTCTCTAGGTAGCGGTTTGGTTAAAATATCTGCAACCATTTCATTAGTTGATACATGACTCAACTTGACAATCCCATCTTCAACGGCTTCTCTCACGAAATGATGACGAATATCAATGTGCTTAGTCCTTGCATGATAAACTGGATTTTGACTCAACTGCTCAGCTCCACGATTGTCAATAAACAATTTTAATTTTGAAAATGTTTCTTGTTCAATTTCTGTCAATAATTCTTTTAAATATATCGCCTCTTTTACTGCTTCTGATAAACTGACATATTCCGACTCAGTAGATGAAAGTGCAACGGTTCGTTGTTTTTGTGATTTCCAACTCACAGCACCTCCTGCCAAAATAAATACATAGCCTGAATACGATCGTCGATGTACAACACAACCTCCCCAGTCAGCGTCGCAATAGCCATACATGGATTTAGTTTGTTTTGTATAAATTATTCCAAGCTCTTTTGTTCCGGCCAAATATCTTAGTACACGTTTAGCTGCTATCCAATCTTGTTGACTAGGTTTATCAACAAATTGAGCTAATCTTGATACTGTATTTGCTATATCAGGTCTTGTTCCAACTACCAAATACATTAATCCTCCAATAAGCTCTCTGTAAGGCCAATCATTAAATTTGTTCACTTCTCCATTTATAGAATATGTTTTACTTCGTAATTCTGCTGGTGTCTTTGTTGGATTACATTCACTCATCTTAAATTATTCAAGTAAACTAATAGTATATCTGGTCTGGTTCATGAAAATATATTCATCAGTTTGAATTATTTCTAGTCCCAAACACTGTTTTACAGGTTTGCGTTTAATTTCTTCTGTCCAGCTAACGTCTTTACAAGCAATCAAGATATCATCAACATAGATCAGCAATAATAAGATGTTATTATTACGTACAGCATAATACAAACAAGTTTCTGATTTTGTTGGTTTCAGTCCCATAATTTTCAATTTTCCTGATAATGCTTCATGCCATTCTCTTCCGGCTTGCTTAAGACTATAAAGAGCCTTCTTCAATTGACAAACATCCCATCCTTCTTCAATTCTCTTCTGCATAATTTTAGCCTTAACTTTCAATTCTTCTAGAACAAGACTATCATCGATAATTATTGACTTTAATGTTTTGTAAAACATTTCTGGAATTTCCATAAAAACGGTCTCATTCAACGTTCCATTTAAATATGCAGTTACTACATCAAATTATCTAATTTCCAGATTTAATTCCATTGATAAAGCAAGTAAAAGTATTATGGATTCCATTCTTGCAACCGGAGCAAAAGTTTGATTATAATCAACACCATATTCTTGACTATAACCTTTTGCAACAACTCGAGCTTTTCTTTTTTCAATTGATCCATCTGACTTATATTTATTAGTCAATATTAAACGACATTTAGACCTTGTGGTCGTATCACAATATCCCAGGTATCATTTTTTAATAAACTCATAACTTCAGACTTAATAGCTCTTTTCCAATCATCTCATTCAGGAGACTTCAAAGCATCATCCAATTCAATTTCAGCTACTCCAGCAAATATATTAGTATTTTCTTCATCACAGTTAACTTCACTGTTACTTGCTATTGAAAATAATTTTCTAGGGCGACTTCTCAATCCTGTTTTAATTAATCTTGGCCTTCCTCGTCCTCTTCTTTTATCATCTTCTCTTGATATGCTTTGCGGAGTTTGATTGATACATGGTGCAGTATCCAATGATCTTTCGTCTTCTTCAGCTTCATCACCTTCTTGATTCTCTTCAGATGGTTGAACTGGATTTTCTGTTTCATTTTTTTCAGACCCAGCTACCAATTCAACCGATGATTGATTTTTGTTTGCAAAATCATCATCATCATCAGCATTCAGCAACTCAATTCTATGATTTTTTAAAATCGTGGTAATATTATCTTCAATAAATTTGACATCACGAGCAATAATATATTTTCTATTTTCTGGTAACCAAATCCGATATCCTTTTGTTTCACGCGGATAACCTACTACTAGTATTGATCTATCAAATAATTTACCTTTCGTTGGATTTTTATCTAGAACAAATACAGTAGATCCAAATGCTCGTAAATAATTCAAAGACATTTTGTCTGTGTTAAACCATCTTTGATAAGGTGTATCTCCTTTGATACTTTTTGAAGGACATCTGTTTCTTATGTGACACGCTGTAGCTATTGCATCAGTCCAGAACATGTGTGGTAAATCTGATTGAAGTAGGAGACAACGTGCCATGTCAACTAAAGTCCGATTAAAACGTTCAGCAATACCGTTTTGCTGAGGTGTTCTTACAACACTCAATCGACGTTGGATACCTTGACTACGCAGATAAATATCCATCCCAGTATTACAATATTCCTTGCCATTATCGCTTTGAAGATATTTAATTTTCTTTCCTGTTACACGTTCCGCTTGAGTTTGATACATCTTGAATGCTTCTAAAGCGCTACTTTTTTGTTTAAGAAAAAATACCTCACACCATCGAGACCGATCATCAATAAATGTGATAAAATATTTAGCGCCACTAGCTGATTGTGTTCTGAATGGTCCAACAATATCTGTATGTACTATTTCAAGGGTTTCTTCACTCTGTCGTTCACTTGCTGAAAATGGTAGTCTTGTCATCTTGCCTCGTAAACATACTTCGCATTTTGATAGACATGTCAACTGATCTGAGGTTACTTTACTTGTTGTGGTTCGATTAATGACCTGAGCTAGATCATTAGCATTTAAATGGCCCATGCGACAATGCCAAATTAAAACTTCTGAATTAGTCTTATCTTCAACGATACCAGCTTGTTCATTCACTCCTTGTACATAATAGAGATCACCACGCCTTTCAGCAATAAATTTAATGTTTCCATTCACGTCCATAATCATTGCTGAATCTTTTTTCGGAATAATACTTCATGATTTTGATTAGTAATTTTGGAAACTGAAACTAGATTTGATCTTAGATCTGGTACAAATAATGTATTTGAAAAATCTACTGATTTCAGTTGTTTACCATCACTAACCGATAAGTTGACAGTCCCCTTTCCTTTAATTTCACTACTGGCTTGACTAGCTAAATTGATTCTTCCTCTACTGACACCATTGAAGGATTTAAATAACTGTTTATCGCCACATAGATGTGTAGTACATCCACTATCAAGAATCCATGGTCGATAACTTAATGTACTACCAGCATATCCAGTATGATACACTGCAAAAGTATCTTCGCCTGCTTGTGCACATTGTCGATCTTCTCCACTTCTTTTAACATCTGGCTTTGATGGTCTTGATAGACAATCTGGTGACTTGTGTCCTTTCTTTTCGCATTTATAACAATATCCTTTAAAAAAATTGGTGTTGTTATTGTTATTGCGTTGATTTCCACCTCCCACAGTTCCGGCTATCTCAACCACTGACTGTGATCCAATTTCACTCTTCTCAAGTATCTTCACTTTAAGTGCCTCAACATTTAACAGTTCATCACGTGATTCCATGGCACATTTGAAACCTTCATAACTATCAGGAAGACTATATAATAATATCACAGACAGTAAATCTTGATTAACCTCAATATCCATAGCACCAAGTCGATCAACTATATCAGAGAATTTATTAACATGATCTCTGACATCACCACCTTCACACATCTTATGAAGCATTAGTTGTTTAAGCAGTAAAGCTTTTCTCGCAGGTCCTTTAGAGGCATAAACTGACGCAAGTTTCATCCAAACTTCACGGGAAGTATTGCATCCACGAACATGTTGTAATTCCGTAGAATAGATTGCTAGTATCAACTCTGATTTAGCTTTACGATCAGCTTTGATCCATTGATTTCGTGCTTCAACACTCTCAGCATTACCATCAACAATAACAGGAATCAACTTATCACCATTAACATACTCCCACATATCATTCTTTATTAATAACGCTCCTACGTGAATCTTCCATGCTTCATAGTTGTCTTTATTTAAAAGCTCAAACCTTGTAGCATTCAACGTTGACGACATATTGAATTTCTTAGAATAAAATTGATACCAAGCTACTTTTTATTGTTTAGAAATCTGGGCCCATAACCTATTGAAAAATAATAATTTTCTAGGTTTTTTATTTCAAAAATGTCATACAAAAACTATTTTTATCTAACATATCAAAGTTGACAGATCAAAACTAGATCATTGAAAAATTATAATTATTTATAAAATAAATAAAAAACGGTTGTCTTGTATATTATTCCAACAAAACTAAAAAGGTTATCTATAGAGATATTTAATTTAGATATCCATTCCCTACCACAGTTTTAAACTTACTGACATATTGTTGTAAACAACAGAAACAAAAATATATCCTAGATCAACGATTATATACTAACTAAGGATGGACTAGTTCCTATTCTCAAGCATTTTGAAAACAAGATCGCAATTGCGCATGCGTTATTACGTCACAGTAGGACCTAAATAGCAGACAGTCAGTTTGTTTACATAGTGGTTTACGTTTACATTTATTATATTGTTAGAATGTTTCTGTTTCTGGTGAAGTTTTAGTGATTTTTAATCATAATTCGTTTTATTTTATTTTGAAAACTTGGTTTTTGTACTATTATATTCAAGGTAAAATTGATTTATGACTTGATAGAAATATTATTTTAAGGTTGTTTTTTCTATTTTAGTCTAGGCATGCCTGGTAGAGTATGTGCTATTGCTACGTGCAAAAACAACCAAATTATTTGTAAAAAGAAAGGCATTCCTATTATATTTCATTATTTCCCAAAAGGGAACGATTTATTAGTGTCTTCCACTATTCGCAAAGAATGGGTTAGGCGTTGTAGAAGGGCAGATAATTTTAATCTAGATACGTCTACAATTTGTTCTGAACACTTTACACCAAATGATTATGGAAGAGACTTACAGAATGAGTTGTTAAGTAAGTACTATACAATTTTTTAGTGTATTCTATGGTTTATTTCAAAACAATTATAAATCTGCAGCTTTCTTTAATTATAATTTAATTAAAAATAAATAATTTTTCTTAAGACTCATTCCTACATTATTTTCAGAGTTACCTTTACGCAAGATTTTAAAGAAGACAGCTGTCCCCACTGTTAAACTAAAAAGAGCCCTTGAATCTTCTGAAGAGAGTGAAGAGACACTTCGGGCAAAAAGAGCTAAAAAAAACTAATAGAAACATTGTTGAAGAAATAATTGGTTCTACTAGCTCCAATATAGAAAATTTAAATGACATAAATATTTTCTAGCTACATTACTATATGAATTCCTTTTGTAAATATAAACTGTTTCGATATTCCTATTCTTTTGTAAGGATATACAATAATTATTAATAAAATAAAACAAAAAAAAATGTGTTTTCTTTTTTAAAGCAAATATAGTGTTCTAATATGGTAAAGGTAATTAGTTTTAAAGCCGAACAACCTTTATTTTTAATTAAAATCAATAGAAACACATTTTCAGTAAGTATAAACCAATGTATTTAAATATACGCGAGGTCCTGTGGTGACGTCATAGCTGCAACATCGCACACAAACAAATTTGTCAAAGTAGACTATCCTTCCTAGTATATAATCGTTGATCCTAGATAACACATTAATCAGACTGCCTGAGTATAATTTTAAATTTAATTCAGATTTATTTAGTCGAAAATTCTTAAACTCATTTATGTTAAATTTTTCTGAAATGGCGGATATAGGTGAACCAGAATCACATTCCATGGAAATTATTTTATTATCTATGGAAATACGGTGCGGTGGAATAAGTGTTACCCCCCCCCCCCTATTAACTACTCTATTTTTATATCTTAAGAAAAAAACTCAAACAGGTCAATTTTTATATTAAACGTAGTATGTTATGACATAAAAGTTTCGAACCTGACATAATCCCTCTTCATGGGAGTGTCATCTCTTCGATTTTTTTAAATGAGAAAGAGCATCATGCGACACCTCATTTGAAACCTATTGAAACACTGATTTCAAAAATGTTTAACACTTTGGTTCAAAAATTAACAGAGTCTGAATTATGCGAGATTAACGGATTATGAGTAAGTCACTATTTAAAATAATGTCGGTCTATTGGGCGGTCAGGAAAGCGTTCTTTGAAAATTCTGACCGCCTCATGATAATTACGACCAGCTTCGCCATAAATAACAATCATTTCGCATTTTTCCTGTAAATTGAGAGGTTGTACCATTTTTATCATTCACAATAAACAAACTTATCTTCATGTAGTAACAAAACTGAAATTACTCATTTGACAGTGACAACTGATAATAATAAATTTGCTAGGTCACGAAAAAAGACAATTACGGTTTGAGAAAAAATCGACAGTGACTTACTCATAATCCGTTAATCTCGCATAACTCAGACTGTTAATTTTTAAACCAAAGTGTTAAAAACTTTTGAAATCAGTGTTTCAATAGGTTTCAAATGCGGTGTCGCATGATGCTCTTTCTCATTTAAAAAAATCGAAGGGATGACACTCCCATGAAGAGGGATTATGTCAGGTTCGAAACTTTTATGTCATAACATACTACGTTTAATATAAAAATTGACCTGTTTAAGTTTTTTTCTCAAGATATAAAAATAGAGTAGTTAATAGGGGGGGGGGGTAACACTTATTCCACCGCACCGTATCAACTTTCAATGGTTTGTCATTACTATGCGTTATATTATTAAAATAAGAATCTAAATATAAATCAGAATCGCCCGAGTCATTATCACTAACTACAAACTTGTTATACTTATAAGAATTTGCATTTTTATCGGCACCTTTTTTTGCGCACCTCGTGCTGATGTTTCCCTTCTTGCCACATGTGTGACAGGTAACGTTCTTGAAAAAACAACCCACTAAACATGTAATGTTACAAAATATTGCCACAATATTATCTAGGGCTTGCTATCGTAAAATGATAATTATAATATTGCATAAGGCTCAATGCTATATTTCAGTTTTAAACTTAACAGAAACAACTACTGGCAAGTTGTATATAAGTTATAAAGCGAGCTATTGATTGAGTTTCAAGCGCAATGTTGCATCAGCCTCGAAAATTCATTGTAAATGCAACATTACAGAAACTATCTACAAACAATGTTAGAACAAGCTACTTTTGGAACTATGGATTGAATTTAAATTGCAATGTTGCACTGAGTTTGAAATTCCATGATATTTACAACAATACATTTAAGTTAACTACAAACAATATTGACAGACTTAGAAAATGCAATACACGATTAGTTTTCGATTGCATCATCGCAAAAATATACGTGAACTGATACGCTAGGACAATTTTAAATAGTGAACATAAAAGAAACTTGAAATAATATTCCATCAATTAGGAAATCAGCCAATTTTGTATTTCCCGCTCTTGCGGCGATGCCACATAACGGGGTGACATACTGTTGGTATGTGTCATGTGAGTGAAGATTTGAGCAAGGAGCAAGCAGTAGGACCACGAGGGATTAATTTTGCAATATTGTTGTTGTGCGTTGCATTGATTTCGTTTTGGTTATATAAGTTTATTTATTTAATGTTGAAGCAGCAAAATGGGTAATTCTAATAAATCTATGGCTTCATCTAAGGTAAGGTGACACATCATTTATTATTTTATAGGTTAGGATGGTTGTATGCTCATCCTACATTTAGTAGCAAAATATTTGTTCTTCCTTATTTTTCGAATGAATCTGATAGTAGTGTAGTTTCGTGTTCATGTTATTATACAGGTGGGTAGATATACTGAACGAAAACCTACTTGAAAAACATTGTGTTCATTAAAATCACATGATATACTGAAGTGTAGGCGCTTTTAGATCCCAAAACATTACAAAAAGTACTCAAATATGTCAAAAAAACGGTTACGTGAACTAGTAAAAGAAAATACCGAAAAAAAATTGAAAAACTCGAAAGTTGAAACTGATGACGAGGCCCTTAATAGAATATTACGTAACAAGAGTTGTAAGTAACCCTTTAGGCACGAAGCCGCGCAGCGGCGAGTGCGTAAATTTCACGAGTGCGTAATGGGATTACAACTCGTGTAACGTACTATACTTTTTCTACGCCCATCTATTTTCTTCTGCGTGCTCATAATTTCATCTTTTTCATTACTAACAGTCATATTCATAGGTAAAATTGAGAAAATGTTCGGATACTATAATTTGTTACCAAAATTGACAGCATAAGTGAGATGGCGTTTTTTCCCGTATCAAGAAACATCGAATTATTTTTTTTGAAAGTGTTAAATGTGTTGCCGACATGTAGGGGCATCACTCTTTTAATCTAAAATGTATTTCACTAATGCTAAGAGCTTTTATGTTTTTCAATTGATTAAAAGTATGGAAATAAACCAAATAGAGTACCTATTACGTAAATGAAAATTTGATTGCAATTTGATTCAACAAAGAAATCTAAGTTTTTTTATCAAAACGCACATGTATGTTATGAGATTTTCATTACGTGCATGTTATTGTTAAATGTCACTTACAAGGAATGTTGTCAGTGCGATTTTTGACGTTTACGGACATGGGCGTAGAAAATAGTATATTACGTAACAAGAGTTGTAAGTAACCCATTACGCACGAAGTGAAAAAGTTTACGCAAGAAGTCGCGCAGCGGCGAGTGCGTAAATTTCACGAGTGCGTAATGGGATTACAACTCGTGTAACGTACTATACTTTTTCTACGCCCATCTATTTTCTTCTGCGTGTTCATAATTTCATCTTTTTCATTACTAACAGTCATATTCATAGGTAAAATTGAGAAAATGTTCGGATACTATAATTTGTTACCAAAATTGACAGCATAAGTGAGATGACGTTTTTTCCCGTATCAAGAAACATCGAATTATTTTTTTTTCAAAGTGTTAAATGTGTTGTCGACATGTAGGGGCATCACTCTTTTAATCTAAAATGTATTTCACTAATGCTAAGAGCTTTCATGTTTTTCAATTGATTAAAAGTATGGAAATAAACCAAATAAAGTATTACGTAAATGAAAATTTGATTGCAATTTGATTCAACAAAGAAATTTAAGGTTTTCTATCTAAACGCACATGTATGTTATGAGATTCTCATTACGTGCATGTTATTGTTAAATGTCACTTACAAGGAAAGTTGTCAGTGCGATTTTTGACGTTTACGGACATGGGCGTAGAAAATAGTATATTACGTAACAAGAGTTGTAAGTAACCCATTACGCACGAAGTGAAAAAGTTTACGCACGAAGCCGCACAGCGGCGAGTGCGTAAATTTCACGAGTGCGTAATGGGATTACAACTCGTGTAACGTACTATACTTTTTCTACGCCCATCTATTTTCTTCTGAGTGCTCATAATTTCATCTTTTTCACTACTAACAGACATATTCGTAGTTAGTTGAGAAAATGTTCGTATACTATAATTTGTTACCAAAATTGACAGCATAAATGAGATAACGTTTATTCCCCTATCCCAAAAATATGAATTACTTTTTTGAGATTGTAAAATGTGTTGCCGACATTTAGGGGCATCACTCTTTTAATCTAAAATGTATTTCACTAATACTAAGAGCTTTTATGTTTTTCAATTGATTAAAAGTATGTAAATAAACCAAATAAAGTATTACGTAAATAAAAATTTGATTGCAATTTGATTTAACAAAGAAATTTAAGGTTTTCTATCTAAACGCACATGTATGTTATGAGATTCTCATTACGTGCATGTTATTGTTAAATGTCACTTACAAGGAAAGTTGTCAGTGCGATTTTTGACGTTTACAGACATGGGCGTAGAAAAAGATACTTACACTCGTAGACCTGATATTGTACAAGAGAGAAATGAGAAGCTGTGTTGAGATAGTTGAGATCAAGTGCTGTATAGATGTGTATGTAAGGTTTAGTAGAGTAGATAGTAGATAAAGTTGTCAAACTTCAAGGTGAACATTTCCATTCAATAATGATTTGGTTGCAGGTACCTGATAGCAAGGCCAGAGATTTTATTTTTAATTTTGACATCTCAATGAGTACCTATTTGTTTTTTTTATAATTTAATTAAAGTTTTATATTTGAATTTTCATCTTTTTGACTCCCAATACATTCATGGACATTTGAAATTAACAACTTCTCTTAAAAGCAAAAAAAAACAATTTTTATTGTTTTGAATGAAAATTTACAGAATATATCTACTTATTAGGTAATCATTCCAGAACATTTTTTGGGTTTTCACTTCCTGTTTCTAAAAACTAGGAAATGAAATCTGATCTCCATAGAGGACACATCAATAATGAATGATGTTCGAGATTTTCCAGACATCAAAACTGACCTGTCTCCCACGAAGATTGCATTTATTTTCTATCAATATTAGAAACAATTAGCGAAAATTCAAAAATTCTTCAAGAGTGAACAAATGTACTGGACAATAATTTTTGAAACCTTATGGTAATGTTGAAGACAAGATTGGTGATAAGTTGCTGATATATAACATAATATTGAATACATATGTTATTTTCCACTAATGTATATTCTATGTTGCGGTAACCTAGCTACAATTAATAATTCTGAAACATTACATACAATATCAATCCATTTAAGTAGTTGCTGCAATATTATCAGAAGGTGACATTTTTAATATCACATTTTCAATTTTCCAGTACATTATATGCAATGCTGCAGTAACCTTGCTGAAATAATAGATAATGACACATACCATTTGTAATATTGCTGAACGTTTCAGTAGTTGCTAAACCTTTGCAGTAAGGTAGCAGAAAACTCTGATGTAACATTACATATTACCATGAAAGGTACTGAAATATTGAATAAATGTTACTTTGCTTAGTGGGAAGTGGAAGTGACGTGGTTATTCTTGCCACAATGGCGGCATTGTAGACTTCCTCCCTGCCGAGAACTTGAAAATCGCGTCTTTACCCTAGATCTGGACCGCTGGTATTTCGTGGAAAACTAAATTCACTGCGCTTGTACCACCCACTAACTCCTAATCTCTTTCTGCTGCTTCCATGTTTACTGCTTGTAGTATATCTGATAAACAGGCTATTTACAATTTAGCGTTTTTAGGGTTCTTGTGAACACATTCTTAGTTTTAATATGTGTCGCTAATGTCTTTTACTTGACATAATAATTTTGTACATTGTCATTAATAATTATCTTGAATTATGTATAGAGAATTTAGTTATTTCTGTTCAGAACAGTTTATTCGACAGAATTTTGAACTATGGACCGGAGAAATTAGAAGTGTCCAACTGCTGCCAAGGAATGGATTTATTGGCTGAGAGCATTTGAAAACTTTATTGGAACGGTAAATGAGATTACTCCTGGGATAAAATTGGATTTACTTGTTAACCATGTTTCATCGTCAGTATACTCTTATACAAGCGAATCTACGGATTATGACACAGCAATCAGTACTCTTAAAGCTATATTTGTCAAGAAGGTGAGTGAAATTTATTCCAGGCACAAACTTGCTTCGCGTCTTCAAATACCAAATGATTCAGTTGATCAATATCTGTGTGCATTAAACTCATTGGCTAAAGAATGCGACTTTAAACATGTAACTGCATCCGAGAATAGGGATGCGTATATACGAGATTAGACATTTTAAGCATGTTCAAAATTTCAAACGTATCCGTATCCGCATCGATCTGCGCATGCGCTGAATAGATACGGTTGTTTCGGTGCATTACGTTGCACGTATCGTTACGGACCAACGTATACTTCCACACAAATGGGGAATTGAGAAATTTTCTGGGGTTAATAAGAATTTTTCTGTTACTGCTTTCTTTGAAAGGGTTGAAGAGTTACGTAACGCGCGTAATGTACCGCCTGAGGTATTATTGGAGTCTGGTTTAGATTTGTTTGTTGATAAGGCATATCAGTTTTATAAGGATGTACGTTTACGAGTCGTGACGTGGCCAGAATTAGTTGAGGAATTTAGGCGCGAATATCTTTCCGCGTATCATAATGAGTCTTTGTTTGAAGAATTGCGTCGCAGAACTCAACACTCATCGGAAACCATCGGTGTATATTTGGCCATTATGTCAAGTTATTTTAAGAGGCTTAGCTGCCCAGTATCTGAAGAAACTCAGCTGGCAGTTATTTTGAAGAATTTACATCCATTTTACCAGGATCGTTTGAGAGATCCATATCCCACTAGCTTGGAAGAATTAAGACAGATTTGCAGACGAATGGAGGATCGTTGCGAAGCCATTAATAGTTATATAGAACCGACGAGTAAGAAAATTGGAACAATCGAAAAAGATCTAGCATATATTAGCGTAGAGAAGTTAAATGTTGTTGAAGTGGCGTCATCTTTGAGTATACCTTCAGATAAAAAAGGTGTGATTTGTTACCGCTGTAACCAACCGGGACATCGTGCTATCGGGTGTGCGTTACCCAAAAAGATTTTTTGCTTCAAGTGTAAAAAGGATGGGGTTACCGTAAGGAACTGTCCGAATTGTAAGAAACAGGAAAACTAGATGTGGCGTGCTTTACTGGTCGAAATAGCACTGCTGAACGTACATCGACCAATCTTGTACCGATTTTGGATTATATCTTGGACCACGCTGTTAACGACGAGAGACCATATTTGAGAGTTAAAATACTGGGAACTGAATTTAAAGGATTGTTGGATTCGAGTGCCTCCAGGACTATTTTAGGTGTTTCTGGATGGAAGATTATACGAAATTTGGGATTTGTAGTGGATCAAAGTAAACAAACTCATTGTAGAGTCGCTAATGGACAGGTATGTGAGAGTGTTGGAGAATGTCTATTACCTTTCGCAGTTAGAGATAGAGTGAGGATCATATCGACCTTAATAGTGCCTAGTGTTCCCCATACTCTTATTCTTGGATCTGATTTTTGGAAGCTGATGGGAATAGTTCCGGATCTTCGACATGATGAATGGCATTTTTCAGATTGTATTGAACCTCTACTCACTGTTGAACATCTTCAAACACAGATAAATTTGACGAATTTGCAGAAAGCTCGTCTTGATGCTGTAATTCAACGAAATCGTGAGCTTATAGGGGAAGAGTTAGGATGTTCAAATATGGTGGAACATGTGATTGTCTGTAATTCAAAGCCAATTAAGCAACGATATTATCCGGTGTCTCCTGTGATTCAAAAACACATCGATGAAGAACTTGACGAAAAATGTTGAAGTTGGATGTTATAGAGCGGAGCTACAGTCCATGGTCGTCTCCAGTTCTTTTAGTGAAAAAGAAGGATGGAAAATACCGGTTTTGTGTTGATTACAGTAAGTTGAATTCGGTTACTGAAAGGGATAGTTATCCATTGCCTTTTATTTCCCATACCCTCAATAAGCTACGTAATGCACATTTTCTTTCTACTTTGGATATTAAAACTACCTATTGGAATATACCAGTAGAGAAATCTTCTCGACCCTATACAGCTTTTACTGTACCAGGACGTGGTTTATTCCAGTTCAAAAGGATGCCTTTTGGCATCCATAATGCACCTGCTACATGGCAACGCCTCATAGACCGAGTGCTAGGTCCCGAACTCGAACCACACTTATTTACTTACCTCGATGATATAGTTATAGTGACGGATACATTTGAAAAACTTATTGGTGTTCTAGAAGAAGTTTTTAGGAGGCTACGCGAAGCTAAATTGTCTATAAGCTGGGAAAAATGTCAATTCTGCAGATCAGAACTCAGGTATTTGGGTCATGTCGTTGACAAGTATGGATTGCATGTTGATAGGGATAAAGTTAAGGCTATGTTGGAGATACCTCCGCCGAAGACTGTAAGGGAGGTGAGACAGGTCATAGGAACATTTTCGTGGTACCGCAGATTCATTCCTGAATTTTCGACATTGATTTCAGCTCTAACAGCTCTAACCCGGAGGGGCAGGAAGTTCGTATGGACTGCTGAATGTGAGACTTCTTTTAATAAAATTAAGGAATGTTTGGTTACCGCACCCGTCCTAAATTGTCCCAACTATGACTTGGCATTTGTACTACAGTGCGATGCATCTGGATACGGTTTAGGTGCTGTATTACTTCAGCCACATGAGGACGGAGATCGTGTTATAGCTTATCTGAGCCGTTCTCTTTCGAAACAAGAAAAGAATTATTCTACGACTGAACGTGAGTGTCTAGCTGTAATTTGGGCCATGGAAAAGTTGAGACCCTACTTGGAAGGAGTTCGTTTTACAGTTGTGACGGACCATTATTCCTTGGTCTGGCTTCAAAACCAGAAAGATTTGAGTGGTAGACTTAGTCGTTGGGCCGTCAGGATGCAACAATTCGATTATGAAATCATACATCGGAAAGGAAAAGAGCATATTGTACCTGACATGTTGTCTAGGTCGGTACCTGTAATAGATCTGTTGGAATTAGGAGAAGAATATAAGTGTCAAGACCGTTGGTATGCCCGTACGATAGAAAATGTTCGTAGTCACCCGTTGAAATACATGAAATGGAGAGTTATTGAAGGAAAACTGTTTAAGTACGTCGCTCCCAATATTTCGGAACTAGGAGACCCACCTGACTCTTGGAAATTGGTTGTACCCAAAGAATTGCGGCTAAAGGTTATACAGGATGCGCATGATCCGCCAACATCGGGTCACATGGGAATTACTAAGACCTACTCACGTATTATTGAGAAGTACTTTTGGCCTAAAATGAAATATTCTGTATCTAGATATGTTCGTAATTGTCCAGAATGTGCTGCTTATAAGCCAAAATTAAATAAACCAGCTGGTATGATGACTTCTCAACCTACTGTGCACCAGCCATGGGAGATGATTTCCTGTGATCTTATGGGACCGTTTCCAAGATCCACAAAAGGACATAAGTTTATTCTCGTGATTACAGATTATTTTAGTAAATATTCGTTGATATATCCTCTTCGATCATCGACTGCCGACTTAATATGTAGGAAATTGGAAGACGAAGTGTTTTTAGTTTATGGAGTGCAACGACTGCTTCTTTGTGACAATGGTTCACAATTTGTGTCTGCTAAATTCCGAAGGCTAGCTGAGGAATATGAGGTGAGAATAAGATTTAACGCACTTTACCATCCTCAAGCAAACCCTACGGAGCGGGTTAATCGTAATTTGAAAACGATGCTAGGGATCTACGCTAAAGACAATCAGAGGACGTGGGATAAAAATTTGCAGAAAATGTCGTGTGCGTTACGAACAGCTGTGCACGATACAACGAAGCATTCTCCGTATTATATAAATTTTGGACGGAACATGGTACTTTCTGGAAGAGATTTTCATAAAAAGGACCAACTGGGTCAAGAAAAATCCAGTGTGGAAGATAATAGGCCAGTTGGATTCAGGAAATTGTATGACGAAGTTACGGAACGGATTAAGAGGGCATCAGAAAAGAATAAAAAGTATTATAATTTGCGAAGGAGAAGCGAGGAGTTTTTAGTAAATCAAAAGGTTTGGAGAAAGAATTTTCCGCAATCTGATGCTTCAAGATATTTTAGTGCTAAGCTTGCTCCAGGTTATGTAGGACCGTTTTTTATTAAAAGGAAAATATCACCCTGGACTTATGAACTAATGGATGAGAATGGCGATTCCAAAGGGGACTGGAACGCTAAAGACTTGAAAACAGCTAGCGCTGTAGGAAATTGACTGTGTCAATTCCCTTGTAGTTGGGGGATAATTTGTAACGTTTTTTTTGTCACTAGAATTTGTCTTTTAAAATTAGCCCCAATTGCCCGTTTGCTACGCTTGTGGTCTTCGAGTATAATTTGTCACAGCTAACTACAATATTTAGTGAACCATAAATCAACCTACCTAGTTGGTATAATTTTATTTAATAATAATAATAATAATAATAATAATAAACGCCTTTATTTTTATTTTTTTTTTCTTCTCTTTTGGCTTCGACTTCTAGGTCATTAGCCTTATAATAATTTCGGGTCTTATCTCCTTTTTTTCTACAGCTTATGGTATAATCCTATTGTCTTCAGAAAGTTTAATATATTTTCCTGGTGTGTATGTTCTGTTAAGCATCTCTTAAAATCAGTTGGTAGATGTTTGTTTCTTCTTTGGTTTTCATATTTCGGGCAGTCAGTAATAATATGTTTCACAGTGACGGGAGTATGGCATAACTCGCATTGTGAAGGGCGTGTCCCTAATAGGTAGTGGGAAGAAGTCAGATGTATGTGACCGATCCGTAGTCTTGTCAGTATGACCTGTTCCTTCCTTGTTTTCATTTGGTTTATTGTTGGCGTTATTTGCACTCTGTGTTTTATTTGTTTTAATCCGGTACAAGTACCGTTCCAGTCATTTTGCCACTCTTCTATGATTTCGTTCCTTATGTAGTGCTCGATGTCTCCAAGGCTGTATTTTATTTCGTCTATATTTCCAGATGTAGCAGCTTCTTTGGCCGCTTTGTCAGCTATTTCGTTACCTTTTATACCACAATGACTTGGTACCCAAATAAAAATAATTTTCGTTCCTTTGTCTGTTAATCGCTGCAGCATGCTTAAGATGGTTTTGGTAACTGGTTCTTGTTCGTATAGTTTTTATATTGACTGCAATGAGCTTAATGAGTCTGTACAAATTGCAACATTTTCCAAAGCGTTGTTTTCTATATACTTCAGGGCCTGAAGAATTGCGTACATCTCTGCGTAATATATGGTGGTGAAGTTCTTGAATCCCCATTGATATGTCTCTTGTTCAGTGATGATCGCACATCCTACACCTCGTTCGGTCTTAGAGCCATCTGTGTATATTTCTAGTGGATTGTCATGGTTGAATAATATGTTTCTTACTTCGTTTTGTATTAGTTCCTTGGGGGTGTCAATTTTGTTATATTTAAGACAATCTATGTATATTTTTGGAGTTTGGATTTTCCAGGGCTCGTATTCATCGTCTATAAAGGTGTGAAGTTCTATAGTTGGCAGGAATTCCAATATTAATGCTTTTGCGCGAACTATTGCTGGTTTGTGTAGACGATTTTCATATGAGTTTTGTTCGTCCTTCTGTATGAGATCTAATACAGGGTGTTTCTGCAGAGATGTAATTTTGTTGTAATAATTGATACTCATATATTTTCTTCTATATTCTAATGGTTGGACTCCAGCTTCACAACACAGTGATGAATAGGGACTTGTTCGAAAAGCCCCTAGTGCCAATCTTAATCCGGTTGCTTGTATAGTATTCAATTTTTCTAAGTATGAATTGCTTGCTGACCCATAGACCACACTACCGTAGTCTATTTTGGATAAAATAAGAGACTTGTAAAGCTGGATTAGAATTATTGAATCTGCTCCCCAATTAAGGTTACAAACTGATCTTATTATACAGGGTGTCCCACGACGTTTTGACAGTCCAAGTTCTCGAAAACTCGTCTTATGACACGTATGAAATTTGGCAGATATAAACAGTCGAAACTGATGCTTATATTTATTATAAAATGACTTCCGTTTTTCCTGTCATTTCGGGTCACGTGACCCCAACATAATTTTTTAAAATGGGACATCCGGTATAATATTATAATTTTGGATATATCATTCAAAAACAAATTCAACGATTCCACACTTGTCATCACTGTATTGTGCAGTAATGATATTTTTATTAAATTTATTAAAGCAATATTTTGCACTCAAAAATTTAGGTGGCTGTGAAAACAAATAATTTATTATCAACAACATAGGTTGTCATCCATTATTGTTAGGTGAAGTTTATTCGAGAACTGTTATTATTAGTCATATTCTTGTGAAGACACTGTAATAAGTAAATAATGCCTTCAATTTTTACTTACGATGAATATGTTGACATGCTACTAATTTATGGAGAATATGGAAAAAACAAAACTCATGCTCAAGGTTTGTAAAGAAATCGTTTTCCTCATAGAATAACCAAGCAAAAATACTTTTGTCTATGTCGAACGAAAGCTAAGAACTGGTTCTTTTCCAAGCGGTAAAAATCAAGTTCCTTGTCAAAAGACCGCTCAGACAGATGAAAATGTGATAAATATTTTGGCTTATCTTCAGGTAAATCCACACACCTCAATACGATTTCTTGAACAAGAATTACAAATAAGTAGAAGTTCAATACAAAGAGTATTAAAAAATCACAAATACCATCCTTATAAAATACATTTAACACAAGGTTTAGTTCCTGCTGATCCGGAAAGAATAAATTTTATTGCTGAAATGTTAGTATACGTTAATGATGACCCTTCTTTTTTAGAAAAAATATTATGGAGTGATGGAAGTAGATTCCATAACAATGGTATTGCTAATCGCCATAATTGTCATTATTGGTCGCAGGAGAATCCAAAGTGGATGCGCGAAACCAATTTTCAAACAATATGGGGAATCAATGTTTGGTGAGGTTTATTTAACGGTCGGTTGATTGGTCCCTATTTTTATGAAGGAACATTGACGGGGCAAAGATACTTAGATTTTCTTCAAAATACTCTACCAGAATTACTTGAAGATATTCCCTTACATGAAAGGCAAACAATGTGGTGGCAGCAAGATGGAGCATCTCCTCACTTTTTTGGGCCAGTTAGTGAATATCTTGACAACGCATTCCCTGAAAAATGGATTGGTCGAAAAGGTGCGATTCTGTGCCACCCCGTTCTCCGGATATTACACCCTTAGATTTCTTTCTCTGGGGTTACTTACACACCCCCGATTGATTTAGATTATTTAAAGGATAAAATAAGACAGGCATATCGGACCGTAACACCCGCAATGATTACAGCATCACTTACAAGAAATCTTTTAACAAGGTTTGAACATTGTGTCAATGTACATGGTCATCAATTTGAACAATTTCTTTAATTACTTGTACTTTTTAATTCCCTATGTTACGTTTTTTAATAAAATAATTTATACAGATGTTCATTTAATTGCCCCTATTATCATTACTGCACAATACAATGATGACAAGTGTGGTATCGTTGAATTTGTTTTTGAATGATATATCCAAAATTGTGATATTATACCGGTTGTCCCATTTAAAAAAATTATGTTGGGGTCACGTGACCCGAAATGACAGGAAAAACGGAAGTCATTTTATAATAAATATAAGCATCAGTTTCGACTGTTTATATCTGCCAAATTTCATACATGTCATATGAACAGTTTTCGAGAACTTGGACTGTCAAAACGTCGTGGGACACCCTGTATTTAGGCGTTTTTTACATTGTACAATCAATTCAAAGATGTGTTCCTTCCAAAGTAATTTTTTGTCTAGTATCAAGCCCAGAAATTTGTGAGATGGTTTAATTTCAATATTGTTTTCATAAAGGGTAAGGTTTGGGTGATTGTGTGGTTTCCGAAGTCTGCAAAAATGTACGCAACACGTCTTTTTAATTGATATTTTAAAACCATGTTGATCGGCATATTCAGTTATCTTATCTATAGTGCTTTGCAGCATTGTTTCTATCTGTGCCATTTCTGAGGCTTGGTAATAAATCGATAAGTCATCTACAAATAAGCTCCTGCCTACGTCGTTTGGAATACATTCTGCTAATCCATTTATTGCTATTAAAAACAGGGTAACACTCAAAATTGATCCTTGAGGAATACCATTCTTTAATATTTGTTTATCTGATATCGTAGTACCAACCCTCACTCTGAAGGACCTATCGGTTAAAAAACTCTTTATGAGTTGTGGTAGGCGACCTTTAAATCCCCATTTGTGCAATATATCCAATATACCATATCGCCATGCAGTATCGTAGGCCTTCTCTATATCAAAGAACACTACTACTGTGTGTGACCTATTGGCAAAGCTTTTTTGTATGTAGCTCTCCATTAGCACTAAATGATCAATGGTTGACCTATTCATGCGAAATCCCATCTGGTATTGATTTATTAAGCCCTTATTTTCTAATTCCCACATTAATAATAATAATAATAAGATTTATTGCACAAAAAATCTGTTACAAGATAAATACATAAACTAACCTAGAACATGTACAATAAAATGAGTAAACCTTTAAGAAATTTAATTCTTGAATAGGTTGAAAAGATATAGGTTAATAAATATAAATATAAATACTATACATAATTAATCTTAAATGAAAGGTACATAATAATTATAAAGAATTAGTGGTAATTATAAAAAGTGAGAGGTAAAAGAGCATGGGGAGAGCACAAGTTTCTTGAAATATCATTATCACTTATAGTAAGAAATAAACACACACACAGACATCCAAACGAACAACACATCCACACAAAAACATACAAACCAATATACCTCAGAAAAGAATAAGTAGGTATATCATATATCCATTGAATAGACTAACACTTCTCTTTAACTGAAGTAGTTACTATATCAAGAAGGGGCATTCGATTTGTTTATGTATGTCATATCGCGAAGTTGATTTGATATAGTCTTTTAATTTATTTTTGAATTGGTTGATATTATTCAATTCTGAGATGTGTTGGGGAAGGCGGCCGTAAAGTTTCGGGCCTAAAAATTTAAAATTTTTCTGCCCAATAGATTTCGAAGCTGGTGGAGGTAAGTAAGTGGTATGTTTCAGTCTTGTATCATATTGGTGTTCATTTATTATCAAAGTGGATTTAGTTTTATGCTGTTCGACATTCAGGTTCAGGAAAAATAACTGTCTTGGGTCCAAGATCCCAGTTTCAGAGTAAAGAAGATCTGAAGAGTATCGGCTTGATTTACAAAATAGGGTTTTGATGAGTTTTTTCTGAACTATCATTAAATTATGGAGTATGGTTTTTCCGACTGCTCCCCAAGCAACTATGCCATAAGTAATATGCGACTCTACCAATGCATGATATACTGTTTTCAATTGAGTTTTATTTAGAATATATCTGAGGTTTTTCAGTCTGTAAATTAAGAAGTATAGTTTTTTAATAACATGTCCCACATGTTTATTCCACTTGAGATGACTGTCAACTATCACACCAAGGTACTTGAATTCCAGTGTGGACTCTATTGAGAAATCATCAGAAATTAGTAGGGTAGTGAAAGACGGTAAAGTAGACTTATTAGTGGAAAGTGGAAGAAACAACGTTTTACTGGGGTTTATGGTTAGCAATCGACTCTGAAACCATGATTTGATCATCTTAATGTCTTTTTCTACTAGTTCTTTTAAAGAGTTCCATTTTTGAGCTGAGTAGAAGATTGCAGTATCGTCTGCATACGTTATTAATTTGCCTACGGTGTTGACCAAAAATAAATCATTTAAATAAACATTGAACAGGATTGGTCCTAGTACGGTTCCTTGCGGTACTCCATACTCTACTGTTTCGAATTCGCTATAGACATTTTTCAGTTTAACTTTTTGCGGTCTATTCGAAAGATAGCTTCTGAACAAGTCTAGAGCTTTTCCTCTGATGCCAGAATTGTCAAGCGATTCAATAAGTAGGTTGTGACTGACTGTATCGAACGCTTTCGACAAGTCAAGGAAGACACAGAGGGCAGGCTGACTTTTGTCTAGTGCTGAATACATTTCTGAAGTTAATTTCATTAAACGATAACTAATCATTTTTTCGAAAGTTTTTCCAATGCAAGTGAGAGATATTGGTCGGTAATTAGACGGATTAAGGTGATCTTTTCCTGGTTTAGGTATAGCTATGATGCTGGCTTCTTTCCATTGTTCTGGGTAAGTTCCTTGCTCCCATAATTTATTAAATAAACTGACTAAGTACATTTTTTTACTGTCAGGTAAATTGCTGAGGAATTCGTATGGTATTTCATCTGGTCCTGGGGCTGATTTTTTAACAGATTGTAATGCATTTTCCAGTTCATGGATGGTAAATGGGGAGTTATACGTCTCACTTTGATCACTTTTAAAATCTATATCAATTTGTTCGTTTACAGTTTTTGTATTTTTGAATATATCGCTATAATTGGCATCTGAACTTATATTTCTCAGGAAGGCTGCCAGTTCTTCTGCAATATTTTGGTCACCTGTGATTTCTCTCCCGTTTACAATCAGCATAGTGGGTGTTTTATTAAAATGTCGTCCCTTTATTGCTTTGATTTTTTCCCATACTTCTTTAATAGGGGTCTCTCTATTGATGGAGCAGACGTACTGTTTCCATGATTCTTTTTTACCTTTTACAATTAAAAATCTAGCTCTAGCTCGTGCTTTTTTGAAAATCAGCATGTTTTCTGTATTAGGGTGTTTCTTAAATTTATTGAAAAATCTTTTTTTCTCTCTTATTGCTGCTCCTATTGCATCATTCCACCAAGGTACCTTTTTCATAATAGTGCCTCCTTTTGACTTAGGAATACTTATCTCAGCTGCATATTGGATGGTTTTGGTCAGATTGTCTACTTGACTTGATATGTTTTCGTCTGTAAGCTCAATTGTTTCTAACGTATTCTTATACACATACCAATCTGCTTTCTCCATTATCCAGCGTTTCCTAACTTCGCTACTATTTTGGCTAATTCCAAGTTCAATTAAAATTGGTATATGATCAGTATTTTGTTCATCGAGTACATTCCATTTGAAATTTGCTGCAATATTTGCACTACACAACGTTAGGTCTAAGTGAGTAAAGTTTCCTGCTCTTGAATTAATGTAAGTCCCTTCTCCTGTATTTAGCAAGACTATATCTAGGTCGTCTATAATATCTTCCAGTATTCTACCTCCTGGACATACTTTATTAGATAATTGGTTATGAGCGTTGAAGTCTCCACATATTATAAATGGCTGGGGAAGTTGTTGAAAGAGTCCGCGAATTTCTTGACCTGTCCAATTGTTGTTGGGAAGATAAATACTACAGATCGTCACCTTCAATGGATATTTTATAGTAACTGCTACAGCTTGTAGAGAAGTATGTAGCCTTTATTATTTTCAAATGAGAAAATTACATTTTTTTTTAAATTTTAATACATATAAATTCCTATTGAAAACAAAGGGCGGAGTTCATTTCCTGCAATGACATCTAGTGTCATTACGGAAATGTTCTTCCACTCAACCCATAAAAAAAAGTGAAAAAGTAAATATACATGGTATATAAATATTTAAATTTAGTATAACAAGTGCAACAAGTGTAGGAGAGAAAACAATTAATTATGATTGCCTCTGGAGTAATATATTTTTAAACTTGGCTTTGAAAGTTAAATTATTACATTTTTTCAAGTTTTCAGAAACAGAGTTATAAGAAAAAAATATTTGATATTGAAAGGACTGTCTAAATAGTTCAGTATTGAAAACTGGTGGAGATAGTAGACCCTTAAATCTTAGATTTAAATTATGAACATCTGTTCGAAAAGAAATTTTTTTGTGCAAATAAGTAGGAGTTTTGAAGATAATAATTTTATGAAAGAGGCAAATTGCATGAAGCATTCTTCTATTACCCATATTTAACCATCCTATTTCAACTAACTTATGCGATATACTCTGTCGCTTTTTTTTACCATATATTAATCTTAAACATGAATTCTGTACTTTCTGTATTTTGTTTTTATAAAGGAGAGTTAAATTTGGGCCATATACTGAATCTGCAAAATTAAAGTGTGATAAAACGAGACTTTCACACAGGGTTTTTTTAACATGATGGGGGAGAAGATGACGATTTCCATATATCAGTTTTAATGAGCCATAAGCACGTTGAATCAATTTATTGATGTGTTTCTCAAATCTCAAATCCGAATCTATAATGACACCTAAATTTTTAGCAAGATTAACCAAGGCTAACTCTTCATTATTAATTTTTATATTTATTAAGTTTTCAATTTTAGCCTTCTTACGAGCGGAACCGAACAAAATTACATTAGATTTAGAGCAGTTGATTAATAAACAATGATCTGTCGCTAATTTTATGAAGGTTCTTAGTTCTTGATTAATATTTTCGCAGGCATTCTCGACGGACACTGGAGGGAAGCTATAGTATATCTGTGTATCATCTGCGTATACGTGAATTTTACAGGTTTTCAAAGATGTTATTAAGTTCATTGTATAAATAGAAAACATTAGTGGTCCCAAAATGGATCCCTGAGGAACTCCCGAATTCAAAGTTAAAAATCCCGATTGATCTGAGTCAATTTTAACACATTGTTGACGATTATTTAAATAATTACGCAAAAGGTTAATAGCACTTTCAGAAAATCCTATATAATGTAGTATGTTAAGCATCAAATTATGATTTATAGTGTCAAAAGCTCGGCTAAAATCCAACAATACTAAAATTGTACATTTACCGACATCTATAGCAAAAATGATATCATCAACTAAACTCGTCAAAGCTGTGGTGCAGCTATAACCTTTGCGAAAACCAGATTGTACACTAGGAAGTATTGAGTTGATTGTTAAGTGTTTTCTTATTTGCAGTTCCATCGCCCTTTCCAGAATCTTAGAAAGCATAGGAAGAATACTGATTCCCCTTAGATCTTTATACTCGCAGGGATTATTATTTTTTGGCAAAATTTTCACGATAGCTTGCTTCCATACACTGGGCACTACCTGATGGGTTAAACAAAAATTAATAATATGTGTAATGTATGGAACAATCAAAGGACAACATAATTTAATTAATTTAACATTTAGCCCATCACATCCCATAGCATTTGATTTTATCTTACAAATGTTGTTATAAACAAACATATCATCTATTTCCTCAAATGAAAAGGTAACGGGAACGAGGCTATTAGATCGATAAAAACTGAGAAGATTTTCAGGAGAGGAAACGCTTGTGCTGGAATTTACTAAAAAATCATTAATCTCATTTGATTTTCTTAAGCTTACAGGAATTTCACGATTTTTATCTTTAAGAAAATTATTTGATCTAAGTAGCTGCCACAGGCGATTGGAGTTAGTATTTTCAAACTGATATAAAAAATAGGCACGTTTTTCCCTTTTGATAGCTTGATTTGTGTAGTTTCTTAAATTTTTATAAAATTTAAAATGATCATTTGATCGTGTTCTTTTATATCTTCTCAGAGCCCTTTCTCTTTCACTTATCATTAGCTCTATTGCAAAAGTTAACCATGGAGCCTTTTTTTTTGTTATTTTGGAAGTTATTATAGGTGCATGTCTATCAAATAAATTAACTAAACAGTTTACTAGATATGATACCATTTCATCAATACCATCCTGATCAAATATACGAAAAAATGATATATCTCTTAAGTCATTATAAAATAACTCATCATTAAAATTTTTGAAACATCTATATGTGTGCATTTTTATTTCTTTTGCATTTTCTACGTTTATTTTGTACAAGTAATTGGAAAATTGGTTTGTTTTCTTTATTTCATTCCTTTTAAGTCGGTTTTTAGCAATGGGATGCCATCTTATTTGCGGTAAATCTACTTGGCGCCCTTTCACATCTAAATAATCTTGCAGTGCTGCTCACTTGCTTGGCGCGTAAGTGAATCCACGCCGTCTTCACATGAGTACTAGCCGCTGGCCACAGTCTGTCAATCTGAACAGCCTAATTCTGTGACCTAGTAGATATTATTGAGTTTTGGAGGTTACAATTGTTGAACCACATCATTTAGACTATGAAATCATTTTAGATAAAAAAACACTATATGGCCACCAAACTTCTCTCCGGCCCTGAATATGTTATGCTAGACTGGTAGAGGACTGCTAAAAAGAACTAGATGATCTGCTAGACCACATTGAGCAAGTGCATTAACAAGGGATACTAACTAACGAGATATTTTACGTGCGAGTGCGTTAATGTTTGAGATTGTTAATCGTCCTATTAACACTCATGCTAGTTGTACCACCTGAAGCATATGGCACATATCCAGTGGATTGCTCCATAAAACTATTTGGTAAATAGCGAATTAATTTAATCATTATAACTTAATTAATTACAATTACCAAATCATGATTGGTGAATACAGATATGAGTTGATATCCATTGCGCGCATCACACAAAAGCATATCTTGTGCTATTATTGGAAAACAACCAATGAGTTTGCTTAACAAAAGAAGGCGTTATTTATACAGGGTAGCTGCTAAACGTATCCTACTTAAACGATTTGACATACAGATCTGATAATATCTAATAATATCTAAAGTTAAATAAGATATGTTTGCGCACAATCTACCATGAAAAAAAATTTTAAATGAATAAATTTTGAGCACATCCGCAATATTGAATTTTTCCGTATATAAAAATAGATTTTGTTGCTATGGCTAGTCTTGCTTGTGGTGTATAGAAATTATTAACAGATCTAGTAGTTATGTATTTCATTATTATAGATGATAAAATCATTGAAGTACTATGTATGTATGTATGTATGTCTTTTGGGGTAACATTCACTGAGACCTGAAAGATCTATTGTGCCCCCTTACTTCTACTTAGTTCCTGAGGAAAGTCTCAGAGACTAGTAGCTCCTTTAGTCCTATTTCCCCGAGGAATTTTAGGATATCTGCAGGCTTCAACTTAGGTAACTGTCCCTCTTTTATCCAGTAGTCTCCCAGGTGCTGTGCCCTAGGATTCTGAATTGCTGTGCAGTTCGCAAGTATGTGGATTTCTTCTTCCATTCCACAAAACCTACAATCTTCTTCCTCCACTATTTTGAGCTTTTTAAGATGCCCATTCAGGCGAAAATGTCCCGTTAGGATTCCTGTTAAAACTCTTAGTGCAGTTTTGCTTTGACTTATGCATTCATTTGATCTCAACAGAAGAATATTTGATTGCCTAAGCCCTACTAGATCTTTCCAATTGTCAGATCTTCTATTTTCTTCGGCTTTACCTATTTCTTCCAATATTACATTGGAGCTGATTCCGCAAAAAGGTTCCGGCCCCCAAAAGGGTATTTCAGTCCCCCTCTTCGCTAGTTCATCTGCTATTTCGTTTCCTTCTATTCCAGTGTGTCCTGGAATCCACAGTAAGGCGACTATATTGTTCTCGCCTAGTTCATTAAGTTTGCCTAGGCATTCCCACACCATTTTTGAACTGATTACACAAGAACTCAGCGCTTTAATGGCTGCTTGACTATCAGACATTATGATAATCCTTTGCCTTCTATATCCTTTGTCAATATTGAACTGGGCACACTTTCTTATTGCGTGAATTTCCGCTTGAAAGATACTTGGGGTTTTTTCCAAGCTTTCAGAGTGTTTGGTGCCGGGCCCGTACACTCCTATCCCAGTTCCTTCTATTGCTTTTGAGCCGTCTGTGTACCATTGAATGGCATTCTTTCCATGTCTGGTAATGGTATTTGGATCCCATTCCTTCTTGTTGCTCAATTCCGTAACGAATTTCTTTGAAAAGTTATACTTTTTCATCATACCATCTTGTGGCATGTCCCAGGTTGTCTGATTTCTAAGAAGTGAAGAGGTGGTTTTCTTTTTAATGATTCCCTCTCTATTTAGTCTGTATCTTGTTTTTTCTGCAACACTCTCCACCACCATATGTAATGGTGTGAGGTTGAGAATCACTTCCATTGCTGCCGTTGGGCATGTACTCATTCCTCCTGTTATGCATATACAGGCTAGTCTTTGAATTTTAGAGAGGTTTTCTCTCGTCGTCAAGAGGCTAGTTCTACTACTCCACGCAATGGCTCCATAAATTATAATTGGTCTCACTATGGCAGTGTACATCCAGCTCAGGATTTTTGGGTTACAGCCCCAGTTTCTCCCTGCCAGATTCCTGCACACCATTAGAGCCATTTTTGCTTTGTATGTAATCTCCTTCTCGTGTTTGTTCCACAGGAGTTTGCTGTCTAGAGTCAAACCTAGATACTTGACTTCTTGTCTCCATTCAACGTCGTTCCCATCAAGTTTAATGGTTTTGAGGTTGAGTTTTCTTTTCTTAGTGAAGGCTATCAAGATGGTTTTGGTGGGGTTGATGCTGAGTCCCACTTGCCTACACCAGCTATTTGTATAGTTCAGACCCTTTTGTACGATGTCACAAAGGGTGTTTTCAAATTTTCCCCTGGCTGTTATGACAATATCATCGGCATATCCTTGGCAGGAATTCCGAGGTCCGTCAAACCACACAGGAGTTCGTCAACCGTCAGACTCCACATTAATGGGGATGCTACTCCTCCCTGTGGGCATCCTCTGGTTGTGCGGATGGAGACAATGTCTTTGCTCGTTCTCGTCTCTGCTACTCTGGTGGTGAGCAGTTCCGACATCCATTTGGATGTTGTGCTGTCTACACCTCTTCTATTTAATGCTCTCTTGACAGCCTCATGTGAAGTGTTGTCAAAAGCTCCTTCTATTTCCAAAAATGCACATACTACAGTTTCTTGGTTGTCTAACGCACCTCGAAGGCCTGTTATGACCTTCGAGAGGATTAACTCCTCTGTTTGGGGTACTTCCAGAAAAATGAGTTTCTAGTAAGAGTCGCACTCTTTCCTCATTTTCCTTTCCTCATTTTCCTCATTTTCCATATCTGTGTTGACCCTACTTTTCGCCATGACTTTGTAAAGTCTTGCCGCAGCAGGTGTTGTGTTTATATCTTCACAGAATTTCCTGAAGCTATTTCTTTTAGCTTTTCTAATTTACTTGTAGTAGGTGTTTCTCACCTCGGTGTATCTCTGCCAGTCCCCGGTGAATTTTGCTCTATTAAAGAGGTCCCGGGTTTGAGATCTTAATTCTGACAGATGTTTGTTCCACCAGGGTGCATCTTTGCTGCTTCGTTGTTCTTGAAGAGGGCAGCTCGATTCAAATGCATCGATTATTGCCCTGTTCAAATCCTCAAGCTCATTTTCCAGGTCGAGATGGTGCTTAGCCCTTCCTTTCCTCTGGATATGTGCTAGAGTTCCTTTCAGACAGGTGTTATAGTTGTCCCAATCTGTTTTTCTTGGTTTTCTACGGAGGCTTACCTCAGGTATGCCCAGCTCTAACTTGAATGTTATGATACTATGATCGGAGAGAGATGGTTCACCCGATACTCTCCAATCTTTTACTATATGTGTAACGTGCTCTTTTTATTCTTTTACAGTTCCATTATAATTATATGTCTGATAATTTTCTATTTCTCAAGTACTCGTAAATAGTGTTGCATACCTTAAGTTACAAGCCTATTGTTTGCTGTAAATAGTGTCGTTATTTTGGCAAGATTCGTTCGTTAATGTCTAAGGCATTTTTATTGATGACTGGAGATTGAGTAAGGTGAGGCTAACTATCAACACGGACGAACGCGATTTTTAGTGTTGAATGTAGACTCGCGAATATTCTTGTGGGAAGTCAGTTCCGTGTCATTTTTGCGATTTCCGGCATTGGAAGAGGACTTGTTGGTTTTTGGAGGTGATGTTAACAAGTGAGCCGAACTCCACGGTTTTCCTATCATATCTGGCTGTATTTGGGCCATCTTAATTGGATTTTGAAGCAAAACCATTTTATTTCTAAGTTGACTATTCTATCTTACCTCAGTAGTTGATATTTTTGGATTTTGGTGTCAAGTTAGAATTACCGCTTGCGGGATTTATTTGAGGGAAGCCATTGTCGATTAGCAGGTGCCGTTCCATAACCAAACAGTGTTTGACTTAAAACCCTATAACATCTAGGTGAGTCGATTATTTTGTCTATATTTCATGTGTACTATCAACGTAATTGCTGTTGAATCAATTAATTTCGATCATTTTAAACTATAAATTCGTGTCTACTATAACTCTCTTTAAATTTTCATTTTTTTTGTTCAAGTAAAACGTTAAGTATATTTTATTCTATCAATTTTCACTGTAATTCACTCTTACTTACTTTGAATTGGAGATGTAAGTATTTACTAGTAACTTCCGTAAGCTCTTCAGTTGATAAGTAAAACTTAAGGTACTTTATTTTATTGGAAATTTGCAACGTTATTCGCTTTGAACACTGTTATATTACTTTACTGTGATTTGATCTGTACGTAATTTTAGTAGTAACTTCTACTTTGGTATATTATTTTTGGAACTGAATTTTAATTCAATTTTGGCTTTTGATTGTTGTTAAAGCCACTTTAAAATAGACATTTTGTAATTTTCATTTCTAATCAAATTGTGAATTTTAATTTAACTTTGGCTTTTAAGTGTTGTTGAAGTTACTTTCTTATTGATTTTTTTTTTGTAATTTTCTTTTCTGATTAAATTGAATTATCTAGGGTTTTTTTTTCCTGGAAGATCCATCCCTGTACTCATCAGGAAGATCTACCTTTTCTTAGTATTGGAGGATCCCAACTTCAGCAGGTTCATCTGAAAGTTCAACCATACTGCATACTGAGCATCTAGAACGCGCTCAAAGGAAAAGGAAGAAAAGGTTCACACTCCGAAGTGACTTCAGAATCAGATAAGCTTATCTAAATATTGTTTTATTTATTTCACGAAAAACTAAATTTAGTGTGATCACACGTACGCTATATACGAATTATTTTTTTTTCTTCTATCCTATAGTATTATCTCTTTGTGCGTAATATTGTATTTATGTTGACTTAATTTTGTTTTAAATTTGTTAGACAAGTTCAACTTCACTCGATTAATTTGTTTGTTAAGTAAAGTAATTTAACGTATCTCAGTCATAGTTTTATTTATTTGGTTCACCATATATTTTCTTTATATTTTATTTTTTTTGGTAACTTATCTTGTGGCTCTGCTAGTGCCTACAAGACCTAGGGGTTTCCGGCTTGAATCGTCTAAGCCGGTGGCGCGGCTCACTTTTTTTTCTACCCTCTACGGCTGAGCTCGGGCATAATTTGCCAGTAGAGAGACCGCTAGTGGGGTCTAAATAGGTAACTACAAAAAAAACGTGGCATATGTTTTAGATCACGAGTTGCCAGTGTGACATCTAAAACTTCTTGCCTTACCCTTGTTACAAATGTGGGGGCATTCCCCATATTGTGAATATCAAGGTTTTTATCAAGGATATATTCTAAAAGCTGCTCACCTCTTTGGTTGGTGTTGCTGCTGCCCCAAACGGTGTTGTGTGCATTGGCATCACATGCTAGAAGTAGAGGTAGTCTCTTCTCTTCACAGTACTCCACCAGCCTTTGTACCTCTGGGGGTGGTGCTAGCCCATCTCCCTCGAAGTAGCATGATGCTATTACTATCTCCTTGCCCTCCTTCTTATGTTCGAGGTGTGCTCGAACTAGAACCAGGTCCCGAGTCATGTATTCTGAAAGACAAAAATAGTTAATATACTCCCTTATCATAATACATGTTCTTGGTATATCACTACCAGTGTGATATACTATTTTAGCATCTTCACATGCTAATCCCCTTACCTGGTTATTATTGACCCAAGGTTCTTGGATCAAACACATCCCCCATTGGTCCTTGGTGAACAATCTTGTGATCACCGCCGAAGCTCCTTTGGCATGGTGAGCATTAACTTGAGCTAAGTTAATTCCCGCCATCCTGTTGGTTACCTTCTTGGGTATTTCCCTCCTTCGTCAGGGTGATGTCCCCTTCAGTAAGAGTACTGTCCCCTTCCTCCGACACAATCTCCATTCCCTCCTCGGACAGCGGCGACTCCTCCCCAAGGAGTTTGGTAATGTGTAGACTTTCTACACTACCCGAGTCGCAACTGGCCTTGGAGGAAATAGAAGCCTTCTCCAGGTCTCATTGAAGTACTAAGGAAGTTTTTTATTGTTAGCTTTGTAAACAAAAGTCATTGCTAAATAATAAAATCTTTGTATGACTGAAATCCAACAAAGTTGTCAGCATATCTGTGTGTATCTGTTACATCGAAGGATTATTCTCATTCCTCTATTTTGCAATTTTTGTAGTATTTGTAAACAGTTTTTTTTCCAATTTATACAGTAATGATCCGCAGTAGTCAAAATGAGGTTGTATAATAGTTTTATATACTGTTAATCTAGAGAAAAGAGAGAGAGATTTGAAGCGATCCTTGAGGAGAAAAATAGCTTTTTTGTTATTTTTTTACATACATATTCGCAGTGAGGTTTCAATAATAAATTTTCATCTAAAATAAATCCCAAGTATTTAAATTCATTAACCCATTCTACGTTCTCATTTTCAATTATAATGTAAATTGTTGGTATTGGCCACTAACACACGACATACCCTATATATGTTTTTTTCAAAAATGTGCATTTAAAATCATAAATCGACGTGTCCCAGCGTTTTTTCCAACAAGCTCTCATTTATTCGTTATCGAATTTATTCCATTTGGCTGTTCCACAATGTATAAAGATAAATAACAATCTACTATATTATTGGGGATTCCGTCACAATTTGGGCTGGTTAAGAAATTAAACTCTTTTTTACAACTTCCAAGCTTTCAGATTTATTTGAATCCTTTTTATATTTACAGATAAGAATCGTAAAATAATAAATCTAAACTTATGTGCAAAGTGGTACAATTTAAGTGAAGCTACTTTTAGACACATGAAAATATTTTCCACCAAACGTGGTAGTTGATAGATTACATTTTGAAAACTGAATCAAAATCTGAACGAAGTCGAACATGAAAACAAAATTTGTAATTAAAATTCTTGAGTTTCTTATACAGGGTGTACCAATCTTACGACAAACTTCGGTATATCGGTTATAGTATTAGTGTTATAGTATTAAACTAGTATCTTTGACATCTATTGATAACACGCTTTACTAAAATGACAATTATTTACAGGTAACTAACTGTAACTAAGTGCAGAAACTTGATTATTATTTTTATAGTTATAATAATGCTCTAAGCAAAATGCAACAATGGATATTCCAACGCCTATTGAAAATATAAGAAAAACTTTGCCAATTTCTGATAATTTCATGGGCCGAACTCGAATGATTTTTTTTGATTTTTGTGCAATTGCCAGATTAGCCGAGTCTAAACTCTTAAATAAATTTCTAACAAACCCGTTCTCATTAATTATCATTAAATATTTATTAAAAATACTCGTTAGTGGATGACCCATTTTTAAAAAATAAGTGAAAAATACCGTATTCAATTTGTAGTTTTTCAAAAAATGGATCAGTGGTAGGCCGTCTTCGTTCATGTAGATCCGCGGGATTAAAAATTTCATGGACTGTTCCAATCTTGATGTGGCAAAGTTTTTCTGAAATGCTGTTCTGTTTAGACAAGATAAATCCATGGTACAATGAGCACTATGCTCGGCAATATATTTCTCATAAAAGTTACCCGACTGTAACATAATTTTCAAAGCAGCTGCATTTAACCCTACCTCTAATTTTTTATTTACTATATCTTCAATGGTTTCATACACCTGACGGGAATTTTGATTTACGCTGGAATTGAATAATTTACTTTTATAATAACTACTTAAAATTGTAGTGAGATGTAAAAGTAGGATTAACAGAATTTTAAGTGATACACTCTTAGGTTTTTTGATCGAAGGAACTTCTAGCATAGTTCGAAAAATCATGTAACCAATATCAGTAATCGTGTACGGTATATCCAATTTCAGTATTTTGATAATAAAATAATAATGTATTCCTACAATGACCAAGGTTGAGAATATGACAATCCATGTGAATGCGGTGAATACATGAAAAACTGACAGCCTATTAGTATCTTCCATTAAATATGGCACAGCGAAATAGGTGTAGTCTTGGAATGGTGAAAAAGTTTGTTCGAAATAGCCTATTACTGTCCCTTCAGGTAATGAAAATCCCGCAAACATATCATAGGGTCCTTCGGATAATATTTTCCAAAGTCCCGTGAAATTATCTTTTAAAATGCCTCCTGGCTTTTGTACCACGTAATTGTAAGTCACGTTTATCCCCAATTTTTTCCATACCATGTTAATTACCTAAAATTTAAAAGAAAATTATTCTTAATACTCAGTTTAAATATGCAGTTTATTGTATTTTGCATGGTATTCATATATGGATTTTGCTGAGGATTAGATGTTTAAATGATCTTGCGTTGTTTTTCTAAATATTTCCACAACCATCATATTTGCCAATCAAACTGATATTAACTGTGTATGTTTAATACATCTTTATTTAAAATAATAATAGCTAACATTCTCATCATTTTTTTCGGCCGAGGGACTATGCTCCATTTAGCCAGTAACGCTAGTATTAAATTTATTGATTTTTGGGTAGGATGAGGGTAAACATTTCACACCCAGGGGTCTTTCAGGGTGGCTAACTCACAAGAAAGGGTAGACCACAGAGGGTTACGAAATATTTACTTAGGGTTAAGTAAGAGGAATAATATTTTTCTAATACTACAGTTTTAAATTATACGCTTCGATAAATAATAATAATGGCTTTTATTGACTGCACATAATACAAAGGAAAATAAATGAAAAATAAAAATAGAACGTGAACAGAAATCATATAACCTTAGTGGAAGCCAAAAGGCAGAGTTCAGATATCTACAGAGGACCCAACGAGTCCCCTGCAGGATCTGCTCTTCCACTCAACCCGTTAGTAATAAGTTATATACAGGCAGCTTGTTTAATGTTTTCCAGTATGTAGGCGACAAGTACTTTTCCCCCTATAGGGTAAGAAGTAAGAGTTTCCTCCCTTATATGAGGGAGGAAAATGTGTACTTTCTATAAAAGTAAACAGGAAAAATGTTTTTTAACGTCTACAACATTGAGGAATAATTTGTTAACTTGGTCAAGCACAAGGCGTGGGATAAAGCAGTGAATTATGAAAGGATAAAAAATGGTTGAGAAAGGCTATTTGAAATAATTTATAAGTTACCCAACACAACGATAAATATTTTATTAAAAATTACGCCTATTTATGGACGAATTTGAAAATGTATAATGCCTTGACTCAATCTTAAGTCAATACGAAATTGGCACAAATTAAGATTGTTCATACTACTTTACTCTAAAAAATATTATGTCGTTGGGTTTGCGGTGACTGAACACTCAAATACTATATTTTCTGATAGTAATTATTTGCGTTTATGAAAATCATTATCCTGAAAATTAATTTATAGTTTTGTATGGTGTTCAAATTACCTTATTAATTACCTACCTTATTACTTATTCCAGTTTCCTTGTCTTCGCTTATGAAGGGGGGGTAAATCGTAGCAAAAGCTTGAATGTTCTTAAATTTTCTCTTTTTGAATGTAGGTTTGAATGTTTTATTCGATTTTAAAAGTTGGTTACAATTTCCAAATGATATGTACTTTAAATTGTTATCACCTGTGTACGTATATCCCATGATTTTGAAGTCTTTGTCAGATGTACTAATAAATATTACGTTGTGGATAAAATACCTGGAATTCATATCATTTAGATCATATATCTTTTTAAATTATACACGCATAGTCGTATTCGGGCTACACTAGTCAAAATTTCAATTTAGGCAAATATATAGCGAACCTTTAAGTATTGATAAACTTTGTACTTTGTATACTAATACTCTCAGGGAAAGAATGAAAATTTGCTGCCACATGATCTGGTGGATAACTAAAATATAATTTTGTAAACTTGCCCTACAAAATCTCGAATCGGTCCAAAAACAGTTTTGGACTAATGCATAACAATGGAATAATAATAATAATAAGTAGATATAATATTAATAATCGTTATAATCGGTAATCAACTAAGTACCTGGTAACCCTAACGGAGTTTCAGGCGGAAAGTAATGAATCGGTAGGTATGTGGCGGTTTCGGTTCTAAGATCGATATAGACTGAAAAAGTGAGTTACAGTAGTGAACGTTCAAAATCGATATATTTTGACAGTTAGATTTTTGATATTTTTAAGTAGCTGTCAACCACTCAACATTTTAATGATAACTTATGTAATAGGCAAACCCATGGAGACTAGATGGCAAACCTATCTGGAGCTACGCAGCATTGATAAAGGGCGAGGAAACATGTCTGTCATAAACGTACCAGTGGCGTACGGTATTATATGAAAGTATTAAAAACATTTTATGATTATGGATATATAGAAACTGCTTTGCTTTAAAAGTAAGGTATTTTTCAAAACACGGTATTTGCTAAGAGCAATGTGGATACGAAATGATTCAAAATCAGCACAAAACATACCCCACCCAACTAGCAAAGTTGTTTTATAATTTTTGGCTTATATAACAATTTTATTTTAATGTTGATTTATTGTTGCTTTCAAAAATGCAACTTATTACATAAAGGTTCCATAAGAGCCAGTTTAGCTTTCCGTTACAAAATTGTTTTATAAATTTATCACAAAAACAATTTGGCAACAAAATTATATAATATTTATAAAGCAATTTTATACGTATTATGTAAGAGATTCATAAGACATTTATTGTTTATAAAATTTAGTTGTTTTATAACACTTTTTTAAGAGAGTTTGGTAGCATTTATAAACCAGGTATAAATACCTTATAAAATTATTGTTACAAACACTTCACTTTTAGCAGCTTATAAAATAATTTTATTAAAGCAGCAGATGCCTTAATTTTATTGCCATTGACAATTGTGGTTACAGACACAGCTATAAAATAATTATATAATTATTCCATTGGAAGCTGTTATGTAGCTTTTATGAAATAACTAATAAATATATTAGATTTGGCTTGGTGGTTTTAGAAAAATAATCCGAGTAAAATGTCGGAATTAACGGAGTGGAAGAAAATCAAAGGGAGTGGAGCGTTTCGGAGAAAAATAAAGAAAAACTTTGAAAGTATTATGATAAGCAATAAATAAATTGTAGATAATACTCCTGCATGTTCAGATAGTCATCCACAAGAAGTAATGATGAATCACTCAATAATAATTACAGATACTGTGCCAGAAAAAGAATCCAAAGATGAGAACTTATCATTAGTACCAAATTTTAGTTTAGTCCTATTAAAAATGTTATAGAAAAAGCTAAAGTAAATAATATAATCGTGTTCAATTTGTTTATCAATTTCTTACGGTCCTGTTTTGTTGGGTTCTTTTGAAAATAAAGTATATTTTATGAATGTTTTGAAATTATCACAAATGTTGGTAAATTAGTTTTATAAAACGTACTTTGTCCACTAAACTGTTATATTACTGGCAGCCATGTTAATAATCAGATACAGATAAAATTTAAATAACATCTCTAAAGATAAAAATATATTTCACTTTTACAAATAGTTTTATGTTAAAATAACATTTAGTATAAACAAATTTAGAAGAATATAACTAGTAGTCTCAAATATTACTACCAATACTTGTTTTTTTTTTATTTTTGAATTCTAAAATTATTATAAAACCTTCATAATATTGGAGCGCAAGAAAAATTCACTGCATTTATACCCTATAAAAAACAATAAAATTGTTGCTGCTAAAGTTGGTGCTGCATATATATTATCACCAGCAACTAGAAATATGATTATTTGAAAACAATTTAGCTTCTTACAAACATACTACTACAATAGCAATAAAGTGGCATAGCACGTTTAGTAAACACTTATAAATCTTTTATATATCAATTTTTCGTGCAACCGGACGCGAAGTCAGTATTTCACGTTCTCAACACAGTCCGCGAAATTCAATTTCGAGGACGTTACCCACAGCAACGGCTGCGAAACCAAACATCACTTCCAAATTTGAATATCACTTCCAAATTTGACATTTCTAAAATTCTACAAAGACAAGGATTATTTTTTATTGAATACCAACAAATACATAAGTACTTATATTATTCAGGATGAATATTAACATTAATTGTACAGTTTGTATTATTACTTATATTTACTACAGAAGTTGAAGCAAGAACTGTCAAAATATTTTGTATATATTGAAACATATCATTTCCATAGCACACATTGTTACATAAATTGAACTGCTGTTGATTTTAAAGAAATCATATATTTATTTACAATTATCTAGTTTAATAATTTTAACGATTGCACGAAAAATAGTGTGTATGCCATGGCCGCGAAACTTTTTAACGACCTCAAGATTATCTTCCCTCGGCCGCAAACGGTAAAGGTATTTCGTGGCCTAAGCATACAAATAAGAATTATTGTATTTTTATTAACATTGTATATATGTTATATAGTTGTCGCTAGAGTACTTATAAAACATATTATATAAACAAAATGTTTTATAAATTGTGCCCATTTTGTGTTTATAGATATCTTATAAACATTTTGAAAACGTTTCTGAAACTAACGTTGTTTTATAATGTTTATCGTAAAAACATTCCTACGACTATTACAAAGTTGGGCAATGATCATTCTATTCATTAGTATCCTCATAATATTTACCTCGTCTTCGCACTCTATAAAAACAAGTGAACAAATATATAAAACTTGCTCCACACATAATTATATTTAATTCCGGCCAGCAGACCAAAGTATTTTTATATGGTTACATCAAACTTATTAGATTTATCGAATATTCCTCTGCTATGCAACCACCGGACTTGCTATAGGCGAGTGTGTTCTTCCTTCTCACTTCGATTATTGACTGATATTGATTATCCAGTGGCATTGGTATTGTAATTTCTGATTGGTAATAATTCTGCTTATAAGTGATAATCAAAAGTCCATATTCGTATTATTACTACATACACAGCACTTTGGCTTTTTCATATTTAAACGTGGCAATGTCTAATGTTTTAGGCCACATTCCTTTCACAGCTTCAGATAAGTTTGCCAAAATGTTTTAACAAATATAAAAGCTCACGTAAATAGGAAATATTCATTACAACGGTACATCTATTTCCTATAGGTATGATAAAGATACAATAGTAACCGTTATTGATGTTAAACAAGTAGACAATAACTGTACAAAACATAAAAAATCGGTGTCCTCCCGTGAAGTAGTGAAAGAAAAAAAGAAGAGAAAAGAGCAGGAGTATTGCTTTCCAGCAATCACAACACCGTCGAAATCTGGTTCATGCATTTTTTAAACAAAAAAACGTTGGATTTCACAACTGGCCCTAAGGGGAGGAAAAAATTATTAATTAGTGGAGGGTACAGATTTTAATTAGCACAAAAGATTCCAATTATACTTGCATGTACAACAGCGGTGTAGCACGAAATCGAAGAATACTATAAATAATTGAATAAAACATTCTTATGTTTGTCGAGCTCGAGGTGTACCTAGAAGAATGCTGTGGAATTTGAAATGATAGTAAAACTTGTTTTTACCATAGAAATCATTCTGTTCAGGAGACAGAGGAGTAGAAAAAGTGTTAAAATGAAATTATTTGAGATAATTGAAAGCAATAAATTGCAGAATCGCAACGATCTACCGTTGCATGATCTAACACAAACTGAAAAATGTTTCATATTACCTGAAAAGTATTTCCAAAATTCTCTGGTCCTGATGGTTAATTTTCAAAATAAATGTAGATGTCGGGTCAAGTTGGTTGGACATATATAGAAATTTGAATAAATCTTCAGCGTTACCATCAATATTAATAATATAAAACAATTTCACAGTTTTGTACTGCTTGTTAATTAAAAATGAATAATCATTCAATTGATAATTATAATATACCCGATGTCCAATTACATCTCTGATATTATTATTGTTAATTGAAACAATAACTTCATGTTCGTTTAAATTATCGAATATAAGTTTACTGACGCATTTATCTGGTATGAAGATGCTCTCAGACAAATTGTTAATATTATGAAATAACGAAGAGTCTGCTAAAGTAATAACACCAAGAAATATAATAAACATTTCGAATTGAAGAACTTTTTAAAGATTATTTTCGTTAAGTACCTAATCTATGTGTTTGTATTACCTATATGTAAATATCGCTTTTTAGTAGAGTAACAACCCATTCGACTAATGGAGTTGGGAAATTATTAAATATTACTCCTCCCGCCTCTTTATATACAATAATTATGTCGCACTTCGTTGACCTACTTCCCCCTCCCATTAACGTGTGACGTTATTTATGGATGGTGCTTTACCTGAAATTTGTTTTAAACTTAATGTTTAAAATAAATGTAGATGTCCCATGAAGTTGATTTTATGTTAAGGCTAAGGCCCATCCCCAATCAATTTGGTGGCGAGGCATGCCAGGACAATGACGTTTAAACGTAAGTATATTAGTATTACTGACATGCGCGCTGAATTAAAAGTGCAAAATTGCTAGCTGTAAGCTTTTTCGGTGGTTTTTTATGCTTTTTCATGCAAATTTAGTCATGGAACAAATGATTTAAGTACCCTAACCCTATTAAATTTTATGATTTTTGTAGACAAACATGAATTATTTTCTTATTGCCTTATTATATTAATTCGTTGTCTTTGATAAGTAGTTACTACGTGAACATGTATTGGAATATTAGTACTAAAGAAGTGCAATTATTGTTAAATAAGGTATTGCTTTCACAATTTGTTTTATTGCTTTTCGAAAAACGACAATTTGTTAGGCGTCTTCGAAGGTTTAGACCAAGAAGATTTATATTGAGAGGTTCAACTCCACATTTTCCAGATACCTCAATAGTAAAATAACAATAACAAAGAAATGATTGAGAATGCACCTTAAACCGGGTGACTTTCACTGATACCTGCAAAATCTGTTCCTTTTCTTCTACTAATTTCCTGAGGAAATTTTCAGAGTAGAGTAGTTCCTTTAGACATATTTTCCGGAGGAATGTCAAGATATCCATAGGCTTCAGTTTAGGTAAGTGTCCATGCCGTACTAGATCTTTCTAATGATCAGATTTTGTCTCCTTTTCGGCGTTCTTTTAATATTAAATTGAAGTTAATACCTTAAAATGCTCCTCCCTTTGCGAGTTATTGGTCATTTGAAAAAACTTGAATAAATCGTTAGCTTTCCCATTGATATTAATAAGATTAACAGTCCTGGACCAAAGATGTTGACCGCACGAAAAACGTAAGCTGCATGGCGCTAGTGATGGGGGACAGTTAATGGTTTCATGTCTTCTTCCTGATTACTATAATCAACAATAAACAAGGCATGTTTCTTAAATGCGTCATAGTCCAGAAAAGGTTGCTTTTGCGAACAATGCATGTAATAATAATAAGGTTTATTCATTCAAAAAAAAAACTATAAAACATGTTTACATAACATACGAGTATGTTAAAATAATTTCCAATTTTAATTGAAGGAATAAACAAGAAAACGAGCCCATTTATAACCCCTAAGGTTGCGTATGAACATTATTTTACGGTTTATTTTTCAAATTAAATTAGTTTAACATATTCATTGATTATACATGTATTCATTTCTTTTTAGAATAAGAATATAACGATGTATGTTATAGATTTCTACAAAACAAAGAACAAAAAAATGTTATAGCAAGGTTAATTACATTCTATAAACTTCTGCCAGTAATGGATATTTTTTTAGCAAGGGTTTAATTGAATTAATCGAATTAATTGTGATACATTTTATATTATTCAGGCATAAAGTTAAATATTTAGTTGATAGATACACAAAATTTGTATGTCCAATAGATTTGTTAACTAAACTAGTGTGAACATTTCTATGAGTTTTATTTCTGGTGTTATATTTATGTTCATTCATTCATTCGATTGGGTTGTGCACAGTAGCCCAGACACTTGTACTGGATCTTTGTACTGTAACACTGCTCTCTCTCCTCTCGAGACAGATCCCGGCTAGAGACTCTCTCAAGGGTGGATCGACTCCATGTTAGTATTCCACTAGGTATGCCAGAGGGTTGACAGACTATAAGAACTTAGGGCGCCACTACCTTTTCAGACATCGAGGAAAGAAAATGAATTTAAATTTCCCTCGGGGAAATAGGACTAAAGGAGCTACTAGTCTCTGAGACTTTTCTCAGGAACTAAGTAGAAGTAAGGGGGCACAATAGATCTTTTAGGTCTCAGTGAATGTTACCCCAAAATACATACATACATACATAAGAAGAGAAACTAAGGTGAGAAAGGTAGGAACACCTTGTAGAATTTAATAAAAGTTGAAAATAAAAAAGTTACAAACTTACATAAACCCAGACATGATCCCCTACAGCTCTTACAGCCGGGTAGATAAGAAATTAAAGAATTAAATTCAAAATATTAACTTTATTCTGCCATTAAGGAAAATAAAACAGGAAGAGTGAGACCTGCACTTTATAGTAGCTAGGTACTTAGCTTAGTTAAGAAGACGAAGAGGTCTGGCAGAAACAAAGGAAGCGAAAGATCTCTTAAAGTTGATGCCTCGCTTACAAAATCGCTCACTTCTCTGGAACACCGTAGAAAAGTTGGCGATTTGTCTCTATTTTATAGATATTTTCATGGGCGATGCTCTTCTGAAATATCAACAATCCTTCCTCCTTTGGCAGTCTCTTCGAGATTAACCCGTCAAGTTCATTCTTCACACCCCTTCGTGGTCACTTTGGAGACCTGCAGAACATCACTTTCCAAAGACTCGTTCATCCAACGAACAGCTAGGCTTTGGAACTCATTGCCTAGGGAGGTGTTCCCCGAGGCATACAACCTCCAGAAATTTAAGAAGAACACCAACTCCTACCTCCTTTCCCTTGGTTCCCACGATGTTCTCTGAACATTACAGGATATTCCTTTTCGTGGGAACCAGAACATATAAAAAAAAAAAGATGTTAGAGATGTCTTGAAATTCGGAACTAGAGCTGTCTTGAAGCTGATGTTAGAGATGTCTTGAAATTCGGAACTACAGCTGACTTGAAGTTGAGGTTAGAAATGCCTAGGTGTATCCTAGTGGTTGGATAACGGTATTCTAGCAGGGTAACCTAGCATGTAACGGTATCCTCCCAGCATGTAACAGTATCCTCCTAGCATGTAACGGTATCCTCCTAGCAGCGGTGCTTACCTAGACGTTCAGGTGGATTAGGGATATGTAGGAACTTAAAAGGCAGTTTAAATTTACTGAAAGCTTTCCAACGTATAATAAGTCCCATATTAAAACAGTAATAAATATCGGCTAAATTAAAAAGTACTAAAGTCCTGAAAGAATTTATTATAGCAAAAAGTTATGTTTATGAACAAACCATTTCTAAAAAAATAAAATGTTTAATGATATGTGAAGCCGGCACTGGCAGGTTTTTATAAGAAAGAAATATTTCATAGGTTACAATAGAAATGTTATCTACCTTTGAAAATAATTATTCTGCAACATAAAAGCTAGCAAATGGTTGCATTAAAAATGTAACAGTGATTTATGATAAAAGATTTAGTTAAAAAGTAATGTACAAGTATGAAGGAAACATAGATGACCACGCGGTATGTGTAAATTCGTCTATCTCTGTGAAAAAATAAGAAATGCATAAAAAATTATCTCAGCCACTACTTTAGAAAAAGCTTAATAATCATAAATTATAATTTTGGACTTACCACAGCAAATGACGGTAAAACTTGAGATAAAATTGGAGAGACGATAAGGTATGTCTTTGCTATAAGACGGTCGATAGCGGAAAGAAAGGGCAACCGTTTTCAAAATGGAATCGGCCGTTGACATGATATGTCAATTGTCTTAACGGTAAACAAGAGTAAGAGAAATTTGAGATCACAGAATTATAAGTATTGGAAGTGGTTACTATGACAGCGAGCGGAAATTAGAGAATTTATCTTGTAAAATCGAAACAGGTTGATAGACATGTACCATTTCCCATATTTTCTACTTCCATTCCTGAAGCTTTATGTCTTCTATGTAGGCCACTAGTTTGACTGGAGGGATTTTCAGTATAGTCGTAATGGTTGTATTATTTCCTCTCCAAAGTGCTTCCGTCTGAGTCCATGTTCATTGCTCCGGTAATACCAAGAAAGGCTTGTCTTTGAATTGAAGTTAATGTATTCAGTGTAGAGGACACTTCTGTCCTCCTCCACCAGACTATTGATCCACAGGTGATCGTTGGCCTTATCACAGTTGTGTAAAGCCAGTGAACCACCTCAGGTCTTATTCCCCAGGTTTTGCCCATAACTCTTCTGCATTGCCAGAAAAGCCTAGCCGCCCTAGTAGTAATTTTTTCCAGGTGTGTCTTTCAATTTAGTTTGGAATCAAGAGTCACTCCCAGAGATTTAACTATTTAACTTCTTCGGATATTTCTAGCTTTTCTCCGAACATCAGTATTCTACCCAGCGGGATAACTCTTCTATTGGTGAAGGCTACTAGTTTTTTTTTGGATTAACTGAAAGGTCCTCTTTAAGGCACCATTCCTCCACAATTCGTAGTGCTTCTTCTAGGACATTCATAACCACCTCTGGGAATTTCCCATTGGCGACAATTACTATGTCGTTCGCAAAGCACTGCGTCCATATGCCTTGATCATTCAACCTGAAGATCAAGTCATCCACAATCAAGTTCCATAAAAGTGGTGAAAGTACTCCACCTTGAGGACATGCATTAGTTGTCCTCAGGGTGTAGGTTGTATCATGCATATGTGCTGTTACTCTCCTATATGCTCGAGCATGGATCCTATCCATTTGCATGTGGTGCTGTTAATCTCTCTTGTTTTAAGGTATCTGTTTATTGATAACATCTATGTGTTGTTATAATTCATGTTGTATTTGTTTTAAATTATTTTGATTTTTGTAGATATATGTATGGATATGTATGGATATGTATATTTTGTAAATATCCAGTGAATATATTTCATTGAATAATTTGTTAGTTGAGTATGTAAGTTATTTACTATATTTTACCTTAAGTATTTTTTAGTTCCCTTGGTGTGTTTTGTCTGCAGCACCCCAACCGACACTACCATATCTTAGACGAGATTCAACTGGACTAAAATAAACTACTCGCAGATGAGTAATATCCAAGATTTTTCTTAAATACCTAAATTTGTATAAAAGGGTTCTTAGTGTGTTTACTACATTATTTATATGGTTTTTTCAACTTAAGTGACAAACGATTGTAACTCATAGATACTTAATATCTTTGTCCACGACCTCTTAATAATCAGTCAATATTTTATTTCCTAACAAAACGTATATGGTACCCATATATCTACTAGAGTGAATTATGGTTCGTAATCCACGCGTTTGCATTTAAATAGCGTATGTTGCTGTGACAATACAACATTCCGTCTTAGGTTAGGTTAGGTTAGGACTAGAGATGGGGGTGCAATATGGAATAAACTATTAAATCTGCGTATTTTGTTTAGGTTAGGTGAGGTTCGTTGTCACTTCTTTGTGGAAAACCTGGATAAAAACATTTGATACTATCCTGATAACGAAAGTACCTAATTGATTATTGGAAATTTCCCTTTTTAACGTTGGTTACCAACTTTCACTGCATTTAGTAGTATTATAGCACTTTATTCAATATTTCGAACCGACTTCAGTAATATTAATTATCCGATAGAATTTGTCCACGACTACTTGATAATAAGTTAATATTTTACCTCCTAACAAAAGGTATATGGTACCCATATATTATTATCTGCTAGAGTGAATTATGGTTCATAATTCACGCTTTTGCATTTAAATAGCATGTTGCTATGACCACACAACATTCCGGTGTAACACTGTTCTCTCCTCAAGAGACAGATCCCGGCTAGAGACTCTCTCAAGGGTGGATCGACTCCATGTTAATGCCACACTAGGTATGCCAGAGGGTTGACAGACTATAAGAACTTAGGGCGCCACTACCTTTTAGTTATCGACGAGAAAATAATTTAAATTAAAGAGAAAAGAAACTAAGGTGAAAAAGGTAGAAACACCTTGTAGAATTTGATTAAAGTTAATAATAAAAAAAAGTTACAAACTTACATAAACCCGGACACGATCCCCTACAGCTCTTACAGCCGGGTATATAAGAAATTAAAAAGAAATTTAAAATATCAAATTTATTTTGCCTAAGGAAAGTAACAAGGGAAAGAGTGAAAAAACCTGTACTTCTGGAAGGTACTTATCTTAATGGAAGTGGAAGTAAAGATGTCCTGAAGTTGAAGTAAAGTTATCGGAGTGGAAGTATAGATGTCTTGGAGTTGAAGTATAGCTGTCGGAGTGGAAGTATAGATGTCTTGGAGTTGAAGTATAGCTGTCGGAGTGGAAGTACAGATGTCTTGGAGTTGGAGTATAGCGGAATGTAACGGTATCTTGTGATGTAACGGTATGTTGTGATGTAACGGTATCTAGTAATATACGGTATCCTGGCAGTAACGGTATCTAGGCGGTATCCTTGAATGTAGCTTGGCAGGGGTATCCTGGCATGTAAACGGTATCCTGGCGGGGGTAACCTGGCAGCTGTGCTTACCTAAAAGTTCAGGTGGATTAGGGATATGTAGGAACTTGAATGTGATGGGGCACATAATGTTGGTTTAGCTTTTCAGGTAAAAAAGGAAGGCAGTTGTTTAAAATAATGAAATTTAAATTTACTGAAAGCTTTCCAACATATATGTCCCATTCAAAACAGTAAAAATTATCAGCCAAATTAAAAAAGTACTAATGACCTGAAAGAATTAATTATAGCAAAAAGTTATGAGTAAACCATTTCTAAAAGAATAAAATGTTTAATGAAATGTGAAGCCGACACTGGCAGGTTTTTATGATAAGAGAATATTTGAAAAGGTTAAAATGCAAATGTTATCTATCTTTGAAAATAATTAGGTATTCTACAACACAGAATCTAGCAAATGTTTGCATTAAAAAAAGGTAACAGTGATTTATGATAAAAGATTTAGTTTAAAAGTAATGTACAAGTATAAAAGAAATGTAGTTGACCACGTGGTATGTGTATATTCGTATATCTCTGTAAAAAAAATAATAAATGCACAAAAAAATTATACCAGCCACTACTTTAGAAAAAGCTTGATAAATATAAATTATAATTTTGAACTTACCACAGCAATTTAAGGTAAAACAATTAAATTTAAGAGACGGTACAAAGATATGTTCTTGCTACTCAAGGGTCGGTAACTTGTGTATCAAAGATTATATGTTGTGTATATTATCTCTGGTCGGTAACGGAAAGGGATGAAACCACCCCATGGAATCGAGCGTTGACATCATATGTCAATTGTCGAGAGTAGGAGAAATTTAGATCACAGAACTATATTGGAAGTGGTTACTATGACGGCGAGCGGTAAAATCGAAATTATTTCGTCAAATCGAAACAGGTCGATAGACATGTTACACCGGCTTAGGTGACTAGAGATGGGGGTACAAGATGAAATAAACTATTAAATCTGCGTGTTTTTGTTTAGGAAATGTGTTTATATCGTATAGATAAAATATCAAATTTTTAGTATTGATACTTTTCATAACGATATTTTCTAATATTGATATTTTTGAAACACTAACGGTACGGTCATTCACTAGAGTGAATTATGAACTCATAATTCACGCTTCTGTATTTAAATAACATGCCATGACAACTCAACACAAAATTTCGGTACAAAGGTGACTAGAGATGGGGGTACAATATGGAATAAACTATTAAATCTGCGTATTTTGTTTAGGAAATTTGTTTCTGAAATATATCGTATCGATAAAATATCGACATTTTTAGTATTGATACGGTATTTTTTAATATTGATATTTTTAAAACAATATATTTATAACGGTACGGTGTATCGATACTTTACACAGTATCGCCCATCTCTATATCGATGCATTTTTGCCAAAGTAACGTAGGTAAGTGATATTTTTATCGACCAGTTTATTTTGGGTAGGTTACTAAAGTAATAGCGTGTGAGAATGCCAAACATAAAAGATTTATTTCTTATTTCATACATCTGAAAATGGACAAATGCAATAAATACATAGTATAATCCCCAATAAAGGCAGAAATTGATTAACTCAGGTAGTCGTGGTACAACTCGGTAGTCCCCAGCGTGGTTGCTAGTGCAAGGTTCAAGCCCCAAATTTGAATTTTTTAATAGTTGTTTATGCAAATGATTGTTAATTTTCTCGTATATGTATTTTCAAGGCGAAGAATATTCATCTTTGACGTGCATATATATCTTTGCATTTTTATTCACTGAAAATTTAAAAATATCTAGTAATTGGCAGCGTAGTTTTTGATGCTAGTTGTAAAAGTTCTATCGGCTATTCACTTAATGATATAACCCTGAAAGGTTATCAAATAAAATCAGATTTGTTTGATATTATTTGTCGTTTTCGTCACTTCTCTTTTGTGTTCACTGCAGACATTGAAATAATATATCGACAAGTGAAGGTTAACCCCAGTCAAACATATTTTCAAAATATTCTTTGGAGGAATCAACCCTCTGACCGCATACAGACTACTGTTACATATGGGACAAAGCCCGTCAGCTTTCTCAGCACTCGCATACTGAAAGAAGTTGTGTTGTTTAATGGAAAAAATTTCCCCCTCGCATCCCAAGCTATCCTCAGTCAAACTTATATCGACGACATTCTCTATGGCTCTAATGACATTGCAACACTTAAATCATCTCACGTGTAACTCTTTTGAATAGCTCTGGTTTTCGATTGCATAAATAGTGCTGGAGCCCCCCTGAATTTTTAAAACTAATCGCTGAATCCTCTCGATCTATCTCTTACGATGTGCAAATAGAAAAAGTTTCCAACAAGGTTGTGGGCCTTTCATGGCAACCTTGTCAAAATGTGTTTACTATTTTTCTCCCAAAATCAACTCATTGCGAACCCATTACGAAACGAAAAGCTCTCTCGATCATATCTCAAATGTTTGACCCTCTTGGATTAATTGGCCTAATCATATTAATTGGAAAGATTTTCTTGCAGTTCCTTTGGAAGGCAAATTTGAATTGGGATTATCATTTACCCCAATCTCTCGCCCATGATTGGTATTCGTTTATTGTAAACATCCCGGTCCTGAATAATTTAAAGATACCTCGTCTTCTCTTTTTTCAAAAAGGAAATCTCTCATGTTGAGCTGCATGGATTTGCAGATAGCAGCAGCAAGGCATACGCTGCCTGTATTTATGTTCGAACTGTTTATTATGACAATACTGTCACTTGTAATTTAATCGCATCCAACTCAAAATATTGTTTTTGTTTACGAAGGTATTGTATTTTCTTCAGCTAATCTGTGTAGTTCACAAATCTCTCCATGAAAGATCAACTCTCACCGTTCTCGTTGGTCAGTGTTTGTGGCCAATAGAGTTTCCCAAATACAGGAGCTTACAAAAAATTGGAAATGGCGTCTTATATTATCAACAGACAACGCCGCTGATCTCTTGTCTCGTGTGGCCTATTGGCCAAGGATATTATATCTTCCAAACTTTGATAGCACGGTCCATCTTTCTTGTTGGACAATTCGCTAGAGCTCTCAAACCTTGATAAGAAATTTGGCTGATCTCCCCGAACAAAAAAGGTTACATGCCCATAACTGGATCCGAACTTTTTTCAAAATTTTCGAAATTCTTTCGCCTGCTCAACACTGTGGCATATTGTCTCAGGTGATTTCGAAATTTTAAATCTTCCCACGAAAAATTAGTCGGACCTTTGAATGTGAATGAAAAACATTCAGCAAAAACCCTGATCATTAAGTCCAGTCCACAAAGTTTTTCAATGAGATATATCAGAGTTGAAAGCAGGTAAACCCCTTTCAAACAAAAATCTTATCTCTCTAATACCTTTTATAAATCAAGATGGGTTTTTGTGCGTCGGTGGACGGTTGACAAATGCCAACGTTCCTGAGTGTCAAAAACACCCGATTCTTCTCCCCTCCAAGGATCATGTAGTATCCATGATTCTCGCATACGAGCATAACCGCCTTGGCCAAGCTGGCTCCCAAACAGTGTTGGCTAACATTAGGTTACAATACTGGCCCATACTCGCTCTTCGTGAGATAAAAAGGATAATTCGAAACTGCAATTGCTTCCGGCTCCAACTACAACCTTCTCAACAAATAAAGGCTGATCTGCCGAAAGACCGAGTGTTTATATCTCGCCCTTTCCAAAAGGTAGGACTGGATTTCGGCGGCCCCATTATGATTAAGACTTTCAAGCTAAGGAAGGTCCCTCTCTCAAAATGCTATATCGCACTTTTCGTTTGCATGGCTACCAATAAAGTGATACAATTAGAGTTTCCTCACTCTCAACCGAATATTTTTTAGTGACGTTAAGACGCTTAATATCTCGAAGAGGGGATAACGCTACAATTTTTTCGGGATCTCTTAATTCATTTCGGGAACTTTACTCGTATTTTAAATGGTCTGATGTGTCAGATGCCATAAAACATTCGTATTGGAAAATTCTATTGATTGGAAATTCATACCCCCTCTGAGCCCTCATTGCGGCGGTGTTTGGGAATCCCAAATAAAGGTGGCTAAAAGTCATCTCAAACGCCAAATTGGAAATTCGAATCTGACCTTCGACGAATTGACCATGGTTTTGACCCAAATTGAGGCGATTCTAAATTCGCGTCCACTGCGTCCCATGTCAAATGATCCCTCCGACCTGGAATGTTTAACTCCTGGCCACTTTTTAATGGAGACTAACCTCACTTCCTACCCAGATCCCAGCATGGCTCATATCCCTAAAAATCGCTTAAGTTTATATCAAAAATGCTCCCGTATTCAACAGACTTTCTGTGAAATACTTGGATACCCTACAAAATCGACCTGTGGCTTCACCCTCGTAAAAATTTAGAAGTAAATGATCTTGTTCTGCTCAAAGATGATGGTGTACTTCCCCTACAATGGCCTAGAGCCAGAATTGTTGAAATTCTCCCTGGTGCGTCCTATTTGAAAATTATGTCTTTTACCACAAAGAAATAATTACAATTTTACTTGACTTTCCTCCCTTTTGACATTTTTAACATTCATCAATAATTCTTTGTCTCAATTCCTGTAAGATGGAACACCCTGTATTTTATTAATTCACCATGTTCAAAAAATGTCCTATTTCGAATGGTGTAAGGGTGTCCCATACCTAGATATTATCAGAGACGGCAAACGAATTTGATATACTGCTGTCGGTTACCGAAAATTTCAAGTGAATTAAGAATAAGTCAAATGGGTGTGTGTAGAATACTCAAGAAAAAACTCGATACCATCCGTATCATATTCAACTACACCAGCAGTTGATACAACAGGATTATGACAAACGCTTCAATTTTTGTTTATGGACTTCGGATAAAGTTGGAGAAGATCCTGATTTTTTTAATTATGTTTTGTTTACTGATGAATCTACTTTCCACAATAATGGGTTAGTAAATAGACATAATTTTCATTATTACGATACAGCAAACAAACATTTATTCCGTACTGTTGATTGCCAGCACCGATGGAGTGTAAACGTTTAGGGAGGGATTGTGGGCGAGTATGTTGTCGGCCCGTATTTTTTTGACGGACACCTGGATGGGAAAAAATTTTGAGTTTTTTGAAAAAAGACTTCTGGATACTTCTCGAAAACCTACAACTTAGCATCCTGCTCACTTTTCACGTGCTGATAGGAACTATCTCAATATAGAATTTAGAAATAAATGGATAGGTAGAGGCGGTCCTTATAATTAGCCAGATAGGTCACCAGAATTGACCAAAATGGATTTCTTCAAACGGAGTTATATTAAAAATGTTGTGTATGTTACACCCCCTACTACTCCAGACGATATGAAATTGAGAATTTCGAACGCTTTCGTGTCTATAACACCCGATATGTTGAATATTGTAAGTAAATCGTTGGAAGCTAGAGTCACGTGTTGCATTGCACAAGAAAGCAAGAATTTTGAGCATCTGTTATAGTAGTTTTCCTATTTTTTGCTTTTAATAATTTTTTGTTCGTTTTGTAGTATTTATGTATTTGCTTTATCAAAAATGAGTTTTTGTTTTATTATGTACTCAAATACTTATCGGTAAAAAAAGAGCTAGTGTACCTCAGAAAATTCACTGTTTTTTTCTACTATAACTATGCCTTGATCATTAGTTTAAAATTTAGAGAGAATTGCAGATGTTTTAAAATCGATTTACCATACAATTCAAGAAAATTGTGAATTGCACGAAAAGTATAATACCTAGGTAGGGGTCACCCTTATACCATTCGAAAGAGGAGCCTCACAGGCTCAGGCCTAAATCCATCACTGGTTTCTTGTAAATAATTGTCATTTTAGTAAAGCGTGTTATCAATAGGTATATGTCAAAGATAATAATCTAATACTATTGAAACGCCTTACAAATTTGAAAATTACTTTTCAAAGAGCAGACACTGCCAAGTTGAGGGGGGAAACAGGTCTACAAGTGATATTGACCCTTCTAATTACAAACCAGAGTAGGTGGTTATATATTTGCATATAAACCAACCCCGTTCAATTTGGAAATATACCTAATTAAATACCCTTCGTGGCATATAACCACGGGAGTAGCTGTTACTTTTGGTATACGGTCTGCTCTTTGGAAAGTAATTTTCAAATTTTTAAGGCTTTATCATATATTATTAAACTATCAATTATCTTTGACATCTATTGATAACACGCCTTACTAAAATGACAATGATTTACAGGTAACTGTAACTAAGTGAAGAGATTCAAATATTATTTCTATAGCTATAATAATGCTCTAAGCAAAATGCAACAATGGATATTCCAACGCCTATTGAAAATATTATAAAAACCTTGCCAATTTCTGATAAATTCATGGGCCGAATTCGAATGACTTTTTTTGATTTTTGTATAACTGCCAGATTATCCGAGTCTAAACTCTTATAGAAATTTCTAACAAATCCGTTCTCATTGATTATCATTAAATATTTATTAAAAATATCCGTTAGTGGATGACCCATTTTTAAAAAATAAGTGAAAAATACTGTATTTAGTTTGTAGTTTTTCAAAATATGGATCAGTGGTATGCCGTCTTCGCTCGTGTAGAGCCGGGGGATTAGAAATTTCATGGACTGTTCCAATCTTGGTGTGGCAAAGTTTTTCTGAAATGCTGTTTTGTTTAGACAAGCTGAATCCATGGAACAAGGAACACTATGCTGGGCAATATGTTTCTCGTAAAAGTTATCCGACTGTATCATAATTCTCCAGGCTACTGGATGTAACCCTACACCTAATTTTTTATTTACTATGTCTTCAATGGTTTTATATACCTGACGGGAATTTTGATTTACGCTGGAATTAAATAATTTACTTTTATAATAACTACTTAAAATTGTAGTGAGATGTAAAAGTACGATTAACAGAATTTTAAGTGATACACTTTTAGGTTTTTTAATCGAAGGAATTTCTAGCATAGTTCGAAAAATCATGAAAAAAATATTAGTAATTGTGTGCGGTATATCCAGTTTCAGTATTTTCATAATAAAATAATAATGTATTCCTACAATGACCAAGGCTGAGCATATAACAATCCATGTGAATGCAGCGAATACATGAAAAACTGACAGCCTACTAGTATCTTCCATTAAATATGGCACAGCAAAATAGGAACAGTCTTGGAATGGTGAAAAAGTCTGTTCGAAATAGCCCATTACTGTCCCTTCAGGTACTGCAATTCCCGCGAACATATCGTAGGATTCTTCGAATAATATTTTCCAAATTCCCGTAAAATTATCTTTTAAAATGCTTCCTGCAGTTTGTACGATGTAAGTGTAAGTCACGTTTATGCCCAATTTTTTCCATACCATGTTAACTATCTAAAATTTAAAAGATATTTATTCTTAATACTCAGTTTAAATATGCAGTGTTTATATAAATTGAGGAGTACATTTTTTTTTCACAGACAATCGAAAACTTCCTCACAGAAAATTATTTTCAATTTTAAATGCGCTCCGTATGAAATACTTGTAACAAAATGACGGACGAAACAGCGACGTACGGGATTCTACACTCCAAACACTAGAATTCTACTGGTCGGTTTCTACAGTAGATTACTATTATTCCAGTATACATCAGTCGAAAGTCTCATATACTACCGACTACTCTTTTTTCACTCCAGAGTATAAATTTATTCGAAAGATATTCAAGTTTTTATAAAGAAATTGTCGACAAAAGACGTGAATAGAGTCAATATTATAATAATTTTATATTGTGCAGGGCCCCGGCTCTGGTGATATTTTCCGGTGAACGACGTTCCGTGCCGTACCGGAACGGTCAAGTGGGTGCGCTGTACAGGGGGATTTGATGTTTGAAGCATGAATACAAACCCATTCCAAATCTTAGAAGCCTCCAATCTTTTCCCGCATTTGATTGAAAACAATAATTTTAAATGTTTTTATTAATAAAACATCCATAGGGTATGAATCAAGTGTTAACCGTAAACCTAAACCAACACACATTAATAGGTAGTTAATTTTTAAGTCTAATCATTCTATAAGCGTAACAAGAAATATAGTAAAATCAATATAATGATAGAGCTAAAATCACTTTTTCTTAACCAAATCCGGATTTAAATAATAATAATCACCTGACCAAATTCATAGCCAAAGAAACCAGAATTATAGAGAATGGATTATTTTCAACACCTATATAGTAAAATCAATATACAGGGTTAGTTTAAAGTATGGAAACATATGAATATCTCACAAACGGGAGAAGATAAAAAAAGATTTTAACACGTGTTACAAAGTTGCCGTAGGAGCATATTTTCATGATACAACAAAACTTACAGGGTGGTCATGAAAAGCGTAGTGACTTTAGAGATTGATTTTTCAAATGGAACATCCTGTATAATATATCATTTTATGAATCCTTCCGACTTCTAGATTAACTTTGTTATTAAGTACCCTATGCCCAAATTCTATGGTTACGCAGATATCGGCACTTTAATTATTGCATTACATGTATTGATAAAACTAATAGTAACCATAAATATCTTATGCACGGAAATCAACAAATAAAAATCTATTCACATACGTTGCAGGGTTGCCACGGAAATATAAAATACGCGGAGTGGTAATGAAAACCGTAGCCAGTAAGCCCCTAAATGTTTATTCTAGTATTACATCTTGAATCCTAATAATAATATCTAATAATCAACATTCAAAGAAATTAAGAAAAATAACAACAAATTCTATAGTAAATGTTCAAAGTGCAAACCATTTACGATTTGACAGTATCCAAGTCTTTTACAGAATTGTCCAATTGAATCACGTAAATATGTTTGTGGTAACAGATATATCTCTTCCAAAATACGATTTTGTAGAGTTTGTAAATCAACTGGTCTATTTTTGTAAACTTTATTTTTAAGGTATCCCCACAAGAAAAAAGTCTGGTGACCGGGGCGGCCATTCTATTGCTCCTCGACGTCCTATCCATCTCTGTGGAAACACTGTATCTAGATAGGTACGTACAGCTCGGGTGTAATGAGGGGAAGCATCATCTTGTTGATACCATATGTCATCAGAAGGTAACATTGGATTGTTAGGATTGGGAAATATGGCTGCTATAGCTGGCACAATATTATTTCTTAACAAGTCCAGATATCTGTCACCATTTAAATTACCTTCTACAAAAAAAGGTCCGATTATGTGATTATTAATAAGCCCCGCCCAGACATTTATTTTCTGCGGAAACTGTGTGTGTCTCTCTCTCATCCAACGCGGATTACCTCTACACCAAATATGGCAATTATGTCTATTTACTTCTCCGTTGAGGCAAAACGTTGCCTCATCAGAAAATACAATTTTTTTTTCAAAATTAACATCAACGTTCCTTTTTTCTTCAACTATTTCACAGAACTGCAATTTGCGGTCTGGGTCATCTTCTGTAAGTTCTTAACTGTAGTGAATTTTATAAGGTTTCATTTTTTCTGACTTCATAATTATTCTTACCACGGACGTTTGAGCGATATTGTTATCTAGTGCCAACTGGTTTGAAGATATTTGAGGATTTTCCTCAACTTGGAGTAGCACATTTAGTTTAGTTTCATCATCTGTAGTAGTTTTCGGCCTGCCAGGCTTAGGACAGTTTCTAACATTTCCAGTCTCTCTATACCTCTTGACAGTTTTGAAAACGGTTGATATGTTAATAACGTGTTGAGGATTCAATTCATTAAATATGCGTGTAGGTTCTTCGTACGTTATTTCCTAGTTGCCAAAGCCTCGTAAAATTAGGATTTGTATGCGTTCTGTATCACTAAGATATGCCATTTTATAAAGTGATTGACGTTAACTAATTTTGACAGTTCATTAATATTTATTTGCAAAGCATAGCCAGCTTTGTGAGAATAATTACTTATTTTGTAATTGTCGATATCTGCCTAACCATAGAATTTGGGAATAGGGTACCTCTTAGAAAAGTTAATCTAGAAGCTGAAAGGATTCATAAAATGATATATTATACAGGGTGTTCCATTTAAAAAATCAATATCTGCAGTCACTACGCTTTTCATAACCCCCCTGTAAGTTTTGTTGTATCATGAAAACATGCTCCTACGGCAACCTTGCAACACGTGTTAAAATATTTTTTTTATCTTCTTCCGTTTGTGAGATATTCAGATGTTTCCATACTTTAAACTAACCCTGTATAATAGAGCCAAAATCATTTTTTCTAATGGGAAAAAACTTAACCAAAATCAGATTTCAATAATAATAATCACCTGATAAAACTCATAGGCAAAGAAACTAGAGTTATCGAGAATGGATTATTTTCAACACCTAATACTGATAATAACAATAACTAATTTAAGTGATATTAATTTGATAATCTCAGTAATACTCTATGTCAAGGGTTTGTAAGAAAGAATTAAGAGAATTCATTGTCACTTGTTTGTGGAAAACCTGGATAAAAACATTTGATAATATCCTGATAACGAAAGTAATTGATTATTGGAAATTTCCCTTTTAACGTTGGTAACCAAATTTCACTGCATTTATTAGTACTATAGCACTTTATTCAATATTTCGAACCGACTTCAGTAATATTGATTACCCGATAGAATTTGTCCACGACCACTTAATAATAAGTTAATATTTCACCTCCTAACAAAAGGTATATGGTACCCATATATTATTATCTACTAGAGTGAATTATGGTTTATAATACACGCTTTTGCATTTAAATAGCATATTGCTATGACCACACAACATTCGGCTTAGGTGACTAGAGATGGGGGTACAATATGAAATAAACTATTAAATCTGCGTATTTTCTATAGGAAATTTGTTTCTGAAATATATCGTATCGATAAAATATCGAAATGTTTAGTATTGATACTTTTCATAACGATATTTTCTAGTATTGATAGTTTTAAAACAATATTTTTATAACGGTACGGTGTATCGATACTTTATACAGTATCGCTCATCTCCATATGTCCCATTTTTTGACGTACTCCAGAAATTTGCTAATATTGACGTTAGAATTGTCAATAATACCAAATGCCATATTAATACTTTCCGTTAAACAGTCGCATTATTTACTTAACTTCTATTTAATAAAGAACTCGAGGGTCGTGGACAAAGTATAGTATTCAACTCGCAATTTATATATCCGGTGAAATGAAAAATTAGAAAAAAAATGTAGATTCTGTGAGATGAAAGAAGAAACCTCCATCCACATACTTGCGAATTGCACCGCAATACAGAATCCTAGGGCACAGCACCTAGGAGATTATGGGATAGAATAGGGACATTTACCTAAGCTGAAGCCTGCGGATATCGGTTGGATACAATTGTGATTTTTTGGCAATTGTCTTTTTTAGTAGAGAACATTTTAAAACTAAAATAAAAAAAATTATCGAAAATGGCCCCATTGCATATTGGAAATTTTCCTTTTTAACTCAACCATAGAAAATAAGAAAAAGAAGAATGTAGATTCTGTGGCGTGGAAGAAGAAACCTCTATCCACATACTCGCGAATTTCACCTCAATTCAGAATCCTAGGGCACATCACCTAGGAGATTCAGAATCCTAGGCGACAGCACCTAGGAGATTATTGGATAAAAGAGGGACATTTACCTAAGTTGAAGCTTGCAGATATCCTAAAATTTCTCAGGAAAATAGGACTAAAGGAGCGACTAGTCTCTGAGACGTTCCTTAACTAAGTAGAAGTAAGGGGGCACAATATATCTTTCAGGTCTCAGGGATTGTCACCCCTTCATTCATACATACATGGAAAATAAGAGTGAATGAAAACAGAAAATACATTAAAAATAGGGAGTTTCATGTCAGGTATTTGCAAACATACTTGGAAGAGATGTATCATGTTCAATGAGAATCAACAAACATAATATTAGAAGAGCTCAATGGTAAAAGACGAAAAATTGATAATACAACTTGATACACAAAAATGTGTAGCTATTATTTGAGCAGAATGTAGTCACATTTGGTTAATAATGTTGAGAATAGAAATTTCCAATAATCAATAACCCCCGTTATCAGAATCGTATCATAAAATTTTATCCAGATTTATTCATGATGTATTTTCACCGCGACGGGGATTCGCTCCTATGTTTAAAATTTCCCACTTCACCAAGTCAGAGTCCTAAACCATCAGGCTATGAAGATAGGTGATACGTTATCAAGCTGTGGTATATTCACGAGTAGATCGTTTTATATGCATTTTTTTATCTACTGTGTATGATGTATGACAAAAGCAAAAGTGACGTTTTAATTAATTTATTGCTAATTAAAAGAATTTCAATAACTATACTGGTGTTTAATTGTTATTAGGTACTAGAAAATCTAATATGGAAAGTGAATCAGACAGTGAATTGAATGTTATCCCACTAAACATAAGAGAAGCTGCTCGAATAGTCTTTTTAAATTTATTGCCGGAGAAATCCAGAAAAAAAATGTATTCCTAAACAGGTAATTAATAGTTGTGTACAAAATATAGTATTTCACTCGCATATAATGGATATTATTCACTCAGGTGTTTGTGTCACTCGCCTGCGGCACGCGACATAAACGCACCATCGTGAATAATAGCCATTATTATATGCTAGTTGAATAATATACTATTCTGAGTAATTATTTGCGTTGATGAAAATCATTATCCTGAAAAATTAATTTATAGTTCTGTTTGGTATCCAAATTACCATATTATTTACCTTATCACTTATTCCAATTTCCTTGTCATTGCATACGTAGGGTGGGTAAATCCCAGCAAAAACTTGAATATTCTTGAATTTTCTCTTTTTGAATGTAGGTTTGAATGTTTTATTCGATTTTAAAAGTTGGTTACAATTTCCAAATGATATGTACTTTAAATTGTTTTCACCTGTGTACGTATATCCCATGATTTTGTAGTCATTGTCAGATGTACTGATAAATATTACGTTGTGGATAAAATACCTGGAATTCATATCGTTTAGACCATACATCTTTTCAAATTATACACGCATGCGGGCTAGTCAAAATTTCAATTTAGGCAAATATATAGCGAACCTTTAAGGAATAAACTTTGTACTTTGTATACTAATGCTCTCAGGGCGAGAATGAAAATTTGCAGCCACATGATCTATTTCAGTGGGTGGATAACTTAAATATAATTTTGTAAACTTACCATACAAAATCGCGAATCGGTCCAAAAATAGGGTTTTCCTATTTTTTTAAATAAAAAGACGGGTTTTGGACTGAAGCATAACAATGGAATAATAATAATAAGTAGATATAACATTCATAATCGGTAATCAACTAAGTACCTATTAACCCTAACGGAAATTCAGGCGCAAAGTAATGAATCGGTAGGTATGTGGCGGTTTCGGTTCTAAAATCGATATGGACTGAAAAAGTGAGTTAAGGGCCCCACAGATTACGATGCTATTAGACAATTTTAACTGTACGGTAAAAATTGTACAGTTAACATTGTAGGAAGGATATGCTCACGCGTTGGTGAAGGGCGAGAAAACATGGCCGATATCTGTCATAAACGTACCAGTGGCGTACGGTATTTAATAAAAGTACTAGAAACATTTTATGAAACTGCTTGGCTTTAAAGGTACGGTATTTTTTTAAAACACGGTATTTGCTAAAAATAAATAAAGTTGAAAATCGTACTTGATTTCAATGTGGATACGAAATAATTCAAAATCAGCACAAAACATACCCCAATGATCATTCTATTCATCAGTATTCTTATATTTATGTCGTATTTACAAACTCTATAAAAACAAGTAAACAAATATATAAAACTTGCTCCACACATAATTATATTTCATTCCGGACAGCAAACCAAGTATTTTTATATGGTTACATCAAACATTTTTTCTTAATTGTTACCTTGGTTATGTTCAGGCTAAGCTTCCGAAAAGCAAAATGACTAATACGATTATTAATTATTATATTGTTATTAATCAGTTACCTATAAACGTTAGCAATCACCTCTCATTTCATTTCATGTTCGGAAAATGAACAAACACAAAACACTACACTATTGAAAATCACAAAAAAGTATGTTAGTACTAAACATTATAGATATTGTCACGATTAACTATGAAAAAGCCACAGTTTAGTGATAAGAATAGGAAAATGGACTTTCGCTTAACACTTGTAATCTCCCTAGCAGAAGAATTATTACCAATAACTGTTTTTGAAGGTCTCGAATGTGAAAAAAAATTATCGGGAATTTACAATATAAATTGATTTTATTTGTAAGTAGCCGAGGTTTATTACTAAAATTTCAAAAACATTAAAAACGTTAATTCGTTTTCAATCATAACACCTGAAATTATGTCTACATAGTTTCAACAAAAGCTTAAAAAAAATGATCTCTGATTATTTTATAGCAAAAAAAATTACACATTGTATTTTTACTAGAGAATTTTACTTTGACGTTTGGTAACACTATTTTGTTACTAAAATGTGAAGGACATTGAAAAATATTATTAATTTTACACATAAGGAGAGACGTTTTTATTTAGATATTATTCATATAATATAAACGAGTAAATAGTTGGCTCTGAGTAACATTTGTTAACGTTTGCATTTGGCAGTTTTGTCTCGGTGATTTGGCAAACAATATTATTAATTATTGTCAAGTGAATGTGAAATTTTACAATAAACAACTTCAAAACAAGTATCTACAATGAACTGTTAAAGTTATAAAATATGTACTATGTGCCAGAAGATAAGTCACGTAAGCCAAAACCGTAGAGACTTGAAATTATTGTAATGTTTTTCTTATTTAAATAGTTTTCTTCCCAACCAGCATCGATACATACACAAAAGTTTGAAGTACATTACCAACTGACAAAAGTTATGTCCAGAATACATACTTCACTGTACGAAGTACGTATGCAGTACATTTTTGGAATGTACATTTTCCACAATGCAGTATATTCAAATTACGTACAGGAATTACATACTATAGACATACACATATACATACAGCTAATTAATAGTATGTATGTACATAAAACGTTTGTATTTTGTCTATGTTTGTCCACTGTACGTACACATAATTACTAATTTTTCAGTTTTTAATTTACTACTACCAGTTATTTTAAAGTGTACATGAATATAAAATTTCACAGATCTATTTTATTTTTGTGTAATTATTAAACTGTAATATTACTTTAACATAGCCTGAGAAACTGTCTACCAAAAAGGATAATCGTAACTGCGTCACATATCTGTTAAAATAAATGATCAACATATTAAAACAACCAAAAATTATCAATCAAAGTCCTAAGAGAAATAAAATAGTTGACAAAGAACAATTAATTCTTGCTTCTACACTGCTGTCACCTGAAGGTATAGCATCCAGTCAGCTCTCTGTCGGTCTAGTCTTCGCGTTCTTATAGCGCGCCATCTATTCGCGGGCAATTTATGCTATTTCCTACTCTGCTTCCTTAGCCTCTGTATACGTGCACAAAGTACGTTAAAAGTTTGTCTTAAGTACGTACTTACTACTTATCGTATAGTACGTACAACCAATGTCCTTTACTGTATGTACTTATTTTATACATATTTCGTTTACTATAAGACAAGGACGTAACGACTTAAAAAGAGTCTAAAATGTACGTACACTAGACATATTTTGCTGTTTGGGTTACGGCGGGCTAAAATTATACACACACCATGGCTAATTAGAGTTTGTTTAACCGGCCTTTGCCGTTACGTCATACATTGTCCAGCTTTATCTCTCATTCATGAAATGGATGAGACGGAATTATGACATCTTCTATAAGTTTCTTGTGGCATTACTTATTCTTTTTTCTTATTTTTTTGGGAATAAAACCACAATAATGTTTTTTAATTTTTTATTTCGACGTTTCGGTAGCGTTCCAGCTACCGTTGTCAAGATGAACTAATATAGAAATAATTCTTGGTCCCTATCTGACACAACGAAAAAATTTGACAACTAGACAATCAATAATATTTTGAAGTTTAAGACTACAAATTCAATGGGATTCGACAAAAATAATATTGAAAGAGTCCAATAATAAAAGACGAAAAATCAAAGAAAGTGCTTTAATACAACTAAATTCAGATAAATGTGTAGCTAGTATTTCAGCCGAATGTAGTCAAATTTGGTTACCAATGTTAGAAAGAGAAATTTCCAATAATCAATTACCTGCGTTATCAGGATAGTATCATAAGTTTTTATCCAGGTTTTCTTATGATTTATCTTTGGAATGGTTGTTAATCGATATACACTTCAATACACAAAATCACCAAACTGAGTTATACATATTTTGAAAATAAAAATAATCATACACAAAAAAGTAACAACAAACGCGTTTTTATTAACAAAATTTCCAAAATAAGCGAAAAAAAGCGCTATCCCAATAAAAACCGTTCCTGGAACGTGCACTTCACTGGATTCCATTTCTAGTGGACTACATATCGTTAGAATGTCATAAAATAAAATATTTTATTTCACATTTTACCAGAGGTGTGATCTACTATGAATGGACCTTAATAAAATTTGACAACAAAGTTTTGTAGTCTTAAACTTCCAAATATTATTGATTGTCTAGTTGTCAAATTTTTTCGTTGTGTCAGATAGGGACCAAAAATTATTTCTATATTAGTTCATCTTGACAACGGTAGCTGGAACGCTACCGAAACGTCGAAATAAAAAAACATTATTGTGGTTTGATTCCCAAAAAAATAAGAAAAAAGGAATTATGACGTCATTAACGTATTTCTTAACTAATGTCGACGTAAATTTTATTTGTTACTTTTGACAGTTCAGTTGTCATATTTTGATTTGTTCAGTATTTTTGGTCATTTTTGCCTTTTTCAATTAAATTTTCATTGGAATGCCGCTTTTACCGCAGTCTGAAACGTAAGTATCTACCTATATTCGTTCCTTTTTCCTGTTTTTATTGGGAGTTTTTTTCAGAAAGAAATTTATTTATTGCCTGTTTTCTCCCATACATATGTTTTTTTGCATTTCTTAGGAATACTTACGAAATTGTTTCTCACAATGACACAGACAATAATTACTATACAAAAATATGAGCATATAGATATTCTATCTAATTTTACATACCTAACCTTAGGGTTGACCCCAAAAATATAATCGTTTATTTTTAATATATATTATAGGTCCGTAATTTTTTAAATTCAGTAAAAAATCATGCTCAGGGGCGTTAAACATCCTCATGCTAGAAATTTGAAACAAATCAGTTAAAAAAAAACGGGGATTTCAAAAGGCGAAAATGACCAAAAATACTGAACAAATCAAAATATGACAACTGAACTGTCAAAAGTAACAAATAAAATTTACGTCGACATTAGTTAAGAAATACGTTAATGACGTCATAATTCCGTCTCATCCATTTCATGAATAAGAGATAAAGCTGGACAATGTATGACGTAACGGCAAAGGCCGGTTAAACAAACTCTACCACTGATTTATTGAAGAAACACTTACACACTATAATAAACTTAATTTATATACACACTACTTAATGTCTACTTATTTATCTACACTCGGTATAATTATTGTCCTAATTTATCTTCAACACTTACATATTGCACTATTTATATTCACTATGCGATTCACTATAGATCACCGATTCACTGTTTACTGAAAAACTTCTCCGACTCACTCTAAAACTGGCGTATATATAGTCCTTCGCAACTTTAAAACCTTCTTGAATTTTACCGCCTCTTCGTATGCGGAGCTTCCAGAATAGTCGGGAATAAACCATCGCATTCGCCAAAATTCAAAGTTCACGACAGGACCGGCTTCTGAATTACTGACGATCTGGTCAAGTCTATCTTCGTCACTTTCTTCTTGAATAGTCCTAACTTTGTTATATACTGAAACCTTCGTGGCTGCTTCTTATTCAAGAGCAGCAGACAATGCATTGACCAATGTTTTGAGATGAGCTAAACGAAGCATCCTCTGAATATCAGGGTCACGTAATTCATCAATAAGGGCCTGAATTCCAGTGAATGCCCAGACATTCCATCATGTTTTCTTGTGCTGATGGATAAGCAAATCGAACTAGTCGGGCGATATCCACTTCATACTCTCGAAGAGTTTCGTCACGTTTTTGCCTTCGGTTCTTCAGCTGGGGTTGGTACAAGTGTTCTAGATGTTCGTGCCCATATCGCATGTCCAGCCTGTTCTGCAGATGCTCGAAGTCATCCATTTCTTCAAGAGGTATCGTCCGAAGTATATCTAAGGCACCTCCCCGAAGCGCGATGGTCAAGTTCACTGCCTTCTCCCTGTCGGACCAATTATTCGCTCTAGCGGCTGCTTTAAACTGTTTAACATAGTTGGTCCACGACATCTTTCCGTCGAACGTTTGAGCCTTGACTCGAGCAAAACTGCCAACGTCTTCTATCTTGGGGAGCGTTTCTGGTTTTATTTGCTCTATCTTTTCTTCTCCTGCTGGCATGTCTTGAGTCTGCTATTTTCCTCTCTAACTCCTGGATTTTCCCTTCCATTGTTGTTATTTTATTCTCGATTTTATCGTCCACCGTTGTGATCTTTTTCTCCACTTTCTCAATATCTGATTATTTTCAACTTCAGCGGCAATGCCATTTTTTATTGATAAGATATCGGCAGATATTATGTCGTTCTTCATAGCAGAAATCTTCTCATCCATAGCGGAAATGTTAGCAGAAATATAGTTCTTTATAGTAGAAATCTTCTATTCCATATTAGCAGAAATTGACAAGATTAAGTTGGAAGCCTCGTCGTTGAATAAGTATGTCTCCGGATCCAAGCCATCACTTTCCAGTGCTATTTTCAATCTTTCAACTAATTCACCCTTCCTTCCGGACGTTTCCAACTCGCGATTTTCCAATTCTCCTTTTAGTTCCGTCACTTTCAGGTCACTTAGTCTCTTAGCCATTTTTACGTAACTATTTATGTATATTACCCCACACCTAACACCCATGTAATGTTTTTCCTATTTATTTAAATAGTTTTCTCACGGTGGGATAAAATTACACACACCTTATGGCTAATTACTACTGATTTATTGAAGAAACACTTACACACTATAATAAACCTAATGTATATAGACACTACTTAATGTCTACTAATTTATATACACTCGGTATAATTATTGTCCTAGTTTATCTTCAACACTTAAATATTGCACTGTTTATAGTCACTCTTTAACTCACTGTAGATCACCGATTCACTGTTTACTGAAAAACTTCTCCGATTCACTCAAAAACTCACGTATATATAGTCCTTCGCAACTTCAGAACCTTCTTGAATTTTACCGCCTCTTCGTATGCGAAGCTTCCAGAATAGTCGGGAATAAACCATCGCATTCGCCAAAATTCATAGTTCACGACAGGACCGGCTTCTGAATTACTGAGTTCGTAACACCATAACCATTTTTTTCTACTCCTGTTTTATAATATACTTATTAAAAGACTAAAATCTGTATCATAATGATATTCATTATGATACAAATTTTCATTATGATACAGATTTTTAAGCCAATAGGAATGCGACATTCGCACAATATTCAATATAGCCATGGATACCTGGTTGACATTGACATTGGAATAAACAAATTTGGAAACTTGGGCAAGCAAATTGCCACCTTTTTAGGGCTTCCCAATCCCAATTTATATACGGGACACTGCTTTCGTAGAACATCTGCAACCTTATTGGTAGATGGCGGCAGTGATATTACCACCTTAAAAAGACACGGTGGTTGGAAATCCACTACGGTTGCAGAGGGTTATATTGAAGAAAATATCCAAAATAAAATAAATGTATCGAATAAAATTTTTAATTCAATTGAAAGTAGGAATGAAACAAACTTTAACATGCCCTCCAGTTCAACAACCATCCGAACAAGATCAGCCCCCCCAAATAAATTTTACAAATTGTACAATAAATAATTTATGCACAAAGAAGATTAAAGAATTAATATTATTATGTTCAAAAGTTTTAAATTTATTTGTTGTACAATTTGTAAAATGTATTTGTTGAAGTTCCTTTCATTGTTCTTGTTTTTTATAATAAATGATAATTATTAATTAAATAATTCTTATTAATCGGAGTAGAAAAAATATTGTATGCAACTTTCATGTAATGGCCATTAATACACTCGCATATTATATACGAAACTCGCCTGCGGCTCGTTTCGTATCCTACAACATGCTCGTGTCTTAATGGCTATCATTACATGATCGTTGCATAAAATACTATTATTGGATTGGTTTATGGACGAAAATATTCTTGAAGATCAGAAAGAACTAACAAAATTATCGCGATAATCTCCCGTTGCTACAGGTAACGTAAACAAAAAGGTGCCTTCTAATTGGTTGAAAATAAATATATGAAATTTTCAACAATATATCAATAATGACAGAACTTTATTTCTTTAATGTGCTTGCTTCATTGGATTCTGTCTATTAACATTATTTTTACAATTTCTGAATATTAAAAGATGAACACTTTTCCAAATATGTTATGGGGTTCCTTCAAGCCGACAACGTCGTGCGAAAGCCGTATTATTCAATTGGTGAAGATTTATCAAATATTCCACTGCTATGCAACCACCTGACTTGCTATTGGCAAGCGCGTGAGTGTGTTCTTCCTTCTCACTTCGACTATTGACTGATATTGATTATCCAGTGGCGTTGGTATTGTGAATTTCTTATTGTTAATAATTCTGCTGCTAAGGTGATAATCAAAAGTCCATTTTCCTATTATTATCACTACATACATAGCAATTTGGCTTTTTCATATTTAAACGTGGCAATGTCTAATGTTTTCGGACACATTCCCTTCACAGCTTCAGATAAGTTTGCCAAAATGTTTTAACAAATATAAAAGCTCACATAAATAGGAAATATTCATTGCAACCGTACGTCTATTTCCTATAGGTATGATAAAGATACAATTAATAGTAGTCGTCATTGATGTTAAACAAGCTTATGATAGGTTAAGTAGACAATAACTGTACAAAGCATACAAAAAATCTGTGTCGTGCCATGAAGTAGTGAAAGTAAAAAAGAAGAGAAAAGAGCAGGAGTATTGCTTTCCAGCAATCACAACACCGTCGAAATCTGGCTCATGAATTTTTTAAACAAAAAAACGTTGGATTTCTCAACTGGCCCTAAGGGGAGGAAAAAATTATTAATTAGTGGAGAGTACAGATTTAAATTAGCCGAAAGATTCGAATTATACTTGCACGTACAACAGCGGTGTAGCACCAAAACAAAGAATACTTATAAACAATAGAATAAAAAATTCTTATGTTTGTCGAGCTCGAGGTGTACCTAGAAGAATGCTGTGGAATTTGAAATGATAGTAAAACTTGTTTTAACCATAAAAATCATTCTATTTAGCAGACAGAGGAGTAGAAAAAGGTTTAAAATGGAATTATTTGAGATAATTGGCAGCAATAAATTGCAGAATCGCAACGATCTACCGTTGCAAGATCTAACACAAACTGAAAAATGTTACTTATTACCTGAAAAGTATTTCCAAAATTCTCTGGTCCTGATGGTTAATTTTCAAAATAAATGTAGATGTCGGGTCAAGTTGGTTGGACATTAGGGTAGGCCAGAAATGATTTTTAATTTTTTTTTTCTTAGTTACCATGAAAATCTCATCCGACATGACAAAAAAAAAGCTCTGGTAAGACCTGAGCTCTTAATATTAATATTAAGAGGTGCCTCACTGCTATTTTTGATTTCCCATTTAAATAACACAGGAAATTTTGTTTTTTTTGTTTGAATTTTTACTGGACACAAACAAATAATTGTTTAGCGTGAATCAACACATATTCTTATAGGAAATTTACCGATCTACAAAAAAGGTTTAGAACATTTTTTGGCTGAGTCAACTCATTTAAAGTTATTTGTTGTTAAAGTCCAACAGAAAATTATAAAAAATGATTTCCACAATTTTTCATCCTATATTACAAATTAATGGCTAACAAACATAACAAATCATATTTTTTCGATTTATCTTCTTTTTATTTAATTAATTCATAAAAAAAATTTATGCAATCTTATCATGCTGAACTTAATTGTTAATTTTCATTACTATGTTTGTATTTTACCGCTTAAGTCATTGTAATTATCGATCTTAGCGACACCTATGTGGCAATATAAGTAAATAAATATTATTCAAAGTTACGTCAATCTCTCCAACTTTGTTTACTGTCTGATATTTTGTGTCGTTTTGATTCGTAGTTGATTATTGTCTTTAGTAACAGAAAAGTGAAATGTTTTAATATTGCAATTTTTTGCTGTTTTCTAAAAATGAGCTGCAAACCGATTTACTTAATTGGTGCTCCCAACCCTTATTAATTTACATTTCCTGAGAGTCAAAAGCAAATAGGACACATTATTTTTTCAGGAAACGATTAATGTTTCTAAGTCATCACTTACACAGAGTAGAGTTCTAAGTTTTTGTTTAAGTTAAGTACTTGAAAAATTGATTTGATTAAACGATTATCGATATTTTGTGAAAATTTTATGGTTGAGTCTCTAAACACTCGATAAGTTTTACGAAAAATATGATTTGTTATGTTTGTTAGCCATTAATTTGTAATATAGGATGAAAAATTGTGGAAATCATTTTTTATAATTTTCTGTTGGACTTTAACAACAAATAACTTTAAATGAGTTGACTCAGCCAAAAAATGTTCTAAACCTTTTTTGTAGATCGGTAAATTTCCTATAAGAATATGTGTTGATTCACGCTAAACAATTATTTGTTTGTGTCCAGTAAAAATTCAAACAAAAAAAACAAAATTTCCTGTGTTATTTAAATGGGAAATCAAAAATAGCAGTGAGGCACCTCTTAATATTAATATTAAGAGCTCAGGTCTTACCAGAGCTTTTTTTTTGTCATGTCGGATGAGATTTTCATGGTAACTAAGAAAAAAAAAATTAAAAATCATTTCTGGCCTACCCTATTGGACATATATAGAAATTTGAATAAATCTTCAGCGTTACCATCAATATTAATGATATAAAACAATTTCACAGTTTTGTACTGCTTGTTAATTAAAAATGAATAATCATTCAATTGATAATTATAATATACCCGATGTCCGATTACATCTCTGACGTTATTATTGTTAATTGAAACAATAACTTCATGTTGGTTTAAATTATCGAATAAAAGTTTACTGACGCATTTATCTGGTATGAAGATGCTCTTAGACAAATTGTTAATATTATGAAATAACGAAGAGTCTGCTAAGGTAATAACACCAAAAAATATAATAAACATTTCGAATTGAAAAACTTTTTAAAGATTATTTCCGTTAACTACCTAATCTTTGTTTGTATTATCTGTAATTATAGCTTTTTTAGTAGAGTAACAATCCATTCGACTAATGGATTTGGGAAAGTATTAAATATGACTCCTCCCGCCTTTTTATATATACAATATTATATCCCACTTCGTTGACCTACTTCCCTCTCCCATTAACGTGTGACGTTATTTACGGATGGTGCTTTACCTAAAATGTGTTTTAAACTTTATGTTTAAAATAAATGTAGATGTTCCATGATATTCATTGTATGTTAAGGACCATCCACAATCAATTTGGTGGCGAGGCGTGCCAGGACAATGACGTTTAAACGTTAGTAGGTATAGTTAACAGAAGCAAACATGAGCCCCGGAAAATATGCGAACTAAAATAAGGTCATCGCAACGAGCCAATCAGGAGCTAATGTTAACGAACGTACATTAGTAATTTGTTAACATAATCGAAATAATATGACCGAGTGATTTCATCAACATACATGATTTTATTCATTTTTAGTGTCTGTATCAGTGTTGTCAATGCGAGGAGGTAGTTTTATTTTTGGTCCAATATAAATGTTTTTATTAATATTTAGAGTTACATTTTTAGCAAGTTTGAATTTGTTTACATATCTCTTAACAGTTGACACTTATGGTATCGATGTTTGGTTATCGATTTTAAATATCGATTGTTACTACAAAAATACAACTACAGCGACATGAACACGCCCACCATGGCTCATGTTTGCTTCTGCGGACTGTATATTGGTATTACTGACATGCGCGCCGATTTAAATAAGCAAAATTGCTAGCTGTAAGATTTTTCGGTGGTTTTTCATGCTCTTTATCATGGAACAAATAATTTAGGTACCCTAACCCTATTTAATTTTATGATTTTTGTAAACAAACATGCATTATTTTCTTATTTCGTTATTATATCAATTTGTTGCCTTTGATAAGTAGTTACTACGTGAACATGGATTGGAATATTAGTACTAAAGAAGTGCAATTGTTGTTAAAGAGTTAATTGCTTTCACAATTTGTTTGATTGCTTTTCAAAAAACGACAATTGGTTAGGCCGGCGGGTGTCAACCGGGCTCCAAACGACCCTATTTACCTGTATTGCCGAAAAGGTCACTTAATCCTATCCGTCAATCGGGCACTAAAAATACGAAGGTGGTTTGGTAGGGGTAGGTTTGGTTGGGTTATTATTGAAAATTATTATAATTTATTCTACAAAAATTGACTAAAAATACGAAGGTGGTTTCGTAGGGGTAGGTTTGGTTGGGTTATTATTGAAAATTATTATAATTCATTCTACAAAAATTGACTAAAAATACGAAGGTGGTTTCGTAGGGGTAGGTTTGGTTGGGTTATTATTGAAAATTATTATAATTTATTCTTCAAAAATTGTCTAAAAATTGAAAATTATTTTTACAAGCAGGTAGTCAGTGCCCGGTTGATGATGCTCCTTTTAAGGATTAAAAATTCAGGAGCCCGGTTCACCTATCGGATTATTTGCTACTACCTGCTTGGTGCCCGGTTGGTATATCCGCCCGGCTAGGCGTCCTGGAAGGTTTAGACCAAGAAGATTTATATTGAGAGGTTGAACTCTATATTTCACAGATACCTCAATAGTTAAATAGCAATAGCAAAGATATGATTGAGAATGCACCTTAAAACGGGTGAGTTTCACTGATATCTGAAAAATCTGTCCCTTTTCTTCTACTAATTTCTTGAGGAAATTTTCAGAGTAGAGTAGTTCCTTTAGATTATACTTTAAACTTTATTTTTAGGTATTTTAAAAACGTATGCCCATAATTTTTTTAACCATACCCGTAAAAGAAACGCGTTTTTTCTACTAATCGTTTTTGGTGACTTACGTTACTTTGGCAAATACCTATCGATATGTTACATTTGGCGTACTCCTGAATTTTATTAATTTTGACGTTAGAATTGTCGATAATACCAAATTATTACTTTCCGTTCCACACTCGCCTTATTTAATAAAGTATAGTATTCTACTCGCAATTCATTGCCATTATTCACTCGGGTGCGTGGATAATGGCTATCATGAATTGCTCGTTTAATGATATACTATTTTCTCAACGCTTTATTCGTGTTTGAAAATGATATTGAACTAAAAACAAGAAGTATAGACAGTTTATTTTGTATTTTTTGCTGATGATTTGCAAATGTTTTCATTTCTAAGGTCGCGTGGTTGCTAGTGCAGCAGGGCCGGTTCAAGCCACAAATTTGTATTTTTTAATAGTTGTTTATGCAAATGTTTGTTAATTTTCTCGTATATGTATTTTTAAAGCGAAGAGTATTCATCTTTGACGTGTATATATTGTTCATAACTCGTTCTTTGCATTTTTATTCACTGAAAAGTCCCCTCCCCCCCTCGTATCTTTTGAACGGCTACACTTACATTAATAAAATTTGAAGTGTGAAAATAAAGTGTTGTAAACTTCTCTACGAATGGTAACAGGTGACGTAATAGTAATAGATGTCGTCACAGTGCCACTCTGGCCAATAATTTTAAATAGGACCTTATGGCAAGTGATATCTCGTTTGAAAGGCATTGACATTGGCTACATAGCCATATTAATTTTGTTTGGGTTTAAACTAATTTTGACGGATAAATTAAATAAATACCAAAATTATTGAAATTATTTTTTAAATTTAATTAATCAAATATCAACAATGGATTCTTATAGCAAGTGTTCGAAATGTGCTCGGTCTACTTCCTGACAATATTACATCCTATTAGTAAACTCTTGTCGAACTCGTTCGAATGTGTCAGCTGAAATTGCATTGCATTCTTCAATAATTCTTTCTTTCAAAACGCCAATGCTATCTGGTGCCTTAGTATAAACCTTGGATTTCAAGTACCCCCATAGAAAAAAATCTAATGGTGTCGGATCTGGTGACCGAGGTGGCCATTCTATAGGACCTCGCCGGCCGATCCATCTAGGAAACGTCTTACTGCACCATAATAATGTGCAGGAGCACCATCTTGTTGAAATGTTATTTCCAGATGGCCGAATTCATCTGGATTATCTTCCATAATTTCAAGAATTAACGGCTCAATTGCATTTTGTAACATCTCCAGATACTATATAATATTAAAAATATGACACACTTCTTCATGAGCTCTAACACGATCACCATAACCGATCATCATAAAAATTTCAATACGCTCTTTTTCACTTAATTGAACCATTCTAAATTGTAAAATTTATTTCTGTCAATTAGAATTTGACACTTTGGGAACAAAATACGTACTAAACAGTACTCGTTTATTTATTACTATGCATACAAACAACATCAATTAGCTTATCTAAATAATTTTTTGCTCTAATGCAAAAAACTCAAAGGGGGTTGATTAAAGTGCTAAATTCCTCGTTTTTACAAAAATTTTTACACTAAACTCAGTATGCATAAATTCAAAATAACGAGCTCTTTCAAAATCTGTAAAAAAATATAGGGTGTCCTAATTTAAACCGGAAGTATAGTATTAACAAAAAAATGTACATCAGATGCATTTTGTTCCATTGCACTTACCTGCAAATTTTCATAAATATCGTTCTTTTCGTTTAAAAGATATTTACTTGGTTTCATACTTTATTCCAACCTCGTTTATATACAGGGTGAATCACGATCAACGGGATCGAGGTTTATAGCGAAACGATACAAGTTTCAAAATGTTTGTCACTACTACAGTAGTTTGTACATTCATATAGGCTACATTTTAAAATTATTTTGAAATATACAGAATGTTCCAATAAAGTGTGGCGTATCATTTTTTCTCATGGGACACCCTATATTTATATTGCATTTTCTGATTGCCCTTAAAAATAAAAATCTCATAATGGTTCCCTACACCTAAATACAGAGGGTTCCGAGTTATGCTAACATATCGAAAACAACTAATAACTCATTAATATAACAAATTCTAGCAAATTTTTTCTTACATCTAAATAGTTGGACATTCGTTGAATGTATTCTACGATTGAGAACTAAACATCTCTTTAGGGTGTTCAGCATTTTCAGTTTCATTATTAGATTATTCATTGTGTAATATCTGGCTTATCTTAAATGGAACACCCTGTATTTTAATAATTCACCATGTTCAAAAAAATGTCCTTTTTCGAATGGTGTAAGGGTGTCCCATATTTTTATAACGGTTCGGTGTATCGATACTTTACACAGTATCGCCCATCTCCATATGTCCCATTTTTTGACGTACTCCAGAAATTTGCTAATATTGACGTTAGAATTGTCAATAATACCAAATACCAAATTGATACTTTCCGTTATACACCCGCATTATTTACTTACCTTCTATTTAATAAAGAAATCAAGGGTCGTGGACAAAGTATAGTATTCAACTCGCAATTTATGGCCATTATTCTCTCGGGTGACTTGCGCACTTCGCCTACGGCTCGGGACTCAAACGTCACTCTGCACGAATAATGGTTATCATAAATTGCTCGTTTAATAATATACTATTATAAACGAAGAAATTATAAATACAGAGAATGGATCAGTTTTAACACGTCCTAATCCCAATAAATTGAATGTTAAACACTAAACAATATCGTATGTTAAGGGTGTATCAAAAAAAAATAATAAAGTTGTAAATTAATTCAATATTCGAACTACTTTTGAATCCATCAATACTCTGAGATATATTCTAACAAGAACTAAACTAAAAAATGAAGAACAAGCTTCAAAATTTGCAAATATAAAATATCCGGTGAATGCGAAAAATGTTATTTTTGGTGAAACAACTGAACCATGGGAAATTAGAAGAAAAATGTAGATTCTGTGAGATGAAAGAAGAAACCTCCTCCATCCACATACTTGCGAATTGCACCGCAATACAGAATCCTAGGGCACAGCACCTAGGAGATTATTGGATAGAATAGGGACATTTACCCAAGTCGAAGCCTGCAGATATCCCAAAATTTCGCAGTGAAATAGGACTAAAGGAGCTACTAGTCTCTGAGACGTTGTTCAGGAACTAAGTAGAAGTAAGGGGGCACAATAGATCTCTTAGGTCTCAGAGAATGTTACCCCATCATTCATACATACATGGAAAATAAGAGTAAATGTACACAGAAAGTACATTAAAGATAGGGAGTTTCATAAGTCAGGTATTTGTAAACATACTTGGAAGAGATGTATCATATTCAATAAGAATAACATAATATTAGAAGAGCCCAATAATAAAAGACGAAAAATTGATAATACAACACGATACACAAATATGTGTAGCTATTATTTCAGCAGAATGTAGTCAAATTTGGTTAATAATGTTAAAAAGGGAAATTTCCAATGATCAATAATTCCAACTTTTCTCATGATGTATTGTTGGAATTGTTGACGCGTTTCACTAGCAACAGTTCTAAAATAAGCAAAAAAGCGCAATCCTTAAATAAATCATTCTTGTGCACTTCACCTATCAGATAGATCGATTTGACGAGGTGGCTAATCGGCCTATTCCACTTCGAGCTTTTCAGATCTACTATAGTCCTCTTAATATACATCTACATCCTTCAGCCCACGGCTTTGACAGTTTTCCTCTTTCCTTATTAGGTCTTATGTAAAAGTTGGTGAATGTCCTCTAATGGACTGCTTCTCCTGCCGCCGTTCTGGTGAGGTTACTCACCATTCTATAGATTTTTATGCCATCTACTTCCTTGTGACCATATTTATTGTCGACTTTGCGACGCCGCAGAAGGGTTTCGATCCAATGAATGCCATTGATGAGCCTTGTCTGGCCGTTTCATCCGCCAATTCGTTGCCCTCATGACCCTCGTGTCCTCGGACATAAGGTCTACTACCATGACCTTGCAATGGTCTCCAATTGCATTTAAGGCATCTATTGTATGCAATTCCATACCTGCCTAAACTTGACCTCTTTGGAATCAAGTGCCTTCAGTGCAGCTTGGCTATCGGTGAAGATGGCAACTAAACGGTACGTCCTTTTCTGCCTTTTAGTTTCTTCAACGCAGTGGTGAAACTCCGTCACTTCTGCTTGGAAAGTTGTGACGTCCTTAGATGGGCTCGTAGGAATGGCTATCCCTTATTTTAGACCAACAACTCCGGCTCCTACACCTACTTCTGTCTTGGAGCAGCCTGTATCTCAGCTTGCTTCAGCCTGTATGGGTACGCCTTCCTTCAAATCTTACCTACCTGTTATAGTTATTTGAAACTCATTATTGAAGCTATATCTCGTGACGGTTGCGTCAATGGGTTGCCCCGCTAGGACATCCGTTCATAGCTCCTTGATAAGGTTTCGATAATCAACATAGTGGATTTGGCTTGTGTTGTTGATTTTGCAGTAGGCTATGAGTAACAGATCTGGCTTCGCCTTGTACAAAAATGTGTGGTGGACGCAGATTCAGCAAGACTTCCATCGAACTTATGGGATTGGTTTTTACGTGTAATTAATATTACTGAAGTTGGTTCGAAATATTGAATGAAGTGCTATAATACTACTAAATGCAGTGAAATTTGGTTACCAACGTTAAAAAGGGAAATTTCCAATAATCAATTACTTTCGTCATCAGGATACTATCAAATGTTTTTATCCCGGTTTTCCACAAATAAGTGACAACTAATTTTCTTAATTCTTCCTGACAAACCCTTGACATACATCAGTATTACTGAGATTATCAAATTAATATCACTTAATTATTATTGTTATTATCAGTACCTATTAGGTGTTGAAAATAATCCATTCTCGATAATTCTAGTTTCTTTGCCTATGAATTTTGTCAGGTGATTATTATTATTGAAATCCGACTTTGGTTAAGTTTTTTCCCATTAGAAAAAATGATTTTGGCTCTATCATTATATTTATTTTACTATATTTCTTGTTACGCTTATAGAATGATTGGACCCACTTGACCGTTCCGGTACGGCACGGGACGTCGTTCACCGGAAAATATCACCAGAGCCGGGGCCCTGCACAATATAGAATTAAACTTTTGACTCTATTCACACGGCTTTTGTCGACAATTTCTTTATAAAAACTTCAATATCTTTCGAACGAATTTATACTCAGAAGTGAAAAAAGAGTAGTCGGTAGTATTTGAGACTTTCGACTGATGTATACTGAAATAATAGTAATCTACTGTAGAAACCGACCAGTAGAATTCTATAGTGTGTGGAGTGTAGAAAGAAATGACGGTTAAATGCGTTTCGTCCGTCATTTTGCTACAAATATTCCATACGAAGCGCATTTAACCGTCATTTCTTTCTTCTCTTGTAGGTCACACTATTTTATGGCGTTCGGTAGCCTGAACGAATTCTGGGCTATTTAAAACTTCTGTCTGTGTTGAATAAACGATTTCAATATTTTTCTGCTTCTTACTTGTGATTTATTGATGATATATTTTGGATATGGGTTTTAAAAACTTTCTTACCAGTGTTCACCACAGGTATATTGTATGGCTTGTACCAGTGCACTTACCTAGCAGCATCAACTACCTATTTGCTAAGTAACACTTTTCACTTGCTTATTTATTGTTATACTCACTTTATATTAGTTTAGTTTACTTTTTATTTCTTCTTGAATATTTTTGCTTAAATTTTTAATTTCAATATCTTACAAAAATTATGTCTTCCTCCTTTCTTAGAAGTTTCTTAACCAGTTGTTGATTTTTTCTTTCGTTTTTTTCAACAAACTATCTTAGATTTTATTTTAAAATTGTTTCTATCAATTATTGTCTTGGAAAATTCTAGTCACTAAATTATTATTTTGTTTTTTGATTATATTGATAGTTATCTGATTCGGATAATCGGCAAAAACTCGACGAGCAGTGTTTAGCTTGTTCAATTCAGTAAGAAGGGCGAAACTAAATTGCCCTAGTACCACTTCTAGGCCCAAATGTGAAACAATTTTATTTTTCCATTATTGTATTCGTTTAAATACGAGATCTGATTACCAAAAATTAATAAAAAAAGAAAAAAAGGGAAAAACATGATTAAAAAGAATAAAATTTCGGGTTTCTAACATCATTTCATTCGATGCTTTTATGACTAATCCGAAATAGTCGTAAATTCGTGAAATAAACCTTAGATCAATTTTAGGTTATAACGTTCTAAATTGCAGTGTTAATTTTTTTTCAATTTCAACTTTACAATCATCACTCTTTTAGTTGGTTTTCTGTTAATTTTTTATTTCAAAATTTGTGTTCCTGTTTTACTGTTTTTCATTGTATGACATTAATTATTTAATATATAGGGTGTATCAAAAAACTAATATTTACATATTATTATTTTCCATTCTAAACGTTTTTCTAACTTTTGAATGTTTATTTTAGTTGCATGACGGACTTATGTGATATATTTTATACTCTTCCATTATCAAAAAATAAATTATTCTGAAAATCAAATGACAGAGTGGGTTGTACAGGTATCTATTAAATTACATGGTTATTCAATCTTTACTATTATTATTGGGTTCCTATTCATACCATAACAATACATATATTTACAAGACTATATAAATGCCTAACACATTTCCACATAAATTGAATTGAAAGTGATTAGGTTTAATGAAGGTATACAATTTAAACATTTTTTCACCTTAAAATTAAGCCATTTTATGCTGTAGTGCCCCCAAGGTAAATAAAACGTTGGGTTCCAGATTGTTTTCCAAAATATCTTAGACAAAATAAATAATCGTCAAAATTAATTTGGTTTTTAACAACATTATAGTTCACCCATTTAAATATTTTCGTGCCGCCTATATTTTGTAAATTGATTATAATAAACTCCTCCCTAATTTTTTCCTGCTGCAAATGTTTTCTTTTTTATCACGTTCATCTATGAATGAAACATTGTTAAGCATTAAACAAAATATCGACGTACAAAGAGCCGAAGAAGTTAAATTAGTTAATAATGTTGGAGCATTTCTTTTCAATTCATGTAACAACAGAGAAAAGGCAGGAGAGATAGAGTCCGTTCGAGATGCTGGTATTCTTAGTGCCCTTTGTGCATTGATATGTTGCAATGTGCAAGATTCTAACTATATGGCTATTGCGAGCTGGAATTATGAATGCTGCTGATAAATCTTTCAATTTACGAATATTCCTAAAGCATATATTAAATATATTTAATACCTATCCCTTGATAGCTTACCATTACCGGACTTCGAAAGAATGCCATTCAATGGTACACAGACAGCTCAAAAGCAATAGAAGGAACTGGGATAGGAGTGTACGGTCCAGGATCCGAGCACTCTGAAAGCTTGGGGAAAACCCTAGGTATTTTTCAAGCGAAAACTCACGCCATTAGAAAGTGTGCCCAGTTCAATATTGACAAAGGATATAGAAGGGAAAATATTATCATAAAGTCGGATAGTCAAGGAGTCATTAAAGCACTGAACTCTTATGTAATCAGTTCCAAAATGGTGTGGGAGTGCCTAGGCATACTGAATGAGCTAGTCGAGAACAATATAGTAACCTTACTGTGGATTCCAGGAGACACTGGAATAGAAGGGAATTAAATAGCAGATGGAATAACAAAGAGGGGGACTGGAAGACCCTTTCGGGGGCTGGAACCCTTTTGAGTTATCAGCTCCAATGTAATATTGGGAGAAATAGGCAAAGCCGAAGAAAAGAGATCTGACCATTGAAAATATCTAGTAGAACTTAGACAATCAAAGATTCTGGTGGGTGACTACAACCCGTTGAGATCAAATGTCAAAGTAAAAAGGCACTAAGAGTTTTAACTGGGATCCTAACGGGACATTGCCGCCTGAACAGTTACCTGAAAATGCTCAAAATAGTGTAGGAAGAATGTAGATTCTGTGGCATGGAAGAAGAATCCTCCATCCACACACTTGCGAATTGTACAGCAATTCAGAATTCTAGGACAAACACCTAGGAGATTATTGGATAGAAGAGAGACATTTACCTGAGTTGAAGCCTGCAAATATAATAAAATTCCTCAGGAAAATAGGACTTAAGGAGCTACTAGTCTCTGAGACGTTCCTCAGAAACTAAGTAGAAGTAAGAGGGCACAATAGATCTTTTAGGTCTCAGTGAATGTTACCCCAATATACATACATACATACCTTGGTAACTTGCGGTGGATCATCAACTGTAACAACTGGCAACATTTGAATAACGAGCATACAGTTGGAAATAAAACATATCTACCCCAATGATGACATTGAATTGGAAATTATGAAATCAATTCAAAACGATCAACTGATCGTAATACCTTTCAGAAAGTGGGAAATGCATGAATTGCTCACAATTACAACGGGTGCAACGCGTGAAGTGTGGGTGATTAAAACGAGAATATCGGTCGAACGTCCTACCAATGCAGATCCTACACCATTTGATGACGTCGATATTTGAAGTATCAGACTATCCTTAAATGGTGAATATTGGCCGAATGAAAGCATGCAATAAAGCTAAATGAGCACCCTGTTATTGTAGAGAGAAAAATCCAATTGAATAAGCTTACATTGAATGTACCGCAAAAAATTATATAAGCGAACGTCGCGAAAGGGCGTTTTGGGAATTCTGTGCTGGTGGAGCTAGAATATTCCATTACTCTTCTCCCAAGTCGTGTGACGGCCCAATATTCAGAAGCCATTCCCTATTATAAAGGAGATAAATATTCTGTGGTATACAAAGGATCTATTAACGTGGGCAAACTTGTGCCGGCCACGAATAGTATTCACGTATTTTATGCTCTCCATCGCATGCAACATCATCAAATACAAAAATGGAATTTGATCTCGCCACTTCTGGACTTAAAATTTCCTCATTATCATGAAACGGAAAATATTTCACACCTTTCACATCGGTTTAGGCGGTATTTGCGGCTCATCAGTACAAGGTAGATATCATCCGTCCAGAAGCTCTGAGAGCATAATTCTGGTTTGGAGACAATGCTGAAATCACATCAATGCATTATCTTCAGTAAATGAAATGTCAAGAATGCGATATACAGCGCCATCCCCAAATCTAACCACAAACGAAAATTCTATATTGACGCAAAACCATCTCGGTTTTGCAGTCATTTACTTAATTACAGTTTCCTGTAAATAATTGTCATTTAAGTTGAGTGTGTTAAAAATAGATGTCAAAGATTATAATGTAATACCACCGTACACTAACTACCGACAAGTAAATTCACTTGCGTCGGAACGTTTGAAAATTTTGGTACATCTTTTCTCTGGCGCCTTGCACGTCTGTTATCATAATACAACAATTACGAGGGACAGTCGTGTGGTTAAACACGTGTATTACTGATTCACGGCACAATCCGATACAGGTTTTCAGGGCACAAAATACTACTATAGGAAAATTCATTTATTAAAACTTAAGATACACCACTCCAGGCATTTTGAAATGAAATAAGTCACTATAATATTTATACTAAATATAACTTTATAATAAAAATATGTATAAATATTTTAATATTCACGCAAAAACAATGATCTGCTCACAAAAACGAAAACAAAACAAAAATTATATTTCTGAAATTCCGATCAGCAACACATTAACACTGTGTGCTACCCCTGTACTCAAGACTTTCTCGATTTAAACTAGCCAGAACTCGCCAGACTATAGGAGGGGTAAGGAAATTTTCGGTAACCCCTAAATCGACGAAGTGAATTTACTTGTCGGTAGTTAGTGTACGGTGGTAATACTATTAAAACGCCTTACAAATTTTAAAATAACTTTTCAAAGAGCAGACTGTTAACCAGGAAGCAACTACTATCTGCCACGAAGGGTATTGAATTACAATTCCAATTTGAGGGGGGACACAGGTGTACAAGTTATACCTTGCTTATAAACGAACCCTGTTTAATTTGGAAGTTTAATTCAATACCTTTTGTGGCATATAGGCAGGGGAGTAGTTGTTATACTTCTTGGTGAACGGTCTGCTCTTTGAAATTATTTACAGGTAGTTAACTGTAACTAAGTGAAGAAATTTAAATACCATGTTTATAGCTATAATAATGCTCAAAGCAAAATGCAACAATGGATATTCCAACGCCTATTGAAAATATTATAAAAACTTTGCCAATTTCTGATAAATTCATGGGCCGAATTCGAATGATTTTTTTTGATTTTTGTGCAATTGCCAGATTAGCCGAGTCTAAACTCTTATAGAAATTTCTAACAAATCCATTCTCATTAATTATCATTAAATATTTATTGAAAATACTCGTTAGTGGATGACCCATTTTTAAAAAATAAGTGAAAAATACTGTATTTAGTTTGTAGTTTTTCAAAATATAGATCAGTGGTATGCCGTCTTCGCTCATGTAGAGCCGCGGGATAAAAAATTTCATGGACTGTTCAAATTTAGGTGTGGCAAAGTTTTTCTGAAATGCTGTTCTGTTTAGACAAGCTGAATCGATGGAACAAGGAACACTATGCTCTGCAATGTATTTCTCGTAAAAGTTATCAGATTCTATCATAGTTCTCCAAGCAACTACATGTAACCCTACCTCTAATTTTTTATTTACTATATCTTCAATGGTTTCATACACCTGACGGGAATTTTGTTTTACGCTGGAATTAAATAATTTACTTTTATAACAACTACTTAAAATTGTAGTGAGATGTAAAAGTACGATTAACAAAATTTTAAGTGATACACTCTTAGGTTTTTTGATCAAAGGAATTTCTAGCATAATTCGAAAAATCGTGAAACCAATATCAGTAATCGTGTACGGTATATCCAGTTTCAGTATTCTCATAATAAAATAATAATGTATTCCTACAATGACCAAGGTTGAGCATATGACAATCCATGTGAATGCGGCGAATACATGAAAAACTGACAGCCTATTAGTATCTTCCATTAAATATGGCACAGCAAAATAGGAACAGTCTTGGAATGGTGAAAAAGTTTGTTCGAAATAGCCTATTTCTGTCCCTTCAGGTACTGCAATTCCCGCGAACATATCGTAGGGTCCTTCGTATAATATTTTCCAAATTCCCGTAAAATTATCTTTTAAAATGCTTCCTCCATTTTGTACGATGTAATTGTAAGTCACGTTTATGCCCAATTTTTTCCATACCATGTTAACTATCTAAAATTTAAAAGATTTTTATTCTCAATACTCAGTTTAAATATGCAGTGTTTATATAAATTGTGGAGTACATTTTTTTCTACAGACATTTGAAAACTTCCTTACAGAAAATTATTTTTAATTTTAAATGCGCTTTGTATAGAATATTTGTAACAAGATGACGGACGAAACGGCGACGTACGGGACTCTGAGCACCTGTACTGGGACTCCACACACTATATAATTCTACTGGTCGCTTTCTACAATAGATTACTATTATTCCAGTCGACAGCAGTCAAAAGTCTCACTCTGCATACTACCGAGAACTCTTCTTTCACTCCTGATTATGAATCCGTTCCAAAGATATTGAAGTTTTTATGAAGGAATTGTCGACAAAAGACGTGTGGGTAGAGTCAATAGTAGAATTATATATCGTGCAGGGCCCCAGCTCTGGTGATATTTTCCGGTGAAAGACGTTCCGTGACGTACCGGAACGGTCAAGTGGGTGCGCTGTTCAAGCGGATTTGATGTTTGAAGCATAAATCCAAACCCATTCCAAATCTTAGAAGTCTCCAAACTCTTCCCGCATTTGATTGAAAACAATAATTTTCTGCCATTTTTAGATATTCTTATTAATAAATCATCCACAGGGTATGAAACAAGTGTTAACTGTAAACCTAAACCATCACCCATTAATAGGTAGATAATTTTTAAGTCCAATCATTCTATAAGCGTAAAAAGATATGTAGTAAAATCAATATACGATAGAGCCAATGAGAAAAAACTCAACTTAAGTCGGATTTAAATAATATTAATCACCTGACAAAATTCATGAGCAGAAAAACTAGAATTATACTGATAATAACTATAGTGATACTAATTTAAGTGATCTTAATTTGAAAATCTCAGTAATACGGTATGTTAAGGGTTTGTCAGAAATAATTAAGAGAAAATTCGTTGTCACTTTTTTGTGGAAAAGATTACTTTTGCTTTAAAATATGTGTTAATCAGTTTTGTGTTATTGTGTGATATTATACGTATTGGTCAAGAACAGTTCCAATAAAATAATAAATCATGAGAAAACCTGGATAAAAACATTTGATACTGTCCAAATAACTAAAGTAATTGCATATTGGAAATTTTCCTTTTTAACGATGGTATCCAAATTTCACTACATTTATTGCAATGTTAGGTACACATCTATCTGCATTTAGTTGTATTATATCATTTTATTCAATATTTAAAACCGACTTCAGTAATATTAATTACCCGACAGAATTTATAAACACAGAAATTATAAATATAGAGAATGTATCATTTTCAACACCTGATTCTAATAATAAGTGAATTTTAATTAATTTATTGCTAATTGCAAGAATTTCAATAACTATACTGGTGTTTAATTGATATTACTAGAAAATTTAATATGGAAAGTGAATCAGACACTGAATTGAATGTTACTCCACTAAACATAAGAGAAGCTGCTCAAATAGTCTTTTTAAATTTATTGCCGGAGAAATCCAGAAAAAAAATGTATTCCTAAACAGGTAATCATAGTCGTGGACAAAATATAGTATTCTACTCGCATATAATGGTTATTATTCACTCAGGTGTTTATGTCACTCGCCTGCGGCACGCGACATAAACGCACCATCGTGAATAATAGCCATTATTATATGCTTGTTGAATAATATACTATTCTGAGTAATTATTTGCGTTGATAAAAATCATTATCCTGAAAAATTAATTCATAGTTCTGTTTGGTATCCAAATTACCATATTATTTACCTTATTACTTATTCCAATTTCCTTGTCATTGCATACGTAGGGTGGGTAAATCCCAGCAAAAACTTTAATATTCTTGAATGTTCTCTTTTTGAATGTAGGTTTGAATGTTTTATTCGATTTTAAAAGTTGGTTACAATTTCCAAATGATTTGTACTTTAAATTGTTTTCACCTGTGTACGTATATCCCATGATTTTGTAGTCATTGTCAGATGTACTGATAAATATTACGTTGTGGATAAAATACCTGGAATTCATATCATTTAGACCATACATCTTTTCAAATTATACACGCATGCGGGCTAGTCAAAATTTCAATTTAGGCAAATATATAGCGAACCTTTAAGGAATAAACTTTGTACTTTGTATACTAATGCTCTCAGGGCGAGAATGAAAATTTGCAGCCACATGATCTATTTCACTGGGTGGATAACTTAAATATAATTTTGTAAACTTACCCTACAAAATCGCGAATCGGTCCAAAAATAGGGTTTTCCTATTTTTTTAAATAAAAAGACGGGTTTTGGACTAAAGCATAACAATGGAATAATAATAATAAGTAGATATAACATTCATAATCGGTAATCAACTAAGTACCTATTAACCCTAACGGAAATTCAGGCGCAAAGTAATGAATCGGTATAGGTATGTGGCGGTTTCGGTTCTAAAATCGATATGGACTGAAAAAGTGAGTTAAGGGCACCACAGATTACGATGCTATTAGACAATTTTAACTGTACGGTAAAAATTGTACAGTTAACATTGTAGGAAGGATATGCTCACACACTACAATATTTTTTTTATCAGTTTTGCTTGACACATGATGCATCGCGAACAGCTTATAGCAGTGGCGGTGGCAATAGCATTAAAAGAGAAAATGAAAAAAAAAACGTTCGAAATGGGCGAAAGATTGGCTTTTAAAAAGAACAAGCTGCTCTTATATTCATTTGTTAGCAGAATTTATGTTCGAAAAGGGAGATTGGTTTAACTACTTACGAATGGATGAGGACATATATTTAGAACTATTGAATGAAGTAACACCATAATATATTAAAAAGGAAAATACTCACTTAAGAACATCCATTTCACCTCATGAACGCCTTACCGCTACGTTAAGGTATCTGGCAACAGGGCGCTCATACGAAGATTTAAAATTTTCGACTGCAATATCTGCCAAATCTTTGCGACAGATTATACCTGAAACTTGTGGTGTAATATTTGCAACTCTACAAAAACAGTTTTTAAAAGTAACAATTCCCTTTATTTTTATCAAAATATAAAACAAATAACTAAAAACTTATTTGAAACACAGTCTGGTGAATTATAAAAAAATTTGATCTGGTGAATAAGTATTGAGAATAATATTGCCCTGCAGCTGATGTTTAATGAGGCTGATCATTGTTATGTGAAGCCCTGGCAGGTATTTGACACTGTTCATTAGATACTGCATTAACAAATGCAATTTTCGAATTTTTATTCAAGTTTCCTATCTGCGCTTCAAATATAACATCCGACATCAACTTTTTCGCTACTATTGCTATATCCGTGGGTAATTCCCTCGACTCATGGGCTAAGCTTTTCCCGATGACATCGAATTTGTCTTCAGACTCGTCTAGTTTTCTTGATACCTTGTCAAGAATATCGTCGGCCTTTGTATTTGCTCTTGTATGTTTATCAGCACTGTTAATCGAAGTTGTATGTAATAGCCGGAAGGTGTCAGCGTCAACTTGACAAAAGTAAACACTTTATTTTATAAAAATAAATAAAAAAATAATGTGCACCGCATTGGCAAAACTGCACATTCAAAATTGTGATGTCCACACACTCACCGGCTTGCACGAACTTGTCGGACGTACGGTTAAAATTTCAATCGCGACTGAAATTAAAACTGTCGGTTAAAATGGTACGTGTTCATCTACACACTACAATTTTAGTCGTGCAATTTTAACCGTACAGTTAAAATTGGCTAATTACATCGTAGTCTGTGGGGCCCTTTTCAGTAGTAAACGTTCAAAATCGATATATTTTGACAGTTAGATTTTAGATATTTTTAAGTAGCTGTCAACCACTCAACATTTTAATTATAACTTATGTAATAGGCAAACCCATGGAGACTAGATGACAAACCTATCTGAAGCTACGCGGCGTTGGTGAAGGGCGAGGAAACATGACCGATATCTGTCATAAACGTACCAGTGGCGTACGGTATTTAATAAAAGTATTAGAAACATTTTATGAAACTGCTTGGCTTTAAAGGTACGGTATTTTTTTAAAACACGGTATTTGCTAAAAACAAATAAAGTTGAAAATCGTACTTGAATTCAATGTGGATACGAAATCATTCAAAATCAGCACAAAACATACCCCAATGATCATTCTATTCATCAGTATCCTCATATTCATCTCGTATTTACAAACTCTATAAAAACAAGTAAACAAATATATAAAACTTGCTCCACACAATACATAATTATATTTCATTCAGACCAGCAGACCAAGTATTTTTATATGGTTACATCAAACATTTTTTTTTATTATTACCTTGGTTATGTTTAGGCTAAGCTTCCGAAAAGCAAAATGATTAATACGATTATTAATTATTATATTGTTATTAATCAGTTACCTATAAACGTTAGCAATAATCACCTCTCTAGTTATAGTATCGCTTTCTACGAGTATATTGTTTCATTTTCGAAAAATGAGGAAACACAAAACAATAACTATTGAAAATTACAAAAAAGTTTGTTAGTACTAAACATTAGATATTGTCACGATTAACTATGAAAGAGCCACAGTTTCGTGATAATAATAGGAAAATGGACTTTAGATTAACACTTATAATCTCCCTAGCAGAAGAATTATTACCAATAACTTTTTTTGAAGGTCTCGAATGTGAAACCAAGAAAAAAATTATCGGGAATTAATTCTGCTGTGTGGGAGATTCGGTAAGAAAATTTCATAAATTGGAGTTTTCTTTAATATGATGAAATATGAAATAACATGACTACATAGTTTAAAATGAAACTCACAAAAACATATTTTTGATGAGTTCAAACATGACGCACTATGCTTTTACAATATAAATTGATTTTATTAGTAAGTAGCCGAGGTTTATTACTAAAATTTCAAAAACATTAAAAACGTTAATTCGTTTTCAACCATAACACCTGAAATTATGTCTACATAGTTTCAACAAAAGCTTAAAAAATGATCTCTGATTATTTTATAGCAAAAAAAAATTACACATTGTATTTTTACTAGAGAATTTTACTTTGACATTTAGTAACACAATTTTGTTACTGAAATGTGAAGGAAATTGAAAAATATTAATTTTACACATGAGGAGAGACGTTTTTATTTAGATATTATTCATATAATATAAACGAGTAAATACTTGGCTCTGAGTAACATTTGTTAACGTTTGACATTTGGCAGTTATTGTCTCGGTAATTTGGCAAACAATATTGTTAATTATTGTCAAGTGAATGTGAAATTTTACGATAAACAACTTTAAAACAAGTATCTACAATGAACTGTAACAAATATAAATTATGTACTATGTGCCAGAAGATAAGTCACATAAGCCAAAACCGTAGAGACTTGAAATTATTGTAATGTTTTTCTTATTTATTTAAATAGTTTTCTTACGGTGGGATAAAATTATACACACACCATGGCTAATTACTACTGATTTATTGAAGAAACACTTACACTATAATAAACTTAATTTATATACACACTACTTAATGTCTACTAATTTATCTACACTCGGTATAATTATTATCCTAATTTATCTTCAATACTTACATATTGCACTATTTATATTCACTATGCGATTCACTATAGATCACCGATTCACTGTTAACTGAAAAACTTCTCCGACTCACTCAAAACCTGGCGTATATATAGTCCTTCGCAACTTTAGAACCTTCTTGAATTTTACCGCCTCTTCGTATGCGGAGCATCCAGAATAGTTGGGAATAAACCATCGCATTCGCCAAAATTCATAGTTCACGACAGGACCGGCATCTGAATTACTGACGATCTGGTAAAGTCTATCTTCGTCACTTTCTTCTTGAATAGTCCTAGCTTTGTTATATACTGAAGCCTTCGTGGCTGCTTCATGTTCAAGAGCAGCAGTCAATCCATCAACCAATGTTTTGGGATGAGCTAAACGAGCGTCCTCTGCATATAATATCAGTATCCATCAATAAAGGCCTGAATGCCCAGACATTTCATCATGTTTCCTTGTGCTGATGGATAAGCAAATCGTACTAGTCGGGCGATATCCACTTCATACTCTCGAAGAGTTTCGTCACGTTTTTGCATTCGGTTCTTCAGCTGGGATTGGTACAAGTGTTCTAGATGTTCGTGCCCATATCGCATGTCCAGCCTCTTCTTCAGATGCTCGAAGTCGTCCATTTCTTCAAGAGGTATCGTCTGAAGTATATCTAAGGCATCTTCCCGAAGCGAGATGGTCAAGTTCACTGCCTTCTCCCTGTCGGACCAATTGTTCGCTCTAGCGGCTGCTTTAAACTGTTCAACATAGCTGGTCCACGACATCTTTCCGTCGAACGTTGGGGCCTTGACTCGAGCAAAACTGCCAACGTCTTCCATCTTGGGGAGTGTTTCTGGTTTTATTTCCTCGATCTTTTCTTCTTCTCCTGGCATGTCTTGTGTTCTTGAAACTGCTATTTTCCTCTCTAACTCCTGGATTTTCTCTTCTATTGTTGTTATTTTATTCTCGATTTTATCGTCCATCGTTGTGATCTTTTCCTCCATTTTCTCAATATCTGATTATAGAGGGGAAATTTTATTCTCAACTTCAGCGGCAATGTCATTTTTCATTGATAAGATATCAGCAGATATGTCGTTCTTCATAGCAGAGATCTTCTCATCCATAGCGAAAATGTTAGCAGAAATATCGTTCTTTATAGTAGAAATCTTCTATTCCATATTAGCAGAAATTGACGAGATTAAGGTGGAAGCCTCGTCGTTGAATAAATATGTCTCCGGATCCAGGCCATCACTTTCCAGTGCTATTTTCAATCTTTCAACTAATTCACTCTTCCTTCCGGACGTTTCCAACTCGCGATTTTCCAATTCTGCTTTTAGTTCCGTCACTTTCAGGTCACTTAGTCTCTTAGCCATTTTTACGTAACTATTTATGTATATCACCCCACACCTGACATCCATGTAATGTTTTTCTTATTTATTTAAACAGTTTTCTTCGTTGGGATAAAATTACACACACACTATGGCTAATTACTACTGATTTATTGAAGAAACACTTACACACTATAATAAACTTAATTTATATAGACACTACTCAATGTCTACTAATTTATCTACACTCGGTATAACTATTGTCCTAATTTATCTTTAACACTTAAATATTGCACTGTTTATATTCACTATTCGACTCACTGTAGATCACCGATTCACTGTTTACTGAAAAACTTTTCCGACTCACTCAAAAACTCACGTATATATAGTCCTTCGCAACTCTAGAACCTTTTTGAATTTTACCGCCTCTTCGTATGCAGAGCTTCCAGAATAGTCGGGAATAAACCAACGCATTCGCCAAAATTCATAGTTCACGAGAGGACCGGCTTAAGAATTACTGAGTTCGTAACATTATAACCATTTTTATTGGATCGGTTTATGGACGAAAATATTCTTGAAGATAAGAAAGAACTAACAAAATTATCGCGATAATCTCCTATTGTTATAGGCAAAAAGGAGCCTTCTAATTGGTTGAAAATAAATATATGAAATTTTCAACAATATATCAATAATGATTGAACTTTATTTCTTTAATGTGCTTGCTTCATTGGATTCTGTCTATTAACATTATTTTTACAATTTCTGAATATTAAAAGGGGAACACTCTTCCAAATATGTTATGGGGTTCCTTCAAGCCGACAACGCCGTGTGAAAGCCATATTATTCAATTGGTGAAGATTTATCAAATATTCCACTGCTATGCAACCACCGGACTTGCTATTGGTAAGCGCGTGAGTGTGTTCTTCCTTCTCACTTCGACTATCGACTGATATTGATTATCCAGTGGCGTTGGTATTGTGAATTTCCTATTGGTAATAATTCTGCTGCTAAGGGGATTATAAGTGATAATCAAAAGTCCATTTTCCTATTATAATCATTACATACATACCACTTTTGACATTTTCATATTTAAACGTGGCAATATCTAATGTTTTCGGACACATTCCCTTCACAGCTTCAGATACGTTTGCCAACATGTATTAACAAATGTAAAACTTCACATAAATAGGAAATATTCATTACAACGGTACGTCTATTTCCCATAGGTATGATAAAGATACAATAGTAGTCGTCATTGATGTTAGACAAGCTTATGATAGGTTAAGTGGACAATAACTGTACAGAGCATACAATCTGTGTCGTGCCGTGAAGCAGTGAAAGTAAAAAATAAGAGAAAAGAGCATGAGTATTGCTTTCCAGCAATCACAACACCGTCGAAATCTGGCTCAAGCATTTTTGAAACAAAAAAACGTTGGATTTCACAACTGTCCCTAAGGGGAGGAAACAATTATTAATTAGTGGAGGGTACAGATTTTAATTATCCGAAAGATTCCAATTATAGGTACTTGCACGTACAACAGCGGTGTAGCACGAAAACAAAGAATACTATAAACAATAGAATAAAAAATTCTTATGTTTGTCGAGCTCGAGGTGTACCTAGAAGAATGCTGTGGAATTTGAAATAATAGTAAAACTTGTTTTTACCATAGAAATCATTCTGCTTAGGAGACAGAGGAGTAGAAAAAGTGTTATAATGGAATTATTTGAGATAATAGGCATGATGACAATCACTAAGAATCACTAAAATATTGATTTGATATAATTATATATGATGCAGAGATTCTACAAAAATTACCTATTTTTATTTTACATGTGTGATGACCAATATTTTAGTAAAAATTTAAGCACAAAATTTAACTATCCGTCATCCTAGCTCAAACGCCAATCAGAAGATAGTGACGTCGTACTTTCGCATATTTGACCTTGATATTTTGTCTTTCGTCCGAACTATCTATGGTCCGAACATCTGTTCTGTTTTGAATTTCCGTTGTGTGATTCAAATTATGTATCAAAACAAAGTTCTAACCTGCAAGCTGTCAAGTGTTTGAAGCTTGACGATTTTACCAATTAGATAAAACAGTCTGTTTCATGTTCTAAGAATGACACAGATCACCTATAAATGGTATTTACGAATTGATGATGTCACAGACAGACGCCATTACTATTTTTGCGTTTTGGCGCAGAATTTCAAATGTATTTTTAAAAGGTAATTTTCTAATTTAAAACCTTTTTTTCTCAGAGAAATAAAATTTATTGTAGATAAAGTATATATGTGAAAACATCATGGAGCAGTTTTTCAAAATCAGTCATCATGCCTATTGAAAGCAATAAATTGCAGAATCGCAACGATCTACCGTTGCAAGATCTAACACAAACTGAAAAATGTTACTTATTACCTGAAAAGTATTTCCAAAATTCTCTGGTCCTGATGGTTAATTTTCAAAATAAATGTAGATGTCGGGTCAAGTTGGTTGGACATATATAGAAATTTGAATAAATCTTCAGCGTTACCATCAATATTAATGATATAAAACAATTTCACAGTTTTGTACTGCTTGTTAATTAAAAATGAATAATTATTCAATTGATAATTATAATATACCCGATGTCCGATTACATCTCTGATATTATTATTGTTAATTGAAACAATAACTTCATGTTGGTTTAAATTATCGAATATAAGTTTACTGACGCATTTATCTGGTATGAAGATGCTCTCAGACAAATTGTTAATATTATGAAATAACGAAGAGTCTGCTAAAGTAATAACACCAAGAAAAATTATAAACATTTCGAATTGAAGACTTTGTCTACAATGAAGAACTTTTTAAAAACTATTTTCGTTAAGTAATCTATGTTTGCATTCTGTGTAAATATTGCTTTTTTAGTAGAGTGAAAATTCATTCGACAAATGGATTTAGGAATGTATTAAATATGACTCCTCTCGCCTTTTAATATACAATATTATGTCCCACTTCGTTGACCTACTTCCCCCTCCCATTATCGTGTGACGTTATCTATGGATGGACCTTTACCTAAAATGTGTTTTTCTACTCCTATACTATAAGTTGTTAATTAAAAGCCAATTTTCAGTTTCATAATTATACTCATTATAACACTGGTTTTCATTATGAAAATAAAAAATTTAGGCATACCCAATATTTTCTGTAGAATATTTGACAGCTTTTGAGAGATTCGTGTTTTATGACTGTTTCAATCTTTTGCATTAAGGTGGATACCTTCCACTTTTTAAAAGAAATGTCGAGCGACGAAGACTACAAAATTGTTTGTTACTAAAGGTGGTACACCTAAAGTACTTTTTAGTAATTGTACTATTCAAAATTTATATTTAAACAAAATTGATTAAAATGTAATTTATAATTTATCTTGTTTAATGTTACATAGATCTTTTTAATGATCAGATTTTGTCTTCTTTTCGGCGTTCTTTTAATATTAAATTGAAGCTAATACCTCAAAATACCCCTTCCTTTGCAAGTTAATAGGTCCTTTGAAAAAACTAGAATGAATCGTTAGCTTTCCCATTGATATTGATAATATTAACAGTAGTAGATATACTATAGACGGGTCCTGAACCAAAGTTGTTGACCGCACGAAAAACGTATGCTGCATGGCGCTAGTGTTGGGGGACAGTTAATGATTTCATGTCTTCTTCCTGCTCACTATAATCAACAATAATTGAGGCATGTTTCGAAAATGTTTCTAGTCCAGCAAAGGTTGCGTTTGCGAACAATGCAAGTAATAATAATAATTATTCATTGAGAAAAAATTATATAACATGTTTACATATGTTTAAATAATTTTCAATTTTAAATGGAGGAATAAACAAGAGGACGAGCCCCTTATGACCCTTAAGGTTGTGCATGAGCATTATTTTCCGGTTTATTTTTCAAATTAAATTAGTTTAACATATTCATTGATTATACATTAATTCATTTCTATTTTGAATAAGAGTATAACGATGCATGATATAAATTTGTACAAATCAAAGAACAAAAAAAATAGGCAAAATTTTGTAGCAAAGTTAATCTTCTATCAAATTTATGTAAGGCTAGTCTATCTGCGAGTAATCAATATTTCCTTAGCAATGCTTTAATTGAATTAATCGAATTACTTTTGTATAAATAAATTTTATATTCTTCAGGCATGAAGTTATAGTATTTATTTCTTACTGTACCCTAAAACATACCTTTACGTAGGTACTTGATTTCAATCCCGAAAATAGACTTTTACGGGATAGTAGCACGTAATGAAATATTACGTGCTACTATCCCGTAATGAAATTTTACAAGCTTTTACATATTAAAAACTAATAAAAACTTAGTTATGCTTCAAAAGTATGAATGTACATTTATTGAAATTCAGCAGAAAAACAATAAACAGAACGATTTGTTGGGTATCAGATGCCGTGCATGGCTTCATGAGATTTGCGCAAAATCTCCTCAGGAATGAATTGATCTTGAGCCACTTCGTGAAAATCGGATAATGACAGTCGCTGACAGTATCATATTATTTAAAAACAATATTATGTTTCTATGGGTACCACCTACAGGTCAGCTATCTTAGCATTGAATGCAAATTTCAAAATAGCGAACGCCGATAAATATATCAACATTTTATTTTTTCACTGTTCTTTTCTGTTTTTTAGCAGTATGAAATAAAATTTTGTACGTTACTAGTCCGGTACGTACACTTTTACAGTACTCGTTTCGAAATTCATCTCACTCGTACTGTAAAAGTGTACTTACCGGACTAGTAATGTAAATATCTAATTAAGTATTAAGGGTTGTTTACCGGTAGACAGCAATTTTGCTGGAGACCGGTAAAACCATAGAGATACTACAGATATAGGCAACAAGCCATAGGCCGCTGTGAAAGTGGGAATGCCCGCATGAACTCCGGTGAAAGAGAAAGAGGCAGACGATCAGAGGTTTTTCTGTTTTTGTCTGTGTCTACAGTATACACGCCATTGAAGAAATACAGCCTGAACCTCTGACTTTTTATCTCTCTCTTACATGCTGACGGGTTTCGAGCTGGCTTATTGCCTCTATCTGTAGTATCTCTATGGGTAAAACTCTTAACGTTCGAGATGCTTATACCATTTTATGCGCGATCGTATTGGAATAAATTTCAAATGAAATAATTTAAATTTCTTCGAAATGATCGAGAAGGCAAAAGTGACATTTATACTTCTCGATCAGTTTAAAATATATTTGCATGTGCAATGATATAATTTAATAATCGTTGGGCAGTTGCTAAGTGTTTCCAAGATATTATTTATCAACAAACAAATGCATTTACTGTGAAACTTAAGATTATATTTTAAAGTCTATACTTTGAACTTGAATGTTCGATTAATTTACTGATATAAAATGAGTGAGAGTGATACTGAAGTAGAAAAAGCGTGGCAAATAGGATGTGAAGCAATAATCCCAGAAAAATCCAGGAATCGCTATGAAAAAGTCTACAAAATGTTTAAGAATTGGTGTGAGGAGAAGAATGGACCAGTATTAATGAAAAATTGTTGTTGGCATATGAGACATTGAAATCGCCTGGTAGTCTTTGGGCAGAATATTCTATGTTGAAAAGCACTATTTTTCTTAAAGATGCTATCGATATTTCAACATTTCATACTTTGATTGCCTATCTAAAGAGGAAAAATGTTGGACAAAGACCTAAGAAAGCTGCTGTGTTTACCAAAAAGCAGATTAAAAGCTGCTTTTTATAATACAAATATGAATACCCTCGATACCAACATGGCAGGTAGAAGCGGTATTAAAATTAGCCATTGTACATTTAATTTTTATGTTTCAAATTAATGTTTTTGATTTTTTTGTCCTTTCTGTGACTTTGTTTTTATGCTAATTTATTACTTTTTATATTGTTCTGTTCGGTTCTGTTCATTAAAAAAATATAAATCTTATTTTTTTTGTTCCTTTTGTGTAATGAATGAAGTAATATATTATTAAGGATCACTTAAATGTATGTAGGGCTAAGACGTCGGTAAGTAATTTACTTACCGACGTTTGAACGGTAAGTAAACCACTTACCGACGTGTTGGTCTTAGAAACCAGTAAACACAACCTACCGTCCTGACAACCGATGCTGTAAATAAACAAAACAGATTGATCGCGCAAAATAGTATATTACGTAACAAGAGTTGTAAGTAACCCATTAAATTTCACGAGTGCTAAATGGGATTACAACTCGTGTAACGTACTATACTTTTTCTACGCCCATCTATTTTCTTCTGAGTTCTCATAATTTCATATTTTTCATTATTAACAGTCATATTCATAGGTAACGTTGAGAAAATGTTCGGATACTATAATTTGTTACCAAAATTGACAGCATAAATGAGATGACGTTTTTTCCCATATCAATAAAAAGTGAATTATTTTTTTGGAAATTGTAAAATATGTTGCCGACATTTAGGGGCATCACTCTTTTAATCTAAAATGTTTTTCACTAATGCTAAGAGCTTTTATGTTTTTCAATTGATTAAAAGTATGTAAATAAACCAAATAAAATAAAAATTTGATTGCAATTTGATTCAACAAAGAAATCTAAATTTTTCTATCTAAACGCACATGTATGTTATGAGATTCTCATTACGTGCATGTTATTGTTAAATGTCACTTACGAGGAATGTTGTCAGTGCGATTTTTGACATTTACAGACATGGGCGTAGAAAAAATATTTTATTTGTTAAGTACACACAATTTTTCTGACCAATAGATTTGTTAACTAAACTAGGGTGTACATTTCTATTATTTTTATTTCTGGTGTTATATTTATGTTGTATTTGTTTTAAATTATTTTTATTTTTGTACATATAAATTGACAGATTGAATATGTATATTTGTCTTATATCCAGTAAATATATTTCATTGAATAATTTATTAGTTGAGTATGTAATTTTTTAACTATATATATATTTTTTTTCGTAATATCTCCAGTTTCCTTATGTGTGTTTTGTCTGCAGCACCGCAACCGACAATACCGTATCTTAAACGAGATTCAACAAGACTAAAATAAACTACTCGCAGATGAGGAATATCCAAAAATTTTCTTAAATACCTGAAAGGTTTCTTAGTGTGTTTACTAGATTATATGGTTTTTCATCAATTGACAATCGATTGTAACTCCTAGAAACCTACTTAATACCTTAAGTAACCTTTATATGTATATTCATTACTGTTGTGTCCATTTATTTTTAAATTTCTATAAGGCGGTAATGAATTTTTATAACTACAGAAGGGAATAAAAAATGTCATTTCGATATTAACAGTAAGCTGTTTATGTTTAATCCAGTTTGTTATATTTACGATACCATGCTCGACTTTTCCTTTGAGTCCTTCCCACGAATCACTTTCATGTAACTCAGTTAAAATTCAATATAATTGAAGTGACTTTCTTTTAGCCCAAGAGCCAGTGTCAGATTTTCATGACCAAGTCCCTCCCAATCGAAAATTGGTGAAATGCATCAGGGATTTATACTATGAATACGACCGTCAGCTGCGACTCCGTGGATGGGGCGGGTAGTGGCAGCCTCCCACGCATGAAAAAAAAAGTTTTTTTAGTTATTTCCTCTCAATTGAAAATTTGTCAGATTATAGTTTACCTAATATTTTGAAAGAAAAACAAAGTCAGCTAACCATAACACGGTGGATTACCTATACGTCAACTGGCTGCTTGAACATGAAAAAAAATTTATATTTTCATTTATTTTCTCTCAACTAAAAATTTACCTTGTTTATATGCTACTATGAATGAAAATTAATGTCAGCTTACTGTATCTCAGTGGAAATTTTGTCAGCTGGTACCTTGAAAGGTGTAACGCTACAGCATCTATCACCTATAGAATCTTATCAGCTGACGACTTTTCCCTTGACTTACAGCTAGCTGATTTTTTTCATTATTTACTAGAATATTTTAACAATTCTCTTATAAATTTTCGTCCGGGAGGAAATATTTATTTATTTCATTTATTAACCATAATATAACAATGACCGTTATAATGGAGGTTCACAATTATACAACGTATCGTATAATCTGTTTAAATGTCACTAAAATGAAAAAAGTGCGTGAATATGAAATTTTAATAATATTAACAAAAGTATTGAACAAGTTTACCTGTAAATTGATTCACAACAACCATACCGGAACCTTTCTAGGTAAAAAGGTTTGATAAAGGAGAATGGTTGATGGGTGTTGGCCACTTGGTCGCCGCGGTCAGTTTTGTCAGCGGGGGTTCCATAATGTCATCGACCACTTGGTCGCCAGTTTTAAAATCAGGTAGGCCTCTTGGTTGCCGTAGTTATCAATCATTGAAGGTATTTAATTCGATTTATTGAAAATAATATTTTTAAGAAGAAAATAGTTTAACTGATATGATATGGTACAGAATGTGGGTCATGAAAAGAATAAAACCAAATTAAAAAAAACAGGAATCTTGTTTTCGTATTGTTCTATAACGTTCGTTAAACACACATGCCGTTTTTTGTAATTGGCGTATTTAGTTTCGTTATGTATATGTGTACTGTTTAATTTCACATAAGTATCTAACTGAATATCGAGAATTACATCCACAAATTTGAATATATCGGGATGCGTTGAATAAAAAAAAGAATTGAAATGTTTGTGGTTAGGTTAGGTTAGAGAATCACTTTTCTAATAAAAAAATTAATCTTTTCAGTAATAATGCAGACGACTAACTGATGAAAAATATTTTTATTTTGGTTGTCGACAGGTCACAAACCCATATTAGTATTAGAGTAATTAAATAAGCCCATATTTTTTTTGGAACCCTCAAACCAGCTTTGGCGACCAAGTGGTCTGTACCTTTCGAATAGTGAAAGGATTAAATTTGGGTAAAACTGACCGCGGCGGCGACGAAAAGGTATATTCCCTGGTTGATATCTATTTGGTCGTTAAGAAGGTTACCTAAATATTTGTTTCTATTTATCTCAAAAGCTTCTAAAAGATTTAATTTAAAGGATTTAGATTCTACATGCATCTGACGGTCGCGAGTGTTCATAGTAAGTCCCTGATGCATTTTACAAAGTTTCTCTCGAGAAGAAATAATTGACCGAAAATGTACCTAGCTCCTAGTCTATTTGTAATCTGTTTTTCCGAAATTCAATGCGTTCATTTGGTCAATATTCACCATTTACGGATAGTCTGATACTTTGAATATCGACGTCATCAAATCGTGTAGGATTTGCATTGGTATTATTGCGGTTCTCTGTTTGAAAGCACACAATAGCATTTCGAGGACGTTCGACTGATGTACTTGTTTCAACCTCCCACACTTCTCGCTTTACACCCTTTGGTGGGCAATTCATGCATTTCCCACTTTCTGAAAGATATTAGGATCGGTTGATCCCTTTGAATTGATCTCATCAATTTCAATTTAATGTCGTCATTGCGGTAGATGTGTTTTATATTCAACTCTATGCTCGTAATTCAAATGTTGTCAGTTGTATCAGTTAATGATACATCGGTAAAAACGTTTTCTCGAATAATTACAAAATAATTATCGTTTCTGGCTCGTACAAGACGAATTGATTGTTGACCGCAAGTTATCAAGGGATAGTCGTTGAATAAATTAAATACGTGCTTTAGCGGTATTTTCAAATTGGAAGTTTTATCAGCAGCATTCATAATTAGACTGTTGGCTATCGCTTACCGCCATATGGTTTGGATCATACACATTGTAACATGTCAAAGCACGAACGGCACTTACAATACCAGCATCTCGAACGGTTTCTATCTCTCTTGCAGTTTCGCTGTAGCTACATGACTCGAAAAGAAATGCTCCAACATCATTAACTAATTTAATATCTAAAAATTGATAGATTTACCTAATTGGTGCTAAATTCTACAACGTCGTTACAATTGAAAGACTTAATGAACGGTGCATAGGTTCGATATTCTGCTATTCGACCTGATTCGTCTATTATTAGTTTACCGACGGTAAATATCAAACATTGGCAGAATGCTTGCTGCCGATTGCAAACTCTGCTTTTTTCGGATAAGTAGTAGTCATTTTAGCGGATAACAATACTAAATCCCAACGATTGTAGGAACAATTTGTTTGCAGATGTTAGATAGTTTTGTCGGTGTTGACGTCTGGATAATAGATTGAATAATGATGACGAATTCGTGTCTAAGAACGTTTAGATCCGGATGCTACCATTTTGGTCATAAAAACACGCCTAAAACTTTTTGAACCAATTTTTTTGACCTACCGGCGGACGTTTAAAATTAGTTCAAGCTTTCGCACAATCCATTTAAATAATAATATAATCTTTATACGGTGCGATGGAATAAGTGTTACCCCCCTCCCCTATTAACTACTCTATTTTTATATCTTAAGAAAAAAGCTCAAACAGGTCAATTTTTATATTAAACGTAGTATGTTATGACATAAAAGTCTCGAACCTGATATAATCCCTCTTCATGGGGGTGTCTGAGTTATGCGAGATTAACGGATTATGAGTACGTCACTGTCGATTTTTTCTCAAACCGTAATTTTTTTTTTCGTTACCCAGCAAATTTATTATTATCAGTTGTCACTGTCATTTATTTGACAGTGACGTATTGAAGTAACAACCTCGCAATTTACAAGAAAAATGCGAAATTATTGTTATTTCTGGCGAAGCTGGTCGTAATTATCATGAGGCGGTCAGAATTTTTAATGAACGCTTTCCTGACCGCCCTATAGACCGACATTATTTAAAATCTGTGGTCGGTAAATTTCTTGAAATAGGTGGAGTCGAAAATAAAAAAACGTTCTGGCAGAAACCCTATATCCGACGATAAGCAGGTTTCCATACTGAGTGAGTTTGTCGTAAATCCATCTACTTCAACCAGAAATGTCGCACAAACTTGTGAAGTAGATAAGAAGACAGTGTTAAAAGAAAAATAAATTCCATCCCTACAAAATACAAATGTTGCATGAACTCACAGAGGATGACCCAGATAGACGGATGGAATATTGAGAAACTATCACAAATATTATTGCACACAATCAGGATTATCTACGACACATTTGTTTTAGTGACGAGGCGACATTTTTTGTAAACGGACATGTACATCGGCAAAATGTGAGGTATTGGTCTGATAAAAATCCCAGAATATTCCGAGAAGGCCACACACAATTTCCGCAAAAACTAAATGTTAGGGCAGGCATACTAGGGAATTACATGGTAGGCCCAATATTTATTGACGGGAATTTAAATGGTGATAATTATTTGAATATGTTAGAGACAGAGATACCGCCGCAATAAATGACATCATCACAAACCACCCGCATGAATTTCCTCAACATGTCATATTTCAGCAAGACGGAGCTTCGCCTCATTATGCTGTCAGAGTGCGGAATTATTTAAACGCAGTTTTTCCAGGAAGATGGATTGGACGACGGGAACATATCGAGTGGCCACCTCGATCACTAGACTTAACCCCATTCGATTTTTTTCTATGGGATTACTTAAAGTCCAAAGTGTATCAAACCCAAGTGGATACAATTACCAACTGCGCGGAAGAATTATTGCAGAATGTGGTAATATTAGTCCAGAGATGTTGCAAAGGGTTAGAGAGGAAACCCAAAATAGGCTGTATTATTGTCAAGAATGAATGGGAAACATTTTGAGCACCTTTTACGTTAAAAATTTATTTAGCTGCAGTTACTGTTGAAGTTTAAAATTTGTGTAGTTTTCAGTACACCCATAGTTGTTACTTGTAATTTATTACATTAAATGATTAAATTCAGTTACAAAAATTTACAATTTAGGAAAGATTTATTTCGAGACAAAACAATTCCAACCCTCCAATAAAAAAATCTACCGTCAAGCCAACAGAATTCATTGAATTCTTGCAAAGTAAAATTAAAATTCTCGAATAACTCAGACTCCGTTAATTTTTGAACCAAAGTGTTATACATTTTTGAAATCAGTGTTTCAATAGCTCTCAAATGGGGTTAGCATGATGCACTTTCTCATTTAAAAAAATCGAAGGGGTGACACCCCCATGAAGAGGGATTATGTCAGGTTCGAAACTTTTATGTCATGACATACTACGTTTAATATAAAAATTGACCTGTTTGAGCTTTTTTCTCAAGATATAAAGATAGAGTAGTTAATAGGGGGGGGTAACACTTATTCCACCGCACCGTATGTCAATGGCACAATCTCCAACCTAACCTCATTTTTTATTTATGTATTTACGAATTTTTGTCTTATAAATTATAAAGCTGTTCGAATCACGTACGAAAACAGGAGCCGCTTAGACATTCATCAACATTTTACATTTGACTGCCGTCAAGCCAACAGAATTCATTGAATTCTTGCAAAGTAAAATTAAAACTCTCGAATAACTCAGACTCCGTTAATTTTTGAACCAAAGTGTTATACATTTTTGAAATCAGTGTTTCAATAGCTCTCAAATGGGGTTAGCATGATGCACTTTCTCATTTAAAAAAATCGAAGGGGTGACACCCCCATGAAGAGGGATTATGTCAGGTTCGAAACTTTTATGTCATGACATACTACGTTTAATATAAAAATTGACCTGTTTGAGCTTTTTTCTCAAGATATAAAGATAGAGTAGTTAATAGGGGGGGGGGGTAACACTTATTCCACCGCACCGTATGTCAATGGCACAATCTCCAACCTAACCTCATTTTTTATTTAGGTATTTACGAATTTTTGTCTTATAAATTATAAAGCTGTTCGAATCACGTACGAAAACAGGAGCCGCTTAGACATTCATCGACATTTTACATTTGACTGAAAGAGACCTAAATACAACTTAACCAGCCTTACAGATTTACCAAATAAACATCAAGTGCGAGTTTGGAACATTTGTTTTTTTCCTGATGGGGTTTTTAATTTATTATATATTATTCAGTAACTGTAAACCTTTCTGGAAACTATTATGAGACAAACATAAACGTTTGACAGTGTCACGTATATTCCGCTTTGACACAGGTTTGGTTTCGTGTTTACCTCTAAATGGTTTTGGATGTACATACCGTCATTTCAACGTTTACTAATCTTCTAACGAAAATGGCTCGAATTTCTTTTCCACATTTAGGTGCAAATTTGGGTCGTGACGTGGTCATTGCAACGTTGGGTTGTCTTCCCAACGTTATATAACTACCTCGCAACGTCCAAATGCTGCTTGGGGTATTTCGTCAACAGCGTACCCTGGATCAACTTGAATAACGAATTCATAAAAGGTATGTGAAGGTGTGTCACCATCAAAGGCCCCTGTGGCATAAATATTACATTCAAAACGAATACTAGACACTTTTATAACTTTTATTGGCAAGTTTAAAAAATGTTTCTCATTAGAATCCAATGTTTGCGGTGAAAATCCCAATATCTCGCCCAAACTGTCGGATTCTATGAAAAGAGATTTGCTGTATCGTATTGTTGTTTGATTCCAATAAAAAATCCGTTTCTGTGTTATGCGTTACTTCCAATTTGCTGCGTATAAAGCTTTCAATGTCGGCTATTTCATAACATCCAGTAGGGATATCGAACGTATGCAATTTATTATTAATGTAGTGGTAGAGTATTGAGCGAGCATAATGCACAAAACAAGGCATACGTATTTGTAAATCAAAATTGTTTTGTAATTATAGGAAAGCTTATTCCAAATTTCAACAAGCTGTTATGGTTTTACAAATTATATTAAATGTTCAATAGGAATCTGCTCAAGTTCATTCTCCGTATAACTATTCAGTGGTTTCTTTTTATAAATATTTGACTTTAATAATTAATCGTTCATTTTTCTAGTTGCTGTTGATAGAGAGACTTTGAACACAAATGACCGCAATTAACTTGATCATAATACTTATGTTTGAAATAGCTTTTTATTGTAAAACATTTTGATATTGTTTCTTCCACGTCTCCAATATTGATCAAGTTCGCGACAAGGTCTTAGATTCCCAAATGAATAGAAATATTCAATATTGTCATTCTTCTTACAATAAGCTATACCCAGTGTGTACCACTATTATTTGAACCATCTAAATTTACGAGTGTATATTCTTTTTGCCGAGGAGAACTATCTATAGGTAGTTCATCTCGCATGAAAACATCACTAGAATTTTTAAATTTTAGTAATTTCGCATAATGCTCAATTTCTATGTCACGGTTCGGTAATTTTATCGGTAGTTATAGTCATTTTTGTTGACGCTGTTTTTTTAAAAACAAACCGAATCCCCCTCACGTATTTTTGTCACATAGAAGCCCTATCCAATCTGTTGTTTTTGTTTCATTGCTTTATTGTGACGAACTTCTAATTTTTTTTTGCTACGTTGGCCGCTCCACCCTCAAGAGCACAAACAGCCGACAATACTGCGAACAGTGGTAAAAGTGGTAGGTCCTAAAAGTTCTACCTATATAAATTTTATCACAGTTGTCATTACCACATTTTAATTCATAAACTCCTGATTTGTTTAATTTTAGAGATTTAGATTTGTTGTTTTTAATGAATTTGGATAAATTGTAATCGGTTTTAAAGCAAAAATTCAAGTCTAAGGTTTGTAAAAATTGTTTGATTTTTAAGGATGGTATTCCAAAGTATGTTGAGCTTTTAAATTGATTATTTTTGTTTTTATCAGAAGGAAATACTTGTTCTAAAGTATGTTTTAGTATCTTTTTTTCACGATATTGTCGATTAAATTTGGATCGTAATTATTATTAACTGCTATTTGTTTTATGATATTTAGTTCTTTGTTGTAATTGTCAGTATTTAATGGAACGTTAGAAGTATATGTATTATACATATAAAATAGCAGCTTTCAATAGTATGATACATAGACTTTTAACAGTTCCATTAAATACTGACAATTACAACAAAGAAGTATTTCCTTCTGATAAAAACAAAAATAATCAATTTAAAAGCTTAACATACGAGGATATATTGAAAAATTCTTAGCCTACTATAGAACCAAACAAAATTTCAATGTCAAAATATTTTATTTCCAAACATATTCTCCTCTTAATTGGATACATTTATTACAGCGAACCTGCAACGTCTCTAGACCTTTCAAAAAACATGTTTCTTTATGCTCTGCAAACCAGACCTCCACAGCTTTTATTACCTCCTCGTTGGAAGAAAATTTAGGAACTTTTGAACTTTTTTTCAGTTGAGGAAAGAGATGATAGTCGGACGGAGCCAAATCTGGTGAATAAGGGGGGTGTTCTAGTAATTCAAACCCTAAATCACGAATTTTTGAATGGCAACATGAGATTTGTGTGCAGGGGCGTTGTCCTGTAAAAATAATAAATAATAATAAAAAATAATTTTTTCCCGTAGTGTGGTCAGTAACGTCGAATAGTAATCTCCAGTTTTTGTTCTACCCTTATCCGAAAAATCAATCATGATTACTCCATGGCAATCCCAAAAAACTGAAGCAAGAACTTTTCCAGCAGATTTTTGGACACGAAACTTCTTAGGTTAGATCAGGACACACGTCCATCGAGGACATCGAAGTGAAGCCATTTTAGATATGAAAACAGACTATATGGCCACTAAACTTCTCCCCAGCCCTAAATATGAGGTAGAGACACCCCACAGAAAGGACTGGCAAGACCCAAGCAGTCTGAAGTTTCCCCGAGGAGAGACCGGGTATACAGACGGGTCAAAGACTGGGGAAGGGACAGGAGCAGGAGTGCATAGTGAGATTAGGAACACAAGATATTCTTTCTCACTAGGAGTACATGCCTCTGTATTTCAGGAGGAGATTTATCCCATCGTAGAATGTGTCAGAATTAACAAACATAGGACTGACACTCATAGGATAAACATATTAACTGACAGCCAGGCAGCCCTTGCAGCTCTAAATAGCCGCAAGGTGACATCCAGACTGGTAGAAGAATGCATGCCAGAAAGAATTAAATGAGCTGGCAGACCAGAAGAGTAAGACTAGTGTGGGTGCCGAGACATAATGATATTTCTGGAAATGAACAAACTGATGAACTCGCGACATATGTTGGACCAGAACCAGTTCTTGGGACCACAAAGATGGTGGTCCGAGAACAAATACAAAAATGGGTACAATGCCAACATAGACTACAGTGGAGGAACACTCCAAAGCAGGTACACAGTAAGACCTTCATAGGTGATATATGTGTAAAATGGGCTGAAGAACTACTGAATGTTAGTAGGACTAGGTAAGAATTATTACAGGTAATCTAACGTGTCATGCCCCGGTAAAAGATCATCTGCATAAAATGGAGTTATATAACGGGGATCTCAGCTGCAGATTTTGTGGTATGGAGACCGAGACCGTAGCCCATATTTTGTCCGACTGTGAGGCATTGGACAATCTTCGGAGAGGGCAACGTGCTGCCTAAAACATATGGCATGCATCCAACTGACCTATATCATCTACTCGAGGGTACGGGAATGGTGGGGTGGGTGGAGTAAACGTGGGAGTATAGTACAATAAGCCAAAAGACTGCAGTGCTCCTGGTTCCCAAAAAAAAGCTCCTTTGTCTTATATTTAGCGTGTGTAAGATTTGGATTTGCGTGTTAGATTATAAATTGGTATTCTCTTCGTTTGGTTTTTTTGAGTATTCAATGTATGTGAATTTTTGGATAATTCAATAAATATTTAATATCTTCAATTTTTGTATTGATTATTCAATTTTTATTAAATTGGATACACGTGTTCGGGAACAAGTAGTTTCATTTTATTAATTTTTTTTGTAACTTTATGTTAATTTTTACAAGGTGTTTCCAGCTTTCCACCTTTTGCTTTTGTTTTTCTTCGCTTTCGTTCGATTAAAAAGCTGGTGGCATCCGATTTAATATTAATTGTATCCTAGTGATAGCGAATAAAATAGTTTAATTGGTGCCGAATTCTACTCCCTGAGGTGGAGTGCATAGCCTGGTGCCTTTTAAGTTACAATACTTTCCTCTCATCAACGGACGTTATCGTAATAAGGGACTCGACCAATGTATCTATTTACGAGAATTCTCAATTTCAGTCGCTAAGGTGCGAAACATAGCTTGTTATGACACATTTTTTTCATTTCCTTATTTCAACACTTTGGGGGTGGAGGTCAGAGTTGATTAGACTATTTTACTAGGACACACATTTTACCGTATTTTTTATCCAATCACCTCTCGATTTAACTATTTGTTAATGTAAAATATCTTGCAATGACTGGATCGTCATGTTTCGTACCTGTTTGCTACCTTGGCAACTGAAATTGAGAATTCTCGTAAATAGAAAAGTTGTAGGACTCGTCACAACGAAGCCATTCACAAACATTCAGTCTGTAATTATGCGAAATGCAAAATTGCAAAATTCCCGTGGGATCCTTGCCTATTAAGTTAAAAATTCAATCTGATTTTCGGTTTCCATAAATAATTCGTATGTTTATTAATTATTGTAATTCTTTGTATTTACAATTTATACTTTTTAACTTTCGTAGGTTAGGGTTATTGTGTGTGAAATGTAGCCGTCAGAGGTCGGTTAATGTGCACTGAGTAGAGCTTTCGTTTTCAGCTTCATTCGACAAAATGTGAATTTCTCGAATAACCCGTGAAAGTCCATGACGTCACAAGCTGCACTCGGTGCACACTTGCACTGGTGAAGCGAAAAGCGCTATCAATGATAGTTTCCTACTTATTAATGTGACTGTAACTGTATAGAAATAAATATTCATTTCTGTGTGTGTCTGATATTAGGTCATTGGGCAAATTATAATTATTTTGAAACAACGAGAAATCAAGTAACAATACTAAGGAGTGTAATAACATTTTGCATAACAGACTCCTTAATAATATATATTAACTAGCAGACCCGACAGACGTTGTCCTGTCGTCTTATCAGATTATACAAATTTTGACTATTCTTATTTTGAATGAAAAATATCACATTGTTACTTATTTTGGGTGGCGAAATCAGATAGTATCGTTAATTTTTTGATAGAAGGAATGTATTTCTGGAAAATTCGACTTTCCTGAATTTTCTTACAATTTTTCGGACAAACCAATTATTTTTACAATCACCATTTAAAAAAACTCTAATATTAATTGCCATTAAAATCGGCCCATCCGTTTGGGAGTTGTTCAGTATGAATCCGATTGCAGCGCTGCCTACCGGAGCTAATTGTTAATATAAACCATCCAGTTACTTTCTCAAATACACACATAAAATTTCATCAAAATCGGTCAATCCGTTAAGGAGTTGTTCAGTATAAGCCCGATTACAGCGCCACCTACCGGGACTAAATGTTAATATAATCCATCCAGTTACTTAATCAAACACACACATAAAATTTCATCAAATTCGGTCCATCCGTTTAGGAGTTGTTCAGTATGAACCCGATTGCAGCGCCACCTACTGGGACTAATTATGAATTTAAACTGAAGATTAAAATAAAAATGTATTATATTCGATTGCCATGCAACCCTATTGCTCATGTGTGGATGAAAAGAAAAAATATTAAAATCGCAATTTAAAAATAGGGGTTGATCGTAGAGGGGTGAAAATTTAAAGTTGTATGTATTTTTGTATGCTGTATCATAAAAAAATAAAAACAAAAAAATTTTGTGAAAAAAAATAAAATAAAAATTTAGGGGTGGACCACCCTTAACATTTAGGGGGAAGAAAAATAGATAGTGTCCGATTCTCCACCCTACACGATATACACAAAATTTCACGAAAATCAGTAAAGCCGTTTCTAACACCGTGGCACGAGAATTTTATATATTAGACAATAATATGTAGAGTCCGATTCAAAGTAGAATGGGCCATGACCGTCACACTAAACTGCGACTGCAGATAATGCGTGCTCTTTCCAATTTCGACAAAAGGCGTGCAGTGCTTATTTATTTTCAATTTATCATGGAAACGACAGCGCTCGAAGAGCTGGCAACGCCGTGGCTGAGCTATGCGTTTTTCGTAGAATTGAAAATTACTTCGCCGGGAGCACATCCATAAGCGTATATTTGTTATTCATTTTCAGTGTTGCCAGAAGTTTAATTTTTCGTTTTATTAGACTATTTTTTATTACAGTGCCCTTATAAGTGTTGTGTGTTCTGACTGGAATTTGTTAATATTGTGATCAATTTGGTGAATCTTTATTTGTTCGGTGGTTTCAATCTATTGTATTGAATCTACTGAAAACGCACATTATTGTAATTAAGTTATGTCGCCTAAAAAACTAGGGAAGGGTCAGGTTCTAAACAGTCAAGGTCGGGAAATTGTGTACAATGTATCTAATTTTATGAAAAAAGAGTCTGAAAAAGGCATTACCATTCCTTTGAAAAACAACAGGTATGTATCGTAGGTATTTCATATTATAGGTTTTTTTACCGATATCAATTGAAGGAATGCTTGCAGAATTTAACTCTCACAGATGGGATACTTTAAATATTTAATTGTATGCATAAAAATAATTTCCTGAATTATATTAGGAGTAAGATTGCGATAGTTCCGAAAGGGGGGTAGATAAAAAACTAGAGCATGTCTTTCTCAGTCAGAAATCTCTCAGTCAGAAATCGAAAGAGCATCTTTTGGATACCGTTCTTGAAAACCTAGTGTTCACTGTAAACACAGGGTCATCGGAAGACAGCTCGGACGACGACAGGGCATCAGATTATGAACTAGGCTGTTCAGGCCTCCAATCAGACAACTCCGAATGACCAGAAAAAAATGTAAAAGCTCATTCGGAGAAAATTTAATATATTTCACAAATCATCTCATACAGACATTACAATTGATAATAGTTCGGTCCACCCATTCAGTCATAAATTAGCAGCTTTCAATAGTATGAAATTTTGCATATAGAACCTAAATCCCTCAAAATGAATATTTTAGAAGCTATTGAGATAAATAAAAACAAATATTCTGATAACCTCCTTAATGACCAAATAGATATCAACAATTCTTCCTTATTAAACCTTTTTACCTAGAAACTTCCGGTAAGATGAATGAATTTCCAGGTAAATCTGTTCAATACTTCAGTTAATCCCATATTTAGAAACTTTTTTGCTTTTTATTTCCATGTAAATAAATTATAATACTTTTGTCAATATCCGTAAAATTCCATATTAATGCACTGTATAAATTAATAACTTCTCATTATACCTCCACTCGTTTGAAAAAGCTACTGTGTTAGCGAAACTCGTCACGAATTGTATATTGAACATAGTTCAAGTATAATGAATATTTAAACAAATTAAATTCTTTTATTTCATCGTTTATTGCTTAACATTTAATAAATTTTTTTTATAAAACCTAAACTGCCATCTAATTAAAACGTCGAATTTTTTAAAATAATAAAATTTGTATGATAAACTATTTTTACAATAAAAATTGAATATTTAAAATGCAATGTAATTATTTAATTATATAATAACTACACCTTCAAATCACATTTCTATGTAAGTTAAAATCAACTACGCTACTGGAATATCGATTAATTCACCAAACACACGCCTCCTGACGATGACGTAGGCTCTGACGCCTCTGGCCCATTCTTCTTTGAATCGGACCAGTGTAAATATTGCTTTTTTGAATTATTAGTAAGCAATCAGCAAAGTAACAGTTCATTCGACTAATGTATTTGTATTGAATACTTGTAGCAGCGGTAGAAATTGAAGAATGGATTAGTAAGAAGTATTTTTGGATGAAAAACTTATTACAAGCATACATTTAGTGATAGTATCGAAGTGATTGATTTTCAACCAAGCAAACACTCTTTATAAGAGAAGTGAATTCGTAAATAGTTTGAAGGCTGTTACACCAGTTACATGCAATGCTTCTGCTCACATAAGCTTCACCATACACACACCCACAGGTAGGTATATTTTGAGACTACATAAGAAATCTTACCAAGACAGCTTAATTATTTTCATATTATAAAAACTCAATATTTGCTTAATTCTCTTGAAGTGAAGTTTTAATAAATATAATAGAATTATTAAAAAAAAGTTTTTGAATCCATTCAATCATCGAATCAATTATGAATTGGCGCAGTCAGTAGGATTCGCGCAAATCGTAAAAATTATCGAGCTATATTAGAAAGTTTTGAAGCATACAGTGTGTGCCGTTTTTGTGGGTGTTTTTGTAGAACCATAAAAGTGTAGTGACTTTCACATTTTCAATATATATACCAAATAAAGTGGGTACATTCCCAATATACTGTTTCATACCTTGGATGGTATATACCCTCCACATTGTACCCATAATATGACAGGAATGTACTTCACAGTATATCCATCTACCAGTGACATTCATGGTATATTGGAAAAAGTTGCCACGCCCTGGTCATGTGTCTCACCGGTTGACATTTTAGGTTATGTGATATGCAAGCAAAGCATGTTGTTAGTTTGCGAGTTGTGATGGAAGTACTGGGAAGGTGGTAAGTAAACTATTATTCTACTTATCGAGGGAGTTTAATCTTTCTCTTTTATTTTAAATATTAAATAGTTTCTTATTTCTTCTAATGTAATAGCGTTGATTGATAAGTTTATCAATCAACGGTAATAGGTACTATATTTGTATTTTGCACTTTCGTCTTCAAGGTTATACTTAATGTCATCTTCACAAACGATATGGAGGTTTTCATATAAAAGTTGAAAAAAGGTTAAATGATATTGCTGAAGGTAATAAAGTAGATAGACCTCATGTTATTTGATTTTATATTATATAGGTACTATACTTTTCATACTGCTTTATAAACATTTGTCAACATTAGTTGGAAATAATTTTTGACACTAGCGGCATAAGTAAAGAATTTTCCATAAATGACAATTAACGTTTTCAATTTTGACTCTATAATTTTGGTTACAGATTGTTTACAATGGCTATTTTTTTTACAGGCTCTGGAATAAAGCCATGTGGGTGCAATAACTGTTGAAGAGTGTAGAAGAAAACTGATGTAGAAACTTCTAGCAAATGAACTGAGGATAAAGTATCCCTAAAAAGGAACCAAAGGAAAAGCTCCTCTCAAGCACCTTAACTTTGATAAAGTTATCATAAGTAAGATCATTTTTATAAATTTGTTAAAACTGTTAAGATATGTGGAACAAAAAAGAACATGAATATCCATCTTTTGCTAATATATCGGCAGCCTCAAAAGTAGGTGTTACCTATATCTACTACTGTAACAAAATTCAGTTTAAAATATGTATATAATAAAACGTAGACAATATAAAACAATTATCCCATTTTTACTAGACTTTATAATAGCCCTCTTATTTTTTGTTCATAGGAAGTGTGAGACTGATGTTTCCCAGGTGTACTAAATTGTGTACTGAGATAATTGGTGTGATTAAACTTTAGCTGGTAAGAGCCCAAAATATAATGGTGAAAGCATCCAAAGAATCTGCAACAGGTATGCCTGACAATAATGAAATGTAATTTTTTCTTTTTCTTCTACTTATATTGCAGTTTACTTTATTTCCAGTTATGTATGTTTCAAATAAATAGGAATATTATTCTTAATATTGTTTTTTATTAATAATTAGCAAAATTAAAAATGGATTATTAATATTATTAAATTAATTTAAGGACACTTCATTGTATTAATAATTATTATGTATGTGACTCGATAATAATCATTAACTAATTCAATAGTAGAAATAATCTTTCACTCATTACAATAAAATGGTGGAGGCTACAATATAGGGACCCATTTAGGCAATATACTTGGTATATTCCTGTTTTATGAAATGCATATGTAAGGGACATTCCGCATGTCCCTAAAACATACCACACATACCCACTGTGGTACATGGGAATATATTAGGTACATGTTAGGTACTTGATGTGACATACAAAAGACACAACCCTAGCAAGTACGAAATAAGTTCCGAAAAGTACTTACGTTTAACCTGTTTGTTTGGGTGTCGCTCATTGAAAATTGTACAGGCAGTGTTTCATTTCTTTATTTTTTAAATAACACTCAACAATTTCTACTCTTTCCTGAATAGAATAAACCATTATTATGTCTTACTCGCTAATTGACTTGAAGTATCAATGACGCTAAACTAAAAAACATACCTGGTAGTTATGGAAAAAAAACCTTTATTTTTATTTAACGAAAACGTAGGCGTAGTGAATTAAATTTTATTCCAAAGATAATTAGCATTGAATTGTTTAATTTAGCTTTCACATGAAAATACGCTTATTTGAACTGTTACATGTCACAGTGTCAAATTCCTCATGAAATTACCTTTTCAATGATGTGTCACACTTAGATGTAGGATAATTTGAGGATATGATCGATAGATATCCTTCTTGAAATAAAAATTGACCTCCTTTTGCATTTTCTCAAAAAAAAAATTCCTTCAAGATATTCGATCTGTTTCGTTTTCGGTGCCGCACCCTGTATATAAAAACTGCGGAAAGACAGACTCAAAAAGAAATCACTAGAGAACCGGCTAATAATCCATATCAGTTAATCAACATTTCCAACGCCTAATAAAATCCGGAAGCAAATTACACTTCAATTACTACTCTTAATTATTCATAAAAGAAACAAACCAAACAAAATATTTAAACTCGGCAAAGAAAACGGTCAGCGTACAATTTAACATTTAGCGGCGGTACGGAAAGTTTTCGAATGTACAGTTTATTTTAAAATATTGTACCTGCTCTAGTATGTTCCGGAGTACACCAGTTCAGAATCACTTAAAAGGTTCTCAGTCACGGCGGTTTTTATGTAAATATATCACAGGACAGAGTCAAGATCAAAAACTTTTCCCAAATTATTCGGTACTCCTTATTTCCGTCGTTCAGTGGTAAAATTTAGTTGATTTCAACTAAAAATTTCACATATACCGGACGGATTTCGGATTTTCTTTAATGGTAGGTGTATATACCGAACGTCCTTCCAGTTGGAAAATTTAAATACTAGAAACGACTAAATTTTATATGACACCCCTCGACTATGCGTACCACCGGACTAATAATAAAGCACCAACTCGCAAAATAAGACCTATAGACGACCTCTTCAAAATCAATGAATTATCAAGAAAACTGAAGCCCATTCAAGAAGTTGATTACACTCATAACCAAACACCGATAATTTGAAGTATTCTAGGAGAAATATGTATTATCATAATCTCATACGTTTTATTGGAATTAATATCCCAAATTTAAACGTGTAGAAAAAAGAAAATCGAAGAATCTCAATAAAATTAAAAAAAGATCCAATCGAGAAGTCAATCCATACTTTTAGATAATTAGAAGGGATGAGTTACATGCAACGCTTCTGCACACATAAGCACCACACACACCCAGATATATTATGACCTAGAAATTGGTTATCTTATCAAGACAATGTGATTACTTTTTTCTACACCCGTACTATAATAATACACTTATACGACCATAATCCGTTCAATCATGAGATCCATTATGATACTCATTTTTCATTACGATACAGATTTTTAATCAATAGGAACCTAAATTTTTCAATCAAGCGAAATTAGTTAAAATATATGAATCCACGGGCGGAAATTTGCCCCACCCCATCATTTTCGTTAATTATTTTAATAAAAAATGCACAATTCAAAATATTGGTAATTTGGTAAATTGGCAATTAAATCTGCGTGATCCTAATTTATATACAGGGCATTGTTTTCGAAGGACATCTGCAGCCGTATTAGTTTATACCGGTGGTGATATCACTGCATTAAGACGTCATGGTGGCTGGAAATCCAATTCAGTGACAGAAGATTACATTGAAAATTCAGTTCAGAATAAAATCAGCATATCCAATACAATATTGACCTCTATTGAGACTAGCATTAATGAAATAAATGTAAATACTCATTCCACTTCCAGATCAGCAGGACTGGAATAAACATTTCAAACTACACAATAAATAATCTTTATATTTTTAGGAAATCGGATTAATTATAATTATTATGTTCAATATTAATATAAATATAATGTTTATAGTTTTCCTATATACATATGGTAAAACCCGAGGTAATACCACTAATTACAATTTTGTAGATTTTTATATAGAAATACGAGTAATTACTGTTATTGTGCTCAATATAAATATAAATACAATATTTATATTTCTTCATTATTTATCGGGTGTAGGAAAAATAGCGTATGCAGCTCTCATGTAATGGTTAGTAATACACGAGCATTAACCTGGTTACGAAACGAGCCGAAGGCACTTTTGTCTTCGTAGTTTTGTTGCGTGGCTGTAAATATATTCCAAACCACGCAATAAATAAATATAAAATTTAAATTGTTTTAAGTAATATACATTATCCATATTGGCAGTACACTGCATTCAATAAAACATATTGATATCAAGTATTTTTTTAAAGAATAGGTAAATAATAATTATCTTCGAGAAATCGATAAGGAATTTATATCTACCAACACACTATGACTATAATTTATAATTTTATATCTATTAATATTATTAGAGATATTTTATATGAGAAAAAATAAAAAGTTCTTTTTGCACTTCAAATAAACTGAAATAATATGCACCGTTTCACAAATTGTCGGAGAGATAAAGTAATCTATAAGTAGAACCGGAAACAGCTTCAGACTCATAATGTGATATTTAAAAAAATGATTGCCAATGTTTGTATATTGGGGTGAAATTCACTGAGACCTAATAGATCTATTGTGCCCCCTTACTTTTACGTAGTTAAGGAACGTCTCAGAGACTAGTCGCTCCTTTAGGCCTATTTCCCTGAGAAATTTTAGGATATCTGCAAGCTTCAACTTAGGTGAATGTCCCTCTTTTATTCAATAATCTCCTAGGTGCTGTGCCCTAGGATTCTGAATTGCTGTGCAATTCGCAAGTATGTGAATGGAGGTTTCTTCTTTCATGCCACAGAAACTACATTGTTCTTCCTCCACTATTTTGAGCTTTTTCAGGTGCCCATTCAGGCGACAATGTCCCGTTAGGATCCCTGTTAAAACTCATATTGCAATTTTACTTTGACTTATGCATTCATTTGACTTCAACGGGCTGTAGTCACCCAGAGGAATCTTTGACTGTCTGAAATTTTTGTTACTTTGTGTATTCTTTCAGCAGCTCACGCTTTGACCCATTATTCTTGTTTTGTACATACAACAATCAATCAACTTACCATATTCACTACAGCCCACTTTATTACTAGCAGATGGAACTATTTCAGGCTCTAAAATACTATATACCAACAATTAGAACTTAATTTTGTTGCATATGTTAAATACATTTTTTCAGTTGGAAAGGTGAATACTATTCCCTGTCCATATTTACAAACCCATAACAATATCTTCTCTTCGAATGGACGCCAAAAAGCCATAATTTTGATTATTATCAACAAAATAGTCTTAATCAATGAAAAAGTTTTAACCAAACATAATTTCAATCATAGCGACAACTAACAGATTTAATTCAGAACACAATGTGTCGTGAATAACAAAAATGAACTAAGCCTACCCTGAGAAGTTCACAGTCAACGTGGACTATCCATAAAAGTAAATTTTGGATAGACCAATCGGAAGCTACATTGCACCAATGAGAATAAATTGTTCGCTTGTGGGTAGGTCAAGACTCGAAATGATTTATGGCTTGTTTATCTTTTCGGCTTTTTAATCCACAAAGAGACCTTGCCGCATACTGTTAATATAACGTGAAACAGTGCAAATTAATTTTATTCTCAACTATATATTGAATAAAACCATGGAAGACAATATTACGATCATGGAAGCACAGTTGGACCGCTCCACGATTGATATAACAATCATGGGGGGACAAGAATAGTACTGTTGTGGCAATTAAAGATGAGCAATAGTTTGGATTACAGGATCAAGAAGATAATGGGAGGTAACATTCTCAAAAATGAAACCAACAGACCACATGACTCCCATATACTTCTTCAGTATTAGATCGAAAGGAATGCACGGAGGGCAAACCTGGTGAGAGGATCTGGTAGGTCTGATACAAAACCAGAGAAGGAACTAGTGTAGAGCTTGGACAGTTAGAACATTAGAACTGGAATTCAAGTATCTAATCAAAACTTTGTCAACTCAGAATCGGGATTCGAGCGTGGATGTTCCACCTTAATCAAGATTTCGTATCTCGTCCATGATTGTGTGACGTTAGGGTTCTTCCCTCAAGACTAAGGCACATTTTGTCATAATAACGCGTTGCTCCTCTATTGGACTTCTAGGTGGTCGACCGTTATAATCTTCATCACCAGTGGGAGTTAAATTGTAACAAAGAATATTGGAAGAAAAACAAACACAATGAAAAAGGGGGCTTGAGAAAGTGAAAGACAATTATCAAACAAAAATTACAAAAGTGAGTAAAGCGAATGCAAGGCAAGACCACGCAGTTGTGTATTTAAGCTTGAAATTGTTTGAGGTAGGACAAGCTAAGTGGCGCTGAGTGAAGTATGGGAAATATTATGTATTGAGGAGATAGACTGCAAAAAGTTGAGGAGAAAAAAACTTTGTGTTCATCGAAGAACTAATATAATGAGAAGTATCAAGTAACGAAATAAAAACTTGAAAAGAAATTAGATCAAAATTTCTTTCAAGTTGGGCGGTTTTATTGATATAAAAAAAAGATAAAAAATTATTTGGTAGGTCCTAGGTACCAGTCAGCACTACTAACCTCATTAATCGAAAAGGGAATTTACTAGTTGCAAAAATAAAATCGTGGGGTGTAGCGTAACCTGGGTAAATATATAATTAACATTTATAATAATAAGAGCGGTTGCCTGTTGATGGAAATTTCACGGCCCCACGACTTTATTTTTCTGTCTGATCAATGCCCTTCTACATTGATGAGGATATAGCAGTGCTGACTTGTACCTAGGACCTACCAAATTATTTTTCAGCTTTTTGTACATTATCTTCATTATCTTTATCAAAAAAACCGCTTAACTTAAAAACATTTTTTTACCTATTCCATTGTTTTTTAATTTGAATTTCAAATATTATTTTATTTCTCCAAAAGTACTGTTCACATTACAGTTTGTATCAACGGGAAGATGAAAACGTTTTTACAGTTTAGTTAGTTACAAATTGAACTTCAACATATGTTAACAGTAATAGAGCAAATAATTGGGGAAAATCTACTTTTTATCTTGTTGTTAATTACATGGAGCATATCGGGTCACGCGCGAAATTTAAGCATGGATGGAAAGCGGTATGTGAATCTAAACATTCGAGAAGGATGAAATCAAGTTACTAAAAACGTAGTTCTGCGTCTTTTGCTTTCACGCAGCGTTGCGAGGTATAAATAGTGAGGTAATCAAATAAGTCAGAGCCCACGTTTAATACTTGTGGTATCGACACTACTCACTTATTAGCAGAAAAAAAAATAATCCAATCTAGGATTATTTGTATAAGTACTGCACTGCTTCACTTAGATAGTTACATCCAAAATTTAAATAAAAAAAATGCTCATTCATCTTGATTACGGATGAAAACTACCTATCTTATCTAAATTTTTGAAAATCTTGAAATTATTTTCATATTATAAGCGATAAGTACTAAATATCGTTCATTTTATAATCGAAATCATTTCAACGACAATGAGATATTTTGTATTAATCTCTTTGGCTTTATTTGGTGTTATTCAAGTCAACGCTAACCAAGGTTTGTAAAAAGTTTGTTGAAAATAATATTGCTAGCTTTCCACTGTATACACAAATGCTTCAAAATAATGAAGGAATGAGTAATTTTTAATCTCGAGGACTGTTTTTCACTGTTTTATATTCCATCTTACACAAAAAAACCAATAAAGTTGTATAGTACTAACTTTATTTGTTCAAGGGATAATAATGAAATCATAGACTTGGCTCAAATGTTATTTATGCCCCATCAATACAATATTTCCACAGGACAACTGCTCTAGCAGTAGACGAATTGAGTTTCTATTTGCTTAACTGTTTCACTATTTTATGTGCTGCATGACTTTTGTTCATTGTGACTGTTATACCGGCCATACACGATACGGTCTACCTGCGCAGGTATGCCTGTGCAGGCAGGCCCGAGCGTGTGTGGGAATAGAACTATGCAGTTTTTTTAACCTGTATTGGTGTCTGGTGCAACATCGAAAATCAACTCTTTTGGGTGGCACCGTACGATGTACATGAGCGCGTGACTCTGGTCGCCTACGCAGGCTGCGTCAGTTGTTTGTTCACCGTTGCCGTCGTCGTGTAACTTGCATCGTATTGTCACCAGACTCAACTAAAAAATTGCGTGAAGATTTCACTATAATTTTCCCTTTTCAATAACTAATGTCTACACCACCTCCAAAATAATCCTCCGTCTCCCACCGTTGTAGGCCAGTAAATATAGAATTTAACCTTGCGCTAAATTTGCACCCTAGGGCAGTAGTAGCTAGAACCATTATTGTAGAGAATAAACTTTCGCACACTCTATTTTCCTTAAACTTTTTTTGTAAAACTTTCCGTTTATGATTTATGGGCCATTTAATTAACCGGATTTTCTATCTCGGCCGATAACTCCAATATTTTATAAGTTATTGGCCGTGATAAGAGAACCTGTTGATTAAATGGGCCATAAATCGTAAACGGTTAGTTTTACAAAAAAGTTTAGGTGGAACAAAAAGTGAGAAAATTTATTCTCTACTCTAATGGTCTGAATAACTTTGGTCCTGAAGTGTAAAGTTCCCGAGATATCGGCCAAACACGTTTTTTCAAGATGGTGTCTGAAGCTTTACCGGAATCTGTCAGAATTTTATGATTTGATGCTCAGTAAGTGAATCTAAACCATATAAAAAAAATTGGATTGGAAATTTGGTGCTATTTTTACTGGCGTATTGTCAACTGAATCCAATCTAGTTAATCTGGGCCCATGTTATACAATACCTAGCAAGAGTGAACAATTTCACTCAAATAGTCCAAATTTGCATAGATAGTATGTTATTGGCAAGTCAAAAAACTGGAATATTTTGCAGAATAAATTTTTATTATTTTCGAAAAAATGGAATCGAAGAATTTCTTAACATTTTCTCGATCTTAGATCCGACTATAAATTAAATCTGGCCATAACAGCAGATATTTGATATTATTTGTAATGTATGGTTTTTATGAGATATTGAACTAGAAAGCTTAAACAACAACCCAAAAATCCATTTACTAAATTACAGTTTTCTGTAAAAAATTGTTATTCTAGTAAAGCGTGTTATCAATAGATGCCAAAGATAATAGTTAAATACTATTATAACGACTTACAAAGTTTTGGAAAATTACTTTTCAAAGAGCAGACCGTTGGCTATATGCCACGACAGATATTGAATTACACGGGTTGTGGTGTTCGATGAGGGGACGTATAGCTATTACCGCACTCTTAACATTTCCTTTATTGAGGATAATGTATTGATGTGATTTCAGCATTATCTCCAGTCCATCATGATTATGCTCTCAGAGCTTCTAGATGGACGATATCTACCTTGTTTTGATGAGGCGCAAATACGCCGAAACCGGTCTACAAGTGATATTGTCCCTTCTAAATACAATCCAGAAAGGTTGGTTATCTCTTGAAGTTATCCCAGTCCCGTTTAACTTAGAAGTGTAATTCAATATCTGTCGTGGCATACTGCTTCTTAATGCTTCTTAATGAAAGGTCTGCTGTTTGAAAAGTAATTTCCAAAAGCTTTGTAAGGCGTTATAATGGTATTTAACTATTATCTTTGACATCCAAAAATCTATGTTTATTTTGTGATTTTTATTTGAAGATGACTATCTAATTTATGTAAACTATGATGGAGAGATACCAGAAAACGCAGTTCCATTAGATGAAAGTAAAACTCAGGAAGATACATACTACGTTGCACGTGCTTGGTATGCCACTACGACAAACCCCCTTTTCAACGAACAAGACTGGGAAGGATGGATTCCAGTTGCTGTTAGACAAGGACAACTCTCAGTTGAGGTGGCTGCAATTACTGAGAATTATGAATCTGATCAAATCCAGGTAACGTTCAATAATGCTACAAATGTTATAGTGTTTTCATTTTTTTAATACATCGAAGCAACCATTATGTCTTCGTAATAAAGCTACATTTATATTGAACACTTACCTACTTCTGATAATGGATACATTTTATTGCGACAAAAAAAGTAATTTTTCCGAAGGATTTATACCAAACTATTGATTAACATGGTTGGCATCACCTTCACATTGAACCTTTCGTTTCTGATGACATAATATACTTCGTGAATGACATGCTTTTCCCCTGGCTTGGAGCTCAACAACTAACTCATCCATAGTTATTTAACGACGCATAAAATCGGTTTAATTTGTTTTAAATAATCCAAAATTCATTTTCGATCCGTTTTTTCTTGCATTCTTCTCCCCTAGTTTCCCAAACAGATTTTTTATACGTGCAGGTAACTGCCACGTAAAATATTGAGTACTTTTCCGTCATATTATCAAATAATACACACAACAACAAGAAGTGAAGCTGGGCGAAAATCCTTTGATGTTGAAGGGACAAAAGTAAATAACCTTGAAGATGACAGCTAACTCTGGCATACACTGAGAATCATAATAAATCCTCGATTCACAGTGAGAAAAAGTATTTTAGCATAAAGTTTTGTTTTTTCCATCAGTAACTACTTCTGCACTTTTCGTTGTCAATATACACGTGAAATAGATCATTTGAAAAAATAATTTCAAGCTGCAAGCCAACTTGAATCTAGTTTGGGTCTGTGAAGACCATGAAAAAGAGGCTCACTCAATCTAATTTGAGTCTGTAAAGACCATAAGAAAGAGGCTCACATGTTATCGTATGACATATGCCGACTAATTAAAAGCATGGCGTCTGTAGACACGGTTTTAAGCGAAGTTTCTCTACTTGTTGCTGGAGTATTCTATGATAATATGTAATTGTTTAATGATTTATAGTAATCAAGGACATGGAGGCAACATGAGCACGTCAGCTTGCAGAATTCAAAGTCGTTTTAGAAATAGGATTCCTTTAAGTTTTTTGGGTCGCCGAGTCCAAATTTTCAGCTTCCCGTTTCGAAAAGCTCTAAAAATTTTAGAAAAGCTGAAGGCTTAAAAGTAGTGACAAAGTAGTCCGTAGCTAGCTTTTCCCCGGTACCATTATTGTCGTTTCCTTGCAAAAGTTGGATTTGGCTTACCGTTTAATATCCCGGCGCTCTTCCGTCTGATCCCACTTTCTAATAATATTCTTCCAGTTCCATTGAATAGAATAATTTCATTATTTATTTTTACTCTGTAATCTTTAAAGCCTATTTTCATGATTATTGTTTATTACCAAAGTACACAACGTAGCTCAACCCTGCCCTATAACAGCTCCAAAGATGACAACATACATTTTTTGTCATCCCTAACATCACTGAGTGGACAAAACGCAAATAATTACCGCTATCTGTTATGCTAACAGTTGAGAGGCAGCATCCCAACTGAGCGCAACCGCTGAGCCATCAACTCAACCGTTGAGCCTGTCTGAGCGCGCCCACTGCTAACACCCTAAATATCCATAGTGCTCCAGAACATTTTAGTCAGATTTATAGGCAATACCTACTTAGATGCAGCTTATCTCAACCGTTGGGTTCGTCGAGGAGCGTCACAGCACTGGCCTACTTGATCTCCAAAATTGAAACCATGTTGTTTCTGGTTATGAGACTACGTTAAGACATCCACCGACACTTTATATCAACGATTTGAAAAATCGTACTTGAATAGCGTTTAAGAAATAATGAGACGTAAACTACGTTCATGTATTTTCGCTGGAGGCGATCATTTCCAAAATTTATTATGAATCTTATTTTATTCTTGAAAATGGGAAATTTTTTAAAATGGCAACAGCCATTGATATGTGAAAAGATAAAAGTTTTGTAGCGGTAGGTGGGGTTTGTCACCAGCTATGTGCTACAGGTTGCGCACCAATGTTGTTCCTTTCATATGTTTTGAGACCTCTCTTGTTTATTTCTCTATGCTGTAACCGATAAATCGCGTAGCACAAATTTAGCAAATAACTCGTCGTCGTCACTTTACTATTCGTCAACACTTGGATGATCTGATCAACTCGGAAAATCTAATAATTCATTTGTTTTAGGTATTAACGAACCCGTTCAATAGAAAACTTGAATGGTTCATGGCAAACGATGATAATGTTTCAAGCCTTTTCGATACAGAAATATATCATCCGGTAAGAGGTGGGCATTTTTGTTATGGACAAGGAGGAGACAAATGTTTCAATTCAACTGCGTACATAGGAAGGGCTGAAATAAACAACGAGGACCTGTTAGGAAGAGTTTTAACATACAGTAGTCAAGCAAGATTCTTACGTATTTTATACTTAGCAACCAATGTAGGTCTAGGAATTATGTATCAATATTCTATTTTGGTATGGTATTACTGATATCTAAATTAAAGTTGAATAAATGTTTTATGCGGTTGAACTTTATGCGAACTATATTTTATATTCATTTTAGTAGAAGAATCTTCAAAGTACATTTTCTCGCCGACTTAACATGCCTTTTAAACTACAAATCCACGTCAGTCATCAATAATACTTGCAGAATATTTGATCAACTTTTTTAAAAACAATTTGCTCGGTTGTATTTTACCCAAAAAGCTGAAAGCTGAAAAAAAAAGTTTTAATCAATAAAACAAAATGTCAATCACAGCAACACCTAAGAACTCAATGTCTCGCAAATAACAGAAATTAACTAAAACCACCCAAGGACGTTCAAAGTCAATGTGAACTAACCATTCAAGTAAATTTTGCATACACCAATCGGAAGCTACATTGCACCAATGAGAATCAAAGGTTCGCTTGTGGGTAGGCAAGACTTGAAATGATTTATGGCTTTTTTATCTTTTCGGCTTTTTAATCCTTTCTGTGACAAAAATGTCTAATTATTAGAATAATTTTATTTGGTGAGGTTTTACCCAACTTATCTAAAGTGCATTCATGTGAATGCATTTTAATCAGATGAATCTTTTTCATACCGAGGACTCTATTGTATACAGAGGACTTTAGTCTAATGGACTAGCTTTAAAGTACTTAATTTGTCCTCTTTTGGCATTTGAAGTATTTTACAAACGATATAAACTAATTTAATTCCCATGGCCGACCGGACCTACCAGACGTAGACAAGGAAAGTACCGTCCTGTTTTGATTGCTTCCAACAACCCATTTTTTTTGTTCTGTAAATTACACGTTTATACATTGTAAATTTTACATCTTTTGTTCTACACTTTTTACATTTTTTTTAAATTAAATTTCATTGTAAATTTAATAACGTTCTTCATATTTATCACCTTCCAAACTTCTGGTTTTATCGACTGGGTGAGTTGAAGTGAGTTAACAACACTAATAGTATTCAAGGTGGCTCCCACTTACCGTAACTTAACTTTAACTCAAATAAAGTAGGATTACCCGCGAACCGGTAAGCCCTACTCCTTGAATGCTAGTAGTTTGGGTCTCAGAATCCACACCTGAGGAGCTTTTTACCTGAGCAGCCGTTACAGTGGGTTATGACCTATATTACCGCTTGTTTAATAATATACTATTAATGCACAACAGATATAAATCCCTTCACAGAGCATACGAAAAAATTCTCTAGAAATTTGCAATCAAACAAATAAGAGTATATGAAATAATCACAGATGCTAAAAATACAAAAATAATAAAATAGAATATATTACATCATAAAGTTAAAAAAATTCAGACTATCAACAAACAGAGAGATATAAAACATTTCCATCTGTATTATAGTCAACATTAACCATTATTATTTTCATTATGAAACATTAAATGGGAGTCTGTTTATAAAACACCAGTCATGTCTTTGAATTGCCTTATTAAACAGTCAGCTACATTCGATATAAAGGTCCGAGAGAGGATCCCTGTGGAACACCTGATTTAGCTGTATATTTTTGTGATGAGTGTCCACTATAAAAAACGAATTGCTTCCTACTTCCTAAGTGAGGTTGACAAAACATTAGCTAATTCGATGAAAATTCGAACTGATTCAATCAAGATACCATAATCTATTCTGTCAAATGCCTTCAAGAAATCTATATACGGGGTGTTTCTAAATTCATGCGACAAAATTCAGGAGGTGATTGCTCATATGAAATTAAGATGGGTCTTTCCTATAACAAAATTTCCTCAGCCCACCCCGAGATATCACCCTCAACAGGAGGTGACTAAAATTCATTTTTTATTTTTTTTCTAAGATTTTCATTTTTTCGAGTTGAACTTTTATGATACAAAATTTAACTCAAAATCCTTGTTTTAGTTACAAATTTTTTCATTCTTAAATTTGTTTCCCAAAACCAATAGCTGCAGAGGAAAAAATATGAATCGTATTACATTTTACATCTTTACTGTTTCCACTCAATTTATTAAAAAAACTATGAATTATGGTGTTTATTTTTTTCTCGGCAGCTATTGGTTTTGGGAAAAAAATGTAAGAAAATTTTTTTTAATAAAAACTCAATTTAAGTCACCACCTTTTAAGGGTGATATCTCGGAAAGGGGTGAACTGAGGAAATTTTGTTATAGGAAAGACCCATCTTAATTTCATACGAGCAATCACCTTTTGAATTTTGTCGCGTGAATTTATAAACACTCTGTATATCACGTCCATCTGTCTACCTACATCTTCAGATAATAACTGTGTTATCAAAAGTAGAAGGATTTCAGTCGATCTTTTGCTCCTGAATCCATGCTGCGCAGGAGATATAAGATTACAAACAGAGGTATATACAGGGTGTTTCTAAAAGAGGTTACCCCGTCTCTAGGATAGGTAAAAAACTCTTGATCTGTCTCTGTACCATTGGATGGCATTCTTTCCAAGTCTGGTAATGGTATTTGGATCCCATTCCTTCTTGTTGCTTAATTCCGTATTGAATTTCTTTGAAAAGTTATACCTTTTCATCTCACCAGCTTGTGGCATGTCATGTTCTAAGAAGCAAGGAGGTGTTATTTTTACAATGATTCCCTTTCTGCTTAGTCTGTATCTAGTTCTTCCTGCAACACTTTCCACCACCATATGTAGTGGTGTGAGGTTGAGAATCACTTCCATGGCTGCCGTTGGGCATGTTCTCATTGTAATGCATATACAGGCTACTCTTTGAATTTTGAAGAGGTTTTCTCTCGTCGTCCGTAGACTAGTTATGCTACTCCACGCAATGGCTCCATAAGTGATAATTAGTCTCACTATGGCAGTGTACATCCAGCTCAGGATTTTTGGGTTACAGACACCCAATTTCTCCCTGCTACATTCTTGCACACCATTAGAGCCATTTTTGCTTTGCTTTGCTTTGTATTAATCTCCTTCTCGTGTTTGTTCCACAGAAATTTACTGTCTAGAGTCAAACCTAGATACTTGTATTTAAGGTTTTGCACTCTTCTAATCCACATCCCATTAGTAATCATTGGAGAATTTTTCAGTGATATTGAGTAAATGTTGAATTTGACGCTGGTTTGATGCGTATATTTTGATGTTCCTGTTGGCTTTGATTTTCTAGCCGTAATCCGTATCGTTAAGTAGATTGGAGAGTGGGTACATTGCCAAATAAAACCAAAGTGGACTGAGGGAGTCGTCCTGGAAGATCCCTCTACGGATAGATATTTCATCAGTTTCGAGGTATTGACCATTTATTTGTGAATGAAGGTTCGTTCGCCAATAATCATGGATGATTTAAGAAAAGTGACAAAAGTGGGGTGTACTTCGTGAATTTGTAAGACTTCAAGAAGCCAGGGATGTGGAACGCTATCAAATGCTTTCCTGTAATCTAGGAAAGCCGTGTAAGTGTTGCGCTGTTCCTTTTGCGCCTGCTTTATTATTACGGAGTTGTTCTTTGCAGACTTGGTGATCTCGTCTGCACCCTTTCTGTTCTTCCGAACTTAATTTCCAAGATACTAAGAGCAAAATAGACTTGAAACAAATATGCCACTTCACATACTGCTAGATACGCTCTGTCTCATTCACTCTTCCAAAACTAATGGACATGTACCACATGAAGATGACATTGGTTCACGTCCAGATCTATCTGAAGCAACTTAGTCTCTTCAAGGTGGAAGTCAACTAATTTCCTACACGTAGTGAAAGAATGTCCCAAAGACTTGCAAATTTCGATCCTACCTATTGGAAATAAAATAATCTACCTACTTAAAAGGGGAAGATGTTGTAAACTACTACTAACTAGAATATAAGATTAAGGTCTAAAATATGTCAGTGAGTTTTTGACAAAATAATTTTGAATTAATAAATTCTTTCTTATTTATATAACGAGTTGAATAATAATACTCTACAGTAGTTATCAGAATATAGGTACTTTATTTATTAGCTGAATTTGCATTTTAGGTTTACAATATTTTGGTATTCTTTCAAAGTGACGACATTTGCATCTGATGTGACAATTCTTAAATTATCCGTGCACACCAATACGTTAATATGTGGATTATGTATTTCACAAATTTGCGTGGAACAAGCGCAAGCCGAATCTCCACTTCCGGATAAACTACCAGTCCAATAATCATTTCCAGGCAATGAGTTTCCATCCCAAGCATAAGAGACAACCAGCAATTTACCTAAAATTGAATTATTATTAATTAAATTATATAAAAAGTAGAGGTAAGCAACGTATAATGGCAATTTTTGTAATGGTAATGAATAGATATCTACGTTATCTTGAAATCCAATATCATGTTCTCAAAATAGAGTCGTTGGCTATGAGTTGCATCTTTGACAACATGACATTGGATAACCTCAAATTCCAGCCGATTTTACGCAAAGAGAGAACGTTAACGTCTCTTTCTTCGAAGTAAAAACTTTTTCAGACTTTTTTCAACAACTGTTTTGCTGTAGTCACATACAATATCTTTTACGTATGTACCTTTAAATTTCGAGCATAAGAAATCGGATATCATCGTTCTGTGGCGCTTGTCGTTTTCAAACAAGTACAGCTCAATGACGCTGTCAGTTTAAAATCCTCATCAAATGGTGGATTTCTGTGAATGTATTGCCACCTGGTATTCCTCGAGTGGGTTGGCGTTGCTCTATATACGGCAATTATGCTTATTAGTTAATTAATTTGCAAGAACTTGCGGCAAGTTCCTGCAAGGCTGCAAATGATGAATCTTGCATGCTGTTTGATATCGTTGAGGCATTACTGACAACCCAACCAAGAGTAGGTTTAAATAGAAAAGTAGATATTAAGCTCAAAAAATAATTTATTCAAACGTAATTCATGCGACAAAATTCAAGAGGTATGAAATTAATATGGGTCTTTCCTATAACAAAATTTCCTCAGCCCACCCCTTTCCTTAAAATGTGGGGACTAAAATTGATTTTCTATTTTTTCTCTAAAATTTCAGTAAAGCTAGAAACTTAAAATTCTGTAATATTTGTGCACTCGCAAAGGACTAACCGCGGGTATTTTTCCAATATTCCTGTTACATTATACAGGGGTGAAATTAGCAGCCCTTACTTCATTTCATATCAAAACTTTTTTTCGAGATGATATAAAATTCAAATTCTTGTTTTATGCTTGAATTTTTTTCCCAAAACCAATAGCTGCAGATAAAAAAAATAAACATATAATAATAATGTATAATTTTTTAAATAAATTGAGTGGAAAACAGTAAATATGTAAAATGTAATACGATAAATGCTGGAAATGATCACCTCTAGCCAAAATACATGAACGTAGGGTTTTGGGAAAACATTTTAATAAAAAAAATTTAAATAAAAGATGGATTTGAAGTTAAATTTTAATTCATGAAACTTTATCTCGAAAAAAAATTTTGATATGAAATAAAGTAAGGGTTGCTAATTTCGCCCCTGTATATTGTTGAAAAATACCCGTGGTTAGTCCTTTGCAAGTGCACAAAAATCACAGAATTTCAAGTTTCTAGCTTTACTGGAATTTTAGAAAGAAGATACAAAATCAATTTTAGTCACCACCTTTTAAGGTTGATATCTCGGAAAGGGGTAGGCTGAGGAAATTTTGTTATGTGAAAGACCCATCTTGATTTCATACGAGCAATCGCATGAATTTAGAAACACCCTAATTATTTATAGTTATTTTATTATTATTCAGAAAGAATATAGCGAAAGTGCGAAAAGCTCTAAGTGTATCACTGTTAATTATCAAATCACAAATGCCAAAACGCCAGTCAACACAATCAACAATCCGCTGAAGTACCCGCGACGTCATATGACCGACGCCCTGAGGATAAACAAGCGCACTTTGCCAAACACGTGGTTCTTAATAGTTATTTTGAGTACATTTCCAAGCCATAACAACAAGAATATTTACTGTAAAAGTTTCTTGAGTACTTCTTGAAACAAATGTGTATATGCAAGCACACATATGTAGAGTTAGTGTATTATCTCATGGGCTATGGAACTGCAACCCAGTGCGCCAAGTGAAGCCTGCAATCGGCCAATCGTCAATTCCAAAAACATCGCATATCCCTTGGTAATGGGGTTACTTAATTCATGTGGTTGCTCCGGGTAGCGCAAAGCTATATTTTATTATTTTGAGAAGATTGTTTACACTAGAATTAATATATTTACCTATGTGTGTTTATTGGAAAAATAAAAATGATGTATGATTTATACTGACGTAGCACGACTCAACTTAAAATGACGATGTTTTTAACTTTACTGCTATACATTCGGTTTTGCCGCGTTGTACCGATTCTGGTCATCTGCACATCTGTGACGTAGGACCCATGAGGTTTTAAACTAACTCTACAACGCTTGGTGGACAAGAGTGGGGAGCCTACGAAGTACGGTGCAAAAGGCCAGCGAAGATAATAGCAAACACTATATCTGCATTCTATGTCTCATTGGCTTAATCTTATTTTTCTCTTTGAAGGGTTTTTTGTTTTATCCAGTTCCATATTACAACGGCGCTGAAAAAGTTTTACCTATAAAAATAGTAGAATCTTGACCCATTTGCACATAGCTTTTCTTTTTCAGTTTCATCTGTTAGTTCTTATGGAAATACTAGTCTCTGATACTATGGATTAATTGAATTTGAGATTAAAAGTTGTAACAATTTTGTAAAAATACATGATAAAAGGGTTTCCATATGGTTTACCTGCATCTTCTCCAGTAAGCTTGGTGTGTGGTTCTCGGTTATAAATATGAATTTTTATTCCTCCATTTGGATGACCTTTCAATGGAAATACTTCTCCGTTACTGTATTTTCCACATTTATCTACTCGTATGTATGAGAAACAGATGTCAGCTATATTACCCAGTTTTTCACCCAAACACCTTAAACACAAATCAATACAAATTATAATCTAAAAACACATACATTATTAAAGTTCAACAATTTATTTTGACAGGTATATAGTAATCCTGGCGAAGAAAAACATTAGTGAATAGAAATTTTTGTTAGATAACTAATTAAAAATGTATTACAAAGTTCTTGTGTAGAATCTTTCATGGATCGTTATTCAATGAATGAACTGACTACGTTTTACAATAAACTCAACAATCTTTTGTGGTGGAAGAGCTGTTATAAAGTGGATAATATTCGCTCTTATAAAAAATACTGATACTGTTTTTAACTTCAAATTTTAACCGCACGTTTCTTTGGTGTATATGAGGGACAAATGTGAAAAAAAAACTGTGATTATTTTAAATCTTTGCATCACATTAATGGAAAAAAATTAAAACAGAAATTTACTGAAATTATGCAACTTATAATGCAGATACGTCACTAGTGTAAATATGTAGTTGTCTATGTTTGTTGTTGTACGTTTCGGTTTGTTCAGGAAAAAAAATAGTCTTCTCGCTACCTCGGCCGAAAGTACGTAGTTTCGGCTGCGATTATACGGCAGAAAGTATAACTTTCAAGCTTGTTTCTATAAGTATTCGGAAATTTCTTGTAAGATTACTCTAAACATTGAGAAAGCGAAACCATCGGGATTCGAACCTAGAATCCCTCAGATAAAGAGCCCCTACGTAACTTTACTCTCTGCGCTACGGACGGTTTCTACCCATCAATGCTCTGTATTATAAGCTACCATTAATCGCAACTGCGTCCTATACACATGACTAGAAAGTCAAGAAACCATTGTATTCTGTGTAAAATTTAATTTTTAAAATATTGCAAAGCCCTTCCGGCTGTTACACTATATACTTTTGAGGTGGGTGAGGGAAGGGATATTAATTTGGGCAATCACCATAAATTGGGAGAATTTTGTAGGTATCTTGTACAAAAGCCGTAGATCGAAATATCATGGTTTATTTTTAAATTCACCCTACGGGGGGGCCGATACGTTACAAAAATGTACCGAATGAGTACAAAATTGCTATGTATTCAATTTTATGATTTGGGTTATGGGGGGGGGGCTGGAGACATGCACATCCATTTTATGTCCGATTGTTCTACAGGGTGTCCAGAAACTCTCCTGCTAAACGGAAACTACAGTTACTAGAGGTGATTTTAAGGCGATTTAGCTCAAATTACCTTAATCCGAAAATGCTTCCTAAGGGAGCTACAAATTGCTTCAAATTATCCAAAAATACCGTTACTTAAAATATTCAAACTTGGTATAATCAATAAACAGTTACAAACCAGTCGTTCGCTGTAAATAAATTCTTTTCAGATCCATCACAAGTGTGTCAGTCGGGGGGACCAACAAGTATTTTTATTAAAAAATTTATGTTTTCAAGTTTTTTATGTATCCGACACCGAATTTGGGAAATTCAAGATAATTTTCATAAAAAATGTTCTCTTCTTTCAAATCGATATCATGAACCGTTTTCGAGAAAAATAAATTTAAACTTTTTGTGTTTCTTACATAAAATCATGTTGGATTATAAAATTGTATCTGTAATATCAAGTTGGCTTTGAAAAATTAACAATTTGTACAGATACTGGTAACAAAAGTCGTAAGTATTAAGTTGCTTACATTGTTTTGGAAATTTTAAATTGATTTTATTTTGTGAGGGTATAAAACAACAACCAACATTAAAAAAAAACAAAGTTAGAGATAATTACCAACAGAAATAAAAGAATTAATTTTACAACAGATTTTACTACATGACGAATTTATTCTTTTCTCTAAAGATCGTCTAATTTTTCCAAAAATTCCTGCATTATTCCTAATTTCATTACAAACGTTTTGAATTCTTTGCCACAGCATAGACTAATGATTTTAAATAACCCCAAATACAAAAATCACAGGGGTTTAAATCTGGAGATCTTGGGGCCAATTAACTGGACCACCTCCTCCAATCCATTTATCGTGATAGTTTATAGTCGAGATATTGACGAACCTCTCTACTAAAATGAGCTGGGCAACCGTCGTGCATGAACTATAAATTATTTCGAATCATCAGGGCAACCTCATCTATTAAATCAGGTAAAACATTTTGTAGGAAATTAAGATATTCTTGTCCTGTTAAACGCTAGGAAGCTCTACGGTTCCCAGAAGCTGATTACAGTATTTTTAGGTACTACTGAGCCACTTTCTCTAAATCTTTGGTGTACGGCTACAAATGTTGCGCGAACAGGATGCCTTCTGTTTGGAAATTTTTCCGCATATCTTCGCTCTACTGCACGAGCGTTACATTATACTTCCCCATAAACTAAATGCAAATCAGCATATTCTTCTTTTTGATCAAATTAACTATTTGTTACCTTTTACACACAATAACAATAATAATTTGACACATTGGTAGATTTTGTTGATTTTTCAAAACCAACTTGATATTACAGATACAATTTTATAATCCAACATGATTTTATGTAAGAAACAGAAAAAGTTTATTTTTCTCGAAAACGGTTCATGATATCGATTTGAAAGAAGAGAACATTTTTTATGAAAAATATCTAGAGTTTTTCAAATTTGGTGTCGGGTAAATAAAAAAATTGAAAACATAATTTTTTTAATAAAAATACCTGTTGGTCCCCCCGACTGGCACGCTTGTGATGGATCTGAAAAAAATTTATTTACAGAGAACGACTGGTTTGTAACTGTTTATTGATTATACCAAGTATGAATATTTTAAGTAGGTAACAGTATTTTTGAATAATTTGAAGAAAACTCATATAAGGATGTCTTCTTCAAAGGGCTGTAGCTCCCTTAGGAAGCATTTTAGGATTAAGGTAATTTGAGCTAAATCGACTTAAAATCACCTCTAGTAGCTGTAGTTTCCGTTTGGCAGGAGAGTTTCTGGACACTCTATATAAAGTGCTTATTATTATAATAGTTTGGTGGAGGTAAAGTGGTACTTTATTGTACTAGTAATAAAAATTATTTGTACTTACTTTATTCTTTCTGCAAATGCATCCATAAACACTTTATTCTGATGATTTGATACCTTCCACACTCCTAATCCCAATCCTACTATGTGCACATATGATAATTTTGATTGGCATTTACTCCTATAATTAGCTTCACTCAACAGAGTGTCAATAGTGATGGCTAGCCTTTTATAATAAAAATAATTATCAAACAAATCACCGTTAGGAATCTCCGTATATCTTCCTACTTCATCCTTTTCTTTAGAAATTAGTGCTTCATTGTAAGTTAAACAATTTTCTTCATAGAAATTCGCAAAGAGTTTAGGGACACTGTGTTTAATATTGGTACCAAAGCCATTTTCCAATGTATTTTGGTTATTAGTGATGACAATTTCTTGATATTCCATAACATTACTTTTCTCCAACCTTGTTCCAACCGCACCAACAATAATTCCAGAGTGTTCAACTTTGGTTCTGTCATTTTCATATTTACCAATGTTGTTACGCTCACCTTGATTCACAAAAAAAGTAAAAGAGGAAACTGATAAAAATGCTGAGAGTTTTATTTCGTCATATTCCATGAAGTGGTCTATAATTAAGGGAGATTTTTCTTCACTTGTACCTATTTTCTCCCAGAGTCCTTCTCCAGTTGTTCCATCTAAGAGTTTATATTCATCATTTGCCTTTAAAAAAGCTGCTGGTCTCTTACTAATAAATCTGTCAATTAAACCTTTCAAGCCCAATTTTTGGTAAAATTGTTGTTCTTTACATTTCCCATATTTTCTCTTGTACAATATAAAGTTACAACATAAGTTGAGTATGCTTTCGTGAATAATTGGGTACACTGAGTTGATATTTGTTATCAAAATGTCGTCGTTTACTATGGATTTAAGGAAGCTGCATTTATTGGTAGTAGTTGAAAATTCAATAGGAAATGTGCTACTTTTAGACATTAAACTCTGTATAGACTGTTTTGGTATGGTTGTTGTTTTAATTTCATTTAACAGTGCTAAAGTTTCTACATTCCATATTGCATGGGGAGACCAATTAGGTAGTACCATGCTTCTTGCTTTATGGTAAAGTGTCCTGAAAAATAATTTCTTACATTAAAAACTGAACTTAAAATATATAGGGTGGTTTCGCTATAGTAAGCCGGCTACTCGAGCCTCTTTTTAATAATAATTTGAGTCTACCGCCAATTTGAAACATGTTTTTTCTCCACCAGTCTTTCTCTAACCTAAAAATCTTCTTATTTTTTTTTTGGGCTATATCCTAAACATCAAATCACTCCCCTTCTTGCGTCAAGTTTTATAACTACAATTCCCGTATTGAAAGTAGAGAAAGATACAAGTGTATAAGTGAGACAAGTGTATTTAACCGAATTGTAAGTGTCTAGAAGAATTATTATTATCAATACACATAGGGATTCATTTTTATTATCAATGTTCAATTAAACTTTCTAAACCTCACTTCAAATATATTGTCAATATTCCTTTAAAACTCAATATTAATCACCTTTCAATTGTATTTATATTTTTATTGAATAAATATTATTTTCATTCTTGTAAACAATCCTATCTGAATATAAGAAACCACCAGAACAACAAACATACAACTAATAAAGTAAATGTGTTTACGATACGACAAAAATGAAATTGGCCATCTTATCATCTTATCAAAGTTCGTTTATAGGTTAATAAACTTCCTGGGAGTCTAGTATACAATGTAAGCAAAAATTCACCAATTTGCTAATGGGACATACTCGTAAAATAACATCAAAACTGCATATATAGATGTTATACACATTTCTGTAGAGAATAAAACCTTTTTCTTTTTTATCTTTAGTTGGAATAAGTAATATGGTTTGCACCTGGTATCGTCTCCAATTTCTTACAAATATGAGAAAAATCTTACCACTTTCTGGTTCAAAATTATATAGGACGTCCCTTACAGGTAAGTATTCTTCACTATAGCAATATTTTAGTTTGGTTTTTCAGTTTTTAATTTACTTTTTCAAATCAAAATTTCTTGACCTTCCTCATCCCAAAATCAACAAACTTCAATTTTTTCTTGTTTACTACCAAATAGCCGTCTTCCTATATTAATAAAATATATATTAGTGTTTTTGATTTCTGTGATAGTGAATATTATGTCACATGTTTATCCGTGGTCACTCACTGTCACTTCACAAATTAGACATGATTATTTACACTATGTGAAAATAGTGTACCTACCTATTGAAGTTAAAATTATTTGTCGAAGTTTATAGAGATAATTCTGAAATTTGCTATTTGCCATTGCTTCTGTTTTTTATTTTTTTCATTTATAAATATTGTTGAACTAATTCTTGCTTATATCTATACAGTGTGTCTTAAATAAATAGCTATTATGATATTCTCTAATAAAACCGTGATAATAAACTTATTAACAATTTTTTTTTAATTTTCAGGTTATTCAACCTCCAATTGGACTCACCAATTGTAAATTATTTCGATATACAGATACATGCAATGAGAAACGGAACTTATGGATTTTAAGTATTGTATCAGAACTGCTTTTGAACTAGTCAACCAATATCAAACTTCAACAGATTAAAAACACGAGTATTACAATCGTTCATTTTGACACATATCGTACAATTTCCACCACTCCGTAGTCTCAACTGTGGGCGGTCCTTAATTAGCGTCAGACAGTCAGTGAACAGCAGTCGATTTCCAAGTACTCAAGCCCATAACTAATCAAAATAAAATAAATTCGTAGATAAATCAGAATGTACACCCTTCAGGAAAAAATTCAAATTTTATCGTGGTATTTTGGAGGTCACTCGATTAGGGAAATAGTAAATTTATTCGTTGCTGCTTTTGAAAACCGACCAGCGCTTTCACAGTCTACATGCGGTTGATCGAATAATTGAAAATTTCATAAATGTGGATGTTTATAAAACTGCAACAAATGCAGTAATTTCGGTCAACCACCTGTAAGGCAAATGAATGCGAACAACGAATAAATAGAGAAGTTGATGTTTGTGCAGTGGTTGAAAATAGTGAACCATGTTCGAGCAGGGAAGTTGCTGAAGAAGTAAACATAAATCAAAGTATATACAGTTTGACGTATTTTAAAAAGAACTGGATATCGGTGCTATATGGTGCAAACTACGCAAGAGCTATTTCCCGACGACAATATTAAACGGATGGAATTCTGTGAAGAAATTATGGAGAAAGAAAATTCAAATAGTAATTTTTTAAATAACGTTTTATTTACGGAAGAATCGATATTTTCTCTTCACAGAAAGCACAATCCATCTGTCGTTCGGTATTGGTATCGGGAAAATAAGCACCTAAGTATTCCCGTTCGTACGCAATATCCACAAAAACTTAATGTGTGGCGGGAATTTTAGGTGATTACATCATAGGACCACATAACTAACAAATATTGGAAGGAGAAGGGGCGGGGTTTCTTACAGTGGTTCTGAATCCAGATGTCCAGCTAAATACTTGATATTTATTGAAGTAAATGTTCCGTTTCTGATTGCATGTATCTGCACTATTGCTATTTAAACAATGTGGTGTTATTTTGTAGCATGTATTTTATGCTACTATACAAAACTTAACTTTATTCCAGCGATTGTTGAACCAAATCATTTAGACTATGAAATTATTTTAGATATAAAAACACTATATGGCCACTAAACTTCTCTCCGGCCCTGAATATGTTATGCTAGACTGGTAGAGGACTGCTAAAAAGAACTAGATGATCTGCTAGACCACGTTGAGCAAGTGCATTAACAAGGGGTACTAACTAACGAGATATTTTACGTGCGAGTGCGTTAATGTTTGAGATTGTTAATCGTCCTATTAACACTCATGCTAGTTGTACCACCTGAAGCATATGGCACATATCCAGTGGATCTATATCGTCTTCTCGATATGGGGATAACTGGATAGGTGAACGAAATATGGGAGTAGAGTACAATAAGCCAACAGTGCTCCCGGCATGAAAACAACTCACAAAAATGAAAAAAAAAGCTGGAAAAGTCATATTTTGGGTGGTACCCCTTAGAAATATCTATGCTGCTAAGTTGTAGAATAAACCTAACCCTGTTTTCCTAATTGCTCCATAAAACTATTTGGTAAATAGCGAATTAATTTAATCATTATAACTTAATTAATTACAATTACCAAATCATGATTGGTGAATACAGATATGAGTTGATATCCATTGCGCGCATCACACAAAAGCATATCTTGTGCTATTATTGGAAAACAACCAATGAGTTTGCTTAACAAAAGAAGGCGTTATTTATACAGGGTAGCTGTTAAACGTATCCTACTTAAACGATTTGACATACAGATCTGATAATATCTAATAATATCTAAAGTTAAATAAGATATGTTTGCCCACAATCTACCATAAAAAAAATTTTAAATGAATAAATTTTGAGCACATCCGCAATATTGAATTTTTTCAATGGTAGTGTAGGTTACATTAAATATCGTTTGAAAGGGCTTGGAAAGCTGATTACAAAAATGGTTATCACACATGGCGTAACAAAACGGGCCAAAATTAAAAATATTGCAGAAAAAGACGTAGTAGTCGATGAGCTTGGAGTATTATAGGTAGTGTTAAAAAAAGTAACACATGAGGTCTTAGTTGCCAAATAACCAATATTGCTGTGAAATGAAATTCTGCATAGCTATTATTCCTTAATAAGCTTGAAGAACATTTTTTTTCAATATAGTAATCCATTTATTGAAACCACTGTCAAAAAATAAATAAAATATCTCATAATAACGTACTGATGAATTTGACTACGTTTCAATGTCTAATTAGGGTCCGTTCACTTCCTGGCAATAATGTATACAATTTCTGGCTTCGTTGATCACATTGGGCAAATAAATCTTGTGGAGTCACGAATTACGAATACGAGCTTTCCGTTCATTTACATCCGTCAGTCTATTTGTTTTTCAAATATCCACAAAGGAAAAAACCCAACGGTGTTAAATCTTTCAAATCACTCAATAGAACCTTTTTTTCCTATCCAACGTCCAGGGAAAATTTGATTCAGATAATCTCGGACTGTAACTGCATAATAGATATACCTCAGGAGCTTATAAATGCCCCCAAAACATAAATAATTATTTCAGATCAGTACGTCCTGTAAATTCTTGTCCTGAGACATCTCAATGATATCAGTCTAGTATATTCTGAGACCAACATTATTTTCTCTTTTCAACTAACTACCATTGATGAAGTTGAATCACTTGTTTGAAATCGGACGCTGCTGGAAGTGACTATATTTCTGCAAAGATGCTACAGCTCTACCTTCCTATTACTGCTCCATATTTACCTACATCATATTATTTATTGTTGTTTCGAAGTAGGCTATTTTCTAAATACATGGAAATATGCATTAATAAAACCATTGCTTAAATCAAATAATCCCGTTGCTCTTCGTGACCTTCGGCCAATTAGCTCCCAGTACTGTCTAAACTTTTGGAAAAAGTTATTTATAAATGAATGTACGATAATGTATTTAATAATAACACTTACAATCAGGCTTTCGAAAAGGATTTGGTACAACTTTCTTACTTCTAGATTTAACGGATAACGTACTTCGATCATTTCCAAAGCCTTTGACAATATAGATCATAGTCTTCATTGCGCTAAGCTCAAACATTATGGATCTGACGAGATTTCCTTAAGGTTTTTTAAATTTTATTCATCAAACCGTTATCAAAAAGTAATTATTCACAATAATACTTCAAAATTTACATTAGACACAGGTGTACGTCAAGGTTCTGTATCCTTTTTGTTATTTGTTGGGCAATTAAACCACAATATTACTTGTATTTTTATTTCATGCAATAATAGTATATTATGTTATAAGGACGAAAAATGAAATTTTTCGGACGGTGAACGTAGTCCGAAAAAACATTTTTCGTCCATACATAATTATTTTTCATCCGATTGTTTTTTATCCAAATGGCTGAAATGTATAAATAAAGTAAATCAATACAATCAGTTTTGCACCGAAACATTAAAATGAAACCTGCCACCTCATGTGAGTATCTATGGATAATAGTATATTATTAAACGAGCAATTTATGATAGCCATTATTCACGCAGGGTGACATTTGCGTCCTGAGCCGTAGGCGAGGGGCGCAAGTCACCCGAGTGAATAATGCACCGAGAAAAAAACTTCATACTCACTGCAAGTTTTTTCGCTATTCCAGCCAAAAAATCTATTAAAATAGGCGCTAAGAGAGATATGTGCTATGGCAGTGAATATTGCTTTACTAAAATCTCTTTAGTGTAGTAGTAAAGTATTTTTATAAAATACCTTTACTAAACCTAAATATAAGTTTTACGAATGTAGCAGAGTATTATTGTAGAAATGGTAAAATTCTTCACTGATATCAAAAAGTGATTTGGTTCTCCTAGAAATCTAAGCCAGCTGTTTTAGATGATGATTATTTTAAAGTAGTGAAGTCGGGTTTTGGTCTAGACAAGATTTTATTCTTCTACTGGAAGCTAAACTACTAATTTATAATACATGCTACACTGAGAAAATTCCCAGCAAAGCGTTCTTTCCTAAACTTTTTTTGGCTAAGACAAGTAGAATTTTTACTGTGGTAATAAAACTGATTAACTGAGTCAGTAAAATCAACTTTCCTATTATCTCTGTGCAGAAACTATAAGTTACTTATTAAAAAAAACCAAAACATTCTTTCTCACATTTATTAAACATTACTTCACTACCGTAGACATATATCTTTCCGTTATAAATAAGCTCTTTGCTATCACTGTTAAAAAACAATAGCATTTTTCTTTGCTAAAACAGAAAAGGAAACGCTTGGTCTAGTAGATATTTATTTGCAATTTGAATGTCCGTGATGTGCGCGAGAACGACGCGCAGCAACTAGGTAGTTCCGGGATTATAATAGGCATTTTCATGTCATCATTGGTGGGTGAAGTTACACTTGCACGTTTTAGTTTTCACATGTGCTATATGGAATTTAAAAGGCTTTTATCAACTTAGTTAAAATTGAAATTTCTATTGAAGCTTGAAATTGATCCCGATATACTGCGTAGGTTTGTTGAAACATGCGTGTGCAGGGTGCAGGTTAGGTTAGGTTTATGGTGAGTGGGTCTATTGTGGCTCAGGGTGCAGGTTAGTGGGTAGTTATTTGATAGCCACGCCATATTATAAAAGGTTGTGATGTACCAAAAAATACATACAATACATAAGTTATTCGTTTTAAAGTTGGGCATTTTCTATATATCGATGCATTTTTGCCAAAGTAACGTAAGTGACATTTCTGGTGAAAATCATGTTTTTTATTAACGTAAAGCTTCTATTGTAAAGAAGGTACTGCCAAATTATACTTTAAACTTTATTTTTAACTATTTTAAAAACGTATGTCAATAATTTTTTTAATCATACCCGTAAAAGAAACACAACTAATCATTTTTGGTGACTTACGTTACTTTGGCAAATACCTATCGATATTCTTATGTATTTCTTATTGTTATTAGATGTCCGATTTTGAACAAAACACCTATATATAGTGTATTTGCAGTTCTGGTCTGGCATATTGTGGCCTATCAAATAACCACTCTTTAATGTTATATCCAGTAACGGCAAAATCTCTAGTCAAAAAAAATTCCTGGAAATACATACTTCTGTAGCATCATAAATTTTATCAAATGCGGAAAATAAGTTGAATGATTTGGGAATATAATGTTCCTGCGTTTAATAAGGATTTTTCTAAGACAGAAAATAAGCTTGTCTATAGAACCAATGAATATTGCCGCGATAGCAAACAACTGACTAGCATCTAAAAAATATATATTCTAAATTAGTAATTTAGCTTCCAATAGAAGAATAAAATCTTGTCTAGACCAAAACCCGACTTCACTACTTTAAAATAATCATCATCTAAAACAGCTGGCTTAGATTTCTAGGAGAACCAAATCACTTTTTGATATCAGTAAAGAATTTGACCATTTCTACAATAATATTCTGCTACTTTCGTAAAACTTATATTTTGGTTTAGTGAAGGTACTTTATAACAATACTTCACTACTACACTAAAGAGATTTTAGTAAAGCAATCTTTACTGCCATAGCACATATCTCTCTTAGCGCTTATTTTAATAGATTTTTTGGCTGGAATAGCGAAAAAACTTGCTGTGAGGATGAAATTTTTCTCTCGGTGTGGATACACCGCACCGTTATAAATATAGTGTTTTGAAAATATCAATATTAGAAAATATCGTTATAAAAAGTATCAATACTAAAAATTTTGATATTTTATCAATACGATATATTTCAGAAACAAATTTCCTAAACAAAAGCATGAATTATGGAACCATAATTCACTCTACCGGTTCTTAGCTATCTTGAAACTATTGAAGGAAACAACACAAAGAATATATCACAAAAATTGATCACGTTACTTACGCTCACAACATGTCACAGAACAGAGTACAAACGATATCGTTGATCAAACTGACGAACATTATTGAAATAGATAGCGGGATTCAAATATTGATTTCCGATCAAATTAAAACATCGGAACATGGAAATTATCAATCCTGTTTGAACTTACCCCTTTTCCGGGAAAAACCAAAATTATGCGTGGCTACCACATTAAAAAATTATATCAAAATAACAAGAAAGTCGAGAAAACCGGAACAAGAATACTTATTCATCATATATAACAAACCGCATAGACAAGCATCTAAAGAGACCTTAAGTCGCTGGGCTAAAGAAATTTTGAAAGCTGCAGGAATTGATACCAGTATTTTCAAGCCTCTTCATCATTGGCAGAGAGAGCAGGACTCTCTATAGAGACAATTCGGAAAACTTTGGGATGGTCAGAAAAATCAGAAACGTTTGCAAAATTTTACCGAAGACCCTTATCTACTGCACAAAATTTTGCAAAATTAATAATTAGTCATGCCAATTAGTATAGGAATCAAATTTTTTCAAGTTTTTAACCAAAGATAAATAGTTAAGTTATAATTATTATATTTTTATTTACTTTTAACTTGTAAAAATAATTAAACAAAGGTTTTCATAATGTTCTTAGGGCGCGTTGTATCGAACACTTAAACTCGGTTTAATGATAACTGATGTTTAGACTGATGTGATTGTTGATAATAAATAAATCAATACGTCACAGTCTAAACATCAGTTATCATTAAACCGAGTTTAGATGTTCGATACAACGCGCCCTTAATATGTTAAAATAACTGCAATAGGTTCCCGGCGAAAATTCATAATCACAGCAGTTAATCTTTAAACAGCTACCAGTTATAAATGATATCGAGAGCTGGATATTTCACATAATTTAACGATCAAACGAACTTACCTTAAGTGAAGTTCGATCGGAATTATGTGAAACATCCAGCTCGAAGATATCATCTCTCACCCATCCAAGACCCAAAAACTGTGATTATGTACCTAAACATTTAAACAAAATTACGACGAAATAGATAAATACAAGGGAAGAGACAGCGACGGAAGGAGCGCGGAGAAATTCTTTCAATATATAGTGCCAGTCAGCACGACAGGGACGTACTACCAGTTATAAATGATGTCTTCGAGCTGGATGTTTCACATAATTCCGATCGAACTTCACTTAAGGTAAGTTCGTTTGATCGTTAAATAATCCGTTTCAAAGATAATCCCTTGGTGCGAGACTTTTCAGCTGCTGCTTCAGCGCTGTACATCATTTAACTCAGATCACTACTCAGACACACGTTCGCCTCACGTGCCCTTCACCAGTTTTCAAATACCTAGATTCGACGTAAGATTTTTAAATAACATTCTGAAAATACAAACGGAAAAAGAAGTGAAGATTATTTGAAATATTTAGGATTGTAGTCGTATACATTTTTAGGAAACCTGTATAGAGAAAAAATGTTATTCTGTAATCCTAAACTTCAACTTCAATTTCAACACTTTTACAAATTACAATTCGAATCTACAACATTGCACACTTTTTTTTTAACTCAAACATTAGGGAAATCAGATTTAATTTGATCATTATTTCGAATCTGTAATTAGCTTCAATAAAACCCATTTTTATTAAAAAAAATTATTCCAATAAAATATAAAATACTATACAACTTACCCACTCAAAATCACGAATCTAAAAAGAACTGTGGTTATTTACATTCACACTTGAATATAAACATGTTTGTATCGATCATTGTATTGTTTATGGTAAATATTGTGGCTACGAGGACAAATTATTTCCGGCGTAGCGTAGTATACCGTGTGTCCATCTAGTGAGGTATTATTCTCTTACGGCGGTATTTGAAATGTGATGCAAAAATCACTTCCCATATAGGAAATAGATGTATTATATTTGTCGAATATACATCTACAAATTAATGACTTGATGTCTGAAAGATGTCTTCTATAGACACTTAGGTTAGAGGTCTTAGTGTCTTTTTTTTGCTGTCTTTTATATGTCTACTTCAAGACGTCCATTAGATCAACTCTATAATTGACGTCTATTATACATATATACTTACAACGTCAAATAGACGTAATGTTGATATTTCACTTCGTCTTTTAGACATCTTATTAACATCCACGCTTGGTATTTTAATAGGTCATTACACCTCTAATAAACACATTCCTTTAGACGATAAATAAATCATCTACATTAGATGAAGAAAGCCGTAATTTTTCCCATTACAGGATGTTAAAAGTTTAAAATTAAGTTTTTATTTTACCCAACTTAATATATATATATATATATATTATTCTGTAATTAGTTAATTTACGAGAAACCATTCAATGTTTAAAGGTGTGTTACCTAAAAGGTCGCTATTATCGGATAATCATACTGTTACCAAATTATTATTTTTTCATAGATTAATAATTAAATGAATACATTTTTTATTTTTTAACAGTTACGTTGACCGTAAAATTATAATTTTTGCATACAGGGTGAAGAGATTTATTTTGATTGGAATACAACTCGATTACTGTGAAACCCAGATAAAACCAAAATCTTTGATATGTTTTTTAGATGTTTATTAGATCTGTTTAGCAGACGTCTAATTATCTTAAATTATATACTTGAATTAGATCTGTTATTTTACAAGGAAAATACCGATTAATTGATCTCACATGCGGATTTTATAGATGTATATACAAAATTAGACATTTTCTAGGGTGGTTATCGGTATTTAAGCTGATTTTGTTTTTCGTAGATCTCTATTAGATATTTATTAGACCATTTCACAAGATGGACCATCATCTATAGACATCTATTTCCTATGTGGGCTGGGACCTAAATATGGCACCAATTCTATATTTTAAAATTATTTGGACAGAATCTTCCAAAAAAAGATACTACAGGAATACGTTGTTTTATTGGAATGAAATCACCATTGAGGTCTATATTATTCACTACCTAATTGTTTCTTTTTGACTATCCTATATACAACGTTGCCAAGTTATTACGAAATTCGTCAAAATTTATCAGTTTACATAACTTCTTTCAAATGGACATACAAAAGACATTTGTTAAGCAATTTAGATACAATTTTGAACATGAACTAACGGGATGACCAGATAAGTATATTTGATTTCAATTATACAGGGTATCCAAAATCTATTGCCAAAGTTTCCAATTTTCAAAATTTTTAAAAGTGACACCCTGTCTATTATTACATATTTGGAAGCCCCATTCAATTCCTTTTTTGATAGACCGGTAGCCCATGGCACATGTAAGCTTCATTATTTGAAATGGAATCCGTTTTCACCATCGAGTTTTATGAGAATAAGGCTATTCCCCAAGACCCAAACTTGCTAATCAACGCTACGTCGTTCGGTGCATACCAAGGTTTACTTGAACGGGCTTAGTACTATAAGCGGTGCTTACGGCCATTAATTGGAGTTATATTCAGGTGATTTTTGCATCGTATTTCAAATACGAGAGTATTGCCGTACTAACTAGACACACTATTATAGACATACTCCAACATATTAAATTTTTATTATATTCATATTTGTTTTTATAAATGTGCGGAAATGCACTTTGTTAAATTATCCTATAGCGCAGTTACAGTTTGTCCAAACATTGTAACATCTGTTGTTTGGGGAGAATTAATAAGATTGGGAGCATTTAGTCCTTCAAGGTACGGAGATTACAATGGTGGTATTTGTTAATACCTATTCTGATGAAACTTTATTATGCAGCTTGCTTGAGATTTCAGAAAGTTATTATTCATGTAATAATGAATAATAAAATAATGACACAAGCACTGTAGACACAGGCAGTGCGACTAGTTTTATTGACAAAAGTCTTGTTAATTATTATGGTTTATATATAAGCTTCTTCGTGGAAAAATAGCGATTCCACAATCCAGTTTAGTCTCCCTTCTAGATGAATTATGTCCTATCAGTCTGGAACTACAAAATCAGAAACTTTATGTCAATTTGATGATTATGGAAGTACTTTGCTCTGAGGTGATGCAGGCACACGAGATACTCAATGAACATATGGCTCTACAAATGAATTTTGGAGGACGAAGACCATACCTGTAAGTATGTACTCTCTCACCGGCTGAAATTAAAACTGAAATTCCATTATTCAGTGACCTTTTACGCTATGATATAAATCGGTCGCAAGAAGTTGTTATCAGTTGGTAATGTAAGGTACATATAAGGTATTGGTAATAGTCACTCTCGTTTCACAAATAAGTCATTTATTGTTGCCTCAATCATAAACTAGTCAGTTACAAGATGTGTTTTATAATGAATCGTAGCCCACTTATTTGACCTAACCAAAACTTCTATATATTTGTTTATTTTACGCTTTCAACACAATATTTAATATTTATATTAAATATTGTTGTATATCTAAATGCTGACGCTGCTGGTCCTTGACCAACATACCTTTGAATGTTTAATCACTACGAATTACTTGATATACAGGGTGTTACATCCTCCCCTTAGGAAGAATGACTTATGGTTGGCCAGCCTAAAGCCATTCATCTAAGAGTTTTTGATTACGCGGAAGAATTTTGGTTGAGACAGATAATTATTAGTGCTACGTAAATAACTATGGGGCGGGGTTGGCTGTCTTTGCTCATTGTTGCACTGCTTGAGCTACTGCTTGCTGCTTTTGCATGTATGTTAGCTTTGGTTATGGAATGGTGGGCAAATTCAGCTATCGGGTGTCTGCTTCCACGTTAGCACCGCTGGTAATGGGAATAACAGGATCATTTTTGGTGCTGTTATTCTTTGACTAAATGACATCCCAACGGTTTTTGGCTTAATCCTAAGGTGTGCGTATCCGTGCCGAGGGGATGTATGACAGTGAGCCTATCATTTGTCACTAACGGAACCTTCGAGATACTAGGCACCCTCTCGTCGTAAGTAAGCCTTGTCACGGTAATGCAGGGCTCTGCCGTGATGGACATCTTTTCCCTAGCTACTCGTGGGACTTTATGGAAGAAGAAGTAACAATAAAACAAACAAAAACAACAGGAACTACAGAGGAGATGGAAGTCGACCTATCGACTCCAACTGACCTCCCTGTAACATCTGATCAGGAACGAGAGCTCCTCAGTTCTCCAACTCCTGAAAGCAATCCTGAAAGCAGTCCTAGGAAACTAGGAGGTGCAGCCAGGAAGCGACTCAGTCGCCTACTCAAGAGCGGGGTACCTTACCAATCCGCCTTGAACCAAATTCTAGAGCAGCGGAAGCAGGATCAGTCGCAAGAGGTGAAGAATATTCCCTCTGTGGCTGGTTCAAGCAAGCGCTTACGCTCTAATGATGACTCACCCGGACAAGAGGCAAAAAAGCCCTGCTCGGATGAATCAGTTGTAACGTCAGAAAAAATTGACTTACAAAAACCCTCTTATGGGCAGGCTGTATCCGGCATCAAGGTGGGAATATTACACCTTGAACATCCGACAACCTCCATAACGACCAACCAACTGGAATCTCTTCAGTACGCTATTATGGCCGCTGTAGAGGATATTCCGGAAGGTGGTCCACAAGTGCAGTTCCAGAGCTGTACATTCCGGCCTGGATGGCTGCAGGTCACCTGTGTAGATCAGGAGAGTGTTTCGTGGTTGACTGGAGTAGTCAATACCCTTCAACCATGGGATGGTGCCTCCCTGAGATGCGTCCTGGGTGACCAACTTCCAAAGCCACACATCTGCGTGGCTTACATACCTGATGAGGGCAGTCGTAGACTAACCTCTGAACAGGTCCTCACTAGGCTGAGGAAAATGAACCATGGTCTGTTAACCTTGGAGTGGACTATTCTACACAAGGAAGTTACAGGCCCTGGCCAAACATGGACCTTCGCCATTGATGATGGATCTATGGCCGAGTTGGAGAGGGTGGGTTTTAAACCTTACCTGGGTTTTGGGCAGGTTGTTTTCCGCCCTAAAACCAGATCTTCCTCCCAACAGGCAGCAAAACCAGGTCCCTCTAAAGGATCTGAGAAAATCCATGGCACGGGGCTGAGCGGAAAACTCCCTGCGGCAGTGAGGAGAGCCAAAACTCCTCACAAGTCTAGGGGTAGTGTACCGCCGGCACGTAGCCAAGGCACCAGCCAACCAAAAGCTGGGAAAGCTGGATTTCCCAAGATGAAGACGGCTATCGTCTCCTCTAGGAAACCGGCAAAAGAGACTGGACCTGGTGTCCTGAAATCGAAGACCGTCGTGGCCTCGACAAAGGCACCAAAAAAACCAGCTGGAGCGGCGACGAAAGGTGATCAAACCTCGTCGACGGCACCAAACACAGCCTCATCATTGACAGGAGCAGATGGTGGCGTCGTAACTGACCCACCGACTGATCCTTCCAATATTTGAGGAGATACAAGTTTGCCTGCGGCACTTAACACTCTGCCACATTCAATTGTTTACAGGCAAACTTACAGCATGCCAAGGCCGCTTCTTATATCCTTGGCAAAAGGTTCAAGGACGAATTAATCGACCTTGCCTTCCTGCAAGAACCATGGACAGGAAACACAGACCGAGTAACCGGTCTCAGCAATATTCCTGGTGAGGTAATAGTCTGCCCTGGGGTGAAACCTAGAGCATGTCTTCTCATCAGGAAAAATATTAATTATTTTTTGCTTACAGGCTTTTGCACTCCAGATGTAGTAGCCATCCAGATGTACTTACCGGAGAAGAATGGTATGACAAACATAGTCGCCTGCTCTGCATACTTCCCAGGAGACATGGATACTGTACCTCCTCTTGCTATACGGCGATTAATCGACTATAGCAAGAAGAACAGACTTCAGTTAGTCATGGGCTGTGACGCCAATTCACACCATACATCGTGGGGCAGCACGAATATAAATCGCAGAGGTGAGTTACTCTTTGATTATATACTAGGGGAAGGGCTATCTGTTATTAATAAGGGCTCAGAACCAACCTTTGTAACTAGAAACAGATCAGAGGTGTTAGATTTAACTATCAGCTCAAACTTTCTGAGCAATAAGATACAGCATTGGGCTGTATCTACTGAACCTTCGTGTTCAGATCATAGACAGATCATGGCCAGAGGCCAGTAGTGGAATATCGCGACTCAAAAGCTACTGATTGGAGTGGATATAAAAATTCCCTCCAACTTCAACTATATTGAGGACGGTTTCACCACAATTAACAGTTGCGATGGGATAGATACTGCAGCGGAAAAACTTCGCGAAGCAGTGATCTCCTCCTATCATGAAAACTGTCCACTCAAGACTAAAAGAGATAATCGCAACTCTACTTGGTGGAACAAATGCCTAGAAAAGCGAAGAAAAGAAGTTCGACGACTATTTAATCGAGCTAAAGAGTCAGGCAACTGGGAGCTTTATAGAACTACTCTAACAAGTTATAATAAAGAAATCAGAAAGGCAAAGCGGGAGTCTTGGAAAAAGTTCTGTGAGAGTATTTCTGATATACCTCGTAGTACTAGAATTCACAAGATTCTCTCTAAAGAGTCGATTGCTGAGATTGGGTCGATGAAGCGACCTGATGGCACGTTTACGACCTCTAGAAAAGAAACGTTAGAGCTTTTGATTAAAAATCACTTTCCTGGAAGTTTGACTCTGGATAACAATCGACCTCCACTCTTTGAGGGCGCAAGGCGGCCAAAAAAGATCGATTGGGAGGCCGCCAAGGAAGTTATCACAGCACCGGCAGTTGAATGGGCAATCAAATCTTTTCAGCCGTTCAAATCTCCCGGTAAGGATGGAATATTTCCAGCTCTGCTTCAAAACGGACTGGAATTACTTTTACCCATCCTCATTAAACTGTACAGAGCTAGTCTGGCGTGGAATTACATACCACCCAGTTGGTTGACGGCTAGGGTGGTATATATACCGAAAGTGGGCCGCACAGACCCACACCCTAAATCGGTCAGACCAATTAGCCTAACATCTTTCCTGCTTAAAGGACTTGAAAAAGCACTGGATTGCTACATCAGGCGGGTAGCTTTATATAATTCCCCCCTGAGCATCCACCAATATGCTTATCAAACTGGCAAATCAACAGATTTAGCGTTACACAACCTTGTTGAGAAAATCACACAATCCCTTAACAACAAGGAGATTGCGGTGGCCATATTTCTTGACATTGAAGGAGCATTTGACAATGCACTACCGACTTCCATTGGTTCAGCTTTGACTGAAAAGGGCATCAAACCAACCATTACCGGTTGGATATATGCCATGCTCACTAATAGGACAGCCACTACATCTCTTCAGGACGAGACCATTAGCTTTAAGGTTTCCAGGGGCTGCCCACAAGGCGGAGTACTATCTCCCCTACTATGGTCACTCTTGATGGATAACTTGCTTAGCGCTCTCGAAAGAAGAGGGGTAGAACTGCAAGCGTATGCAGACGACCTTGTCATTTTGGCAAGGACCAAGTCAGGAAGGGTAGCTTATAATATCCTCCAAAAGACGTTGGACGATGTCCACAGTTGGTGTCAGAGGGAACAGATGTCTGTTAACCCTGGTAAAACTGTAATAGTTCCCTTCACTAGGAAAAGAAAGTTGGAGGATCTTCCACTACTTTCCTACAATGGTGAGGTTATTCCATTTGCAGCGGAAGTAAAATATTTGGGGATTATCCTAGATATGAAACTTACTTGGTACGCTCACTTGGAAAAAGTTATCCATAAGGCCAGACTATCCTTGTGGACATGTCGTAGGATCTGTGGTAAATCTTGGGGCATGGGACCCAAACAAATCTATTGGATATATGTGATGATTGTTAGACCAATGATCACATATGGAGCTATTGCCTGGTGGCCAAAAGCTTTACAGCGAACGGCCCAAGCAAAGCTCTCTGGTTTACAGGGACAGGCTTGCCTGGCAATTACTGGTGCTTTCAGCTCCACACCGTCAGCAGCCATGGAAATTCTTCTGGACCTACCTCCTCTCCATATATTTTTGGAGAGAGAGGCTAGATGGACAACATACAGAATTGCGCATATTTCTCAATGCACAAATCAGGCTTATACAGAACGAAGCAGAATGCTAGTGGACACTGAAAGTCACAGTATTCTGGGAATGACCTCTGACATAATGCCTCCAACAGTAAGCTACGACCTGCCTTATACCGTCCTAATTCCAAATAGAGATGAATGGGTTCTCCGTAAGGATGAACTATTGAGAGCAGACAGCTGTTGGTATACAGACGGTTCAAAAACACCCTCAGGCTCTGGTGCAGGTGTATACGGGCGCAGACCTAGGACAGAAATCTCAACCGCTCTAGGATCCTATGCAACCGTATTTCAGGCGGAAATTTACGCCATTGTTTCATGTGTGGAGAGATTGGAGCAGGCCAATCTCATACATAGAACAATAAAAATTTTCTCGGACAGCCAAGCGGCTTTGAAAGCACTTAGCTCTAACCGTGTAACGTCGAAATTGGTACTAGACTGCCAAAAAAGACTCTCCTCAATAGGAGAACTCAATAAAGTATTGCTGGTCTGGATCCCTGGCCATTCTGGCATGGAAGGAAACGAGAAGGCAGACTCTCTTGCAAGGGAGGGTGCCGCACGTGTTTCTATCGGACCAGAACCTACAATTGGCATCGCAATAAGTTTTGCCAAACAAACACTGAATACCTGGACGGCAAGAAGAGCATTAGACTTCTGGCATAATTTACCAGGATTGGTTCATTCAAAGGCTTTCATACATCCTTCGAAGAATGTCTCCAAACAAATGTTAGACTATAGCAGGCATGACCTACGCTGTCTAACAGGCCTTTTAACAGGCCACTGTCATCTGAATCATCATATGCTAAAACTTGGACTGTCGGAAGATCCGACCTGTCGTCTTTGTCTGGAAGATGATGAAACAGCAGAGCATATAATTTGTGCCTGCCCCGCCGCGGCTCGAATCAGGTATCTGATGTTTGGCAGGGATGCTCTCTCGCCCTCGGACCTGAAAAATCATTCACCAAATAAGCTAATCGGCTTTGTTAAGAAGCTGAATTTGTTTGGTGAAATCTGAATAGGTGTGAGCCACAATAGACTCTTGCGAGTCGCAGTGGAGGGCCTTATAGACCCACTCACCATAAACCTAACCTAACCTAACCTAAATAACTATACAAAACTTAAGGAATATACTTAACTGTAAAAATGGATCTACGTGGAGATTGTACTTGTGGCGACCCACATCGATAATTATCTAATTAAGAGGGTTAGCCGTTAGCATCCCCCTCCTTAAAAATAAAATCATGAATGTAATAAATTTAAAATAATATACACAATACCTAAAAAATAAAACAATCCTAAAAAATAACCAATACTTTAAAAAATCGAAATATTTGAAAAAAAAAAATTGAAAATTACCCATAAGCTACCTTAACTAAAAATGAAATCAATATACTTATACTATATAGATGCTTATATAAAACGACTCTAAAAGCGCAATGTACAGAAAAAAACTTAAAATATTTCATAATCTACTACTACTTTGTTCATTAAATAATTGCAATCTGTTTTCCACAGTCTACCAATGTCTTATTTATCTTGTTTAGTTATTTAATTTCATTCAAAAACACTTTAAAAAAATATTTGTGCATTTTTCCAACTGCTTTTCATAATTCCTGCACAAAAATATTAATTCAAATTATTACTTTTTTCTTTGCCTTTATTTCGCGTGTCATTCCTAATTTTACTCCACCTGTATTTTCAAAAATACCTCCTTTTTCATATTTTTGCAACTGTGCATTTTTATTCATAATTTTATTAATATTGCTTAAACTGCCGACCTATCTAGTCGATACAGCGCTTGTCCCTCAGGTCAAGGTTGTCATCATCAGTTAACAATATTTTTACGTTATCACCATTTTACCTTTTGCTCCACGATCATTCGTAATGATGCAGAATTTAAAAACAAATTTAAAACTGACATTCCGCTATAAGGATTTTATTCTCATTTATAAGTTCTATTGGAAAATATTAAACAACAAAAAAGAAATTAAAAAACAGGAATTAATCGAACATGTTGTTCTTGAGAAAATTAAATTTTATTGATCAAAAATTAAAAAGATTGATAAATCATTAAGTATCTGGCACATACCTAATATATAACAAAAAATACTTACTCAAAATAATATATATATATATATATATATATAACACAAAAATAGCGTGAGTATTAAAAGTAAAAGATTAAAGATAAAAAAAACACTTACTAAACATCATAATTACAATTTAAGACAATAATTCAATCAATAATGAAAAAAAACTAAAATAAAATCATGAAAACAAATTACAACAAATAATGAACTTACCAAAAATTAACTATAACTATCTTCTTCATTTTTGATGACAATAAAATAATTCTCCATCTTCCATGATTAAAACTCCATATATCAATAAATAATAATTGCATAAACTCCATAATAACTTGATATTCGATCAATAGTATCCATAAATTCAATTTTCCATAATATACTTTTAAAAATATTCCATCAAACTAATTCCATAACTTATCCATAATAACATTTTCATTAATAATACTTTCTTTAAAAATATATTTCTATATCTATCTTATCGGCTACCATATTTTCCCATTATAATTTACCATTAATCATATTTTCCATAAAATTCTTTTTACATCAAAGAATACACAAATACACCATATTATTTAAATTACCTTACTACTTTTGCACATCCATTCATTTGGTTCCAGTCCCAAGGATCGCCATGTAATGTATTTCTATGATGTAATGTATTTTACCTACGACCCCCCCTGTAATCAGTCAATAACACACAGTCGGCATCAATGTAATGACGTCTATTACGCACGGTAAAAAAAACGCACAGCTGTAAAGTAAATCGCACGGCTTCCCTAGCAACATCTTAGCAACTGTCAATAGACGTCGCCATTTTATTCAAAAATATGGCATAAGCCGTCAAAACATCAAACTTAAGTAGGCCGCAATAGCGATTTGCGAACGAACTGTCAAGAATTTGTCAAAAAACTTTTTTATTATCCTTATAACTTATAACTGGTTTGTGTATTTGTGTAAAGTTTTCTTCAATTAAAAAATATAGCAGGTGCAAGTAATCGAGATGAAAGTTTACCAAGCACCTCTAATGTAAATGTTGTTTACCATTTGTGTTCAATAACTGCAATGTTACTATAAACAATTATTATAATAATTAATGCTCACATATGCGGCTCTGGTTTGGTGGCCGAGGGTAACCTTGGTCACGGCAAGATCGCAGCTGACACGCCTTCAAAGGGTGGTCAGCTTGGGGGCAACTGGCTGCATGAGAACTACACCAACTGCTGCGATGGAAGTGATCCTTGGTCTTCGGCCTCTTCACCATGTGATCGAGGCTGAGGCGGGGAGGGCTTTTCTGCGCTTAAAACAGCTGGGATACGTGCGAAGAGGGGAAGAGTGCAGGCACGTCAAGAAGCTCCGGCTACTGGAAGATATTCCAGTTCTGGCTCGAGCACCTGATGAATGCCTGCGAAAGTACTACTTCGCAACTCCGTACAGGGCCATGATCCGGGATAGAGAATCCTGGGAAAAAGAGAGGAATACACAGCCTAATGGGACTGTCTGGTACACAGATGGCTCATGCTCCGGTGATGGAGCAGGGGCTGGAATTTACTCTAGGAACCCAAGAACACAAGTTAGTGTACCATTGGGTGATGGTGTATCTGCATATCAGGCCGAGATATATGCTATCTTGGAATGTGCGCAGATAAACCTAGACAGAGGTTATGTGGATCGACGCATAACCATATACTCCGACAGTCAGGCAGCAATTAAAGCCCTGAGTGGGTGCACCAGCAACTCAGGACTTGCTAATGAATGTCGAGAACGACTTGCTAATCTTGCAAGGCACAACGTGGTGCGGCTAGAATGGATTCCAGCCCACTCTGGTTTTGAAGGCAACGAGATGGCGGATGCACTGGCTGCGGAAGGGGCGGCAGCTCCCTTCTGCGGCCCGGGCCCGACCTTGGGCCTAACAAAACAAAGAATACGCAAGGAGACGAAGAAGTGGCTGAAGAATCAGCACCTCGCTCATTGGAACGCTCTGCAGGGTCCTAGGCAATCCAAACTTTTACTGAAGGGATGGACTGATGGACACGCTAGAGCAGCTACTGAACTACCAAGAAGTAGGCTAAGGAAGATAGCAGGACTCCTAACGGGGCACTGCTGTATGATGAAACACCTCCACAACTTAGGAGTAGAGGGAAGTTCCCTATGCAGGGGTTGCGGCATGACTGACGAAACGTCAGTCCATGTTCTCCTAGAGTGTCCACACTGGGCTGTACTATGCAGGCGAATCTTCGGAGTCCCTGTTTTGGCCCCTGGAGACACAAGCAGGCATCCATTGAAAAAGGTTGTGGCCTTTATTGAAGGGCTCGGCTTTATGGATGTCTAGGTAGCAGGAATGGCACAATGGGCCGCCAGTGGCCTCAGTGCCGGAACCTTGGCTTGAGTTTGTCCAGGACAAGGTTCGCCCGCAAACTTAGTAGTAGTAGTAGTAGTAGTAGTAGTATAATTAATAGGTATTATGGAATTAAATGTTATACAATAAAATTATCAAAAATGTTGATGTTGTTCAAGTATTATTAATAATAAGAGTATAAATACAAGTACAAGTAGGTCGTAGGTAAAGTATAGTACGTAACTCGTGTTGTAAAGCATTTTACGCACTCACGGAACTTTTCCATTCGTGCGTAAAATGCTTCTTACCGCACACGTTACGTAATATACTATTACCTACGACCCCCCTGTAATCAGTCAATAACACACAGTCGGCATCAATGTAATGACGTCTATTACGCACGGTAAAAAAACGCACAGCTGTAAAGTAAATCGCACGGCTTCCCTAGCAACATCTTAGCAACTGTCAATAGACGTCGCCATTTTATTCAAAAATATGGCATAAGCCGTCAAAACATCAAACTTAAGTAGGCCGCAATAGCGATTTGCGAACGAACTGTCAAGAAACTGACAAAAAATTTTTGTATTATCCTTATAACTTATAACTGGTTTGTGTATTTGTGTAAAGTTTTCTTGAATTAAAAAATATAGCAGGTGCAAGTAATAGAGATGAAAGTTTACCAAGCACCTCTAATGTAAATGTTGTTTCTTATGCTTCAACAAGCAAAGGAAGCGATTTACCATTTGTATTCAATAACTGCAATGTTACTATAAACAATTATTATAATAATTAATAGGTATTATGGAATTAAATATTATACAATAAAATTATTAAAAATGTTGATGTTGTTCAAATATTATTAATAATAAGAGTATAAGTACAAGTACAAGTAGGTCGTAGGTAAAGTATAGTACGTAACTGGTGTTGTAAAGCATTTTACGCACTCACGGAATTACGCACTCGCCGCTACGCGGCATCGTGCGTAACTTTTCCATTCGTGCATAAAATGCTTCTTACCACACACCTTACGTACTATACTATAATAAGAACTTACTCTATGGCAGGATCGCCATGTAATGTCCAAGTAATGTCTATGTAAGGTTTTTTCGAAATAATCATTCTCGTTTCACAAATAGGTCATTTATTGTTGCCTCAATCATAAACTAGTCAGTTACAAGATGTGTTTTATAATGAATCCTAGCCCACTTATTTGACCTAACCAAAACTTCTATATATTTGTTTATTTTACGCTTTCAACACAATATTTGATATTTATATTAAATATTGTTGTATATCTATAAATGGTGACGCTGCTGGTCCTTGACCAACATATCTTTGAACGTTTAATCACTACGAATAACTTGATATACAGGGTATTACAGTAATATCAAACCAAGTCAACCTCCATGGAGAGCACAAGATCTTGGCACTTCAAGCGATCTTGACAGGAAGAGAATGGTAGTAGACTATTTCCTAACAATTAACTGTTTCACAGAATTTAGAAAAAGCTTGTCACCAAATTCCGATTTTTGTAATGAGACAAGCACTATACAGCATTTGAAGCATGTGGAAACGTGTGCCAATTTCGTCGATTTTTTTCGGTGTGGCAAATAAAGTAGCAGCCTTGATAAGTGAAATCAATAATATTATGGAAAAAGAGAAACTTAAAATCTTACACTTAATATTAGATTATATCATTGGAATGTGGCTCTGATCGAGCTGACCACGACAACAAAAGTGGGCAAATTCAAAAAGATGTCAGACAAATACAATTTACAACTAAATATACATAAAAGCGAATTTTCAAAATCCGAAATCAATTTCCTATGGTACAACATTTGCAACAATATTCTCAAGCCCGATCCCTAACGACTTCTTTCAGAACTGCTGATCTGGCTTCTCTGCGAAGAGCTATGAACATGTTCGCACATCACGCTCGTTGCATCGCAAATTTTCAATGGAATGGGGAAGACCACTATGAGATGAGATCCTTTCAACTATATTTCAATCAATTAATAATGATGTTGGTTCAGTGTCCAGACAATATCATTTGTCAAGATCGTATTAAACAGATTTCCTGGCGTTTTGGAATCAACTTATTAATTCAAGACTGAAAAATGTTCGAAAGAAATGGGCAGTGCTATGACGTACTAACCCCAAACATTAGGACGATGATCAAGATTAGTTGAAAACTGGAGGACTCAAGCGCAGATCCTCTCTGTTAAGGGTTTTTATTTACTGCGGTTAAATGGATAATGGATAATCTTCAATATAGGCAAAACTCGTGTACAGGCAAAACTCCGTATAGTTCACGGATCCTTAAGTTTTTACAATTTATTACAACAAATATAATATTTAACAATAATGGGAACTAAACAAATACTTAACTAGTTTTTTTCATAAATTACGAATTTCAGTGAACAATAATATAGGTTCCTTTTTCAATATTAGCAAATCAAATTCTATACATATTTTCTCCCTCTATACTTTAGAGGTTATAACTTTAAAATAAATGAAATGGTACTTCGGTGCTTTACCCTCTCTAGTTTATTACATTGTTGAGTTTCATTTGGTTAATATATGTTAGGTTAGGTTTTGGCTCTAGTTACACTTTGATCTGTGTCAGTTGGTAGAGAAGCGATATTGAATTTTTTTTGTAAAAGATGTTATTCCTAATTACAGTAGTTCTACCATGGAGACTATATAAGGAGATCGAACTCCATGTAATTCATTTTTTGGTAATTGTAGAGGGCGCCAGTCTTAAACGTGTACCAGAAACATCTGACTGCAGAACAATAACAGCCAATCATGAGTCTTGCACACACTTTCAGTTCATGGTTTTTTATTGGTTGCTAGCTCATTTGACAGTATGTTAGGTAAGTGAGGTTAGGGATGAAAAATTTTATGACTAAGAAATCATAAGAAATCCGTTTTCTTCCTCGTCTTGGAAAATATCTTAAATTGTGATCGTTTGGTAGTAAAATATGATACCTACATCTTGCCAAAAACATTTCTCTTCGCATGGAATTTTAGAGGACTTGAAGATTCGGCACAGTCATAATTAGTATAACAAGTATTTGAACGAAAAATGTGAAAAAGACACCCTTTAGTGCAAGTAAGTATAATCTAGAACTAATTTGTTCATTATATATGAATTTTGTGTTTGTTTTTCAGAATTTGGTTATCTACACAGTAAAATATGAAAATCAATTTAAATGCCTTTGAATAATTTAGATTTGAAGAATTATATCTTGCAAGTAAAAAAAATATAGTTTGATGAAACCATAGAAGGTATGTGTAGATAAATAGACAGTATAGTCAATGCTCTAATAAGAGGATCAATTAATTACAAATTTGTTAATAAGTAATATCTAATATTTTAGGTTATTTTCTATAAAATGAATGAAAGCCGATTGCTCCTGAACATGCAAAGCCTTTACAAGAAGAAATTATGAAAATGATAAATATACAGAAATGCTGTAGACTTGTAATTTACTACACATTTTGTAACTTTCACCTAAATATAAAGTGTACAATCAGTAGCTAAATTGTCTCTAACTTTATACCTATCTACCCTATGGTCTGCTATATGTTTCTAGCTTTCTATGAGTTATCAGTTTACTGTTGAAGTTGAAATGAGATAATTAGGATATTTAATATTCTCTACTCAAGGCTTTATAGCATTATGATTGAATTCTGTCTGTACTGGCAAATAATTTTTAAAACAAACAAATATTACAAAATATTGATAAATACATAGAAATCTTCATATGAGATTGGTTTTAAGGAAAATGGTCCATTATACATCCCACTATCGAACCCAAAATTGTATATACAAACATTACAAACATCTAGGCTACCAAGAAAACATGTGCTGCTTTTTTTCTAGGAATTACTAGAGCCTTTGATGGTGTTAAACACTGTGGTATTTTCTATAAACTGTAACGCGTTTACCTCCTTCTACACGTCACTATGGACACCCTCGAAGCTAAATTTCGGTTCAAGTCTCGGGCGCCAGATTTTTAACGTGGTTTGCTCCACGGCCCCTTGACCCTTAGCGTCAAGAGTTCCGGATAGCCTCAGATGGAGGTTACGGCGAATTCCAGGGGTCTGGTTGAATTTACTTTAACCAATCAATCTCAAATTTACAACTCGGATGAATCAAATATCGGTTTAGTTTCAACTAATGATTTACTGACGGAATAAACAAATATCTTTCCTTTGTTATAATATTACTCTGTGGTCTATTGTAGTTATAAATATATAGGGACTGACAAACTAAAGGGAAGAAGAAAGGACGGCCGTAAAAGTCTGAGCCGACCAGATTAACTAACACGGTGGCAAATCTACCAGGCAATCGAACAAGCGTAACTAGGCCACAAGACAAGTTCGATCCACCCTTTGGATTTGACAAATAAAATCACGGTTATAGAAAAAACAAATATATCGGTTTTTGAAACAATAAAACAACGTTTCAAATCTGCCGGGTAAACGAACAAGCGTAACTGAGCCACAAGACAAGCTCGGTTCACCCTTTGGATTAGAAAGGAAAAACACGGGAATAGAAAAAACCAAATCTCTCAGTTTATGAAACAATAAAAGAACGTTCTGAATCTGCCGGGTAAACGAACAAGCGTAACAGAGCCACAAGACAAGTTCGATTCACCCTTTGGATTGTAAAGGAAAACACGGGAATAGAAAACAAATCTATCAGTTTATGAAACAATAAAAGAACGGTTCGAATCTGCCGGGTAAACGAACAAGCGTAACAGAGCCACAAGACAAGTTCGATTCACCCTTTGGATTGTAAAGGAAAACACGGGAATAGAAAACAAATCTATCAGTTTATGAAACAATAAAAGAACGGTTCGAATCTGCCGGGTAAACGAACAAGCGTAACAGAGCCACAAGACAAGTTCGAATATCCCTTTGGATTTATAATTTACAACGGTATACTACTATTTCAAGATTAATCAAATAAATTAAATGTAATACGGTTCAAATGATTCTACTTATCGACACACAGAGTAAGAATAAAACTCGGGAATAAAATAAAATTGAAATATCACAATAGTATCAACTGAATATGAAAGTCCTGTAGATAACACACGTAAAATTGTACCCTCAATGGAGAGCCGGCGAATATTTACTGTCAATTACCTATTTAGCAATGTAAAAAAAACCAATTTTAGAACAAATCAACTTTTATTCAACCAAAAAAAACGGAAACGAGCTTCAACTCGACGGCAAGTTACATTTAAAATCCGGGATACATAAAAAATTTAACTTCTTTATCCTTAATAATACTATCATGAAAATAGTTTGCCCCAAAACAAATCACACTAATCAAAAAAAAATGCCGGTTATTTAAAAAAAATTGAACAAAGTAAAATTCAAAAAAAATCAATCGGTCAGGTAAGTAAAATAAATATCGAATTTATTACTAGTTTACGGAGGTACGAAAATTTCGGAGAAACGGTGATTCTTAAAATATCTTTACCTTGTTTCAAACGGCTTCAGTGTCGGAATTCACTTTCACACGGCAACAAATTTAGTGTTTGTTAATTTATAACTCCGGGAGCCGGATCGGAACTGACGGAAAACGAAAAGCGGAATCAAAATTTATTTAAATCAAAATCAGTACAAGCTGAGAGCCACGGATTGAGAACCTGAGAGCTGACCTGAGAATTAAACTCTTCTCACCTTTTATATTCTCATTAGTAAAATTTTATTTAGAAACTACAAAAAAGTTTGTCATATACCAGACGTCTTTCGGAATTAATTAAATTAAATTAAATGGTATATATACCGAATGTCCTTTTCAATTGAAAAATGTTAACTTTGGAAAGGACTAAATTTTATGATTGAATATAAATTTGCGTACCTCCGGATTAATACTAAAAATACTTAAGCTACAATATAACGGTTATAATATAAAAAAAATATATGATTCGGTAACTAAAGGGAATCGGAAAGTAAGTAACGAGTTATCTAAAACCAAAAGGTAAAATAAAATAGTAATATGCGTTAAGAAGAAAAGAAAAACATTAACTCGGTGCCAAGAAAAAAATAACTCGTTACACACCCCCTTTTCTTCGGTAAAAAAAATGAATGAACGAAAGTTCAACTTTCGGTCATTACATTTTTTTTTTTAACCCACCATGTGGTTTTTTTTATAAAAAAATTGGTTACAAATCAACAAAAAAAATAACCTTCGATCCAGCGGTCTCACCGCCTGGAATGTCGGTGTCGGAATGAACGGTCGGGAAGATGAGGTCCTCTTCCTCGGGACGACTGGTGTCGATATGTCCGGGAACAGCGTCTGGCTACTTCCCGGTCCGGGATCGTTCGGGGTCTAGGCGGCACTGGACGGCGGCGTCTTGCTTCTGGCGTGGCGGTTTGGAATTGTCGACCAGATGGACCTGGACGGCCATCGATCGGGTACGGGGAGGTGGCTGGTCGCACGGGCATTCTCGGGACATCCGTCCCACTCGTCCACAGCGGGAGCAGAATAGGATGTACGGACGGTTACAGCTTGCTCGGCGGTGACCGGAGGCTCCACACCTCCAGCAAAGGTCCTCCGTCAGGGTGATGAACGACCTATGTTCCATTGGGGAAGATAACAGCGGTGGTAGGTCTCGGTCGCCTATTCTACGGATAAAAAAAACAAACGGATTTACTCATGGGCGGGTTTCAAATCTTTCACATGAACGCGGTTATACCGTTTCCCTTTTTTGTCTCGCAAGTCATATACCACCGGCGAAATGACACGTACGACTTCGTACGGCCCGGAATATTTGGGAGCGAGTTTCGCGGCGACGTGATCAACGGCCGAGGATAGCGTATGCTCCTTTTTCATAACTTGGTCTCCAATGGTGCATTTCCAGTCTCGACGGCGCAGATTATAGTTGCGACTTTGACTGGTAAATGCCCTGGACAGGTTCAGTCGGACTAGATCGAAACACTCCTGCAGTTTCTCTATTCGCAAGAGATGCGGCTTCGGATCTTCTTCGGTGGTATCGGTCAATTCGGTGTCATCATTCGGACGTTGCTCGGTTTCATTTTCAGCTTGATTTCGGTAGGAGTTCGGAATCTCGGGATCTCTGCCAAAATTTAGGAAGGCAGGTGAAAAACCAGTCGAGTCGTGTCTTGAGTTATTCATTGCGAACTTTAAGTCCGGCAACCTCATGTCCCAGTCTCGGTGATCTGTTTCGCAATATTGTGCAATCATTGTCTTCAGGGTGCGGTTGGCTCGTTCTACTGGATTCGCTTGGGGTGTATACGGCGGCGTAAAGCGGTGTCGGATTCCTAATCCACTCAGCATGTCCTTGAAAAGTTTACTGTCATACTGAGTCCCATTGTCGGTCAGTACGGTGCGGGGGCATCCAAATATCGTCAACACTTCTTCATAAAAAGCGGTACTTATGCTACTGGCAGTAGCATTCCTTAACGATTTACATTGTACCCATTTAGTGAATCGGTCTTGGAACATAATAATGTAACAGTTCCCTTTCTTACTTCTGGGTAGCGGTCCAATGATATCGGAACTAACGGTTTGCCATGGTTGCCGGTTTGCTGATGGCTGCATCTTTCCTGGGAGTTTTTGTTGCGACGGTTTGTACCGTTGACATTGTAGACATCTCCTTACGTACTTGGTGATGTCCCTAAACATTCCTGGCCAATAGTACAGTTTCGCAATTCGGGTGATGGTTTTAGCAATCCCTAGGTGTCCGGCGTTTGGAGCATCATGGTTTTCATGCAGGACTCGGGTTCGGTCGGGTTTTGCGATGCAAAGTTTCCAAGGATCTGACCTTTCTGGTTCTCGGAAATCATTTATGTCCCAGAAATGACGGTATAGACGGTCTTCTTTGATGCAGTAGTCTGGAAACTTCTCTGGGTCCTTAAGGACCTCCTCCTTCTTGGTTCGGTACCACGAACATTCAGCGGTTATATCGGTTAGACAAAATGCCGACGGTGGATCGGTCTCGGCGGTCATTGGTAGCGGATTTCTAGACAAGGCATCGGCTACACGATTTAGAGCACCTTTACGGTATTGTATTTCGAAATCGTACTGTTGCAGAAAAATACTCCACCTTGCTAAACGTCCTGACGGACTAGATATGGAATGTAGCCATCTAAGAGATTGATGATCGGTAACAACCGTGAAATGGTAGCCCTCTAAATAAGGACGCATCTTTTCAATCCCCCAGACAATGGCAAGACACTCTTTCTCGGTGACGGAGTAGTTTTTCTCGGTAGGATTCAGGGTTCGACTTGCATACGCTACCACGTGCTCGTGGCCATCTTTCTGTTGGGTAAGGGCTATTCCCAAACCATATTCGGAGGCATCAGTCTGTAGAGTGAACGGTACGGTAAAATCAGGACAGCTTAAAACGGGTGCTTCCGACAGACAGGTTTTGATTTTAGCGAAAGCGGCTTCTTGTTCTTCAGCCCACTTCCATCGCTGGGATTTGCGGAGTAATTTCGTTAACGGAGCTACCTTTTCTGAAAACGATGGCACAAATCTCCTATACCAGGAGGCAACTCCCAAAAATCTTCTCAGTTCTCGGATATTTCTCGGTGCTGAAAATTTCACAATACTTTCTACCTTCTCTGGATCGGTACGGATTCCATCTCCAGTAATTACATGTCCTAAGTATTTCATGTACGGTAGACAGAAATGACATTTCTCCGGATTAAGTTTCAGCTGGGCCCCTCGTAATCGGCGGAACACTTCGGACAGGTTTTCCAGGTGTTGATCAAATGTTTCTCCCAGAACGATGATGTCATCCAGATACGCAAAAGCGTAAGGATCTAGATCTGGGCCTATTAATCTATCAACCAGTCTCTGGAAGGTAGCAGGTGCGGAATGTAAACCAAATGGCAGGACCGTGAATTGGAACAATCCACGTCCTGGTGCGGTGAAGGCGGTAATGGGTTTACTCTCTGGTGTTAACGGAACTTGCCAGTATCCACTCTTCAGATCCAAACTGGATATGTACTTGGCTTTACGCAATTTATCTAGAATAGCATTAATAAACGGAAGAGGATAAGCATCCTTCATTGTTACCTCGTTAACTTTTCGGAAATCGATACAAAAACGGTTTTTCCCATCTTTCTTTTTCACAATGACTATTGGAGAACTCCACGGACTTGTAGAAGGTTCGATCACTCCCTCTGCCAACATGGCATCTATTTCAGCATTGCAAATTTCTTGCATTTTCGGATTCTGGGGTCGGTATCTTTGTTTGATCGGACGGGGTTGCAGCAAACGGATTTCATGCTCAACTAGTGACGTCGGGCCTCGCAAGGATTCAAATTTCGGTAATTCTTGGTCTAGGAAGACGTTTAATCTGTCTGTTTGTTCTTTTGATAGGTTTCTTTCTGTGAACGGAACTATACTATCCAACGGACAACCTATATAATCATACTTCTCGTCATCCCCTAAATCTTCCAGGGAGAACGCAGATGTTACAAAAACGGTTTGCTCCTTGTCAACCCCTAACCCCAGGGAAGACACAGAGACTTCGGAAACAATTTGCTCCTTGTCGACCCCTAACTCCAGGGAGGACGCAGAGACTTCAAGAACGGGCTGCTCTTTGTCAACCCCTAACTCCAGGGAAGACGCAGAGACTTCGAGAACGGACTGCTCTTTGTCAACCCCTAACTCCAGGGAAGACGCAGAGACTTCGAGAACGGACTGCTCTTTGTCAACCCCTAACTCCAGGGAAGACGCAGAGACTTCGAGAACGGACTGCTCTTTGTCAGCCCCTAACTCCAGGGAAGACGCAGAGACTTCGGAAACAGACTGATTTTCAGAACGGCGGTCTTCAGTAAGACGATGATGGGTATCTTCCTTACATATTATCGGTACATCGGCCTCGATTTCTTTCCTAGGCGGGTTCACGGCCTCCAATATTCCAACAGGACTGGCTAATTGTGAACGCCTCACTAATTTATCCTTTATGTATATCTTTCCGGTTCCTAAGTCCAGACGGAAATTATACTTTTGTAAGACATCATGTCCTAACACAATATCGGTTATCAATCCGGGGAAATGCTCTAACGAACCCTCCATATTGACGTCATTGATCTTCCATGTCAGCTCATAAATATCGGTGATGGAGACTAAATTTCCATTGGCTAAACGGGCCTTCGTTGTTTGACGGGCGGTAGTTTGCTTCTTTTGGGAAAATGTCCTAGCTACTTGATCACCAATATATGATTTTGCTGCTCCTGTATCTAACAATGCTTGGAATTTCTGATTTCCAATTTCAACGTCTATGTGCGGTCGGGGGTCGTTTATTTCTGCTGGCGGTTCGGTATGAGAGGCAAAGATTTGCAGAAGCTGTGTCGGCCTCTCCTCGGGACAGCTTCGGTTTAGCCTCCTGCAGGAACAGTATCTGGAAAAGACTCCTTCCTTTTGACAGCGGGTGCAGAAGATCTTACGGGAATTTTGACAGTTGTTTCGGTAATGTCCAGTCTCACCACAGCGGAAACAGGTGGGTGGACGGGAAGATGATCCAGACGGATGTTGAGTAGTATCTGGCGGGGAACGGCGAGGAGTATCGGATGACGGTGGCGGAGTATCTGTAGGTGACGGTTGGCTGGGACCGGCGGAGGGCTCTCTGGATGGACCAAGTGTCGAGTGGTGGTACCGTCTAGATCTTTCTGTATCTATCGGCTGCGGACGGGTTGGTCCACTGTGGTTGGGTACATTCTGGAGTTCCTTTCTGAGGAGCTCATATTCCCTCACCATTTGACAAAATGTGGAGAAATTCTCAAAGTCCCTTTTTCGGATTTGCAAACGGTATTCGGGCAACAGGTTACGGTACAGTCTAGCTAACTGTTGTTCGGGAGTTAGCCTTCCATGTCGTCGCATCAGGGTTTGGAGTTCGGTAATGTAAGTTGCGGCGGACTCATTTCTCCTTTGTAGACGACGGCTTATCTCGGCTTCCAAGTCGTCTTCGTAATTTACGGGATAGAAGAAGATTCGGAAATCTGCCTCAAAGTCATCCCAGGTCGTGTACCTACTCCGGTTGTTACGGTACCAAAGTGCCGGTTCACCTGACAATAATTCCGGTAACACCGGAAGCAAATTATCTTTCGGAACATTCTTTGCGGTACATATTTCTTCAATTCTTTCTATAAATGCGACCGGGTCTCCTCGGTTTCCAAAACATACCTTCCAGTCATGGACACTCAGCGGAGGGTTGGCCAAAGTGATCGGAACGGTCACGGTATCGGATTCTAATGTTTCAGTTTCTTCTTCATCAACGACACCGGATAAGTCAATATCTTCTGAGTTTCTTCTTGACATTTGCCCTTTGGTCCTAAACACAGCAGTCTCTTCTGACAAGCTTTTTAACTCAAGCCGAAAGATAACTTTTAAAATGACAAAGAACAAAATTCTAAGACTGTCAAAACAGTCCATTTCAAAAAAATTTCAAAAAAAATAACAACAGGTCAAAAAAAAATATATATATATATATATCGGTCGAGCAACAATACGCTCTGTCCCAATACTCAATGCGAAAAAAAAACCTACAACTCAACAATACGGACTTTAAATAAAACGGAATGACGGTCACTGTGTAATTCAACAATCAGCTCTCTACGGTAAAACGAAAACGGAATTAAACGGTTCCTACTAATCAACAGTCTATTCCTTGTACTAATAATAAAACGGAATAAAGCGGTTCCTGCTTATCAACAGTCAGGTCACTGCTCTAATCAACAATACGCAATCTTAAACGGAATCTAACGGTCACTGTTTTTCCAACAATCGGGTCCCTGCTCAAAGCAACAATAAAGAACAAAATCTAAAACGGAATCAAACGGTCACTGTTTAATCAACAAACGGGTCCCTGCTCAAAGCAACAATAAAGAACGGAATCAAACGGTCACTGTTTAATCAACAAACGGGTCCCTGCTCAAAGCAACAATAAAGAACAAAATCTAAAACGGAATCAAACGGTCACTGTTTAATCAACAAACGGGTCCCTGCTCGGGCGCCATTTTTGTAACGCGTTTACCTCCTTCTACACGTCACTATGGACACCCTCGAAGCTAAATTTCGGTTCAAGTCTCGGGCGCCAGATTTTTAACGTGGTTTGCTCCACGGCCCCTTGACCCTTAGCGTCAAGAGTTCCGGATAGCCTCAGATGGAGGTTACGGCGAATTCCAGGGGTCTGGTTGAATTTACTTTAACCAATCAATCTCAAATTTACAACTCGGATGAATCAAATATCGGTTTAGTTTCAACTAATGATTTACTGACGGAATAAACAAATATCTTTCCTTTGTTATAATATTACTCTGTGGTCTATTGTAGTTATAAATATATAGGGACTGACAAACTAAAGGGAAGAAGAAAGGACGGCCGTAAAAGTCTGAGCCGACCAGATTAACTAACACGGTGGCAAATCTACCAGGCAATCGAACAAGCGTAACTAGGCCACAAGACAAGTTCGATCCACCCTTTGGATTTGACAAATAAAATCACGGTTATAGAAAAAACAAATATATCGGTTTTTGAAACAATAAAACAACGTTTCAAATCTGCCGGGTAAACGAACAAGCGTAACTGAGCCACAAGACAAGCTCGGTTCACCCTTTGGATTAGAAAGGAAAAACACGGGAATAGAAAAAACCAAATCTCTCAGTTTATGAAACAATAAAAGAACGTTCTGAATCTGCCGGGTAAACGAACAAGCGTAACAGAGCCACAAGACAAGTTCGATTCACCCTTTGGATTGTAAAGGAAAACACGGGAATAGAAAACAAATCTATCAGTTTATGAAACAATAAAAGAACGGTTCGAATCTGCCGGGTAAACGAACAAGCGTAACAGAGCCACAAGACAAGTTCGATTCACCCTTTGGATTGTAAAGGAAAACACGGGAATAGAAAACAAATCTATCAGTTTATGAAACAATAAAAGAACGGTTCGAATCTGCCGGGTAAACGAACAAGCGTAACAGAGCCACAAGACAAGTTCGAATATCCCTTTGGATTTATAATTTACAACGGTATACTACTATTTCAAGATTAATCAAATAAATTAAATGTAATACGGTTCAAATGATTCTACTTATCGACACACAGAGTAAGAATAAAACTCGGGAATAAAATAAAATTGAAATATCACAATAGTATCAACTGAATATGAAAGTCCTGTAGATAACACACGTAAAATTGTACCCTCAATGGAGAGCCGGCGAATATTTACTGTCAATTACCTATTTAGCAATGTAAAAAAAACCAATTTTAGAACAAATCAACTTTTATTCAACCAAAAAAAACGGAAACGAGCTTCAACTCGACGGCAAGTTACATTTAAAATCCGGGATACATAAAAAATTTAACTTCTTTATCCTTAATAATACTATCATGAAAATAGTTTGCCCCAAAACAAATCACACTAATCAAAAAAAAATGCCGGTTATTTAAAAAAAATTGAACAAAGTAAAATTCAAAAAAAATCAATCGGTCAGGTAAGTAAAATAAATATCGAATTTATTACTAGTTTACGGAGGTACGAAAATTTCGGAGAAACGGTGATTCTTAAAATATCTTTACCTTGTTTCAAACGGCTTCAGTGTCGGAATTCACTTTCACACGGCAACAAATTTAGTGTTTGTTAATTTATAACTCCGGGAGCCGGATCGGAACTGACGGAAAACGAAAAGCGGAATCAAAATTTATTTAAATCAAAATCAGTACAAGCTGAGAGCCACGGATTGAGAACCTGAGAGCTGACCTGAGAATTAAACTCTTCTCACCTTTTATATTCTCATTAGTAAAATTTTATTTAGAAACTACAAAAAAGTTTGTCATATACCAGACGTCTTTCGGAATTAATTAAATTAAATTAAATGGTATATATACCGAATGTCCTTTTCAATTGAAAAATGTTAACTTTGGAAAGGACTAAATTTTATGATTGAATATAAATTTGCGTACCTCCGGATTAATACTAAAAATACTTAAGCTACAATATAACGGTTATAATATAAAAAAAATATATGATTCGGTAACTAAAGGGAATCGGAAAGTAAGTAACGAGTTATCTAAAACCAAAAGGTAAAATAAAATAGTAATATGCGTTAAGAAGAAAAGAAAAACATTAACTCGGTGCCAAGAAAAAAATAACTCGTTACAAAACTATATTAAATGATGTGTCCAGAATACTTGCTATTAATCCTGAAAGCTACCTTAGTTATAAAAAACTGCGAGCAAAAGTGAATTACAGTTTTTCTCCAAAAATGTATACCTCAACATGAAGTCCTCCATATTTGATTTCACACGAACACATTCAAATTTGCAAATATACATATTGCAGTATGTAGATGTATGTGATCAGTCATAATAATCTCAAAATAACAGCGAATGAGCTGCAATAACTTACAGCAGAATAGTGAAATGGCTTTAAAAGTGTAGGATGAATCCCAACGCTTCAAATTTATCTATGCACAATCTTCAATCTGTTTAATTACAATAAAAAATAGGTACAATATATTATGTTTAATCATCACTGTCAACAGGTACAACTTACTAATGATATTAGTTCATGCAAAGGTTTTCCATATAGGTAAAGTACATATTATATGTAAATAGTACATAGGTATCATGCAAGAAAATTATTACTTTATTCTAATACAAAAACGTACAAAAAATTACTATTCACAGTTTCCTCATAACACAAACACAGTGCAAAGTACACAGAATATAGATATATTCATACTCTGACCAATTTCAACATACAATTTTATTTTTATATTTGCAACAGATTGTTAGTACCGTGGCAGACTTTATACATATTATGTTCACTGGGCTGTTCAGAGCTACATGTATATGAAGTGTTTTGTCTTCTGGTATGAGAATGTACATTATTCACCATCCCTTATTGCCAGATTTCAAGTTATTATTTAATCACTTTGTACAAAAACTCTCCTGGGGAGGTATTGGCCACTTTAATTGGTTCTTTGGACCACTCACTATTCAGATACACCTACTCAAGGATATACTAAAACCACAATTTCCGATATCTGAAGACCAGTTTCTTTGAAAATTACATCTGTTGACATTCTATAACCTTCACTACTACACTATTTTAAATTCTCTGCGTTTTATCTGTAGATGTTATCCCACAAGTGCCACAGACTGAAATTAGGTACTTAGCTGAAGATTGGTAAGAAAGAAGTGTTAAAAATCACTTTCAATGTCGAATGGTTTTAGTAACCCCTGTAGAGGTAGAGTGTACCAATATTTTTTTCCATTTGTTGTATATTTTTGCTCCAAAATTAATAATTTGATTTCCTATTTCTATCACTGAATTCAATTTATATTTTTCTGTAGGTATACAAAGTATACCTATTAGTAGTTTTTTCAAATTATTTTCACAGCTTATTCCTTATATCAACTATCATATTCACCTTTTTTCTTCCAGTTCTCTTGAATTTTACTTGTATATATCAGAATGGTACCATCAGCAAAAGTAAAGTATTTTGTGTGCCATTGTGCTTTTTCTAGACTTCTCACGAGTAATGTATATAATTTGAATCCTAACATAAAAAATACTCTTTCCTACTTTATTTATCTTTGAATATTTTCAATCATCTTGGGTAACCGAAAACACTCTGGCTTTCTTAACTTCAATTCACGTCTTATCGTTTTAAATCAGATGCACTATAAACCACTATTGCAATAATTTTTAACAACGCACACACTTTGTCTTTTTTTAATTTTTAACAATAATTTTAATCTTTCTAGCTCCTACTTTTAGTTTTTATTATTGTCATAAGTAATGTTTACAATTTGATTACTGTCATTTATAAAAACTAAGGTTACTTATTTGGATGGTGCTCGTATTGCAATGCGCAGCGTAGCGGTGAAAAAACAAACTGCTTAGATAGTCGATTTTGAGGTCAGGTTTTGTCAATTTCTCCGTATGAGTTAGTTCTCCTTATATAGTCTCCATGAGTTCTACACTGAAAAATTCCATTACAATTCCACTACCTACAAATGTTTGTGATTGATTGATTGATTTAAATAACTATTATTATACAAGGGAAAAAAGTATTAGATTTTAGCTCGAAAAAACCGAGAGCTAAAATCTAATATTTTTCCCGTGTATAATACACGAGACCGCCAAAGTAGTTCGTGCACGAGATGCAAACAATATTTTTTCTACAAACGAAGATTCATATATCGAATGAAATTTTAGATTGTGAAACTTCAGGATCACATATATTATGGTATCACCTCTACCTCAAAAATTAGTTGTATTTCAATCCCCAAAACCACAGTATCCCGCGAGCTGAACCTGAATTATCTGGTTTAGGAATAAATATTGGTTCGTGTACTGGTTGTACGATTAATGTTAATATTGTAAATAATAACTAGTTATTGTAAAATTCTATCATTATTTTAAAAGTATTTAATTGTTATTCATTTAAAAATAAATAATAATTTGCTTCATTTTTTCAAAGATTGAAATACAAAAGTCTTATGGCCGGTTGCAAGAACGCTTATTAAAAATAATGAATGATTAACGGCTAATCAATGGCTCATCAATGGAATAATAACTCGTTAATTGTTCATTAATCAACCTTCATTCACACATCAAAATGTAACGGATACCTGCAATGATGAACAATTAATCGACCATTAACCAGAATTTGCGTTCAACGAACAATAATTATCTGTTGATGAACCATTAACAAGCCGTTAATCATTCATCATTGTGATGGAAGGTGGTTTGTCAATTAATGAATAATCAATTTGACAGTTGTCGTGAAAGTTTTTATTTATTTATTGTAATTCGTTAATTCAATTTTTCGTTGCACATTTCGATTCAGAGGGTAAGTTTACCGAACTAGAATAATCTATTCTAGTATTTTTTACATAATGGAATCCGATTTATCGGACCTTTCCTATTTGGAAAATGAACCTCCACGTGGACATCCCAGGTAAATCGCAATGATATCCTCTGAGTATATGAAAATGGTGCTGTGGATGCATCCACCTTAAAAATACAATCACCAACAAAATGATCTGGTGGAAAATGTCGAACAGTTTGAAGATGCGATGTATGAAGAAGAGTTGGATCATGCGAATAATCCGAATAATAACGCCAATTACGATGTTCGATTTTCAATAGATAATAATTCTTAATTTTTTTTTGGATCTCCTCATTTTCTCAGTTTCATTGATTTAATAAGACAAATAATAATTATTGATTCAACTTATTTATTTTCAGTTGGTTAATTATTTCTTGAGATTTTACGACCTTCTCCTCCGCAATATACATTTTTGTATTGTTCTGCGGAGGGGAATTTTTTTAAACGATGAAATAAAACAATTTGATTTGTTTAAATCTTCATTATATTTGAACTAAGTTCAATACACATTCGTGACGCATTTCGCTAAAACAGTAGCTTTCTTCTTTTTAACAATTTTTATTGTGGTTTTATTTGGCTGCGATGACAGCACTGCCCTCTTGCTGTTGTTAGAAGCGACAGCTTTGCCGCCTCCCGTCTTCAATTTATCTCGCTACATTCAAAATATATTTTCAAATTAATTGAAGAGTATTTTAGTAAGTACACCCTATACTCAGCCGCAGCAGCAGCAGTTTGAGCGTCCTTCAGTTTTAACTGATGTTTTCTATACGTATTTTGCTGGAAATAATATTGGTATTTAACTAACAATTTTTATGAATGACACTTACATTTTCTTCGGCGATCTCTTCTTATGTTCCTTTTCAAAGTTTCGTATAGAATTTTTAAATGTTTTGCAGATCTCTCGCCTGATTCTGCAGATAAATTAAAATTTTGGCAGATCTGTGCCTATAGAATGAAAAAAAATTTTTGAATACGAATGTACTATTTTATAATCCTTGAGAATAAGGTTTATTATAGTAGTATTAATTATACCATAATAAAAATGTACTCACTTCACAACCAAGGATAGCAGTAATTACTTCTCGATTTTGGTGAAGTTTTTGCGCATCAGTATTTTCTCCATTGGCTAAAAATACACTCATTAATAAGAGTTTTAATAAATTATTCTTGAAACGGTTAGTATTTAATACAACGTAAATTACAAACTTACCGTACACTTAACTGTAGAATCCAAAAAACAAACCACAAAATCAAAATAGTTTAATATAAAAATATGACTTATAACAATATTATGACAGCAATTGTCACCGTTTCACAATGTTGCTACATCTTCCGACAATGAACGATCAATCACATGATGAATGATTAATAAGAGCTTAATTTTTTTCGTGCAACCGGATTTCCATTGATGGTTCATCATTTTTTAATCAACCATCACATGATGAGAGATTTGATTAGCGTTCTTGCAACCGGGCATTATTGTTTTATAACGTTAATAAAGTTCCGCTGTTCTAAATCATTTGAATTTTTTTTTAAGAACGAACTTTTCACGAGTGAACTCAAAATTGGCGCAGTCAGTAGGATTGCCAAACGAAGTGACAACAAAAATCGTGTCGTACCGGTCTATATCAATAGTTCATTGGCAATAATTATCGGTTGCGAAAAGTCCAAAAATTCAGTGATTGGAAAGTGTTTGTCCAGACGAAGGATCCACATCGCCAAAGTTTGGAAACCCCGGAAGAAGCCAACATCGCAGAATCCGGCTAGATTTAAGATAAGCCAACTTAAGAGGAACGAACCGCATCGTTCAACCCCTTTGGCACTAAGTAGATAAATGAAGCTAATCAATTTACTCTGGTAAGAAATTTTTGTTCTTCCATATTATATTCCTTTTATATTTTTCTGTTGATTTTTGAGTGATTTTTGATATTTACATTTTTTATATATGTGTAATTAATTGATGTCAGATATCGAAGACCTAAGTGATTTGTATCGATCATTGGATTTGATTAATTCTAATTTAAACCCGATCAATTTTGAAAATTTATCCTCAGTAGAAGCCCAATTAGACTTTGAAAATTCAAATACAGAGATGGCTGTAGCAAATGTTAATTATTCACTTTTGAAACTATACGTGGATACTATACCACAATTTGATGGCAATACTCACACATTAGGAGTATTTTTAGATACTTGTGAAAGTTTGATAGCTCAATTTGCAGATACCACAAATATAAATGCTCAAATTATTTCTTATATTTTACGTGCAATAATCGGTAAATTAACAGGTAGAGCCTTAAACTTAATAGGTTCTCGTACCGAATTAACTAGATGGGACGATACTAAAAAATTATTAAATTTAACTTTTGGAGATCAAAGAAATCTTGATTGTCTCGTTCAAGACTTGATTGCTTTACATCCTCATAAAAATGGAACCCCATAAAATTTTGGCATGCGATGTCAAGATTGTAGGAGTTTGATTGCATCAAAAATAAATGCATCTCATCTTCCTGCTCAAGAAAAATGTATTAGATTACAAAGTTATGATGAATTATCTTTAAAAACATTTATTAGTGGGCTAAGTGGCCAATTACAAAATAATATTCGCTTAAGAAATCCAGACAGTTTAGAAAAAGCAATGTCTTTGGTAATAGAAGAAGAAAATTTAGTTTCCAAAATTATAACCCACACCCAAATAATTTCGGTAGAAATACCCAAGTATCTAGAAATTCAAGTTTTAATAGAAACAGATAAATTCCAGAACCAATGGATACATCTTCTGGTAACACACGTATCAGAAATAATCATTTATCTGAATTGTCGGAAGAATTTGAATATCCTGAAAATATAAATTCTGCTAATAATAAATTCTTGGAAAATAAAAACAGCAGAGATTCTTACCCTAAAAATTATCAAGAAACTGATATTCACAATCCTTATCTAGAACAAGAAAATTACATAAGTACACCTCTTATACATTCTCACGGTCCCACACAAAATACAACGTACAACTTTGATAACACAGATATGAATTTTCGCGTGGGCTCGAAAAAACAAAGAATTACGTAATAAATATCAACTTACTAAAATCCAATCTTCCTTACATTTTTATTCCCGAATTAAAAGCAAATTTTCTAATAGATACCGGTAGTAGTAGAAGTTTAATTGATCCCAAATTAGCATATAAATTTTATAGAAATTACATTTTCTACGAAGATTTTAGTATTCAAACAGCTCATAGCATCAGTTTCCACAATGAAGTCATGGAAATTTCTTTTTTTGACATTTTTAAAGTTAAGGAAAAGCACATATTTCACCTTTTTAATTTTAGTAACAAGTATAATGGACTTATAGGTATTGATTTACTAAAACAATTATGCGCATCTATTGATATACATAATAAATTGATTTTTTTTTCTTTTTTTTTTTTGTGGCTGAGGGACTATTGTTCATTTAGCCAGTAACTCTAGTATTAAGGGTAGGATAAGGGTAGACTTTCCACACCCAGGGGTCTTTCAGGGTGACTAACTCACAAGAAAGGGTATACCACGGAGGGTTGGGAAATATTAACTTCGGGTTAAGTAACAGAGGAATCATATTTTTTTAATACTACAGTTTTAAACTATTCGCTTTGATAAATCCTAGTAATAGGTTAAATACAGGCAGCTTGTTTAATGCTAACAGGTGCATTAAGTTGAAAGGAGGGAGAATATTGATTTTTATTAGTTCCCCATACATTTTTTCTCTATGCTGTTCAAATTTTTTACACTCAAAGAAAATGTGATCCAAATCACATATACAATTGCAACTGTCGCACAAGTTCGAATCAACTACATTTATTCTACTAAGATGGGCGGGATAGCAGGCGTGACCAAATTTAAGTCTGCTGATAGTGGTTATGCTACTTCGAGGAAGTTGATAATTGCTGTACCAATGTTGATTGGGAATTTCTGGAAATAGAAGTGCATATCCTGTAGGCTTGTTTAGACCATATTCGTACCATAAACGTTTCCATCTTTCTTTCAATTCAATTTTGTTTCGATTTATGCATTTATCAATGGTAATCTTGTTATTTATATACTCTCCCTTCTCAGCTGCTGTTTGTGCTAAACTGTCCACATATTCATTATGTCGAAGTCCTATATGTGCTTTTATCCAAAATAATTTGATGTTGATTCCTTCTTGGGCTAGTCTATTTATAGTCAGTTTGATTTTCGGAATAATATAATTTTCAAACGTGGCATTAATATCGAAAGGTTGACTTATACTCGTGAGTACCTACTGATAATGAATCTGATATTATTACTGAATCTTTATATCGATTTCGTTCAATAAATTTGAGAGCTTCACCAATTGCAATTGCTTCAGCGGAGAATATAGAAGTAATATCATGTAGTTTGAATTGCATTTGCACATTTTTTGACGAAATAAAGAACGCGCACCCTACCCCACTAGGTTGTTTGGAAGCATCTGTATATATTTCAATATAATTATTATATTCTGCTAAATACGATGATAGTAAATTCCTACTAATTATATTATTATGGCTGTAATTCGGAATTTCGATGTCCATAGATTCTAGTAGTGTGAATAAATCACAGAGTTCATATGTATACGGGTTATTTAAGATATTAGTTAGATTATTGGTGTCCCTGAATGCACTACATGTTATTGGCGACAGTTTTTTGGCCCAATATTTTTTTGTTAGGTCATATTCATTTAACTCCGATATGTTTGAGATTATTTTCGACTGTTTGTAGTGGGATTTTATAATATTCTTTTCTGCTAGTAACCTTCTGCGGAGTTCTAACGGTGGTTCTAATGCTTCAATTCGGAGAGCTTCCACCGTAGTGGACCTCATAACTCCTATACACAATCTGAGTGCATTGTTCTGTACAATTTCCAACTTTTTCAATAAACTTTTCGATGGAGTTCCGTAAAGTGTGCACCCATAATCAATAACTGATCTAATATACGCTTTATAGAAAAGTATGCACGTATGCGGATCTGCTCCCCACCATGTTCTTCGTATTAACTTAAGGAAGTTTAAGCCTTTGTTGCATTTGGTCACAATACTATCTACGTGAGCTTTCCAGGAAAGTTTCTTATCTAACGTTATACCGAGGTGAACAACTGAGGTTGATACTGGATAATCAATATTGTCTATTTTAATGTTATCTATGTGCGGTAGGTTATGTCTTGTAAAAAACATTACATTAGATTTTTCTGGAGTTATATTCAACCCTAATGAGTCTAGTTTCTGTTGGATTGAAATTATCGATTCCTTCAGGTTTGTAAAAGTATTTGAGTAGATTTTTTCGGAAGTATACACAACAAAGTCATCAGCATATTGGATTAAACTGTATTTGATTTCTTCATCTAGGCTTGCGGTGAATATATTGAATAGTAATGGGGAAAGCACTTGAGGTAATCCTATGGAAGTATTCCGTGGAGTTGTGAGGGAATTGTTTATGGATCTGACATAAACTTCTCTATCAATAAACAGGTTGCACAATACATTACAAATTTCTGTGGTTATCCCAATCCTAATTAATTTTTCCAATAGTAACCATATATCTACAGAATCATATGCCCCTTTAATATCGAGAAATGCTGCTCCCAGGTAATGATTTTTTGAAAAACATATTTGTGTGTCCGTCACTAACTTCATAACCGCATCATTGGTACTATATCCTCTTTTAAAACCATATTGACCAGATGGAAGTATTGATTTAGAAGATTCTAGCCTATGTTTGATAATTCGCTCAAATGTTTTCAATATGCAAGATAGTAAGGTAATAGGTCGATATGAATTTGCCGAGTTAGGGTTTTTCCCATGTTTATATATTGGTACTATTAATGATTTTTTCCAATCCCTAATGATCTTTTTATGTATCCATACATCATTGTATATATCTACTAAAAATAATTTTGCATATCATAGTATATGTTATTTGATCCAATCCAGGTGATGTGTTATTTGTATGTTTAAGCGGTGTTTCGGAATTCGGTCCGGGTACCTAGCAAAAGGGCTACCTGCTCACAGGGACCTTGTCCAAATCCGAAAGGGTAATTTCGTAATTCGGTCCGCTGTCGAAGCAGGTAGATTTCATGTGGGTATTAAGAGATTATTTTTAGCAATTGTTCTTCTGAAGTGCAGAGTGTAAGACGTGTTTATTTGTGTCCGTTATTGTGATTTTGTTTGTTTGTTTGACATGGAAAATATTAATTTCACCTCTATGACGAGTGAAAAGGGTAAGCGTTTATTAATAATAGATGGGTTTAAATTTTGTTTTCAAAAATCATTATCTCAAAAATACGAAGGTGGTTTGGTAGGGGTAGGTTTGGTTGGGTTATTATTGAAAATTATTATGATTTATTCTTCAAAAATTGACTAGAAATACGAAGGTGGTTTGGTAGGGGTAGGTTTGGTTGGGTTATTATTGAAAATTATTATAATTCATTCTACAAAAAAATTGACTAAAAATACGAAGGTGGTTTGGTAGGGGTAGGTTTGGTTGGGTTATTATTTCACGTACTGTTTTTATTTTTGACGATACGCATTTAGCGTAAATTTCTAAACATGCCAGTACAACAACAATAAGTGTGTACTGTTGGTCCTAAGCCCAAAAAAATGTGAACATATAGTAGGTACATGGGACCCAATTCCGAAATCGCATTTTCGCTGGTGTGACCACACTTCGAATTTAATCCGTTACAGGTAGTCCCTTCCGCAGGTAGCGGGACCGAATTCCGGTGCGTCCTGTTTAAGAGCAAACATTAGTTTCTCATAAATAATAGGATTATTAAATAATTCATTATTTTTCCCATCATCTTCTCTACTCTTTGGAAAATCGTGATATACTGAACAAGGTGCGATATTGTTCGTAAATTCTTCGATCCAGTCAAAGTTTTCGCATGTTTTATTTATATAGTTTGGAGCTATTGTAATTCTTTGCATTTTTTTTGCCTGCTTCCACAACTCTGTAGATGGTGAATTTTTATTCAGTTTATTAAAAAATTGAATCCAATGTTTTTTGGCTGTAAGTTTAAGGAATTTTTTTGTAGCTGCAACTTCTTTGTTAACAATTATATAATTCTCAGACGAACTTATATGTTTATATGCACTAATGGCTTGTTTTCTGCGTTCTATTGCATTATCACATTCTTTATCCCACCACGGTGGCGGCGGATGTTGATTAGTTTTAAATGGTTTTTTTTTTTATGGTTAATAAAGCCGAGTGTTCTATACCCGCCATGAAGTATTCATATTTCTCATTTATGTTACTTAAACTATCTGGAATATCATTGAAGTAAGTTTCAGATACTGAATTATATTTTTCCCAGTTAGCCTTCCTAGTATTCCATTTTGTGCTGGGATATATTAACGAATCTGTTTGTGAATGTGAATATGAAGAATTCAATTTAATTAAAATTGCAAAATGGTCTGAACCTAAAGTGTCTGGCAATACTTGCCAATGAACTTTGTTTGCGATGTCTGGAGTGGCGACGGTTAGGTCAATCGCCGATTTATTAATTGTTCTTGATATTTTAGTAGGAGATCCATCGTTTAACATATTGTTGTTTTGGTTTAAGGCATCTACAATATTTGTTCCAGATGCATTGGTTTTGTAAGAGCCCTATAAGTCATGGTGGCCGTTAAAATCACTCCCGATTATCGTGGTCTTATCCGCCTTTTCAAAAAGCTTAACTAAGTCTTGTGTACGTATTTTTGCGTTTGGTGGACAATAAACTGAAATTAATGTGAGAGGGTAATTTCCGTCCCTTATTTGAACTGCACATGCTTGCATTTTATCTTGGATATTATCGAGATTTTTTTCTTTGTACTTTATATTATTTTTTATTAGTATGGCATCAAATCTATCTTTACGTACAATTGAATAACCATTAAATTTATAATATTTCTTTGGATTAAACCAAGTTTCGGATATTAATGCAACATCAATTTTATATTCAGATAGTATTTTAACCAAACTATTTTTATTAGAGACAGCGGAACGGGCATTCCACTGAAGGATATTCCACTTTTTAGTATTCTTCAAGTTCATCATCAATCGTTATACAGTCGTATGAAGGATCTAGATTATAAGATAACGCTATTTTTTTATATAATTAGTATCAATGATTGAAAGTTCTTCAAATGAGTTAACTGAACTTAAGACTTTTTTAATTGCCACTAATATTTTGTTTGCTAAATCTTCCTGAGTATCGGATTTAGTTTGTTTATATTCAATCGAGAAGGTAATCGGTTTATCAGGTCCAAATCTGAATGGATACATGGGTGGAGTATCTATTTCCGTGAGGGGTGATGAAGCTTTTCGTTTTTTCTGACCATTTGACTCTGATTGTATTACGGGACGGTTATTTCTATAATTTTGTGTATTGTTATTTGGTAGGAGTTGCGTCGAAGTACTGGTATCACTTCTTCTTCGGTTAGCCTTTGTATTTGGCAGGGAGGGAAACTCTTGTTCATTTAATTGAGCTAGTGTTTGAAATCTATTATTTTTAACTACATTAGCATAAGAGTTGTCATTTAATCTCTTCGCTTCTAGAAATGTTATGTTTTCCTCGGCCATTTTCTTTTTAATTTCTTGTTGCTTAATATGAGATGGGCAGGTTTTAGATATCGATTTGTGTGTGTTAGTTTTACAATGTATGCAACAACTATCTTGTGGGTCGTGGCACACATGTGTATCGTCTTTATCTTTTCCACAATTTATACATAAAGTTATAGTGCTGCAACACTGTTTTGCTACATGGCCGTATTTTAGACATTTGAAGCATTGTGTCACTCTATGAATATAATATGGCTCTACATTACATGCTACCGAATTGATATATATGACTGATAGCAACTTATTACCCTCAAATGTGACAATTACTGATTGTCTTGGTATTAGCATAGTTTCATCATTTTGTGTTATTTTTCTTTTAATTCGATAAATTTCGGAAATAGTTATAGGTGAAAGAAAATTACTAAATAAATATTTTTCATCAAAGTTAGTGTCAACATTTTTTATCACTCCTTTTCTATTAAGTAAATTATTTGGTATATACGCTTTCAGGTGTTCATTGATTAGGTCCGGATTATTAACTAGTTTATTTGCATCGAAAATAGTTTTTAATTGAACTCTTACTCTGTTTTTTTCCCACATTGTCAATTTTTATTATATTTTGAATATTAAGTTTCTTGTGTAGAATATGACCTACAGCCATGGGATGTAATTTACCAATGTTTTGGTAATTGACCCTTTCGATAAATACATAAACTATTTCTGAATACAAGTTTGGATTTTGTAAATTGAATACATTACTTTTTTTCTGGATCTTATCACTAATTACTTTATCGTTTGTTGTTATCTTGACTAGTCGAACCTGAATTTTCTGTAGGAATATTTGCTTTTTTTAGTCGGCAAATTCTCAATATCCGCTTTATTTTGTGTTCCCCCTTTATCAGGAGGAGGATCTTCTTCCATAATTACGGTCACTAAGTGTTATTGTCACTAATAACTAATTTAAATATCAGACTAAAGGATTGTTTTTATTACTATTAATCACCGATTTTTACTCGTCACACAAAACAGACGTCTTTATCGTACCGAGTATAAATTGGAACTGTAATAAATTGATTATTACACCTAAAATTCAAATTCCTATTTCCCTGAGGAATTTTAGGATATCTGCAGACTTTAACTAAGGTAAATGTCCCTCTTCTTTCCAATAATCTCCTAGGTGCTATGCCCTAGGATTCTGAATTGCGGTGCAATTCGGAAGTATGTGGATGGAGGTTTCTTCTTCCATTCCACAGAATCTACATACTTCTTCCTCCACAATTTTGAGCTTTTTCAGGTGCCCGTTCAGGCGGCAATGTCCCGTTAGGATCCCTGTTAAAACTCTTATTGCAGTTTTACTTTAACGTATGCATTCATTTGATCTCAACGTATTGTAGTCACCCATCAGAATCTTTGATTTTCTAAGCCCTACTAGATCTTTGCCTATTTCTTCCAATATTACATTTGGGCTAATACCGCAAAAGGGTTCCGGCCCCCAAAAGGGTCTTTCAGTGTTTCTCTTTACTAATCCATCTGCTATTTAAATTCCTTCTATTCCAGTGTGTCCTGGAATCCACAGCAAGGTTACTATATTGTTCTCGCCTAGTTCATTGGGTATGCCTAGACATTCCCACACCATTTTGGAACTGATTACACAAGAGCTCAGTGCTTTGATGACTGCTTAACTATCCGACATTATTTGATAATCTTTTGCCGTCTATATCCTTTGTTAATATTGAACTGGCCACACTTTCATATGGCGTGAATTTCTGCTTGAAAGATACTTGGGGTATTTCCCATACTTTCAGAGTGTTCCTGGCTGGTACACTCCTATCCCAGTTTCTTCTATTGCTTTTGAGCCGTCTGTGTACCATTGAATGGCATTCTTTCCAAGTCTGGTAATGGAATCTGGATCCAATTCCTTCTTGTTGCTTAACTCCGTAACGAATTTCTTTGAAAAGTTATTCCTCACGCTTCTGCATTTAAATAACATGAAGTGACAACTCAACACTCACAATATTTCGGTACATAGGTGATAGTAGGGGAGGCCAAGAGGGGATTTGAAGAGTTACTCGAGCGCGTCAGAAAACTATATGAGGAGAAACCTTATTCCTTGTAATGTACTCCTACCATATATAAACCATATATAAGGGCGTGCTCCGAGGACAGCCCGTCAGATTAGTAAAAAAAAATCAATCCTCAGAAAAACTTGAGCGCGTCAGATTAATGCCAGGTAAGTTAAATACATACAGAACAGAATATATTTCAATAATCTGATGATTTTAGCGTGGCATAAGGAAATGGGTGAGTGGCAAAATTGTAAAAAAAAAGTCGTCACTATGAAATACTCGAGCGCGATTAACTTTTTTTTCATTTTGAAGGAAATCCTGTAAGAATTATAGAATAAAAATAATCTGACGATTTTCATGGGGCGATGTAGCTTAAACCATAAATAAAGTGTGGTGCGTACAGCTGCTGAGAACTGGATTGAAACTCCGCGCCTCTGGACAAAATGTTGATGGAAAATTAGAGCTGACTTGGTTTCTTGGTAGCCAACTTCCTGAAGCATACGAAGATATAATCATAACACCTAACATATCAGGAGATACTTTTGATTCAGGTACGTTTTTTTTAATACTATAATACAAAAGAAATAGAAAACTTTAATGTTTATAACCCTTCCTTTTTACAGAAACACAAAATGAAGAAGAAATTCACCAAGGAGGAATCAATTTTGAAGATGAATCCAGTGAGGATGAAGCTTCAAAAAATTTTTTTAATCCATTTTTGTATTAATAAATAATAATAATAAAATTACACCTACATATATGCGAGTTAGATTTTTTAAAGTAAAAATATACTTTTTAAAAATAAATTTTATTAAAAAACTTAGATGACAACAAGTATTTAGTACAAAGATAGAATGTAGACTGAATAAAAATTATACAATTATAAAACAATAGAAATAGAAAAATGCTGAATATAATAAAATATGAGATTCGTGTTAACAGGATGTTATACATGTGTTAGAATGTTTTTACTGGTTTTGATAAATGTAATCATAGGAATTATCTAGTAAGTTTCCGTGAGAAATGTCTAGTAAGCAGTTTAATAGTTATATGTCCATATGACTCCTCCCCTCTTGGTTGAAAGTACGTCCTCGTGGCTTCGGTTTCAACAGGGATTGGGGTAGTTCCATTGGTTCACCCTGGGATTCTTCTTCTGAATTATTGGTTTTAATTTTTCTAAAATATTTTTTATAAACATGAATGATTAGTAAAATTAACAAAATTAAAATTATTATCGCTGATATTCCAAAATGGCTTTGGTGAAGTTCTATCGGCAATAAATTTGGTTCTTGATACTGTGGTAGCTATTTGGTTGGATCGTCCATATGTAAATTGTTTATATTGATTTTGTGATAAATTTCGGTAGGTACTTGGATACTGGGCCATTCTTGGGAAAATGTTTTATTAGATCCTATCCATGTATGTTTTTGAAATGGGTAAATGCAATCGTTGTTTCCTAATATGATGTTGCATTTTGAAATTTTTAATGATTTGAACGATTGTTTGCAGTCTTCGTTAACATCTGTTATTTTTCTTGAACAAATTATTGTATTTCTATTAGTCAGTTGAGTGAAAAGTGAAAACTCGTTTTTGACATGAGCTTAGTTACAGAGCGAAAGGTTGTCTAAATTACAGTTGTCTTCATGGGGTTCTATTTCACAATACAAAAATGAAAAAGTTTTCTTGCATTCTTCATTTGTCCATTTTGTCGATCCTTTTTAATTTAATATAAATGTGTATGGGGGTAAAAGGATATTATTTTCTTTATTAGGAATTGGAATAATTTTGGAAAGATGGAGCAATTCATCGGCCAATATAGGTACATACTTTAAGAGTAATATATAAAATTTTTGGAGTGAACATTAAATTTACTTTAATTATTTCTAATAAGGTTGGAATATCTGAAGCAATTTCATTATGAGAATGAATAATATGTAAATAATTAAAAATTTCTTCTAATTATTTTTGTTTAATTAATTCTACATTTAAAATTTCTTGGTTACTAAATGATATTGTTCTGAGTAAAATTTGAATATAGTTTCTTAAATCTCTAATTTGTTCTAATTGTATATGAATAATAATTTCATTGTTTAATCTATCGTTTAAATTATTTAATTCTTTTAAAACGTTTTCTGCGTACGTTTGTATTTTAAGTAAATCTGTTTGCCAGCGTTGAGTTATCTGTCCAGCAAACGTGTGCAATTTTGAAATTTCAGTCATTAATTTATTTTCGTTTAAATTAACTTTTTCAAAACTATTTTGAATTTCAACTAAGTCATTTTGATCAAGATTTCCAGAAATATATTTGATTACTGTACCGAGGCCGTCTACTAAACCTCTTTTAATTATTTTGTTTGATCGTGCATACATTCTTAATTTATTTATTTCTTCTGAGAGTAAGTCGATATTTATTTGATAAATTTTTGATAAAGTTATTGTAGTGTCATTAAGTCTACTAGCTAAATGAATTTGGTTTAAAACTAATTTACTATAAGAGTTTTCTATTTCTTCTATACTTATACTAAAATAAATCTTATGATAATTGACTTTATATTTTGCCAATCCTAAATTATCTAAGATGTAACCTGGGGGTTCAATTGTTTTGACGTGAAGTGCCTGGTTGGCTATCATCATGGTTAACCTGGAAAGATTTAGTATTTTTATTCATATGTTTACTGACTTTTTTAGATTTTTGAAAAATTAGTTTATTATCTGATTTATTTGTATCTAATAATATTTTCTTATATTTTGGTTTTATTTTATTTCTCGGTTCCATATCTAAATAAACAATGTCTGTTTTTGGAATATTATCTTTTCTTTCAAGATTAATTTTATTTAATTGTTCTGTTCTTTTTATTAGAGATCGTTAAAAAATGGAAGAATTTCTGTTTTTCTATATTCATTGTAATCTTGGTAAATTTGTTTATTAGGATCAATTTCGTGAAGGTTTAAGTTTTCGTATGGTCCATAAAGGAGTGAAAAGGGGGTAAAGTTTGTTATTGAATGTATTGATTGTTTATAGATGAGAATAGCGGTTGTAACTAAATCAGTAATATTTTCTTTTGATTTTTGTCTTAAAATTTAAGTTTTTCAATTAAGGTGGAATGTGCTCTTTCTATTGGAGAGTTTCCAGTATGTGATTGAGGGGTTGTATAATGAATTTTTATCTGAAAAAGTGACATGTATTCTTTGAAGGTTTCACTTGTAAATTCTCTTGCATTATCTCAAGTTATTTGCGAAGGGTAGTTGTGATGGGAGAAATAATGACGTAATTTATTAAGAATAGTGATAGAATTTGAATCGCTAATTTCGTAAGCTTGGAGGTATCTAGAAAATAAATCGAGTATTGTTAAATATTGTTTATTTTCTACAGAAAATACGTCGATATGAAGGTTTTCGAAAGGTTTTTTGGAAATAAGTGGTCCAGAAAATGGAACTTTACGAGGGTTTCTATCATATTTTGAAGTGAGACATAGTTCGCAATGATTAATGTGATTTGTTACTAATTCTTGAATTTTTGGAAAGTAATAAAGTGATTGTAAATGTTAAACAGTTTCCGTAATACCATTATGAGTTTCTGAATGATAGTCTGAAATAATACGAATTTGTTCGTCTTTACAGATTATATCTTTTAAGAAAATATTTGTTTTAATAATTTTTACATTGGGTTCTAAAATCTTAGAAAATTCTCTCGAAGCTATATTTAGTAATAAATCATCGGGACAATATATATAATATGTTTTCGTTGGGTTAATAATTTCTAAAAACATGTTACTTATTACTTCATGGTCTGAACCTTTACGGAAAATTAAAGTATAGGTATCGATTTTTATTGAATGGTTTCGAATAATCAATATCGTTTTTATTTCCGTATTTTAGGATTATTTGAAAATGAGAAAAGTTTAAGGATTTTTCCGGAATTGGAAATCCAAAGATTGGATTTTCTTGTGCAGAATGTTTAGTTTCGTCTGAAGCGAGACTATTGTTATCATCGGGTATTGAACTTAAAATTTCGTTAGCATCACTGAGTGGTAAATTTGGATCAGAATTTGCTCTAGCTAATATTGAAATAGAATCAATATCATCAGAATTTTGTTCAAAATTTGTAGTCTTTTTACTTGATTTTGGGGGGGTAATAGTTATATCACTAATTATATTAATTTTTTGTTTTGGTTTAGCGGGTTTTTTATCAATTGCATTGATTTCAATTCTAGATAATGCGTCGGCGACATAATTTTCTTTACCTTTTTTATATTTAATTTCGAAATCAAACTCCTCGAGTTTTAATTTCCATCTTATTAAACGCTGATTGGGTTCTTTAAGAGAGTGTAGCCAGACGAGTGGCCTGTGATCAGTTTCAATGATACATTTCTTAAAATATAGATATGGTCGGAAATGTTTGCAGCTATCGATTATAGCTAATAACTCTTTTTCTATAGTGCCATAATTTCTTTCGGCTGAGTTTAGGGTTCTAGAATAAAAGGATGGGAATCTTGAGAAAGTACGCTTCCTATGGCAATATTTGAAGCGTCGGTTGTTAAGGTAAATGTTTTTGTAAATTCGGGGTACGCCAAAACTGGAGAGTTACAAAGGAGTTGTTTACATTTTTCAAATGCGTTCAGGTATTCTGGGTCATTTAAATCTAATTTGGTTCCTTTTTTCCTTGTTTATTGGGTATGTTATTTTGGCAAAGTTTTGAATGAATTTACGATAATATTAGAGCATTCCTAAAAATGATTTAATCTGTTTTTCATTTTTTGGTAGGGGGAAATTTTGTATCGATTTTATTTTATCTGGATTCGGTTTAATACCGTTAGGGGTTATTACGTGACCTAAGAAGGCGACTTCTTTTCTGAGAAATTCAGATTTGTCTAATTGTACTTTCAAATTATATTTTTCTAGTTCACTAAATATTTGTTTAATATGGATAATATGATCTTGAAGGGATTTTGAGAAAATGTATACAAAACATGATTTATAAAGAAAGGGACGAAGAATTGTGTCCATGACACGTTGAAAGGTTGCTGGGGCATTTTTCAAACCAAATGGCATACGTGTATATTCGTAATGTCCATTGTCTACTGTAAATGCAGTTTTTCTGCCGAATTGGGGTCTATTTCGATTTGGTGGAAACCTTGTGCCAAATCTAATGTAGAAAAATAAGTGCTGACCAAGATTGTCGAGAATTTCGTCGATACGAATAAGGGGGTATTTGTCTTCAATGGTTTTTTCATTGAGTTTTCTATAATCTATAACTAAACGAAATTTCTTTTTTCCGCTAGCATCTATTCGCTTAGGGACAAGAAAAGTAGGAAAGCTGTATGGAGAAATACTAGGCTTTATTATTTTATTATTTAAAAGTTTTTTAATTTGATCTTGGATTTCTTGTTTTAAATGATAGGGGTATCTAAACGATTTTTGATAAATCGGTATATCATCAACTGTTCTAATATTATGCTTAACTGCATGGGTAAATGTTAAGTCTGAATTATCATTATAAAATATATTTTTAAGTTTTTTACAAAGAGAAAATATTGCATTTATTTCTTCGGGATTCAGATGATCTGTTCGAAGAAGTTTGGTGATGTCAATATTGTTATAATTCGACTTAGGGTTCCTTTCATAAAATTTTGAAAGGGGTTGAACTTGAAGAGGTTCATGAAAATTTATAGAAATGTTATTTAATTAAACTTCTTGTTCAATTGGTATTTTACAATAACCATTTTGTGCTACAGCTATACATTCAGGAATAATTATATCGTTTAATTTTATTGATCCATTATCAATATTTACTGGAATATTTAAAATTCTTTTATCTAAAGATTCGGAATAAGGGGTAAATAGACGTGGGTTAATTTCAAAATGAAAAGGAATTTTGATAGAATTAATTTGTAAAATATGATTTTCATAGTCAATGAGAGCTTTTAATTTATCAAAGTCTTGACTACCTATTAATGCATCGAATCTATCGTGCCAAGGTATTATGAACATATCAAATGTGTATTTAATACAAAATTCTTTTAAAAGAGGGTATTTACAGTTAAAATTACCATTATAAGTAGTTTTAATAGCTTTAACGGAAAAGTTGGACTTATAAATAGAATTAGAAAATAATCTATAACCGGTTCTGGATTACTAATAGAATTACTTGCACCTGGATCAATTAATATTTTTAAATCTAAATTTGAGAGATATATGAATGGAAGTTTTGGGTATGAATTTATATTATTTATATCAATTCCGAGGCTCCTAATAAAAAATTTTGAGTTTCGTCATAATTTTCGTTTTGAGGGTCGTCGTATTGTAAATCATCAGGATTATGATCTACGTCTTCGACATTAAATAATTCTTCAACGGCTACTTTAGGGGGTCCCGTTTGTTTAAAAAATGTTTGTGGGGGTCTATAAGTGTTTGCGGTAGAAGTACTCATTGGGGTTGGCCTGTTTGTGGAAGGTTGTGGATGACGATTGAAGTTTTGATTGTTAGGGGATTGGTTTTGTCTATTAATTGATTGATTATTAGGTCTTTGGTATAGTTATTTTGATATTGGGGTCTTTGATATCTATTAGTTTGCTTATTATTAGAATACTGGGGTACTTGAGGTACTTGCGAAAAATTATTAAGTGATTGATTCCTTAGTGGTTGATTACCTGAATTATTATATTTTGGAGGAAGACGATTTCTTTGAATTTTTTGGGATCTAAGGCAAAGTCAATTTGAGATCTTTCATTGTCTAAACGTTTACATTCGTACAATGCTTGCTCAAGGGATTTGATTGAAATATGAAGTAAGTGGCCTCTGTAAGGGTTTAAAAGACCTGCCTTAAACACCATAAGGGCTTGATCGGTGTACATAATTTCTTTAGAGATTCTAACTTCTTCATTATATCTGATTTAATGGCTAAATGTTCTTTAAGAACTTGTAATTTACGAGTGACCTCGTCATGAAATTCTGAAAATGTTTGGGGGTGTGATTGAATTGAAGTATTTAGATCATGAGATAATATTTCTTCGGACCTAGGGTCACCAAAACGAGTTATGAGGGCTGTTTTTAAATTAAGCCAATCATCAAAAGATCTATTTATAATTACGTCCCTAGCTGGACCTAATAATTTAGATTTTACTTGCTCTAACAGAAGAGAGTTAAATAAATCATTATTTTCGGTTTTTAATAAGGTTAAATATTTTTCTGACTGTCTAATAAAATATGCCTTATCTTTTGAACCACCGTTATAGGTTGGGACAAGATTATTTGCCATTGACAATTCAATTGGGATAATTTGAGTAGACATTTCGGTAGCAGTGTTCAAATTACGTTCTGTAGATAATGGAGATCTAGATCGAACACGACTTTTCAACATATATGCTTATAAATGAAATCAATATTAAATAATTAGAGTATTGGAATTAATATAATAATTATTTTCCAATTTATTAATGTAAAAGTGAAAATTTACTTTAAAATATTAAAATTGATTAAATAATTGTAAATCGATTGTTATTGAGAGAGGAAAAAAATTGTCCATTAAAAAATTGTATCAATTGTAAAATATTTGCCAATAAATCGTAATAAAGCAAAAGACTTACAGGAGGATACACTGGAGGATCATCTGTGAGCTTCTTCTTTGTTTTTGGATTCATTGAAGGATTCTGGACAACCGTCTTTTCCACTGGAGGAATGGTCAGGTTGGAGTCAACTTCTTCACTTGTACAGTTTATTGTTTCACCGGAGTTTTTAAAATGTTCGGATACCGTTTTAATTTCTTAAAAGAAAATGTAGACGTTTACCGCACTGAAGGGGTGTTTTTCTACAGACAGTATCCTGTTCGCAGCGCCAGTTAGATTTTTTAAAGTAAAAATATACTTTTTAAAAATTTTATTAAAAAACTTAGATGACAACAAGTATTTAGTACAAAGATAGAGTGTAGACTGAATAAAAATTATACAATTATAAAACAATAAAAATAGAAAAATGCTGAATATAATAAAATATGAGATTCGTGTTAACAGGATGTTATACGTGTTGGAATGTTTTTACTGATTTTGATAAATGTAATCATAGGAATTATCTAGTAAGTTTCCGTGAGAAATGTCTAGTAAGCAGTTTAATAGTTATATGTCCATATGACTTGCGTAATAATTTATTCCACTCAGAAATTGGAATTTAATCTTTCAAATTTCCAGATTAAGAATATTCCTTCATATATTTGTCAGATTATCATTTGGGACGACTAGAAGTTAAACAGTTTTTGTAAAAATCTGATGCGCTCGAGTATTTCAAGGTCACTTTTTTTACATTTTCAAAAATCTACCATGACTTTTGATCACATCCAAATCGTCAGATATTTTAATAGGATACTTTTTTGAGTTTTCTAAATATTCCCTTCGAATATCTGACACGCTCGAATAACTTTTTGTTTTTTTTTGTTTCTACCCTTTTCTACAGCCATCCTCCCCTAATTACTTGTCAGAATAATATCTCTCGGTTGTTAGAAAAACAAAGCGGGTAAACACCGTGAATGTCTTAGGCGCTCGAGTAATTTTAACGGAATGATTTTTTTTAACATTTTTGAAAATTAGCACACGCTCTCCTCCCCACTAAAATGGCAAAGTGAACATAAACTATTTTTCGTTTTGGGCCCAAATCTTCACAATCTAATCGGTCCCCATGACGCTTTAATAACTGAAAATTTAGCGTACCGGCCTCCCCTACTATGACTATACCTTGTTTTTAAACTAAGAGGAGCGATTTGAATTTAAGTTGGCATTTCTGCTGCCTAGTGATTGGTCAGATTGCCACCAGTTTCACACAGCTCTTTTGATACCACTGACATTTGTCAGTTTTGTGTTTATTTATATAAAAATAGTCATTAGCTCAATCATTACTACCACGTTTGTTGTTAATTTTTCATTTTCAACAAAGTATTATATTTTACCCAAGGTATTTGCTATTTTTATTATTTATTCCCTTTCATGAAAAAAATCCATGCTTCTTTTTTCTTGTTAATAATATAAGTTTCACATCAAGTTTTACATACATTGCAGTACTATATTATGATATTTTTCGATAACAAAACTTCTGTTCACTTTTAGTTTTGCTACAACAAAGCCTCAAATGTTAAAAAAAATTTAATCATACAATTGCATTTCTATATTCTCATTAATCCTCAAATTCTTAAAACATTTTACATAAACTACTTATTATAACCTTACATCTTTTCACAATAATGTGACATTTGGTTACTACTTTCGCAATTACCTGTGGCCAATCATCATTCGATATTAAGACATGCCTTAATCCCTCATTGGCCCCGACAATAGCGAGCAGTATAATACATATTTCACGTAATTTTCATCTAGTTCAAAAAGTCTGAACACGAGCCTTTCGGAACATACTCCTAATCTAGTAACTTTTAGTGGTGTGGTTGAGGTTTCCTAAAATGCTCCTCCTAGTTTAAAAACAAGGTATAGAGATGGGGTACAATATGAAATAAACTATTAAATCTGCGTATTTTGTTTAGGAAATTTGTTTCTGAAATATATATATTTTTTAATATTGATATTTTTAAAACAATATATTCATAACGGTACGGTGTATCGATAATTCACACAGTATCGCCCATCTCTATATGTCACATTTGACGTAATCCTGAAATTCATTAATTTTGACGTTAGAATTGTCAAAAATACCAAATAATTACTTTCCGTTCAACACTCGCCTTATTTAATAAAGAAATCAAGGGTCGTGGACAAAGTATAGTATTCTACTCGCAATGTATGGCCATTATTCACTCGGGTGACTTGCGCCTCTCGCCTACGACTCGGGAATCAAACGTCACCCTGCGTGAATAATCGCTATCATGAATTGCTCGTTTAATAATATACTATTATCTGCCGCATTTTCGGCAGGTAAAGTATTTTGACTTTGACATTCAATCGAAAAGCATCTGTCAGTGTCACACTTCTCCCTATTACGGCATTTTCAATGTAGACAATAACCCTCAAACATTTTCAGTTGGAACTCCTTTGCCTAAAGAAATTAACTTTTTTAATGCTTCAGGGTGTACGTTCAATTTCAATATAACAAATAAATAAATAGATTTGTCCTATATTCGCTGTTTACTTTCTCGAAATAAAATGCAATGAAATACACCTCAGTTTTTCATATTCTGTTATTCTGTTATTCGCCTCGCTCGCTTGTCTCATAATTTCTGACTCGTCCGATAAAGAATCACTTTACTGCCTTGGTACATAAATTACTATTATCTATGACTGTTGAGAAATGGATCCTTTTTATGTAGGTACCATTTTTGTCGAGTAACTGGACAATCAGCGTCAAATAGATCCATTACCTATAAAACAATTAACACCAGTTGTACAAAATTGAAATGGAATATGGGTGGTGCAGTGCAATGTTTAAGTACAATCAGCCTTTTGTCTGAAAAATCTAAAAAAAAGTATGAACTGTTTTACCAAATATTCATGGATTGGCGAAAAGCAAATTCGTTTTCGGAGAATGTTTCTATTCGCTTTGTAAAAAGTATATGGTGCTCCGGTCGAACAATGTTCCAACCAAGTCATTCTTCCTCAACCTCCAGAATGGTAAATTTACTAGTCAAAAAATTGGAATCAATAAATTCGGAGCAATGGAAAAGCAGATAGCACTTTTTCTGAAACTTCCGAACCCAGAATTATATACAGGACATACATTTCGCAGATCATCTGCCACCATTTTAGTTGACAGGAGGTGATTAGTTTTCGCTAATGATCATTTGATTGTATATTTTTTTTGTGTAAATATTTTCTTGTACTTAGTTTTAAATTTAAGGGTGAATGACATGCATGTGTGTTTTAGGCTATAGGAGTTAAGTCACAGCTATGTTTTTTTTGGAATTCATAATTTGAAAAGGTATTGTTAAATTATTTCAGTTAAATTTTGTTATTGAATATGAATATATTAAAATAAGTTTAATGTGTTTAATTAAAATCATTAAGGTTTTTTTGTTTACAAAAGGTTAGAAACAATACAAATTTTAACCAGCACCCACGAGTTTATGGTCTATTTTTTCGACGATTAAAAGGTCGACCCTACTTTGGTGTTGGAGTCAAAGAGTGACTGCAAAACATATCCGTTATTTCAAATTGGAACTTCCAATGAGCCAACGGTTTGGTGATAATTAAACCAGATAGTATCACCGTCTCTAAGTTTATGTTTATTCAAAACCGGATTGTTACTGCAACGTGTTATTACTACGCTGACGCACTATATTTTGTAACACAACCGTGTTGATATTGTTCACTTCTCTGTGATTGTGTCTGAATTATGTTTATTTAGATGGGTTATGTTCCAATAAAATGTTTAAGGAAAGAAACTTTGCATCTTATATCCGCCCAATTAAGTGTGGATTTATGCAGACACATTTAACAATTATCAATTACTATTTACCAATTAACATTTATCAATTAACAATTAGTAAAACTTCCATCGTTTATGCAGACACAATTATAAATTAGGAGAAAATAGTAAGCATGCGCACGAGCCCGAGATTCTAGTTATTTACAATAACCATCAACCCTACATTTTCATGTCCATAAGAGAGTCATGTCGATAAGAATAGCATCATCCATTTTTACAACTTGAAAATTAAAAATAAACAAAACAAAAAAACACACAATATAACCTGTCAACCACTTTTCTATGAAAAAAGTGAGGTTAACTTCAGGATCTGCGTACTAGTTGCGCACTAGATGAAAATTCGGTACAATTAATTTGAGAAGTTAAAAGTTGGCCAACTTCGTAATTGTTAAATGATAAATGATAATTGTTAATTGTGTGCATAAATGGAGTCATAGTGAAATGAGTAGTTCAACTTATAATTGATAAATGTTAATTGTTAAATGCTAATTGATAATTGTTAAATGTGTCTGCATAAATCCACACTAAATCCCAAAAAAGTAATACCCAACGACAAGGGTTAATCACGGTAAGAAAACTTTAGTTTCAAATATAAATTAATTGGCTGTAACTTTTAATTGTTTTATGCCACAGTTTAGTTAGAAATAAGAAGCACATAAATGTGTTCGAAATAATATCAAATATGTAGAATTGCTTTAGGGGAAAAATAAATAAAAAACTTGTATCTCGAAAGTATTTTGAAGTAAAAATTATTCATTTTATCTTTACTTTGGAAATTGATTTTGCATTTCGCCGCCTTGCAAATAAATGAAACTGTATATTTTTCCCTATTTTATCACCTTTTTGTTACTGTTAATGTTCACCACAAAACAATTTTTCTTGGATTTTGAGGTAAATAAAATTTTGAAAATATTTTTTGAGCACATTTTTGAGAAATTTTATATCACCTGCCAATGCTGGACTTGAAAAATGTATCTCATTTCAGTGATTGGTATGGACTTGCTAAATTGTGTGGTATAGAAAGTGAGACATTGGAAAAAACGATAGCCCGACGTTAACAGTTTTAAGAATATGGTCAGAAAAACATAGTGACGAAAGCACCATCGACAAGTTGATATCGTATTTGGAAATTTTGGATAGATTTGATATAGCAGATGATGTTACACCATTGATAGGTAGATACTTTATAATCAACTTTTTGAATAAAGGTACCTATACTTAAAAAAAAATGGATTCTCTACTCAAATATTTTCATAGTATGAACCTACATGATATATAAAAGTAGACAAGTAGGTACCTACATGTGAATTTTATTATTTACATGAACAACTGCGCCAGCAGCTGAAAAAGTTCCAGTGTATCTTTGATCCTATTAGTCCAATCAACAAGTTCAAAAACGTGTTAATTTTTGATAAAGCTACTAAAAATATGAAACGTTGGTTCATTCGATTTGGAAAATTGTGTCGAAAGTATTTTATAAGCACATGAAACATTGCAGTTGTTATGAACAAATTGAGATGAACAAAATGTAGTTTCTAGTTTTATGTTAATAACTCAAAACCAATAATATTTTAGTAATTTTGAAAAAAGATCCTGAAGGAGGAGGAAATTTCCTATAAAAAATTTCATACTCTCGGGACTTTATCTCTATTATTTATAGTTTTAATTTAACTCCGCGAGTCATTTTGAGTCATTTTGCGTGCGCCTTGTCAAAAGAAAACAGGTCGCATTACATATTTTTTCAATGTATTAATTTTCAATTTAAAAATTTGAAAAAGTTATAGTGTATTCAGATTCAGATATTCAGAATAAATTCTTAGAGTTGATTTTTCAACAAGCTAGGCAATTGTTGATTAACAAAATGTTCTTGAAACTCCTTGTTAATTGAAATCTAAAAAAAATAAATAATTGTCTCACAATGTTTGTATCTTTGGATACTTTCGTATATACATACTTAACAAGATCACGTGATAAAAGATAAGAAAATTTAAATACTCTGCCTATAATAATTTTTTCAAATTAACAGTAAATGAGACTGAGATTTGTCATTTTTTGCTTACTTATACTACATATTATAAACAAAGTATTGACATTTTTCAAAGTTGTATGACGTCATGTTTTCGGCGTTGAAATTAAAATAATGAATAATAGAGATAGAGATCCGGGAGTCCAAATTTTTTTATTGAAAATTTCCCAGCTCTTGTTTAATTGCCTATGAAAGAAAGTATTCGAAAACAACCACTAAAAATATCCGGCTAAATCTGAGCTTTTGTGGTATTACCCCCGAAAATTTCTTAAGGATATTTCGTCATCGTCACGCTTTTATGCAACATACAATACTTTTGGTTATTCGTCACGCTTTTATGCAACACAATTAACAATATAGCGTATATTTTTAGTGTTTGTAGTAGTCAGAAAACGTGAATATGTTTTTATTCTTCTGCTTAAAAGTGAAAAATCACGATTTATTTATTATTTGAAAAACGGAATGAAGGAACAAAAATTATGAGAATTCGCGAAAGCTTAAAATAACGTTTATATTTGCCGCCAAATTGTATTTATTCATCTTTACTTATGTCGTTCTCTTCGTGTTCTTGTTATTTTATAAATTTTCATACAGTGTTCTACTTTAATTAGGTACCTAAAATATTTCTCTTCGGAACTATGTACAATATTTAGAGATTGTTTTTTTTCAACAAACCTTTCAATTCAATTTTTATATAGGTTATCTTAACCATAATCGTGATTTAAGTAAAAATTTTAACAATTTATATCGCGGTTTTGATCATGTTTCCTATTTGGTTTTTTAATCAATTTAAAAGCGGAACAAGCAAAAAGCATAGAGATACTACAGATAGAGGTAACGAGCCATAGGCCGCCGTGAAAGTGGGAATGTCCGTATGAAGTCCGGTAAAAGAGAAAGAGGCAGACGATCAGAGGTGTTTCTGTCTTCCTTTGTGTCTACAGTATACACGCCATTAAAGAAAGACAGCTTGAATCTCTGACTTTCTATCTTTAGCCCCAGGCCACTTTCTAATAGGCAGAAGCCTTACTGCTCACCCCGAAAAAGATGTTACAGATATCCCTGAAAATAGACTCTCCATGTGGAAACGAATTTCCCAATTGCAGCAATGGTTTTAGAAACGATGGTCTGTTGATTACCTTAATCAATTGCAAAATAGACCGAATAGACTCATTTTGAGTGATAATGGTACCAATTTCTGGGGGGGCAGAAATCAGTTAAAAGTACTTCACGAATTTTGTATGCACTCTCACCTCTCTAACCCCATTAAATAATATTGTGTAGAAAATGAAATTGTATTTAAATTCATTTCACCTCTTTCCCCGCACTGGAGAGGTCTTCATGAAGCTGCCATCCGCAGTTGTAAATTTCACATTGTTAGAATCATTGGTCAAACCTCTTTCACTTTCGAAGTTTTCTACACCATTTTGAACCAAATAGAAGCTATCATGAACTCGAGGCCTATTTGTAGTCTTTCAAATGACCCCAATGATTTACAGTGCCTAACCCCAGGCCACTTTCTAATAGGCAGAAGCCTTACTGCTCACCCCGAAAAAGATGTTACAGATATCCCTGAAAATAGACTCTCCATGTGGAAACGAATTTCCCAATTGCAGCAATCGTTTTGGAAACGATGGTCTGTTGATTACCTTAATCAATTGCAAAATAGACCGAAATGGTCTAAACTCACCAAAAACCTCTCAGTAGATGAACTTGTCTTATTAAAAGAAGACAATTCCCCTCCTCTAAAGTGGGCCCTGGCTCGCATTGTGAAAATTTTCCCTGGAAAGGATGGAAATGTTAGATCCGTTAAGCTGAAAACTCCTGGGATATATACCAGACCCATAACGAAGGTATGTCCTCTTCCACATGAAGAAGATTAATAATTTGTTCTATCAATTTTGTGCGTTGTTTTTAGTTGTTGTTGATATGTTATACTAGTGTCTGATATTTGTGCGTTGTTTTTGAATCTATCCCAGATTCATCCCGTCCCACTAAGATAGTTTTTTGTAAAGTAGTCATTTTTAAGGTGTTTTTTTGCTCATTTACTTTTTTATTGTTTGTTTTGAAAGATGGGTATCTTTCAACGCGGGGAGTATGTTGGAGAACGAGTAGCTCCAACATTAACGAGTAGTTCCAACATTGTAAAAATTAATCATTTTTCACTTTTAAAGTATAAAAGCTAACACCTTATCCTATTTTTAACTGTCATCATGACATTTATGGAAAAGTCAATAATCTAACCTCATTTTAATAATGGTTTTGGCATCTGTCAAATTATGAATGATAAACATTCATGTCCATAGATGGTTTATGTTTCGTAATAACATAGAAGACTAATGCCCGGTTGCAAGAACGCTAATCAAATCTCTCATCATATGATGGTTGATTAAAAAATTATGAACCATCAATGGGAACCCGATTTCACGAAAAAAATAATGGTCGATTAATTGTTCATCATTGCAGGTACCTATCCGTTGCATTTTGATTGTGTAAATGATGGTTGATTTGAAGAATTAACGAGTTATTATTTCATTGATTAGCCGTTAATCATTCATCATTTTTAATAAGCGTTCTTGCAACCGGGCATAAGACTGACATTTTTATGTAACTTCAAAAATTGGACAAAAAAAGTCACAAAATTTTTCATTTTATAAAAAGTCTTATAAAATAATTCCCACCCCAAAGAGCTCACGTGAAGTCTTTTAATGAAAAGTTTGAGTGTCACCTGAGTCTACAAGTTTAATGAAATAAATAAATTTCTCATGAATTTAACCGGCACACCATGAGTAATGGAGAAAAGTTTATTAGAATTGGTACCTATGTTTGAAGTATAGAAAATTGTTACAGTTGTGATAACAATTTAACGTTAAGTGGTTTCAAACTTTATAGTTTTCGCTAATGTTCATTTAATTGTATATTTTTTTTGTGTAAATATTTTCTTGTACTTAGTTTTAAATTTAAGGGTGAATGACAGGCCTGGGTATTATGCATGTGTGTTTTAGGCTATAGGAGTTAAGTCACAGCTATGTTTTTTTTGGAATTCCTAATTTGAAAAGGTATTGTTAAATTATTTCAGTTAGATTTTGTTATTAAATATATTACAATAAGTTTAATGTGTTTAATTAAAATCATTAAGGTTTTTTTGTTTACAAATTTTAGAAACAATACAAATTTTAACCGGCACCCATGAGTTTATGGTCTATTTTTTCGACGATTAAAAGGTCGACCCTACTTTAGTGTTGGAGTCAAAGAGTCACTGCAACACATATCCGTTATTTCGAATTGGAACTTCCAATGAGCCAACGGTTTGGTGATAATTAAACCAGATAGTATCACCGTCTCTAAGTTCATGTTTATTCAAAACCGGATTGTTACTGCAACGTGTTATTACTACGCTGACGCACTATATTTTGTTACACAACCGTGTTGATATTGTTCACTTCTCTGTGATTGTGTCTGAATATGTTTATTTAGATGGGTTATGTTCCAATAAAATGTTTAAGGAAGGAAACTTTGCAGCTTATATCCGCCCAATTAAATCCCAAAAAAGTAATACCCAACGACAAGGGTCAATCACGGTAAGAAAACTTTAGTTCCAAATATAAATTAATTGGCTGTAACTTTTAATTGTTTTATGCCACAGTTTAGTTAGAAATAAGAAGCACATAAATGTGTTCGAAATAATATCAAATATGTAGAATTGCTTTAGGGGAAAAATAAATAAAAAACTTGTATCTCGAAAGTATTTTGAAGTAAAAATTATTCATTTTATCTTTACTTTGGAAATTGATTTTGCATTTCGCCGCCTTGCAAATAAATGAAACTGTATATTTTTCCCTATTTTATCACCTTTTTGTTACTGTTAATGTTCACCACAAAACAATTTTTCTTGGATTTTGAGGTAAATAAAATTTTGAAAATATTTTTTGAGCACATTTTTGAGAAATTTTATCTCACCTGCCAATGCTGGACTTGAAAAATGTATATCATTTCAGTGATTGGTATGGACTTGCTGAATTATGTGGTATAGAAAGTGAGAAAATTAAAGACATTGAAAAAAACGATAGCCCTACGTTAACAGTTTTAAGAATATGGTCAGAAAAAAATAGTGACGAAAGCACCACCGACAAGTTGATATCGTATTTGGAAATTTTGGATAGATTTGATATAGCAGATGATGTAACACCATTGATAGGTAAATACTTTATAATGAACTTTTTGAATAAAGGTAACCAAATATTTTCATAGTATGAACCTACATAATATATAAAAGTAGACAAGTAGGTACCTACATGTGAATTTAATCATTTACATAAACAACTACGCCAGCAGCTGAAAAAGTTCCTGTGTATCTTTGATCCTATTAGTCCAGTCAACAAGTTCAAAAACGTGATAATTTTTGATAAAGCTACTAAAAATATGAAACGTTGGCTCATTCGATTTGGAAAATTGTGTCGAAAGGATTTTATAAGCACATGAAACATTGCAGTTGTTATGAACAAATTGAGATGAACAAAATGTAGCATCTAGTTTTATGTTAATAACTCAAAACCAATAATATTTTAGTAATTTTGAAAAAAGAGCCTGAAGGAGCAGGAAATTTCCTATGAAAAATTTCATACTCTCGGGACTTTATCTCTATTATTTATAATTTTAATTTAACTACGCGAGTCATTTTGGGTCATTTTGCGTGCGCTTTGTCAAAAGCAAACAGGTCGCATTACATATTTTTTCAATGTATTAATTCTCAATTTAAAAATTTGAAAAAATCAAAGTGTATTCAGATCACTTGAAACAAATTATTGCCGTTGGAATAAATTCTTAGAGTTGATTTTTCAACAAGCTAGGCAATTGTTAATTAACAAAATGTTCTTGAATATCCTTGTTAATGGAAAACTAAAAAAAATAAATAATTGTCTTATAATGTTTGTCTCTTTATATAATGTTTCGCGTCGTGGATGCTTTCCTATATACATACTTAACAAGATCACGTGATAAAAGAATAGAAAATATAAATTTAACTGTAAATGAGACTGATTTTTGTCATTTTTTGCTTACTTATACTACATATTATAAACAAAGTATTGACATTTTTCAAAGTTCTATGACGTCATGTTTTCGGCGTTGAAATTAAAATAATGAATAATAGAGATAGAGATCCGGGAGTCCAAATTTTTTTATTGAAAATTTCCCAGCTCTTGTTTAATTGCCAATGAAAGAAAGTATTCGAAAACAACCACTAAAAATATCCGGCTAAATCTGAGCTTTTGTGGTATTACCCCCGAAAATTTATTTAGGATATTTCGTCATCGTCACGCTTTTATGCAACATAAAATACTTTTGGTTATTCTTCACGCTTTTATGCAACACAATTAACAATATAGCGTATATTTATAGTGTTTTTAGTAGTTAGAAAACGTATATATGTTTTTATTCTTCTGCTTAAAAGTGAAAAATCACGATTTATTCATTTGAAAAACGGAATGAAGGAACAAAAATTATGAGAATTCGCGAAAGCTTAAAATAACGTTTATATTTGCCGCCAAATTGTATTTATTTATCTTTACTTATGTCGTTCTCTTTGTGTTCTTGTTATTTTATAAATTTTCATACAGTGTTCTACTTTAATTACCTAAAATATTCCTCTTCGGACCTATGTACAATATTTAGAGATTGTTCTTTTTATCTTTTTCAACAAACCTTTCAATTCAATTTTTATATAGGTTATCTTAACCATAATCGTGATTTAAGTAAAAATTTTAACAATTTATATCGCGGTTTTGATAATGTTTCCTATTTGGTTTTTTAATCAATTTAAAAACGGAACAAGCAAAAAGCATAGAGATACTACAGATAGAGGTAACGAGCCATAGGCCACCGTGAAAGTGGGAATGTCCGTATGAAGTCCGGTAAAAGAGAAAGACGCAGACGATCAGAGGTGTTTCTGTCTCCCTTTGTGTCTACAGTATACACGCCATTAAAGAAAGACAGCTTGAATCTCTGACTTTCTATCTCTCTCTTACATGCTGACGAGTTTCGAGTTGGCTTGATGCCTCTATCTGTAGTATCTCTTTGGCAAAAAGTTGAGTTACTTTTCTAGAACCTTATCTTTAGTTGCGTGAACAAGTTTTAGAATGACTCCCTCTGAGTATGCATTATGTGTAGGTACTTACTGCCATTGTCTACATGTGAAATTCCAGTGTTAATATTCACACCAACATTTTATTAAAATCATTTGTGGTATAGCATATCTCTTGTAAAGGTGGTACTGTATCGTTGGTATTAAATACTTTGATATTTTATAAAGAACGTTTTATTAATCAAGAAACTCGTACTAAAATACTAGTCGTTAGTTTCTTCTGTCACGTTACAACTGACATACGTAAGTTGTGTCTAGAAGTACCTTAACGTACTTATAACATATATAACATGTCATTTCTTTCCATGACAGAAGTTAAATACAGAATTACCTAAAATTGAAAAGAACTTTATCTTAAAATCTAACATAATCCTTTAAATAAGAGGGCGGTCGCACCTTCTTCGAGCTCTACCCGTTAACAAAACATCAGAATTAGTTTGTGCCTCTGTGTGGCAGTCCTTACTCTCATCCTCCTTTCTTTTCTCAATGGAGGGTTCCTGAGGCACTTTAAATTTTTTATTTGGACAAGCATAAATTAAATACATATCTAGTATTTTATTGAATAAAGTTTCATTTTTGAAATTATCTACATCAAATTTCCTCAAGAATCTCCGATTCCTTATAAACTATTTTCATTATCATTGCGTTTAACAAAATAGGACCTAGGTCAATTTGGATCTAATTCTAATACTGTACCAGGTTGCCATTCATCAGAATTCTGAATAATTATTTTATCACCAGGTTGTAGTGGTGGTAAGTCCAAAGCTGTTATGTCGTACTTTGTCTTTTGTTTAGTGTTTTCATTCCTAATGCTTTTGGTAACATCAGTGATTTTATAACGAGGTAGAAGAGTTTTCTCGATACTTGGCAAAATGTTATTTAACTTACAACCAAATAAAAGTTCTGCCGGAGACGGGACATCTCGGCTGATAGGGGTACTACGCAATTCTAATAATGATAGGTACATGTTCTTGTTATCTTTTAGTGCTTTCTTTAATGTCTTTTTTACTGTTTGTACGTGCATTTCAATTAATCCGTTAGTTTGTGGATATCTAGGTGAAATCGTTTGATCTGTTACTCTCCAATCTCTTAAAAATTGCTAAAATTGCTTGTTGGTAAACTGCGGACCATTATCTGTATATATTAAATCTGGTCTTTCAAGTCTGGCAAGTATGGATTTGAAATTATGTGCAATAAATGTATGTGTTGTATTTGTTTTTAAGCAACACACTTCAGGGTATTTAGAGAAGAGATCTACAATCAATGAATATTGATTTTCGTTAAATTGAAATAAATCTGCAGCTATGTGTTGCCAAGGCCTGTTAGGTGATTCTCTTACTATTAAACTTTCTTTTTGGTTTGCAATCTGAAACGGTAAGCTAGTGGGACAATTTTTCACTCTGTCAGTTTTTTCTTTGTTTATTAAGGGCCAATAAATATGCTCCTTCGCTCTCAAAATGCTTTTCTCTATACCAAGATGATTGGAATGTATTTCATCTAATATCTTAGCTCTCATAGATTTTGGTATTACAAACGTGGTTCCATAACAGACTATTTCTTTCACAACACTAAGTTGAACTATAATCTTCCAATACGGTCTTATAAAAATATTTACTTTTTTCTTTTCATTAGGCCAGCAATCCATGATTATTTTCTGTAATTCTTTCAGCTCTTCATCCTTTACTGTTTCTGTTTTAAAAATCTTAAAATTTTTGTTGACTAATATTGCTATATTGTATCATATCTAGATGAGCTTCTACTTCATCTACTATTATAAAGTTTTTATCATCATAACTCGCTCTTGATAAAGCATCTGCAAAGTACAGTTGTGTTCCAGGCTTATATTTTCTTTTAAAATCAAAGTTTTGCAAATTCATTCTTAGTCTTTGTAATTGATTTAAAGGTTTTTGAAAAATAGCCTTCAGTGGCTTAAGGTCACTTTCCACTTGAAAAGGTTTACCATATAAATATTGGTAGAATCTTTGACATCCAAAAACAATTGCCAGACACTCTTTTACTATTTGTGCATAGTTCTGTTGTGTTGTTGTTAGTGACTTAGATCCATATGCGACTGGAGCCCCATCTTGCGAAAACACTACACCTAATCCATTTTTTGAAATATCTACTGACAAAGTTAAAGGCTTTTTTCATCATAGTATTGAAGTACTGGATTTTCATTGATGCTTGTTCTTTTTCTCTTCTCGGTTAAACAGCTGCTATGAAGGACCAGCTCCAGGAGCTGGCTGGCTGGCTGTGTGGATGGAAGACGAAAATTCAATAATTTTACTTAAAACTTTATTTTTTAGTTTTTTGGTGACATTTTTAATTCGTACAATTTTCTTCTGTCATCATATCTCATCTTGACAATCAACCTCTTTTTTTATTTCTGAAATATAGGTTACAAAAAACTGGGAAAAAACTTAAGACTTAACATGCCGCCCGCCTTGAAAAGTCCACTTTTCAATGAAGATAAGTATGATACAGGTTTGCGGCACAACAAAACAGTACATATACATTCTGATATATATATTTTTGAAATCAGTGCTCAATTGGCAGTGCGCAAACTTTAGAAATGGTTCTCTTCAAAATACTACCATTTGCCATTCGAACCGAAACAACGCGCACCACGTTGTCAGTACCATAATGTAATTTTACGACACGAGCGAGAGGCCACCTTAAAGAAGGTAAGTTATCTTCCATAAGAACAACCATGGATCCAACTTTTAAAACGCTCACGACATCAAGCTTTCATTTGGATCGAGTTTGCAGCTGAATTAAATAATCCTTTGACCATCTGGTAAACTTGCTAGTGAGTCGCCAATAATGAAATGAGCGGGAGTTAAGGGTAGGAAATCGGTCGGGTCATTGGATAAAGGGCTCAAAGGACGTGAGTTCAAGCAAGACTCAATCTCCACCAGCAGCGTGTACATTTCCTCGTTAGTTAAATGTGATTCACCGAGTACGCGTTTAAGATGGAATTTTGTGGACTTAACCGCAACTTCCCACAAACCACCAATACGAGCTGATCTGGCTGGATTAAAATGCCAATTTATTCTGTCACGTGCCAAGAATTTTGAAACGGAATCGTTATGAATTTTATCAGTAATAATATCATAAAGCTACCTGAAATAATTATTAGCTCCTACGAAATTCAAACCATTATCGGAGTAAAGATCACTTGGTTTTCCGCGTCGGGAACAAAATCGTTTCAAGGCGTTTAAAAAACGATGTGTTGTTAAATCTTTAACTAACTCTATGTGAATTGCGCGAGTTGCGAAACAAATAAACATACAAATATAAGTTTTAACTAATTTGCTTCTTCTTAACGTGCCTTCTTTAACTGAAATAGGACCGGCGTAATCAATACCGCAATTGAAAATGGTCTACTTAGATTTATTCTTGAACTAGGCAAATCACCCATGATAAATTTATAAGGCTTGGGATGGGTTCCATAACACCTAATACAAAATTTAACTATACGTTTTACTGCATTTTTCCCATTAAGTGGCCAAAAATTCAATCGGATAATAGATAATAAATTTTGAGTTCCTGCGTGAAGATGCTTTAAATGTTGATCTAAAATTATCAATTCAGTGAGTATATGTTTATAGGGTAAAATAATTGGGTGCTGTTCATCAAATGGAATTAAAGATTTCGATAATCGACCACCCACTCTTAATAAAATATTTTGCCTGTCTAAAAAAGGTCGTAAGTTTAAAAGTTTACTTTGTTTATTTACGTTTTTCGAATGTTTAAGACCTGAAATTTCTTGCTTAAATAGCTCATTTTGAGCTAATTTGATTAGTTTGTTTTGTGCTTCACTCAACTCTTGGGTAGTTAACATCTGAGACCTAACGTTATCATTGAGCTTTTCTTTATTTAAGCGTTTAATAATTTCATAAAGGTTGAATATTTTTGAAAAATATCAAATTCGGGTTTTTGTTTTTGAATGACTAATGAAATTGGTTGATTCTTTAATTCGGGTAGATTCTGCATATCATTAAATTTAGATTCACGATCATTTTTATAATTAAAATTGTCGGTTCATCCAATACTTATGTTCGAGCAATTCTTTAGGACTTAATCCTCGAGAAACTATATCTGCGGCGTTGTCCTTGGTGTTTACGTGTTTCCAATTATTCACGTTTGAAATTTCAGTAATTTTTGTTACGCGGTTCGCAACAAACGTTTTTAACTTACAAGGTTCAATATTTAACCTTGCTAATACGATCGTCGAATCTGTGAAATACGTTACTTTGTCAATATGAATGTCCACGGTATTTTTTATTTTCAAAATTAATTCAGCTAATAAGAGAGCTCCTAATAGCTCTAAACGTGGTAAGGTTTGTTTTTTAAGTGGAGCAACTCGAGACTTGGTTGTAAGCAATGTTATTTTCTTCTCGTCATTCACTATGGATGATAAGTATACGCCATAAGCCTTTTCAAAACTGTCACAGAAACCGTATATTTCAATCCTTTTTTTATTTGTCAATAAGACGTGCCTATTGAATTTTATTTCATTCAAATAGCCAATTTGTGTGATAAATTTGAGCCATATATTTTTCAGTTCTGCAGGTACATTTTCATCCCAGTCCAATTTTATATGCCAAAGTTGTTGTAAAATCAATTTCGCTTTAATTATCGCTAGACTGATCAAACCCAGGGGATCAAAATTTTTGGCAATTAAGGAAATAATCGTGCGTTTGGTTACATTTTTTTCGTTTACATCTGGATTTAATGAATATATTAATACGTCCTCGTTTGCATCCCAAATTATTCCCAACGTTTTTAATTGTTTTTCATCGTGAAATAATACAAAATATTCGTCTTGACTGTTTGTGGAATTTTTTAGTTAAGTTAAAACTGATTTGTTGTTTGATGACCATTTTCTTAATTCAAAATTGGCTCCCGTTAATATTTTTGATAACTCATGATAATTTTCTATAGCTTCTTGCTTAGAATCTACACTGGTTAATAAATCATCCATGTAAAAACATTTTTCGATTATTTGCGATGTTCGTGGATATTCTAGTTTATTCTGTAACGATAACTCTTTTAAACAGCGTGTCGCTTGAAACGGTGCACTTGAGGTGCCATACGTAACCGTGTTTAGTTCATAAACTTTGATAGGTTCATCTGGTTTCTCTCTCCAGACTATTTTCTGAAAACAACGTTCGCTTGGATCAATATCTATGCATCTATACATCATTTTTATATCAGCGCTCAAAACATAAGCTCTTAAACGCAATCTGAGCAAAATGGAATACAAATCCTCCTGAATATGTGGGCCTATTAAAATTAAATCATTTAATGAAATATTGGTACTTGACTTTGCGCTTGCATCGAAAACAACTCTGCATTTCGTGGTAGTAACTGACGAGTCACTCAAAACTGCAGTATGCGGTAAGAAAAATATTTGTCCTTCAGTTGAAGTGTCCGATTCTGACACTCCTTTATATGTCATGTGTCCCAAGTTTTCATAGTCTCTCATGAAAATTGATATATTGCGACTTTGAACCGTCATTTTTTTCAAGACGTACTTCCAAATTTTTAAAACGCTTCAAAGCCATAATTCTTGTATTTCCTAATAAATCAGGGCATTCAGGATTAAAAGGGTATTTTACGATAAATTTTCCGTGTTCGTCTCGTTTTGTGGTTGCCATGAAGTATTCTTCACAATACTGCTCACTTTTTGACAATAAAATTTCAGCATCCAGCTTTTCAATTTGCCAAAACTTGGTTAAAGCATCGTTTAATTGCTTATTCCATATTTTTGTATTAACGTTACAGACTTGCCTTTGACTTGAATCTCTATTTAAATTTAAATTTCCGCTTATGATCCATCCCAACGATGTTTCTTGTAGTACAGGTTTATTTTCTCCTAATTTTAATTCACCTTCTTTCAATAAGTCAAAGAAGATACCTTCTCCGAGTAATAAATCTATCCTTTTTGGTACGTTAAATTGTTCGTCTGCTAGTTCGAGTCCTTTTGGTAACTTCAATTGGGATTTTTCAAATTTAATTAACGGTAAATTTGAAGTAATTTGAGATAAAACCAAAAATTGTAAGTTCAATTCGACGTCTCCATTTCTTGATTCAATTTTTGCAATAGTTCTATAATTAATTTTCGTTTCTATTTGATTTATTCCAGTTAACGGTATGTCAATTTTTTTGCATTTTAGTCTTAATTTTTCAACTAACGTTTCGCTTATTGAGTTCGATTGACTACCTGTGAGTAATGCAGTACATTTAATCCATTTGTTAATATCGTTTTGAATAAGAACCGTTGCAGTGGATAATAGAACTTGATTCGAATCAATAATCGTGTACGTGTGGGTTGCTTGTGCATTTTCCCGGTCGAAATCTCCATTTTGTGCATAATTTTCATCAGATTGATTTATTTCTGATGATATTTTCTGGTTTCTTGTCGATGTAGTATGTCTTAATTGTTGTGACGTTTCATTTTGAGCAGGAGCGCAGAACGCGATTGTTTGCCGATTGCCTCTCGAATCAGTTGATTCTGTTGGTGTACCCGAAAAATTAATTTTAGATAATGGTACGGAATTTAATAACGAAATCGTTCAGGAAATTTTAAAATTACATAAAATAAAAATACATTTCACCACTGTAGGACATCATGAAGGAAATGCCATAGAAGAACGCTTTCACTCCTCAATAATAGAACACCTTCGAATACTTAGAGAAATGTACCCCAAAGAAAATGAAAATCTTATGAATTATGCTATTTTAGGTTACAACAGTAGCATTCACAGTGCAACAAATTACACACCCTTTGAATTAACATTTGGTCACACTAATTCTAGGAATCCTAATGAAATATTTTTACCAACAACCTTTTATTCAGATTATGCAGAAAATCATAAAAATAAATTAGAACATGTTTATAATAAAGTTAAAGAATCGTTAGAATCAAAGAAATCCAAAATAATATCGAAGCATAATGTAAATGGTGAAAAAAATAAAGAATTTCGGGTAGATCAATTGGTCTATAAAAGAAATTCTCAATATAGATGTAAGAATCAATCAATTTGTAGGTCCATTTAAGATAATTAATATATTAGATAGGAATAGGGTAGAGATAATAAATACTAGAAATAATAAGAAAGAAATAGTTTACATAAAAGAATTGAGTAAAAATTTCGTTGCAGGTTCCTCACAGCCTTCAACATCGGAAGTTACGGACGAATAAATCCAACCTTCCACAATGTAACCAATAACCCTGGTATATTACCTCTTAAATTAGGGACCAGTCAAAATATCATTGACTTTTGGTCATTTGTAAAAACACTTGAAACGTCAAAAATATTAAACGAATTTAAATCATTACAGTATAACCATATTAAATTACAAAACTTATTTTTAAGCGAAATTTGTAATAGCTCCAATATTTCAGCTTCTGACGAAATATCAAATACATTTCAATTAGTAACTACAATCGAAAATAAAATCAATCTTCAAATTAATCAATTAATTCCTACGATGAACCCAGATTTCAGAACAAAACGAGGAATAATAAATGGTCTAGGTTCAATAATAAAGTCAATAACCGGAAATCTAGATAGCAGTGATGCCGAAAAATATGATCAAGCTATTGAAGCCCTTTCAACAAATTGAAATAATATTAAAACATTAGTCAAAAATCAAGTAACTATCATAAAAGAATCTATTGATATTTTTAATAGCAGCACTCAAGTCCTAGCGAGAAATCAGATAACCTTAGAATCCAAAATCAATAATATTGATATAATAAAAACAGCACGAACCCAAAACTATCAAATTATAGAGCATTTTCACATAAAAGATGTGTTGTATCAAATAATCACTCTTTATCAAAATATATACGATATATTTGAGAGAATTGAAACAGCTATCACATTTTCTAAATTAAATACTTTTCATAATTCTATAATAGAGCCAAAAGATCTTCTACACCACCTAAAACTTATTAATACTGACTTATCAAATTCTAAACTGCCATTCGAACCAAATTCAGAAAATATTATTAATTTCGAAAAAGTAACACAAATTAAAAGCTACTGCAAAATGGATAAAATTATATTTATAGTAGAAATACCAATCGTAGAAATCAAAAATTATGATTTATATCAACTTTTTCCTTTACCCACTCCTAAAAACAATATGGATCATATAATTATACCAAACTCCAAATTCCTTAAGCGGGATTTATAGATTGACGGACTGTAAACGTATACCACACGTAGACGCACTGGATACGTAACGAACGGTATGTAAAAATTGTTGCAGTTATAAATAAACGGAACGGAAATTTTGCGCATGGGCAGAGGCAACGTACTCTCGACATTCAAATTAATCTAGAAATTATACAAATCATCTACAGCCTTTGTCCTATGTTCTTTTGAGCTTTATATTTTGTATTATACATTCAAAAACACAACATTAAATGACAGCTGATAGCCACGCTGACATCACACAAAATTCTTTCCTTTGATTGGCCGGACGTAAGAACGCACTGTAAAAAGATAAAAGTTGGCCAACTCTTCCGTTCCAGTCCGTTCCCCTTACGTTACGTCATGCACTTACGTTCCTTTATAAACAAGGTACGTAAATTCTGATAGTTGATCTTTTTACAGTGCGTCTACGTTTACAGTACGTCAAACTATAAATCCCGCTTTATTCTCAACAAACAAAATTTCATGACTTTTGACAACGACTGTCAAGAAATTAGTAATCAAGAATTTATTTGCCATGAATCGACACCAATATCAGTTAAAGAAGAAGATGTACCTTGCGAAGTACAATTGTTAAAATTTTCCAAAAATCTGAACAACTGTCATATCATTCCAGTTTATATCAAGAAAGTTAGCATTCAGAAACTTCAGTCAAATAAATGGGTTGTTGTTTCTCCTCAAGCTGCAGTGGCGGAACAATTGTGCGGTAATAATAAAGACAAAGTGCTCCTGGAAGGAGCTTTTATAGTAGAATTAGTTAAAAATTGCATAGTTATATATTAATTAATAGAAAACGTAGTGCTTCGTAATTATAGACTGGAAAAAAGTGAATTAAAAATAATAGAACTTCCAAAACTAACCATACAGAACTTTGTGAAAGAAAAACCCTTAAAATTCAACGCCCACATACTAGAAAGTGTTGATTTAGATAGACTCAATAACCTTAAAGACTCTTTAGATTTTCAGAGTAAAAACTTTAAAGAAATTTTTCAAAATCCTGTACATGTTAACAATATTAGTGTATGGACTTTAGTTTTATATGTTTTAATTGCTATTGTTGTACTTTATTCTGTTTACTACTACTTTAGATATTACAATAAAGAAAATATTTAACCAGCTACGAGGGATGTCGAAGTATCGAATCCAGTTGCTGCACCCCGGATTCTCATCTGTGAAGGAGTTTTCGTATTGTTCACGTAATAAAGAATTATTTAACTTTTGAGTGTAAGCAAATTCGTATTTCATTACCCCTACTTTTTTTAACAATTGTTATAGGATTAGCAAATTCAGTAGGTTCTGTTACTTTTGCAACAATTTCATATTTTTTCATTTTTTCTAATCCTAGTCTTAGTTTATCCAAGAATGCAAAAGGAACTCGACAGGGCACTACTACTGGATTATAATCTGATTTTAATTTAAACTTATATGGCATATTTTTAATTTTTCCTATCCCTTTAAACAAATCTTTATATTCATCTATTATTTCAACTTCACTTTTTACCTCATGTACAAAATTTCTAGTGATCAATTTTAATTTACCCAAAGATCTCTGCATAGTAAAGGAACTGATTTATAATTCAATTTAACTACGATAAAATTCAGCTTTTCAGATGTACCACCCACTTCAAACTCAAGGTCACAATTACCTAACACATCCAAAAGCCGGACATTTTTTAAATTCGTGCTTGAATTACATCTATGACACTTACTTTTCAGTCTACGATCCTCACTGGGATAGTCTTTCTTCGTTTCATGTTTCTCACCTCTAGTTTTCTGTACATTCTTCACTTCCAATTGCATAGCTCTGTTCATTAGATTTATGGCTTTCTGCTTGTTCTGCTGCTTTGCATATTTCAATGGTTTTCTCTAACGACAGGTCCACTTCCGATAATAATCTCATTCTTAGCTTTTGATCTCTAATTCCAATAACGATTCTATCCATTATCAATCTTCTCCATATTCGCAATTTTGGGCTAGTTTTCGGAGCTCTCCCAAAAAAGTATCAAATGACTCTCCTGGCCCTTGTATTCCTGTATTAAACTTGTGAGATTCTACACGTAAAGACAAGAAACTGTATCAAATTTTCTTATTAAGGCTTCATAATTTTTTTTATCATCTGTTAGTTGTAAATTATTCTCGTGCTGCTCTAATACTGCTTCACCTACACATACCAATAATGTGGCATGTACCGAACTAGGTCTCTCATTGCAGCCTGTTGCCACTCTAAATAATTCAAATTTATTCTTAAACATCTTCCAATTGTTACTAATTCCATTTTAAATGTTAATCAATTCTTCTTCACAGTCAACTTCTTACTCCTATTTTCAAGTTTATTCCTACTTACTAATATTTTCTGCTAATCTTCATATATGTTCTTTTTCTGTTTGTGCCATCTAACGTTGATATTAAATACTTTGATATTTCATAAAGAACGTTTTATTAATCAAGAAATTTGTACTAAAGAACGAGACGTTAGTTTCTTCTGACGTAAGTTGTGTCTAAAAGTACCCTAACATAAATTCTAATGGTGTCACTGAAAATCAAACAAATATGTTTAAGGAACGTTTTTTATTCAATTTCATAGCACATACAAATAATTGTTGGTTAACTCATACGCTGTCTTTTTTTTGACTGGCACCCTCATTATAAATGCAAATCTGCTGTATACCGTTGGCACAAGTAAATTTCACAGTAACAACACGTTTAGATAGGACTTCACGTGTTTTCGAGTTTACTTTTCTATTCCACTCTGTTTTATCTCTAATAACAATGCAACGATACAGTATATTACATAACGAGAGTTTTAAGAAGTTTATTACGTGCGAGTAAAAAAAATGCGGAGGAGCCGCGTAGCGGCGAGCGCTGTAAATTAACAAGCATGTGATAAGCTTCCAACTAAAGTTGTGTAGTTACCATACTTTTTCTTCGATTATTTTCATTTATAAAAATAAAAAACCTAACAAGTAACTATTATTTAAAATAACAAAATTTGGAAGCAATTTAAATTGATTATTTATTTGTCCACGACAAATAAGTCAAATAAGTCAATATTTTACCTCCTAGCAAAAGGTATATGGTACTACTACTAGAGTGAGGTATGCGGTTCATAATTCACGCTTTTGCATTTAAATAGCATATGTCGCTATGACAACACAACAATCAAAACATTCCGGCACATAGGTGACTAGAGATGGGGGTACAATATGAAATCAACTATTAAATCTGCGTATTTTTGCTTAGGAAATTTGTTTCTGAAATATATCGTATCGATAAAATATCGAAATTTTTAGTATTGATAGTTTTCATAACGATATTTCTTAATATTGATATTTTTAATACAATATATTTATAAAGGTACGGAGTATCTATACTTCACACAGTATCGCTCATTTCCATATGTCGTACTCCAGAAATTTATTAATCTTCAGGTTAGAATTGTCAATAATACAATATACCAAATTATTACTGGTACGTTCTACACTCGCATTATTTACTTAACTTTTATTTCATTTCATAAATTGCTCGTTTAATAGTATACTATTATAATAATTAAATGTAAAGTTTTGGCAACTATTTATAACTATACCCCTATCCACGTTTGACGGCTGTTCAATTATACGGGGTGAATGGTGGGATGACATAAACTCTACGCTGTGTTTTCTCAAAGGACTATCAGTAATCTATTTTTTCTACGCCCATCAAAAGCCTCTGCTACTGTAGTCGCTTCTTGATTAGGAAGAAGTGCTATTTCGGGCCATTGTGGAGAATAATCTATTACAATTATTATGTATGTGTTTCCTCTCACTGTAAAAGAAACTGGATCAATAGCAAGCCTTTCAAAAGTCTCTCCGGAAAGATGCCCTTCTTCCTCGGCTTTTTGTCTTAGGACTTTTTCTACTATTACACAAATCACATTTCGTGCACAAATCTTCTACTTTGCTTTGACAGTTGACCCAATAATATCTTTGCTGAACTTGCGCCAGTATTCTTTTAGTACCAAAATATCCTCCTGAGTGGCTTCTACGAAGTTCTTCTAACACACTTCTGATGTGTGATCTTGGCAGTACCAGTTGGTGAACTATACGTACTCCATCGGGACTTTCCCATCTTCTATGCAATAGGCAACCACCCAGCAAGATCAAACATTGAGGGGACGTTTGTTTCAATACCTCATTGAAACATTCCAAGATTACATTGTAACAAACGCGCTGTATCGTTTCTATTGCATTGTTTTCGAGAGACGTGCCCGATTCATTTTAAAAACATTTCTATGAAAACGTTTTTTTAAGCTACATAAAAAACTTCCCACCAACATTTCTTTATTCCATTTATGGCAACATTACAGTGAAATGTTGTTGAGACGATTATGGAACATCACTTAATATATTTTTTCTACGCCCATGTCCGTAAACGTCAAAAATCGCACTGACAACTTTCCTTGTAAGTGACATTTAACAATAACATGCACGTAATGAGAATCTCATAACATACACGTGCGTTTAGATAGAAAAACTTAGATTTCTTTGTTAAATCAAATTGCAATCAAATTTTTATTTACGTAATACTTTATTTGGTTTATTTACATACTTTTAATCAATTGAAAAACTTGAAAGCTCTTAGCATTAGTGAAATACATTTTAGATTAAAAGAGTGATGCCCCTAAATGTCGGCAACACATTTAACAATTTTAAAAAAGTAATTCATATTTTTGGAATAAGGGAATAAACGTTATCTCATTTATGCTGTCAATTTTGGTAACAAATTATAGTATCCGAACATTTTCTCAACTTTAACTACGAATATGTCTGTTAGTAGTGAAAAAGATGAAATTATGAGCACTCAGAAGAAAATAGATGGGCGTAGAAAAAGTATAGTACGTTACATGAGTTGTAATCCCATAACGCACTCGTGAAATTTACGCACTCGCCGCTGTGCGGCTTCGTGCGTAAACTTTTTCACTTCGTGCGTAATGGGTTACTTACAACTCTTGTTACGTAATATACTATATTTAGTGTGAAAAAGAAATACGCAAAATAATATTGCAGACACATTTCCTGTTATACTTACGCATAATAAAACAAGAACTGATTTACGGTAATGTTGTATGATAATGTAGTATTGTGATTTGTGAACAAAAAAAAAATCAATCCTAACCCTACAAAGAACCACGTTAAACCAGTGGGTGCACAAACAACACCTCAAATACTGGCAAACAATTCCGAAGCTCAAACACAGTAAAATGATGGTCAAACAACCCATACCAAAACTTACTGAAGAAATCCTGAAGTTAAATAGAAGAGATATCAGGCTGGTAACCGGCCTTATAACCGGACACTGTGGCCTGAGAAAGCACCTTCACACAATGGGGATCTTCCAAGAAGAACCTACATGTAGATTATGTGGTGAGGAGGACGAAACAGCCACCCATATAATTTTCGAATGTGAGGCTCTACGTTGGTGGAGGTATAGACAGATAGGGCCGGATGACCCTATATACAACCTCACCAAAAGAGATACTGTGAAGAGACTTCTAGATCTCATCAAGGTCACAAATCTTCTCACAGACTAGCAGACAGACAATAAGCCAACGGCTGCAGTGTTGGGGCCCACTAACCCGGCCTGTTTTCGTCTGTCTACCAACCAACCAACCCTACAAAAGTGGTTTACTGTGTCTTTTTCTCCTTTATTCGCTTTATCCAAACTACATAACATTCTTGTTCTTGTGCATTCTTGCTTGTGTAATGTGTTATAGAAAATGGTGCATTGCTGAGTAGGTAAGTAATATATGCTATAACGATACTATACAACTTATGTACAAATCAATTAGAAGTATTTCTGCCCGTCATAGAAAACGCCTTAGGCAGACAATGTTAGTGAAGGTTCCTTTTAATTCCTGAAATTTGAGATACTTTCACTATTAAATAAATGGACTTGAAACATAAAAAGGTTCTAACATCACTCTGTTTTTCAGAAACAGATATTAAAGAACTGGCAACAAAAATTGACAAACTATGTAACATGGTGGCCGAATTTAAACTAGATCTAGCAGAATTCAAGGATAATATACCCGATCTCATTAAGAAAAAAGATATTAGCTCTGATGATGCTCAGCTGTCCAACCCTCTCCCGTTGACAGATTTGGAAAGTTTGGAAAATTTTGATACTACAATAAAAAATAGCAAGCAAGACAGAAAAATGTTGGTAAATAATATATATATTTTAAGATTTTATCATTTTAAACAAATGATATGTAAAATATGTTTTAGTTTCATGATTTTGAATGGTAAACGAATGAAAGTTTATCGATTATATTCTTATTTAATTTAAAATGAAGTATTTTTTACTTCTTAATAAAACTTTTGAAAGCTGAGGGTGGTCATGACTCTTAAGACTAGACTTACAGGATGATGAAGGCCGTAATGACTGACTCGCTAGCAGAGACATGCTTATTGGAGGAAGAAAAAATAACTACGAAATAATATGACAATTGGAAATTTTGTAATTATTGTATAGTAAGTAGAAGTCGTGTGATATGTCGGTGAATATTTCAATGTTTCTCTATTTTAGGAGAGGTGTGAACCAGAAAATATCATGTACCCTAAAAGAATTTGAAGTTTATGTGGCAGAATTGCTGAGACTTGCCCATTCAACAAAAATAAGAAGAGACAAAAAATAACTTATTATTTTAGTACTTTAGTGGTGTGTTAATTTCTTGGAGTAGTATAGTTTACTTTATTATTGTTTATTATATAAAATAATTATGTTTATTTGGTGTTTTTTTCATTTATTGGTTGTGAAAATATGTTTTTGTTGAATAAGGCTTCGTAGACCCACTGACCACGAACCTATTTTAGGAAAACTAATGGAATAAATGTAAAATATTAATTTTGAATTTTGGCCAGTTTTAAAATATCTTTCAGTCAGTATCCCAAACGTAATAGTCCATCCAAAGTAAGGAGTATGAAGCATTTTTGTAAAAAATGCGTTATGCGTTAAACAAAAGTGAAAAAAACTAGCTATAAACTTGAAACTCTGGAAGTTTGGATCTCGTTAAGTTTACCGGTTGCATAATGATTGTTTCAACCTTTCTTTTTGAAATCTATTCATAACAGATCAAAAATGGAATTGAGAATTTCACTAAATTAAATAAAATAATTCTCTAAATCGACAATTGCTTCCTGTCAATCCAGATAGAAACTTCACTTCTGAAACCATTGTTGATTTAGAGAAGTATTTGGCTTAATTTAGTGGACATTTTATATTCTATCATTTACAACAGGTTGTATATAAACTTTTCATGGGGCATCAAGAGAACATCTATTTCTAATGTTCCAGGCATATTAAAATAAGCAGCTTTTTTTATATTTATTGGAATGTTGTGGCGGACGTTTAAATTTACCTCTCCTAAATATTTATCCAAAATATTGCAGAAACGTTTAGCTGCAATATCTCTAGAATATCTCATTGGAATATCTATGCAACATTTATAGAATAGTGCAACGCACGGACATTTTAACGTTGCAGTAACGTTGTGGCTCTATTAAAATAATATTGCTTGTCCGAGTGAGATGACCTGGAACTGCTGCTAGTAGAAAAAGCTGGTTTGTCTCGATCATCAGGGTGTACTTCTACTTGCCAGTATCCTCTCTTCAAGTCTATGGGGAAGAACCACTTTGCTTCTGATGAGTATCTAGTGTATCGTCCATTCTTCGCAGTGCATAGCTATATTTTGTGTAACCTGATTCAGTCTTCGACAGTCCACACAAAAGCGAGTGGATCCATCTTTCTCAATTACCAGGAGAACGGGTGAACACCAGGGACCAGAAGTTTCTCCAATAATATTGGCATCCACCATGTCTTTATCATATTTTCCACTTCTTTCCGTTTAGCAAATGCTTTTTACCGGTGTACAAAGTCCTAAGTCCTATCTTTTGACCTTTCTTCAATTTGAAAAGTTTATTCGTTAAATTAGTAGCTCTAAGAATAATTGGTTGATATTCATTGACAAGACATCGAGCTACCAGAATTCCTTAATCCACTAGCTACTCACTTTCCACAATGCCCAAATGTAGATCTTTCGGTCTTGCGAAGACGATTCCTTCAGAATTTTCGAAAACTTTTGTATATTTGTCCGCTATACCCCTTATCTGAGAAGTTTTTTTTTCCGACTTCAGGATTATCTCTTCATTTCCAATTACTAAATTCCTATTTTGAAGGTCTATGATAAATTTATTTATTTTGCATAATATCCTGTGATGTTTTTTGGGCATTACATACAAGCAAGAAGAAATTCATTGAAATTTATAACAAATTAAAAACAATACGGTTTATTTACGTAAACATAAATTGTATCATGATCAGGTCAAGTTTACACGTTCTACAGCAATATGTGATGTTCAGAAGGTTATACAATGTTCATACGTACGTCACCTAGGACATACATATACAGTTGGGAACGAGACTAAATAATTATTATTGATTATTGATCATTCAATTATAGTCTAACATGATATTCTAATATTCTATTTATCATGGATTAATAATTCATTAGTTATTATCCAAGTATTAGTATTAGTTAATTTATACTATCAATGTTAAGATGTAGTTAGTGTTATTAAAACAATCTCCCAGTGACACTCTAATTTTACTGCAAGTTATGTTCACATGTTCCAGTGAACTTCCCAACATCACAATTTATACCAGGGATGCATCTCATCGCTCGAGAGATGCTAAATATTGTGAATATTGAAAAAGCGAAACCATCAGGACTTGAACCCGGGACCTCTCATTTACGAAGGCTCTTACGGAACCGCTGCGCTACGGACGGTTCCTAGCAATTATTAGTTGTATTCGGTATTATAATTTACCGTCTGACGTACTCGATTCAGAAGATGACGCGCTCTCGATTAATATTATTAGGTACTCATTTATTACTGCTGTGAATAGCCCATGATAAGAGTAAATATTTGATTGGTAATAAATTCACGATTTCTGTAAATTGTGAACTTCATCTTTTATAAAATATTAAAACCTTAATAATTCTTATTATTTGTTCATTTTCAGAAAAAGATGCTGAATATTATGAAGCACAAAATTCCAGCGTCGACAAAAAATGTAGTTACAAAAAAGCGACGCTGTCACAAGGAATCTACGATGCATTCGTTTTATTTGATAAAGTGGACGTTAACTTCGCCACTGATATAATAGAAATTTTGGAGAATAAGTATGGTTTGAAGTTATGTGTCATATATAGAGATATCGATTGCAATGGATGGAATAACGTCAGAAACAGGTCGGAATTGATTAATAAGAGATGTAAAAAAGTAATCGTTGTATTATCTACTACTTTTTGGAAAAGTGATTTATGTGAAAATTTTTTTGTAATATCGGAAAGTTTAAGTAAGTATAAAATTTATAAGTGGTGAATAAAGAAAGTCTCTGCTCCATTAGCTTGAGGTCTCTTACATACGAATATTATATAAATGTTGACTTCCCAATAAATTGCGCGGACGCTTGTTCAAAATTTTGAAGGTCCGACGACCAAATCCACTTTTTTAAGTTTTTGTATTCAGACTCTGTCATTTGATACATCATTAGTGGTGTGCATTAAATTGATATACAGCAATCATATTTGGTTACCCGATTCAATTAATTATTAACTCTTAGACAATAAGGGTAGCAGTCTTGAAATTTTGAATTCTCATTTACTTAAAGAAGTTTTCGAAACAACTGGCCATGTTATTTTAAATTTTATAAATTCATCTTTGCAAGCTTCGAAAATTCCTGATGCATTGAAAATAAGCACGGTTGTGCCAGTACCTAGGCTAACTAACACGATTAAAGCTAGTGAATTTAGGCCTATTAATACTTTACCACCATTGGAGGAAGTTTTAGAATTAACTGTATACAGTGCTATTCAAAAGTCCCCACCCCCCTCGTATCTGTTGAACGGCTACACGTACAATAATAAAATTTGGAGGGTGAAAATAAAGTGTTGTCAACTTCTCTACGAATGGTAACAGGTGACGTAATAGTAATAGATGACGTCACAGTGTCACTCTGGCCAATAATTTTAAATAGGAACTCATGGCAAGTGATATCTCGTTTGAAAGGCATTGACATTGGCTACATAGCCATACTAATTTTGTTTGAGTTTAAACTAATTTTGACGGATAAATTAAATGAATACCAAAATTATTGAAATTATTTTTTTAAATTCAATTAATCAAATACCAACAATGGATTCTTATAGCAAGTGTTCGAAAGGTGCTCCGTCTACTTCCTGACAGTAATACATCCTATCAGTAAACTGTTGTCGTACTCGTTCGAATGTGTCAGCTGAAATTGCATTGCATTCTTCAATAATTCTTCCCTTCAAAACGCCAATGCTATCTGGTGCCGTAGTATAAACCTTGGATTTCAAGTACCCCCATAGAAAAAAATCTAATGGTGTCAGATCTGGTGACCGAGGTGGCCATTCTATAGGACCTCGCCGGCCGATCCATCTACCTCGATATTCTTCATCCAGGTAACGTCTTACTGCACCATAATAATGTGCAGGAGCACCATCTATTTGAAATGTTATTTCCAGATGGCGAATTCATCTGGATTATCTTCCAGAATTTCAAGAATTAAAGGCTCAATTGCATTTTGTAACATCTCCAGATACACTCCACCGCTTAAATTTGAATTTAGGAAAACAGGACCAACTATGTGGTTTCCCAAAATACATGCCCAAACATTGACTTTTTTCTCGAAATTGTTTTTGTGTAATGTGGGTTTTGAATAATTTTATTTGTCATACATTCACAGAATTCGAGTCTTCTGTCGGGGTCGTCATCCGAAAGGTGGTGCACCATTTTTAACTTGTATGGATGAAATTTATTTTTAGCCAACACTCTCTGTACTGTACTTTTACTTACTTCACAGATAGACGCAACTTTAGTTGAAGAGGAAGTAGGGTTTACTACCATTTGAGCAACTATATAATTTTTTTTATTAACACTAAATGTTGGTCGACCAGATCGTTTGGCATCTTGAACACTACCTGTTGCTTCAAACTTATGAAGAAGCTCCCTCAAATAAGTTCTCGAGATAGGGCGATCTGGGTATCTCTCATTAAATAAACGTTCCGCTTCTTGGAGATTCTTTCCAGATTCACCACTTATTAAGATCGCTGCTACTTTGTCGGCTTGAGTACGTACCATTTTGCCTATGTAAATTCTTAGACGTCCCGTTAAACAATAATAAAATTAAATATTTAAGCTATTTAGAAAAACTTTGCAAAGCAACAAATACTATTAAATTAAAAACGTCAATTTTTTGACAACTAACCAGAGGCGGACTGAAAAATCTTAAATATTTAAATGTGAAATAATAATTTTGGTATTTATTCAATTCATCCGTCAAAATTAGTTTAAACCCAAACAAAATTAATATGGCTATGTAGCCAATGTCAATGCCTTTCAAACGAGATATCACTTGCCATAGGGTCCTATTTAAAATTATGAGCCAGAGTGGCACTGTGACGTCATCTATTACTATTACGTCACCTGTTACCATTCGTAGAGAAGTTTACAACACTTTATTTTCACAAATGTTATTAATGTAAGTGTAGCCGTTCAAAAGATACGAGGGGGAAGGAGACTTTTGAATAGCACTTTATAATCAAATTTAAGAACATGTGGAAAAAAATTATATCTTAATAAATAACCAGTCAGGTTTTAGGAAAAAACACTCATGGGAAGCAGCAGTTCAAGTAGCTTCATGTAAATTTAAAAAGGAAGTCGATAGTAATAAATATGTTGTTGCTGTTTTTCTGGATCTAAAAAGAGCATTCGAACAATTGACCGCAACATCCTTCTAAATAAATTGAAAAGATACGGTTTTAATGGGGCTGTTTATAAATGGATATCGGATTATTTGGTTAATAGGAAGAAAGAGTGCGAATTGGAGATACTGTTTCTGAGGGGACTGATATTACTATTGGTGTTCCTCAGGATAGTGTTTTGGGGCCGCTACTCTTTGTCTTGTATCTAAATGATATTAATCTGTTTCTTGATGTGGACTTTATAAAAATCTGTTTGCAGATGATACTGTTTTGGCATGCTATGATGCTAGTGTTGTCAATGCAATTAACAAAATGAACAAATATTTAATGAAAAATAAACTTAAATTAAATGTACAAAAGACCAAGGCTAAGATTATAACTACAAGTACAAGTACAAGTATAAAAATCTGAATTTAAATAATATCATTTTGGAAATGAACAAGGAATCAATTGAAATTGTGACGACTATTAAATATCTTGGATTTAAATTAGATAATTTATTGGCATAGACGAACACCCCTTGACTCTTAACGTCAAGAGTTCCGGATAGCCTCAGATGGAGGTTACGGAAAATTCCAGGAGTCTTGTTGAACTTACTCCAATCAACCAATCTCAAATTCACAACCCGGATGAATCAAATATTGGTTTAGTTTCAACTGATGATTTACTGACTTCTTTGGATCTTACTCCTTCGCCCGTAGATATTGCGCCTTCATAGACAAGGACTTCAGCCACGGCTGGAAACGGGGTGCCCTGGCAGTGTAGTCCAAAATCTCCCAGCCTATGGCCCTCATGTCCATGGTGGAGGGAACTGACGTCGTTGTGGCGGATGACTTTGGCGGTTCCAATATCTCCCAGGGTAGTTGCGGCGACGGACGAGGAGGATCCTGTTCCAGGAGCGTGTATATTTGCCAGACTCCAGTGTTGCCCTGTGACACCTTCCTCGAAACCTCTATTCGGCCTTCCTCATCTTCCTTATCGGTGGTGACGGTGGTCGCACGCTCGTATAGGGTGTAAACCAAGAATTTCTCGGTATACACCCCGGGTGCTGGTGGAGTCGGTGACCGTGGTGGAGTGTGACCAGGACTATACTGGACCATACCGAACTCCTCATCGAAGGCGTCCTCGAATGTCTGGGAGCTGGCATCCGCATTCCACTGCCACCAGTCTTCTTCATTGAATAGGTCTTCGATGGCCGTCTTCCGTCAGGTCAATGATCTCAGCGCCATCAGGGCCTAGCGGCATCAATGGGGGTGGTCGGCTACGGTCGTCCATTCTACGGGAAAAAAAACAAACGAATTTACTCATGGGCGGGCTTCAAATCTTTCACATGAACGAGGTTATACCGTTTCCCTTTTTTGGCTCGCAAGTCATATACCACCGGCGAAATGACTCGTACGACTTCGTACGGCCCGGAATATTTAGGAGTGAGTTTCGCGGCGACCTGATTAACGGCCGAGGATAGCGTATGCTCCTTTTTTATAACTTGGTCTCCAATGGTGCATTTCCAGTCTCGACGGCACAGATTATAGTTGCGACTTTGACTGGTAAATGCCCTGGACTAGATCTAGTCGGACTAGATCGAAACACTCCTGCAGTTTCCCTACTCGCAAGAGATGCGGCTTCGGATCTTCTTCGGTGGTGTCGGTCAATTCGGTGTCATCTTTCGGGCTTTGCTCGGTTTTATTTTCAGCTTGATTTCGGTAGGAGTTCGGAATCTTGGGATTTTTGCCAAAATTTAGGAAGGCAGGTGAAAAACCAGTCGAGTCGTGTTTTGAGTTATTCATTACGAACTTTAAGTCCGGCAACCTCTTGTCCCAGTCTCGGTGATCTGTTTTGCAATATTGTGCAATCATTGTCTTCAGGGTGCGGTTGGCTCGTTCTACTGGATTCGCTTGGGGTGTATACGGCGGCGTAAAGCGGTGTCAGATTCCTAATCCACTCAGCATGTCCTTGAAAAGCTTACTGTTATACTGAGTCCCATTGTCGGTCAGTACGGTGCGGGGGCATCCTAATATCGTCAATACTTCTTCATAAAAAGTGGTACTTATGCTACTGGCAGTAGCATTCCTTAACGGTTTACATTGTACCCATTTAGTGAATCGGTCTTGGAACAAAAGAATGTAACAGTTTCCTTTCTTACTTCTGGGTAGCGGTCCAATGATATCGGAACTAACGGTTTGCCATAGTTGCCGGTTTGCTGATGGCTGCATCTTGCCTGGGAGCTTTTGTTGCGACGGTTTGTCCTTTAGACATTGTAGACGTCTCCTCACGTATTTGGTGATGTCCCTAAACATTCCTGGCCAATAGTACAGTTTGGCAATCCGGGTAATGGTTTTTGCAATACCCAGGTGTCCGGCGTTTGGAGCATTATGGTTTTCTTGCAGGACTCGGATTCGGTCGGGCTTTGCAATGCAAAGTTTCCAAGGATCAGACATGTCTGGTTCTCGGAAATCATTTATGTCCCAGAAATGACGGTATAGACGGTCTTCTTTGATGCAGTAGTCCGGAAACTTCTCTGGGTCCTCAAGGACCTCCTCCTTCTTGGTTCGGTACCACGAACATTCAGCGGTTACATCGGTTAGACAAAGGGCAGACGGTAGATCGGCCTCGGTGGTAATTGGTAGCGGATTTCTAGACAAGGCATCGGCTACACGATTTAGAGCACCTTTACGGTATTGTATTATTAAATCGTACTGCTGCAGAAAAATACTCCACCTTGCTAGACGTCCCGACGGACTAGATATGGAGTGCAATCATCTAAGAGATTGATGATCGGTAACAACCGTGAAATGGTAGCCCTCTAAATAAGGACGCATCTTTTCAATCCCCCAGACAATAGCAAGACACTCTTTCTCGGTGACGGAGTAGTTTTTCTCGGTAGGACTCAGGGTGCGACTTGCATACGCTATCACGTGCTCGTGGCCATCTTTCTGTTGGGTAAGGGCTATTCCCAAACCATATTTGGAGGCATCGGTCTGCAGAGTGAACGGTACGGTAAAATCAGGACAACTTAGAACGGGTGCTTCTGATAGACAGGTTTTAATCAAAGCGAAAGCGGTTTCTTGTTCTTCAGTCCACTTCCATAGCTGGGACTTACGGAGCAATTTTGTCAACGGAGCCACCTTTTCTGAAAACGATGGCACAAATCTCCTATACCACGAGGCAACTCCCAAAAATCTCAGTTCTCGGATATTTCTTGGTGCTGAAAATTTCACAATACTTTCTACCTTCTCTGGATCGGTACGGATTCCATCTCCAGTAATTACCTGTCCTAAGTATTTCATGTACGGTAGACAGAAATGACATTTCCCCGGATTAAGTTTCAGCTGAGACCCTCGTAATCGGCGGAACACTTCGGACAGGTTTTCCAGATGTTGATCAAATGTTTCTCCCAGAACGATGATGTCATCCAGATACGCAAAAGCGTAAGCATTTAGATCTGGACCTATTAATCTATCGACCAGTCTCTGGAATGTAGCAGGTGCGGAATGTAAACCAAATGGCAGGACCGTGAATTGGAACAATCCACGTCCTGGTGCGGTCAAGGCGGTAATGGGTTTACTCTCTGGTGTTAACGGAACTTTCCAGTATCCACTCTTCAGATCCAAACTGGAAATGTACTTGGCTTTACGCAATTTATCTAGAATAGCATTAATAAACGGAAGAGGATAAGCATCCTTCATTGTTACCTCGTTAACTTTTCGGAAGTCGATACAAAAACGGTTTTTCCGATCTTTCTTCTTCACAATGACTATTGGAGAACTCCACGGACTTGTAAAAGGTTCGATCACTCCCTCTGCCAACATGGCATCTATCTCAGCATTGCAAATTTCTTGCATTTTCGGGTTCTGTGACCGGTATCTCTGCTTGATCGGACGTGGTTGCAGCAAACGGATTCCATGCTCAACTAGTGTCGTCAGGCCTCGTAAGGATTCAAATTTCGGTAACTCTTGGTCTGGGAAGATGTTTAATCTGTCTGTTTGTTCCTTTGATAAATTTCGCTCTATATATGCGGAACTATGCTTTCCAACGGACAACCTATATAATAATTTTTCTCGTCATCCCCTAAATTTTCCAGGGAGAACGCAGATGTTAAAGATACGGTTTGCTCCTTGTCAACCCCTAACACCAGGGAAGACGCAGAGACTTCAGAACGGACTTGCTCTTTGTCAACCCCTAACACCAGGGAAGACGCAGAGACTTCAAGAACGGACTGCTCTTTGTCAACCCCTAACTCCCGGGAAGACGCAGAGTCTTCGAGAACGGACTGCTCTTTGTCAACCCCTAACTCCAGGGAAGACGCAGAGACTTCGAGAACGGACTGATCTTTGTCAACCCCTAACTCCAGGGGCCTTCGTTGTTTGACGGGCGGTAGTTTGCTTCTTTTGGGAAAATATCATAGCTACTTGATCACCAATATATAATTTTGCTGCTCCTTTATCTAACATTGCTTGGAATTTCTGATTTCCAATTTCAACGTCTATGTGTGGTCGGGGGTCGTTCATTTCTGCCGGCGGTTCGGTATGAGAGGCAAAGATTTGCGGAAGCTGTGTCGGCCTCTCTTCGGTACAACTTCGGATTAGTTTTCCTGCCTCCTGCAGGAACAGTCTCTGGAAAATACACCTTCTTTACGGCAACGTGAACAGAAAATTTTCGGAGGGTTTTGACAATTATTCCGGTAGTGGCCGGATTCACGCCAACTGTTGTACGGGAGTTAGCTTACCATGGCGTCGCATCAGAGTTTGTAGCTCGGTTATGTAAGTAGCGGCGGACTCATTTCTTCTCTGCAGACGACGGCTTATCTCGGCTTCCAAGTCGTCTTCGTAATTCACGGGATAAAAGAAAATGCGGAAATCGGTTTCAAAATCTTCCCTGCTTCGGTTATTCCGGTACCATAGTGCGGGTTCACCGGACAGTAATTTGGGAAGCACGGGAAGCAAATTATCCTTTGGTACATTCTTTGCGGTACAGATTTCTCCTATTCTTTCCATAAACGCTGCGGGATCTCCTCTGTTTCCAAACCACACCCTCCAGTCGTGCACATTCAGCGGAGGGTTGACCATGACGGTTGGAACGGGTCCGGTATCGGGTCGGTCAGAAACGGGTCGTGTGGGAATATTCTCTTGCCTTAAAAATCTTACAAGTCTCCTTCTTTTCTCCGGAACGGTTCCAGCAATTGATAGATTTCTCTTTGCTAGTTCGGTATTAAGAGCCTCGTTTCTCAGTAAATATACCCAGCTTACTCGATGGTCTGTGCCTTCTTCCACGGAAGTTACGGTCGGTAGCTGGGCCGGTACTACAGGAACGGATTCAGATTTCTTACGAACAAAACGGGCAAGCCAAGATCTTCGGAGTTTCTCCTTGACATTAGCCTTCCAACTTCTCTCAAGCTCCTTCTGCTTCCTTCTTAATTAGGCAACAACAACAACAAAAATTTAACACCGGCAAAACGGTTCTTCTTATAAGAAAATTAACAGGTCACTCTCCACAATCCAGTCCTTGTTTAATCAACCATACGGCAGAAAAAAAAATATAAAACGGTCCAGCAACAATTCGCTAAACCATGAAAACAAAAATCAAACACGGAATAAAACAGTTCCTGCTATTATCAGCAATACGGACTTTTCAACAACGGTCACTATTTAAATCAACACTCAGCTCTCTGTAATTATTCGGTAACTCGAAAACGGACTAAAGAGGTTCCTACTTATCAACAGTCAGGTCCCTGCTCTATCAATAATCAGGAAATAGAAATCAAAACGGACAAAACAGTCCCTGCTTTAATCAACAATCCGAAAAAAAAAATCTAAAACAGAATTTAACGGTCACTGTTTTTTCAACAATCGGGTCCCTGCTCGGGCGCCATTTTTGTAACGCGTTTTCCTCCTTCTACACGTGACTATGGACACCCTCGAAGTTAAATTTCGGTTCAAGTCTCGGGCGCCAGATTTTTAACGTGGTTTGCTCCACGGCCCCTTGACTCTTAACGTCAAGAGTTCCGGATAGCCTCAGATGGAGGTTACGGAAAATTCCAGGGGTTTTGTTGAACTTAGGTTAGGTTAGGTTTATGGTGAGTGGGTCTATAAGGACCTCCACTGCGACTCGCAGGAGTCTATTGTGGCTCACACCTATTCAGATTTCACCAAACAAATGCAGCTTAGCCGATTAGCTTATTTGGTGAATGATTTTTCAGGTCCGAGGGCGAGAGAGCATCCCTGCCAAACATCAGATACCTGATTCGAGCCGCGGCGGGGCAGGCACAAATTATATGCTCTGCTGTTTTATAATCTTCCAGACAAAGACGGCAGGTCGGATCTTCCCACAGTCCAAGTTTTAGCATATGATGATTCAGATGACAGTGGCCTGTTAAAAGGCCTGTTAGACAGCGTAGGTCATGCCTGCTATAGTCTAACATTTGTTTGGAGACATTCTTCGAAGGATGTATGAAAGCCTTTGAATGAACCAATCCTGGTAAATTATGCCAGAAGTCTAGTGCTCTTCTTGCCGTCCAGGTATTCAGTGTTTGTTTGGCAAAACAAAATTACGATGCCAATTGTAGGTTCTGGTCCGATAGAAACACGTGCGGCACCCTCCCTTGCAAGAGAGTCTGCCTTCTCGTTTCCTTCCATGCCAGAATGGCCAGGGATCCAGACCAGCAATACTTTATTGAGGAGAGTCTTTTTTGGCAGTCTAATACCAATTTCGACGTTACACGGTTAGAGCTAAGTGTTTTCAAAGCCGCTTGGCTGTCCGAGAAAATTTTTATTGTTTTATGTATGAGATTGGCCTGCTCCAATCTCTCCACACATAAAACAATGGCGTATATTTCCGCCTCAAATACGGTTGCATAGGATCCTAGAGAGGTTGAGATTTCTGTCCTAGGTCTGCGCCCGTATACACCTGCACCAGAGCCTGAGGGTGTTTTTGAACCGTCTGTCTGCTCTTAATAGTTCATCCTTACGGAGGACCCATTCATCTCTATTTGGAATTATGTTGTATATTTTTGTTATATGCCATGTGTTCTTAAACGACTTGCTTTTATTTTATATATAATTATTTGAATTTAAATTTTATAATCTATGTAGAACTGATACCTGTTAAATATTCATTTGTTATACTTTTTAAGTAAGTTATTTAAATATTTGTATGCTTAAATTTATAATGTTGTGTATATTAGGGTTTTCCTATTTTTAAATAAATCTCAGTCTCTCTCCGAATCTTCTGATGAACTATCTATTTTTATGAATTAAAAGGTGCTGATAATACCTACACGTGCCTTACTGGTTAGAATATTGATGATACGTTTCTGTTTCGAAAATTAAGCTCATATTTTTAGTGGAAAATTGACCACATAAAAATTATATTTATCTGTCTCCTGCGAGAAGTTCATTGCAATTTCTTATAGACAGAAAATCTCCTCTTTTTCAAATTCATAAAAAGTCCCAATGAACTTTTTGCAGCTGAGGGAACCGTATATAATATATAATTTTTTAAGGTAAAAATAGGGATAAAAATGGTTGAAATGGTTCACGCGAGCAAATTGAACAATGTGAAAACGTGTACATCCTTTTTCCACACTATTTATTGCTTGATTCTGATTTTTATGGATACATAGAATACAATTATTATATTTTCATATATTCACACAAAAGTGATATATTGCCCTAATCTAAAGGCGGACTACCCCTACTCGTGTATTTGGCAAGTACGCCAATATTTGTGTAGGTATTTGGCAAGTACAGCAGATTTTGTCGCCTCACGGTTTTTATTCAGTGTTTAATTTGTTTCGATTATGGATAGTCACGTTGTCGCTGCAGCAGCGTTTGTAGTATTGAGTGGCTGCTATATGAGAAGAATTAACGCCCGTCAAGCTCAGAAAACAAAAAGAAAAAGAAGATGGTGGATGACTTCTTTGAACAGATCGAGAAATTCAAAAACGACTTCTTGAGACCACTCCATTTCGAAAAACCTCTAAAGGAATACGCACCACGCACACGTGAAGGAAGTCATACAACAAAAGCAGACCAGAAATTAATTGCGGTCGGCCGTCAAGTAGTGGGAACGCATCGACAAGTACGTACTTGTCAAATATGAAAATAATTGAAATCCCTTTGACTCGTGGCATTTTTACCAACAACCAACGGGACTTCACCAGCGGCCAATAATTGTACAAATTTTGGCCGAGTGAACCACTCCCACTACTTGGCAAACATAGGCAAGTGACAAATATTTGCCAAATACACGAGTAGTGGGAGTCCGCCTTAAGATGAACAGCAATAATACAAATAGTTATGTGAGAGAATAATAAAAAATAAACGATAATAATTATTTGTAAAATGTCTAGTTGGCCAGGTCCGTAATGAGTACAGCACTGTTTGTTCCCTCACTCGGAAAACATTTTTTTAACCCATTGAACCTAGATATGTAGGTTCAACAAAATGCGGGTTTTATTTAGATTCTTCAATTTCCAGTTGCCGCAATTTCTTAACTATCTATGCTTTTTTGTTAAAGAATAAATATATAAACAAATAAGTAAATTGTAAAAAATATAAATTTACATAAAGACCATTGAAAAATTATCAAACTGAAGGACTGGGATTTTTTCCACTTCATAAATCTTTCCTTCAAAGGTTTCAAAGAAGAGATTTGATGAAAAAAAATCATTTTATCAAATATTCCGACTCATTCATTTTTTAATTGGAAATAACTACATGGAAGTAAATTTTTCTCTAGCCTTGTTCAAAAAATTGTTGAAAACCAATACCATAATTTTCAAGTAAACAATTATTTTTAAAATCATCTTCTCAAATCATATGATTGCCATAGTTATTTCATAAAGTGATATGGAAAAAATATTGTTCATTCCATTTTCCCTTTGTTTAATGAACGATTTGGTATACCTAAACCAGACGTGAACTAAAAAACATTACGGAAAATAAAATAAGCTTTTGAAACGACACATATAATAATAAGTAGTGCAAATAAGCAAAATAAATTAAATGTTATTGAAATATTTTATGTTGGACGGGTGAAAACCTATTGAGAAGTAGGTGATAAAGATGTGACAAAAACTACCACGCTTTGCATCCAAACATCCCATATGGAAGGAAAAGCTCATAAAATAAATGCTGATATTTAAAAGTAACAATTTCAATGTGTTCATGTATGACATGCTCAGATTAATAGTGTAAACATGGAATGGCAACATTATCTCATTATCTGCCCGTTAAAAATTTTTGCATTCTTCGACTCCGCCCACATTGCCGATAGTTATTGGTGTAGCTAGCGCAAAAAATGCATATTTGTTGCACAATGAAGTTTGCAGCTCAGGACGAAGTCAGCAAGTGCAACAAATATGCTTTTTGCAAGTGTTGCACACGACATTTTTTTACGATCCAAATAATATAATATATGTTTTTATATCACATTTTATTAGAGTTTTTTGCAATAAGTGTAGGTAGCTACAACAAAAATTGGATACTAATTTTACTTTTTTGAGTTGATTTAGATTTTAATTTCGCAGTTAGAGCAATTTACATTCGTTAGTGATGGACAAACTTAATTTCTACTGATTTTTTGAAATATTGGAACACTCGTTTCTAAGTAATCTGTTTTAACAAATTACTAAGAAACTCGTTTTTCCGGAAAAATTGAATGCACTAGGGATATTACCCCCGAAAAATTTCCGGAGTAAAAATATTCAACATGTTCAATATTCTCCAGACAAAATTTTATAATGTGCGCTAGAATCAGCGCAGAACCGCATGATCGGTTTGTTTGACATTACACTCATTAATTGCCTTAAGAAATTTATAAACTAACCAACAACAAATTTCGGCAACATCTAATATTACAAATTCTTTTTTTTCACTATTTCTAAAAAGAAAATAAATCTGTTATTATTGAAAATAAATAATATTAGGTTAATAAAAGTGGGTTTGTTTACTTCTTCTTCTTGTAAATTACAACAATGGCCAACTGTTTGCTACGTTTTCTAGGAGTTTTAAAGGTTAATCTGCAACTGGCATACATCAGCCGTAACAAAATAACCCATCTGCGCATGCGTATCGTATGAATTACTCTGAAAATTTTTGGAAGATTTATTGCCCGTGTAATACAGATTTCTAGAAACTATTATAAAATTTTTGAAGAAATTTCTGGCATAATTTTTGTGTTAAATTTCTGAGTAATTTTCGGCATAATTATTTGCAATGTAATACGGCTCTAAGTACAGAAAATATTCCAGCTTTTATTTATTAATAAATTGTTTTATGTGCTATGTTCTCCATCAACTGTAGTAAACTTTTACCAGTGTTATCTTTCAGACGGTCAGTTCCCAGTTTTTAATAATCAAAATCTTCATTAACTGGACCATTTTTTCAAATGAAACGTTACTGAAGTACTAAACTCTGAGTTTGATTGATTTAAAAATGCTAATTTCCGGTTTAATTGTATTTCAGATGTGAAGGACATTATTTTCGTATGCAGAAAATGTTTTCACATACCAGAGAAATTATTAGTATTTCACGTATTTTATGACACTGAAATAGATTCAATGAGTGATTTTTGTCGGAAGCTCTATAAAGTTCTAACAGAAAATATAAGACCAGAATTTTTCACAATTACAGGCAGAACATTCCAAGTTAATCGATCGTAAGTACCAGACCTTTATCTAAACCAAAACAATTCGCGATGTCTACTATGTATGATATTTCAATCATCTCACAAATTTATAAAGTTGTTTTATATAGTAGAAAGAAGTGGAATGTTATAAATATTCAGTGTTTCTTTGTTTCACCTACTTTTCATCTCTGCTGCATGAGAACTATAGCTTTTGAACTCTAATAGAGCTGAAAAATTCAGGTTAGTCACACGATTATAAACCTCTTCTTCCTACAATTCGTAATTGCTAGATAAAATTTTGTGATAACACCAGTCACAACTGGTTAATAAATATAGTGCCTATTTAAATTTAAAACGATAAATAAATGGCCTTATGATCATAATCCATGTGCAAAAAAACAACAAAATATGGGAAATATTTGTTATTTGGAAGAAGCTTTACTCCAGTATTGTTTTAAACATCTATCAGTGTAGTTGGTTGGATGCTGTTTTGCAGAATAGTCCTGGTAGTATTTGTTCAACTCCATTTACTTTACTATATTCACTACTTAGTTGTATATCATAAGTAATCATAGATTCGATGTCCGTTCAATCAGACGGAGGAAGACCCCCGCTCAAGATGATCCATTTGATAATAAAAAATGGAAGTCGAAACAAAACAATACAATTTAGACAACAAACATTGGTTTTTTTGAAGTGAAAACTTCTTTAGGTGCGTTGTACAGTTTTTTTGGACAAGAAAAAACATTGAACTCGAGACATCGTCAAGCATCATGGTCAGGCGTCATCGTCAGGCTTTCCATGTTATGCAACACACAACATGGCATATGATAAAATTTCATTTTGGTGTGAAATTTCCATTTACCATGAAAGTACCATACGATTTTTAAAAAGGAAACATTTATTTGCAAAAATTTCTATCTACCTTTAACAATACAAATTTTGGAAATAATATTGTTTTTTTTTTGTTCACACTTAAAGAGGTTACCTACATAAACAAGGAGAGTGACAAATGCTATGAATAAATACACTGTGAAACATAACATACATACAAATTATAAAAATATAACATTCAGACATCGAACCAACATAATGTGTATGAGGTAACCATAATTTCTTTAGAAAGTAGATGTTCACATCAGCATAGAGTTGGTAGGTACTTTTACTGAGATCTCATTCATTGATTATGAATGATCTAATTTTCCTTGCTCCACATATGAAACGATATATTCGTATTAGCGTAAGCGAATCTTGATAAGATTTTCGAACGAAATGATATTGTTTATATCCCGACATTTTCCAATCGTAAGAAATGTGTTGTTGTGGAAGTTGATACGTTTTTAGATGAAACGTATATTTTAGAAAACATAAAATCTGGAAAAAAGAGCAATTAAAGTAAAAAGAATGAAACGTAAAATTATTGACTGTGATGAAGAAGTACAATTTGTTTACAAATAAATGTTAGTTATCACTTTTTCAAGAACTGTTTCACCAAAATTTGTGAAAATTGATATAGTGTGATTCCCAGTTGAACCTTATATTTTATTAGTATTGGTCCAGTGCTGTTAATGTCTGCGATAGGGACTGCTATGATAAATTGATGAAGATTATAATTTCTCTCCAACCAACCTACATAATATCATAAATAATTAAGGGTGGATTCATGTGAGCAAAAATTAAAACAGATTCATTTAAAACTAAAACTAACAACATTAAACCATAAAATGTAATGTAGACTCACCGGTAGAATTAACCGCCCGCCCATTTATTTTTATTTATCTCCAAGATTTTCGGAGGATTTCGTCACTTTTTGACATTAATTGATATGACGTGACGAAGACCAGCTCCAAACAGATCAGGGCAAGAGTGGGTAACACTCGTTACTAAAGTGAATTTTGTTAATAACAATACTTTTTTGTCGATAAATTTCATGTATTGCTCATCTTATTCAAAAAGATAAAAATTTTCAAAAACTGTTTTTCTTTTATATTCTAAAATTAAACAAAAACTTTCATTTGATTGGTATTTGTTTGCTTTTTCAAGAAGAAGAAAAAATAAAAAAAAATAAAAATTACAAATATCTCCAACTAAACAATAAAACATTGGGTGGGCAGTTAATTCTGCCGGTGAGTGTAGATGATCAATGTTCATGCACGAGATTTAAATTAAAACTAAGAAAGATGGGCAAATTTCAACTAAGAAATAAATGTCTTCCATGAAATCGACACAACGCATGCATCAAGCCATGACCATAGATCACCTATACTTTTTAGGATTGTCCTTTCTCTTTGGTCACCCGCTCAGGTTGGAAATTATCTCAATAGAGCTGAACAAAATGAAGTAAAACGAACACAGCAAATGTGAGAATTGTGCTCCTTTCCTTCTAATCTCAACTTTACTACTTTTGCATCTTCCATTTTTTTATGGTGAATTACAAAAACCAGGCAAGAGCCAAAGTTACCTATTAGCTCTAAGGCACCATAAAGTCAAATTATGACATCGCGGAGAACATAAGTTTTCCAGTTTGATTTGTATGTGTAAAAGCCTACTTTGGATAGAAATTGTGAAAACCCAAAATATTTTCCAAATCATTCAGGTGTTTCCAGACTTTACGCATACTTTCTAAGAGAGTGTAGTCCTGAAAAGTGATTATCTCGGATGGTAACATCTGTGATTTTTGGTCTCATATCAAGTAATGCTTTTTAAATATACTCTTTTACAGATCCATGGAAATATCCAAGAGGAAACAGATAACAAAGGGATATATGCCAACACAGCCTATGGAGTATCCTAAATTTGGAAATATTGGACATATTTCAACAGAAATACCGACAGTTAGTGTGGATTTCGAAGCAAAGCTACTTAGTTTAATATTAATGTACAGATATATAACCGAAAACGGTACTATAGAAAAGTCGAGTGATTATTACATATATCGCATTGATAACATAACAATATATTTCAGTATGTATAACAAAGGAGACGAATACGAAATTACCGAAATTTTAAATAATTTCATGGACCGACTTAAGCTTGACCGTTCGTCTAATAAAATTATGTTTTTGACAAATCGCCCACTGGATAATATGTCATTCTCAAAACATGATCACTTCAACAATCTTTTTAGTTCTTGTGAATTATGCCAAATTGGGGATATCAATTTTTTCCCTCCTCTAAAATCTTTACGAAATAAGCAATGTTATCAGCTATGTAACGGTACTACAAAAAGCGTACTTCCACATCCGTATGATTTACTGCACATAATTTCGGTACACGAACAAGAATTAACTAAAGAGCTAAGCAATTTGATGGAACGAACCTATAATTTGTCCAAAGATCTATTAATACCATTTGCTAGAAATATATCTTTGGATAATTCAACTCCTCTTACATTCCAAGAGATCAAAAAAAAAATATCACATATAGTTGAGAGAACTAAAGCATTGAAATACAATAAAAGTCCTGAGGTAGATTATCAAATTAAAATGCTAAAATTATTTGTGTTAGTCGGATCTTTAAATAGTACTAATATCAAATTAATAAGGCCTGTCGACGATAATGTGTGTTGTTCAAATATCATATGTAGAACGGCCAAAGAAACGATTTTATTGCAAACAATGTGTGCATCGGAAAATATTAAAATAACACCTGAGCAATTTTTTCCTAATTATTGCAAGTTTGGTAATTTTAGCGTATACAAGTTTTTGAAACAATTTAGCGAAATGGATCATCGATTATTTAGAATAAACACAAAAATCGATTATGCATTATTCTGTACAAATGCTTGTATAGCTTTAGAAGATATCAATTTGTTTATTGAAAACCAATTTTTCATAAAGATCGACGAATGCATAACAGAAACTGAATTACCAATCGAATTTTTTAAATATTTAAAGCACGCAAAATTTTATATGTTCGACCCTAATTGTGTGAATGAGTTATCAACAATTTTATCAAATCGTATTGAAATCCCGAATGTATCCATACGAAAATTTCTAAGTGCATTCAGATTAATTTCGATAGACGAAGAAGAATTAGTTGAAAAGTTATCTGAATTATCGCAAATTACCAATTTCGATTCATCTTCACCGACAAACATTCTGTTTGATGTACTTTTCAATAAACTTCCAAAAATTTCAATTGAAAATTATATTAGCTGCAAAAACGTTTTAACGTACGCGAATGTTATGAATAGAAGCCAAAATTATTTGAATTATATTCCGGATCAACTCAAAATAAAATTTTTTATCACCAGCAAATTAAAACATACGATCGTTAAAATAAGCAGCAAATTTACTTACCCACTTCATCTTCTTAAAATCCAACAGCAATTACTTGAAAAGGGAATAAATGAATATAATACGCTATTTTTAAATCCTGAAGATTCACCAACTGAATTTAATGCATTTTTTTCTACTTATAACGACATGAAATTCGCAGCAATTGTTATCCCCCTGTTCGGAAAAAATTACGATATCGTAAAATTGAAGAAATTCGTTGACGATCATAGAGAAACCGAAAAAATAATTGTTTTTTTCACTGACACTTGGAATTTGAAAAAAGAATTATCATACTTTGATGAAATCGAGGAAACCATTTTATTTAATAATTTAACACCATCCACCAGGGAATATATTCTACAGAAAAAAATTTTATTCAACGGTAAAAATGTTTCTATTAAAAAATTAGTAGGATCCAGCTTGGATATTTTTGAAAAAAATTTGGATGAAACAACATTATTGAACATTCTTAGTACTCAAGAAATTATAATAAATTCTTCACATAAAACGGAAGGTACAATGTTTAAAATTGAAAGATTATTTAGAAAAAGAAAAAAGGTGTTGTCAGAAAAAGAATTAGCCGAAGTTATCACCACGCAATCCAACAAAAAAATCATACTTTTACTCGGCGATTTTGGTACAGGAAAAACTACAGTACTTTTTAGACTAGAACAGTTGTTATGGAAAACAAATTTTTGGGTAATAAGATTTAACTTCTCAGATTTCCTGAAATTATTTAACAAAAAAGAGTCACGATATCCGCAATTGGAACAATTAAAATATTTCATTGAGAACGGACTGGAAAAAATAATTTTCAATCTCCCAAACAAAGTTATTTTGTTGATCGACGAAATTGACAAAATATTTTTGTTTTATCCCAAACTGTCTTTAAATTGTTTACTTGATATGGTTAGTAAAAACAATATTATTAAAATCGTCATCACTTGTAGGCAATATTTGGCAAAGGAAATTGCAAGTATTGCCAAAACAGACAGTTATATTCTACAACCGATATCGAAGCAGGACGTATTTTATAATTTAGAAAACAAAGAGTATGGAAAGTATGTGAACAAGTTTATGACAAATATGAACATATCAACAATCCCGATTAACGCAACATGCGAATATTTCACTATGTACCAAAAGAAAAATACACTTTATGATATTTTTATTAGCGAACGTAATAAGAAAAGATTAAGGTTAGATTTTGTTGATAGCAGCGTTTTGGTATTGGCATTAACAAACGAAATATTCATTAAGTTAGTTAATGAGAATATACGACAAAGTTCTTTCAATACTTCTAAATTAGATATGGAGGTATTTTTCAAATTAGGACCGTTGATTAACACTGAAAAACAACAAATCTTATATCGTACATTTGCTGAATCTTATTTTGCCAAACACGTATGCCATTTACTGAAAACCGATAACCTCTCTCTATTTTTCGTAAAATTTTTAATCAAACATATTTTTCTCAACTCAAACTATTGCGGAAACGTTCAAAAATTCATAAATGCCTATTTGGAAAATACATCAGTTTCAAAAACAGTTCAAATAACCATCGGTCATTTAATTCGCGATATCAAAAATATCGAGATCATAAAATTGGCCGAAAATGAATTAAACAATATTTTAAAGCTATTATTGAAACCATGCAATAAATGTCGAATTAACGTTAAAGATAAGAATATATTGAAATATTTAATTGAAAATAAGCACCACCTTCCAAACGATATCTTGGATTTAGCTATAGAAAACAATTTAATCAATACCGTATTATTAATTAAAGATCAAGTCAGTGATTGGGGTAATACTTCTTTACATCTGGCTGTACGTAAAAACCGACCATTAATAGTTAAATTGCTTCTAGATAATGGTAACGATGTTGACTTGACAAATTTTTTCGGTGAAACTCCCACAGATATAGCTGTAACGGAATCTAATTTCAAAATAGCGAAACTACTACACCAGAGATCACCAAAAAATAAAAAGTACGTTAGTGGATTGCTCGAGTTATCTATAAAGTATAATTCTAAAAATATGGTAACTTCACTTCTAAAAGATATTAGCACTAATACCGAACTTTTTCCACTGTTTACAGCTTTGACAAATAATAATAGTGAGATATCAGACTTAATCGATCATTATAGCGAAAGTTTAAATCAAAACGAGTCTCTTGTTCATTTGGCAGTGCAAAATAATTCGCTCACTCAATTAAAACGATTAACAGCAGCTAATTGTCCTATAAATACAAAAGACATTAACGGAGATACCTCTCTTCATATAGCGGTTAAGAAGAACTGCATAAAAATTGTTAAATATTTGGTTGAAAATTTGAAAATAAAATCAATCGAGGATATAACCAATGCTGAGCACGAGACTCCGTTACATCTGGCGGTAAAGAACAATTCAATCGAAATGGTAGAATTATTAATAAACAAAATTCCAAATCTAACCGATATTAATGGTGATACAGCTCTGCATCTAGCTGTAAAGATACGATCGTTAGAGCTAGTATCTTTGTTCATTAAGCACGGTCATGATACTTCCATAGCCAATAATGCTGGAAAAACCCCATTGCATTTATCTGCGGAGAATGGTGGCAAAAAAATTACTAAAATGCTGTTGGAGAATATTTTGAAGAGGAATATTATTTATGACTTTGACCACACTTTTCAAAATTTCCCAATAAATGAAATATAGGACTGATTTACACCGATCATTTGATGAAGTTCGATATTTGACAATGGAAGAAATGTAGACAGTACCTATATCGGAATGAGGACCAGCTTAATAGCTAAGCTGTACAATTTTTGTGATAAAAATTTTTTAAAGCCACACATTTATACTCCTCAGAATATCTTAAAAATAACTTGGAGACTATGTTTCAAAAAGTAGGTAGATATCTTTTTTTATGAAGCATCTTGTATTTAAAAAAGTGTTTGCTGTACTAAAATTTTTGTCGTTTTGGAGATAAACAGGCTTCATCAAAATTGTAAGGGATTGGAATAATTAAAATTTCTCATGGTTAATAAATATTTTAGCGAATTATATATTGTCTATTCTGGTCCAATACATATGCATTCTATCTGACAGTAGCAAAATTCCAAATAAGTACAAGAAATATTCATGGCTGGTAAAAAACAGATCCGAGTTATTTTTGACGTTCTCATTTGAAGTGAAGATTTTACGGTCTAAGGGCCAGTTGTTCACTGGAGGTTTAATTCGCTGATTCAATGGATATATTGTGGTGACAGTCACTGAGACCTAGAAGATCTATTGTGCCCCCTGCTTACTTCTACTTAGTTGTTGAGGAAAGTGTCAGAGACTAGGATCTCCTATTTTCAGGAGGAGTTTTAGGATATCTGCAGGCTTTAACTTGACTAAATTTCCCTCTTCTATCCAGTAATCTCCTAGGTGTTGTGACCTAGGATTCTGAATTGCTATGCACTTCGCAAGTATGTGGATGGAGGTTTCTGCTTCCATGCCACATAATCTACATTCTTCTTCCTCCAGTATTTTGAGCTTTTTCAGGCGACAGGATCCATGTTAAACCTCTCAGTCCAGTTTTTTTTTACTTATGCATTCGTTTGATCTCAATGGGTTGTAGTCACACAAAAGAATCTTCCATTGTCTAAGTCCTACTAAATCTTTCCAATGGTCAGATCTTCTCTTTTTCCTGCTATTGTTCTCGCTTAGTTCATTCGCCTAGGCATTCCTACAGCATTCTGGAACTGATTACACAAGAGCTCAGCACTTTAATAGCTGCTTGACTATCCGACATTAAAATCCTGAGCCTTGTATATTATTTGTCAATATTGAACTGGTCACACTTTTTTGTGGCGTGAATTTCCGCTTGAAAGTTACTTGGGGTTTTTCCCAAGCTTTCAGAGTGTTTGGTTCCTGGCCCGTACAACTCCTATCCCAGTTCCTTCTATTACTTTTGGGTCGTATGCGTATCATTGGATGGCACTCTTTCCAAGTCTGGTAATGGTATTTGGATCCCATTCCTTTGTGTTGGTCAATTCCGTAAGGAATTTCTTTGAAAAGTTATGCTTTCTCATCATACCATCTTGTGACATGTCCCAGGTTTTCTGATTTCTAAGAAGTGAGGAGTTGGTTTTTTTAATAATTCCCCCTCTACTTAGTCTGTATCTTTTTCTTTCTGCAACAGTTTCTACTACCATATGTAGTGGTGTGAGGTTGATAATCACTTCTATGACTGCCGTCGGGCACGTTCTCATTGCTCCTGTAATGTATATACAAGCTAGTCTTTGAATTTTGGAGAGGTTTTCTATCGTGTTCAATAGGCTAGCTCTACTACTCCACGCAATGGCTTCATAAGTAATAATAATTGGCAGTGTACATCCAGCTTAGGATTTTAGGATTACAGCCACAATTTCTCCTGCCAGATTCGTTTGTATATAATCTTCTTTTCGTGTTTGCTCCACAGGAGTTTAATGTCTAGAGTCAAACCTAGATCCACATTAATGAGGATGCTACTCCTTCCTGTGGACATCCTCTGGTTCTACAGCGAGACAAATTATTTGCTCGTCCTCGTATCTGCTACTTTAGTGGTGAGCATTTCCAACATTCATTTGGATGTTGTGCTCTTGCTACACCTCTTCTATTTAATGTTTCCTTTCTTGAAAAATATCCAAACACAATAAGTTTTCTATGAAGAATAAGGGGAGATAATCATGGCTTTCGCACTTCCTGGAGAGATTGTAATATACTTTGTCGCACTGCAATAGCTAACTGGTAGAACTGAGCAATTGCAGACACATAAAAGTTAATGTGCCTGTTTACACAAAATAGTACCATTATTGTGTCATCAGCTTCAATAACTGGCCTTCCAGAACTTGCTGCATCCCAATATACTAATATAAATTAATGGAAATTTTAATAGGTTATGTAAAAGCTGTTGCAAAGATTAAAATGGACCGAGGCGTTATAGGTGTGTAAGATTAACACAACCAGCATAACAGAATAAAATAGTGAAAATGACATATAATATGAGATGGGGTTTACTGGAATGCATTCATTATAATGTTTCAAAAAAACATACATAAAACATTGTACTGTTGATCGAATTAATTACTTGAATATTGACTGATATAGTTCAAAATAATATAAAAACATTTTTCACAAATTTTCAAAACAATCATATGTGAATAAATATTTGAAACGAACAAATTTTGTTTTGTTTTTTAATCATTCCACACAAATTACGATCATGCGTTTGAGAATTTATGGTAGTCTTACTTAACTTTGGTACCCACATTCGTTGGAGATGTATGTTATGAATATACCTACATATCACATAAAAAATATTCATGCGTATACAGAAAATAGAATATATAAATATCCAGTAATGGATGTACATTACTGTTTGTTTAATGTATATGCATTGCATACATATATTAGGATGTATATACACATAGTAAAGTACTATGTACAATTTTTATATAGGTACATATACATAATACATTGGCAACATTGCTGTAAAATTTTACCAGCCTATGACCATAATAGGTTGATTAACAGATATTTTTGGATTACGGATGCAATTCGACGGTTGCCTTTTTTCGTTCAGGTTGTAACGCGTTTACTACCTCTACACGTCACTATGGACACCCTTGATGTTAAATAATTAATCGGAATGCTCGGGCGCCAGATTTTTATCGTGGTTTGCTCCACGGCCCCTTGACACTTATCGTCAAGAGTTCCAGATAGCCTCAGATGGAGGTTACGGCGAATTCCAGGGGTCTTGTTGAGCTATTTTAACTACTAATTACCAAATTGCTATTACTACTCTGTGGTCGATTTTATGGATACTTCTCCAGGTACGAGTAAGAGAAAACGGGGAAAAGAACGTAGCGGACGTAACGGTCAGAGCCGGCAAGGTTATCAACACAACGGAAAACTACTATTGTTACACGAGCCGAAAATGATTTAAATTTGCTGGGTAATCAAACAAATTATGGCTAGGCCACTTCCAAGTCTGATTAGCCCTTGAATTTAAAGAAAACCGGCAAACCGTTATTCCAACGAGTTTAAAAAAAATTATAAAAGGATTGTATCACGGAGCTGAAAACGATTTAAATCTGCCGGGTAATCAAACAAATTATGGCTAGGCCACTTCCAGGTCTGATTATCCCTTGAATCTAAAATAAACCGGCAAACTATGATTTCAAAAAAAAAATTATAAAAGAATTGTACCACGGTAATGGGAAGAAACGACTTAAACCTGCCGGGTAATCAAACAAATTATGGCTAGGCCACTTCCAAGTCTGATTATCCCTTGAATCTAAAATAAACCGGCAAACTATGATCTCAAAAAAAAATTATAAAAGAATTGCAGCACGGTAATGGAAAGAAACGATTTAAATCTGCCAGGTTATCAAACAAATTATGGCTAGGCCACTTCCAAGTCTGATTATCCCTTGAATTTAAATAAACCGGCAAACTATGATCTCAAAAAAACATTATAAAAGAATTGCAGCACGGTAATGGAAAGAAACGATTTAAATCTGCCAGGTAATCAAACAAATTATGGCTAGGCCACTTCCAAGTCTGATTATCCCTTGAATCTAAAATAAACCGGCAAACTATGATCTCAAAAAAAAATTATAAAAGAATTGCAGCACGGTAATGGAAAGAAACGATTTAAATCTGCCAGGTTATCAAACAAATTATGGCTAGGCCACTTCCAAGTCTGATTATCCCTTGAATTTAAATAAACCGGCAAACTATGATCTCAAAAAAACATTATAAAAGAATTGCAGCACGGTAATGGAAAGAAACGATTTAAATCTGCCAGGTAATCAAACAAATTATGGCTAGGCCACTTCCAAGTCTGATTATCCCTTGAATCTTAATAAACCGGCAAACTATTATTTCAAAAAAAAATGTACCCGAATTTTGACACACAGAGTAGAAACAAAATAAACCGGAATAAAATGAAAATGCCCTAATTCACATTAATATTAAGTGTATATTAACGAACTGTGAAGAAAAAATTGGAAACTTAATATAGAACCGGAGAACAAGAAAATATTCACGGTGGTAATAAAATAAAATTCTACGGCAAATCTCCTTCAACTATAAATTTTTATTCTTAAAACTATTAGAACAATAAATAAATAAACTTCTTCGACAAAAAACGGAAAGGAAAATTTTCCAGTTAAAAATTTACGCTGCGTAAACTATCTCAACGGCGGTACGACAATTTCGAATTTTTAAGTGTATTACTAAAATATTTTTACCTTTCAAAATCACACATTTTATCCCGGAGTTCACACTTTCCAATACTCCGGACACTATTTTCACGAAAAAAAACACTCGGAAGCTCGGTTCGGTTACGGTCTCTTCTCTCTACTCTCATATGATTACTTTCCAGAAAATTCCAAAATCCTCATTTTTATATTCTCATTATAGGTGTTAAACTTTATTTATGTTTAACAAAAAGTTTGCCATATACTGAATGTCTTTCGGAATTAATTCAAAGGTATATATACCAGACGTCCTTTTCGGTTAGAAAATTTTAAATTTTTGAAACTACTAAATTTTATAGAATTTGAAATCGTGTACCTCCGGACTAATGATTAAAAATATAACGGTAATAAAAAAAAATCTATTCGGAAAGTAAGTAACGAGTTATATAGTTACGGAAAAAAAATAAAATTAAACCTTAAATGGGTGACAACAAAAATAACTCGTTACACACCCCCTTTTCTTCGGTAAAAAAAATTAATGAACGAAAGTGCAACTTTCGGTCATTAAATTTTTTCCACATTACATCTCAATATCTATATACAGAAAACAAAAATACTAAATGTCCAGTTACCGGAGATCCAGGATGTAGCGGCCTCTTTACATGGAACGTCGTCGTCGGATGGATGGGTCTGGAAGGCGAGGTCCTCTTCCACGGTGTAACGCGTTTACCTCGTACACGTGGTTGCTACCACCCGAACACGTCACTATGGACACCCTTGATGCTAATTTACGGTTTAAAGCTCGGGCGCCAGATTTTTAACGTGGTTTGCTCCACGGCCCCTTGACCCTTAGTGTCAAGAGTTCCGGATAGCCTCAGATGGAGGTTACGGCGAATTCCAGGGGTCTGGTTGAATTTTACTTTAACGGATTGTATACAATTCGGACAAGCCGAATATCGGTACTCCAAGTATTGAGTTACGGAAAGTCTTCGGTTTATTAATACTCTGTGGTCTATTTGGTTTATATATCTATAATGACAGTCAAAATATCGGGAAAACTAAAGTAACGGACGTAACGGTCACAGCCGGTCAAGTTATCAAATACGGTACAAATCTGCTGGGTAACTGAACAAGTTATGGCTTAGCCTCTTCCAAGTTCGATAAACCCTTTGGATTTGAAAGAAATACAGAAACTAATCTTTGGGACAATAAAAAACCTATTGGACCACGAAACGGCGAAATAACGTTTTAAATCTGCCGGTAAATCGAACAAGTTATGGCTTAGCCTCTTCCAAGTTCGATAAACCCTTTGGATTTAAAATAAATACAGATAACTAGTTTTTGGATAACAAAAAAAACTATTGAACCACGGGACGGCGAAAGAACGGTTTAAATCTGCCGGTAAATCAAACAAGTTATGGCTTATCCTCTTCCAAGTTCGATAAACCCTTTGGATTTAAAATAAATACCGGTAACTAGATTTTAGATAACAAAAAACTATTGGACCACGAGGCGGCGAAAGAACGTTTTAAATCTGCCGGTAAATCGAACAAGTTATGGCTTAGCCTCTTCCAAGTTCGATATAACCTTTGGATTTTATAATAAATACCGGTAACTAGTTTTTAGATAACAAAAAAAAAACTATTGGACCACGAGGCGGCGAAAGAACGGTTTAAATCTGCCGGTAAATCAAACAAGTTATGGCTTAGCCTCTTCCAAGTTCGATATAACCTTTGGATTTAAAAGAAATACGAAAGAAAAAAAAATATTATAAACTACTATTCCCGGAATAAATTTCACGAGTTTAAAAGGTACCTAATTATCGACACACAGAGTAAAAATATCAAGGCCAGAATAAAGTTAAAATATATCACTAACCATACCAGTTTTAATTACCTATGTATAAAAACTGCAGCAACTAAAATCATAAAGCCACCAGAGAGCCGGATTATAATAATTCAATCAATTACTAATTAATGTTAAACGCTGTGATACAAAAAAAAATTAAAAGCCAACTATACTTCAACTACAAATCTTTATTTAAAATAAAGAAAGAAACAATAAAAAAAACTTGTCACTCAACATACCCCGGTATAAGAACTGGTAGTTAAAATTTTCCAAGAAAATATCTACAAAACTTAATATTAAAGCGGCGTTACGGAAAGTTTTCGAATATATTCGTATCGGAAACTGTATATTTATTTCAATTCACAATCTAAATTTTGTAGCCAGAAATAATCACAAAATAATTTTATCTCTATGCATAAAAAACCCTGGTCATAAAGAAAAATCAAAACAATAAAATATTTACGGAATATCAATCGGCGGTACGGAAATTCTTCGTATAGTATTATTATCAAAACTATATTACCTTCAAAACTATTTCTTAGAGTCCGGAGTCGCACAAACGGTAAACTGCTTACGGGCACTTGACAACTTAACTTTTAATTTCTCGGTTTTAAGAAGCACAGATCAGAGAGCGTTCTATCAATTGTTTCCAAATTTATATCCTCGTTTCTACTCCCATTTCGGCACTATCGGTTGTTAAATTTTATTTTTCAGCAAAAAGTTTCATGTATACTAATTGTCTTTCTGAATTAATTAAAGTTCATATATACCGAATGTCCCTACGGTTTTAAAAAAAATTTGAACATCGGAAACGACTAAAGTTTTAAGGTAGAATTCGAATTTGCGTACCTCCGGACTAATAAAAAAAATACATTATATAACTACGTATATATAAAGAGAAACAAATAAATACGGTAACAGAAAAGGCGGTAAAGTATGTAACGAGTTATATGAAACCCAATATAAAATACAAAAAAAACGTTACGGCAAAATGAAAAAAAAAAAAACTTTATTCCGTGCTCAAAAAAAATAACTCGTTACACACCCCCCTTTCTTCGAGAAAAAAAAAATGAATGGACGAAACACAACTTTCGTTTCATTCCATTTTTTTTTTTAACATAATTGTAAGCAAATAACTCTCCCAATATCTAATAATAATAAAGAAAATGAAATGGCAAAACTGAAATTTTTGGAGTTCCTTACGATCGGGAACGTTGGCATCGGTTGGGTTGGCCCGGAAGGCGAGGTCCTCTTCCCCGGGTTGACTGCCGGCGATATGACCTGGCGTGGCGTCTGGATACTTCCAGTGCGGTTCGGGGATGTTCAGGGCCGATGCTGCATTGTACGGCGGCGTCCTGCGTTCGTCGGGGTTGGTTGTCCTTAGCGGCCAGGTGAACTTGGACCGCCATCGATCGGGTACGGGGTGGTGTTTGGCCACAGGGGCATTCCCTGGACATCAGGCCAACTTGCCCGCAACGGGAACAAAATAAAACATACGGTCGGCTGCAGGTCTCACGGCGGTGACCCGTTGTTCCACATCTCCAGCAGAGATCATCCATTAGGGTGGTGAACTTTCTAGGTTCCATCTTCTTGCACGGCATGCCGGTCTCTGGGGGTTTTTGATGTGACGGTTTGTACTGTTGACATTGCAGACATCTCCTTACGTACTTGGTGATGTCTCGAAACATACCAGGCCAATAGTACGACCTGGCAATACGGGTGATAGTATTAGAGATTCCCAAATGTCTGGCGATTGGAGCATCATGGTTTTCTTGAAGGATTCGGGTTCGGTCGGGTTTTGCTATGCACAGTTTCCATGGATCGGGCATTTCTGGTTCCCTGAAATCGTTGATTTCCCAGAAATGACGGTATAGACGGTCTTCCTTTATGCAGTAGTCCGGAAACTTCTCTGGATCCTTCAGGACCTCTTCTTTCCTGTTCCGGTACCACGAACATTCGGCGGTTACATCGGTCAGACAGAGTGCCGACGGTGGATCGGTCTCGGCGGTCATTGGTAGCGGATTTCTGGACAAAGCATCAGCCACACGATTTAGAGCACCTTTACGGTACTGTATCTCGAAATCATACTGTTGTAGAAAAACACTCCACCTCGCTAGACGTCCGGACGGACTAGATATGGAATGCAGCCATCTAAGAGATTGATGATCGGTAACAACCGTGAAATGGTAGCCCTCTAAATAAGGACGCATCTTTTCAATCCCCCAGACAATGGCAAGACACTCTTTCTCGGTGACGGAGTAGTTTTTCTCGGTAGGACTCAGGGTGCGACTTGCATACGCTACCACGTGCTCGTGGCCATCTTTCTGTTGGGTAAGGGCTATTCCCAAACCATATTCGGAGGCATCGGTCTGCAGAGTGAACGGTACGGTAAAATCTGGACAGCTTAAAACGGGTGCTTCCGACAGACAGGTTTTGATTTTAGCGAAAGCGGCTTCTTGCTCTTCAGCCCACTTCCATCGCTGGGATTTGCGGAGTAATTTCGTTAGCGGAAGTACCTTTTCTGAAAAGGAAGGCACAAATCTCCTATACCAGGAGGCAACTCCCAAGAATCTTCTCAGTTCTCGGATATTTCTTGGTGCTGTAAATTTTATTATACTCTCGACCTTTTCTGGATCGGTACGGATTCCATCTCCAGTAATTACATGGCCTAAGTATTTCATGGACGGTAGACAGAAATGACACTTCTCCGGATGGAGTTTTAGCTGTGCCCCTCGTAGTCGGCGGAACACTTCGGACAGATTTCCCAGGTGTTGATCGAACGTTTCCCCCAGAACGATAATGTCATCCAGATACGCAAAAGCGTATGGATCTAGATCTGGACCTATTAATCTATCAACCAGTCTCTGGAAGGTAGCAGGTGCGGAATGTAAACCAAACGGAAGAACCGTGAATTGAAACAATCCACGTCCCGGTGCGGTGAATGCGGTAATGGGTTTACTTTCGGGCGTTAACGGAACCTGCCAATATCCACTCTTCAAATCTAAACTGGAAATATACTTGGCTTTCCGCAGTTTATCCAGTATAGCGTTAATAAAAGGGAGAGGGTAAGCATCCTTCATTGTTACCTCGTTAACTTTTCGGAAATCGATACAAAAACGGTTTTTTCCATCTTTCTTCTTTACAATGACTATCGGAGAACTCCACGGACTTGTAGAGGGTTCGATAACTCCCTCTGCCAACATGGCGTCTATTTCAGTATTGCAGATTTTCTGCATTTTCGGATTCTGGGGTCGGTATCTTTGTTTAATCGGACGGGGTTGCAGCAATCGGATTTCATGCTCAACTAGTGTCGTCGGACCTCGTAAGGATTCAAATTTCGGTAACTCTTGGTCTAGGAAGGTGTTTAATCTGTCTGTCTGTTCTTTTGATAAATTACTTTCGGTAAGCGGAACTATGGTTTCCAACGGACAGCCTATACAAACATACTTTTCGTCATCCCCTAAATCTTCCAGGGAGAACGCAGATGTTACAAAAACGGTTTGCTCCTTGTCAACCCCTAACCCCAGGGAAGACGCAGAGACTTCGGAAACAGGTTGCTCCTTGTCGACCCCTAACTCCAGGGAAGACGCAGAGACTTTAAGAACGGCTTGCTCTTTGTCAACCCCTAACACCAGGGAAGACTCAGAGACCTCAACACAAGATTTTTCTTCATAAACCCCTAACAACACCGGGGAAAATTCAGAAATTTCAACAACGGATTGCTCCTTGTCGACCCCTAACTCCAGGGAGGACGCAGAGACTTCGAAAACAGGCTGCTCCTTGTCGACCCCTAACTCCAGGGAAGACTCAGAGACTTCAAGAACGGACTGCTCTTTGTCAGGAGACGCAGAGACTTCGGAAACAGATTCTTCTTTGTCAACCTCTAAGACCCGGGAAGACGCAGATACTTTTGGAACAGCCAGATTTCCAGAACGGCGGTGTTCAGTAACAAGATGGTTGGTAGCTTCATTGCATATTATCGGTACAGCGGCACCGATTTCTTTCCTAGGCGGGTTCACGGCCTCCAATATCCCAACAGGACTGGCCAGTTGTGAACGCTTCACTAATTTATCATTTACGTAAATTTCTCCGGTTCCTAACTCCAGCCGGAAATTATACTTCTGTAGGACATCATGTCCCAATACAATGTCGGTTATCAGTCCAGGGAAATGCTCTAACGAACCCTCCATAGTGACGTCATTGATCTTCCATGTCAGCTCATAAATATCGGTGATTGAGACCAAATTTCCATTAGCTAAACGGGCGTTCGTTGCTTGACGGCCAGTAGTTTGCTTTCTTTGGGAAAATGTCTTAGCTACCTGATCACCAATATATGATTTGGCTGCCCCGGTATCTAACAAAGCATGGAATTTCTCATTTCCAATTTCGACATCCAAGTGCGGTCTGGGATCGTTCATTTCTGCCGGCGGTTCGGTATGAGAGGCAAAGATTTGCAGAAGCTGTGTCGGCCTCTCCTCGGTACAGCTTCGGTTTAGCCTCCTGCAGGAACAGTCTCTGGAAAAGACTCCTTCCTTTTGACAGCGGGTGCAGAAGATCTTACGGGAATTTTGACAGTTGTTTCGGTAATGTCCAGTCTCACCACAGCGGAAACAGGTGGGTGGTCGGGAAGATGATCCAAACGGATGATGAGTAGTATCTGGCGGGGAACGGCGAGGAGTATCGGATGACGGTGGCGGAGTATCGGTAGGTGACGGTTGGCTGGGACCGGCGGAGGGCTCTCTGGATGGACCAAGTGTCGAGTGGTGGGATCGTCTAGATCTTTGTGTATCTATCGGCTGCGGACGGGTTGGTCCACTGTGGTGGGGTACATTCTGGAGTTCCTTCCTGAGGAGCTCATATTCTCTCACCACTTGACAAAATGTGGAGAAATTCTCAAAGTCCTTTTTTCGGATTTGCAAACGGTATTCGGGCAACAGGTTACGGTACAGTCTGGCTAACTGTTGTTCGGGAGTTAGCCTTCCATGTCATCGCATCAGGGTTTGGAGTTCGGTAATGTAAGTTGCGGCGGACTCATTTCTCCTTTGTAGACGACGGCCTATCTCGGCTTCTAAGTTGTCTTCGTAATTTACGGGATAAACGAAAATTCGGAAATCGGTTTTAAAATCGGTCCAGCTGGTAAATCTGCCTCGATTATTGCGATACCATAGTGCGGGTTCGCCTGATAATAATTCCGGTAACACCGGAAGCAAATCGTCTTTCTGGACATTCTTTGCGGTACAGATTTCTTCAATTCTCTCGATAAATGCGACCGGGTCTCCACGGTTTCCAAAACATACCTTCCAGTCATGTACGTTCAGCGGAGGGTTGGCCAAAGTGGTCGGAACGGTTACGGTATCGGATTCTAATTTTTCAGTTTCTTCTTCATCAACGACACCGGATAAGTCAATATCTTCTGAGTTTCTTCTTGACATTTGCCCTTTGGTCCTAGACACAGCAGTCTCTTCTGACAAGCTTTTTAACTCAAGCCGAAAGATAACTTTTAAAATGACAAAGAACAAAATTCTAAGACTGTCAAAACAGTCCATTTCAAAAAAAATTAAAAAAAAAAAAATATCAACAGGTCAAAAATAAATATATATATATATTTATCGGTCGAGCAACAATACGCTCTGTCTCAATGCTCAATACGAAAAAAAACAAACCTACAACTCAACAATACGGACTTTAAATAAAACGGAATGATGGTCACTGTAATTCAACAATCAGCTCTCTACGGTAAAAACGAAAACGGAATTAAACGGTTCCTACTAATCAACAGTCTATTCCTTGTAATAAAACGGAATACAGCGGTTCCTGCTTATCGACAGTCAGGTCACTGCTCTAATCAACAATACGCAAGAAACAATCTAAAACGGAATCAAACGGTCACTGTTTACTCAACAAACGGGTCCCTGCTCGGGCGCCATTTTGTAACGCGTTTACCTCGTACACGTGGTTGCTACCACCCGAACACGTCACTATGGACACCCTTGATGCTAATTTACGGTTTAAAGCTCGGGCGCCAGATTTTTAACGTGGTTTGCTCCACGGCCCCTTGACCCTTAGTGTCAAGAGTTCCGGATAGCCTCAGATGGAGGTTACGGCGAATTCCAGGGGTCTGGTTGAATTTTACTTTAACGGATTGTATACAATTCGGACAAGCCGAATATCGGTACTCCAAGTATTGAGTTACGGAAAGTCTTCGGTTTATTAATACTCTGTGGTCTATTTGGTTTATATATCTATAATGACAGTCAAAATATCGGGAAAACTAAAGTAACGGACGTAACGGTCACAGCCGGTCAAGTTATCAAATACGGTACAAATCTGCTGGGTAACTGAACAAGTTATGGCTTAGCCTCTTCCAAGTTCGATAAACCCTTTGGATTTGAAAGAAATACAGAAACTAATCTTTGGGACAATAAAAAAACCTATTGGACCACGAAACGGCGAAATAACGTTTTAAATCTGCCGGTAAATCGAACAAGTTATGGCTTAGCCTCTTCCAAGTTCGATAAACCCTTTGGATTTAAAATAAATACAGATAACTAGTTTTTGGATAACAAAAAAAACTATTGAACCACGGGACGGCGAAAGAACGGTTTAAATCTGCCGGTAAATCAAGCAAGTTATGGCTTAGCCTCTTCCAAGTTCGATAAACCCTTTGGATTTAAAATAAATACCGGTAACTAGATTTTAGATAACAAAAAAACTATTGGACCACGAGGCGGCGAAAGAACGTTTTAAATCTGCCGGTAAATCGAACAAGTTATGGCTTAGCCTCTTCCAAGTTCGATATAACCTTTGGATTTTATAATATATACCGGTAACTAGTTTTTAGATAACAAAAAAAAAACTATTGGACCACGAGGCGGCGAAAGAACGGTTTAAATCTGCCGGTAAATCAAACAAGTTATGGCTTAGCCTCTTCCAAGTTCGATATAACCTTTGGATTTAAAAGAAATACGAAAGAAAAAAAAATATTATAAACTACTATTCCCGGAATAAATTTCACGAGTTTAAAAGGTACCTAATTATCGACACACAGAGTAAAAATATCAAGGCCAGAATAAAGTTAAAATATATCACTAACCATACCAGTTTTAATTACCTATGTATAAAAACTGCAGCAACTAAAATCATAAAGCCACCAGAGAGCCGGATTATAATAATTCAATCAATTACTAATTAATGTTAAACGCTGTAATACAAAAAAAAAATTAAAAGCGAACTATACTTCAACTACAAATCTTTATTTAAAATAAAGAAAGAAACAATAAAAAAAACTTGTCACTCAACATACCCCGGTATAAGAACTGGTAGTTAAAATTTTCCAAGAAAATATCTACAAAACTTAATATTAAAGCGGCGTTACGGAAAGTTTTCGAATATATTCGTATCGGAAACTGTATATTTATTTCAATTCACAATCTAAATTTTGTAGCCAGAAATAATCACAAAATAATTTTATCTCTATGCATAAAAAACCCTGGTCATAAAGAAAAATCAAAACAATAAAATATTTACGGAATATCAATCGGCGGTACGGAAATTCTTCGTATAGTATTATTATCAAAACTATATTACCTTCAAAACTATTTCTTAGAGTCCGGAGTCGCACAAACGGTAAACTGCTTACGGGCACTTGACAACTTAACTTTTAATTTCTCGGTTTTAAGAAGCACAGATCAGAGAGCGTTCTATCAATTGTTTCCAAATTTATATCCTCGTTCCTACTCCCATTTCGGCACTATCGGTTGTTAAATTTTATTTTTCAGCAAAAAGTTTCATATATACTAATTGTCTTTCTGAATTAATTAAAGTTCATATATACCGAATGTCCCTACGGTTTTAAAAAAAATTTGAACATCGGAAACGACTAAAGTTTTAAGGTAGAATTCGAATTTGCGTACCTCCGGACTAATAAAAAAAATACATTATATAACTACGTATATATAAAGAGAAACAAATAAATACGGTAACAGAAAAGGCGGTAAAGTATGTAACGAGTTATATGAAACCCAATATAAAATACAAAAAAAACGTTACGGCAAAATGAAAAAAAAAAAAACTCTATTCCGTGCTCAAAAAAAATAACTCGTTACAACGGGAAGACTGACGTCGGTATGACCTGGAGCAGCGTTCCAGGCTGAGGGAAGATCGCTCGGCATCGATGCTGCACTGGGTGGCAGAGTCCTGTGTTCGTCGGGGTTGGTTGGCACGGGCGACCAGGTGGGCTTGTACTGCCACTGATCTGATCGGATACGGGGGCCGTGTCTATCACACGGGCAATCTCGGGACATCCGGCCAACTTGTCCACAGCGGGAACAAAACAAAATGTATGGTCGGCTGCAGCTTTCCCGGCGGTGATCTGAGGTTCCACACCTCCAACAGAGGTCGTCCGTCAGAGTGATGAACTTCCTAGGTTCCTTTGATCTGCGCGGCATGTCGGTTTCTGGCGGTTGCTGTTGTATCTTCCTTGGGATCTTTTGTTGTGACGGTTTGTACTTTTGACATTGCAGACATCTTCTTACGTATTTGGTGATGTCCCTGAACATTCCTGGCCAATAGTACAGTTTCGCAATACGGTTGATGGTTTTCGCAATCCCTAGGTGTCCGGCGTTTGAAGCTTTATGGTTTCCTTGCAGGACACGTGTTCGGTCAGGTTTTGCTATACACAGTTTCCAAGGATCGGACATTTCTGGTTCTCTGTAATCATTTACGTCCCAGAAATGACGGTATAGACGGTCTTCCTTTATGCAGTAGTCCGGAAACTTCTCTGGATCCTTCAGGACCTCTTCTTTCTTTTTCCGGTACCACGAACATTCCTCGCTTACATCGCTCAAACAGAGAGCAGACGGTGGATCGGCCTCGGTGGTCATTGGTAGCGGATTTCTGGACAAAGCATCAGCCACACGATTTAGAGCACCTTTACGGTACTGTATTTCGAAATCGTACTGCTGCAGAAAAATACTCCACCTTGCTAAACGTCCTGACGGACTAGATATGGAATGCAGCCATCTCAGGGATTGATGATCGGTAACAACCGTGAAATGGTAGCCCTCTAAATAAGGACGCATGTTTTCAATTCCCCAGACAATGGCAAGACACTCTTTCTCGGTGACGGAGTAGTTTTTCTCGGTAGGGCTCAGGGTGCGACTTGCATACGCTACCACGTGCTCGTGGCCATCTTTCTGTTGGGTAAGGGCTATTCCCAAACCATATTCTGAGGCATCGGTCTGCAGAGTGAACGGCACGGTAAAATCCGGACAGCTTAGAACGGGTGCTTCCGACAGACAGGTTTTGATTTTAGCGAAAGCGGCTTCTTGTTCTTCAGCCCACTTCCATCGCTGGGATTTGCGGAGTAATTTCGTTAACGGAGCTACCTTTTCTGAAAAGGAAGGCACAAATCTCCTATACCAGGATGCAACTCCCAAGAATCTTCTCAGTTCTCGGATATTTCTTGGTGCTATAAATTTTATTATACTCTCGACCTTTTCTGGATCGGTACGGATTCCATCTCCAGTGACTACATGACCCAAATATTTCATAGACGGTAAACAGAAGTGACATTTCTCTGGATTTAGTTTCAGTCGTGCTCCTCGTAATCGACGGAACAACTCAGTTAGATTTTCCAAATGCTGTTCAAACGTTTCCCCCAAAACTATGATGTCATCCAGATAAGCAAATGCATACGGATCTAATTCTGGACCTATTAGTTGGTCAACCAATCTCTGGAACGTGGCAGGTGCGGAATGTAACCCAAATGGAAGGACTGTGAATTGGAACAATCCACGTCCTGGGGCGGTAAAGGCGGTAATAGATTTGCTTTCCGGTGTTAACGGCACCTGCCAGTATCCACTCTTCAGATCCAAACTGGATATGTACTTGGCTTTACGCAATTTATCTAGAATAGCATTAATAAACGGAAGAGGATAAGCATCCTCCATTGTTACCTCGTTAACTTTTCGGAAGTCGATACAAAAACGGTTTTTCCCATCTTTCTTCTTCACAATGACTATTGGAGAACTCCACGGACTTGTAGAAGGTTCGATCACTCCCTCTGCCAACATGGCATCTATTTCAGCATTGCAAATTTCCTGCATTTTCGGATTCTGGGGTCGGTATCTTTGTTTGATCGGACGGGGTTGCAGCAAACGGATTTCATGCTCAACTAGTGACGTCGGGCCTCGTAAGGATTCAAATTTCGGTAACTCTTGGTCTAGGAAGACCCTCAATCTGTCTGTTTGTTCTTTTGATAGGTTTCTTTCTGTGAACGGAACTATACTATCCAGCGGACAACCTATATAATCATACTTCTCGTCATCCCCTAAATTTTCCAGAGAGAACGCAGATGTGACAGAAACGGTTGGCTCCTTGTCAACCCCTAACACCAGGGAAGACGCAGAGACTTCGAAACGAATTTGTTCTTTGTCGACCCCTAACTCCAGGGAAGACGCAGAGACTTCGAGAACGGACTGCTCATTGTCGACCCCTAACTCCAGGGAAGACTCAGAGACTTCGGAAACAATTTGCTCCTTGTCGACCCCTAACTCCAGGGAGGACGCAGAGACTTCGGAAACAGACTGATTTTCAGAACGGCGGTCTTCAGTAAGACGATGATGGGTATCTTCCTTACATATTATCGGTACATCCGCCTCTATTTCTTTCCTAGGCGGGTTCACGGCCTCCAATATTCCAACAGGACTGGCTAATTGTGAACGCCTCACTAATATATCCTTTATGTATATTTCTCCGGTTCCTAACTCCAGCCGGAAATTATACTTCTGTAGGACATCATGTCCCAATACAATGTCGGTTATTAATCCGGGGAAATGCTCTAACGAACCCTCCATATTGACGTCATTGATCTTCCAGTTCAATTTATATATGTCGGTGATGGAGACTAAATTTCCATTAGCTAAACGGGCCTTCGTAGCTTGACGGGCGGTAGTTCGCTTCTTTTGGGAAAATGTCTTAGCTATTTGATCACCAATATATGACTTCGCTGCTCCGGTATCTAACAATGCTTGAAATTTCTGATTTCCAATTTCAACGTCTATGTGCGGTCGGGGGTCGTTCATTTCTGCCGGCGGTTCGGTATGAGAGGCAAAGATTTGCGGAAGCTGTGTCGGCCTCTCTTCGGTACAACTTCGGATTAGTTTTCCTGCCTCCTGCAGGAACAGTCTCTGGAAAATACTCCTTCCTTACGGCAACGTGAACAGAAGATTTTCTGAGGGTTTGGACACTGATTTCGGAAATGTCCAGACTCACCACAACGGAAACAAGTGATCGGACGGGAAGATGATCCAGACGGTTGACGAGTAGTATCAGGCGGCGAACGGCGAGGAGTATCGGTCGGTGACGGTTGGCTGGAACTGGCGACGGGTTTTCTGGACGGACCAAGAGTAGAGTTGTGAGACGGTCCATATCTTGGTGCTATCGGCTGCGGTCTGACGGGTCCACGGTTCGGTCCACTGTGGCTGGGTACATTTTGGAGTTCCTTCCTGAGGAGCTCATATTCCCTCACCACCTGACAAAATGTGGAAAAATCATCAAAGTCCCCTTTTCGGACTTGCAGACGGTATTCCGGCAACAGATTGCGGTACAGCCAAGCCAACTGTTGTTCGGGAGTTAGCTTACCATGGCGTCGCATCAGAGTTTGTAGCTCTGTTATATAGGTTGCGGCGGACTCATTTCTTCTCTGCAGACGACGGCTTATCTCTGCTTCCAAGTCTTCCTCGTAATTTACCGGATAGAAGAAAATGCGGAAATCGGTTTCGAACTCTTCCCAGGTGGAGTATCGGCTTCGGTTATTCCGGTACCATAGTGCGGGTTCACCGGACAGTAATTCTGGTAACACCGGAAGCAAATTGCCCTTCTGGACATTCTTGGCCGTGCATATTTCCTCAATTCTTTCTATAAATGCGGCCGGGTCTCCCCGGTTTCCAAAAGATACCCTCCAATCATTTACATTTATCGGTGTAGTTGCCATAGCGGTTGGAACGGTTACGGTATCGGATCGGTCAGAAACGGGTTGCGGAGAAGTATTTTCTCGCCTTAAAAATCGTACCAGTCTCCTTCGTTTCTCCGGAACGGTTCCAGCAACTGATAAATTTCGCTTTGCTAGCTCGGTATTCAATCCCTCGTTTCTCAGTAAATATACCCAACTTACTCGATGGTCTGAGCTTTCCTCCACGGAAGGGACGATCGGTAGCTGGGCCGGTACTGTAGAAACGGATTCGGATTTTCAGTTTCGTCCTGATCGAACAAATCGGGCAAGCCAATATCGTCGGAGTTCCTTCTTGACATTAGTCTTTTACTCTCCTCAAGCTCCTCCTACTTCCTTCTTTCAAAATCACATCAACAATGGAGGAAAGAAAGAGAAAAAAACAAATATAGCACCGGTAGAACGGCCACTTTTCAAATAAACAGTACGGAAAAATAGTGAATCAAAAGGGAATAACGGTACTTGGTTCAAATCCACCATTCGGCTGCAAATGACCCAGTAAAAAAAAAGTATAAACAGTCCAGCAACAATACGCTGAAATAATCAAACAGTTCCTACTATTATCAACAACCAGTTCCCCGCAAAAATACGGTAGCACCAAAAATGGAATAAAACGGTTTCTACTTGTCAACAGACAGGTCCCTGCCCAAATGAACAATCAAAAAAAAAATCAAAATGGTCTCTGTTCAATCAACAAACGGGTCCCTGCTCAAATGAACAATCAAAAAAAAAATCAAAATGGTCTCTGTTCAATCAACAAACGGGTCCCTGCTAAAATGAACAATCAAAAAAAAATCAAAATGGTCTCTGTTCAATCAACAAACGGGTCCCTGCTCGGGCGCCATTTTTGTAACGCGTTTACTACCTCTACACGTTACTATGGACACCCTTGATGTTAAATAATTAATCGGAATGCTCGGGCGCCAGATTTTTATCGTGGTTTGCTCCACGGCCCCTTGACACTTATCGTCAAGAGTTCCAGATAGCCTCAGATGGAGGTTACGGCGAATTCCAGGGGTCTTGTTGAGCTATTTTAACTACTAATTACCAAATTGCTATTACTACTCTGTGGTCGATTTTATGGATACTTCTCCAGGTACGAGCAAAAGAAAACGGGGAAAAGAACGTAGCGGACGTAACGGTCAGAGCCGGCAAGGTTATCAACACAACGGAAAACTACTATTGTTACACGAGCCGAAAATGATTTAAATCTGCCGGGTAATCAAACAAATTATGGCTAGGCCACTTCCAAGTCTGATTAGCCCTTGAATTTAAAGAAAACCGGCAAACTGTTATTCCAACGAGTTTAAAAAAAAATTATTAAAGGATTGTATCACGGAGCTGAAAACGATTTAAATCTGCCAGGTAATCAAACAAATTATGGCTAGGCCACTTCCAGGTCTGATTATCCCTTGAATCTAAAATAAACCGGCAAACTATGATTTCAAAAAAAAATTATAAAAGAATTGTACCACGGTAATGGGAAGAAACGACTTAAATCTGCCGGGTAATCAAACAAATTATGGCTAGGCCACTTCCAAGTCTGATTATCCCTTGAATCTAAAATAAACCGGCAAACTATGATCTCAAAAAAAGATTATAAAAGAATTGCAGCACGGTAATGGAAAGAAACGATTTAAATCTGCCAGGTAATCAAACAAATTATGGCTAGGCCACTTCCAAGTCTGATTATCCCTTGAATTTAAATAAACCGGCAAACTATGATCTCAAAAAAACATTATAAAAGAATTGCAGCACGGTAATGGAAAGAAACGATTTAAATCTGCCAGGTAATCAAACAAATTATGAAACTTAAGAATATAATAGAGGGTCTTACACGGTGCAGACTTCATTGAACATGCTGTATAATTCTTTTGAAGGACAATATTCACTAATGTAAAATTATTTTAATATGTAAATTGAATATACAATCTGTTTTATTTTGCAGTGTTTAGATATCCCAAGTATTATTAATTTCATAGTCTTTTCAAATTTGGCTGAATACGATCCTCATGATTTTATTTATCAAATTAAACGTTAGCTATACCTATATCAAAATAAGAAATAAAATATCGACATAGAAAAACCCGGATATACGTCACAAACAATGACGCAGACCAAGAACGCTATTATATGAACTCTATATACCTACTATGGATGTATATTTTTCACTCTTGTATGGATATACCTATTTCGAAGTGGGCTTTGAAGAAGAGTATGCCTTTAATAAAAGTGGCTGACTAAACCGATAGGTTTAGTTCTCTTCAAAACCAAGTACAGAGAATATAGAATTATACATACCATATACATAAAGTAGATTGTATGTATATATTGTATATGTACCAATCATATAGACGTGGACTGCCAAATGCTTATACATAAAATAAACAAGATATCAAATTTTAATGTACATATAGCACATCGTACGTCCATGACTTCATATACATATCCATCAAAATATGTATGACATGTAATTTTGCTATGTGGGTAGATACATATCCTACACCGCTTGGATGAAAAGAGTGAAAGAAAGTGAGATAATATGCATTTTTGTCATGAAAATTGTGACGTGTTTTTCACCTCCCTTTGGTTCCTACCAACTGGGCACGTCACTTTGGTCACCCTCGATGCAAAATGTTTAAAATAATTGCTCGGGCGCCAGATTTTGTGACGTGGTTTACTCCACGGCCCCTTGTCCCTAAGCGTCAAGAGTTCCAGATAGCCTCAGATGGAGGTTACGGAAAATTCCAGGGGGCTCGTTGAACTAAACACTCCTACAAAACTATAACCCTCAGTCAGACGGCTCTACTACGGGTTATTAAGAAAACACTAATTATGCCAGGTTGTATATTACCAGAGAAAAACAAATATACAGAATTAGCAATTCCTAATATTATTCAAAATTTATATTTCGGCAGTTCCATGCAAAATGAATATATACAGGGCAAATGTAACAAAATAATATATATACAAAATTTGCCGGTAGTACTTGTATAAAAATTGGTACGGTGAACAAGATGTACGCAGGTTATTTAAGCTATTAATGACAGTGTAAAGCAGTAAAAGTAATTCGTAAAAAAAAACGGTGAGCCGTATTAAAGAAAGAATAGAAAAAATTACAGTAGCAAACAAACAAAAATAGAAGTATCCTAGCGGTAAGGATGATCAAGCGGGATATCGGGGAAGTTATAACCAGATTAATAGAAAAAAAATACTAAGGAACTACCAATTAGATCGTTAATCAACCTATGGCATCAGCCTCAGACTTGTTTGAAGATCGTTAATTGGGGAAAATAATTATTAGAATAAAATGAAAATCAATTTAACGTTACCGGCTGAAAGTTGGACAACGCATGGCATCGGCCTCGCACTTGCCCCACAATCAGTTCTAATTTCAAGCTATCTTACAAAATGAACAATTGAAATAAACTAAAATGAAAGGTTGCAGTTAGAGTGGTTAGGGAAAATGGGACGACCAGTGGCAAGGGATACAATGAATTCAACTAGATATTCAATCAACCTATGGCATCGGCCTCAGACAAGTTTGAATATCGTATATTTATAAAAAAGAATTATTTGAAAAAATTAAACACCATGAAACTTTACCGGTTGACGTTGGACAACGCATGGCATCGGCCTCGCACTCGCACCACAATCAGTTTTAATTTTAAATAAAAACGTAACAAAATGGTCGCCAAAAAGCCATAATTTTGATTATTACCAAAAAATAGTCGCAATCAATGAAAAAGTTTTAATCAAACACAATTTTAATCACAGCAACAGCTAACAGATATTCTTATATAACAAAAATGAACTAAGCCTACCGTGAGAAGTTCACCGCAGGTGCACCGTACGTGTGGACTGTCCGCAGACATACATTTTAGATAGATCAATCGGAAGCTACATTGCACCAATGATAATCAATTGTTGGCTTGTGGGTAGGTCAAGACTCGAAACGATTTATGGCTTCTTTATCTTCTCGGCTTTTTAATCCTCAAAGAGACCTTGCCGCATACTGTTATTTTATTTTGAAACAGTGCAAACTAATTTTACTCACAACTATATATACAGCATTTACGAAAACGAATGGACAATTGACAACTGAAATCGCGGTATTCACACAGCTCGAGAGCAGAGTAATTACAGCTGTTAAAAATATCAAAGGTAATGACGTCTTCAAGGACTTAGTAATCGTTATCGCCTTATAACCATTAATAACCACATCAACTAAAAACATTTTGAATTTACCGGTTATTGATTTTTATTTACCTAAAATAGATTTTAATATCAACAATTTATTGATTATTTCAGCATTGTGTCCAGTCCGGGAAATTATGCTCTTAAAGCTTTTGGACGGATGTTATCTACCTGATGAGGTGCAAATACGCCAAAACCGGTCACCTCTAATTACAAACCAGAATGGTTGGTTATATCTTGCTGATATACCTGGCCTGCTCTTTGAAAAGTGATTTTCAAATTTGTAAGGCGTTATAATAGTACTAAATTATTATCTTTGACATCTATTGATAACACACTTTACTAAAATGACAAATATTTACAGGAAAATGTAATTAAGTAACGGATTCCAAAACTTCAATTTTTTTTTTAAATTCAAGATAACATTCAAACTATTTCAAAGGAATAAGTAGGTACTTTAGATCTTATAAAATTGTAGTAGACAGTATAAAGTACAGCCCTAACTGAATCACAAAAAACTTTTTGTAAGAAACAAATCTTTATTGTTATGCCACTGCCATTATTTGCTACGAATAAAGTAATTAGAAAATGACTATCATGTACATATACATTTTCTATGACTGTTGAATAATGAACCCTTTTTATGTAACATTTTTGTTGAGTAACTGGATGCATTACGCAAAACAAGCCACGCCCCGTGTGTAATGGATCCATTACACATGACTATGGCCAATCACCGTCAAAGAATTCTATTACACACGACTATGGTCGCAGTGCAATGTTTGAATCAGACTCGCCATGAAATGTCATAATTCAACTTTGACAGTATACCTTATAGCTACCGGAGGTGATTTATAGCTGACTTTTTGTAAGAAAATGGATTCAGAAAGTGAAAACGAATTCAACTGCACTCCACCAGAGGTTCTAGAAGCTGCCAGTTTAAGTACAATCAGCCTTTTACCAGAAAAATCTAAAAAAAGGTATGAAACGGTTTACCAGATATTCATGGATTGGCGAAAAGCGAAACATGTAAATTCGTTTTCGGAGAATGTACTGCTAGCCTATTTTGGCGAATTAGCAGTTAAATAAGGTAGGTGAGCCAATTGTTGCCACCTTAAGGTTTGATAATTTGTAATATATCCAGATTGAACTCTAAGGCTCTGTAAATAGGATGAATAAATCTCAATATATTTATCTTTAAATATATTAAACATAATCATAAAAAAAATTATTCAAAAAAAGTTACTATTTTTTTTTTAAAAAAAGTGCACAACTGGCAATATTTGGAACACGGGGTCAAAATATTGCCATACACCAGGCAATAAAAGGAATAGCTAGTTTACAAAAAAAAATCAATGCTAAAAAATATTAACTTTATTTTTTGTTTATAAGTAACAAAAAAAACCTACTAACTAATTAGAGTAATATGAAACCTCAAAACCCATCGCATTGAGGCCCCCGGAGGGTTTTAAGTTTGATATTACTCTAAGCACAATTTGGACACTTAAATAACTCTCTATCTTGTTTGGACAGTCCCACACATTCTTCATGGACATAAACTTTGCAGACAACACACAACCTCATATCTGCTATACGATTTTCCTTGCATAAAAAACAATACCATGATTCGGAAGATGATTTTGCGTTAGGGGGAGGACATTTTTTGGAAGTTCCACGTGCCTTTGATGAAACAGGTGTAATTCCTTTTGTCTCGTTGAATTTCATTTTTTTTGGAAGGAGGTGCTGAATAGGAAAGAAATAGATTTCTTGTTACTTCTTGTGCTTTACTATTGATGGCTGGTTTGCGTTTGGAAGCGATTGTTTTTACTTCAGGAGTAATGAGCAATCCTACCTTTTTAAAGGAATTTTCTTGACGTTGGTTTTCAAGATCTTCCGGAATATCGGGAAGTAGTTTGACTTTGGTTGTTGGGAAGTTCTGGAGTATTAGGAATACTCTGGATAGCTTCACTTTGGTTTTTCGGAGTTTCCAGAAAATGGGGAATACTAGGAGTAGATGCAGTAACGGGTGGCTTTTCAATTAACGGCTCTTTCAAGGAATCTTCATAACTGTTTGCAGAAAATAACTCATCTTCACATGAATCGTCATGAACACTATATTCTGAATCCAAAGAGTCATCAGAGGAGAAATGTTCAATCTGTTTTTGATTTTGTAGTTTAAGTAATTTCTTCTTTCGTTGACTCTTAGTGGACTTAAAGTCTGTGACTCTTGATGTTGATGGTTGTATGTTAGGAGATTGGGAATTTCCAAGTTCTAATGTCGGTAACTTATTGTTAAGTTCATCTTTATTATTCGGAGATTTTTGAATTGTTGATGTAGATGGTGCATTAACACTATTCCCATTTTCTTTGTTTTTTTCTATGTAAGTGATCAGGCTAGATGCAGATTCGGGTATTACATCTGGATTAAAAGGGAATATACCGGTAGCTCTAAATCCAGATGTAATATTGGCTGGTGTCATGGATTTTAACCAGACTGTTCTAAAAATATCGGCAAATCTCATTTTTGTTATGGCTTTTCCAGGGTTCGTTAACAAAAAATTTAATATTTCTTGATCCCAAACCATCTCAAAACTTTTAAAAACGGATTTGTCCATCGGTTGCAACTCGTGCGTGGTATTGCTGGGTAGGCAAAACAATGTTACACCGTACTTCTCTGCTGCGTCGACAATAGAAACATCTAAATGAGATTTGGCTCCATCGAATATTAATAGAGTGTTGGTCCCTGGATTTTTGTATTTTGCAAAATGCTCGAGCCACATAATAAAAGACTTATTAGTCATACTCCCTTTTGGAGTCATTGTTACTTTTGAACCAGGAGGCAAATTATCTGACCATTCTGGTTTGAGTCTTTTGCCCTTAAATAAAATAAAAGGTGGAATAGCTTGGCCCAAGGCATTTCCACATCCTACAATTGTAACATTTTCACCATGTTCTGGAGCTGTTAAATGAACACGTTTAACTCCTTTTTTTGCTAAAACAGTTTGTTGTTTGTGAATGGTCAGTCTGCAACCCTTCTCATCCATATTATATAGGTTTTCTGGTTTATCAAATAACTTCAGTTTAATCATAACATTTTCCAGTTTTGTGAAATAATCATTTACAGCAACGGGATTCATCTTTTGAGCCCTTCCTGGATTCATTTGTTGCGCTTTAAGTCTGACTACATCAGGATGTCTTTTAAAAAAAATAGTCTAAGCCATTTTCTACCTGCTGTTTGGGATTCTTCAGAAAATCTTGTCGATATGTTAAGGGTTTTTGCATAAGAAAATACACTTTTTCTAACGACTTTACTTGTAACTGGTACACCAATTTCTGCTAATTTATGAATCCTTGCCACCAAATGAAGTTCTTGTTCTAAAACTTCAAGTTAATTTTCTCCCAAGACGTTTAATTGGATTATTTTGTCGGTAATGCAATCCAAGAGTTGTCCTAGGAATCTCATATTGTTTTGAGGCCTCACTAATGCTAGTCTCATTTGTAATAGATTGTAATGCCCTTCTAAGATTTTCTTGAGACCACTTAGCTCGGTTTTTTTTTCGGCATTCTGCAACAATACCATTCTAGTTAATACATCTATTAACAAATTATTTAGAAGAAGTGGTTCCTAATATTGCCATGGCAATATTGAGAACAATTTATGTGGCAATATTAGGACACTTGCTACCCGAATGAAAACAATTAATTTTCTTGTCTCGTTCGTTAAATGAAATAAAACAAAATATGCTATAGTGAAACTAAAGTTAATGTGAAGACCCATATTTTTAATCCCCTTGAAGGAAAAAGCCGCCCAATGGCGTGCATAAATTTTTTTTATAAATTCGAGTATTCTGAAATAATGTAATTCAAATTAATATAGTGGATTAAAATTAACCTGCATCAAATTTGTAATACAATTTTTTGTAAATAATGCTCATTTAGCCAGATAATCTGAAAAGATTGTCTGCCCAGCAAGAACCACGGGGAGGTATGAGCTATTCTTACCAGGAAAAAAGGATTGGGTCGGGTACGTGTATGTTAGTAGGAACATGAAGTTAGTTTTTTTTTGTTTTCATTTTTGTTTTTTTTATTTTTTTTTATTTTTTTTGCTTTTTTTATTGGATTTGGAAAATATATAAGTACTACTATTATAAATACGTTAAGAAAAAAACCGCGTTTTAAACATACCGACAAGGAAAATTTATTTAAAATAATCTAATAACCGGAATTGTCAGAATCTTCTGAAGTCGAATCGTTTTCAAGTTGGATAACTATTGGTGCTATGTTCGCAATAGGCGGTAAATCCGTATATTCTTTTTCGGTTGTTATTACATGGGCCACGCAATTTTCCCATATATCGATATAATTTTCATTAAATACTTGCCGAATATTGTCAAGGACGACTGCGCTCAAAGTTGGCGACTGATTAAATTTCCGTAAACGGCTTTTTACTGTACCCCAAACCATTTCTATTGGATTGAAGATACAATAGTATGGAGGTAAGCGCAAAAGGGTATGACCGGACCTACTGCAAATATTATCAATGACATATTCTTTTTGGAAATTCCTACTTTTTATCATTTCAATCAATTCTTTTTTCACCGGAATCTTTTCAGGAATATTAATGTTTTTAGTTCTCATGAATTTTAAAATTTCGTCTTTTTTCGTGGTGATATTGGGAATTTTATTTAATATTCGCGAATGATACGACGCGTTGTCCATTACAATTACCGAGCTCGGCGGAATATTAGGCAAAAGCTGTTCTACAAACCATTTTTCAAATAAATCGGCTGTCATATCTTCGTGATAATCAGCGGAAGACTTTGCTATATTTTTAGCCGACAATAGCAACGCATTAGGTACAAAACCATCTTTACTTCCGGCATGAAGAATAATAACGCGTTTTCCTCTCGAACACGGAGTATCTAAAGAACAATTTTTTGTATCGTCAACCCAACCATACTTGACAACATCATGAGTATCAAACCAAGTTTCATCTAAATAAATTATAGTTCTATTTGAATCACGGTACCCTTTTATTTTGCGCAAATACTCCTGTCTAAGTTCAACGATACGCCGAGATTCCATTATAACCATTCGATTATCTAACTTTTTATATTTAAATCCACAATTTAATAAAACCGCGCGCAGTGTTTCTAAACATTTATAATTATATTCAGGAATATCCCGCAATTTATCACGAATCAGTTCTAAAGTTGGTACTATATTGTCCTTATAAAACCCGTAAACAATCCGTTTAATAACATGTTTCGTAGCATTGTCAACCTTACTCAATTTTTGATTTGTTCGTTTCCGCTTTAAAGAATGATCCGTAACAGTGCCTAGTTTAATTACTTTATAAATCGTTGTAAGCCCGATTTTCGTCAATTCGTGAATTCTCGCGATAACCGCATTATCAGAAATTACAGAATTTTCTTTTTTCAAACACGCGTACATATTTAAAACAACGCGTTGACACTGAACATGTAAATCTTTGTTTTTAAATTCGGCCCTATCATCATTATCATTTATTGCTAAGTCATTTGCATTTGTTTGTGGCGCCAAATTATTAGATTCCCGCGCATCATCTTGGACTGTTGTTTCGAATGGTCTCCAAAATGCCATTCTAATTAATTACAAATAAATTATAATCTTAAAACTCACCCTAACGTCTACGAACAAATAAATATTATATTGATATCAATTCACTCAACTCCACGAACAAATAATAAATATTATATTGATATCAATTCACTCAACTCCACGAACAAATAATAAATATTATATTGATATCAATTCACTCAAGTCCACGAACAAATAAATATTATATTGATATCAATTCACTAAACTCACTCGACCAAGAAATAGGTACTAGATATTTACTACTATTATTTTAAATATTTCTTTAAAACAAAATTCACACACGCCCCTGAATCGACACTCGATACTAATATGTCTTAATATCGCAGGCCATCTGCATAGCTTAATTTTTTTTTAGTTACAATTAGTCCGCCACAGTAAGTGACCCGTTACTCCATTATAATATAACAATAATGTACTTGATGATTGTATTGTCCCGCCGAGTCTCGGAGCTCCGTGAACACCTGCGATGAATTTCTAGAGCGTTGCCAGATATACGAAATTTTCTTAAGTATAGTAGGCATACAAAAAGTTGTTTTAGTTAATTTCTCTTTTTACAGCAATTTCGAGCGACTTTTTTAATGCTTACTAATAAATTTATATTATGTATTTTTTTTTAAATATTTCCAAACTAGCTTTCTTATAACAACACGAGCTAACAGTTTACTGAAGTAATGGAAATCATTTGTATAGTGAGCACAACAATTTTAGAAAATATATCTGACAACATTGCTTTATTTTATGGTCTTTACATTAACTTTAGTTTCACTATACAAGCAATTACTTACTTCAACGTACTTATTGATAATTAGAACATCCACTAATCTTGAAAAGCAAACGTGTATAAGAATTTTAAACTTAAATATTTTTTATACCGCTCTCGTTATAAAAACACACTCTTTCAAAGTCTGATCGGTACTGGCCTTGTGTATTGGTACTGGCGACTGAAATGCATCAATGCGGTAATCATGGTTTGTGTTCCTACTCTAAGACAGACTAGGAGCGTCATATATCTTATTAAGAATAGCTGAATTAACGATTCCGTGGGCGATGGCAATATTAAGACCATGGCAATAATTGGCTCACCTACCTTATAAAGCTTCCTCCTTGTGGTCACAGTATTCCATACTTAGAAGCACAATTTCAATAAAAAATTATGTGAATATTGAAAAATCTATGAAATTACGTGCATTTCTGAAAAGAAAGTCCGATGGATACATGCCAAAGAAAGCGAAGATGTTCACTGTTGATGAAATCAACCAGTTCATCACTACAGCTCCTAATGACATTCATCTCGCAACAAAGGTAAGGCAGTTATGTGTTATTTATAATTTATAAACTTCTATCAAAGATTTGTCGACCTAAAGAAATGTTCAAAAACATAATTTTATGTTCCACGTGTTTGCTTGAAATGTTCTACTAGAACTTACATATTTGATGTCTTCGTGGCTCAGTTGTTAAAGCGCCAGGATAGCGAGCAAAAGATCGCGGGGTCAAATCTCACCGCTGTTCGAGTTTTTTTATTTGTTATATACTATAAGTTATTACAAATTTATTATAGATATTGATATGGAACCCTTCGTGCGGAATCCGACTCGCACTTACCCGGTTATTTTTCTGTTTTTTTCCAAAAATTGATGGTTTTTTCGATATTTACTATAGTACGAATTATTTCTTACTGGGTAAATAAATTCGGAGCAATGGGAAATCAGATAGCACTTTTCCTGAAACTTCCGAACCCAGAATTATATACACAGGACATACATTTCGAAGATCATCTGCTACCATTTTGGTTGACGCAGGAGGTGATTTAACATCGTTAAAACGGCACGGAGGATGAAAATCATCATCGGTTGCAGGAGGATATATCGACGATTCCCTGAAAAACAAGATGGATACGGCACAAAAAATTGTGGACTCAATTGGATGTTCATCTTTAAACCCAAGATCTGAAAACATAGAAAATAATACCTCCACAACTTCAAAAAATAATAACTTGGATATGAAATCTTCCTCTACTCCCTGTAGAAATATTTCCAATTGCGCAAATTTCACCATCAATATTGTAAACAATAAATGAGTTTTTTATTATAGCTTTCAAGATGAAATTGTTTGACATAAACCATCAAGTTTCTTCAATAAAATATTCTCTAAATATCTCGTTCGTTTTAATTGAATGGTGAATAGAAAAAGTATAGTATTCTACATTCATGTAATGGCTATTACTCACTCGAATGATTACGACGTTCGCTAACTTCATTCTCATGAGTAATAGCCATCATTACACGCTCGTTGAATAATATACTAATTCTCTATGGTCATCCTCGATTTCAATGAGGGTAATTAGAGAGTTTAAGTGATGTCACGAACGTTAACATTAACGCAAGAATATTACGTTTACGTTCAATAGTTTAAAAGAGCGTTTAAGTGATGTCACGAACCGTAACGTAAAGTTTTGTTTACACACATGAACTAATCTAACTTTTTGTTTTTTGATTTTCTACGAAAATTTGCGTTTTAATAATTCTTGTTATTTTCTATTTCATACTCAATTAGAGGTAAATAAGAATATTTCAAGGTAAATAAGAATAATTCAATTTAAAAAACATGTTTCAGTCAGTACTATGAATAGTTAATATCATATTATTCCACATCACATAACAAGATCCAAATCATAACAAAATATGGGAATCGGTAATCTCCGGTAGGGCTTCGAACCATATCTGTGCTTCGAACAGCATCGATTAATGCTAGACGTTTACGTGGGATCACGTAAGTTAACGGAGGTCCGTAAACCTTAACGTGAATATTTATTTACTGCGCATGAGCAGCAGTCAATTTACACTTTTACCACAGAATACACCAAACAACTTGGTGTATTCTTTGCTTTTACGTTAACGTTCGTGACATCACTTAAATTGTAATGTTCGACCCGTATCTTTGAACGTTTGACTATTCGCGAGAACGTCGAATGGATTTTGTTCGTACGAATGAATTCACATGAATCGAACGGTACTCGAAAATTCAAATAGCAATATCATGGAGGCTAGATGGAAGGAGCTTAAACTTGTATAGGAAAAATCTCGAAAAAGTGTCCAGCGGTAAGGTACAAATAGTAGATGGCGCGAGAGTAGCTAGCGATTAAAATTACAGAGTGAAGTTTGCTGAACCAGTTAACCTAACAAGAAATGAAAATAGCGTTTATTTTTATAAAGTTTTTATAAAAATTTACAATGTGAAAAACGTGTGGCCGTAGAGAGTTTTAGGGATAATTTTCTTATGTAGACAAACCAAATGAACTAGAATTTATTCGAATGGATCCTGCAACTAAGCAGATCAAAAATTATATACGTTCAAATGAGAATTACTGTAAGTATTCATTAATATATTATGGGTAAATATATTTGGTTATCTTTTTATATCTAACAATCATTAATTGTAATCTAATTGCAGGTTATTTTCCCTAATAATGAAGAATTGCCACTAAGTGATAAAATTAGCTCATATAACAGTACTTGTGAATACTTAAAATATGTAGAAAGGTGGCCATTATGTATTGGCACTCAAATAGACAACAAGTAAGATTAATTTATTTTTATATAACGAACAAATGAAGCTTTGATATTAATTTTTTTTAATTGCATCAATTTTCAGAAATTCAGAAACTTGTGAAGGTTGCGATTGTTGGTGATGATACATACTTAAAAAATCAACCAAATCCATGATGCAAACCTTGTCAAATTTTACAGAAAGGCTTGCAGTTTCATAATTCAACTATTTTAAATAGACCAACTTGGACAATACAGCATGCTTCAAATTTAGTTAAGCAGTGCAAACTCCTAAAGAGTATGGTGAGTTTCATGAAATACAATTTTTTTGGCTTAAAACAACATTTCAAGCACAATTAATCAACTAAATTCAATGTAATGAAAATTTCACACTACATGCTAAAAAGTTTATATTCATAACATCCTTTGCTAGGCCTCTTTATTCACTGATGCCTTAATTAACACTGGTCAAAAATTTTATTGCAATCAACTGAGAACATACTGTGTTGCAATAAAAAAAACTTTTATGTTGTACAGTTTACAAAATTTTAATGGTCTACAAATTTTATGTCATTATTCTATAACTATTGACTTGCATAATTTTAAGTTTTTTATTATTTCTTTGCAGAAATTCTGACTGAGAGGAAAAATAATCAATGCCAGGTCTGAGTGTGCAAAGAAGTCAGATGCTATAGTGCAAGAAGCTGTTTTGCAATTACCAGAAGAATTTCATAATGTAGTAAATTCGTGCTTTGAAGCCTCAAAAAAATATATACAAGGTCGACGATGTTATTACGTCAGAGCGGGTTTACGAGTGCATATTAATACTCTACTTACATATTGATAACAACTTTCCAAATGAAGACAGCTTACCCAATCATGACATATTACTCAATGAAGATAATTCACCTAATCATGACACATTATCCATATTTATTTATTATGAATACTTATATTAATTATTAAGTGTTATAACATCGCTTACAAGTTGTTGAAGAATTTTCTATTATTTCATGCAAAATCATGCCATGCGAATTATTCTACATTGCTCACAATAATCTCCAATAAATGAAATGAAACACTCAGCTAGCTGCAAGTAAAAAAGCTGTTCGAATATTCTCTCATATTTATTTACAAGGTTGGAATTGGAGTAAATATCAGGTACGTAGATATAAAAAAATTCAACTCAACTCCATGTTTTAAAAGGATCTGATGTGTTCAATGCTTTACCATCCGATATAAAAAATGGTATGGGTTTAGAAACTTTTTAAAGGCGAATAAGAGATTATTTGATTGGGCAGTGATTTATCATTTTTGTGATTATTATAATATTATCAAATAAATGTGACTAGTTTGTTTTGTATAATTTTATGTATGGATATAGTATTATTATTTTATTTATGTTTAGACATTTTTGAGCTTATGTGTACCTATATTCTAATGTAAATTGTTTTAAATGTTTAGCATTATTTTTATCTAGATTGATGTATTTATAAATTTTATAAGTAGTGACTAATATACCTAATTGTGTTAGCTATTTTTTAGCTCAATAAAGGAAACATTATATATTATTTTTGTAAACAATTTTTTTAATAAACATTATTATATTATGTACCATTAATCTTTGATCTATTTTACTGAACATATAAATTTTCAATCCTTGTTCTTGCATGCCAGTACACCACACTCCTTGCAAACTGTTCTGGTCCATCTCTAGATTTTACTTTTAGTACAATGAGTATCTCATTTTAGTTTGAAATATCTTTATAGTTTATTTTTTAAGTTATGATAACCAGTTATGGGACATGATGAAAACAGAGCCAATCACAAATTTGTATTTCACCATCATCTTGAATCTGTCGTTCTTGGAACTAAAATTGGTATTGGTTCTGACCATATAATTGGAATTATTTAAGAGACTTCTTTCTCATTGGATTCACTTTCAATTAATACTTTTACTTGTAACTGCACAGTGACACATTAACCCCTTCTGAATTCTCTGTGGATTTAATTTATACTTATCATCATTTTTGAGGCATTATCTATAACAACAACAATCAGTTATTTATGGATGGGTACATATTATTTGTGAAGTTATAGACAAATATGTGGAATATTTTTTTATTGTTTTCATTACTATTTTGCAACACAATTGCCTATATAATCATATTGAAGAAACTTACCTTTAATCAAACATAGCACCAGCTACGGGAAATACTTATTTTTTCCTTGAAATTTGCTAAAACCAAGCATAAAAGGTAACCAAATGAAAATAAGCAAACCCTCCATTTACATAACCTAAAATTAAGCACGTCAAACATGATTTTAATCGCTAGCCTTCCCAGCGCCACCACAATCTTCCTGACACTTTTTATATACAGAGTTTGTGCTCCTTATATCTAGTCTCCATACTTGAGGTGTATTAAGTTTTGATGCTTGAAGTGTCATGTATTGGGGTGACATTCCCCTAAGGTGTCATAAATTCTAAGGTGTCATAAATTCTATTATTCTATTATTTGTTATGAATTTGTAGGAAATTTCAAGTAATATATTCAATCTAAATGGCACAAGCGTTCATAACTACATCAAAAAATAGCTATAGATGGAAAGTACAAGAAAAAACAAAACCGTAAGTTAGTCTTTTCTTTATGGAGTAACGCATAAATTAATTGGACTCGTTTAGCCAACGGATAGTGTATAATTCATAATTTTTGTGCCTAATGCAAATTGCCTAATGCGCAGATCAGAAAAATGGTGTTTTTATCCTACACTATGAGAAAGTTGAATTTTACCAGCTTTACGGAGGCGAGAAAATAACCCTTTATATGCCTAGGAGAGAAAATAAATTTTACGTTTCCACGCTAGTTGGCGCCCCGATTGACAAATTAAATAAAAATTGCTAATTGCTAATTGATATCCCACTTAAAATAGCATACCTTAGCGATTTCAATCACATCATAGAAACAAAAACGAATCGCTTAAAATAAACAACACCATTAAACGTCAGTATAAAAAAAAATTGTTAGCAGTTGTCAATGTCTGATGCAAATACAATCATAAGTTGTCGTATTTCGATATTTGTTTGAAGTTTAACTTGTCAGTTATGGAACCTGAATCAGATAAAATAATGTAACAATCATTGTGTAGGATAAAAACGGTGATGAATTTCATATTATAAAATAAAATTTTTATAGAAAGAATATTACCAGTAATTATTGTGTAGGATAAAAAATTATGTGTAAACCCCGGCAGTGAAGTGCTTTTTCGTGCCTCAAGAAGTGGCCAGGCTCGGCTATGCCTCGCCTGTCCATATCTTCTCTCGGCCTAAAAAATGCCACTTTACCGCCTAGGTATACAGTATACTATTACACAATGCGTAATTTTTATGCATTGAAAACTGACAACTTACTGTTGACGCTAATCTTGTGAAGGTATAACCCCATTTTTATATTTATTTTTAAATACAGAAAGCTGAATTTATTGTAACGATAACGTAGTTCACCTTAAAATTATCATAAAACTTTAAAATTTTGCGGATATGCTGATCTTAAACATGGAAAAGGGAAAAAAATGGCCACACATGCACACTTGCGTTCTTAATGCATAAAGTTGGAAGCTGCGAACTTTGTGCATTAAGCATTAAACACTAAATAACGCACTATACGTACTGTACGTTGGGTAAACGGTTACATATTCATTTTGACATTGAACAATTATCCATTACGTACTAAGAATTGCGTATTACGCATTATTCATTGGCTAAACCAGCCTATTATTAGCTAAATGAACAGTAATATGAAAAAATCCCGGAAAAACATGAATTTGTAAATAACGTTTCCCTATATGATTTTTTTCGGAAAAATAAGGACCAATAATTGTGTCATTAATTATTCCCGCCCAACATTCACTTTCTGATGGTGTTGAGTATGACCTTCAGTCATCCAGTGAGGATTTTCTTCACTCCAGTATCTGCAATTTTGTTAACTGACTGAACCATTTAGGAAGAATGTAGCATCATCAGAAAAAATAATTTGAGCACCGATGCCATTGATAAATACACTATTAGAAGGCCTTTAAAATGAGGTATTACAAGACCCACATTTCAATTTAAATAAATTAACAATTACGTCACTACGTCAAAACTGGTGGCATCACCATGTTCGCACATCATTAAAAATCGGCATTTTATATTAAAAATCGATCTATATTAGGGTTTCTGTAAAAAGTTAGTTGTTTGAAAATTAATAAATTTGGTCTATAATTTAGCCGCACTCAGTGAGTACTATACAAATAAACCCTAGCAAACAACGAAGTAAAACAAGTTACTTGTATGTGGTATAACATGTAGAAATATTAAAATAAATTACTAAAAAAATACAACAATAATTACGAATTAAAATTTTAAATTCAAACATAACACATAGACATATTCTACTTATTTAAACACAGAAACACGGGTACATGTTTATACAGTATATGGTGCAAATGAAAGGAATAAATTCCTTATTTCTTAAAACGGCGACTTTAAGGAAAAATCCTGAAATTTGTCAATTTTCATTTTTAAACAGGCTATTCGTAAGGATACCTTTTTATTTTTGACTTCATCATTTTTAAATGGAAATGTGGGTGTTGTAATACATTATTTGTAAGGTCTTTTAAATACTTATTCAGCCATATCAATATGTCTGAGTAATTGATTTTTGTATTTGTTTAAAAAATTAGTAAAATTTTATCATTACAATAAATATTTAATATGTATTACTCATTAAATACAACGAAACCTAAATTAAGTGCTCAAATTGTTTACCTTCAGCTAAAATACAATGAGAAAGACGTGCTGCGAACTCTTCTCGAACCTTCTCTATAACTTCCGGAGTTATTTGTGCAACCTCCATACGTATTCTTTCTTTGAGTTCATTGATATTTTGTGGTCTATTTTGGTACACTTTACTTTTCAAGTATCCCCATGAAAAGAAATCAAGAGAAGTCAAATCAGGTGACTTAGGCGGCCATTCTATTGTTCCTCTTCGACCTATCCACCGATTTGGAAAGACGTTGTTCAAATAGTTGCGCACCAAGACAGCATAGTGTGGAGGCGCACCATCTTGCTGCAGCCATAAATCATTTCTGTTTGGAAACAGCCGGCTCAATTCGGGTAGCAAGAACTTTTGAACAAATTCTAAATATCGAGGACCTGTTAAGGTTTCTTCGAAAAAGTATGGTCCAATAATCCTATTATCTATTATTCCCGCCCAAACTCTAATTTTGTCTGGGTATTGAGTACGGTACTCTTGCATCCAGTGTGGATTTTCTGTAGCCCAGTACCGATAAGTTTGACGATTGACATGACCGTTTAGTAGAAATGTAGCTTCATCCGAGAGAACAACCTTTTTTAAAAACATCGGATCTCTGTTATTTTGTTCCATCATAATTTCACAAAACTCAATTCGTCTATCAAAATTATCTTCCATAAGCTCTTATACTAAACTTACTTTGTAGGGATGCCACTTTTCCTTCTTTAGCTTTCTAAGAACTGTTAAATGGTCCATGTCATTATCTAATGCTACTTGCCGTGAACTGGTATGGGGATTATATTGAAAGGCTAACAGAACATCTAGTTGTTTGTTTTCTGATATTGGTTTTCTACTACCTTTAGGGAGGTCTATGAATTTCTTCTCAATTTTGCTTATAGTGGGTTGTGAAATTGGTTCTCGGTTGGGGTACTTATAATCAAATAACGTACATACTTCTTTCTGCGTACGTGCTTTATCTCCACAACCAATCATTATTAGAATTTCAATTCTTTGCGTTTCAGTCAGCTTCATGTTGATAGATACAAAGACTTTTTGAATTCGTCTAATACAATAATACTTTCAATCACTTGACAGAAAGTTAATTATGCCCAAGTGTCAATGTTGATGTTGATAAGGTAACTAGATTTTTAAAGAAGATAAAAAGTAGGTAGATAAGACATTTCATAACCAGTGACTGCCTTCACAAAATTTATTTTTGGGTGTCAATAAATACATCATACCAATACTTAATACATTTTATCAAGAAATCTGTTGAAATTTCATCAATAATATTTGTGACAATACGCAAATCAATTACTGTACATATTGATATGGCTGAATAGGTATTTAAAATACCTTTCAAATAATGTATTACAACACCCACATTTCCATTTAAAAATTTTAGCGATGACGTCATCACGCTCATATAGATGACGTCAAAAATAAAAAGGTATCCTTACGAATGCCTGTTTAAAAATAAAAATCGACGGGTTTCGGGATTTTTCCTTAATGTCGCCGGCTTACGAAATAACGACTTTATTCCTTTCATTTGCACCATACTGTATTATATACCTTTCACATTTTATGGATCCTTTCTCTATGATTGTAGATTTAACATTGATTGTCAAATAGTTCACGCACTGAATCGCGTGTGGTGTGTTTGACAAAAAGGTTTTAACTTTATTATTGTATATAAAAAATGTTGTCTCATCTCTGATATCAACAGGTGAGAAGTTAAATATTTTGGGTCTTAGGAACGCACAGCTTTTTTGACCAATTGTTTTTTTCATGCTTGGAGGAATATATGTGGATTTGTTGCGTGTGGCATATGCATGCCTTAATACTTGTAATTCGTTGTTACGTGTGTATTGATCAATACTTACATTTAGAAAATACAATTGTCTTATGTCATACATACCTGTCTCTGAATAGAGTGCATTGCTGGAGCAATCATAACCCCTATCAAGTATTGACCATTAAAAGGTTACGTCACATACCGTCCGCCATATTGCCTGGGAGCAAACGAACCTGAATTTCGCTTTGTTTATGTTGTTATTATATCAAGTTTGTGTGGAAACATTAAGAATAATGCCGTCGTTTTGTTCTGTTGTTGGGTGTTCAAAGAGAAGAGAAAGGGACAATGTACGATTATTTAGAATCCCAGCAGCGTTAAAAGATAGGGGTGAATTATTAGATGCATTATCAAAAGTGCGTAGAGCTTGTTGGATTAGAGCATTAAAACGTGGAGATTCAGAAACTTTCTTGAAAAACGCAAGTATATGTTCCAAACATTCCATTAAAGGTAGGTGAACATTATGATTGTGATTATTAAAACTTTACTTATCTATATATTAATTTAATCACTAGGAGAACCTGCTACATTTTTGGATGAAGATAATCCTGACTGGATTCCATCTGTAAATATGGGGTACAAAAGTAACACCAAAAACCAGCAGGCTTTTCAACGACATGAAAGAAAAAAAAGACGTATACTAGTAAGTATACTTTTTCTTAAGTCTGTAAACATTTATTTATTTAACGGTCATACCATTTTAATACAAAATTAGATTAAAAGATTAAAATAATTTTTTCAATTTTTAATTAATTATTAAGAAAACAGAGTTTATTTAATTTTTTTATTACAGAATGATACTGATTTACAAGCAGATGTACCTATTGCAAGCTGTTCAACAAGTTTTGATGTAACAGATCCACCGGAATAAATAATTGAAGAACAAAGTGGGAAGTGTAGTATCGCCATTCAGACTGAAATAGTGATGGATTATTTGGAAAAAGTATTTCAGGACATTAATTTCTGCAATGAAAAACTTCATAAATTGGAAGAGAAGCTGAACAAATTTGAAATCAGTGAAGACGCATTTGTAGGAAATGATTCTAAAGTGCTATATTTCACTGGTTTTCCATTGGCAGCAATGATGTTTGAGGTGTTTGAAGTAGTAGCTGTGCGTTTGTCAACTAAAAGTGTATTGTCTCAATTCAAACAGTTTTTATTAACATTAATGAAATTAAGACTGAATTTATCTTTCAAATATCTGTCATACAAATTCTCTGTTTCTCCACCAACAGCCTCGGATACATTTTATAAATGTTTAGATGTTTTTTATATGCTATTCAAAGAACTTGTTGAATGGCCCAATAGGGAACAATTAAAAAAAAATGTACCAGCATGTTTTAAAGAAAATTTTGGTAGTCATGTCGTAGTTTTAATTGACTGTTTTGAAATCTTCACAGAAACGCCTTCGAGTTTTTTGAATGCTGCCCAATGCTGGTCTAACTACAAACACCATCAAACAATTAAATTTTCAATAGGAATAACACCGCATGGTACAATATCATATATTTCTTCAGCTTGGGGTGGACGAACAAGTGATAAATTCTTGACAGAAAACTGTGGGTTCTTAAATTGTATTTTACCTGGTGATATTATATTAGCCGATAGAGGGTTTTTAATACAAGATGCTGTAGAGATATTGGGAGCTCATTTAGAAATACCAGCTTTCACTAAAAATAAAGATCAGCTTCATCCAACTAATTTAGAAAGTACCCGAAAAATTGCCAATGTTAGAATACATGTAGAGAGAGTTATAGGACTTCTAAACAAAAAATTTAAAATTTGTTCAGGTCCTATTCCTATTAGTATGCTCTCAATAAATAGAGATGATGAAAAAGAAAGTTTAAGTGCTATTGACAAAATTTTAGTGGTTTGTAGTGCCTTCATTAATTTATGTTCATCACAAATTCCTATGGAATAAACAACATGGGTGTAGAAAAAGTTGTTTTTCCACATGCCTGGCATAATGTTAATTTTAAAAATAATGTTTATGTTAAATTACTGAATTTTTGTATCTTTTCATTTCAAATTATTAAATACTGGTAGAAAGAAATTTGTTGTCCTTATATTTACTTATGATGAACTTACCAAACTGAAATTAAACATGTCAAATGCTGAATGAGAGGTAAGTTCTAATTAAAATATGCTTATGAATATATATTATAAAATACTTGCAAAATTACAAATTGGACAAAACATGCGAATTAAATTAATCTCTGTAATTTTGAAAAGCATTTAGCAATGATCTTTAGTTTTAATTTCAAAAAATTACAATGCAATTAGTCATACTCTAAGTTACCTGTAAAGCTGGAAAATAATACCTTTTGTTTAAAGTTTTGATGTACAAATTACAGTTGTTTTTCAACATGTCTGATATAATGCTAATTTTTTAAAATAATGTTTATCATATGAAATTACTGAATATTTGTGTCTCGATTTCAAATTATTAAACACTTCTAGAAAGAATTGTTGTCTTTATATTTACTTATGATAATTGTACCAAACTGAAATTAAACATGTCAAATGCTGAATGAGAGGGAAGTTCAATAACACGATAAAATATGCTTATGAATGTATATTATAAAATAGGTAGTTACAAAATTACAATTATGTACAAATTTGACAAAACCAAGAGTCATTTGGAATTTCAAAAAAGCCCATACAATCAAAATGATACCACCCAATGCTGCATTCATCAGGTTTCTCATAAAGCTCTGGTTTGATGACAAATTTGAAATAGTCTATACATTTATTCAAATTTGACAACAAAAATTGTTCATTGTATGTAATTCTTTGTATGAATAAAACGTTTTTGTACCAAATTACAAAGTCACAATATTTTGTATTTGTTATATACATTTGTAATTGGACTTGATAATAGTATGTATGTGAATCTTTCAAACAGTACAAGTCCGATAAACAAGAATATTTACTCAAAACATATTGTTCAACGCTTAAATTTTTCAGGCATTTCCCTTCAACACACCCTTCTGAACAACACTCACAGTTCACTACACTGTCTGGAGAAGCTCCAAATTCTGAGTGTTCAACAGAAATTATGAAACCCACAGTTTTTATAGAAAAAGTCACATGTTCTTTTTTTCATTTCTTGTATATATTCTTTTATCGCTATTTTTTCATTCCTTAAACCATATTCTGTTTGTTAAGAATAAAACTGAACTTTCTGAGTGTAACAAATTCCCTTCACTACAGACAAGGAAGGTTTTGATATTTGTCCCTTGGAAACACTCTTGAATTTTGATGCAGTGATTCTTCCTGCTCTGTATTTGTACCATAGGGTACTCTTTGCTTGTTTCCTTGTGACTTCCTCAATTTTCTTAATATCATATTCACCTAATTGCAGATCTATTGCTCTTGTAGCACAAATAATCTCATTATATGTTATATCAATAGCCTCTTCGTTGTATAATTCATCCAAACCACTTGGAAGATTTGAATGGGAAGTCGTAGCTTCTGCCATTTCAGTAGCATATGGTTCCCTAATCCGAAATATATAAAATAATTTGTCCATTTCGCCTACTTCTAAGGGTTTGATTTGGGGAGTGGATATTGTCTTATCAGTTCTTGACCAGTCCATATCTCTAATTCTCATCATGTCTGTACCTCCTGAGGTTGAAGGCACTGGCCATTGAGCAAGGGTATCTATACAGGCAACTTCAGATTTTGATGGACCATCAGGCCTTGCTTTTAAGTAAAATAGAACAGCCGCAACATGGCTACAAACTTCTCCCAAACCAGCCATACAATTACAGTGGGCACAAGATATTGACCCATCCGACATTATTGCTATCCAGGTACTCAACGGCTTCTGATTCATTCTTTGGGAATGTCTGACCTGAAAAAAATATTGAATGAAAATCACTGAAGGTATAAGGAATCATAGATTCGTAGTGTATTTTACCGGAAAAAGTTCAGATTCTTACCTTTGCAATCACTAAGTATGCTTCAGAATTCATCTGAGCAGCCAACACATCACGGACAAATCCAGCTTCATAATATTTGTAAGCTTCCAATTACTTGTAAGCTTTCATCTGTTCTCCACTATAATAACTTCTCGAAAAAATTAGATGGTTCACCAAGTCTATTGTTTTTATTTTTGGCAACGACAATACATTTAATTTAAGATCGTTCGACTTCAGAGTGTATGGGTCTATGTCACAAACAATCTTTACTTTCTCGTCATAACGTTTCTTCACATCTTCACTTAAAGTTGAATAATAAAAACTTCGAAGAGCACACATTATTACTACGAACTCGTCTACTCACCACAAACACAGAATTTAAAAACAAAATGGACTTAGATAAACAAACTAATAGAACGCTAATAGCATGAGGCTAATAGCTTTGTTTGCTCCCAGACAAGATGGCCGACCTGTCAAAGTGACGTGACCTTGAATGGTCTATTGTTCTCAAGAATCTTTTTTGGAATATTTCTAGAGGGGATAGATATCCTTTTGCTAAACCGCCCCATCTTATAATACCGTATTTCAAGTGAGATTCAACTAGATTCTTATAAACTATTATTTTTTGTTTAAAGTTGAGTATGCTACATACTCGCTTGAATTTAAATAGTATATAACCCTTAACTTCCTTAGAAGATACATAATATGTTGATTCCATCTTAAATTCGAATCTAATATTATACCAAGATATTCTACACTAGTTTGGGCTGTAACTGTAAATTGAGTTCCTACTTCAAGGTTAAAATTCGGAAGAGTGGTACTATGTGAACTAAATGGGAGATAAACAGTCTTTTTGAAGTTAATTGAAAGCAATCTGTTATCAAACTATTCTTTAATGCTTTGCAAGTCTTGTTCTAGTTTTTGTTTTAAATTAAACCAGCTACTGCCTTCACAAAAAAGTACTGTGTTATCAGCCAAATTAATAATTTTGCAATTTGTTTCCAATAAAAATAAATTGTTCAGGTAAACATTAAAAAGTATAGGTCCTAACACCGTGCCTTGAGGTACACCACATGAGACAGTTCGTTCATTACTCAATGTATTTTCTATTTTTACCTTTTGTTGTCTATTTGATAGGAACCTTCGTAAGAGTTGGAGGGGTATACCACGTATGCCTAAATCTTCCAAAGTGCTTATAAGCATACCATGGTCAACTGTATCAAATGCCTTAGCTAGATCGACAAAGACACCAACAGCAAGCATGGATTTATGAAGACTATTATATATATATATTATTAGTTAGTATCCTAATGGCATTTTGGGTAGAGCAGCTTTTTCTGAATCCGTACTGTGATGAAGAAAGTAATTTATTTGACTCTAAGAAGTGATTCAGTCGGTTTTGGATAACGTTTTCAAGAATTTTGGCCAAACTGCTAATTATGGAGATTGGCCTATAATTGGATTTATCTGTTTTATCACCCTGTTTGTAAATGGAAGTTATTATTGAAATCTTAAAAGCAGATAAAAAATGTCCTTCAGATAATGATTTGTTGATCAGATACGCCGTTGGTATAGAAATGTAGCCTTTCACTTTTTTTAACATTTCAGATTTGAGTCCATCGGCACCTGGCGCCTTATTATTTTTTAGTCAGTAGGGTGTAAAAAAATTGAATGATTAAAATTAAAATTGAATGATTAAAGGTTTTACCAACAGACACAAAGTAGTCATTGAATATGTTAGCAACTTCAAAAATTCGGTAATTATTTCATTATTATCATTTTTTATTTCTTTTGTTGCTGTTTTCTCAGGGACTGTCAAAAAATCATTTATATTTTTCCAAATGGCTTTAGGGTAATTGTTATTTTTTTGAATATTATTTCGGTAAAAATCAATTTTTGTTTGTTTGATCAATTTATTTAACAACTTTTTGTAATTTCTGTAATTTTCTTTCAATATTGGACTATTTGGATTATGTTTGAGAATATAGAATAATTTATTTTTTTCATTTATTGAATTTTTAAGACCAGCTGTTATCCAGTTATCCATATTTGGTAGATAGATCTAAACATTTTTTTATTACATTAATAAATTTATTAGTTCCAGTTTCCACATTACTGTTTTCAAAGATAGTATTCCAATCAATTTTTTGAACTTATAGCATGAATACATTTTCATCTATAATAGTTTTTATGAGATTATTAGGTAATGGCTCCCTTTTTTATCGTTGTATAATGATCTTAAATACTTGTTTCTACTGTTAATGGTAATATATTATCATAAATTTGTTTTCTGTTTTTTATAAAAGATATGATCTAAGCATGTTTGTGTATTATCCTGAACCCTTGTGGGTGTGTTAATGGCAGATATGTATCCAAGTTCACTCATTGTGTCTATATAGTTTAGTGAATAATCTGTATTTTCCAAAATGTCTATATTTATATCACCTAAAAGGATACCGTAATCGCTTGGTTTTTCTTGTTCGAGGTGACTTCATTTATGAAATTTACAATTAAAGTAGGGGGTGACCTATATACAGCATTTATAATAATACTACGGTTATTTTTATTTATTTTAACTTGGAGTTGGTAGCTGTCATTAAATTTTACTGTAGTATATTGTGATTCGTAGATGTTAGATTTTACAAAGAGAACAACACCGTTTCCTTAAATACTAGGCTTGTTCAACTGAAACCCATCTTTGGTCAGGTTAGCCTTGGAAACAATTGTAATCATTCAACTGACGTTCTCCAACATTAGTAGTGTATGCAAACGTCACACTGATCTGTTTATTTCGTTTATATTTGACAGCGATTTTAAGTATTGTGACTTTGAAATGGCGTTTGTTGTTAACAATCCGTCCAAATGTGATAAGCGTGCGGTCATTCAATTTTTGTGTGCTGAAGGTGTGCAACCGTTGCAAATTTATACGCGAATGCAAGCAGTGTATGGAAACGCATGTTTTGCATATCCAACTGTGAAGGAATGGTGTCGAAAATTTAAGAATGGAGAAGAGAGGACGAATGATAAGCCACGACCAGGTGCATTGATTACTGCATCAACAGACAGGAATGTGGCATGTGTGGAAGGCCTGATTAGAGAAAATCGTCGAATTTCAATCAGAGCAATTTCAGAAAATGTTGGTGTGAGTATAGGATCTGTCCATAGTATCGTACACAAACTAGGTTACAGCATAGTTTGTGCGCAATGGGTTCCTCGTCTTTTGTCTGAGGACCAAAAAAGCTTGCGAATGGGCTTGTCTTTGCAACACCTCACGGAATACAGTCAAAATGGTAATGACTTTCTCTCGTCAATAGTTGCTAGCGATGAATCTTGGTGTCATTATTTTGAACCATCCAGTAAGCTGTCATCGATGCAATGCAACACGCAAATTCTCCGCCACCAAAGAAGTTTAAAGTTCAACCTTCTGCAGGCAAGGGGATGTTGACATTTTTTTTCGACCATGAAGGACCCTTGCTGCTAGAGTTTACAGAACCTAGAGTGCATATCAACGCAAACCTGTATAATGAAACTTTGAACAAGCTCCATCAAGCAATAAGAAGCAAACGTCAGGGAAGCTTTCACGTGGTGTTATTCTGCTTCACGATAATGCTCGGCCTCATATTGCCAACGTAGTGAAAGAAAATCTGCAACGAAAGAAATGGAGGATATTAGAGCATCCACCCTATAGTCCCGATTTATCGCCTTGCAATTTTCACATCTTTGAGCCACTAAAAAAGGCGTTAAAAGGTAACCGTTTTCAGTCGGACGCAGAAGAACAAAACGCTGTGAAAGAATTCTTCCAGCAGCAGCCACAAGAATTCTATAAGCAGGATATACATCGGTTGGTGAAACAGTGGGATATGTGCCTCAATTGTAGTGGTAGTTATTTGTAACTGTACTTGTCAATAAATTTTTCCTGGACCAAAGATGGGTTTCAATATCTTGTACAATAAAGTCAAAACTTACCTTGACCTCATCCAAAAATAACAAATATTCGTCAAAATTATGATTTATAATACAGAGAGAATTCGGACAGCAATAAACAATATTTCTCAAGACACAATAAACAAGGTTCAACAAGAATTTGTACACCGTTCGGGTTACTGTCAAATACAGCAAGGGCTGCAGTTCGAACATTTATAAAGTCATGTATTTCATCATATTCTGTCCGCTACACAATAGGTATTTTTGATAATATTGTTAATTTAACTAATAAAGAATGTAACGCGCTACTTTATGAGCACACACAAAACTATTGTATTTTTGTCCACCCTGTACCAATTGGAATCAACATGTGATACATTTTTGGAATCAGCTCAGCTAGAGTAATCCGAAAATTGAGAGAAAATGGGGGTGTTCCTTTAAAAAAAAAATGACAGTGACGTCATTACTAGAAAGTAATTCACCCTGTATATCAGAATATTATTTTAAAATACGGTAAATTAAAATCGAAAATCGACGTGTTTCAGGATTATTTTTTAAAATGGTCTGTTTAGCTAAAAATGAATTTGTTCCATAGGTACTTTACGGACACAATGTTTACAATCTGATATTAAAACCTAATACTACTTACAACTGATAACGTATACCTATAAAATGAGATTTAATTAATATTATATACTATCTATCTATTTTTTTTTGTTGGACTATATTCCAAAGCTTAAAACGTTCATAATAGAAGTTAAATTAAACACAATATAAAACAAAGAATATTTAAAGTTTTTGTCCTCTTGAAGCTGATCGACGTAGAACGGATTTTAATACCTTTCACTTCTTCCTTTGGTTGTGGTTGACTTTGTGTAAAAATCTTCTTTGTATTAGAGTTTTTTGGAATGGCCTCCGAATTTGTTTTGTTAGTAATGTTCATGATTTCTGTAATGCTGCTTTCTTCAATTAAAATCCCCTCTGCGGTATAAGCTAGGTATATCATCAATGAAAAGTTTGTTTCCTCTGATGTAGCTTCTCTTCTCTTTACTTTCTTCTCTTGTCTTCGTTAGGTGTCTTCTCAAAATCTTTAATTGTTCTTGTTGCATTTGCGTTAGATCATGCGCAACGGAAATTGTTGTAGTTTTTAATTTTTTGGTATTCTGTAATACTTCTTTTTTCATTAATTGCGAGATAAATTCTATTCTCACAGGGCAGTTTTTTTGTTTTTAGTGTATTAGTAACAAATTGAGGGCTAATGTCCTTCGGTTCTTTTTTCAATCCAAAAATAACTAAGTTGTTGGTTTTAGAGTTCCTTTCTAAAATTTCAACTTTGCTTTTGAGAGACGAATTTTCTTGTTCTAGATTGTTTATCTTTTGTTACGACTCTTCTATCAACGATTTTAACCTGGTTTCACTCTCTACTATACTCTTTTTCAATTCGTCTTTATTTTTGTTTAATCCCGCAATAATTTTACTAACTGCAGTTTCTTCAAGTGACATTTTTAAATTTACTTTATTATTTTAGTTTGTGGCTACCTTTACTTTATTTTAAACTACAAGTACATGTCTTATCTCTTCTTATCACTTTTATTGTCTTAACGTATACTGCTGTTTATTGATAGAATGGTTATATTCAATTTTTAAGAACTTATTCTGCTGTGTTCAGTCAAAAGCATTTGCTTGCCTTTTTTCAAAAATTTAAATACTTGTTATACCATGTATTTCCTGCAGAGCTCTGACTGAAACAGATGTACACCAGTACACTTTAACAGGACACACACCTTACTTACTTACTATAATAGTATATTATGTATTATTCAACAAGCATATTATGATTATGATGGCTATTATTCACGAAGATCACGCCGCAGGCGAGTGACATAAACACCTAAGTGAATATATATAGTAGAAATTATATGCGAGTAAGATACTATATTTTGTCCATTACTATTAATTACCTGCTTATAAATGAATTTATTTTTATTCCTCTTTTCTCTAATTTAGGAAGGGATAGCCTTCTATGTATAATTTTTTATACTTTTCTGGCAAAAAATTGAGCATACTATTTATTCTGCTTCTCTCATTTTTTCATTTCAGTGTCTGATTCGCTTTCCTTATTATAATTTTTAGTAATTTCCATTTAAATTCAGTATAATAATTAGAATTCTTCCAATTAGCTATCAATTGTTTAAAACGTCACTTTATTAGCTTTGACATCATCATACGCTATATATATCAACTTCATTAATGAATTAGTATGTCATCGTTGCGGAGTGGTTTGGAGGTCTAACTGAGTGAAATTAAGAATTGTAGACATAGCGTACGAAACTGGCTAGTAATGTAGGTCATTATTCTTGAAAAAGCACACGTGAAATGTAAACATTATCAAGTAGTCGTGGACAAATGAAATTATATACCAGGAAAGACCTGCATACTTTCCCTCCACGAAACGCCCACTTCTCTGGACATTAGTCATTTTTCTTTGAACTTGACCACACAAACCGGGTTAACTATAAGTTAACCATTTAATATTCCTCGACTTGTATTCCAAACCATGACGTAACAGTTAACCAACCACACAAACCAGCTCATTGAGATAGTTTGACAGAGTAGTTATCATATTTGAGGTTAGGTGTTTGTTTATTTCAGGGTTTCCACAAACCGTTACATCATAAAAGTTAACCGTGACGTCATGGTATTGTTAACCCGGTTTGCTTGGTTAAGTTCAAAGAAGATTGGTTATTGTCTCTGTTATTCTGTAGCTTCCTCTTTTCCACTCACAGGATGGTTATACGGAACATAATTATTTGCCGAATCTGTATATACGTATTTCTTTTTATATATGTAATCTTTTTTTATTCATTTTTTCTTTATTTTTTTTCCTTATCTTTATATACATTGCATTTTTTAGTCTTCAATTTTTTTATCTGAGCTTTAGTTTTATATAGTTTATTTGGCTATACAAAATATTATATACCTCTAGATTCTTGGACTTTAAAAAGTGTAATACATTATTAGGGAGTTTGAATTATTGATTCTATATAACAGTCCAAACAATACTCTGTTTTTGGCAACTTTTTTTTCTAATTTTCCATATTTGGTAAATATGTCATAGTAATTTTGTTCAAGACCAACTGGAACATGGAACTGGTTCCACCAATCGTGAATGGTGACTGGCGTTATCCACAATAATTGAACTGGATTCTTCTAGGTTAGGTATATATTTGGTTTTAAATCATTTTCGCAGTTCATATTATCAGAGTAGTCAATATACATTTTTTTTTGTGGTATTTGATTATGGCATTCCGGCAGTTAGTTTGAGTTTTCAACAGGGTGCTCATTTAAGTGAAACGTTGCATCTGTATTTCCTTTATATTCTGCTTAACATTTAGAGATATGTATTTTTTATGAAATAATTTGCATAGGGGAGAGTTGGGTAATGGGAGTCAGCGGGCAATGAGATAACTCATCCACGAAACAGTACATGCGAGCGACGCGTAAACAGCGCAGCGTCCTTGTCCCCCGCTCTGGCACGCGCCACTGATAAACAAGCGTGCTCAGTTTTAAGCTCCGCTGACGTAATTTCACGTCAAAGCAAATTAGAAGGTAAGTGCCGAATATCCTGCGATCAAAAAATTGACGCGTACTTTAGACGTTCAAAATTGTGATGTGCAGTTCAGTGTGTCTAAGATTTTTTTTGTTCTCATGAGTGTAATTGTGGGAAATGAGAGTCAGGTGACTCCCATTACCAGCAAGTGATCATTATTGCCCGCAACTATGCATGTTTAGTGCCGTTAATTTTATTTATTTATAGGTGCCGAAAGTACGAGCCATCAGGACAACTGAAAAGGCTTTCTGGTCTTCTGAAAGCCTGGAAAAAGCTATGGAGCTTATTAATGGAGGTTCTTCTATAAGAAATTATGCTAGTAATGGGAATTCAAGTTTTAAAAAGAGGGTAAAAAAAGGTTCTACCTTAGGACCACATCTGGAACGATTCATTGTCTTTAGTCCTGAGCCAGCAAACTTGGTGAAGAAAATGACACATATTATTTTCTATGCTTAAACTGCTAATAAAATCAGAAAAGTGGTTTTCGAATATGCTGAAAAATTGATTTTGAAGCAATATTCCAACCAAGCTTCAAAAATGGCTGGACGCTATTGGTTACATGCGTTTATGACTAGAAATGGCATTTCTATTCGGAAACCAGAGGCAAGACTTCGATCAAACAGAGATGAGTATTTTCTCTGAGCTACTTGGGTAGCTGATGGAAAAGCACAGATTGGTTGCATAATATAAAAATAATTGCGATGAAACCGGTATTTCAAAGGTTCAAACTGATGGAGAAATTTTGGCTACAAAAGAGAGTGGGATCCATAACCAGTTGGGAAAGAGGAAAAACATCACCTTGTTTGTGCTATGAGCGCTGCAGGTGGGTACATTCAACTATGCTCATTTTCCCTGGGAAAAGGTTGACTTCTCTACTCGACAAGTACACTGAGAAAAAAATGTCATCCTCACAGCAAGTTTTTTCGCTATTCCAGCCAAAAAATCTATTAAAATAGGCGCTAAGAGAGATATGTGCTATGGCAGTAAAGACTGCTTTACTAAAATTTCTTTAGTGTAGTAGTAAAGTATTTTCATAAAGTACCTTTACTAAACTAAAATATAAGTTTTACGAATGTAGCAGAGTATTATTGTAGAAATGGTAAAATTCTTCACTGATATCAAAAAGTGATTTGGTTCTCCTAGAAATCTAAGCCAGCTGTTTTAGATGATGATTATTTTAAAGTAGTGAAGTCGGGTTTTGGTCTAGACAAGATTTTATGGACTACTGGAAGCTAAATTACTAATTTATAATACATATTTTTTAGATGCTAGTCAGTTGTTTGCTATAGCGGCAATATTCATTAGTTCTATAGACAAGCTTATTTTCTGTCTTAGAAAAATAAATCCTTATTAAACGCAGGAACATTATATTCCCAATGCATATAACTTATTCCCCGCATTTAATAATATTCATGATGCTACAGAAATTATGTCTTTCCAGGAATTTTTTTTGACTGGAGTTTTTCCGTATAATACTGGATATAACATTAATGAGTGGTTATTTGATAGTCCACAATATGCCACACCAGAACAAATACACCATATATAGGTGTTTTGTTCAAGATGGCACATTTAATAACAATAATAAATACATAAGAATATATAGAAAATGCCCAACTTTAAACTTATGTATTCTATGTATTTTTTGGTACATCACCACCTTTTATAATATGGCTTGGCTATCAAATAACTACCCACTAACCTGCACACGCATGTTTCTACTAGCCTACGCAGTATATCGGGATCAATTTCAAGCTTCAATAGAAATTCCAATTATAACTAAATTTATAAAAGCTTTTTAAATTTCATATAACACATGTGAAAGCTGAAACGTGAAAGTGTAACTTCACCCACCAATGCTGACATGAAAATGCGTATTATAATGCCGGAACTATGATGGTCAAACGACGACCGTTGTAAATAACGGACATTCAAATTGCAAATAAATATCTACTAGACCAAGGGTTTTCTTTTTTGTTTTAGCAAAGAAAAAAACTATTTTTGTAAAAAAAATTATATATATTTTTTAACAGAGATAGTAAAGAGCTTATTTATAACGGAAAGATATATTTCTAAGGAAGTGAAGTAATGTTTAATAAAATTGAAAATTCCTGGTATAGGAAAAAATGTTTTGTATTTTTAATAAGTATCTTATAGTTTCTGTACAGAGATATTAGTAAAGTTGATTTTACTGCCTCAGTTAATCAGTTTTATTACCACAGTAAAAATTCTAGTAGTCTTAGCCAAAAAAGTTTAGGAAATAACGCTTTGCTGGGAATTTTCTCAGATAAACCCAGACCCAGATAATACTGGACAACCATGCTTACTCACATTTCTCTTTTCGTCTACGAGCATTGCAAGTCCAATCACATTCATATGTTGTCTCTACTACCACACACGTCTCATAGAATGCAGACCCTGGATAATTATTTTTTCGTGCAACCGGACGCGAAGTCAGTATTTCGCGTTCTCAACAAAGTCCACGAAATTCAATTTCGCGGCCGTTACACATTGCAACGGCTGCAAAACCAAACGTCACTTTCAAATTTGAATAACAAATTTGACATTTCTAAAATACTACAAAGACATGGATGATTTTTTATTGAATACCAACCAATACATAAGTACTTATATTATTTAGGATGAATATTAACATTAATTGTACAGTTTGTCTTATTACTTATATTTACTCCAGAAGTTGAAGCAACAACTGTCAAAATATTTTGTATACATTGAATCATTTCCATAGCACACATTGTTAAATAAATTAAACTGCTGTTGATTTTAGAGCAATAATATAATCATTTACAATTATCTAGTTTAATAAAATTAACGATTGCACGAAAAATAGTGTGTATGCCATGGCCGCGAAACTTTTTAACGACCTCAAGATTATCTTGCCTCGGTCGCAAACGGCCTCGGCGATAACTGTTCTTTCGGTACGTTAAAAATGTATTTCGCGGCTATTTTGGTTCTCTCAAAATGACCAACAAAAGAGAATATGACTTATTTAAAAAAAAACCATCTTGTTGAAAGGATAACCCCTTATAACGTGGTTAGGGAAGCAGTTGATAATGTTGCGTCTATTAGTGAAGAAGAATCGGGGTTTAGATCAACCAGAAGTATCCACTGAAGATTTCCTCGTTGCAGAAATTCTACAATCTGAGGCCATTGCAATTCAATATTGCAATGAATCTCTCGCAGCTACCAGTATGATTCCCAGCACATTAAAAAACATTCACTCACCAGTTCCGAGCACTTCAAAACAAATTGATTCATCAGCTTTTAGGATGTCTAATCAATTATTAGTCCCACTTGATTCTAAACCAGATGCTGTACCACCCGTTCCTGGCACGCCAATCCAAGTGAGTACTACATTGCATGATTTATTCAAGCTGGCGGAGAAAACACCTGTTATTAATATCTACAAGAGAGGGCCGAAAGAAGCAACACGCTACAATTTTAACTCCGACACCAATAAAAGAAAATCTGTTAGAAAAACAAAACAATAAAACGAAGAAAAAATGAGAAAGGAAAAGAAAAGAGATGTGACAAGGAAAGAAGACTGAAGATACAGAAGATACTGAGAAGGCAAGGCGCCAAGTATTAGAAGAATCGAACGAAATTTATGTATAAGATGTTGGCACTGATGACTTATTATACCAGGACGATGAGGATGACGATGCAGAAGATGCTGGAAACAGATGCCCAGTATGTGACGAATTCGGAAGAAATAACGAAATGTGGTTCAGATGTACCTCAAGTGGGCTATCGGTTCTCGCGGAGTGCACTGGTGCTGAAGGTTATACGATATATACTTACTAGATTTTCTTCGACTCCGATTGCCAACAGGGTGATCACCATTATTGGTGTAATGGGAGTCAAATATTTTTTTTTTATTTTCTTTTATAATTCCCAAAGTGACTGAAATTGATCTCTAATAATAGTTCAATAAGTAAATTATGTTTAAAGGCGGTTGCAATAATCACTTCATTTTTAATAGAAGTTTATTGCTTAGGTAACCCCCATTGCCATCTATGACCCTACCTCTTAATAAGTCCGCATTTATCGTTAACAACAATAATTATCATTGAGATTTCGGTTATCCCACTTTCACTTGAAGGTATTTTAACAAAACAGTTTGTTCAATACGATATGGTAAATTAGATTGACAATACAGAATTGTACTAAGATATTTATTGCATTTTTTAACGTCAAATTCAAAAAAATATAGTGAGAAATTAATACTTATAACTTTTTCTGTTTAGCTGAGCGGCTAATATTACTCATGAATACTCAATTTGTTATAGCCTCAGCAAGGCAAATCCACAAATTGGAAGAAGGGAGATGTTTCACTCAAAAAACTGGTATTAACGTCACCGTACATATAAAGTCTTGCTAATATTTGGTCCTTAAACTTCAGTTCAAATCTCATTCAACTTGAATGATCGAGTATACTTTGAAAAATAGTAATATAAAATCAAAAATCAATATGCTTCAGTAATTCTTATTATTACCTACTGTTTATTAAACTAATAATAGGTTTATGCGTTACTTTATGGATGCACTGTATAATGAAGACACACAATTTTGAAATCTCTCACAAGTAAACCTATTACATAATTGAGATAGTTGTCATGGTACAATATCGTCGATAAGTTTTGGTCTGTACCTATACACAATACATATCATTCTCGGATGAACATCTACACCAGTACCATCAAAAGTTTCCACAAGTTGCAATCCGATAACGATGCTCGTTCTCACTCTCTGTCAGTTTGGATTTACCGCTCAAATTGTTCAGTGGTGCAATGGTTACTTTTTCTGTTTTCACAACGAACCCTTTCCGAGAATAATCGATTTATAAATTTCATGTGTCTGTGCATTAGAAATATATGTGATAAACTGATAACTGAAAACATTAATCTTAAAATTATAATGGATTACGCTCGCCCATTTTCATGCACAAATTCGATTTTGTAACAATTACATAATTTTTGCAAAAATTTTCATATTATTTCACAATTCGCGGCAAGCAGCATCCAATTTATGTCCGCAAACTTATTATGCGTGTCTCCATTGTTCGCGAATGAGCCATGGATTTGAGGTATCCTCATACACATGTATTCACATCTGTAGACTTTGTTGGCCAAGCAGCTGAGCCGCCTCTTCCAATTCATAGCCAACGGTTTAGATTGTCTAAAAACTCATGTACTGAAGCAACAGCAACAGTTCAGAGGCTTTTTTGGGTTTGGTTTGAGTAAGACATTGTTATAGTGTGAGTGCTTGCTAGAAACCGCACCAGAGGAAGTTCGTGTCCTTCCCTGCAGCTGGTCCTGCTTCTGCTGCTCTTAGATTTGGTGCAATGCGAATAGGGATAGGGGAAAATGATCCATCACGACAAAGCCCTTTATTACCATGACCAGGCAGATTTTTAAACAGACTATATCTTGGGAGCTGGCTCCTTGAGTACAAGCATCCCACGACTTTTCCGAGCTACGCATTTCCTAGGTAGTTGAAGTGCAAGTTTTCCGTGTACACATTTTACTGCACATCTCGTAGGCACCCTTGAAGCTTAGTTACGTGAACGGATATTTTATTAGGTTGAATAAATAGTTTCTTACTTCACTTTGGAAAAAGTGTACTTTCGTGAATTTCCTTTTCAAATTATATCTAGAAATTTAAAAGTATTTCTGATTAACTGATTGGATTAATTGAAATTTCATATAAGTTTCCGGCTCTTCTTTTTAAAGTCTTGTATATTATATAAATATATATTTCGTAATAAATTCACTGACAAGTCTATTATTTATGCTCTTATTGTTCCGGTATATGAGTTAATTTTGTTTATTCACTTATGGTGTGTTGTATCTCACACCTAAACTCGGTTTAATTATAACTGATGTTTAGACTGTGACGTATTGATTTATTTATTATCATTAATTACATCAGTCTAAACATCAGTTATAATTAAACCGAGTTTAGGTGTGAGATACAACGCGCCCTTAGACGCACAATGCTGTTTAAAACCTATTCTGTTATTATCCTGAAGCGTTCTATCGTTCTTAAGTTTTTCTGATCTCATCTTTCTAGCTGAATTTTAAGTAAGATTTTTACTCATAATGAAGTCGGCGGCAATTTTTACAGTGAATTATTTTAAAAAATTCTTCATAGACCGGTTCAAAACTGCTATTCGTTCTAATCCTAGCCTGAAACACCGAAAATTATGATTTAGGATGCATTCGATTCTAAATAGTATCTTAAAAAATTGTTGAACTAGAAAATTGGAATTTATGTTCGATTTCCCGGCATATGGGTACTGTTGATGATTTTTGGAACTTTCCGTTGTTATGATAGCTTAAGGATGAGTCAGTCACTATTTTCTCCTCTTTTTTAACACAGAACAAATTAATCGATTAACAGTTTTAAAATTTCAAAATTACGTTCATCTCGAGTTAGGGACGGTCAGTCAGCTTTTCAAATTTTAACGGTAGTGGTATCTTTTCAAATTTTAACGGTAGTGGTATTCTCGATGAATATAAGGGATTTTGAAATTTTCTGGCTCAAGGTCCATCCACCTTAATTGTGCTAATAAACTATATTTTAGTATCAAGCAGAGCAAAAATTACGAAGATTGTTATGGAAAAAATGTTAATTGGTTAACTCCAGAAGATTTGGGTGGAACAATAGTGAGTTTTAAATTTAAATACCTACTTCAATTGCTTGTAATAAAAATGTTACTTTCCTATACCTACATTTTACCAAATTATGACAGTAAACAAAACGTTACTGTTCCAACAGCACAAACATATCTTGGAGCCCGAAGATTCAAGGTTTCCCATTAATGAGACGAAAAGCGTGAGGAGATTTTTTTTTTTGATAGTCTGCAATGTGCACTTCAATGGTACTTACCGGGTTAACGATTAGTTGTTAAATTGCTTGTAGAGCAAATAAGAAGTGAGGAAAGTCGTTAAATATTGTTGAACCATATCGGTACTATAATCATTACGTTAATCTACAATATCTGGCTTATCTAAAAACAATTAAAGTTTATTCTTTATCTATATTTTATTTGTGTACATTTTGGTTGGATGAAATGAAAAGAAAATGCGAAAGAAGTTGGAAGTTGGAAAAGGGGGAGAAAAGTGGTAAGGTAGAAATACACTTTTCACCTTTGGTTACTTTGGAACCAGCATCCAGGTTATGTCCTTCTGATTGAAGCTGATCGAGGAAATTGAATTTGATTAGAATAGAAGCAACAGAGAAAAGTAAACACACAAATTACTGTCTGAAGCCAACATTAAAAATTTATTGTTTTCACAGTTTGTCTAACCGTATTATTTGAAAGTAACGGTTGATTATCCAAAATCTTTTATGGCTCATTGAAATTTATCCTTCAATACATATTATTACATTTATAAGACGCAATTTATTTGATATTTCACATTATGAAATACCTCATTCATTCATTAAATCTCAGTTTATGAATAACATGCCAATTTGAAGATTTTGTTATTTTCTATTAAATGTGCCAAAGCCTTTATATATAGAAATCAAAACCATATACAGGGTGTACCAATCTTATACGACAGTTTGGTATGGGCTTTTTTAAGAAATATCAAAAAATGTTAATAAAAATAGTGGATACCTTTGTTTGTGCTAAATACAGAATGTTCCATTTGGAAAACAAAATAAAATGAGTGGTTAATCAAATACGGAGGTATTGCATCATATTATGGATCTCTGTTAGGCAAAATATCTTTTTTTCTTCCCCAGATACCACAAGACGTCTTTTTATACCCTTAGTCCTTGAATAAGACGTTTTAAAGATATCTGATTCTCAAATCCTAAATTCGTCTTAAATAGCTGCATTATAAGTATGTATATAAATAGAATTTAAAAAAAACGGTATTTTATTCTATGTAATAATCTTTTAATGCGTATTCCATAATTGAGTTTAATTGGCCAACTAATCATATAACAGCTAAATTTAATATTTCTTTAAAATTAAAATGTAAATTATATAAAAAAATGGCAGTATGTGTACAATAATATCCTTTTTCAATTATAATCATGAAAATGTGAACATAAGATTGTGTGGACTTTTTTGGGCCGGTACGTAGTAAGGATTTCGTTAACTTCGGTTTGCAGCTCTGTTTCTATGACTTATGTCTTTGTGCTGGTGACAAGTGAAATTAGGATATATTTCGCAATTCGAAAATTAACTGCTAAACACCACTTTTTATAGTCTTCCCGCTAATGGTCAAGCTCCCAACTAAAAAGGGGGTAAGTCATCGAATCTAACGTATCAGGTGAAATATTCTATCATGCAACATGTTGATTTGATTATCAAATTATTTCAGGTCCTTGATTTTACAAAAATTGGTAACACAAATTGTTATAAATTTGTGAAGAGGGTTCTCTTCACTGATTTAACAAACGAAATAGCATTGAAATATAGTTGTTAGGAAGGAAAGGAAAGTTAATGTGCTATCTGGGTCAACGTACCTACAGTAAACTACAAAGCGTTGATTTATTTATGCTTTTCACATAAAAGTGTCCATATATTTTCAAGGACTCGGTATAACGTAGCAGAATCTTGTGAGCAATCCGTATTTGGTATACTGTAGAGGGGTTCTTATTAAAAAAATCTGATTGGTTTGTGAAGGAGTTATATGCAACACTCCGTATGGTTCGAGATAATTTTAAAACATAGACCTTAAAGGCATCCCCTATTGTGCTCAATAACATTTTTTTTTTAATTTATTTACGGGCGAACCCATTACACAACAAGTTATTACAAATCCTAAAAATACAAAAACGTTTATCATATGATGTTATATAAAATACAGAACCTACAAAAGATACAATTCACTATAAATAAAAAATTGTAAAATATAAATACAGAAAACACGTAACTTAAAATAACTAAAATCATTAAAACAATTAGGTATCTAACTATACTTGACAGTGTTCGTTTAAAACTAATAAAACTCGTGGAGAAATCAAGTTCAGGATACTGATTAGCACCTCTCAGTGTTCGAGGTATAAATGAAAATTGTGCATTATTCGTTCTACAAAATGGAACATGAAAGGAAGTAACCTGCCTTGTCTGGCGACAAGTAACTTCAAAGTTAATTCTGGCTAACAAGTCGGGACACTCGATTAAAAAATTTAGTATTTTGTACAATAAAATTAGGTCATGCTGATCTCGCCGTTGTTTTAAAGTGGTAATATTTAAATTTTGCTGGATGGTTTCATAGTCTAAGCATCTACCCATTTTGAATGCTATGTGTTTAAGGAATCTGTGCTGAACGCTTTCGATTTTGTCAATATAAAATAGATAATGTGGACACCACACTGAAGTGCAGTATTCCAAGTGGGGTCTGACTAACGAACAGTAGAGCACTTTTAAAGGATATATACTAGTAAAATCAACGGTAATACGCTTAATATAGCCAAGTAGACTCAGAGATTTATTAACAATAGTTTTAATATGTTTCTGGAAACTTAGTGTGGTATCCAACAATATCCCTAAGTCCTTAACAATATTTCGACATTCCAAAACCTCATTGTTAAGAGTATAGTCATATAATATTGGGGTGTTAGTTCGAGAAACCTCTTAATATGACATTTTCCTGTATTAAGCTCCATTCCATTACTCATACACCAATCATGCAGCATATTGCAGATTTCAGCATCCATACTAGACTTTATTACAGAAAAAACCTCTATATCGTCGGCAAACATGAGAACTATTCCATAGTGAAAACTACTAATAATATCATTAATAAACAAATTAAACAACAAAGGCCCCAAGTGAGAACCCTGGGGTAGGTACACCAGAAAGAACAGAGATCTCATTCGACAAACAATGATTAACACGTACTATTTGTTTCCTATTCGTAAGATAATCCTCAATCCAATTTAACAAATTTACCACAATACCATAATTTTCAAGTTTGGCTATTAGGAGTTCATGATTAACCCTGTCGAAGGCCTTGGAGAAGTCAGTGTAGATAGCATCTACTTGGCAACCATTCTCCAAGGCCTCCATTATGTGACTAATGTAATTCAGTGAATTAATTTCAGTTGATTTGCCTTCGGAGAAGCCATACTGTTGGGGAATGATAGTGTTCCTGAATATGCAGGAGAGATGCTCAGTCAGTATACTTTCAAACAGTTTAGGAATAGCACTTAATATTGAAATGAAGCGATAGTTTTTTATATCACGTTTGTTACCTGATTTATAAACAGATGTCATGTAGCTTAATTTCCAGTAATCGAGGAATTGACCAGAAGCTAACGATTCATTAAAAATATAGTAAAGTGGACGAGCTAGAACAAAACTACAGTATTTCGACAAGCTCGGTGGAATAGCATCAGGACCAGGTCCTTTTCGTACATTTAGATTAGATAAACCTTCATATATTTCAGAAATATTAATGTAATAATTTGCTACGTTAATATGATAGCAGTTGTTGAACTGAGGTATGTTGATATTTTTAGTTTGGTAAAGTGATGAAAAGTGATTGGCAAGTAAATTAACCATTTCGGACCAAGAACTGGACTCAATATTATCTAAAAACATGTCTTTTGGTAGAGAAATGCTGTCCTTTACATGCTTTCGCAAAACTCCAAAATAATGTACCGTCTACTTGTACAGAGTGCTGAGCTTCTGCAATAAACCTATCATAACATTGTTCAGATAACAATTTACATCGAGATCTTAAGTTAGAGAATCTGTTATAACTGTCATCGTTCAACAATCTTTTACGTTCTTTATGAGCTTGCTTTTTAAGTATAGTTAATTTACATAGTTCTTCAGAGAACCATAGCAGACATTTTTACTTCGAATATTTTTTAATCGGTACATGTAGTTCAATGATTGAGTAGAGAGCATCATAAAAAATATTAATCATTACATCATGTGGTTTATTTAACAGTAAACTATCCCAAGGGATCGCACCCAAACAGTCATTAATAGCTGGAAAGTCAGCATTTCTAAAATCAAAATAGTATTGTGGAACATGGTCATCTGCCCCATTATCCCCCATTATCAGTTATAATTTGTCTGAAGTGGAGGGTGGTGATTATCCGGAAAAATTAAGTATTCAGAAGATTTAGTAACGGTAAGGTTATTGTGAGAAAATACCAAATCCAATAATACACCTCTATCGTTCACAATAGTAGAACATTGAAAAAGATTGTTGAACGAAGCAAAGTTTGACATAATTTCAATTGAATCGACTTCAACAGCATCTGCCCGTTGAGTGTGTGTAGCTCCTGAACTCAAGTTATTCATATGCCACGTACAGTTGGGAATATTGAAATCGCCAAATAAATGAAGATTTGCTCTAGGGTATGTTTCAGCTATAGCATCAACATCTTGACAAAATGAGCTATACACATCTATATTTGCCTTAGGGGGTAAATAAACACTGCCTATAATATGATTGTCACTTCTTCCAACTGCTACAAAAAGATCCTCCAATTGATCGAGCAGAATTCAGCAAAAGACTAGTAAGTGACTTGTGAACAGCAATTAGGACTCCACCTCCTCGACTAAAAGCACTTGTGATAGCAGACCGATCTTTCCTATATATTAAAGTTATTAAGGCCCAATTCACTATCGATAAAATCATTGTTCAGCCACGTCTCCGTGAAAATAATAACGTCATAGAAACTAATTGAGATACTGCGCTTCAATTTAGACAATTTTGTGCGTAAGCTTCTCACATTTTGGTAGTAAATGGACAATTCACCATTGTTATTCCTGTTTATAAGTTTTTTGAAACAGTTTTAGGAACATTCTGAACATACCTTATCAGTAAATCCGTTTCACCTTGTTGGCGTGCTTTAAGCTCATCGTTTAACTTTTTCCCTTTTTTTGATATCTCTTAGAATAACCCATATACCGAAAATTGTCGTAATACTGGTAAACCCTGTATAAACCAGTACTAATGTATGTTTGTGAGTGGGGGAATCTTTTGAATGTATAAAAAGTAAAATACAAGCAGTTGAAATCAAATATGCAAGACGTATAATATGCATTACTGGAAATTAAAAACACATGTATAGATACAAGAAGACTTAGAGATAAAATCTATAGTACAATTTATAGAGCAACGACAATTAATTTGGTGAGGACATTGTAAATGCACAGCGAATGAATAACAACTGGCAAGTGAAACGGATACCCATACGAAGCGAGATCATTTATTAAGAGAGGAAGACCAAGACAGACATGGAATATAATGATGGATAACATATTACAACATAGAGGCAAGACATTGAGAAGAGCATCAGCTTTAGCAATAAAGAGACAACGGAGGATGAAGAAGTTTGTTTATGAAATCTAAAATATAAATCCAACACCCATGCGAAAAAAGGGATAAGAAGCTTTTGAAAACTTTTGGTATACTTTTTTTTATCTTGACTGTAAATTTTAATTTGTGGATTTGGATAACACAACTTTTTTTATTGAAGGAACATTTTGAAAAAGTAGAAGCAGCAGTAAAGGAACTTCAAGTGAAACGAATGTCAATTACTACGTACGTAATTACATTTTGTTAGTAGTGTTATTTTAGTAACGTAGTATAGTGTTATTTGTAAGATCTAGAACTCCAGGAGACTAGGTACAAACTGTGCTAAAATGCCTTCCTGTTTTGTACGAGGTTGCTCAAACGCTACTTACGTTTCTCGTTTGAAAGAGGGTGTAGGTAACATTTCATAAGTAAGTTATATGATTTTTTTTTTAATATAAGTTAATTTACTTTACATTTACAAATAATTACATGTTATGGTTCGGTTAGACTACATAGTTTAACAAAAAATATCCATTTTAGTGTAAAAGGAAAGAATATTCGTCAAATCTTCAACAAATTAGTTATTCAGAAACATCAATAAACTTTAAAATACCTCCTTCAAATGTTGTTTTATTTTTTTCCTGATTAATTAACTTTGAATAAGAATTTTATTGTTATTTTCAAAAATAAGAAACAAACTTTATTTTCGCAAAAAATTCATGTTTTTCGAAAATCCTCGTACACGGTTTAAAAAAATTTGTTACTTGGTTTTATTCGAGGTTTTATTTTAGGTTTTGGGCTATGCATAACTTTAAATAAATAAAAACTTTTCTTAAAATGTATAAAAAAGTTTTCCATTATAGGTATGCAGTAAAACTAGTTTAAATATTAAAGTGTACTTGAAATTTCACTTTTTTCACCTTTTCATATTTTCCTATCCTATCAAGTCTATCACGACGGGTCAGGAAAAAATTTCTGCTTTATTTCTTAAACCGGTCCTGTATCAAGCACGTGATTCAGGCTGACCAAATTAAAATTAGCACAGCATGGCAATCAACGTGATTTGAAGTAAGTATGTTATCTGTGATCAGAAGTCCATATGGATCCTAAGTTCGTGGGTAAGGCTGATTGATGATACCAAATGACTAGAGTTAGTAATTAGCATATAATTTAAAACCCTTAGCCACCGTAGTGCAAATACTGTAACGCTTTCACCGTGGTGCGGTCTTGGTGACCGCACCTAATTAACAACAACTAATTAACAAAAATATTTTTTTTCACCTAATGGGAACACTTTTATTGGATCGGGTGTAGCTTGAAGTAACAATAAAAATTTTGCCTCACTTGGTTTATTTTTAAAACCTACACTGAAAAAAAAACAACCGCAATAGTTCAATTTCGCTTCATTTTCGACAGAAATGGCAGAATTTTTTTTTTACAAAATTCTATCCAAAAATTATAACAGATTCTCAAAAATAAATGGACAGGTAATTAAAATAACCAATAATATAAGAAATAACCTAGAAAGAAATAAAAAAACGCAAATGGTATAATAGTCACAGATTGTGTTTACAGTTTTTACAAATTTTTGACGCACATTCTAAACAGGTAGGCTTATGACAAATTTTGCACAAATAAAAAGTTTTTCTTTTGATTCTTGGTGGACAGGTGTAACACGTTTTACGTTTTTCAAGTTATTCTTCTGGAATCTCCGCCTCCTCAGGGTCAGGAAGAGATAGGATTCTACGAATTGTAGCTCGAAGGTCACATTTTAATTTTTTGTTTTCTGCACGTCTATAAAGTTGTGGCCTTACTAATTCATCCGCAAGTACTTTCAGAAAATCTGCTTTTTGTATTTTTAGATTGTCTTTGACACACTGATGAACGACATGTCCATTGACACCAGCAATATCAAGTATGCGGAAAAATAATGCCATGGACCATCTTTGGCTGCGACGACTAGTTGAATGTTTGGCGCATTTTTCATCAAGTGCGTCTACTCCTCCCTTAGTTAAATTATAGAAGGATATAATTTCTGGTTTTCCCACATCCTCATCGAAGCTTGGTGTATGATGCATCGAAGATATCAACAGGACTACCTTGTTTTTCTTGGGTACATAGGAAACTAAGGTGGTATTTTTCGTGAACCCATATAAAGCTGAATCAACTTCTTTTTTTTTGTGTGATAAGACCTATGCCATCAGAATCCTTTCCACAATATACGTAGCCATTATGAAAATAATGATTCCTAGCGTCGGTTAGACACATCATCTTCAAGCCATATTTGCACGGCTTATTTGGCATATACATTTTATATTTGCATCTACCTCTGAAAGAAATAAGCATTTCATCAATAGTCATATTGACACCAGGTGAGTAGACACTTTGAGAGTTGAACACAATTTTGTAAAAAACTTCTGAAATTGGTGCCAGCAAATCATTCTGTCGCCGTTCAGCTCTATCAGTAGGATTATCGAAGCGCAAAGCAATAAGTAAAGTTGCAAATCTATTTCTGCTCATCACACACCGAAAAATTTCACGACCGGTTGCGTCAGTCGTAAAAATTCTTTCAATTTTTTCATGGTTGGAATTGAATGCAGCGGTATAGTACAATAATCCGATGAAAGCTCTTACCTCAATTATGTCTAAATCTTGCAGTTCGGATCTCTGAATATTTTTGTACTTCATTCTGATGCTTTGTAATTTCAAATTTGTCCATTGTAATACAACTTGTAGCAAGTCGTCTGTAAATAAGAGATTCCAGCACTTAACTGGATCAGCTTTATTTCCTAACGCGGTCCACCGTCGCAAGCCTGGAAGTTGCATAATGATATTGTGCTTTTGGGTTCTCGTACGAGAGACAAAACTTTGCGCCGACCACTTGTAGCGATTTTTCCCATAATAGGCTTTCACATTAGTGTTGTAATTAGTTTCAGTTTCGTCCGGATGCTCGTTAGTTTCTTCCATTTCTTCCGTTTCTTCTCTATCACTAAGTTCAATTTCTGAGTCTGTTTCATGTTCACTTTCTTCATAGAAGTCCTCATTTACACTCTCTTGGTCACTGATATCTTCACCTTCTGCCTCTTCATTCCAAGCCAACAAAGTGTTCTCATAATCAGGATCACCCAGCCGAACCCGTTTTGATGTGGTAGGATTTCTAAAAAGCTCAACTCAAATACTTGCTTATGCACCGTATAGTCCGGTCACTGTGACCGCTTCGTAAATTTAGCCGTGTTTATATTGCACACCGGTACAAGTACAGACTTCAACTATTCACAACGTACTGACAAATTGGAGGGGGGATAAGATAAACAGATACTAAAATTCGCGGCGGTCACTGAGACCGCACTACGGTGGCTAAGGGTTAAACAAAAGGTTAAGAAAGACCAGCAAGTTTGATTAGAGAAACGTGAAATGTTTAATTTCGTTAACAAAGTATTTAATAATTTTGTTGATTGTGGAATGTTACAGAATATGTTGTTTGTTCTTGTTTTTTTTGTAAGAAGGCCTATAACTGTATTTCTTTATAATTTAATTTCATTTTGTGATGTTTTGTTTAATATATCTGTGATTTAAGCTGCAAAATATATTTATTTTCTCATTTAAAAAGCAATGTTCAACTCTCCCCAGACCCCGTTTTAAGTGTCCCTAAGGGAGGGCAGAGTTAAACATTTAAACTATTTTTCATTCAAATATTTACTTATACCTAACATATTTTAGTACTATAATATCGAAAAAGTAATAATGCATAAGTAAACCTGAATAACTAAGCTACTGTTTATTATTTTAATTAAATCATCAAGGCCCAGTTGTACAATTGTAGCTTAGTGAAGGCTCAAGTGTGAACTCAGGTTCAGCGTCAGATTGCTGTTGTACAAAGTAAGCTTACGGTTGAGCTTGATTTAAACCTTAAGATTAGTAAAGCCTTCAAGAGGGCAGGTTTAATGTAAGCTTAAGCACGGAACATAAATTGTTATCATGTTTCGTGGATTAAATGTAAATAAATTGTATGCAAACATAACCTGTACTTAATTTATTCTCAAATTAAAGGCTTATCAAAGTTAAATATGGATATTTTAACCGATGATGACGATTTTTGGAACTTATTGAAATCGAACAACAACCGAGGAGACCTCGGGTGTATAGAGAGCGTATAAATCACTTTGAATGTTGGAGGGATCATGAGTTTATTCAAAGATTTCGCTTTGTAACAAATTGTATATCAGAGGAATTTTCTTGCAAAACTAATAGTTACGAACAATCCCTCCAAATGCCAAATTAGTTAGGTGATATTTTCATTTGACAAACATATTTTGACCTATTTACTTCATACGCATGTGTCAGTTCGAAATAAGTTCTACCAACACTTGCAAATATAGGTTTAGTAGAGCTGCTACTGAACCATGTTTGTACAACAGGTTTAGGGTTGAGCTAAGCTTATACTTTAAGCCCAGCTTAGTTGAGCTCAATTTTAAGATTCAAATGTACAACCGGGCCTAAGCCTCATTTATAAGAAAATACGATACTTTAAACAAAAAGCGGCTCAACTCTCCCGGACTTCCCCTAATCTATAAAAAGAACATGAATATTCTTCTTTTTTGCAGTTTCTAGTCTGCAGCTGATAAAGCTATAATTTTCCTTTGAAATCAACGGAACTAACTCCATCTACTGGTTGATTCCAAAATCATGATGAAATATATTTCCCAACTATAGCATTGACATATGCGCATCTTGTTTATTAATAGTTTTGTAACCAGTATAAACCGGTGTGAAGATATCAGCCAATTTTAGCTGCAAAAATGTTGAGAACTGCTCAATTCGCGGTTTCAGTTGCGCGCAGAATTTAATATATTGAATCGAATTCATATTTTGGGAAGCACACTTGATATCCAATGGGTAGGGGTATATTTGTGTAGAGGACACACTGTTTGGAGGAAATTTGCTTCGACGAGGATTGGGCCCTAAAACTGAAATAAATTGTAACTTCCAAAGAAAACGAGAAGCCAACTTGATATTTGGAGGGTAGAATTAAGTTAATGTCTAGAATACACTGTCCAGAGAAAATTTGCTTACGAAGGGGATAAAGGGTTGAGATGCCACCCCTAAAACTAAAATAAATTCTAACTTCCAAAGTAAACGAGGCGCCAACTTAATATTTAGAGGGTAGAATGATGTTAATGTATAAAATACACTGTCCAAAGGAAATTTGCTTACGAAGGGGATGAAGGCTTGAAATGCCACCCCTAAAACTAAAATAAATTCTAACGTCCAGCGGAAACGAGAAGCCAACTTAATATTTAGAGGGTAGAATGATGTTAGTGTCTAGTTTACACTGTCCAAAGGAAATTTGCTTACGAAGGGGATGAAGGGGTGAAATGCCACCCCTAAAACTAAAATAAATTCTAACTTCGAAAGGAAACGAGAAGCCAACTTAATATTCAGAGAGTAGAATGATGTTAATGTATAGAATTCACTGTCCAAAGGAAATTTGCTTACGAAGGGGATGAAGGGTTGAAATGCCACCCCTAAAACTAAAATAAATTCTAACTTCCAGCGGAAACGAGAAGCCAACTCAATATTTAGATGGTAGAATAATGGTAATGTACAGAATACACTGCCCATAGGAAATTTGCTTGCGAAGGGGATGAAGGGTTGAAATGCCTCCCCTAAAATTAAAATAAATTCCAACTTCCAAAGTAAACGAGAAGCCAACTTAATATTTAGAGGGCAGAATGATGTCAATGTATAAAATACACTGTCCACAGGAAATTTGCTTACGAAGGGGATGAAGGGTTGAAATGCCACCCCTAAAACTAAAATAAATTCTAACTTCCAAAGCAAACGAGAAGCCAACTTAATATTTAGAGGGTAGAATGATGTTAATGTATAGAATACACTGTTCAAAGGAAATTTGCTTACGATAAAGATAAAGGGTCGAAATGCCTCCCCTAAAACTAAAATAAATTTTAACTTCCAAAGGAAACGGGAAGCCAACTTGATATTTAGAAGGTAGAATGATGTTAGTGTCTAGAATACACTGTCCGAAGGAAATTTGCTTACGAAGGGGATGAAGGGTTGAAATGCCACCCCTAAAACTAAAATAAATTCTAACTTCCAAAGGAAACGAGAAGCCAACTTGATATTTAGAGGGTAGAAAGATGTTAGTGTCTAGAATTCACTGTTTAAAAAAAATTTGCTTACGAAGGGGATGAAGGGTTGAAATGCCTCCCCTAAAACTGGAATAAATTCTAACTTCCAAAGAAAACGAGAAGCCAACTTGATATTTGGAGGGTAGAATGATGTTAATGCCTAGAATACACTGTCCAAAGGGAATTTGCTCACGAAGGGGATGGAGGGTTGAAATGCCACCCCTAAAACTGAAATAAATTCTAACTTCCAAAGGAAACGAGAAGCTAAACATTAACATAATTCTACATTTTAAATATTAAGTTGGCTTCTTGTTTCCTTTGGAAGTTAGAATTTATTTTAGTTTTAGGGGTGGCACTTCAACCATTCATCCACTTCGTAAGCAAATTTCCTTTGGACAGTGTATTTTATACATTAACATCATTCTACCATCTAAATATTAAGTTGGCGCCTCGTTTACTTTGGGAGTAAGAATTTGTTTTAGTTTTGGAGGTGGCATTTCAACCCTTCATCCCCTTCGTAAGCAAATTTCCTCTGTACAGTATATTCTAGACAGTAACATCATTCTACCTTCTAAATATCAAGTTGGCTACTCGCTTCCTTTGGAAGTTAGAATTTATTTTAGTTTCAAGAGTGGCATTTCATCCCTTCATCCCCTTCGTAAGCAAATTTCCTTCGGATAGTGTATTTTATACATTAACATCATTCTAGCCTCCAAATATTAAGTTGGCTTCTCGTTTCCTTTGCGAGTTAGAATTTATTTTAGTTTTAGGGGTGGCATTTCAACCCTCCATCCCCTTCGTAAGCAAATTTCCTTTGGACAGTGTATTTCATACATTAACATTATTCTACCCTCTAAATATTAAGTTGGCTTCTCGTTTCCATGGAAGTTAGAATTTATTTTAGTTTTAAGGGTGGCACTGCGCGCCACTGAAACCGCGAATTGAGCAGTTCTCAACATTTTTGCAGCTAAAATTGGCTGCTATCTTCACACCGGTCCAGAATAAGTGTATTAAAGTGGCACTTAACAATCTTGAAAATATAATATCTCGATTATGAATAGCACTTGTTGATACACTTGTTGGTTAATAACTATTAAATTTGAATAATTTTTGTTATATAATTCAAGCTACTATTAGGTGGTTACTGCTATCAGAATTATGTGGGTTTTCAAGTTGCAGGTCGAGATGGAACAGGAGATATATTTCAAAATCAATTAATAAAAAGGTTCAAGCAGATATATGACAAAAAGAATGACAAAATCTTACCAACCATCGAAAGTCAAAGAAGTAAGTGAAACTTTTCCAGTTCACTGAATAAATATCATGAATTTAAATTTAAAACTGATTTTGCGAACATTTTTTATACTAATAAAATAATTTTAGTTCTGGGATTTCTTACACCTTCAAGAATGTATACTCCAATTTCAACCTACCAAAACGATTATGGAAAAGTAGGTTATGAACGTTTGTCCAATATGTAATTTCTAATATTTCAATAAACATATTTTTGATTCTCTTTTCTCGTATATTAAGACTGTGTATATACTCTTGTGGTGAGAGGTCTATTATCCCCCCTACTGCGACTCGCAAGAGAATATTATGGCTCACGTATATAATCGTTGCGTGTAGAGTTCATCAAATAAATTTAGTTTTCTTTCTGAGGGTGTTCGCAGTCGTCTGTATACCACAGCTATCTGCTCGTAGAAGATTCTAACGGAGAATCTGGAATTCGGGTTCTATCAACCCTTTTTTTACTTTAATTTATATTTGAGAAGTATGGAATTAAAACATGCACTCGTTTTCTATGTAAATTTTGAGAAGACGATTAGTGATTTTGAAATTCGTGATTAACGATTCCGGTACCACCATTCAAAGGCATCGACTACTCAGCACATCAGCTTTCAGATTTTTTGTGCTTTTGGTTGTCGTTTATGTGAAGAGACCAGTATCCCTTATAAAGGCGCGGGGTTCTCACTGCGCGAAAAGCGAAAGCGAATTCGCAAATATTTAAGGAAAGAAATGTCAAAAAAACTTTACATTCACACAAGAATCGCAAAATATAGGTATTTTAATTTTTAAATAGTGTAAAGTTGTAAATAGTGTGTGTCTTAATAATAATAATTCGAAAATCTGTTTTTCTGAATATACTGGACCGGTCTGTTAAAAATAATTAAATCATTGTCGTTCAATGGATTTCCGGCATTATCAGCGTCGCCGTTTGATAGCACTATTATGGTACCTTAAAACCAAGAAGATGAGGAGGTATCATATTAGAAAAATATTTCAAAATCGTGAACAGCACGGTGATTACCATAATCTAGTCCAAGAAATGCGGTTACATGATACAGAGAAATATTTTTTATTATTTTAGAATTAATTCCAATGATTTTGATGTATTAGTAAATTTGGTAGGACCGAGAATAGCTAGACAGTATCATACTAGAGAACCAATTTCACCACAAGAAAGATTGGCTGTTATTTCAAGGTAGTTTTACCACGTGGATACCTAATAAGTTTGGTTATAAATCAAGTTCAACCCATCATAAAACATAAAATATGTTAGATGTTTTAACGAATTCGCAGAAAATTTGAAAGTCTTCCTACTTTCCCGCCGACCACAATTCAAATTTTGCGAATTCGCTAAAGTTTTGGTTTAAAATGACCTTGAATGCGAATTCGCTTTTCGCTCATTGAGAACCCGCATTTAGGCTGAACAGTCTTTCCACTATGTTCTTTTTGGAGGAATCCTACCTTGGGCGCTCTAGTCCTAGGAGTCTATATCTCTAATGGGGCAGTGCACCACATTCGAAGATAAATGTGTGAGGCTGTTTTCTCCTCTTGTATGTACAACTGACATGTACCCAAACAGCATTGGGACGCTGCGAGATAGTTATGTAACGTTGGGCTGGAGACCCCAACGTTGTAGTGACCCCGTTACGAGCCAAATTTGCACCTAAATGGGGAATAGAAAGTCAAGTCGTTACGGCGTCGGCACTGATTTTGTATTATGTAGTAGACCAAATCCAACGAGTTAACGTTGAGCAAACCATCTTCGTCTTAAGTATAGAAATTGTGACTGTCCGCAACTAACAGTATTACTTGAGTAATTTATTTTGTGAGCAATGTGGTCTTTGAAACCATTTGTAACTAGCAATCTGATATCTAAGCTTTAGTCATAGGTAATCTCACCAGGGCAGAGACAGGCAAAACAGTTCATTAGAGGACATTCGCCAGCTTTTACGGTAGACCAGCCTAATAATCAAAAATAAAACCATAGTGGGTATGTTAATGGGGCACTGTGAGCTTAACAGGCACGTAAAGCTAGTGGGAAGGATTTTCATCTGATGAATAAAATGGTTCCAGTAAAGGTATTGCTAATTAAATGTAAATTTATTGTAAATGATTTATTTATAAAAAATGTTTTATTACTTTTGCTCATGACAACTAAATTACAATATTTCATAATAGTATAAGTTCCTTAGGCACATTCCAAAGTTGTACACAATACAAATTCATATGATATTGTGATGTATAAAATATGATTCATCAACATACTAGTAGAAATATACAGTGTGCCTACTTAAAACCAATATTAAAAAAGTTTTCCATATGGTTCCAACTTAAGTAGACACACTGTATACTACTTGTACAAAAGAAGTATCAAGACACAACAAACTTCCTGGGAAAAATATAAAGTTTGGGGTAATTCACTTAGGTACAAGGTATATCATATCTTTTCTAGAAACTTTGTGACTCAACAGTTCTTTTGTACCAGTAGTATACCTATATTTCTACTACTACGTTTGGTTGGATACATCTAAACCAATGAATCAGATTTTATACATCACATTCACCATAATTAATTTGTATTGTGTATAACTTTGTAAGCTATCCTAACTTAGACCTATATATTTCGTTTCATCTGAGCTTCCAGTGTTGTCAGATATTATCAAAGGCTCTATCATGTCATCCATTATTGCATCCATTTTTTGCTCTTCCTTGATGACATGCTGTATACATTTCTGCCAATTTGTTGGAGTTACATTTTCAATTGCTCGTAATAATAGGCTTTTGACATCTGCCAACTTGAAAGTTGTGTTTTTAGCTGCCACCTCATTCTTTATTTCTGTCCATATCAATTCTATAGGATTCAACTCACAATGGTATGGTGGCAGCCGTAACACAACTTTATTAGATTCTTTGGCCATTTCATCGACAACATACAAATTATGTTCATCTTAATGTTGTCAGACTAGATATGAGAATTCACACCTCTTGATATTCACATCAAATGGTACATTTTTAGTTTCTAACCATTCCTGCATTTCAGCTTTTCTTGATGATAAGGAAGGAATCTTTTCAACTATGATAATAATGCATTATTCATCACAATCACAGCATTATCAGGTAACTTTGTCAAAAAAGTAATGAACCAATTCTCAAATGCTTCTGAATTCATTTTTTCATGGTATCTTCCATTTTTTTTTGCCTTCAAAAACTAGACATACATTTTCTACAAAACCTTCTCCAGAACCAGTATGTAGAATTATAAGTCATCTCCCCTTTCCTGTAGGAGTTTTCATGCCAGTGGATAAACCTTCGATAAATGCCTGATGACTACTGGTTACATTCTGGTTGACCCATGTTTTCCCCCTACTACGACCTTCATTAGTCCAAGTTTCATCTAAGTAAAAGATTGGCCTGTTTTATTTTCCCTATTGTTTTATGGATCTTAAATAGTTCAACCTACATCAACAAGATTCGTCACGTTCTATCAATATACTTCTACGATTTCTCTTCAAATATCCAAAAATATATTATTATATAATAAATAAACAGTACATTTGACTCTTCAAAGTTATATCAATAATTTTGCTATTTGGCTTTTCCTCCAATATTTGTTTATACATATTAATTATGTATTGTTTTTCTGACATTCCTAAATGGCCTAAACTTAGCGGTTTTCGTGGTTTTGGCGAACTACGCGAATAACTGGTACTTGGAGTAGAGGGATCCATAATCGCAGAAATTCAACAAAACGACAAACAGGAGTTCTGAAAAGAACTGTTTTAACGAAATAGAGTAGAAAACTAGGTAAAAATGATGAAATAACAAGGGAATGAAGGTAATGTGATAATGTATGTATTTTGGGGTAACATTCACTGAGACCTAAACCTAGATACTTGACTTCTTGTCTCCATTCAACGTCGTTCCCACCAAGTTTAATGGTTTTGAGGTTGAGTTTTCTTTTCTTAGTGAAGGCTATCAAGATGGTTTTGTTGGGGTTGATGCCGAGTCCCACTTGCCTACACCAGCTATTTGTATAGTTCAGACCCTTTTGTACGATGTCCCGAAGGGTGTTTTCAAATTTTCCCCTGGCTGTTATGACAATATCATCGGCATATCCTTGGCAGGATATTCCGAAGTCAAAACACACAGGAGTTCGTCAACCGTCAGACTCCACATTAATGGGGATGCTACTCCTCCCTGTGGGCATCCTTTGGTTGTGCAGATGGAGACAATGTCTTTGCTCGTTCTCGTCTCTGCTACTCTGGAGGCACCTCGGATATCTTCCGTCAGTTGTACCAGTGCAGTCTCCGTAGATCTGCCTGCCCGGTAAGCGTGCTGATACGGGTGGAGAGGTAGTCTCTCTAGGATTTCCGTTCTAATATAGTTGTCAACAGCTTTTTCCATCGTTTTAAGCACAAACGATGTTAGGCTAATTGGTCTGAAGGATTTGAGGTTTGTTGTGTCCCTTTTTCCAGCTTTTGGAATGAAGGTTACTATTGCCCTTCTCCATGCTTCTGGTATATAACCCAGTTCCAAACTACTTCGACTAATTCTAACCAAATGTGGAAGAATTTCGTCTTGTCCTTGCTGGATCAATGCTGGAGAAATCGCATCTGCTTCCGGTGCCTTGAAAGGTGAAAAGGTGTTCATAGCCCATTTCATCCTATCTTCACTATAAATGTGCTTGGACATTGTAGTGCTTTCTCTCGAAGGCCTGTTATGACCTTCGAGAGGATTATCTCCTCTGTTTGGGGTACTTCCAGGAAAATGAGTTCCTAGTAAGAGTCGCACTCTTTCCTCCTCATTTTCGGTATATTTGCCGTCTGGCTTCCTCAAACCCATATCTGTGTTGACCCTACTTTTCGCCATGATTTTGTAAAGTCTTGCCGCAGCAGGTGTTGTGTTTATATCTTCACAGAATTTCCTGAAGCTATTTATTTAAGCTTTTCTAATTTCCTTGTAGTAGGTGTTTCTCACCTCGCTGTTCTCGATTTATTTGTTCTTCCTTAAGGTTGAGGACCTTCCACTGGTTTGTTTCCAAACCCTCGTTCTGCGCTTTGATCAAGCGAAGAAGCATTCCTTCCTCTACGCCCTTGCTTTTTGAGAGGAAGATCGTAGGAAGAACTGCCATTCTTACTAGCTTTGCTGCAGCTGCATAGCTGCCAGCTGAAGAAGGGATGGCTATTCTGTCCTAATTTTTCTTCTTCACCTGTACTTGCGGTGCCTGGGCTGTCGCCACTTCCCGCTTTCGTTTTTCTCCTTTAGGAGGGATGTTTTTCTCCAGTTCAGGAAGTATGGGGGTCTTCTTATTTTTTGTCCAGGGTTTTTCCCTGACACTTTCACCAGTTGAGGAGGTTGGGGGTATAGGTGCTAGTCCTCGGCATATGCTGTTCCACCTTGACTTGGTTTTTTTTTATTGTGGTCTCCTTCCACTTGGCCAGCTGTTTAAGGCAAGCCCCCACATCTAGTGAATATACCTCATCAACCACCTTCCACTAGATACGGTTTATATCAGGCAGGTTTCCACAAGCAGTCTACTGCTCCGACGACCCCGCTGACTCCGGCAACCGACCGGCTATCAACAAACTCATTGGGACGACAGTCCACTCTCCACTCTCCACGCTGAAGATCCTATTATCGGATTTCTGCATTCCACAGAGATCCGTTGAGCTGTCCTTGGTTTCACGTATTCCTCTTGAAGAGGAACAGCTACTCGGCTCCCCCACCAACGACCAGGTCTCACAGCTCCTTGGGGGAGTAATGTGATAATAACAATGGTATATTATTCACCAAGCATATAATGATTGCTATTATTCACAAATGGTGCGGCTCGCGACATTAACACCTAAGTGAATAATAGCCATTATATGCGAGTAGAATACTATATTTTGTCCACGACTATTAATTACTTACTTGTTATTACATTTTTTTCCGAGGTTTCTGGCAGTAAATTTAAGGAGACTATTTGTGCTGCTTCTCTATGGAAAATTTCTAGTAATATCAATTAAACAATAACAGTATAGTTATTGAAATTCTTGCAATTAGCAATAAATTATTTAAAACGTCACTTTTGCTTTTGACGTATATCATACACACTAGATAAAAAACTGCATATAAAACGATCTACTCGTATATATACAACAGCTTGATAAATATATTTTATCTACGACCACCTTTAAAATTAGGCATTAACGAACCAAAAAAAAAAATGTGAAAAATGAGTGAAAAAGGCACTCGCTATGCTCGTGCTTTGTGTTTTCGCAACTCGTGCGCAAGAGTATAACTTCACGCACTTGTATCATAAATAACTATTATATGACGGAACGGACTATCATCAATATATTTATAAACATTTTTAATTAGCTCAAACACATAGTACTGTGAAGGTTTGAATATTTATTATCTTTCTCGAAACTATTTACCTTTGAAAATTGTTCAACCTTTTTCCAGTAGACTTTTATTGGCACTTCTTAGATGGTTCCATAATGATCCTGGTATCTGCAAAGAATTTTATTATTTGCAAATATAATTATACTATATGAGATTTATATTACCTTTCATACCATTATTAACCACTCAGAATGGCTTCAATACACTCCAATACTTCTTAGACACACTATTTGCTTGTAGATGGAATTGTTTCTCGTGGGATACAAACAAATGTCCATTAACTTCTTTGGTTTATAATCTAGAACATAATCATGTTTAATAACATTCAATAAATATATGTATAAAAAATTACCTCTTCAAATCCGAGCATTTGTTCCCACTTCGTTCCACCAAATTAAAAGCTGTTCTTCCTGGATTGGAAGTATAAAGCTGAATGAACAAAAAAATACTTTAGTATAGGTAATACAATAGCCTTTTTGGTGTGCGTCATTGATTGTTTATGTCCTTCTAACACATTACGGTGAAAGAAATGGAAAAAAAGGCAGGTCTGTGATTAATCCTAATCAAAATATCACAATAATGAACTGATTAAACGTATTACAAACGTTAACCCTAATCTTTGACAGAAAAATTTGATTGGTTAATGTTTAGTTTACGTGCAAGCGCGACCTATCAATCGGGCGAATTTATATCGTTCAAAATACGTGTAGACGTTCCCTTCGTAGCTTACGTCTTTTTCTAATGTCCCACTGACAGTTCTCGTCAGGTCTGTACTTTGTTGTTTATGATTATTTATGGAAAGTGAATATTAATCTTATTGTTAGCATTTTATTTATTTAAAAATATGCCTAGATGCACGGAAAAAGAGCAGCATCTTATTTTGAAAGTTATCAAATATTTTCAATTAGAAAAAGAAGCTGGTAAACCATTGATACCTTCAACTTCAGTGCACCAAGTAAGTATTTTTTATATAACAATAAGTGAAATTAATATAAATCAAGTTAATCCTATTTCATTAGGATTGTTTAAATATTTTATTTTTATCTATTGTGTTTCAGCACGTTTCAGATGCATTGGGAATATCCTTGCCGACTGTAGCAAATTTGGCAAAAAAATGGCATTCACAGTGATTCAGAGACCACTAAAATGAGTAAGTCTGTCAAAATGTCGAAGGGTCCCACAATCCGAGAGAAACACGAGCATGCCATTAGGACGCGTATCTACAGAATGTTTAGTGAAGGTATGTAGAAAAATCTTTCCTATGCATCTGACATTTTTAATTAGTCCGATGAGTGAACCATTTTTACACACTTTTATTTGACTTCACTTCTCTGTTAGTCTAGATCAAATCTTGCAATCCACTTTTTACCTTCTTTTACCTAACCGATTTCATTCAAATTTTGCACACGATCACATTTTCGGTGACAATGTACATGTTTTTGAAAGTTTTGGATAAAAAAATTTAATGGAATTAAGAGCCTAACACTAAACAGTATAACACGGAGAATGTAAAACAAACTTTTCAAATCACACTTTTATTAGGAAATGCACTAAAAAGTTAAAAATTATTTTTCGTTCATTACTTCTCACTAAAAATAAAAGTAATGTAAGTAAAATATTCGAGAGCTCATATTAAATGTTTGTTTAAAACTAGTAGTCACATTTTATGGATTGCGTCACCTACTTTAATCATAGTGAGAAAGAGTGAATGAGAAATTAAAAAAAAATTATTATTCACTTTTTAGTGCATTTCCTAATAAAAGTGTATAATTAAAAAAGTGTTTTTGTACTTTTTATTCATTAATATTGTTTGTTTACTTATTCATTTCAGGTGAATATGTAACTATACATACATTGAATAAAAAACTCATTGATCTGGATGAAATCGACATGTCTGTTGGTTCAATGGCTAATGTTTTAAGGGAACTAAAATTCAGATGGCTAAATTGCCGTATTTCCAATAGAAACTATCTTATGGAACAACCACATGTAGCTCAAAAAAGATTACATTTTCTGATTTTAGTAAAGGTAGTTTTCGCAAAAGTTGGCAAGATGGTAGCACTAAGGCAGTAAGGAAGACGAGTGGTGAAGGTGTACGGTACATTATTTTACATGCAGGTTCTGAGAATGGTTTTGTCGAAAATTGTAGTTTGATTTTCAAAAGTGGGAGTAAATCTGGAGATTATCATGATTCGATGAATTTGAATAACTTCGAAAAATGGTTTGAACAACAGCTCCTGCCCAATTTAGAAGAACCTTTTTCAATAATAATGGACAATGCATCTTACCATTCAAGTTTAGTTGGAAAAATCCCTAATTCATCTTGGACTAAGCAATCTTTAATTAGTTGGTTACAAGAAAGGAGTATACCTTTTCCAGCATCTAGCATAAAAGATAAAATTATGAAAATTGTGAAGAAACATATACCGGATAAAGAATACAAGTATGTAATTTATTGTAGGAGGTAAGGCTCAACAGTGTTAATGTAAGCGTGCTGTTTTATAGATTAGATAGACTGGCTCTTCAGCATGGTCATCGTATTTTAAGACTACCTCCCTACCATTGCCTGTTCAATCCAATAGAAATGGTTTGGTCCGAGCTCAAACGGTATTACGATGCTGAGATAACCTCTGTTGACCGTGTAACTGCAGCAACAATAATAAATGTTTGGCAAGAGGCAATTGAGCAGGTATGAACAAATAAGTTTACGTTTCTGCCGTACTGCCAGTATTTTGATTTTTTTTGGGAGTCCTGGAGACTGTATTTTGTGTGTTTTTCTTAAAGTCTTGATAACACAAATAACCGTATGCGTTCTCGATTTATTTTATGGTTGACCTTCCTCAGAAGTGCGGGAGTCCTAGCTGATAGAAGTAACCAGATGAACTTCTGAATTACTGTATTACTACCAATCAAATATACTATATTTTAATATGTGTTGAGAATGGTTCGTTTTGAGGATTTTGATCACTCATAATGTTCCGCTTCTTCAGTTATGGCTCAACTAATTTTGAGTATCAAAAAGTCAGAAATCTAGTTACAATGTCAACTATTCGGGGCGGGGAAACGACGCTTTACAAAAAATCTGCCAGAAAACCCGAACAAAAATCAAAATTCAGTTGGAACAAAAATGTCCTATTATTTTAATTATATTATTGTAGGTCACACCAGAAAAATGGAAAAAATATGTTAGGCATACATAGAACATTATAGAGGAATATTGGGAAACAGCAAAAATTATTGACGCTAGTGATACTTCGCCTGTAATTGTTGACTTGAATGAGTCGGAATGTGAATCAAATTGGGACTTATGGGAAGATGACTGCGAAAATTGAACTTTCATAATCCTCTTTTTTTTAATTTTTTATTAGTTGGATGGTTTCTTGACTATTTACTATGTTTATGTTTGTTTTCTACTGAACGTGTAACTGAAGATAGAATACTCTAGTTAGTGTTTGGAAAGAAGCTATTCAACGGCAGAGCAAGTGGTCGTAGCTTCAAAAAGCTATAGAATAATATCTATTTTGTTAAATTTTCAATATATCCGAGGTGCCTTAGACAACCAAGAAACTGTAGTATGTGCATAATTGGACATATAATGAGCTTTTGACAACACTCCTGAGACTCTCCTCAGAAACTATGTAGAAGTAAGGGGGCCCAATAGATCATTTAGGTCTCAGTGAATGTCAAAATACATATATACATAAATTTTCAATACACCACCTGTACATATTTTAATGAAGATCAAGTACATGAGGTCAGTAAAAACATCAATAAGACCGAGGGCACATTTAAACAAATAAAACAATGAAATTCACTAACAATAAGAATTACAAGTGAAGAACACCTTTTTCCATAAAACTTTAGAATAAAGTAGGGTTCCATATGGTGCAGACTTAATTGAACAGGCTGTATAATTCTTTTGCAGGACTATATTTACTAATGTAAAGTTATTTTAATATGTGAATTGAATATACAATTTGTTTTATTTTGCAGTGTTTTCATTTCCCAAGTATTATTAATTTCATATCATTTTCGAATATGGCTGAATACGATCCTGATCATTTTATTTATCAAATTTAAGGTTAGCTATATGTCAATATAGCAAATATAATAAACGACATGCCTAAAACCCGGATATACGTCACAAACGATGACGCACACCAAGAAGGCTATTATATGAACTTTAACTAACTCACACTTCAACAACAAACTTGAAGCACGACATACATGAACCGTAAAATGGCGTAAAACTACAATGTGATCCGTAGCCGTGAGGCATGCGTAAATATCTAGAATAACTACCAGCAGCGTTACAGTTTTCATTAAATCAGCAATTTTAGTAAATTTTCCGACCCAGTAGGTGGCCGTACCATGGCTCGTTCAGAGCACAGATAACATACTTAGTCCCGAGTACAGAGATGTTGGGCTCGATAAAGAACCCTACCACTGGTTGAAACACCAGTGGATTCGGCAAAATTTCCGGTTATGGGTAGAGTGCTCCCGGCGTCGGTGATTAGCATCAGTTGCAAAAATACACCGACGTTAAATAACCAAATAAACACATGAGGTCACGCGAAGATGAGTGTACGAGTTCAAGGAGTGTATATAAGTGAAGTACATAAGTACATACATATACATACATACATACATACAATGTCAAGATCAAGAACTTTTGGGAATCCCCATGCAGAATTTCGTTTTAGATATGGAAAGTCAACCATACGCCGCGAGGTACCTAACAGTTTAGCAAATACTGGAGTTGACATGCCGGTTTTATTTTTCAGCATTATTCGTGTGTGCTTCACGTTATTATCTTGAAAACTCAAAATATAATAATATTGATTCGTAGTTGATGAAGTATTATAATGTTTATCACATCACAATACTTTATGTAGCTTTCTTTCATTCGAGGAGAAGAATAAATTCGTCTTATTATGGAACCAACTGAACATTTAACCGAGTAATTTAAGTGCAAATTACTTATTTGTAACCAATCATACCACCACATGATATGACTGTATACCTATAGTCATCTTGGCCGAGTTGGCCGATTTCTAAGAAAGTGTATAAATGCCTTTGATATGATAAATAATATTTATAATTTTTTTGCATCAACATCTACATAAAATACTTTAACAACTAAAATACAGGGATTACCTGAGGTAGTTGAAACGTGAACTTTGCGTTCAACCTTTCAGCTAATAAATTTATCGATACATTTCTTCAGAATTTTGATTTTTGGTGAAATATTTACTGATAATTTTTCAATCGAAAAATTCATAAATCATTTCACATTTATAATTCTTGGTGGAATTAACTTTTGGTTTAAAAAATCAATATTCTTGAGATATTTTACCGCGAAATTTAAAATTTTGGATTTTCTTTAAATATGAACGGAGAAGGTACCGGCAGGTCTTCTATTATCGTCTGTCGTCAAATCAACAAGTGTGGAAGTGTGGAACTGTGCAGTAATCCAAAAACTATATTTTTGCTGAAATTGCAAATTAAAATTTGCAGACGTTTTATATAATAAGAATCTGGATTATTGGTATGTTATTACATTTTATTGTTTCTTTTGAATTTTAAATTTTGATATTGGAAAATTTACCATTTTTTTTGTAAAAAAAAGTAGTTAGTACAAAATGGATGCCACATGGATTTACTTTCATATTCTTTGAAAATTTTCTCTATAAATATAACTTTTTTCATTTGTTAGATTTTTCATACATTTTTTTTATAAATCAGGAATCCTAAAGTTAAAAGTTATATTATTCAATCGTATTTATTATTTATTAATCTTCTAGTTTCTTTATTTTTTTTCTTATATCTATGTGTATCTTTATAGCACAGTTTCTGAGAATACAAGTTTCAGGGAATACAAGTTTCTGAGAATACAAGTTTCTGAGAATACAAGTTTCAGAGAATGCAAGTTTCTGGGATATAGTGTACCGATGTACCTATAAGTTTTTGGAAATACAGCTTCCTGGAGCACAGTTTCCTAGAGGACTGTTCCTGTGATTACTACAGATTCCCGGAGCCTAGTTTCCCGATATATCGTTTCCTGTAGTATCGTTTCCTGGTGTATCGTTTCATGGAATATAGTTTCGAGGAGTACAGTAAATATTATACACAGGTTTATTCCTGAAGATAGAACAACCGCTTTAATCCATTCGACTCATCAAGACCAAAATGTGTCATTTAAAAAAATTTAGTTTTAAATTGTTACCAAAATTTTGATTTCCATTTTATTTAATCATAGGCGCTACTAACCTTTTCTTAGATTGTAGTTATTTTTTTTATATACATTCAATATCTCAATTAACTTAATTATATTTGAGTAGATAGCAAAGGTTAAAAGTTAGCTGATTTTTGTATTTGATTTTTTTCTAATTTTGTTTTAGGAAACAAAATTAGTGGCTCCCTTAAATTTCATTTCTTAACTATTCTCGTTTTTTAATTCCCTTTAGATAACAAAGCCCTGAGAACTGGTTTTGTTATCTCCAAATACAAAATCAGTTTGGTAAGAACCTACATTATATTTTCCAACATTTTTTTTCTTAAAGCACTTAAATTTATTAATGTTTCATTGACTATCAAAGTATTTTTTGTTTCATTGGCGCTCCAACGTGTATAACTTTTAACCGTTGTTGTCTACTCTTAAAACATTTTTATAGCTAAAATTTTTTTTTCTTCCTGCTTTTTGGGGAAATTTACTTTAATTTAACTTTTATATTAACTTTTCTTAACTTTCTTTCTTGTTGATAATTTATAACTGGTGGTTCGGTTTAGTAAGTATCTCTATCATTATCTGAAAAATTAATTGTATCGAGAACATATTTTAATAGTTTGCTGTGGATTTGCTTCTAGTTTTTTTTTGCCGTAAATATATTTTTAACTTGATTCTCATTATCACCTATTAGTAAATTTACCGAAGTAGTTCTTATTGGGAATAATTGTCTTTCTTTTGATTTGAGATTTAAAATCTAAATATCTTGAGTATTCAGAGGCGTATCTGCATTTTTTTTCAAAAATGTTTTTGCATTTTCTATATCTTTAGATTATGTATGTATCATAAGTACCTACATTTTTTTTAGTACCTATGCTTTCTGACATTTCGTTGTGCAATTAACAATTCGTGTAGTATTTTTGTGTCTTATCGTATCTTTTTTTGTTTTTTAAGTATGTTATATACCGAAAACGCATTTCTATAGAGAACAACTTTCCGTGAATGTTTCAAATTTTCTGGATTTATCTAGCTCCATGCACCCTTGTAGTCCAGAATCTTTTGGAACAACTTTTATGCACAAACATTTTCTGAACTTCCTGCTTTATGCAAAATTTGGATTCGGATATGGTTGTAGCATTCCCTTATCGTCAGTATATGGAGAAATTATCTTTGGATGCTTGGTAGCACTTTTATTCCCAATATATGATTTATCTTTATCTTTTGATATTTTATTTTTGTTACACGACAAAATAACGGAAAATTATATTTACCTTAGTACTCTGAATGATACATAGTATAAGAATATTTTATCGTGGCGTGGCATATTTCTCTACAATAGTCGAGGACAAAACTAACTTTTTTTTCGTAAAATCTTTATCTTTGGCTTGATACCTATATCTTAAAAATTTCGTTTGAATATCTTTAATTTGGTTTTTTTCCGGCACTACGTCCTTATTTCATTTTTTCTATATCTTTAAGATGTTTAAGAACTTGGACTGTCAAAATATTTGCTGTGTTTGTGTGATGATTTTGTTCGAATGTTCTGCTTGCGCGATGACCAATGGCTACTGCGGACGCTAACTGGCCAATTTTTGAGAGTCCCGTTGTCAATTTTGTCTATTTTATTCTCTCTTAATCAATCATTTTTGGTCAAAATACTGTCTTTCTTCAATCCTTGGGTTATATTTTATCACTATGTTTGGCTCTGCTGTTCACTAGTTTATTTTTGTTTTAGGTACATTTTTCTTATAGCACTTAAATTTATTAATGTTTCATTGACTATCAAAGTATTTTTTATTTCAGAGTCTCAAATCAAAAGTCAGATGATAAAGTATCAGTGGTTACTTTAATATCTCATATTGAAGTTTATATGCATGCATTTTTCAAATAAATCGATGCAGTTCTTTCCTGACAAATACTCAGGCAATATTATATGAATGATAGCTTGATATTTTGAATTTTTTTAATAAACTTTCTTTTCAAGCCTATCCCGCGCTTATTAAGCGCTTCCGACGCTTTCCTCGCCATTATAAAACGCAAAAACACTGCACGTATAATAAGTATTGTTCTATCAACTGCACGTTTCTCAAGATATTCTCTATTAATTGTTATGCATCCATTCATTGTGAGTCAAAATGGTTCTCAAAGTGATGTTCATCATCGTTTCTGTAATAATAATAAAAGGGCTATATAGGATGTGTTGGGACGTAACACCCCTGGGTTTCGTTTTTGTTGATTCGAAGGACCACCCTTTGCAGGGACGATTATTAAACTAAATTGAATATTTAACACAACAAACATTCACTTTATTAAACATAAAACTTGTAACATAATAATATATTCTAAAATTAAATTGGTCTATTAACCGACGACCTCGTAGTGAGTACTTAATGCTACCATTGCTACTGTCGTACTGTCTTTTTCAGTTTCGCGTGCTTCACTTCTTCGCTCTCTGCCTTTAGGCGGTGGTGCCGTATTGACTTTTAATTAGTTAATTTGGGGACCAAACAGGATGGAAAAACGAAATTTCAAAGTGTGGAAGTGTATTGAAATATGAAGACGTGGACTCGTCTACATTTTTTGTCAAAGCTCACGGGCATTTGGAATCACGCATAAAATCATCTGGTACCGGAACTGAAGAAGAGTGCAATTAAAAAACTTTGTTGAAGAGAACGGTTACAAACGCTTTTCCAATTCCATGAGACGCGATATGCTATGGTTTGGTTGAATTGAACAATTACGTGTACGCAGAATCATGGGGGTCAGTCACGTGTGCCTGGACAAAAGCTTTCGTCGAGACCATTGAATTTATTAATTAATGGAATTATTTGAAAATTGTTTCTACGTTAATATTTTTCAAAAATCGATTGTGTTTGTTTTCTACTCATTGTTAGTTCAGCTAGATTTAAGTACATTTTGTTAACTTGTCTTTAATGTCTTGAATTAATAACAAATAGACCAGTTACTCATAGACCATATCGTTTTGCCGAAAACGATAAACAAATTATTCGGACCACTATCAAGGAATTGTTGGACGCTCAAATAATCCGGGAAAGTAATTCGCCCTATTCAAGTCCGGCTCTATTAGTTAATAAAAAAGATGATCAGAAAAGAATGGTTGTCGATTACCGGGCATTGAATAAAATAACAAAAAAAGATAGTTTTCCTATGCCGCTGATAGAAGATATTATTGACAATTTGGGAGAATACAAGTATTTTACTAGTGTTGATCTGGCATCAGGATATCATCAGATTCCTTTAGATCCAAAATCTATCCCGTATACAGCATTTGTCACCCATGAAGGTCATTACGAATATTTGAGAGTTCCATTTGGCCTTTGTAATGCTCCCTCAGTATTTCAACAATTTATGAACTTAATTTTTCAACCGTTAAGACGATTCAATGTTATACCATACCTGGATGATATATTGATACCATCCAAAACTATTGAAGAAGGATTAAATATGTTGGAAAAAGTTTTGAAAATATTAACAGAATATGGTCTTACATTAAAATTGACAAAATCAGTATTTCTAATAAAAAAAATAACTTATTTGGGATATGAAATTTCATACAATCAAATAGCTCCATCAACAGTCAAAACCCAAGCGGTACGTAACTTTCCTTTACCAAAAACCCAACATCAGTTGAGACAATTTTTGGGATTAGTGGGATTCTTTAGGAAATTCATTAAAGATTTTGCCAGAATAACGGCTCCTCTTACAAAATTATTAAAAAAAAATTCTATCTGGAAATGGTCTGAATCACTCACGAAAATTATAGATATTCTAAAAAATAATATTTGTTCAAACCCGGTACTATATTCAACCCTAAATTACCAATAATTGTCTATACAGACGCAAGTCGGGATGGTTTTGCAGGGATACTGGTTCAGAAGTATGAAAATAAAGAGAAACCGATAGGATTTTTCAGCAAACAAACTACAGATCCAGAAAAGAAATACCATTCTTTTGAACTGGAACTCCTTGCAATTGTCAAAACGTTGAAAAATATCGATACTACCTAGTGGGTACCGAATTCACGAATATCACAGATTGTAATGCGGTCAAAAATGCATTGAGTAAACAAACAATAATTCCACGAATTGCTAGATGGGTTTTAGTTTTACAGGATTATTCTTTCCAAATCCAACATAAAGCAGGTACGCAAATGCAGCATGTAGACGCCCTGAGTCGCAATTTCCAGAAGGAAGAAAACAATTATCCCAAGCAAATTTTAAAAATACGAGAAGACGATTATTTACGTGAAGCACAGGACCAAGACGTTTGTATTAAAGAAATTAAAAACATTTTGTTAAGAGGAGACCCCATGAATAATAAGGGTATATTTAATGATTTTGATCTCCGTGGAAATAAAATATATCGAATAACACCCTACGGAAGACGTTGGTATGTACCTAAAAATTGTAGGTGGCAAATAGTTAAGGCCAACCATGATGACGTAGGTCATTTCGCTTTTGATAAAACTCTTCATAGAATCAAACAACAGTATTGGTTTCCAAAAATGTCCAGATTTGTAAGAACATATATAAATGCATGTCTAAACTGTCTCTATTACAAAGAAAATAGCGGTAAAAAAAGGGGTTATTCGCACTCCCTACCCAAGTATGCCAGACCACACCACACTCTTCATATCGATCATTTGGGACCCTTTATAGAAACTCTTGACAAAAATAAATTTTTATTAGTAATTGGGAACGTTTTTAAAAATTCACTTTTTTAAGACCAGTTCCGAATACTACTACTAAGTCAGTTTTAGAAGTACTTAATGAAATATTCACTATCTTTGGTAATCCTAAAAGAGTAATAGCAGATGCAGGTAAAGGATTTGTATCTAATGATTTTAAAAGTTTTCTAGACCAGAAGGGTATTAAATTATTCACCATAGCTGTAGGCCTACCTCGTGGAAATGGACAGGTTGAGAGAACAAATAAAACAGTACTTGATGCTTTGGCAACAACGGGAGCAGATACGGACGGCAACAAATGGGACACGAGAATCGGTATAGTACAACAAGGCATTAATAGCACAAAACACCGAATTACACAGCATACGCCTGCAGAACTTTTATTTGGGTTCCCATTGAAAATGGATAACGATATCCATATTGAGACTGACGAGAGCAATACAGATGTTACTAGCATTCGCAAAGAGACTGCGAAACGGCTAGAGAATAATAGACTTGAACAAAATGTTACCTTCAATCGGAAGAGGCTACCACCAAAAATGTTTGGGATCGGAGATTTGGTTTTAACGAAGGTTATTAGCAATCCAGCAACCGGAGAAAGTAGAAAGCTGCTGCCTAAGTTCAGAGGACCTTTTAAAATAGTGGAAGTTCTACCAAACGACAGGTATAAGGTTAAGGAGGACATTCACTCCGGTAGATCAAACCGCCCATATGAAGGAGTGGTAGCAGCAGAACACATCAAACCGTTCGAATTTCAGACATGTTAAGGTAAAAATGAGCACTTTGATTGCAAAAATGAGCACTTTGACTGCAAATGAGCACTTTGATTGCAAAAATGAGCACTTTGACTGCAAAATGAGCACTTTGATTGCACAATGAGCCCGTTGCTGGCAAAAAGAAGCCCTCGATGGCAAATAGTGAGCTTTCAAGGATCGCTTAATTAATTAATAAATATTAATTTTTTTTAACGATCTCATTTGTTCACAGATAAGTCTTTGACGGCAAGTTGTTGAGGACACCAACAGGTCAGGATGGCCGTGCAGTAAAACCCCTACGATATGCGGTACTGGCACGGTACCGTCTATGATATACCGATATCAATATCGTGTCGACTCAACCGTTGAATAATGCAAATGATTCATATTCCTTTTGTCTTTTGTAAAGAGTGAATGTATAAGACGTTTTTCATAATTATAAGTATAAAAGTTAATACGAATAGTGTCTTTATATTTATTATTCGATTATCCCGACCATCCGACTACATATAGATGGTGAAATTTAATAAAGTAAACAAGTGTATTATTAGCTAAGTCAAAGAATACACCTAACAACAAGAAGCGAAGCTTCGCATAAACCGGTGTCTTCAGACGCCATATTTTAAGGTAGTCGACACTTGACATTTGTCTGCAATAACATGTTCTGTGTAGACAATTTGTAGGTCATTAACAGTTTATAATATTTTGCATCTTAAATTTATCATTATAAAACAGTGAAATTATGGGGAAAATAAGTTGTATTGTTTATGTTGGCGAATGGACTTAGTATCCGCAGCCAAGGGAAACCAAATCACACACACATAAGTTGTATTGTAAGTAGATGTGTTTCCCAAACCGGAGAAGGACTGAGTTTGTTCAGATTTCCAAATTATATTATCAGGTACGTATCTACATTTGCAGTTAACGTAAAAAATCTTTATTGCGATTTGTTAATGTTGTATCGCCGACATGTTGCTATATTGATTAAATTTAATATGAGTATAATGTTTTGCAGTCCATATTTGTTACCTACACATTATATTTTATTTTAGGACTCGAGCATGGTTAACAGCATGTAACTAGAAGATGTAGTTGATTACGAACAAAAGTATAAGAGCAGTAGTGATGTCAGAAAACTCTTATTTATTCAAGTTGAGCCCATAATATTTACTCACACATTGTTAAGCATTTTATCATTCCTGAAATTGAGAATTAACCAAAGAAAATTTATCCAACTGGTAAGTCTGCTTTTTATGAATTGTTAAAATATACTATAGTTGGTACGAAGTCAGTGGTAACAGCTCATAAACTTATAAATACACATCAATCTATAGGAAAATCCAAAAAACATACCGAGGATCACTTCTATAGTCCTCTGAAATTGTTTTTGGGTTTTTCAATTGGTCTACGTAAGTACTTATAAGTCTACAGGCTGTTCCAATGGACTGTATACAAATTATAACATGTAGAATGTGATTCATATTAACATTGGTAAATATTTCAATTTTATAGATAGCATCGTTGGATATCAAGGGAATTATCTGCACCTGGAACATCACCATTAGGGGAGATACTGGAAATAGATATTGAAAAAGCAAATGCAACAGCTTCCGTTCCTTGGTTTTCTCCGATGTCAACACAAACATCACCATGCTTGACATGTGACAGCCCTAGGAGGAGAAAATTAAAAGTAAAAGTGAGGAAGTTAAAAAGGAAATACTCCAAATTGACACAAAAGAAGCCAAATAAATATACTCCTGGTAATTTTATGGAGATGTGTGATCAATTTCTGAATAAATCTTTGGCTCAAATTGTAAAAGAGCAAGTATTGCTTAAAAATAAAACATGTTTTGGCAGACGATATTCCAGTGAATATAAAAAGTATGTAGCGACACTAAATTTTTTGGGGCCCAGGGCTTACAATTTTTTGATAAAAATTCTTTATTTGCCATCTAAAAGAACTTTGCAAATTAACTAGAAGCCTTATACCAAAACCTGGCCTTCAAAATAATGAAGTGTCTTAGGCATTGAAAATTAAAGTCAAAGCAATGACAAGACATTGTCCAGTCTGTTTAGATAAAATGTCCTAAAATCTCATTTATACTTTGATGTAGGTAAGATTAAAGTTAGTTGTTGGGTTTTGTGATGTGGGTGTTGATTAATTTAATTTGTGTTTTTACAATTCTGCTAATGGTTTGTCTAATTAGCTGGTGTATTATTTGCTTTTATTTGTGTGGCTTGGGTTATTGTGTGTAATTAATTGGTATATTTAATAAAACATTCAAAAATTAATAGTTGTCTTCTTTTAATCCCTATTAATACAAATGATAATAAAAAGCACTGTTCAATTCTATTTAAAATGAGTATGATTTTTATGTATGGTGTGGGTCACTGTAAATAGTCCGCTCTGATATTTGGCAGTATTATTTGAATTTTAAGAAAATGCTGAAACAAGTCTATTTTTAATTTACTGTTTTTTTTAAATAACAACCTTTATATTAATGTGATAAAAGATTTATTTTCTTTAACCTTTACAATCATTTCATGTATTATTTTGGTTTTCTTTGGATAAGAGGATAAATATTGAATTATCCAAAAAATAACAACTCTACAGTCCATGTAGGATGTGTACAGGCCCTTCACTTTCATTTTCTTGACAATTTATTTCCATATTTTCGGATTCCTTACTTTTCCTTCTTTATTTCTTATAAGTACCCTCTACATCTTTTTTTATTGTTGTAAACACTTTCTCACTTAAAATAAGTTTATATTTGAGAAAAAAAGCCTTTTTAAAAACAATTGCTAAATTTCAGTTAAATTAGGCATGTGCAACTGGTTTAAGATTCGCCACATAGATACATACATACAAGTCAAGTTTTTATTGAAAAATGAGGCGACACTTTCAAATTAGATAAGATTTAGGATTGCCACCTCTCCCAAATTAAGAGGGAGACTCAAATTTTCAATAAAACTCGCACTTATCAACAAACATATTTCAACTCCCTATAGTGATAACTTTCGCATTACGTCCTGTGTAGAATTTGCAAAATATATGCAGAAAGAAGATATTGTCTAAATTTCTTATATTCTATTTATTAAGTTAAAATCTTTGGTTTTCTTCATATTAGCTTTCTCTTTGTTTATGAGAATTATATTTCGTTTATTTTACACAATTATATATCTAGATACCTACGTAAATGTGTTTTATTATGAACTATTTTTGGCAGAATTCACGTCACCGTTATCAACGAAGCGTGCAGAAATAGTTACCAAAAGAAAAAATATTTACAAATACATTTCATAAAATACGACTTCATACTAACACACTTTTTCTCAGTGTGAATCAAGTGTAATTATGTTTCTCAGTGCATGAATAAGGTTGACGCTTGTTCAAGGTTATATATTTTTGGACCTCGAACATCAAAGGATTTTCGCCGGCCTTCACTTCTTGTTGTTTGGTGTATTCTGTGGCTAAGTTAAAAGGTGTATATATGTACATATTTTCGCAATGAGCAGAATTTAGAAAAGATAGGTGGATACACATTAAAATATATCGGTCAAACAGTCTAACAAAGGAGATAATAAAGTATCTATTTGCTCATTTACAAGAGTATACTGAGGATCATTGGAGTTCCTTCTTATTTCTAAAGACTCTAAAAAGTTAAGTTTACTATAATTCTGACAGTCATGTAGTAACTGTATTTGATTGTTCAAATTTGGTTTGTGGTTTTGTTCTAACAAATGTTTTGCGTAATTTGATCTGTCAGAGTGGTTGTTTCTGTAGGCTCCAAGATGATCACTATACCTTATATTAAGATTTCTTCTTGTTTGACCAATATATACTGCATCACATTCAGAGCAGTTGATTTTATAGACACCAGATTTCTCAAGTGAGGGCGTCTTCTCTTTAACATTATTTAAAATTGAACCAATGTTCTTATATGTTTTAAACGCTGCATTAGATGTTGGAATAGCATTTGAAATAATTTCTGAAATTTCATTTGAAATTTCTCCTAAATATTATTATTTCTGTTTAACTTATTATCCTCAGTATACTCTTGTAAATGAGCAAGTTAAAAGGTGTATATATGTACATATTTTCGCATTGAGCAGAATTTAGAAAAGATAGGTGGATACACATTAAAATATATCGGTCAAACAGTCTAACAAAGGAGATTGTAAAGTATCTAATATGTACATAATACACCTTTTAACTTAGCTAATAATACACTGGTTTACTTTATTCAATTTCACTATCTATATGATACCTATTACTATCCTACCCTAAAAGTATTCCTTCCATTTTCTTAGTTACATAATAAACAATGTTTTCATTCCACCCCTTGAAAATGATGTATAAACATCGAAACTGGTCGGGTCTAAGTTTTTTGTAAAACTTATATTATAAAATATTGTGAAATAAAAATAATGAGTATTTTTAAACATTGATATTTTGTTATCATTTAGTTTTTGAGTATTTTTAAATTTTGTTTTGCAATATTTTTGTTACAGTATTGTATTGTCAATGTTAATTATGTTAATGAAATAAATGTACTTATATGCATTCATTTGCTGTTTTTTTTAGTAACTAAGAAAACATCCACCAGCTACTAAATATTCCAAATAAAGATAAATACCATTTACAATATATAAATATTCAGTTGCTTTATTATGTTTGAAATATTCATAAGGTAGGTATTGAATAATAGGTATAGTTACAATAATTCCTTTTTTCTTTTGACCCTCATCCATACTAAAAATATTGTATTTCATTTCATCTATGGAAAATAATGTTTTAACAGATTTTTCTCAAATAACTTTTTCATAGATCCAATGAAATAAAATATTTTAGGTAAGGGGTGAGAAAAGAGTAAAAATAGGTAACGTTTGTTACATCTATATTATTTAATATTTAATAAATAAATATTCTCTAGATATTATCTCATTTTTACATTTATATTACATAGTGATTTGGACATATTTGAGATGTAATATAATTTACATAATAGATATGTAATATGAATATGTATCTTTTATATCATTATTGTTCTCTAGCTGTGACGGCCTTTGTCAGTATTCAATACATAAATATTATCTAGTTGTGACTTCAGTTTTATATAAGTGTGACTTTTATATTTCAAAAATTACATAGCATAAATGTATTCAATATGTTTTTGTGTTTGCTGGGATGTATCAACTCTACCATCCTTCTGCGAAACCAGGTGGTCCGAGAAGTATAGAAGTATCTTGGTATTCATGACAAATTTGACTGATGCTGTACTAGCATTGAAAAAACTATCCGAAGATGGCGATGCAGCGACGAAGAGAAATGCGTTCCAACTGGATTGTGCAGCAGCCAGGCCAAACTTTATTATATGCACCTGCATCATTGCAAAATATTCTGGGTTCTTAGAACCAATTGTGAATTTTTACTTTCGGAAACACTACATCTTCTTCAATGTTCAACTCAAATAAAACGGATTATTGATGAAGCTAAAGAACACCGTCGTGAGAGTAGTAAAATCATAAAAGAGGTCCTCGTACAATCGCAGATCTTTGCCGATAGCCTAGAAGTAGAACTTCAACCGCCAAGAATTGTTGGACGCCAAACAAATAGAACCAATACTCCATTCACAGCTGCTCCAGAGTACTGGGAACGAGCTATTTTAAACCCCTATTTGGATTCGTTTATCATGTCTCTAGAGACCAGGTTTACCGAAAAGAACGAAGCAGCTTATTGCCTACTGGCTGTTCATCCATCTTTGATGCTCACGTTACGCAAAGGAGAGCTTCTGGAAAAAGTTAAAATCGCTGTACAATTCTACGGACTGGGCAACTTGACCGACGAAGTTGAAGTATGGTTAAATATTTGGCAAAAAAGGCGGACAAAAAATCAAACGTAGCTGACATTTTAAGAGAAGCCAAGGATTTTTTCCCTGCTATATACACCGCATGGCTATTTCACTGGCGCTACCTTGTACCACAGCCACCGTAGAGAGGTCATTCAGCACTCTCCGAAGGGTTAAAACGTGAACCAGATCTACAATGGGCGAAAGTAAGCTGAACGGGCTGTGCCTACTAAGCATTCCCGAAACATTGTGAAGCAGCGCCAAGTGGAAATTGAACATTTAATAGTTAATAAGTTTGCTGAAAACCCCTGTCGTCTTCTTCTTTCATAATAATTTGTAATAATAGATTTTTTTGTATTGTTTAAAATATAAAAATGATGAATTTAAAAAAATTGTATTCATTTATATTTAATTTATTTAGTAGAGAGAATAGGGGTGCCTTACCTCGCGACTGGGGGCCAGCCCCATTGGCTCATGTGGAGATATCCCTCCGTTTGAGTCAAAATAAGTAGCGAAAAATGTAAAAAAATGTAATAAATAATAAAATTTTCCACGGTGGAGAGAGGCTTGTAAGGCTTTATTTCCTTGCCTTGAGTGGTCGTTGAAACCACCCTGGCCTGCCCCCCCCCCTGCTTCGATTCCCGCGTACACCCTGGGGAGGCGTGTCATTTGGTATTGACCTCTATCTGTTGCAAAAGCTGTGTACTTTCTGCTAGATTTGTCTAGTTCGATCTGATAATAACCTTAAGACAAATCAAGATGAGAAAAATACATCGCTCCCGATAAGGAGTCTAGTATTTCTGACGCACAGGCCAGCGGAAATTTGTCATCCTGTACCTGCTGATTGAACTGTCTATAGCCTATTACAATTCTAGCATTTCTAATACCGTTTTCATCAAATCGTTTTTTAGGAATAATTAACAAGGGTGATTGAAACTCGGACCTGCATTCTTCGATAACCGTAACATTTTATCTATTTCGCGATGAATTTGTGTTTTTTGAACATGAGGCAATCGATAAGGCTTAATAAAAACTGATTTTGCGTTTTCTTTTGATCCTATTTTTTCTTTGAAAATATTACTAACAGTTGTGATAAGTTAATATTTTTAACTCAATTGAAATTCAGTGATCAAAAAAATACTTTATTTCACCAACATAAGTTTATTTAAAACTCTCCAAAAAGAATCATTAGAACTAGCAAAGTCAAAGAAATTGCTAGCTCATCACAAAAATAGTTAATTATGAATATAGTAAAATAAAACAATAAATGCATACAAAACTAGCCTAAATTCCAATAAGGTAATATACCTTTTTAATTGTACAGGGTGGTAATATATGTATAGGATGCATCCTTTCACTATCTCACTACAGTATAAAGCTGTATAAAGAGAAAACTATTTCAGTAACTTGTCATTTTTTATGTAATGAAATATGTTTTGTTTTATTAAAATAAAATAAAACCGAGTTCACCTATACATTATACAATGCGGTCCATATGTATGGAATAAATTGAATTTTAGCGTTATTCTGAAAAAACCTGAAACAGGTCGATGTTTATTCTTAAATTGACAATTTACAGTATAAAAATATTATGACACCCCCTCGAACATTTTAATTGGAAAGGGATTTTCAATCTATAATTCTGAATGAAATTCATCAAAAAAGGTATTATTTCAACGTAAAATTTTGCGCTCTACAAAATTTATTTGAAACTTTTTTTTATAAATCGAATAGTTGCCGAGGAAACGTGAATTTTAAGAAATTTTCCGCGATTTTCACTGTTTCCTGGGACAATTGGATGTTGCGAATAGTGCCATTCGATTCCCAGTCCCCAAAATACCCTTATAAACGTATTCCCATGCAGAATCTCGGGGATCTTTATTGGACTAATATAACTTCCTGTTTCTTACATAATATGAGGTCGAGGCGTCGGCCCAGCACTGTAGTGGAACGCCTCTGCTGCCGTAATTACAGTGAAGCAGTGTCGAGCCAGGGTTGGGATGTCTATTACTATCGTAATAGATCTATCACTTTTTCGGTCCTGTTATTACGCTATTACGACATTTTGCTTTTGCTTTCAATCCTATTACATATTACGCATCTGATATTTTATGAAGTTGGCGCCACGGCCGCCACGCTGCACGTGAAACTCGCACTGACCTATAATTATATAATTTATAGGTCAGTGGAATTGCGCGAAAACGAAAGAAAATAAGAAAAAATAACAAGTAATGCCACAAGGAACTTATAGAAGATATCAAAACGAAAGTTGGGTTTCATGTTTTATGCTTTATCATATTCCATGTCGATGTTCGATGACAAATGTCAATATTCGACATTTCGGGGGTTTAGACTCTGTGAGTAGAAAAGAGACGTAGATACTACATAAAGTAGTATGTGAATACTTTCATACATGGGAAAAGATCCACCAGACCAATAATTACTTTTGTAAATAATAGTTATGGAAAATATATTGTTTCACAATTTATTATGAAAAATATATTGTTTCACAATTTATCATGAATTCTTCATTAAATTTAGTATTGATATTGAAAAAAATTCAATTTAATAATCAAAAATATGAAGCTCCTAATTCCCCAAGAATTTTAAATTTACCCTCTTTTTGTTACGAAGTTTCGAAAACTATTACACTTTTCACCAGATGCCAGTACATTCTGTTGAGGCAGAATGCCCATCCCTGGCGATTATTACTTGGATGGGTGACCTTATGGGAAGACCGTCGTGCAAATAGCCCGTACAGCCTGCAGCGGAGTAGCATATCACAGCTCGCAAGCATTATACCAATGAGCACGAAGTATAATGTAGATATGCCGTCTTTCGGAGGAGACGGAAAACCGAGGTCCCGAGGACATGGATGTTGGGCTCGATAAAGAACCCTACCACTGGTTGGAACACCAGTAGGTACGGCAAAATTTCCGGTTATGGGTAGAGTGCTCCCGGCGTCGGTGATTAGCATCAGTTGCAAAAATACACCGACGTTAAATAACCAAATAAACACATGAGGTCATGCGAAGATGAGTGTACGAGTTCAAGGAGTGTATGTAAGTGAAGTACATAAGTACATACATACATACACACATACACACATATAATGGCATGATCAAGAACTTTTGGAAATCCCCATGCAGAATTTCGTTTTAGATATGGAAAGTCAACCATACGCCGCGAGGTACCTAACAGTTTAGCAAATGCTGGAGTTGACATGCCGGTTTTATTTTTCAGCATTATTCGGGTGTGCTTCACGTTATTAACTTGAAAACTCAAAATATAATAGTATTGATCGTAGTTGATGAAGTATTATAATGTAAATCACATCACAATACTTTATGTAGCTTTCTTTCATTCGAGGAGAAGAATGAATTCGTCTTATTATGGAACCAACTGAACATTTAACCGAGTAATTTAAGTGCAAATTACTTATTTGTAACCAATCATGCCATCACATGATATGATTGTATACCTATAGTTATCTTGGCCGAGTTGGCCGAGTGGCCGATTTCTAAGAAAGTGTATAAATGCCTTTGATATGATAAATAATATTTATAATTTTTTTGCATTAACATCTACATAAAATACTTTAACAACGAAAATACAGGGATTACCCGAGCGAGTCTCAAATCAAAAGTCAGATGATAAAGTATCAGTGCTTACTTTAATATCTCTTATTGAACTTTATATGCATGCATTTTTCAAATAAATCCTGACAAATACTCAGGCAATAATATATTGATGAATGATAGCTTGATATTTTGAACTTTTTTTAATAAACTTTCTTTTCAAGCCTATCCCGCGCTTATCAAGCGCTTCCGACGCTTTCCTCGCCATTATAATACGCAAAAATACTGCACGTATAATAAGTATTGTTCTATCAACTGCACGTTTTTCAAGATATAATCTATTAATTGTTATGCATCCATTCATTGTGAGTCAAAATGCTTCTCAAAGTGATGTTCATCATCGTTTCTGTAATAATAATAAAAGGGCTATATAGGATGGAAAAACGAAATTTCAAAGTGTGGAAGTGTATTGAAATATGAAGACGTGGACTCGTCTACATTTTTTGTCAAAGCTCACGGGCATTTGGAATCACGCACAAAATCATCTGGTACCGAAACTGAAGAAGAGCTGCAATTAAAAAACTTTGTTGAAGAGAACGGTTACAAACGCTTTTCCAATTCCATGAGACGCGATATGCTATGGTTTGGTTGAATTGAAAAATTACGTGTACGCAGAATCATGGGGGTCAGTCACGTGTGCCTGGACAAAAGCTTTCGTCGAGACCATTGAATTTATTAATAAAATTAATGGAATTATTTGAAAATTGTTTCTACGTTGATATTTTTCAAAAATCGATTGTGTTTGCTTTCTACTCATTGTTAGTTCAGCTAGATTTAAGTACATTTTGTTAACTTGTCTTTAATGTTTTGTAAAATTTACTGGGAATAATGAACTTGATAAAAAATATTGTTTATAATGAAAGCTTGTTATTATGTATGTATATCCGAGTTGATACGACTTATAAGTTGTAATCGTTATTAAGTAAGAAATTCCTGCTTTTTTGACATACTTACTCGGACACTCAGTTCATTATTTTGTAGAAAATAATTTTTTGAAATGAAGATATTTTGGTTTTATTTGTAGTATTTGTGTGTTTACTAGCTTTTTCAGTTAGATGGAAGTACAAATCTTTTTGACAAACACAATAAAGTACCATCATTTTTGATAACAAATTTCGGCAATTTTCAGAATGAAAAGAGCAGTCTTTATCAGAAGACACGCTTGTTTTTTTAGTATCTCGCAAACGATAGTTTTTTGTAAATAGAAGCACGAATGTGGACATATTTTAATTATACTGAACGATTCACCCTGTATATACACATTCTGTTGTAGAATTCCTCAAAAAATAACTCTTTTCGAGTTTCGCTGACATCAATCGTTTACAATAACTTCTTAAGAGGTTTTTTTTGAAATCTTAAAATATTATTAAAAGTCATTGTCTATATTCAATGAGTGAGTCCAATAGCGATCTTATAGAAAATACACAGCTGAAGTGACTTTGACCGCTACGATACCTGAAAGTGCATGGTTTCGAAAACCTATTCATTATAGTTAATGCCCGTAATTTTATATTTATTTAAACGAAAAAACTATTTTTTCGTGTGTACAAAATATTTGTTTTCTCAAACGAGAAAGCTACTGTGTTAGCGAAACGCGTCACGAATATGTATAGGCTAGATTTGCACAAATTAAACTGTTTTATTTCATCGTTTAGTATGGATCTTCATCAAGTAAAAGCCTTATCCATTCAATATTTGTTTTATAGTTTAAGAGAACCTAAAATGCTTTTTTTTGCCTTGAATAGTTCATGATGAGAAGAGTCAAAGAAATTTTAATCATACAATAGCATGATAAATAATTTTCATAATTTTCTTGAATAAACATTTTTATAGAATAGCAAATAAGATAAGGGGTGCGATTCAAAAGTAAGACGATAAACTTTTCCATATTGAAGTTTATCAGGACATGAATGCATGCTTCAAATTATTAGATAAGGTTATTCACCGATATAAACAGCCAGTAAAACGCTGCAAATATATTAGTACTGTTTTAACTGTTGAATCAACTGTACCTTCCTCAAATTCTTTGTAGTTGTGCATACTTTCATTGTCAGTCAAAATGCTTCTCAAAGTGATGTTCGTCATCGTTTTCATAACAATATCGATTGAATGCAAACAATCGTATGTCATAAAAGGGCCAGGATGGAAAAACGAAATTACAAAATGTGGAAGCGGTGGTGAGGATAAACATACCTATGATTTTTACGTTGGCACTCTGAATTCGACGGGATTTAAGTATGAAGACGTGAACTCGTCTACGTTTGTCAAAGCTCATGGACATTTGGAATTACGCACAAAGTCATCTGGTACAGAGACAGAAAAAGAACTGCTTTTAAAAAACTATGCTGAAGAAAACTGTTACAAACACTTTTCCAATTCCTGGAGTCGCCAAACCACTTTAGGATTGGCCCCGCAATTAGTCGCAATGACTTTGACGGTGAAAATACACGAAGATGGTTTAATTGAATTGACAAACTACGTGTACGCAGGATCATGGGGGGCAGTCGCGTGTGCCTGGACAAAAGCATTCGTCGAGACTATTGAAATTATCAATTGATTGAATTAGAGTTGACGTAAAAGATATAGTGCAGCTATCTAATCGTATATCCCCTTTAAGTTATGTTGCGGAGCTAAATTCTGAAAGGTATTAATATTATTTCCGTCTTTACTTATCAAACATAATTCTATATATTGTAATTGTATTTTGACCCATCAGTCCATCCTTTCTTAACCATATCGTGTGTAACATACCGAGTTTCGTCCAAATAGATAATTGCTAATGTATACTTACTAACAATTTCCACACAAAAGCACACACAATTTCTTGATGTCAGACCATGGACTAAAGAGAACACCTGCAACCCTTCTCAAAAATAGTTATAGTTTAGTCAAACTATTAAAGGCACTCACTCGCTGTCGCTCGTTCGTGCTTTAAACAGTTTCGTTTATTAATCGCCTTCATTACCAAACCTAGTTTATTAAGTAACTTTTAACGATTATTAGTTGAAATTTCAACATTAAACGAATTTATCATCAAGCATTTTAAATAATTATAATATTGACTGGGCTATGACGGTACACTCGTAGTCTTAGAGTCAAACAAAAAGCTGACAACTTCAAATTCGCACTACATCTTTTGCGTCAACTATACTTGAAAATTGTTTGTAAGCACGTTAATATATATTTTTCAGTTTATTGAGTGTCATTTTTACTTTGTTCAGTAAGATTAAAGTATATTTTGTTCACTTTAGCACAATCTGTAATTTTATGTCAAATTAATTGGGAAGAATGAACTTAGCATACATTGTTTGTCCACGACCACTTAATAATAAGTCAATATTTCACCTTGGAATTTTGTCCTGCGATAGTGAAAGTAAGACGTGGTTAATATCGATCCGATAAAAAGTAAGTTAGAGGTTTGTTTCAACAGCAATCAGAAACTGTCAGAGAATAGTCGACCACTGCAAGCTCGTGACCAGTTATTCGTTGATCGTTTCTGACAGCTTCTGATTGCTGTTGGAACAGACATTAGGAGAATAACTAATTTAAAAATCAGAAAAGTTGTATTAGTGTTACGTGAGTATGTCAAACGAATTACTTTACATTGAGATCACGGTTCGTAAATAAAATAATACTAGTTCAGAAAAAAAAGTACTTTCAATAAAATCAACGTGTGAACCTAACTCATAGGAAAACAATAATATTATGTGCATCTGCACTGCTTCGCGGTTATTCTATATATCTGTAATGATTTTTCAATAATAAGAAAACAACTACTACAGATAACCTCAACAACTGACTCAATTAAAAAACCGAATTCCAAAAACCACGGTTTGCGCCATCTGTAAGGGATGGGGGAAAACGAACACCAATAGCGGCGTTGCCAGACTTAACAAAAAAACTGAAATAAAAATGAAAGTGGCAATTGTACGCCGAATATACAACAGGTAAGGTGTATCGATACTTTACACAGTGTCGCCCATCACCATATGTCACATTATTTGACGTACTCCAGAAATTTATTAATTTTGACGTTAGAATTCTCAATAGTACCATATACAAAATTATTACTTTCCGCTACAGTCGCATTATTTACTTAACTTTTATTTAATAAAGTAATCAAGGGTCGTGTGGACAAAAGTATAGTATTCAACTCGGAATTTATGGCCACTATTCACTCGGGTGTCTTGCAAACGTCACCCTGTGTGAATAATGGCAATCATAAATTGCTCGTTTAATAATATACTATAATACCATGCCCAGCTTTCCTGAAGCATGTAAACTTTAAGGGTTTGTTTTGCACCACTTCAATCATAAAATTTTTGTGATACTGAGTCTGCTTTAAAAAAGTTACAAACAATATCACAAAATACATAAACACTATGGGTTGAATAGTTATCTATTTCTAAAAATTGTATCATTCATTAAATATAAATAATTGAAGTTTAATTGCTTCTGCCATGAAGTTATACAATTTAGTAAGCAAGGAAGAAGATAAAATTATGTCCAAGTCATCCGAGACTCCTCAAAAACTTTCATGAAATTGGCTATTCATTATTATTAATTAAGATGTGCTCTTCATTCAAGATATCAAGATGCAATTATTATTAACTAACAGCGGAAACATGAAGATAGTTCAGTATATCATTTGACAGTTACATTGCTGTCACTCACTATTGTTAATTCCTATCGATTTCAGAATCTAAACCACCACAAGTCTCAACAATCTGAGGAATAATAATTAATGAAAAACAATATTTATGGGAATATTTATATTTTATTCAAAAAAAGATGTATTTTTAGTACATGCTTCACATATTTCAACAAAAAAAGGACAGGAAAGTACACATCTTCAGAAACAAAATGTGAACTTCTGAATATTTGACTTCGCATTTTCGGAAATTCGAATGGCAGTGTAATGCACCAAGTTTAACAAACATCAATACTATTATATTCATCGACGTTACATATTATCTAGGGTACTCTTTTTGTTAAAAGAGCCGATCATAGACCAACTGAAGCATGTTTTTTTTTGCTCAATTCAATGTCCTGGATTGGTACGTAAGTGAAACCGTGAATTTTTTTCCACGTGTACTGTCTGAAACAAGTATGACAGGTAAATGGTTTATCCCCATTATGGGACCGTACATGATCGTCTAATCGTTTTTTTTGCTTAAACCTCTTTGTACACATTACACATTTAAACAGTTTGTGAACAATCTTTTTTATCTAGTTCCTGTTTAAATATAGCCACCAGCCTAAGGTGCTATCACCATGGTTTTTATTTTTTTTATGACATAGCTGTCAATATACAGTCCACTAATTTTGTATTGTCACGAAAATAAAATCAATAGAAAAAGCTATTAAAATAAGCTGTTTTCTTTAACTAACCAAAGGATAAATATTCTGATCAAAGAGAAGAATCATATCCACACATTTTTTGGTCCTTCGAGTCGGATATCCATTCCATAATCAATTTGAGGACCGTGACGGATGTCAAGCCTTCCAGTTTACCCAGTTGAATCCATATTCCAAGAAGCATTGTGCAGCAATCTTTTTATGAAATCTGGAGGAAAAATTGACAAAGACAAGGTACCTAACCTAATCTAACTTAACCTAACTTTCAATTAGCATCGCATCCATCTGAACCATTTCGAGCTGTTTTCTGGTCATTTCCGCGAAACGGCTAATCAAGCCATTTTTTAACGTGTTTAAGTGTAGCAATTTGACCTACCGTGGGTGTAACACTTTTATTTCTTAACTAATCCGTATCCTTATCCCTCAAGATGCCTAAATCAAAAAGGGGTAACCATCAAGATGACAGTCGTCAAAAAATTGACATTTATAATGATCTCGTAGTTCGTCGCGACGCTGTCACTAACGAAATAAATAGATTTCAAACCTTTTTGGAATTGAAATGCGATGATTTAAATAATCCTATTTTGTTGATAGACCTGACCACTCGATTAAATAGGATTGAACCTTTGATTGATGAATTTAAGCATGTCCAAATTCAAACTGAGAAACTCTGTTTAGATAATGAATATGAAGAAATAAAGGATCAGGATCGAGAATACGAATCATTTGAAAACTTATATTTCACGAATATTTCAAATGCAAAATTGACGATAAACAAAATTAATGCCGCTCAGGCTGCCCCAAGTGCACTCTCTACTGGCTCTTCAGTGCAAGTAGCACTGCCATCGGCACATGGTCAGTACGGCTCACGTCTCCCCCCTATACCACTACCTAATTTCAGCGGATCCTATGATACTTGGACCAATTTTAAAGATACTTTTATCACGCTCATTGAGAAAAAGTCTCAACTCAATAGAATTGAAAAATCGTGCACTCGCACATCAAATGTATTTTTGAAATCAACCAAGTGAAAGATGATTTTTATCTCAGTTTAAGAAAACTTCTGGACAGTTTTCAAAATCATTTTAAATCTTTACAGAACTTGAATGAACCTGTAGACCAATAGAGCAGCATTTTAATTTATTTACTTACCTCAAAATTGGACCTCCAAAATACGAACGTAAAACATTACTTTCCCATAACAACAACACTATTTCATGCCCATTATGCAAAGACAGTCATTTTATATATTCATGCCGAAAATTTATTGACTTACCTATAAGTAATAGGTTTTCGGAGACAAAACGTGCGAACTTATGCACCAATTGTCTGCGTCCAGGACACCGCCAAAGTGATTGCAAGTCTACTTATACTTGCAAGACCTGTAAAAACAAGCATCATTCATTGCTACACATGCAACCAAATCATATGAAACCTCTCAATCGACCATGCCATGATAACACCCAAACTAACGCTCATACTAATAGCACCACTCATTCACGATTCTCCATTTCAAACAATCCAACTACCTCTCAATCACACGAGAATCTTCGAATTCTACCCAATGTAAACAATGTAAATATTGAAGATAACCACTCTCAAAATTTATATTGTTCTAATGCAAACCAAAACTCATTTGTCTTACTCTCCACCGCATTTATTGAGGTATTTGACAAAAACCATCAACCTATAGTATGTAAGGCCATACTTGACAATGGAAGTCAATCCAATTTTGTCACTCAGATGTTATTTGAAAGGTTAAACTTACCTTTTGAGCCTATTAAAATGTTCGTTTCAGGAATTAGCGAAAAGTGCACCAATATTTCTAAACAAACTCAACTCAAAATAAAATCAACTCATGATAATTTTTCTATCAAAATACCAGCCTTGGTGATAAGTAAAATAACCGAAAAAATACCTCCCTTCTCTATAAACTTCACAAATTTAAATATACCAACAAATATTCACCTAGCCGACCCTGAGTTTCTCAAACCTGCCGATATAGATATACTTCTAGACGCAGGCGTTTTTTACAACCTCCTTAATGCTAACCAAATTAAATTGGGCAAAAATAATCCTATCTTACAAGACACCAAACTAGGGTGGGTAGTAAGTGGCCCAGTTGATTTACTGACAACAAATAATCAACACACAAACTCCTTAAAATGTACAAACAACGATCTTCAAAGTATTTTGCAGCTTTTTTGGAACTGCGAAGAAACCACCGAACAAATATCTAAAAATAAATATTCTCAAGAAGAAATCGACTGTGAAAATCATTTTAAAGCCTCTACACATCGAGATTCCTCTGGAAGATTTATTGTAAGCCTTCCTCTCAGGCCCAATGTTTCTCAGCTTGGAGACTCTTTTCAAATCGCCTCGAAACGTTTTCTTGCAATTAAGCAAAAACTGAATTAGAATCCTAATATAAAAAAATCCTACTGCGACTTTATCTCAGAATATAAAAGCCTTGGACATATGTCTGAAATAAACCCAGATATCTCCAGCCATAACTCTGTATATCCCTCTTATTATCTTTCACACCATTGTGTGAAAAAGAGTGATAGCCTAACTACTCGCCTCAGAGTCGTCTTCGACGGATCTGCTACGTCGTCTTCAGGAGTATCTATCAATGACTGCCTAAAAGTCGGACCTACTGTCCAAAACGATTACCGTAATATTGCGTTTTCGACAGCATAATTTTGTATTAACAGGGGACATTGCACAAATGTATCGCCAATTTTTGATTGAACCTTAGCAACGTTGCCTCCAAAAGCAAAAAAAAATTATGCCATTTATTATTTTTCTTGATATGGCTGCATTTATATTTAAAGATAATATACAAAGTCTCCAGTAACACAAATGCTGGTCTCAAAACTTTTAAAAGTTCATTAGAATGTGTTTTTTTTAAATAAATTCATCGTGAATCAAACAATGGCGGCCAAATCAGTTATCATGCAGTTACATGCCAACATGGCGGATTTTGTTAAGCGACTTAATCTATACCAGAATACTACCTATTTGGACAGAAACACCTTTTTTCCACACCTAATTGCGACCTTTTCCGACTTTCCTTTTCATTAGACGATTAGTAAACGTTCAAATGACGGTATGTGCATACAACGTCTGTTGAAAGTTGGCTCGACGGCCCAATGACTAAATATTGCAACTACCGCAAGGCCAACCTAGCGGACGTTGCTTAAAGCGACGAAAAGACGACCAGTCCAGTCAGTTTTTAAAATCATAACCTCTTAACAATATCCTCGCTTCTATCCTAAAAATGGATCATTTTTTAAAGGTGGTATTTATACGAGTTAAAAACGGCTTGGGTTTCTTGGTTTACAAATTCTTTCTGGAGACAGGCTACTCTACAAACCAGTTAAGGTATATATCATTTTAGAACTGTCAATAGATAAAACCATTTGGAGGTAAACACGAAAACAAACCTGTGTCAAAGCGGAATATAGTTAACACTGTTGTTGTTTATGTTTGTCTCATAATAGTTTCTAGAAAGGTTTACAGTTACTGAATAATATATAAGACTTACTAAATTAAAAACACCATCAGGGACAAAACAACTATTCCAAACTCACTTGATGGTTATTTGGTAAATCTATAAGTCCAGCTAAGTTGTATATAGATCTCTTTCTGTAAAATGTCAATGAATGTCTAAACGGCTCCTGTTTTGTTTTCTTAATTTGGACATATTTTATCAGACAAAAATCTATAATTAAATAAATAAAAAATGAGGTTAGGTTGTAGTTTGTGCCATTGACATATAAAGATTATATTATTATGTCAATGGATTGTACGAATATTTGAACTACTTTTAAACGTCCGCCCGTAGGTCAAATAATAGGAACAAAAAGTTTTAGGCGTGTTTTTATGACCAACATTGTAACATGCGGATCTAAACGTTCTTAGAACGTCGTCTTGTTCCAGATTAGTCCAAAGACACGAAGAAGGTAAAAATGAACGTTGAGCGAACGTTGTCTGTCTAACAAAAAATAACGTTCGATTTTCTGACGTCGAGTAGTCGTTGGCCCGATCGACTTCGAACTTCCAACGTCGGATTAAGTTATGAACTGACGTTGTCGGTGAACGTTGATGCAAACAACTAAATAATACCCAAAACCAACGTTGATTTAAGTAATCATTAAGTCGGAAGTCAGAATAATGTTGCTTGGGTAGTCCTATCTAGATTAATGAATAAAGTCATAAAAGCTTCAAATTGTCAACCAAACAAGGTGTACTATTACACCGATTCTACTATTGTTCTCTGTTGGCTTTCTTTAGAGCCTAGACAATTGAAATCATACGTCTGTGATAGAATTTCAGAAATCCAGCAAATTACTGATCCGAATACATGGTATCACATTTCGTCTGCTGAAAATCCAGCGGATATTATATCTCGGGGCATGAGTCCTCAGGACCTCAAAACCTGCTCTATGTGGTGGCATGGTCCAGCCTTTTTATCCAAGCCAAAGGAATTTTGGCCCAATAATACTCATATCTCTAATTACAAACGTAAAAAACTCGATTCTGAAACCCTAGAATTGAACCCTAAATCTATTTTGCTCATTTCTTCAAGATTGAATTTTTCATTATTTGAAAAATTTTCTGACTACAATAAACTGATTAATGTAACTGCTTACTGCCTACGATTCATTCAAAATTTGAAATTATCAAAACATACCCGTCAAATAGGACAATTAACACTTTTTGAACGTGAACACGCATTAACTATCCTAGTTACCATAATTCAAGGTGAAACATTTTCTAAAGATTTAGTACAATTGAAAAACAAAAATTACTTAAAGCCTCAAAGTAAATTGAAATCCTTGAACCCATTCATTGACAAAACTGGAGTTTTGCGAGTCGGTGGTAGACTCCAACATTCCAATCTTCACTATCAAGCCAAACAACCTATACTTTTACCAAAGAGTCACATTTTCACTCATTTAATCATAACTCACATACACAAAATAAACTTCCACCCCGGTACACAATCTACTCTCTCTTTTGTGAGACAAAAATTTTGGCCCATACGGGGAAAATCAGCTGTAAAATATGTTATTCATAGATGCATAACTTGCTATAAACAAAACCCTAAACCTTTACATACTCTAATGGGAAATTTACCTGAACCAATAATTAACCCATCAAGACCATTTCTTCACACCGGCATGGACTATGCTGGATTTTTTATGATAAAAGATTCGAAATTGCGTAACCGGAAATTCATCAAAGCCTATCTATGCATATTTGTGAGTTTGGCTACTAGAGCAGTGCATTTGGAACTGGTTACCGATTTGACTTCTCAAGGTTTCCTGGCCATGCTTAAAAGATTTGTCTCTCGCCGCGGTTTATGTCAGCACTTATATTCCGATAATGGCACCAACTTTATTGGGGCAAATAGCGAGCTACGTGAAATTTATAAACTTTGTCAATCAACTGAATTTGAAACCTATGCCAAAAATAATATGATTCAGTTTCATTTTAATCCCCCTGGTTCTCCGCATTTTGGAGGTTTGTGGGAAAGTGCGGTAAAATCCTTTAAACATCATTTACGTCGTATAGTATCTGACGAAAACCCCCTTACTTATGAGGAATTTTATACTTTCATAGTTCAGGTGGAAGCGGTGTTAAATTCTCGACCTCTCTTACCAATAACTAATGACCCTAACGACCTCGAAACCCTCACTCCTGGACACTTTCTTGTTGGCCATCCTCTTAACCGCATACCTGACATTGACATTCAAACAACACCGATGAACCACTTCACGAGATACCAGATGTTACAATCCATGGTTCAACACTTTTGGCGCAGATGGTCTACCCAGTATCTACATACACTCCACGAGCGTTCAAAATGGCGTTTCAAAACCGATATGGAAAAGCTTCAAGGATCCTTGGTTCTTTTGAAGGATGACAACAATCCACCATCCAAATGGACAACCGGAGGGATAGTGAGTCTACACCCAGGCAAGGACGGTATCACACGTGTTGTTAGTGTACGTACCTCGAAGGCAATATTTTAAGACGAAGTGTTGTCAAGGTGTGCCCTCTTCCCATATCTGATGAAGATCAAGGACTTCCATAGACCCACCTATATCACGGACATTCGCAGTCAAAAATGGACTTACTTGTGTCAGTGATGAAAATTTACATTATGTACCCAGCATTTAAATTATTGAAAGATACCGCAGTACTTTCAAAGGCGGCGGTATGAACAATCTTTTTTATCTAGTTCCTGTTTAAATATAGCCACCAGCCTAAGGTGCTATCACCATGGTTTTTATTTTTTTTATGACATAGCTGTCAATATACAGTCCACTAATTTTGTATTGTCACGAAAATAAAATCAATAGAAAAAGCTATTAAAATAAGCTGTTTTCTTTAACTAACCAAAAGATAAATATTCTGATCAAAGAGAAGAATCATATCCACACAGTTTGTCTTTGCTATGACAGGACATGTGATTTTGTGATTGTTTAAAGTGTTCAAGGGATCCGTCCCTGCAACCATTTCAGTAGGACGTGTTTTATTTCGATGCTCCGAAAAAGTGGAATTTCTAAGTTAAACAACTAAGTGAATATTGTGATTTTAAGGAAAATTACTATATTTATATGGTGAGTGCATTTGTGCAAACTACTATCTTACATACCTTAGCGGTAAACTGTATACTTTAGAATAGCGTAGTTTTAAAACAGAAAATCAACAAGAAAGTACTATAGCAATCTAATTATCAACATAGCATAATTAGACGGCCAGGGGCGTACTGAAGCGCCTAGGCCTTCTACATCAGTTCACCTAAAATGTCAACTACTATGACATACTCTTCTATAGTTGCTCAACCAAAATATCCTTCAAAAAATCATGGGATCATAATCAGCTCAATTGATGGTGCTAGCGTTTAAGATTATTTAGTTCCTCTAGGACAAATCGTACAACCTAAAAATATAACTCATATCTCTAAATTAAGTCAAAATCGGGTATGTGTTTATCTCTCAAGTACGCAACTAGTAGATGACTTTATCAACAATCATGGATCCATAAAAGTACTTAACCAAACTTTATGTGTTCGACGGCTGATCACACCATCCGAAAGACTTGTACTGTCCAATGTTTGTCCTTCGATACCCAACGAACTTCTTATGGATGAATTGAAAAAGCTTGGTCTGAATTTAGTGTCTCCATTAACGTCTCTTCGTATCAGCTCATCACTTCCCGAATTTTCTCATATTTTGAGCTTTAGACGGCAGGTCCACGTCAGCCCTCATAATTTGAATATTCCCGATTCTATTGTTATAACCTTCGATAACACTAACTATAGAGTATTTTTTTCCCAAGATGGTATAACCTGTTACACTTGTAAACAACCGGGCCATATTGCATCACAATGTTCAGCGCAATCTTTGTCGCAAACACCCACAGAACCTGTACCACAAATTCAGGAACAAACGCTGTCAGACTCCTCATACTCACCACAAACTATTGATCATTCCTTCAAAGAACCATTCACACAACCCTCTTCACAAGCAGAACTTTCAGCACAACCTTCATCAGCGAAAGATGAACAATTTTCATCGATATTGTTGGATACACCTTCACCTCAAGCAGTGAAAACGTTAAAACCAATCATAGAACAGATTTCTATTCCAGAAAGCTCAGGTGAAACTGTAAGTGAAAATGAAAGGCCCCACCCTTCGACAAAACGTCAGTTTGAAGAAATAGCCTCTCCTCCTTCAGATCCCAATGCGGACCAAAGTAATTTATTTACAAAACCTTCATCCAAATCATCTGTAAAGACTAAAAAATCGAAGACAAATATCAAATCCTCTGGCGCTGACTCCACCAAAAATTTCGTCGACAATCATTCTCCCCCTTTTGTTTTAAACTACGATCTATTGATTCTATTGGACAATGTTCAAGGAGTTCAAGATCCAATAAGTGTGATTAATGATTATACAGTGGATTTGTTGGGATTAATGAATTTATTAAATAGAGTATATCCTCAAGTGACTGACAAGTCTACGAAAATAAAGATTACAAAACTAAAGAAGAAAATTTTGTCCCATATAGGTAAAGAGACCTCGGACATGGAAAGCGATTCGTCGCAAAGTAGTTCTCACTCTACAGCAAGGTCTCGTAAACAATCTAATAGCAGCATTCAACTCGATACTACAGTGGAACATTGATAGATTCCTCCATCGCTTACCCATGTTACAGATTATCATTGCAGAACATTCACCTGAAATCATTTGTTTACAAGAATCGAACCTTAAGACATGCCAAACATACAGCCCTAAACATTTTAATTGTTTTAGAAAAGATAGAACTGATGCAGTTCGTGCAAGTGGTGGCGTGATAACTTTAATAAATAAATCTATAGAATCTGAATTGTTTGATGTAAACACAAACCTAGAAGCTCTTGTTGTGAAAGTCATTTCCAATACTCCGTTATATATTTGTAATATATATATACCCCCCAACGCCCCTATCGACTATTCAAGTTTTACAAATCTAATTAAGCAAGTTCCAGCTCCACGGATAATTTTAGGTGACTTTAATGGACATAATATTATATGGGGATCTCAAAACACGAACGAAAGAGGCGGTCTAATAGAAAAAGCTATGGACGATTTACATCTAAATTACCTAAACGATGGTAGACCTACAATATTCAATATTAACACAGCCGAATCTTCGTGCATTGACCTAACTCTATGTGACCCAAAGTTAACACCCTCCCTATCATGGGATACATTAGACTTCACTTATGGAAGTGATCATTATCCAATAATTATTAATAGTAGTTGCACTCCACCGGATAACTCCAATAACTTAAGCAAATGGAAAGTTCACACAGGAAATTGGAACGCCTTTTCCAATACGATAGAAGAAAGTATGAAACAATTAGTCATTTCTCCTGATATTGACAATACGCTTTATCACTTCAATCAAATTATAATCGCAAGCGCGGAAAAACATATTGGAAAGACTAAATTTGTTTCAGGACGTCAACCGGTTCCCTGGTGGAACGTCGAATGTGAAAATGCAATAGTCAAGAGTAAATCAGCCCTGAACCGATACAAAAAACATAAAACGGATGAAAATAAAATAGAGTTTAAAAAATTGAAGGCATTTGCACAGTTAACAATAAAATCAGCAAAAAAGAAGTGTTGGCAAAACTTTGTGTCTGGAATAACTAGCTCCACCCCAACCAGTCAGATATGGAATAAAATTAGGAAAATTTCTGGAATACCCTCCTCATCAAACATTAAAAGATTAAGAAAAGATACCAATATTATAACATCTGCTTCGGAAATAGCTAGTACTTTAGCAAATGTATACAGAAAACATTCCTCTGATGAAAGCTACAAGGATAGCTTTACCAGACACAAGCTCTTAGTCGAAGAAGTTGTACAATATGAAGAAACTGACAACAGCAATTCCATGAACGGCCCTATAACACTCGACGAATTGAACAGCTGTCTTGATGAGCTGAAAGAGAGTAGTCCCGGAATAGATGACATACCACCTATATTTTTAAAAAACCTGTCGAACTCTGCAAAACAAAAGTTACTTTCAGTTTTCAACTTAATATGGCTCGAACATAAATTTCCGTCTCTTATTCCATTGCTAAAAAGTGGCAAATCTCGACTTATGCCGGAGTCATATAGACCAATATCTTCAACATGTGCCATGTGCAAGGTTTTTGAAAAGATTGTGAACAACCGCTTATTATGGTATCTGGAAAAAAATAACACCACCAGAACCAAATCGTTCGGCAGAGGACAATATTTTAGATTTAGAAAGCAACATACAGGAAGCGCTAGCTACTAAACAAAAATGTATGGCAATATTTTTCGATCTAAAACACGCATTTGACACCGCATGGAGATATAACATATTGAAGACACTTCATAGCTGGAACATTAAAGGACATTGTCTGTCTTTCATAGAGAACTTTCTGAAGAACAGAAGTTTCCAAGTGAGAGTTAATAATTGTTTCTCAAATTCTACTATTCAACAAAATGGAGTGCCCCAGGGTTCTGTATTAAGTCCGACTCTCTTTTTAGTTGCAATTAATAACATCATCAAAGCCATCGATACACCAATTAAAGCACGCTTGTATGCAGATGACCTGGTGATATTTATTAAAGGAAAAAACTTGAATCTCATGTCACAAATCATTCAGAACACATTACAAAAACTAGAAGTTTGGTCTAATGATATTGGATTTGAATTTTCTGTTTCAAAAACATCTGGCATGATCTTCTTCTCAAGAACTGTTCAGAAGCCCAAACCAAAGTTGTACGACTCACACTTACAATTCAAACCACATGTGAAATTCCTAGGTGCAATATTTGATGAAAAATTAACATGGAAGCAACATATAAAACAAATAATATTATCATGTAATAAAAAGTTGCATTTATTAAAAACCCTATCCAACAAATACTGGGGATCGGATCAAACTACTCTACTTAATTTGTATAAATCTTTAATCAGATCAAAAATTGACTTCGCTTCGGTAGCTTACGCTTCTGCAAGCAGATCAGTCTTGAAACCCCTAGATGTCCTTCATAACCACGCCTTAAGGATTTCTTTGGGAGCCTTTAGAACTACACCAGTACAAAGTATATATGTGGAATCGGGAGAACCATCTCTTCATTATCGTCGGATGCAGTTGACTCTTACACATGCAGCAGCCATTGCACAAGATACCACAAGACCCATTCATCTCCAAACCTTCCGGGATCAACATCCAGACGAAAATGATCAATTTACCAACAGAAAACCATATTATAAACGATTGCGACTCACGCTGAAAATCCTGAATCTGAATGCTCCCGATACATTTTCTAATGCAATATCCTACCCTCCACCTTGGACACTAAAACCTTTACCTTGCAATACTCAACTCCTACGCTACAAAAAAAAATGAGACGAATAACTCCATAATCAAAAATAAATTTCTGGAAATTACTGATCGCTGTTTTGAAGGTTATTCTCATATTTATACAGACGCTTCTAAATCCAACGACGGAGTAGGATGTGCTTTTGTCACACCTAGAAATCAGTTTTTGTTTAAACTTCCAATGTCCTACAGTATATTCTCCGCAGAGCTTTATGCACTATATGAAGCCCTTAAGCATATAAACAGCCTGAAACTTAACAATCATTTTATACTTACGGATTCTTTAAGTTCTGTTTCGTCAATCCAGCATTTATATCCAACTCATCCCCTTGAAAAGATGATAAAATGCGAACTTAAAAAAATTCAAGACGACTTAAGAAACATTCAACTCATCTGGATTCCATCCCACATTGGCATTAGTGGCAACGAGAAAGCTGATAAGTGTGCGCGTCTTGCAGTGAACAGTGATAACTCGGGTACAGCTTTAAAATGTGCCAGCAGTGACTTTAAAGTCTTTTATAAAAGCAGTGTCCGGTATGTGGCAAAACGAGTGGCATCGCAGTGATTCAATCCTGAGACAGGTAAAATCGGTCGTTACGCCTTGGAGAGGTAACCATTTAAGTCGACTTAATCAGGTGACTCTCTCACGATTACGTCTGGGACACACTAGGTTAACTCATTCATTTTTAATGTCTAAAACAGAACGTCCCAAATGCGATACATGTGACGAAATATTATCTGTGAAACACATATTAATAGATTGCAGCAAATATCATCTGCAACGCAAAACACATGATATCCCTATTAATCTGAAAGAGTTGCTTGGTGAACATTCTCCAATAGTCAAGCTAATAAACTTCCTTAAGGATATCGATGTTTTAAATTGTATTTAGTAATTTAGTTCAATATGATTGGTATATAGTTCAATATTTGTACTTCCTTAATTTTTAAGTTTCATTTTCTGTATAGTTCCGATATTGTTCAGTGGCTAATAACCTTTTGGTGGATGCGACTAATTTTTAATAAAAAAAAAGGAGTTCAAATTGTTTCAAACAAAATTCACATTTATGCGCTTTGTGTCGCTCTAAAATTGCTTTCGTCTTAAAATATTGCGTACAGATTTCGCATTTAAACAGTTTTTCCCCAGTGTGACCACGAGCATGATTATCTAAACTTCTTTTGGTTGCAAATGGTCTTCAACAAATATAGTGCATTTAAATCGTTTTTCTCCCGTATAAGACAGTTTGTGATGACGTAGATTAACCCTCTGTGCAAATTTAGCAGGACAAACGTCACATTTATACGGTTTTTCTCCAGTATGACACAACAAATGCCAAATGCCTTTTGAACAAACGCTACATTCATATGGTTTTTCCCTTGTGTGAGTACGCATCTGTCTTTTCAAACTTTGCCCAAACCTGAAGAATTTGGAACGAATTGTGCACTCGTAATGCTTTTCTCCAGTATGACATCTCATGTGGCTATTTAGATGTCCCTTTTGTGTAAATTCATTCAAACAAATTTCACATTTGAATGGTTTCTCTCCAGTGTGGCAAAGCATGTGTCTCGTTAGGGAGGGTTTGATTGAAAATTGCTTTAAGCAAATTTCGCATTGGTGAGGCTTTTCGCCAGTGTGAGAAAGCATGTGACATTTTAGATAATGTTTAAATCCGAATCCCCTCAAGCATATTTCACAAGTGAAAGGTTTGTCTCCAGTATGTACTACCATATGTTTTTGAAGCTGACCTTTTGTTGTGAGACCTTTAGGGCACATTGTACATTGATATGGCATTAATAATAATCTTTTAAACAAATTTCACATTGAAAAGGTTTTGATATAACAAGCCTCGTCTGATTTGAGACATTTATTGCGCTGTTTTTCATTCCATACTGGGCCCAATGGTGTAGAAACTCTAATTTATTCGTAAAACACTCCCGACACAATTTACAAAGAATAACATTCTTGCCAAAATGTAAATTTACGTGTTTATTTCTTTTACTCGTAGAATAGAAATCTACAAAAACAATATATTTAAATAAATCAAAGTTCAACAAAGACAACTACAAAACTGTATACAGTGTGAGAATTATATCAATGTCTCATTTAAATTGAGTGAGTTTGTTTTTTCGTTATTTCACAAAATGGTATTTGAAAAGTTTGAATTATATGAAGAATTTTGAAAAATAACAAACTTACTTGTAGAGTAATAAAACATTACTCATAATATACAGGGTGTCTTATATTCTGAATGTTTTTAAATGCTAATATCTTCCAAACGCTTCTAGGTGATGAGATGCGATTCTCGTCAATTCTGGTCATACATTCATTCAAAAAATAGAACAACTTGCATTGCTGGTACAATGATAAATAACAACGATTCACTCTACAATCTTTAGGACGTTGTAGATCAATTTTCACAGTTATATTAAAGTGTTTTTGTGAGCCAGATGAGCACATCAGATCTGCAATTTATTAATTTCTTTATTGTGTGGTGATGTTATTGATATTGGTGACATCACCGAGGAAGAAATTATCAAAGCACCGCTTAAACTAAAAAATAAATTAACATCTAGTGCTGATGATGTCCCATCATTTATTGTAAAAGACTATTCGGAGCTGGGACCGTTACTGAAAATAAACTAACTTGCTGATATAAGAAATTGATGGTAAAAAAGTTTATGAAAGTAGAAATTGGCACCTCGGTTTTACGACTCATCCGGAGGACGGTATATCTACATTATACCTCGTGTTCATTGGTATAACGCCTGCGAGCTGTGATATGCTACTCACCCTAGTAGTCTAAAGTGTTTCGCTGCAGGCTGTACGACGGTGTTTTCCAGTGGTCACCCATCCAAGCACTATCCGCATTCGACACTGCTTCTACTACAGTGCTAGGTCGACGCCTGTAGAAATTTCAGAAGTGGTTTTTACTCTTACTCTAAAACGAGTCAACATATTCTTATGTAAATGTAAATATCAGATGTTAGTATACATTTGTACATTGACCATAAAAGGTGTACGTTACAGTAATGAAGTATCGATTTCAAGTTACTTTATAGAAGTAACGCAGTTACCGTTACTATTCGCCTCAACATTTGGCTAATCCTCTTAAAATTATTTTTAACTTATCCTTCGAATCCTAGAACTTTCCCTGATAAGTGGAAGGAAACCAAAATTGTCACAGTTCTCAATAATGGTGATCGTTCCAAAGCCTTCGACTATCGTCCTGTTTCAATTATGTCAAACCATACGAAACTCGCCTTTGGCTCGTTTCGTATCCCGGTTAATGCTTGTGTATTAGTAACCATCATTACATGATCGTTGCATAATATACTATTAAATCTCATTGAATGTCACCCTATCATACATACATACATACAAGAAAATAAAAATCATTTAAAGGAGGTTCTCGAAATGGAACTTGGAATTTATAACATTTGTGTTTAAATTTATACGACCTTATTATGTGATCCGTCATTATGGTTATTCTATTTTTGGTAAGATTTGATCATTCACTAAAAATTGAATAAAAGTGCGACAAGATCGTCGCACATATTATGTCATTTTCATTGGCTAATTATGTAGTTTGAAAATAACTTATATTATTTAAAAAAAGTTATATACACGGTGCAATATGTAATACGAATCCCCAAATTAATTTTTCGATAGCCGGTCCTGGAATTTCTAAGTATAGGTATCATATTGAACAATAATTAAACTAAAAATTCAAGATATTATCGCATCATGTGAAAAGGTCAATTGAAAAACTTCAACTTTTATGACAATTAACCATAGGCGGACTTTTGAATTTTTATTAATTAAAAGCGAAACTCAAATTTTACTGTTTATTCATTTTTACCATCAAAAACATCGTAAATCCAAAATAATTAGTATGATTGAATAGGTATTCTAAATACCTTCCAAACGAGGTGTCACTTGCCATATGATCCCATTTGATATTATTGGTTTCAGTTGCCTGGTGACGTCACCGATGCCTATTACGTCACCTGTTACCACTAGTAAAGAAGCTCACAATAGTTCATTTTAACCCTCCAAATTTCAACAGTCTAAATATCACCGTTCAAAAGAAAAGAGGGGGGGAGGGTACTTTTGAAAAGCACTGTTTAAAAAAATATCAAAAACATAAGTAAATGAAACTTACCTTTTTGCGCGATCGATTTTTTTTGTTTATTTACAGCATCGGTTGTCAGGACGGTAGGTTGCGTTTACTGGTTTCTAAGTCCAACACGTCGGTGAGTGATTTACTTACCGTTCAGACATCGGTAAGTAAATTACTTACCGACGTCCTAAATAATATCATACTTCATTCATTACACAGAACGAACAAAAAAAAAAGAAGATTTATATTTTTTTAATCTGCTTTTTTGTAAACACAGCAGCTTTCTTAGGTCTATGTCCAACATTTTCCCTCTTTGGATAGGCAATCAAAGTATGAAATGTTGAAATATCGATAGCATCTTTAAGAGAAATAGTGCTTTCGGACATAGAATATTCTGCCCAAAGACTACCAGGCGATTTAAATGTCTCATTTCGCCGAACAAAATATGCCAACAACACTTTTTCTTTCCATTAATACTGGCATCATTCTTCTCCTCAAACCAATTCTTAAACATTTTCTAGACTTTATTTGAAATTTATTTCAATACGATCGCGCAAAAAATGGTATAAGCATCTCGAACGTTAAAGGTTTTACCGCTCTCCAGCAAAATTATTGCTGTCGACCGGTAAACAACCCTTACCGTTCTTAATACTTAATATACTATTAGATTCCCATTTTGGAGATTCTCGCGATTTGAATTCATTAATTCAAGATCTTCAAAGAATGAAACAACTATCAAATGAATCGCCTTTAATGTTTGTTTCAAGATTACAAACTTTAGAAGCAAAAATGTATTCAGCCATAAGTAAACAACAACATTTAACTGGAGATCAAAAATTTGGACAAACTCGTCTCATAGAATCGTTAACACTAAATACTTTATTATCTGGACTAGATCCAAAAATCGGTCAAATTGTTGGGGCTAGTAACCCCATAAATATTTTATCAGCTATTTCACGAATCAGAAGGGAACTTCAAATAACCTATTTCGAAAATCACAAAGTTCAAAATAATCGCATTCCAAATAATTTACCAATACGTAAACCTAACCAGATTCCACCCAAACAGTGTTATTTTTTCAAAAGAACGGGACATACTATACGAGAGTGCCTCACCCGTCAAAGACAATCTCAAGGCACACCAAACCAGGCCTATAATTCACAAAATCAACCTACTCAAAATCTTCAACAGAGGCCAAACCCACAATTTCAAAATTTCAGAATCAACAAAACCAAAATCGTCTTTCCGTAATTAAACAAAATCCCAACCTTACACCTCAAAGACAGGGAAATCAACCCAATAATAATCAATCAACAGACAACCCTTCATTTTAATCAAAACCATTCCAACCATGACTGTGAAAGTTACTATAACTATTGTAGTCAAAACTATTTCGAAAAGTCAGATTAATACTCTGAAAACGAACTTGAATATAAAGAATACTACCAAGAAATGAACCCTACATTCCCAGACTATTAAACTGTTAAAAGTGAAATAGAAGAAAAGTATTATACTGGTAATAGTGCCCTTGATTTCGAAGTTAGTATTCGCAATACAAATGAGTCCGAAATTGCTAACTACGACCATGTTGAAGAAGATAATTTTAACCACGATAACGAAAATGTTTATAATTTTAATTCCGATAACCTCTTAAATCCAAATCATACTTTTTATCAGGATTTTTATCAAAGTTCCTTGCAAACGAGACCACCAGATTCGGTAGACAACCAATGTTAAAATTTGTCGACGCAGATCTCAGTCAACAAATTGAAACTATGAGTTTGAATTGTCCAGAACCGGACCACCTCGAAAAAACATTCCTATAAAAAATGCTTCGCCTGTTAATTCAAAAAACCTTCATTATATTAAAGACGCGTGACCGTTCAACTTAGAAGCAACAACTACTTCCCGTATTATATGCACCGACGGATATTGAATTACACTCCAAAGTCAAACGAAGTTGGAATATCTACAAGATATTTTGAAAACCAACTATTCCACAATATTGCAGAGTGATTTCAATATTTAGCCAATATTGGCCTTAGATTGATTCTAGATATACCGCCAATATTTGGTTGCAAATGTTTGGATATACATAGGCTTCCGTTTTTCTTGAAATATTGCCTTTGCATTGGGAATCAATATTGGCGGAATATTGGCTGAATGTTTGCTTAGCAAAATATTGATGAACCAACGAACTTCCAATATTGCGCCTTTATTGCGATCAATATAGTCCCATTATTGCGACACAATATTATTTATAGATGGCAAGCCAACGTTTGGCCAATATAACTTGAGGATATTTTTAACAATATTGGTGGTTTTGTATAAAACTATATTGTAGCCAATATTGGTTTAAAGTGGAAATTTTATGTTGGCTGTATAGGGCACTGCCAGTGTTCTACCAATATTTGTTTAGATTGTTAACACTGAGGAAAAAGTTTATTCAGCATTATTGAGAATTTAGTTGTAGTAGGTAAAAACTTTAATACGTATAAGGACACAACAAATGTTTGATTATGACAATAAAAATGGCTTTAATTATCGTTATCAAGGCTGTCAACTTGAGGTAATTAAAACACTTTAATAACCTATTAAAAACAGTAACCGCTATTGACCAAATATTAATTACCTCAGAATACAGAATATTTGGAAGTACTAACTATTTTACTTACCACAATTAAATAAATTTTCAATCCCACTCAGGTATGTAGTCCTATGTATCTAACAAGCTAATAACCTGTATTAAACAAATTAATAACTACTATTAATTAATTTAATAATTAGAATAAAACATGTTATAAGCAAGAATTGAACTAGGACAATAATATCGATTAAACTAGTTTATAATAATAATTGAACCCGTTAATTGCATCAATGGAGCTGGTTGGTTATAGTGATTAAACCTGTTAATAACGGCAATTGAACTGGTTAAGAATGATTATTAAATAAATTATTAACAGTAATATAACTATGTGATTGTAAATTCAAAACTTTCATTGTTTAGCTTGTTTTACAATATATATTATGACGTTTCAATCAGTATTTATCTTCGTCATTTACTGAATAGTATATGGTGATCGAAGATAAATACCGATTGAATGGTCATATATATTGTAAAACAAGCTAGATAATGAAAAAACAAAATCAGCAATAACATACAATAATTTTCATGGGAATTGAGAAGAAATGAAAAGCCAATTTTTTAAAACTATATATAGGTATATATATATATATATATATATATATTGCACAAAACGAAAATATAAATTGTGTGTAGGTAACTACGTATAGATTCGTGTGATATAATCCAGTATTTTTTACTATTTGCGACATCAAAGCAAAAATTGGTATACACTGGATGATATCACATACTAATCAGTCAACAGTAAAGTTAAAAAACTTAAAGGTACCTAGGTACTAAAAATCTGGGATACTCGTAACTGTGGTGACAGTGCCCTGCTGTTTATTTTCAAGCATCATACCGAGATCCGCATTTAAAAATAAAATTTAATTTCAATAAAAGGTTACAAAATGTTTATTATCTACATTATGCACAGAAAGGTGATCCATATATAATACATCTTTTCTTTGGATTGCTGAAATTTTATTAGTCTCGGCAACTTCATATGCAAAATAATGAGAGTCAAATTTTATCGAATCAATTTCATTGTAAATGAAGCATACTTTATTTGAAACGTTTATTAAAATATGAGATAATTTTCCGAAACTTGGCAGAACAGATTGATTTATTAAAATTATAGTTCCCACTCTATAATGAAAATTCCCAATAGTTACAGTGCTACACAAAAAGGATTCTCCAAATTCCGAAAGTATAAAAGAGTTGGTAATATCCTTAAAGTTTGGTAATATTGAAATGTTTTGTAATACATTGTTCTTTTTATCAAAATTTACACACTCCATAAAACCTACATTTTCTTTAAATCTGGAACTTAACTTGAGCTGATTTCTTATGGCCAAAGTCTTTGTAATGTTTACTCTGGAACTAACAGTATTAGCAGATAATTTCGATTCCCTATGTTTGGACTCGAATCTTAAAGATGATAAATGCTTAAGATATAAGGATAATGCAATAACAAGTGGTGTTTCGGTTTAAGGGGCAAATTGAATAAATTTTTATACAGTAAATGATGTTTTTCAATAAGAGATTTCAGTAACAAACAATTTTCAACAGAAGCAAACAATGACAAAATTATTTCTAATATGTTCCTTAAGGACATGTATAACTCCCAATATTCATTTCCTACAGGTACCAAGTCTCCAAACATAATTCCAAAATACAGAATGAAACATTTTGCCTCAGAACAAAACATGCTAATTTTTTTCTTTTTTAAATTATCCGTCGATATTAAAGGTGGTTTATTAACGTTTCCACCATATTTGAAAAACTTAATTCGTTTGTTCATTTCATCAAGAGAAAAATTTGTTTCAACATATACAAAATAATATAATAACTCGGATATATCAAACATTGCAATACCTTCAAAAATATCATGAGATATATCAACTGCATAATTTTCTGTGACATCAAATGTAGGAATTTTATTCCATATGCATGCCTCTTTTATACCTGTCAAACTAACGTCATTAATTTTAATATCATTTTCGTAATAAGTTTTATTTCTTAACAAATTTTCCCTCTGACTTGTGCACTCTTGCGTTTCAGTCCTATCACATTTACAAAATCGACAAAAATAACGAGCTCTAAAACTTTCAGTAAATCCCAGAAGAGAATTCAATCCCAAATTATCCCCTAAAAATAGAGCAACACAAAAATAAACTTTAAAATTTTTATGACTGTGTGTGTTGATAATAATACCATTTTTCTCTAAATTGATTAAATCATCTATTAATTTTGAAAATATGGCTTCGCTGCCAAAATCTTTTAAATCAGATCCATGGAATAAAAGCGTAACAAAATGTATTTTGTAATAAAGACTGATATTGTGGAGGAATGCAAGGAATGGAAATATAGACTGCCCCAATTTTATGAATTCCAGCATGTGAACCAAGCGGGTTTCCACATTCAAATTCATCAAAGTATATGAACAAAGAAATTACAGGACTCTTTTGAGAAATTTTTTCCACTTTTTTTTCCAAAATTCAGTTTGAATGATGTTACTAATATTGCAATGTGATTTGAATGTTTCCATATAATTAGTAATTTCATTGAAGACTCCTTTAATTTGTAAAAACATTTGCAATACTGCACTAGCAGGTATGAATTGAGCCTTATATGATACAGGAAAAACATTCTCGTTTGTGATTTCAGTGGAACTCACCCCGGTAATAAATTCGACAGGTTTAATGAAATAATTTAAATTTTGTAAATGTTTAAATCTAAAATATTCAGTATGTAAACCTGTAAAAATATTCTCTACTTCTTCAAAATATTTATTAATAATACATTTTACATCCTCGTCGATGTCAGGTATGTGATTCAGAATCTTTGATAGGTTAAATTTAAAAACCTTTATTGGGTCATGCAGCAATGAATTCACTGATTCAACAACAGTTTGAATATTTTTCCTATTAAATGAAGAATCTCCATATCAATTAGTAACAAATAAAAAGGCATTTTCAGCTAATGATTCTTTAAAAACTCTAAAATCATAATTTAGCACAGAAATATCACAATTTTTATTTGTGAATTCTACAAACTTTTCACCGCTTTTCAAATTTATATGTGAATCGCATTTGTTATCTTTCAATATATTAGATATTTTTTTATGTGCTGTTTCAAAGTTAGTATCTTCATTTACGTGTACTTTCAAGTGTCTTTTGTAAGAATTTAAAGACGAAAATTGTCTGTAACAACCAGGCTCTTTGCAATTATAAACTGAATGTTCTTCCATATGATGAGAATATTTCAAGTGAGTTAAAAGTGACTTAAAATTAAGAAACATGGTAGGGCACTCACCACACTGCGGCATTTTACAATTGAAAATTTCGAAATCGAAACTCAAATAATGCTGCTTAAAACTTGATAGTTGTTAATAAATAAAAAATAAAAAAATTATTCCATTCATGAGATCCAGTAATGTAGAATACTGTTAAATTGAGAAAAATACAGTTCTTTTAACAAAAAAACCAAATACCTATCTCTGCAAATAAAAAATTAACGAAATTGCCAAATTACCGATTTAAACAATGGTAGATAAAAAAATCTTAATATAAAAACAAGAGTACAGTCGAATACAAATTTACCACTTTCAAATTATTCTTCTTTTTTCAAATGGTGTTTTATGTCAGTAATTACAGCTGTGGTGTTACTAGATTTATGCTACTCTGGAATTTGGAATACTACTTCTTGTATAAAATGCCAAATATGCTTGGCCTCAGCAGCATACTCTAAATTTAAAGCATGAATAGCCTTAAAAAGTGTTTCTAAACACCTGACACAGGACTCCACTTTAAAATTTGTGTCATATATTGAAACATAATATTCTCTTTCCAAAACATACGCAAATGGCTGCAGGGGTATATTTAGGGTGCTCAAAACGGCGTTCCTTCTGGTTATAATGTCCTCTAAATCTTTAGAATCCTATGAAGATAAAAAAAAATTAAAAAATAGTAGATATTTTTTCCCTCCAACTTTCCAGGAACACTAACAAAAAACGGAAAGAAGGAGAAGAACCTGTATTTTGTGAGAAGTATTGTTCAGACTAAATTAATCTAGGTCAACTTTAATATACTTATTTTCAAAGTAATATGAATTGTCTACCTTGACACAGAAAAAAAACTGTTCTGTATTTCTTTTCGAGTAGGACGCCAGTTTTTCTTGGGGTCTTTGGAGTTTTTTTTCAATGTCACTGGACTAAATAAGTATGGTAAAATCAATAGGCAGTTAGTATCTTGATCTGGAATTGAAAGAGTTCATAAGTAACTGTAGCCAAGACATATGTATTAGTAAGTGTAATAGTTAAGCAAAACAGATTTCCTAAATATATTTACCTAAGTTGGACTCATTGATATATATCCTCCTCTCAATTGCCTCCAACTTTATTGCATTTGCAACTTTGGGCCAATTGGAATATATTAAATCTATTTTGGCTGGATACATGTGATTGAAATCCATCTCCATCTGTAATACAAAATCAGTTAAACTATAATTCTCTTTTTCACTTCAATGAATCCAATTTCAAACTATTATTTTCAATTTTTTGTTGTGGATCATTAAGTAACCAGGTCAATTGAATTATTTTGTAGTATGAATGTCAGATATAAAAATCACTTACAAGTTCAAGACCCCATCTTTGGCGTAGACATGGAAAAATGTCGAATAAACTATCATTCACATCCTTGTTGGATATATATTGTTTATATCTTGATTCATAAGTCATATCCCATGATCTTAAAATTCTAGCGTAAGGTTCAATGGCAGTTCTCAATAAAACTATTTCTCCTTCTGCCTCTTCATTTTTTTCAACTACCGGCTCTGGTATATTCTTTACAGTTTGACTATTAGTCAATCTTAAAGCAGCCTTTACATTGACATACCGTGACCATAACTTTCCCCTGGCAGAAAGTCTTAATCCCTTTGATTTCGAGGAGTATGGTATATAATAGGTTTCCTTCTCTTCCTCGGGAAACAGCTTTTTGATTTCCTCTGCTGCCTGTATAAATTCTTCCCGTTTTAATCTATAAAAAAACATGTTAAGTTATCTACTTTACAGCTTCCTGTGAATAAATTGTCATTTTAGTAAACTATTACTTTTGACATCTAGTTCAGTATTCCAACTTTATATATATGTACCTACTCACTCTGAAACTCCATGTGCCCTGGACAACAAATAATTTATTACTATTTTTGCCAATTTTTGTCTATTATCATTGTTTAATTTGGATTTTTTGGCTAAAATAATTCGTCCTTCCAAGGATGTTTTAAGCAGCTCTTCTAATCCCTAAAATTCATGAGTAATTAAATTAACCAAGACAGAGGTTTATATTCACATTTTAGCTATATGCAAGAAACTACTAGATTTTACTGATATGTAAGTTTTTAGTGAGTAAATTTACTTACATTTGTGAAGAGAGAGCTTATTTTTTGTATTTTTGCTGGTGGTGGATTTTCGTTTTCACTCTGGACTTCAGCGCTCTCTGAGGTGTTATTAAAAATTTCTAATAATTGTGGATCGTCTATATCCACTATCATGCTGTCACCTGATTGGATGGAGCTTGGACCCATATAGGAAATAGATGTATTATTTTTGTCGAATATAACTAGCAAAGTCAAAGAAATTGCTAGCTCATCACAAAAATAGTTGATTATGAATAAAGAAAAATAAAATAATAAATGGTTACAAAACTAGCCTAAATTCCAATAAGGTAATATACCTTTTTAAATGTACAGAGTGGTAATATATTTATAGGATGCATTCTTTCACTATCTCACTACATCTCCCTCGGGGAGGGAAGAAACAAAGAATTTTGTAAATTGTTAAACGAAAATATATATTTTTTTAACTATTATACACTTTACTCTATTTTCATGAACTTCTGCAAGCCGGTCTCCTATTTTTAGAACAATATTTGGAGATTTCTCCTCAATAACGTCATAGGGACCTGTATACAGCGGTTCCAATTTATTTTTAGTAATATTTTTCAACATAACCTTATCTCCTATATTATATTTCACAGATTTTAGACTTAAATCATTTATAGATTTTCTTTAACTTTTTATACATTCAAATTATTTTTTGCATCGATACATGCTTGCTGCAATCCGTATTTTAGTTCGTGAAATACTTAAAAATTAAACAAACAACTGGCACATTTACATACGGCTAGGTATGAAATAATGGGAGCGCTTCGAATATTCCACTAGTGTCAGGGGGCTAGTCGTGGCAGGTGGCCGGATTATGAAAATGCGGATGGGCGTGCATTCGCTTAAATCGATCACGTGTTAACAACCTGTAACTGTTTACATCGGTGCTGTGTGCTGTCTTAACAATCTCAAAACAATATTTTGTCAACATAACACAACAATGGACATCAGAAAATATTTTGGAAAAAAAGGTAAGTTGATTTTAAGCATACGGTAGGTCTCTTTTTCTCAAAAAGTGTAGTTACCAACGCAATAATAGAAGACATCAAAAAAGCGAGGGTGTACTCAATTTTGGCGGATGAAATGAGTGACATAGCGGGACGAGAGCAATTGTCGATAGGTATAAGGTTTCTTGATGACGCACAAATGATTATTCGTGAAAAATTTATCGGTTTCTCCATTTTGGAACAGATGGATGCGAGGAGTATTGCAAGTGCCATTCACGCCACACTCACTAAACATGGGCTGGACACCGACAAGTGCGTCGGGCAAGGATATGACGGCTGCTCGGCCATGGCAGGTAAGGAAGGCGGAGTGCAAAAATTACTACAGGAAAACTATAAGAAGGCACTGTATTTTCATTGTGCATCACACCTCCTTAATCCGGTCGTCAATGACTTGAATGCAGTACCAGAAATTTCGAAACACCATTGGCACGATAAAGGACATTATAAGATTCTTCCGTGAATAATCCCTACGAAGAACACATGTATCAACTCTACCATCCTTCTGCGAAACCAGGTGGTCCGAGAAGTATAGAAGTATCTCGGTATTCATGGCAAATTTTACTGATGTTGTACTAGCATTAAAAAAACTATCCGAAGATGGCGATGCAGCGACGAAGAGAAATGCGTTCCAACTGCATTGTGCAGCAGCCAAGCCAAACTTTATTATATGCACCTGCATCATTGCAAAATATTCTGGGTTTTTAGAACCAATTGTGAATTTTTTACTAACGGAAACACTACATCTTCTCCAATGTTCAACTCAAATAAAATGGATTATTGATGTAGTTAAAGAACACCGTCGTGAAAGCAGTAAAATCATAAAAGAGGTCCTCGTACAATCGCAGATCTTTGCCGATAGCCTAAAAGTCGAACTTCAACCGCCAAGAATTGTTGGACGCCAAACAAATAGAACCAATACTCCATTCACAGCTGCTCGAGAGTACTGGGAACGAGCTATTTTAAACCCCTATTTGGATTCGTTTATCATGTCTCTAGAGACCAGGTTTACCGAAAAGAACGAAGCAGCTTATTGCCTACTGGCTGTTCATCCATCTTTGATGCTCACGTTACGCAAAGAAGAGCTTCTGGAAAAAGTTAAAATCGGTGCACAATTCTACGGACTGGGCAACTTGACCGCCGAAGTTGAAGTATGATTAAATATTTGGCAAAAAAAGGCGGACAAAAAATCAAACGTAGCTGACATTTTGAGAGAAGCCAAGGATTTTTTCCCTGCTATATACACCGCATTGGCTATTTCACTGGCGCTACCTTGTACCACAGCCACCGTAGAGAGGTAATTCAGCACTCTCCGAAGGGTTAAAACGTGAAAAGTAAGCATTCACCGAAACATGGTGAAGCAGAGCCAAGTGGAAATTGAACATTTAATAGTTAATAAGTTTGCTGAAAACCACCGTCGTCATCTTCTTTCATAATAATTTGTAATAATAGATTTTTTTGTATTGTTTAAAATATAAAAATGATGAATTTAAAAAAATTGTATTTATTTATATTTAATTTATGTAGTAGAGAGAATAGGGGTGCCTTACCTCGCGACTGGGGGCCAGCCCCATGGGCTCATGTGGAGATATCCCTCCGTTTGAGTCAAAATAAGTAGCGAAAAATGTAAAAAATGTAATAAATAATAAAATTTCCCACGGTGGAGGGAGGCTTGTAAGGCTTTATTCCCTTGCCTTGAGTGGTCGTTGAAACCACGCCGGCCTGCCCCCCCTGCTTCGATTCCTGCGTACACCCTGGGGAGGCGTGTCATTTGGTATTGACCTCTATCTGTTGCAAAAGCTGTGTACTTTCTGCTAGATTTGTCTAGTTCGATCTGATAATAACCTCAAGACAAATCAAGATGAGAAAAATACACGCTCCCGATAGGGAGTCTAGTATTTCTGACGCACAGGCCAGCGGAAATTTGTCATCCTGTACCTGCTGATTCAACTGTCTATAGCCTATTACAATTCTAGCATTTTTAATACCGTTTTCATCAAATCCTTTTTTAGGAATAATTAACAAGGGTGATTGAAACTCGGACATGCATTCTTCGATAACCCCATCTCGTAACATTTCATCTATTTCGCGATGAATTTGTGTTTTTTGAACATGTGGCAATCGATAAGGCTTAATAAAAACTGATTTTGCGTTAGTAGATCGAGCAATACGGATTCTGGCTCACTGCTTCGAAAAATGTCCGCTGTTGGCGCTGGGGTGCGCGCGCTCCGCCATTTTTAGTCCTCGGCGCCGCCATTTTTAGTTTGCGATTTAAAACGCTGGTGGCGCTGGGGTGCGCGCGCTCCGCCATTTTTAGTCCTCGAGGTGGCGGGTCTCCGCAATTCGGCGCTCGCGAATAATTCAATTAAAAAAACTTTGAGTTGAGTGTGGATCGAATCCCGAACCTGCGCGTCCATAGCAATACATCTAACATAGTCTGCCATGATCTCTCCTGCATATCATTAGCGAAGAAAGGTATTACATGCTGCAATGTGAATAGCGCGCGCACCGTACGCTTCTTGCTGTAAAATGTGACGTAGTCGAGAAAAATCCGTTAGGATGATAAGGCGGCGCGCCACGGTCAAAAAGATTTAATAAAAATAACAGCGCGCGCACCGTACGCTTCTTGCTGTAAAATGTGACGTAATCGTGAAAGATCCGTTAGGATGATGAGGCGGCGCGCTTTGGTTCCTACCGGGGGGCTTAATAGTAATTTATGTTGAAATATTACTAAGAATTTCGTAATATACCGGGTGGCTTAAAAGTAACATATGATATTTGAACTATGCTTGACACGTCGCGTGCTACGTCAAACGCAACGTGTCACGTCAAACGTCACGTGTAACGGTGAACGTTACGTACAACGCCAAACGTCACGTGTCAGAAGCTACGTCAAACAGCTCATTTGTAATATGGCTTCGGAAGAGTACAGTCATCGAATTGAAGAGTTTATTAAGAAAATTGGTAAATTAAATGAAGAAATTGCTTTTTATGAGGATAAAAGTGAGGTTATGAGGCAAATAGAGAATCTCAGTTTATCTGGTGGGGAAGAAGAAGTACGACAGACGTGGAGCAGTCTTAGTATAAACTGGTTACCTTAAGAGCTAGCATGCAGACAATTACCGCAAATTACTTATCCGTTAAGACGTATTCAGCCATGTTCAACAGAACAGAAAAGGATATAAAAAATGAAATTAATAATGTTTTCGCCATGTCATGTGTAATAGTTAGTGGCTGTATTTGTTTTAATTTTAAAAATTATTTTAAAAATTGTAAAACGAAAATTCCGATCTTCATGTAATATAAAAGTTGATGAATATACAGAGTGTTTCAATAAAACCCATGTTTTTAAAAAAACTTTATTTATAATGGTAATACAACATTAGAAAACCAGTGGCGGAGGCGTTGTACATTTCTTTCGGTACACGAATATGGTCCAGAGGCGTGGCAGGGATTTGGATCATGAACAAAGTTTCCTGTTGCACACGGCGCACCATCAAATTTGCAAACGTCAATAATGTGTGGAAAAACACCAAATACGTGACATTTCTTCAGCAGAAATTCCGCTTTTTGTTGCCCTCGAATGTAAATATAGTCTGCAGCATACAATAGCTTGCTTTCCAATATTTCGTTTACTTTGGAATATTCTACATCTCCCGAAGAGTATCGAATGCCATGTACCTTCCTTTCCAAGTATGATGTAGTCTTTTTATCATCGTTACTTGATGTGAAGAACGGTTGCGGTGGCAAAAATATGTAATGTGAACTTTTGAAGCCAATTTCTATGGTGAGTTCTTTGGCAACGAAAATCCCATCTACGACAAAGCCTTGAATGTCTACAAATGCTACTCTCATGTTGACGTCTGCTCGAATACTAACTCTAATCAACATTTAGTTTAGGCTCTTAACAATTTCGGTGAGGGGGAAGTATTCCATGACGCAATCGTGAATTATGATGCAATAGACTTTGGTATTTTCGGGGAAGCCTATGTTTGCTTCAATGTCGAGTTTCACATCGACTGTGGACGCCTTCATGCTTTCCTCCTGCTTTGAACAATCGATAACAAACAATGCATGACGTTTGAAAGAAGAATAATCCAGCAGGGGGCGCTTCTGTGTGGAGTTTGCGTAGTTGGGATAGAATTCAGTATAGTTAAAATATGCCTCATTGTAGTCAGTTTTACCAAAGTCCAATTGCATTCTTTCATTAGGCCAATATTCACCGTTAAGTGACAGTCTTATACTTTGCACGTCGGCATTGTCAAATAAAGTCGGGTCAGCTGTACCCACGTTACGTTTATCGGTTTGAAAGAAAACAATAACAAAACGAGGTCTTTCAACTGAAGTGGATGTTTTAACAGCCCAAACTTCACGTCTTGTGCCCTTAGTAATTGCAGGCAATTCGTGTAACTCCCACTTCCTAAATGGAATAACTATAGATTGATCTTTTTGAATGGATTTCATGAGATTCAATTTGATATCGTCATTAGGAAAGATATGTTTAACTTTTAGTTCAACACTTGTAATGTTAATTTTAGCAGTTGTACTAGTGAGCGTACCAGAGACATTCTTTTCCGTGATATATATGCAATCATTATCGTTTCGTGCTCGAACTAATCGTATTGTTTGACGCCCACATGTAATCATGGGATAATCGTTGAAAATGTTAAAAATATGTTTGAGAGGTATTTGAAGGTTGGAGGACTTGTCGCTGGCATTGAGAATGGGATCTTTCGGGTAATTCCAGCCTGCTATAGCCATATGATTGAAATCTTCTTGGTTATAACAAGTCATGGCACGTACGGCACTTATTATTCCAGGATCCTGAACTGTTTCCAGTTCCCTGGCACTTTCACTGTACGTACATGAATGGAATAGGAAGGCTCCAACATTGTTTGCTAATTTTACGTTACCAGCTCCATGTGTTTCAAGCGACCCTTTAATGCACAACAAAGTATCGCTCATTGCAAAAAACGAATCAACTTGATTAATGCAAAACTCCAAAATGTCACTAAAATTGAATGATTTTATAAATGGAGCATAGGTTCTATATTCAGCCTTTCTAATTGAATCGTCAAACATCGGCTTACGATAGATATCAAACATCGAAGGCATGTTGTCGTTTTGACGAAGACGTTTTCCATACGTGGTTGTCATTTTTCAATTTAAACCCCAGCGATTGCAGAACCAATTTGTTTGCGAACGTGAGCTGTTTTAGCTTTGGCGACTGCTCAGCTAATGAAGTTGAAAGATCTGCAGACTGTATTTTATGATTGATTATTAGTCCCATCTGCTTCGCACTCTAAGCTCCAACACCAAAGTATTAAGTTCTCCACGGAAGTTTACAGGCTGACCGTCTTGGTCTAAGGCGATGACGGTGATATAGGTTATTTCACGTTGTGGTATAACGGGTAAGTAGAGCAAATTATGAGGAATTTCGTCGATGGAATATCCTGGATCTACTTGTATGACGAATTCGTAGATAGTATGAGCAGGTCTGTTTGCATCGAAGGCTCCAGTGGTAATGTTACAATCGAAGCGGATACTGGATACTTTAATGATTTTGACGGGGAGATCTTAAGAGTGCGTTTTGTTAGCGTCAAGTATTTTCGGTGAAAATCCCAATATTCTCCCAAGACTATCAGTTTGCATAAAGGAAATTTTGTATTCACTTAAAATTTCACATTTCAACGTATTGTGATTGGGTTTTAGTGAAAATACCGGTCTAGTTGAATTGCTCGCACCCAACTTATCACAGATAAACTCTTCAAGGTCAGCAATTTCATAACATCCTGTGGGAAAATTGAAACTTTGAAGCTTGTCTTTGGTATCGTAGTAGTAAAACGTACAATTTTCAATGTTTGGTATACTGTGATAAGAATGAAAAGATCGTAGAGCTATTTCGTAATCATTCTTTGGATCGAGGACAATAGGGGTAGGAGGTTGAAAGGTGAACACGTGATTGGTGCTGTTAACTCTCAGCAACTGTGACATGATGACTAATGAAATTCGGGAGATGTATGAATTTAAATAACACACGACATGTTCAATTATTTATTTTTACAAAGAAAACATGTGGCTTGAGAACTCGGAGGGCCGTCAGAATGCGTCATCCAATCAGGTCGGTTGTAATGGATGAAACAAGGCAGTCGTATTTGTAGTTCAAAATTTGCTCGATATTCATTCGGAAGTTTATGCCACATATCAAGCAATTCAGAAGGCCTAACACACTCTATTAGATGCTCAATGGGAAAGTGCTTTAGTTCTTCGGCAGTGAAACTACTCAATGTTTTTCCATAGTAGATATGTTGTAGTAATAGTTCCGTCATTGTTGTAGAAATTTCAAACACAAATGACCGCAATTGATTTGATCGTAGTTTTGATATTGGGTATTGTTGTAGAAAATTCTCGCACTCTTTCCAAAATATTTAAAAACTTCATTCGGCGGCTTCAAGTTACCAAATGAATCGAAATACTCTACATTGTTGTTTATCTTTCTGTAAGCTACCCAATGACTTCCGCTATTCTTAGAGGTATCCAAATTAACCACTGCGCATTCTTGTTTTCGGGGACCGGCTTTGGGGAGAGTGTCTCGCATAAACACTCCTCGAAAATGTGGTATTTTACACAATTTTGCGTAATGTGTTATGTCAAAGTCGGATAGTGCGTGATTGGGTAGCTTTATTAGTTTTTTTGCTTTTTTAAATACAATCCAAAACCGCTTTTTGGGTACTTTTTCAGATACAGACCAGATCCTACACGTTCCATAGTCTTATTATGACGTACATCTTCTTCCAATTTCTTTTGCGCATGCTTTGCGTCAATTACAGTTTTAGCAATCCCAGCAGCACCACCTGACAAAGCTCCAAGTGCCGAAAGGCCAGCAAACAAAGGGATAAGTGGTAGGAAACCTCCGGATTTCGCTACAGGTATTGCTCGAGGAACCTCGACTTCTTTTTTCCCACCAAATTCTTTAATAAGTGCTTTGGCTGCTCGTAGGGCAAACGTTGCAGTGTCTTTCAAAGATGCCCCTTTTTTCATGGACTTTCCCACTTTTAGAATAACATCTCGATGCAAGGAACGGCGTTTGCGGCGGCAACATCCCATCCCCAGCTTTCTTTTCGCCTTCATTCCGCCTGTCACAAGTAATGTAGCAGTTTTCTCTGCCAAAGAAGCGCCTTTTGATTTGACGCGAGCCCAAGCTTTATCTTCAAGTATCTGATCGGCTTTGTGTCGTTCTTCGAGAGACTTATTCTTCCAGTAAGAAATATCGTGTTGTTTACAAGCAGCGTCCAAGGGGTTAATGCCTGGATCTCCACGATCAAGACGTTTTTCCAATTTTGTATCGGCTACCAAAAAAACAATTAATTTTTATAAAAAGGGTGGGGGGGAGTACTTACGTCCACAGTACTAATAGCTAGGTAAGTGAAGTTCAATAGGTAGTTTATTGATGAGAGAATTTAAGAGACCTTCTCCTTCAAACACCAACATTAAGACTGATACATGTAAGTGGCGCGACACCTATTTTTATAGAGTAGCACTAAGAAAAAACGACACACACTATGAAGATAATTCAACAAGAGCAGACGATACCCATTGAAAATCTAGATTTCACCTCAACGCCATCGATCGGCAAACATGGTAAATTGTTACCAAATTCTTTCCGTGCCATTATATGCGGTCCCAGCGGGTGTGGAAAGACGAATGTCGTGCTGGCGCTCCTATTTAATCCAAATGGCGCGAAATTCAAAAACGTTTATGTTTATTCAAAATCGTTATTCCAACCAAAGTACCAATTGCTGCAAGAAGTTATAGCAAAAGTCAAGGGCGTTGGCTATTTTCCATTTAAAGACAATGAGGCAATAATAAGTCCTGATAAAGCTCGGTCTTTTTATTCGATGACGTTGCATGTGATGGTCAACAGAAAATTCGTGAATACTACTCCATGTGCAGACATAAAGATATCGATGCTGCATATCTTTGTCAAACATACTCAAAAATACCGAAACAGCTTATACGCGATAATTGTAATGTAATTGTGTTATTCAAGCAAGATGAGGTAAACTTGAAACATATATTCGACGAACACGTATCTCCAGACATGACATTCGACACATTTAAAAATATGTGTTCAACGTGCTGGTGTGACCGTTATGGTACTTTGGTAATTGTGAAGGATTTCCCCTTCAATGATGGTAGGTATCGCAAAGGATTCGATAAATATATAAAGATGTAAGCTGCGCCTTTAGTCTATACCAATATGTCTGATGATAAGGTTGCTACTGCATTGCGCAAGAAAAAAGTGTCTGAACTTGCCAGATCGATGCGCAAAAAATACTTGGCGTTGAAATTGGGTAAATCAGAGCAAGATGAGTCTATCAATAAACTATTCAAGCCAATATCCAAACCACTTGAAGAAATTATGCAATCCTCAAAGACATTACAAAAAACGATTACAAATTTAAATCCAATTAAAAAAGAGGAAATAAAGAAGGAAGAAGAACCTTTGACAGATAATGTGTTTACACCTTTTCTCGAAACGGAACCGGTGGCCGAAACCGATGAATCCGGCAATACTACACGTTCTGAATCTCCAGAACAGATGCGTCCCGAAATTTCTCAGGAAGCTTTTGCAGACTATTTGGACCAATAACCTGCCATCAGTCATCAGTTCATTTAAGATTGCTTCCAAAAAGATGATAAAATTGATAAAAATTATGGACCGATATACAATGATGAAAACGGTTGGTCATTAGGCAAACGTCGAATTGCGTTTGATGGAAAAACCGGTAATATAAACATACTACCTGAGAAAAACAAAGAAGGAAGATATGTAATTGGAACACCAGGCATGTATGAGCTTCTATTTTACCGAGACCCCACTTACAACGATCAAGATTTACAGAACTATAAAAATCTTTTGACAACAACTGAAGTTCATTTAGACACGTAAGATCGTCTTAAGGGTTCAAGTACTGAAAAATATCACTACATCATAAAACCTTTATTCAAAACAAAATCTCTAACGACATCGACGAATAGATCATCCCAGGTATTGACTCGTCTAAAATCGATTCCTTTAGTCAAAGGAAAAAGTATCGATCGTTTAACATATAATGATAAACCTATGGAGTATATTTATTGGGACGATGCCAATGAATTAGTGGATCGTTTGAAGTTGTTGATTGCTTCGAAAGAGGCAGGTAATACGTCACACGACAACGAAATAGTAGCAATTATCAATGAGCTCAAGGAGGCTGATATAATAGAATAATACAAGATGGATCTTGTTCATTTCAATTATGCCTGTCGATAAATTCGGACATAGACATCAAACGCCTTATGCGCGTTTACCGGCGAAAATCACGTTTCCTCATACACCGGACGGTGATATTGATATTGAAAATGTGAAAATTTGTAATGTTAAGGAACCGACAACAAATAGTGATGCTGCAACAAAAAAATATGTTGATGTGCAATTGAATGACCTACGTACTATAAACTCGCCATTAATTCAAACACATGGTGTGGTGCTGCAGCAACATGATCACAATATAAAGGATTTAGCAGTAGGAATGAACGAAATAAGAAATGAGCTTCATAAGACGAAAATCCCCATATTACAGGCGCATATTGCCAACTTACAAAATAAAACTAACGAAATGGCTGCATTTATTTCGCGAAATCCCCCTGTAGCAGGTAGGGATATGGCTACGAAGAAATATGTTGATGATTCAATTGGCACGGCCAAAGTATTAATTCGAAAAAAATTCACTGCTTCTATTAACATGTGTGTTGAAAGTATACGTGAGTTACAAAAAGAAATTGCAGAAAATATCAGATCCGTCTCTGATATGAAAACTAACGTTTCAGGCATTGTAGACAATATCAAGGTTATGAATATGAATACCGCTAGCCGCATTAACAGTCTGGAGCTCAAGCTAGCTGGTAGTAAGTCATAATATGCATTCTAAAGAAAAAATTCAGCTTGTAAACGAGCTCCACAAACCGATACGGAAAAAATTTCCTCGGAGACGTACTATCATTAAGGGCCTTGACGATCTCTGGCATATGTATCTTGCGGAGCTGAGAAATTTTGCCCCACAAAATAGGAATCATAAAATGATACTAGTCGTTATTGATTGTTTTTCAAAGTTTGTGTGGACACGCCCACTAAAGAAGAAGACCGGAGAGGAAATCACTCGAGCATTCTCGGACATTCTCGCTCACACTAAACGAGTACCAAAAAATCTGCAATCTGATCAGGGAAAGGAATTTTACAACAGCAAATTTAAAAACTTAATGAAAAAACATGGCATAAATCATTATAGCGTATTTAGTACGATGAAAGCTTCTATGGCAGAGCGTGTTATAAGAACCTTGAAATCGAAACTCTACAAGTATTTCAGTTTAAATGGTACCCACAAATGGATAGACATTCTGCCTGAAATTACCCAAAACCATAACAATACAAAACATTCCACAACAAAATATAAGCCTTCTCAAGTCAACAAATCCAACGAAAAATCTATTTTGAATAACACCTATAGTCATTTAAAGATAGCCGGTCCACGAAAATTTAAAGTTGGCGACATTGTGCGCATATCCAAGGCAAAACATGTCTTTGAAAAAGGATATACACCCAATTGGACTACAGAACTATTCAAAATCATCAAAGTTAAAATTACCAATCCTGCTACGTATTTACTTGAAGACATGCACCAATCACCAATCAGCGGCTGCTTCTATGACGAAGAACTACAGAAAACATCGAATCCAGACGTTTACTTGGTGGAAAAAGTTCTTAGGCGTAAAGGCAAGAAACTGTTTGTGAAATGGTTGGGCTTAGACAAAAAACATAACAGCTGGATTAATGGAGTTAATGTTTTATGATGTAAAAGGCCACACACACACACACATACACAAACACACACACACACACACACACACACACACACACACACACAAGCAACACACACACACACATGCTATAAATTGGAGTAACTTCAAATCTCAAACTCAGTTAGCAACATGAGTTATCAAGGAAGTGGCAGTAGTGGTTATGACAGTAGTAGTAGTAGTGATAATAACTATACTGCAGAGGTGGATAAAATTTTGAAAAACTATGAGTTTGCTGCAAAGTCTGAAAGTGTGTAACTGCTTTTAACACAATATTCAATTTCCGGTTATGAAGTAAAATGTGGAATTAGTCCGGCAATATCATTTACGCCTGCTGTTATTCTATTTCAGCAGCTCAACTTCAGCAAAATATCTTTCAGCACTTACGAATGGCAGAACTTTATTTCAATAATGACGCAACAGATGAATTTCTTTTATACCGGAGACGAGTTCAAACCTGATTCGATTCCATGTGGAGACTACTGCACCATTACTCCATTAAATTACGATGATTGTAAGGTAATTTTAGTCAAGAAACATGGTGTCGAGTATTACATGGATGAAGAAGTATCCTCAATTTTAGAAGTAAATAATTTGATTATACAACGTATATCGGTGTTGGAAAATTTGGATTTTTGTCAATATTATTATAATGTTTTGGATTTCTGTAAAAATATCACCTCCGAAAATTTAAGTTCTCTACAAATTTTATATGCATTTTGTTCCATAACACCAAACGATATGTTAAACAATGCTCTTCGAGAATTTGTATACTTTTATAAACTCAAAGCCATCAATGATTTGAATAAATAGTTATATAGATGTGTTTGTGTTTAAGACATCTACCAAACCTTTTGATAACAACAACCCCAACCACTACTCCCACACATCATAAGAACCATCCTAGTACAACAATCAAAAATTTATGTGATATAACAATACCAAGCTTTATGTTTCTGGTAACTGCTCCGTCATTTCCAAACTTCCGACTATATGTTGGACACCAAAATTTGTTTATGAAAATTTGATTTAAATGATATGCGAATCCCCTCAAGTCCTGATGATATTCATGATTACCTTCCTGCACAACTCAAGTCTTAATCTATATCGCATATTTTTCAAAATTCTGAGGGTTCCCTTTTGGTAATCGACAACACCACTAAAGACTTTCTCACATCATCTTTCCCAGAATTGCTGATCAATTTCCAGACCTACCACTGGGTATAACAAGTGCCTTCAAGTTCATTGATGGATATATATATTTCTTGAAAGGAAACACATATTATAAATTCAGCGAATATACAAAGAAGGTAATGAAAGCTGGAAAATTTAATTGGAACCACTTTGGAATACCGTGTCCCAATGAAGGATTAAAAGAACAGCTAAAGAATTTACTTAGCAAAATTATATATTTTTTATGAATAAATCAATATGTTTTCTTAGGTAACTGATTTAATTAAATTCTTATTTCTCCCAATCTTATGATATGAGCCATAGCACTTTGAGTCTTCACATGAATGTAGGGAAAAGAAATAAAAAATGAATTATATAATATATATATTTATGATAAACAATAACTATAAAACTTATACATCTTAAAAGTCTAAATCACAAAATTTGATTGAACCGACAAAAGATTAAATTATAAAAATGAAATAAAAAACAAAAGAATAAATTAAAAATACTAGAATCCGTCAAAATGGTCAATATCGCTATCACTATCATATGTTCCCCTAAATCTGAGAGTTCTAGGAGAATTATGAAGTTTCGCAATACAAGAATCTTTATCATTTGTTTCAAAAAGTACTGTAGCAACTTTGACACCACCAATCTTTATTGTGATACAAGTCACGAATTATATCTTCTGACTCGCAAACATCATGGTGATGATCATTGATCACAATCAAATGTTTCCTCAATCTTTTATGACATCCTTTAATGCTATCAAAACATTATTTACAAACATATATGTTATATCTATCAATCCTATAATAGTTCACCCATATGCAATATTCAGACTCGTCTTCAAATATGTAGTCCCAGTCAGATCTAGCAAGTACAGCATTTCGGTCTTTGTACAGAATGTCTCGTGAACAATGAACAAAATCGAGATTTCTACAAAACCGTGACTGATCATTTTGAGCGGTCTTATTTAAAAATCTCCATTTGTATTCTGCAAATTTTTTTGCGATTTGTTTGGTAAGAGTCCATGGTAATTTTGACGATTCGAAAAAATCTGCTAGACATTCTATATTTTCGCAAATTATTTTCATACAGTTTTCGCTTAATGTATTCATATCTAAAACAATGAGAGTACATTTTTATATACATATACTCAACGAAAAATTAAAATATTACTCAGTGTTACTTAGTTTGTAATGACCCCAGGGAAGCGTATCAAACGACTCTGGAATAAGTGACCGCTTATCATCTTCAGGAGAAAGACCCACTTTCTTTTGTTCAATGCTGAAAACGTTATGTGCATAGGACTGAATTGTGTTTTGGAAAATGTACTTCGACTTCCAGTTTTTTAAACAGTTCAAGTAATCTTCGAAAGTAATTTTATTTCTTACAATATTTTTCTTTACCCCCTTAGATTTTTTCACTGTTTTTCCACCCCTAACTTTAAAAGCATACATTTTTGAACGTAGTCCTATGAAATGTGTCATAATAGAACCATTACATTCATCTTTCATCAAACCTACTACCTTTTTGTTTGCTAACGGAATGTTAAAGTAATTACCCTCTGCATAATCACTGGTATCAAACATGTTAATATCATCCTTTATCACTTCTTCGTATACGTCATTACAATGAAGTTCATACGTGAAACTATCTGTATCTGTATACATTAATTTGCAATTTTTTTTCCCAATTTAGGGATGTATGAATAATGGAATTCATACATACATACATACAAGTTTTTGAAATGTCTAAAATGGCCATCCCAATGTACAGGGGCTTATTGAAAACAAGATTACTCTTTTTTAACTCTATTGCAACTAAATTTTCTTCAAAAATTGTTCTAAAATGAAACCAAGGACTAGCAATCAAGTTTTTAGCTCCATAACGTCCCAAATATGATCTTGATAATTTCACAATCCTATGATTCCGTATATTTTCCATGGTTTTACCAAACACCGCGTTATTCATCAATTTATACAAATTTTTGGCAAAAGCTGTAGTAGCTTCCGTACTTAGTTTAGTATTTAAAGCGATGTAGGGTTTTAGCCATGCAGCTTGCTTAAATTTTAAAATTCTATGTATTTTTGTTAAAATTAAACCATTTGCTAAAGCTTGTTTTAAATTTCGATAGTGTAAGATATAATTATGTTTATTGTGTAGGGTAGCCATGAGTTTTTTTAATTTGGAATTGGGGGGCGTTTTGTGTTCAGGACAAAAAGGAAAATCTTGGTGTAGATCGTGTAGCTCCTTAGGGTACTCCAGGTCTACCTCAAGAATGTACCCCTCTGGGGAGTCGTCAGCAATTTGATTGATATCAATGTTCGTGTTATCTTCCCATTTGAAGTCTGCATAAGGGAGGAATTCTGACATTGCCCACCCATAAAGATTGTTCACATCTAGGTACATAAGGTACTTAGAGGGTTTTTAAGGGTCATACTCCTCCTCCATGTATTTATTGTTGGCTTCGGAATATCGATTTGAGCAAACAGATATACCTCCCCGAATACCCCTCTCAATAAACATAATCATATCAATATCTTTAAGTAATTCTAATTTAATTTGAGTATACTTTAACATTGCATCCCACGTATACCCAGGAAGAGTATAGTACCCGCAGGATCTAGCTGATACGTTTGCAAACAATTACTTCGTAACTGCTCAAAAACGTCTGCTAATAACGGTATGTCTGTTTTCATATATAGCTGACTATACTCTCCCAGGCTAGCAGTATCAAAATACTCCCAAACATTTTTTGCATGGTTATATTGTTCCATGGAAATTTTCAATGGACGGTAATTCTACGTCGTTGAGCTTTTCTATACAATCGATGTAATCGTATGGAAAAACCCCTTTTTTCATCAAAAGTTTCAGTTTTTGTTTATTTAATGTCCAATACAACACTGGGTGTACTAAAATATTTGCGGTCTACTAACTCCACGTCTTTTGATTGCTTAATAAAATCCCCACAAAAAGTGGTATTCACTTTTGAAATTTGTGTTTTCTTGAGAACTAATAAAATCTTGTTTTTAAAAATTCTGAAAGCATCTGTAAAGAATGCCTTTATATCTTTATGTGACAAGTTTATAATAACTCCTGTTTTTAATCGACTTTCAGATGCAGCATTAATGTTTTCCCACTTGACCCTATTACTAGATTTCTCAAGTCCTTCACCCACATGAGCCGCTTTTATTAAACATGGCATGCGCTTCAAATGTGCTATTTTTGTATGAATTTTATGTTTTACTCCGATCGAAAACTTGAAAGATTTTAAAGATTGATTACACTTTCTGAGGTGTTTATTAATCAGTAAAATCCATTTGTTTCTATTTGAAAAGGTTTGAATTTTGCTTAGAGAATTTAAAATTTCATCAATTTGCTGTAGAGTAACACTGAAGTTCGACATTCTTGAGTATATGAATAAAAATGTACTCACCAGCCTCCCTTTCTAAAGTTGTCTTCGACTGCGGATGTGTACTTCCGAATTTCCTTAATTTTTAAGTTGTCCTCAGCAGGTCGCTTCCAAATTTTTTGTAATGGGTTATATCGCGACTGCGGATGTGTACTTCTGAATTTCCTTAATTTTTAAGTTGTCCTCAGCCGGTTGCTTTCAAATTTTGTGATGTGTTGCTGAAACAAAAAATAATTTTTAAAATGTTTTTAAAACAGAATCACACATGCTAGGTTAGGTGAGGTTAGGTTAGGTCACATTATCTTCTAATTCTACACACTGCTTCACCAAATTTGGATTGAACTATTTTAACGTGCCTGATTTTTTGGGGGACGTTTTCCGGAATGTCTCTTAGCTTGATAATTGGTATGTTCTCTACCTCTGTGGAAGTAGAGAAGGTGTTTAATTCATTGATAAAACTCATCTGAAATAAACAGGATAATTGTTGTACCAGTCTGCAAAGAGTTTCCTCCGATAAATTTATAGCAAATAAAACTTTTTCAAAATATTTGAAATAGCTTTATTTTTGAAAACAAATTTCAAAAACTAAATGTAAAGAGCAAATAAAAAAATATAAAGATAAAACTTACTTTGTTTTTAAAAAACTCAGTCAGTAATGCTGCAAAGGTGGTAACTACTACAGTAAGGTCTCAGTTTAATGAATTTGAGGTTGATTTGCAATTCTTTGTATTAAACAAAATAACTGGCAATCTACCATCAATAAAAATAGACAAAGGTATTATTAAAATACCACCTAACATCAATTTAAGTGACCCATCCTTCAATATACCAGGTCCAATAGACCTGTTGCTAGGTGCCAACATTTTTTATGATTTACTTTCAGTAGGACAAATAAAAATAAATGAAAATATGCCAATTATACAAAAAACTAAACTTGGTTGGATAATCACAGGTAGTGTACCAAGGTTCAGTGGCTTAAATGTTAATAAAGCACAAACAATGTGTAATTTAAGTGTATGTGATAATCTTAATCAAATGATAGAGAAATTTTGGATATTAGATGATGTACCAGAAAGTAAGTTAATGACTAGACAGGAGAAAGAATGTGAAGAATTATTCTCAGCTACTGTAAAACATGAAGAAGATAAGAAATTCATAGTAAGACTACCTACAAAGGAAGGAATAGAGAATCTAGGAGAATCCAAGGATATGGCAATCAAAAGATTTTACAAGTTGGAAAGAAGGTTAGAATATAATAAGGAAATAAAACAGCAGTATGTAGATTTTATGGATGAATACTTGAAATTAGGGCATATGACACCAATACCTGAGGAACAAATAGAAGTAGAAGGAAAACCAGTATATTATTTACCTCATCACCCAGTGTTAAAGGATACCAGCACTACAACAAAATTGAGAGTTGTCTTCGATGCCAGTGCCAAAACCAACAAAGGCATTTCTCTGAATGATATGTTAAAAACTGGACCCATAATTCAAGAGGAACTGTATGCCATATTACTGAGGTTTAGAAATCACAATGTTGTCCTGGGTGCAGACGTGGAAAAGATGTATAGACAGGTGTGGATTGATCCAGAGCAGAGAGATCTGCAAATAATAGTCTGGAGAAATAGTAAAGTAGAACCATTAAAACATTACAAATTAAATACGGTGACTTATGGAATGGCGCCAGCTTCATTCCTAGCCATTCGAAATTTGAACCAAGCAGCAGACGAACAAGAAAGTAGGTATCCAGAAGCGAGTAGGGAAATAAAGAAAAATTTCTATGTTGACGACTTACTAACGGGAGCTGATTCAATTGAAAAGGCAAGAAGACTGAAAACGGAAATTTCAAGTGTTCTAGAAGAAGCAGGATTCACTTTGAGGAAGTGGATTTCTAATAAGCGAGAAATATTCAATGACATTGACCAATACGATGAGGTGTCGCATCATGTTTTGGACCAAACCATAGCAAGAACCTTAGGTTTAGTGTGGAATATAGAAAGTCAGTTTACAGTATGTAGTGAAAATAGATAGTAGTTTGAAACCTACCAAAAGAAATATATTATCAGATGTGCAAGTGTTTTTGATCCCTTGGCATTGGTTGGTCCAGTTATAAGTGAAGCAAAAATGTTCTTGCAGAAGTTGTGAAGTGGAAAATTAGACTGGAATGATGAATTACCCAATAAGTTATATAGTCACTGGACAAGGTTCTATAGTGAATTAATAAGTTTGAATAAAATTAATATACCAAGGCAAACAATTTGTTGCCATCCAGTGCTAGTGGAAATTCACGGTTTTAGTGATTCCTCTGAACGTGCTTACGGTATTTGTATATATTTAAAAACAAAAAATAGTGACGAAACTGTGCAAGTGCGCCTTGTATGCGCCAAATCGAAGGTAGCGCTCTTGAAAACTATTACATTGCCCAGACTGGAACTCTGTGCTGCACTTTTACTTTCAAGAGTTATGCGGAAAACCATCGAATCGTTAAATATGGAAATTCATACTACAAATTATTGGACTGATTCTCAAATAGTGTTAGCTTGGATTAATGCAGAACCAAGCAATTGGAATATTTTCGTTGCGCATCGTGTCGCAGAGATTCAGAGAGATTCCAAGATCGAGAAATGGAAGCATGTTACAAGTAAGGATAATCCAGCAGATATCATAACTCGTAGCTGTTCGCCAAAAGAATTGGCTGAAAATGAGTTATGGTGGCAAGGCCCTAAGTGGCTACAAGAAAAAGGCAATAGGCATGAGAATTCAAACTAAAACGATAATCTAGATATTCCAGAAAAACGCAAACAAACAAAGGCATTTATGCAGGTTGAAGAATCAAAAATACCCTATGATATTAAGTAAGGGTCATATCTTTACCACTTTAATTATAAATCACGAACATAAAATAAATCTTCATATGGGCCCACAAAATTTATTGTGCAGCATAAGACAAAAATTTTGGATTCTTGGCGGTATAAGTGAAATAAAGAAAGTACTTCGTTCATGTATCCATTGTTTTCGTGTACGACCAAAAGGTGTTTCATACATAATGGGTGAATTACCTGAGCAACGCTTAGTACCCACGAAACCATTTTTCAATTCAGGAGTAGACTTTGCAGGTCCATTTATTATAAAAACTTCAACATTAAGAAATTGTAAGCGTATTAAGGCTTATCTTTGTATATTCGTTTGTTTTGTGACACGGGCTGTACATTTGGAGGCGGTTTCGGATTTAACAACTGAAGCCTTTCTGAATTCATTGAAGCGTTTCATTGCGTGAAGAGGTGAGTGTCAGAATATTTTTTCAGATTGTGGTACAAATTTTGTAGGAGCCAACAAAGAAATGTCAAATTCGCGGAACCATTTAATAATATAAATTTTCAAAACAAAATTTCCAACTATTTATCTGGTGATGGAATTAAATGGCATTTCATTCCTCCTCGAAGTCCTCATTTTGGAGGACTTTGGGAAGCGTGCGTTAAACAAGCCAAACATTATATAAAAAAAATTGTGGGAAATGCCTCATTAACTTTTGAGGAATTGTCAACCATATTTGTACAAATTGAAGCATGTATTAACTCAAGGCCTTTGAGCGCTTTGTCTAGTGATCCCAACGACTTATCACCATTGACTCCGGGACATTTTCTTGTTGGTGACGCTCTTACCGCTCTACCGGAATCAGATGTGTCCGATATAAAACCTAGTCGTCTCAACCGATATCAGCATATGAAGCAAATTGTACAAAGTTTTTGGAAGCGTTGGTATCGTGAGTGTTTAAGTGAAATAACCAGACGCACTAAATGGCAAGGTGTCAGCAATCCTAATCTCAAAATAGGAGATTTGGTCCTCCTTAAAGAGGATAATATTTGTAACGAGTTATTTTTTTTTTGATACCGAATTGAGGTTTACTTCTTTTATTTTCTTTTTAACTAACGTTTTATTTGTGTTTCACATAACTCGTTACATACATTCCGATTCCTTTTCTGTAACCGTAGTGGTTTCTTATTTTTTTTTGTATCTAGTTTTTTTTTATTATTAGTCCGGAGGTACGCAAATTCGAATTCTACCATAAAACTTAAGTCGTTTCCGATGTTCAAATTTTTTAAAACCGTAGGGACATTCGGTATATATGAACTTTAATTAATTCAGAAAGACAATTAGTATATATGAAACTTTTTGCTGAAAAATAAAATTTAACAACCGATAGTGCCGAAATGGGAGTAGGAACGAGGATATAAATTTGAAAACAATTGATAGAACGCTCTCTGATCTGTGCTTCTTAGAACCGGAAAAGTATTCAGTTAACCGTTTGTTGAGTGCCCGTATCCAGTAATCCGTATTTGTGTGACTCCGAGAAATAGTTTTCAAGGTAATATAGTTTTGATAATATACAAAGACTTTCCGTACCGCCGAATTGATATTCCGTAAATATTTTATTGTTTTGATTTTTCTTTATGACCAGGGTTTTTATGCATAGAGATAAAATTATTTTGTGATTTTTTCTGGCTACAAAATTTAGATTGTTAGTTGAAATAAATATACAGTTTCCGAAACGAGTATATTCGAAAACTTTCCGTAATGCCGTTTTAATATTAAGTTTTGTAGATATTTTCTTGGAAAATTTTAACTACTAGTTCTTATACCGAGGTATGTTCAGTGACAAGTTTTTTTTATTGTTTCTTTCTTTATTTCAAATAAAGATTTGTAGTTGAAGTATAGTGGGCTTTAATTTTTTTTACAGCGTTTAACATTAATTAGTAATTGATTGAATTATTATAATCCGGCTCTCTGGTGGCTTTATGATTTTAGTTGCTGCAGTTTTTATACATAGGTAATTAAAACTGGTATGGTTGGTGATATATTTTAATTTTATTCTGGCCTTGATATTTTTACTCTGTGTGTCGATAATTAGGTACCTTTTAAACTCGTGAAATTTATTCCGGGCATAGTAGTTTATAATATTTTTTTTTCTTTCGTATTTCTTTTAAATCCAAAGGTTATATCGAACTTGGAAGAGGCTAAGCCATAACTTGTTCGATTTACCGGCAGATTTAAAACGTTCTTTCGCCGCCTCGTGGTCCAATAGTTTTTTTTTTGTTATCTAAAAACTAGTTACCGGTATTTATTTTAAATCCAAAGGGTTTATCGAACTTGGAAGAGGCTAAGCCATAACTTGTTCGATTTACCGGCAGATTTAAACCGTTCTTTCGCCGTCTCGTGGTTCAATAGTTTTTTTGTATTATCCAAAACTAGCTTTCTGTATTTCTCTTAAATCTTAAGGTTATATCGAACTTGGAAGAGGCTAAGCCATAACTTGTTCGATTTACCGGCAGATTTAAAACGTTCTTTCGCCGCCTCGTGGTCCAATAGTTTTTTTTTTGTTATCTAAAAACTAGTTACCGGTATTTATTTTAAATCCAAAGGGTTTATCGAACTTGGAAGAGGCTAAGCCATAACTTGTTTGATTTACCGGCAGATTTAAACCGTTCTTTCGCCGTCCCGTGGTTCAATAGTTTTTTTTTGTTATCCAAAAATTAGTTATCTGTATTTATTTTAAATCCAAAGGGTGTATCGAACTTGGAAGAGGCTAAGCCATAACTTGTTTGATTTACCGGCAGATTTAAACCGTTCTTTCGCCGTCCCGTGGTACAATAGTTTTTTTTGTTATCCAAAAACTAGTTATCTGTATTTATTTTAAATCCAAAGGGTTTATCGAACTTGGAAGAGGCTAAGCCATAACTTGTTCGATTTACCGGCAGATTTAAAACGTTATTTCGCCGTTTCGTGGTCCAATAGGTTTTTTTATGGTCCCAAAGATTAGTTTCTGTATTTCTTTCAAATCCAAAGGGTTTATCGAACTTGGAAGAGGCTAAGCCATAACTTGTTCAGTTACCCAGCAGATTTGTACCGTATTTGATAACTTGACCGGCTGTGACCGTTACGTCCGTTACTTTATTTTTCCCGATATTTTGGCTGTCATTATAGATATATAAATCAAATAGACCACAGAGTATTAATAAACCAAAGACTTTCCGTAACTCAATACTTGGAGTACCGATATTGGGCTCGTCCGAATTGTATAGAATTAGTTAAAGTAAATTCAACCAGACCCCTGGAATTCGCCGTAACCTCCATCTGAGGCTATCCGGAACTCTTGACGCTAAAGGTCAAGGGGCCGTGGAGCAAACCACGTTAAAAATCTGGCGCCCGAGCTTTAAACCGTAAATTAGCATCAAGGGTGACCATAGTGACGTGTAGAAGGTAGTAAACGCGTTACATATTCCCCCTCTTAAATGGCCAATAGGCCGTATTGTGCAAGTGTATCCCGGTACTGACAAAATAGTGCGAGTGGTGTCCGTCAAAACTGAAAGGGGTATTTTTAAGCGTGCCGCCGCAAAAATTTGTTTGTTGCCTACGGAATGATTTTTCTTTTTATCAACTATTGTCAATATTATTTATGTTTTGTTATTTAAAACATTTGGATCAACTATTGTCTATCTTTACGTTTAGTTATTTAAAACATTTGGATCAACTGTTGTCCGTATTATGTTTAGTACTTTAAAACATGTTCAACCCACTGTTGTCAGTGTTTATGTTTTGTTATTGGAGCATGGTACTCAATTTTTATTTTGTTTTAATTGTATATTATTCTGACTTAGTGTTTGAAAGTGTGTACTTTCAAGGAGGGCGGGATATGTTTCGGAAATTTTTGCCAATCATAAATTTTAAATTTGGCGCTCCGTTTCTAAAATGTACTCATCCGATGAGTGACTGCACTTCCTTGTTAAGTCTGTGGCCACGTGTACGGCGCGGCTAGAAGTAGCAGAAGTTAGGTTAGATGTAATGAATGTCCACGTGTGAGTGGTGGTATTTTTTATACAAGTTAGTTATGTGTGTACCGTTAACAAAATGAATGGTTCTCCAGACAACTAGTGTGTTTTAATAAGTATCCAATTACAAGAAATAATGCAACTACCAAGGGTTATCCCGACAATATGTATAGGATGCATCCTTTCACTATCTCACTACAGTATAAAGCTGTATAAAGAGAAAACTATTTCAGTAACTTGTCACTTTTTATGTTATGAAATATGTTTTGTTTTATTAAAATAAAATAAAACCGAGTTCACCTATACATTATACAATGCGGTCCATATGTATGGAATAAATTGAATTTTAGCGTTATTCTGAAAAAACCTGAAACAGGTCGATGTTTATTCTTAAATTGACAATTTACAGTATGAAAATATTATGACACCCCCTCGAAAATTTTAATTGGAAAGGGATTTTAAATCTATAATTCTGAATAAAATTCATCAAGTGAGGTATTATTTCAACGTAAAATTTTGCGCTCTACAACATTTATTTGAAACTTTTTTTGATAAATCGAATAGTTGCCGAAAAAACGTGAATTTTAAGAAATTTTCCGCGATTTTCACTGTTTCCTGGGAAAATTGGATGTTGCGAATAGTGCCATTCGATTCCCAGTCCCCAAAATACCCTTATAAACGTATTCCCATGCAGAATCTCGGGGATCTTTATTGGACTAATATAACTTCCTGTTTCTTACATATGAGGTCGGGGCGTCGGCCCAGCACTGTAGTGGAACGCCTCTGCTGCCATAATTACAGCGAAGCAGTGTCGAGCCAGAGTTGGGATGTCTATTACTATCGTAATAGATCTATTACTTTTTCGGTCCTGTTATTACGCTATTACTACATTTTGCTTTTGCTTTCAATTCTATTACATATTACGCATCTGATATTTTATGAAGTGGGCGCCACGGCCGCCACGCTGCACGTGAAACTCGCACTAACCTATAATTATATAATTTATACGTCAGTGGAATTACACACTTCAATACACAAAATCACCAAACTGAGTTATACATATTTTGAAAACAAAATAATCATACACAAAAAAGTAACAACAAACGCGTTTATATTAACAAAATTTCCAAAATAAGCAAGAAAAAAAGCGCTATCCCAATAAAAACCGTTCCTGGAACGTGCACTTCCCTGGATTCCATTTCTAGTGGACTACATATCGTTAGAATGTCATGAAATAAAATATTTTATTTCTCATTTTACCAGAGGTGTGATCTACTATGAATGGACCTTAATAAAATTTGACAACAAAGTTTTGTAGTCTTAAACTTCAAAATATTATTGATTGTCTAGTTGTCAAATTTTTTTTGTTGTGTCAGATAGGGACCAAAAATTTCTCATTCATTCATTATTAGTTAATCTTGACAACGGTAGCTGGAACGCTACCGAAACGTTGAAATAAAAAAATAAAAAAACATTATTGTGGTTTGATTCCCAAGAAAATAAGAAAAAATAACAAGTAATGCCACAAGGAACTTATAGAAGATATCAAAACGAAAGTTGGGTTTCATGTTTTATGCTTTATCATATTCCATGTCGATGTTCGATGTCAAATGTCAATATTCGACATTTCGGGGGTTTAGACTCTGTGAGTAGAAAAGAGACGTAGATACTACAAAAAGTAGTATGTGAATAATTTCATAAATGGGAAAAGATCCACCAGACCAATAATTACTTTTGTAAATAATAATTATGAAAAATATATTGTTTCACAATTTATTATGAAAAATATATTGTTTCACAATTTATTATGAAACATATATTGTTTCACAATTTATTATGAATTCTTCATTAAATTTAGTATTGATATTGAAAAAAATTCAATTTAATAATCAAAAATATGAAGCTCCTAATTCCCCAAGAATTTTAAATTTACCCTCTTTTTTGTTACGAAGTTTCGAAAACTATTACACTTTTCACCAGATGCCAGTACATTCTGTTGAGGCAGAATGCCCATCCCTGGCGGTTATTACTTGGATAGGAGACCTTCTGGGAAGACCGTCGTGCAAATAGCCCGTACAGCCTGCAGCGGATTAGCATATATTATCACAGCTCGCAGGCTTTATACCAATGAGCACGAAGTATAATGTAGATATGCCGTCTTTCGGAGGAGACGTAAAATCGAGGTCCCGAGCACAGATAACATACTTGTCCCGAGCACAGGTTCAGAGTTACCATACCCTGCGACGATCGAATTTCTTTCGCATTCGCATTCGTACTTCTGACCGTTCACGTCTCGATCTGTCCACTGTAGGACCATGTTATCTGTGGTAGGACCCACGTGTAGGTATAGTCGACGTAAAACTTATAGTGCCAGCTATCTAATCGTATATCCCCTTTAAGTTATGTTGCGGAGCTAGACTCTGAAAGGTATTATTATTATGTCTGCATACTTACCAAACATAATTCTATATTGTATTTGACGTTACGTGATTGTTGAAAGAGCGTTAGGTTTAAACGGGATACCACACGTTAACTGAGCCCTTTATGTATCCCATTCGTTTTTGTTATGGAAAACGAAATTTCAAAGCCATAAACAAAACTAAATTCTATGAAAAAATAACAAACAAAAGAAATTTTATAATAATGAATAAAACAATTCTTTAAAAATAAATATAATTCCTAACTCCAATTTGTCACTACTACATAAGTAACATAAAAAATATATTGAACTTAATTAACTTTCTTCTTCCAAAAATCCTATTAATCATTCTTCCATACCATCTGCTTCACTATCACTATCGTCTTGTAAATCAATATTAAACTTATTTCCCTCATTAATATGGGTTTGTCCAATGTTCTTTTACTCATCTTCAATTTTGATTACTTTTTAAATCATTTTCTGCCAGTCGGCATACACGATTTTGACCCATCAGTCAATCCTTTCTTAACCGTATCGTGTGTATCATACCAAGTTTCGTCCAAATATACAATTGGCCGCTTTTATTCTCTATTCTTAGTTACTTGTTCCTAGTATGTATACCACATACCCACTATTCTTCTGCTTTCCATGACTGTTTGATGTTTATTAATCGTTTTGAATTTGAATCCCAGTTTTCAATGGGTTTCTGACAGCAATTTACATTACGGCTGGCATTTGTTAATTTATTTCTTATTATTTCAATTGTAGGTAACTCATTTCTTCTGTAAAAATCATAAATGGTGGTTTTTAATAATTTTATCAAAGACGCATCTAAAGGTTTGACCGATCCCTTATCACATCGCTTCTTACCTTCATAACGCCCATTCTTGGCTATTTCACGTATAGTCGACAGGGGAACTTGTGTTAAATGAGATACTGCTTGCATTAATTCTGTTTTTTCATGGTAACCAAACTTTTCCCGTAGATTCTTATACACATTGAAACATATTTTCTGTGCTTCCAAATTTAAATGTCGTCGAATCCTGTTTTCATTACTTTTATATCACTAAAATCATCACTATTATTTAAATTTTCGTCGTTGTTACACACAATATTTTGAACCGAACTCGATATTTTCCACATGGTAAATATAATTATAATGTTTAACTAACAATATAATTTCTAATAAATATGAATATTTACCTACAATTTCCACACTACACTTTGTTGATGTCAGACCACCGACTATAAACACTCACACCTTTGTGTTCCCTCAAAATAAATAAACCCTCTCTCAAAAATAGTTATAGTTCAGTCAAAGATGTAAAAAATGATGAATTTTTTGAAATATACTTCTTAATAAAACGAGATATAAGGTAGTGTTAATTGTTAATTGTCTGGTATTGTGTTTAAGATGTTTTTAAATATAAATAGGTTAAAATTGTTTAGTTTAAAGCAAAGTTTGATAGGTATTCGGGTTATAAATAGCAGAGGAAAGAACAAATTCGTATCTTAAAAAGTAGTATGGCGCTCCATAATAGGGAACTTGCCCATTTTTTTTTTATTCTACTAAAATGTGTGTTTATATATGAAAACACATTATACCAAATATCAGTCCTTAAATCGCAATACTTATTTCACAATAAATAATTAAAGTTGGAATTGCCACCGGGTGTATTCAAACGAAGAAAAATGCGCGGCAGCGGCTGTGACGTCACACCGCACCTCGCGCATCGGTAACTGCAGAAACAGCCATTTGAAGCATTATTGATTTTTTATCGAATTCGAATCGTTAGCGTCAGTTTTTAAGTGTTTAATGTTCATTTTTTGTATTTATTATGGAAAAAATTCCGTATAAATACTGTATCGTTCCTTTGTGTACGAGTACAACTGTGAAAAATCCAGATAAAATTTTCATTCGCGTACCTGAAAATAAAAAGCGACGAATAAAATGGCTAAAAGCATGCAGAAGAGGTGTAGGGGATTTTTCTACGAAGAGCAAAGACATTCACGTTTGTGAAGATCATTTCAATGTAAGTATAAATACCTAATATAAATAATTAGGGTTCGGTAAACTTGTTACTTTACCAGTAAAGCCTGCAATCTTCTATTACCACATACGTACTTAAATATAAAAAAATATCTACTAATTTTATTTAGATATCGAGGTAACACCAATTTAGTTAAAAATATTACTTAGGGACCCATAATTTTATACTTAATAAATATTTGATTATGTATGTTATTTTTTTGTTTCAGATTGTCGAAGATATGGATAATTATGTAAAGTTTAAACTGATGGGTGGTAAAAAAATAATGAAATCTCATGTAGTGCCTCACATTTTTGATTGCCAACCAGACAGAAAAAGAACATTTTCAGTTCCTGCAAGAGCAGCAGCTGTTAAAAGGGTAAAGAGAAGACTTGTTGATGAAGCAGTAGCTTCCTGTTCTACCACAACATTACCAGGAATACTACAAACTAGTGTCAGTCCTCAAAGCGACCCCCAACCAATAACTGACATGGCCATGGACCTGGAAAGTGTTGATGCTACTTTGCCACAAACAAGTGTTCCGTTAAAAAAGGATGTTGCCATACAAGCTCACCAGCGGCCTGTAAAGTTTAGAAGCAAAGCAGTGCAATGCAAATTAAATTTGGGAGTTAACATTAGCTTGTCTCCAATTAAATTTTATAATAAAGATATCACGGAAAAACAAGAAACTAATCTTCTGAAAAATATGTATGATAGTCCCTCTAGTGTAAAAAGTAGTGAAAATCGTTTCAATGAAAATGATAGTGACAGTGACTTCATGGTAACACCTAGTGAAGCTTGTAGTAGTCATAGTGAAGTGAGTGGAGAACTTTGTAATGAAAAGAAAAATACATTTAAAAGTATGTGTTTAAGCTCTACAGTAATGAAGTTGCAAAATAGGCCTAGATTATACTTGGGATTACCTGATGATGCTTATTATGTATTCCATTTGCTTGAAAAATACTGCAAAATAGATTCTATGTATATATTTTTGACTTTAAATAAAATTAGAACCGGAAGTACATTTGTATGCTTAGGAGATGACTTTGGGACAAGTGAGGGTTTTGCTTCTAAAATATTTTCTAAATCTTTACCAATTATTAATAAATTTTTAAGAAAACTTATTATCAAGCCTGAAATTTCTTTTGTTAAGTCTAATTTGCCACTTTCCTTCCGAGCTCGATATAGTAATGTTTATTGTATTATTGATTTTCGTTTATTAATATCGATATTAATGAATTATTTCAATTAAAAAAGGATGCGTTAATGGACGTCATTAACGCACTTTGTTTGTGATTTTGACGTTTTGATGACATTTTTATGACATTCTGATATATATATACAATATACCAAAGTTTGCACTCGCCAACACTGCAGCAGGTAATTGCGCAGAGTTTTCTAACTCCATAACTGCACAATTACAAATTTACAATAACTTTTTCACAATGACAACTTTTTTGACAATTCGCATTTTATTTTTCAATGATAACTGAGATTTTTAGCAAACGAGATTTTTACGTGAAATTGAAAATGTATGTCAATGACATTCTAACTCATTGGTATAGAGTTGACATTATTGTCTCCTAATAGTCTGTGGAAAAGTGATTTTTGTCACAAAAAAAGAGTTTACGGTCAACGAAAAAATATTGTAATCAGCTGATTTGTTAATGGGCGATTAATAAACTCAACTATCGCTCGTTCGTGCTTGAACCAGTTTCGCTTATTAATCGGCTTCATTAACAAACTAGTTTATTAAATAACTTAACGATTATCAGTTGAAATTATAAAATTAAATGAATTTATCGTCAACTAAGAAAGCACTTTAAATAATTATAAAATTGACTGGGCTATGACGGTATCCTCTTAGTATTAGGATCAAACAAAAAGTCGGCAACTTTAAGAAGGCACTATACCGTTTACGTCGACTATACCAATCAGATAGACGTGGACTGCCAAATGCATATATACATAAAATAAACAAAATATCAAATTTCAATATACATAGCATATCGTCCGTCCCTGACTTCATATTATAGATACATATCCTACACCGCTTGGATGCAAAGAGTGAAAGAAATTGAGATAATATGCATTATTGTCATGAAATTTTTTAAATCTTATGGACAAAGCCATACAATTTGAAATATTTAAAAAGTCCACAACAAAATTTAAAAAGAAAATATAAATTGTACCCAGTAGATAATACATAAATAATAATAAAATAATTCAAGTAGGTATTTAATATAATATATTATGAGACATTATATAATAACGTACATTATACTAAATATTGAATTATGCCAATATGTAACTCAAAAGTCTACGAGTACTTAGAATTCTGCCGCTGGGTAATAAGCAGAAATGCCTCCGTCAAACTTATATTGATTGTGGTGACAACATTAAAGCTTTTAAATCCATTGCAAAACAATGCTCTTCGTATAATATATAAATTAGAAGATACACATGTTCTCCATTCCAAAATAATAGCTCAACCACCCTATGTCAAGCAAGAACACATCTTCCTTTTTAGACGAGTTGAGCAGGACACACACACTGAGTCGACTCGGCGTGTATCACAGAATACACCAAACAACAAGAAGTGAAGGCCGGCGAAAATCCTTTGATGTTCGAGGTCCAAAAATATATAACCTTGAACAAGCGTCAACTACCTTATTCATGCACTGAGAAACATAATTACACTTGATTCACACTGAGAAAAAGTGTGTTAGTATGAAGTCGTGTTTTATGAAATGTATTTGTAAATATTTTTTCTTTTGGTAACTATTTCTGCACGCTTCGTTGATAACGTTGACGTGAATTCTGCCAAAAATGGTTCATAATAAAACACATTTAGGTACGTAGGTATCTAGATATATAATTGTAAAAAATAAACGAGATATAATTCTCATAAACAAAGAGAAAGCTAATTATATGAAGAAAACCAAAGATTTAAACTTAATAATAAATAGAATATAAGAAATTTAGGCAATATCTTCTTTCTGCATATATTTTGCAAATTCTACACAGGACGTAATGCGAAAGTTGTCACTATAGGGAGTTGAAATATGTTTGTTGATAAGTGGGAGTTTTATTGAAAATTTGAGTCTCCCTCTTAACTCGGGAGAGGTGGTGTAACATATTGACCACAATATGATGATTAAAATAATTACAACTGCTCATTTCAGAGATTTATTCCATACTATATAAAATTAAGGACTGGTACAACAGAACACATATTAAAAATAAAAGAACCACTTTTTAGTTTAGTTCCAAAACTGATAAGCAATAATACCTTGCTGAATTAAATATAAAATACAAATACAGGGTAATACAAATATCCATTTGTATACATACATCACACTTCCCCCCTTAAAAAAAAAATCGAAAAATTAATTCCTACACAAAAAAAAATAAATCAATAACTAGGTAAATACAAATAACTTTTGTCTTGTTTAATAATTCCGGAAGAAAAAAAAAATTTATGACACAAAACAAAATGAAACCAAATGAATATTAGTTTTCATAAACCAGACGTTCAGGAGGCTTAACATTTCTTTTAGGTCTAACTAATAAGTCCGTACCTGTAGGAATGTTAATAATATTGTTATCATCTTCCTGATTGTCCTTTGACTGATCTATAGTTACGTCATTTGAATCCGAAATCTCACTTTCATTTTGAATGATATCGGATTCTACAATATTAAACTGTTTAATCTGATTCAAATGGCGTTTCCATTTTACATTAAATTCGGGTATTTTAACAATATAAGTAGCTTTACCAATTTTTTTATCAATAATTCCCTTGATCCAAGTTTTTGTACTTGCGTTGCGATAAACACGCACAACACTATCACCTGTTTCAAAACACAAAAAACGTTTACCCTTATGATAGAATTTTTGTTTATTTTGCATTCGTATGACACGTTCTTTTACTTTATTATTTGAACTAGGCAACAACTCATTAAACCGAGTTCGTAATTCACGACTCATCAGTAACTTTGCGGGTGATTGGTCGTAGGTGAGGTGTACAACGATAGTCAAATAAAAAATTGTTTAAAACCAAATTAACATCAATTGACTTGTTTTGACCAAGTGCATTTTTTAATGCATTTTTAACTGTTTTTACCGCATTCTCTGCCGCGCCATTAGAGGAAGGATGATATGGTGGAGAGTTCACGTGCTCTATGGAATTTTTGGATAAAAACTCTTTTAATTCTAACGAACAAAATGAACTACCGTTATCGGTACATATTTGTTTCGGTAACCCAAACCGTGCAAAACATGACCTCAAAACATCTATGGTTGATTTTGTTGTAATCGAGTTCATTGGAAAAGCTTCTATATACTTACTATGGGCATCCAAAATGATCAAAAATTGTTTATTTAAAAATGGTCCCATGAAATCTAAGTGAAGTCTAAACCAAGGCTGTTCTGGATAAGACCACGTATGCAAAACAGATTTATCTGGGGATTTTTTTGTCAATAAACAATCATTACAAACTTTACAAATTTCTTCAATTTGCTTGTTCAAGTTGGGCCACCAAAAATAAAAGCGAGCTAAATTTTTCATCTTCACTACACCCATGTGTGACTATCCAAAGAGGGAAAATGTTGGACATAGACCTAAGAAAGCTGCTGTGTTTACAAAAAAGCAGATTAAAAAAATATAAATCTTCTTTTTTTTTTGTTCCTTCTGTGTAATGAATGAAGTAATATATTATTTAGGACGTCGGTAAGTAATTTACTTACCGATGTCTGAACGGTAAGTAAATCACTCACCGACGTGTTGGACTTAGAAACCAGTAAACGCAACCTACCGTCCTGACAACCGATGCTGTAAATAAACAAAAAAAATCGATCGCGCAAAAAGGTAAGTTTCATTTACTTATGTTTTTGATATTTTTTTAAACAGTGCTTTTCAAAAGTACCCTCCCCCCCTCTTTTCTTTTGAACGGTGATATATAATACGGGAAGTAGTTGTTGCTTCTAAGTTGAACGGTCACGCGTCTTTAATATAATGAAGGTTTTTTGAATTAACAGGCGAAGCATTTTTTATAGGAATGTTTTTTCGAGGTGGTCCGGTTCTGGACAATTCAAACTCATAGTTTCAATTTGTTGACTGAGATCTGCGTCGACAAATTTTAACATTGGTTGTCTACCGAATCTGGTGGTCTCGTTTGCAAGGAACTTTGATAAAAATCCTGATAAAAAGTATGATTTGGATTTAAGAGGTTATCGGAATTAAAATTATAAACATTTTCGTTATCGTGGTTAAAATTATCTTCTTCAACATGGTCGTAGTTAGCAATTTCGGACTCATTTGTATTGCGAATACTAACTTCGAAATCAAGGGCACTATTACCAGTATAATACTTTTCTTCTATTTCACTTTTAACAGTTTAATAGTCTGGGAATGTAGGGTTCATTTCTTGGTAGTATTCTTTATATTCAAGTTCGTTTTCAGAGTATTAATCTGACTTTTCGAAATAGTTTTGACTACAATAGTTATAGTAACTTTCACAGTCATGGTTGGAATGGTTTTGATTAAAATGAAGGGTTGTCTGTTGATTGATTATTATTGGGTTGATTTCCCTGTCTTTGAGGTGTAAGGTTGGGATTTTGTTTAATTACGGAAAGACGATTTTGGTTTTGTTGATTCTGAAATTTTGAAATTGTGGGTTTGGCCTCTGTTGAAGATTTTGAGTAGGTTGATTTTGTGAATTATAGGCCTGGTTTGGTGTGCCTTGAGATTGTCTTTGACGGGTGAGGCACTCTCGTATAGTATGTCCCGTTCTTTTGAAAAAATAACACTGTTTGGGTGGAATCTGGTTAGGTTTACGTATTGGTAAATTATTTGGAATGCGATTATTTTGAACTTTGTGATTTTCGAAATAGGTTATTTGAAGTTCCCTTCTGATTCGTGAAATAGCTGATAAAATATTTATGGGGTTACTAGCCCCAACAATTTGACCGATTTTTGGATCTAGTCCAGATAATAAAGTATTTAGTGTTAACGATTCTATGAGACGAGTTTGTCCAAATTTTTGATCTCCAGTTAAATGTTGTTGTTTACTTATGGCTGAATACATTTTTGCTTCTAAAGTTTGTAATCTTGAAACAAACATTAAAGGCGATTCATTTGATAGTTGTTTCATTCTTTGAAGATCTTGAATTAATGAATTCAAATCGCGAGAATCTCCAAAATGGGAATCTAATAGTATATTAAGTATTAAGAACGGTAAGGGTTGTTTACCGGTCGACAGCAATAATTTTGCTGGAGAGCGGTAAAACCTTTAACGTTCGAGATGCTTATACCATTTTTTGCGCGATCGTATTGAAATAAATTTCAAATAAAGTCTAGAAAATGTTTAAGAATTGGTTTGAGGAGAAGAATGATGCCAGTATTAATGGAAAGAAAAAGTGTTGTTGGCATATTTTGTTCGGCGAAATGAGACATTTAAATCGCCTGGTAGTCTTTGGGCAGAATATTCTATGTCCGAAAGCACTATTTCTCTTAAAGATGCTATCGATATTTCAACATTTCATACTTTGATTGCCTATCCAAAGAGGGAAAATGTTGGACATAGACCTAAGAAAGCTGCTGTGTTTACAAAAAAGCAGATTAAAAAAATATAAATCTTCTTTTTTTTTTGTTCGTTCTGTGTAATGAATGAAGTATGATATTATTTAGGACGTCGGTAAGTAATTTACTTACCGATGTCTGAACGGTAAGTAAATCACTCACCGACGTGTTGGACTTAGAAACCAGTAAACGCAACCTACCGTCCTGACAACCGATGCTGTAAATAAACAAAAAAAATCGATCGCGCAAAAAGGTAAGTTTCATTTACTTATGTTTTTGATATTTTTTTAAACAGTGCTTTTCAAAAGTACCCTCCCCCCCTCTTTTCTTTTGAACGGTGATATTTAGACTGTTGAAATTTGGAGGGTTAAAATGAACTATTGTGAGCTTCTTTACTAGTGGTAACAGGTGACGTAATAGGCATCGGTGACGTCACCAGGCAACTGAAACCAATAATATCAAATGGGATCATATGGCAAGTGACACCTCGTTTGGAAGGTATTTAGAATACCTATTCAATCATACTAATTATTTTGGATTTACGATGTTTTTGATGGTAAAAATGAATAAACAGTAAAATTTGAGTTTCGCTTTTGATTAATAAAAATTCAAAAGTCCGCCTATGGTTAATTGTCATAAAAGTTGAAGTTTTTCAATTGACCTTTTCACATGATGCGATAATATCTTGAATTTTTAGTTTAATTATTGTTCAATATGATACCTATACTTAGAAATTCCAGGACCGGCTATCGAAAAATTAATTTGGGGATTCGTATTAAATATTGCACCGTGTATATAACTTTTTTTAAATAATATAAGTTATTTTCAAACTACATAATTAGCCAATGAAAATGACATAATATGTGCGACGATCTTGTCGCACTTTTATTCAATTTTTAGTGAATGATCAAATCTTACCAAAAATAGAATAACCATAATGACGGATCACATAATAAGGTATAAGTATCAGGGCCCCCGCAAGGGCTACTGGCGCCTGTGTGCAAAAAAGGATTTTGGCGCCCCTTAAGGCATTTTGGATCATGTTTTTTTATTTATTTTTTTGAAGGTAGGTAGGTGCTTGAAATAAAGCAAAAAAACTGAACTTTAGAAGTCATATTTATTTGTATACTAAAATATCAAAATGAAACAAACAGAATAAAATCAAAATAAATTCTTGTTCACACCCATTTTAAAACATTTACTTAACTAATGGGGTACAGACACGTTGACACGTTGTTTATAAATACTACAAAATAACCCAAAACTAAAAATCACATTTTTTTAGGAACAAATAACAGAAATATTGCCTAATGTCTACATATATATAAGTACTACTTTCTACTTATACTTAGATATTTGAAAAAATATGCAGATATTTCTAATAACAAATACCTAGGTAACTTCGTTATAAAATCAAAAATGATAGCTAGGTCTAGGTACAATAGAAAAATAAAGAATAGCTATTGTAGTAGCGATATTTTCCGAGATTTTGCTGTTGCAAATTCATTAATTACATCGCTAAAATTTATACCATCAAAAATTTCTTGTTCAATTGCTAATATTGCTAGCCCAGACAATCTTTCTTGAAGCATTGTCGATCTTAAATAATTTTTAATGATTTTTAACTTTGAAAAAGATCGCTCGCCAGAAGCTACAGATACAGGCAATGTTAAAAGAATTCTTAGTGAAATGCTTACGTTTGGAAGGGTGGAGATTAAATTGTTTTCAAATATATATTGTAAAATACTTAAGGGGTCAGTATCATCAGGTAATGAAAACAACTTTAACGCTTTAATTTCATTAAACAAATCAATGGAGTCTATATCCTTATTATCCTGATCTGTCAGTCGCTCTTCAAGAACAGAACAATGTTTTAAAAGATCGCTGTCACTTAATTTGAATATGTCGCTAAAAAATCCGAAAATATTATCATACTCATTTAATAAGTCAAATCGGTTTTTTAGAGAGCTTAAAGTTTGATCTATAATTTTTAAGAAAAAACTATTTTTAAAGGCGGTTTTTGGATCATGAGGGGTCTCATCTCGGTGTTCATAGTCAAACAGTTTTGGTTTAAATTTCCTCCTAACCGTTGGTAATGGTGGAAAGTATTCTTTAATTTTGAGAGAGGACGCTACTTCTTTCGCTTGTTCAAGAATTTCTTGAAATGATGGGTCAGATCTATATTGCTGGAAGTGATCAACTAAATTTTTTAGGTAGGCTTGGCATACTTTAATATCAATTGTAGCACTTTGCATTTGTTTGCTGACAATATTTATATGAAATAAAACGTCATGCCAAATAATAATTCCACAAATAAATTGAAAATTTTGTACAGACGTTAAGAGGGAACTCGCTTTATGTCTTGCATCAATGTGAAAGGAATTATCTTCAGCCACTTCTAGAAGACTTTCGCAAACCTTAATTAAATAAAGTTTAAGGGGCTTTATTGTGTCAATTCTCCTGGACCATCTTGTCTCACTTAGAGGCTTTAAACTTAACCCGGGGACATTTTTTCTCAAAACATACCACCTTTTTGTGGATGACGAAAAAAAATTATATAACTCTTGCACAAGATTAAAAAAGTTTATTGTAGCACCTGACACCTTAGAAGCGTCATTTACTGTTAAGTTCAAAGTATGAGCCGCACAAGGTACAAAAAGGGCTCTCGGATTCGCATCAAGAATGCGTTTTTGAAGCCCAACATGCTTTCCCTCCATATTTGTCCCATTATCATAACCTTGTCTCCTAATATTTTTTAATTCTAAATTTAATTTTTTCAAATTTTCTGTCACAAATGTATATATCCCTTCTCCTGTAGAGTCCAGTATTGGATAAAACGCAATAAAACTTTCCTCAACTTCAACCTTTTTTGAAGTGGTGTTAAGGACAACATACCTCAGAACAAGACTAATTTGCTCAGTATAACTAGTGTCTGGTATACAATCCAATATTATTGAAAAATATTTTGAACTGCGAACCATTTCTAAAATATTATTTCTTACTTTAGACGATAACAATTCAATTATTTCATTCTGTATTTGCACGCCTAAATAATGAGTCATTTTAACAGATTTTTTTGGGAGTTACACACTCGGCTAACGTGCTGCCTCATCACTGAATCAAAAGAGGCAATCATCTCAACAGCTTTTAGAAAATTTCCATTATCATGTTCGAAAAGTAATTGAGAAGAACCTTGAAATGCCAAGCATTGTGTAGATAAATACTTAACAATCGCAATATTTCTTTCCAACACGTCTCGCCAATATTTTTTTTCCGTTTCTAAAATCCGCAGATGATAGTGTTCATATAACTGTTGTGTAAAATTGACATTTCGTGTCTCTTAATTAGCAAAGACAAGTGTTGCCAATCAGGTACTCCATTTGTATCACAAAAAGTGTTAGGAGTTTTACAAAACAACTTACAACAAAAACAAAATACAGAATCTTTCGAAATAGAGTAAATAAGCCAAGTCCTTTCGACTTTTTCTCCATTTGCTAGACTTCTTTCAAAGTATTTGCACGAAAACTTTCTCTTATCTTTATTACTAGGAAAGCTAAAACTGACGTCTATCAAGGGCGGACCACGTTTAACCAATATTCTAGCTATCTCATTGGTGATTCTTTCGGGCCACAAACCGGGGTCGGACGGAATTATATCGACACTAGCCTCATTAGAGCCTTCATCGAAAGTGTCACTTGCAGCAGGTATTTCGGTAGCTGACATTACCGAACTTTTTACACAAGCTGAATTACCTGAAGTGGATTGTTCAAGTGCTGTAGACGAGGATGGTGTCATCGCTTCATCGGGCTCTGCATTAGTAGAAGCTGTTTTGCTGCTAGAGCCGCCGCCACTTGTTGCAGGACCTGATGTTACCGTGGTCGCCTCTGTTGAAATTTCAGATGGTCCACTCACGGTTATTGATATTACGGATTTAGAATCTTGAGATTCGGACGATTCGGTCGCACCAACATCGATAGTCACCGTGGAATCTTGATTGTTTTGCAAGAAGTGCTTTAAAGATCCAGCCATTTTCCCCTTTCTTGTACTAGATGTTAATTTATTTTTTAGTTTAAGCGGTGCTTTGATAATTTCTTCCTCGGTGATGTCACCAATATCAATAACATCACCACACAATAAAGAAATTAATAAATTGCAGATCTGATGTGCTCATCTGGCTCACAAAAACACTTTAATATAACTGTGCAAATTGATCTACAACGTCCTAAAGATTGTAGAGTGAATCGTTGTTATTTATCATTGTACCAGCAATGCAAGTTGTTCTATTTTTTGAATGAATGTATGACCAGAATTGACGAGAATCGCATCACATCACCTAGAACCGTTTGGAAGATATTAGCATTTAAAAACATTCCGAATATAAGACACCCTGTATATTATGAGTAATGTTTTATTACTCTACAAGTAAGTTTGTTATTTTTCAAAATTCTTTATATAATTCAAACTTTTCAAATACCATTTTGTGAAATAACGAAAAAACAAACTCACTCAATTTAAATGAGACATTGATATAATTCTCACACTGTATACAGTTTTGTAGTTGTCTTTGTTGAACTTTGATTTATTTAAATATATTGTTTTGTAGATTTCTATTCTACGAGTAAAAGAAATAAACACGTAAATTTACATTTTGGCAAGAATGTTATTCTTTGTAAATTGTGTCGGGAGTGTTTTACGAATAAATTAGAGTTTCTACACCATTGGGCCCAGTATGGAATGAAAAACAGCGCAATAAATGTCTCAAATCAGACGAGGCTTGTTATATCAAAACCTTTTCAATGTGAAATTTGTTTAAAAGATTATTATTATACAAGATCTCTGAGTGGGCATATATTGATACATAAAATGGTAATGCCATATCAATGTACAATGTGCCCTAAAGGTTTCACAACAAAAGGTCAGCTTCAAAAACATATGGTAGTACATACTGGAGACAAACCTTTCACTTGTGAAATATGCTTGAGGGGATTCGGATTTAAACATTATCTAAAATGTCACATGCTTTCTCACACTGGCGAAAAGCCTCACCAATGCGAAATTTGCTTAAAGCAATTTTCAATCAAACCCTCCCTAACGCGACACATGCTTTGCCACACTGGAGAGAAACCATTCAAATGTGAAATTTGTTTGAATGAATTTACACAAAAGGGACATCTAAATAGCCACATGAGATGTCATACTGGAGAAAAGCATTACGAGTGCACAATTTGTTCTAAATTCTTCAGGTTTGGGCAAAGTTTGAAAAGACACATGCGTACTCACACAAGGGAAAAACCATATGAATGTAGCGTTTGTTCAAAAGGCATTTGGCATTTGTTGTGTCATACAGGAGAAAAACCGTATAAATGTGACGTTTGTCCTGCTAAATTTGCACAGAGGGTTAATCTACGTCATCACAAACTGTCTTATACGGGAGAAAAACGATTTAAATGCACTATATTTGTTGGAGACCATTTGCAACCAAAAGAAGTTTAGATAATCATGCTCGTGGTCACACTGGGGAAAAACTGTTTAAATGCGAAATCTGTACGCAATATTTTAAGACGAAAGCAATTTTAGAGCGACACAAAGCGCATAAATGTAAATTTTGTTTGAAACAATTTGAACACCTTAAACAATCACAAAATCACATGTCCTGTCATAGCATAGACAAACTGTGTGGATATGATTCTTCTCTTTGATCAGAATATTTATCCTTTGGTTAGTTGAAGAAAACAGCTTATTTTAATAGCTTTTTCTATTGATTTTATTTTCGTGACAATACAAAATTAGTGGACTGTATATTGACAGCTATGTCATAAAAAAAATAAAAACCATGGTGATAGCACCTTAGGCTGGTGGCTATATTTAAACAGGAACTAGATAAAAAAGATTGTTCACAAACTGTTTAAATGTGTAATGTGTACAAAGAGGTTTAAGCAAAAAAAACGATTAGACGATCATGTACGGTCCCATAATGGGGATATACCATTTACCTGTCATACTTGTTTCAGACAGTACACGTGGAAAAAAAATTCACGGTTTCATTTACGTACCAATCCAGGACACTGAATTGAGCAAAAAAAACATGCTTCAGTTGGCCTTTGATCGGCTCTTTTAACAAAAAGAGCACCCTAGATAATATGTAACGTCGATGAATATAATAGTTTTGATGTTTGTTAAACTTGGTGCATTACACTGCCATTCGAATTTCCGAAAATGCGAAGTCAAATATTCAGAAGTTCACATTTTGTTTCTGAAGATGTGTACTTTCCTGTCCTTTCTTGTTGAAATATGTGAAGCATGTACTAAAAATACATCTTTTTTTGAATAAAATATAAATATTCCCATAAATATTGTTTTTCATTAATTATTATTCCTCAGATTGTTGAGACTTGTGGTGGTTTAGATTCTGAAATCGATAGGAATTAACAATAGTGAGTGACAGCAATGTAACTGTCAAATGATATACTGAACTATCTTCATGTTTCCGCTGTTAGTTAATAATAATTGCATCTTGAATGAAGAGCACATCTTAATTAATAATAATGAATAGCCAATTTCATGAAAGTTTTTGAGGAGTCTCGGATGACTTGGACATAATTTTATCTTCTTCCGTGCTTACTAAATTGTATAACTTCATGGCAGAAGCAATTAAACTTCAATTATTTATATTTAATGAATGATACAATTTTTAGAAATAGATAACTATTCAACCCATAGTGTTTATGTAATTTTTTAAAGCAGACTCAGTATCACAAAAATTTTAGGATTGAAGTGGTGCAAAACAAACCCTTAAAGTTTATATGCTTCAGGAATGCTGGGCATGGTATTATAGTATATTATTAAACGAGCAATTTATGATTGCCATTATTCACACAGGGTGACCCGAGTGAATAGTGGCCATAAATTCCGAGTTGAATACTATACTTTTGTCCACACGACCCTTGATTACTTTATTAAATAAAAGTTAAGTAAATAATGCGACTGTAGCGGAAAGTAATAATTTTGTATATGGTACTATTGAGAATTCTAACGTCAAAATTAATAAATTTCTGGAGTACGTCAAATAATGTGACATATGGTGATGGGCGACACTGTGTAAAGTATCGAAGTATCGATACACCGTACCTGTTGTATATTCGGCTTACAATTGCCACTTTCATTTTTATTTCAGTTTTTTTGTTAAGTCTGGCAACGCCGCTATTGGTGTTCGTTTTCCCCCATCCCTTACAGCTGGCGCAAGCCGTGGTTTTTGGAATTCGGTTTTTTAATTAAGTCAGTTGTTGAGGTTATCTGTAGTAGTTGTTTTCTTATTATTGAAAAATCGTTACAGATATATAGAATAACCGCGAAGCAGTGCAGATGCACATAATATTATTGTTTTCCTATGAGTTATGTTCACACGTTGATTTTATTGAAAGTACTTTTTTCTCTGAACTAGTATTATTTTATTTACGAACCGTGATCTCAACGTAAAGTAATTCGTTTGACATACTCACGTAACACTAATACAACTTTTCTGATTTTTAAATTAGTTATTCTCCTAATGTCTGTTCCAACAGCAATCAGAAGCTGTCAGAAACGATCAATGAATAACTGGTCACGAGCTTGCAGTGGTCGACTATTCTCTGACAGTTTCTGATTGCTGTTGGAACAAACCTCTAACTCACTTTTTATCGGATCGATATTAACCACGTCTTACTTTCACTATCGCAGGACAGGATTCCAAGGTGAAATATTGACTTATTATTAAGTGGTCGTGGACAAACAATGTATGCTAAGTTCATTCTTCCCAATTAATTTCACATAAAATTACAGATTGTGCTAAAGTGAACAAAATGTACTTTAATCTTACTGAACAAAGTAAAAATGACACTCAATAAACTATATATTAACGTGCTTACAAACAATTTTCAAGTATAGTTGACGCAAAAGATGTAGTGCGAATTTGAAGTTGTCAGCTTTTTGTTTGACTCTAAGACTACGAGTATACCGTGATAGCCCACTCAATATTATAATTATTTCAAATGCTTGATGATAAATTCGTTTAATGTTGAAATTTCAACTAATAATCATTAAAAGTTACTTAATAAACTAGGTTTGGTAATGAAGGCGATAAATAAACGAAACTGTTTAAAGCACGAACAAGCGATAGCGAGTGAGTGCCTTTAATAGTTTGACTAAACTATAACTATTTTTGAGAAGTGTTGCAGGTGTTCTCTTTAGTCCATGGTCTGACATCAAGAAATTGTGTGTGCTTTTGTGTGGAAATTGTAAGTAAGTATACATTAGCAATTATCCATTTGGACGATACTCGGTATGTTACACACGATACGGTTAAGAAAGGATAGATTGATGGGTCAAAATACAAATACAATATATAGAATTATGTTTGATAAGTAAAGACGAAAATAATATTAATACCTTTCAGAGTTTAGCTCCGCAACATAACTTAAAGGGGATATACGATTAGATAGCTGCACTATATCTTTTACGTCAACTATAATTCAATCAATTGATAATTTCAATAGTCTCGACGAATGCTTTTGTCCAGGCACACGTGAATGCCCCCCATGATCCTGCGTACACGTAGTTTGTCAATTCAATTAAACCATCTTCGTGTATTTTCACCGTCAAAGTCATTGCGACTAATTGTGAGGCCCATCCTGAAGTGGTTTGCCGACTCCAGGAATTGGAAAAGTGTTTGTAACCGTTTTCTTCAGCATAGTTTTTTAAAAGCAGTTCTTCTTCTGTCTCTGTACCAGATGACTTTGTGCGTAATTCCAAATGTCCATGAGCTTTGACAAACGTAGACGAGTTCACGTCATCATACTTAAATCCCGTCGAATTCAGAGTGCCAATGTAGAAATCATAGGTATGTTTATCCTCACCACCGCTTCCACATTTTGTAATTTCGTTTTTCCATCCTGGCCCTTTTATGACATACGATTGTTTGCATTCAATCGATATTGTTATGAATACGATGACGAACATCACTTTGAGAAGCATTTTGACTGACAATGAAAGTATGCACAACAACAAAGAATTTGAGGAAGGTACAGTTGATTCAACAGTTAGAACAGTACTAATATATTTGCAGCGTTTTACTGGCTGTTTATATCGGTGAATAACCTTATCTAATAATTTGAAGCATGCATTCATGTCCTGATAAACTTCAATATGGGAAAGTTTATCGTCTTACTTTTGAATCGCACCCCTTATCTTATTTGCTGACGTATTCGTTAAAAATGTTTATTCAAGAAAATTATCAAAATTATTTATCATGCTATTGTATGATTGAAATTTCTTTGACTCTTCTCATCATGAACTATTCAAGGCAAAAAAAAGCATTTTAGGTTCTCTTAAACTATAAAACAAATATTGAATAGATAAGGCTTTTACTTGATGAAGATCCATACTAAAGGATGAAATAAAACAGTTTAATTTGTGCAAATCTAACCTATACATATTCGTGACGCGTTTCGCTAACACAGTAGCTTTCTCGTTTGAGAAAACAAATATTTTGTACACACGAAAAAATAGTTTTTTCATTTAAATTAATATAAAATTACGGGCATTAACTATAATGAATAGGTTTTCGAAACCATGCACTTTCAGGTATCGTAGTGGTCAAAGTCAAGTGTAGCACTGAGCTATATAATTTTGGAAAATTCAGGTCTATTTGTGAAAAATTGCGTGTAAAATTGCTAAATTTGGGACTATCTATGTATCTGGCATTTGTATACTGCAAGAAGCATTAAAACATAATTAAAATAAATAAAATCGTATAGCTCAGTGTTACACTTTTATTGCAGGGAACAGACCTAATATAATTAATTTCAGAAATGTCAACCAGGTATCCATGGCTACATTAAATATTGTGCGAATGTCGCATTCCTATTGGCTTAAAAATCTGTATCATAATGAAAATTTCTATCATAAAGAATATCATTATGATACAGATTTTAGTATTTTAATAAGTATATTATAAAACAGGAGTAGAAAAAGTATTTTTTTGATCACTGAATTTCAATTGAGTTAAAAATATTAACTTATCACAACTGTTAGTAATATTTTCAAAGAAAAAATAAGATAAGAAAACGCAAAATCAGTTTTTATTAAGCCTTATCGATTGCCTCATGTTGAAAAAACACAAATTCATCGCGAAATAGATAAAATGTTACGGTTATCGAAGAATGCAGGTCCGAGTTTCAATCACCCTTGTTAATTATTCCTAAAAAACGATTTGATGAAAACGGTATTAGAAATGCTAGAATTGTAATAGGCTATAGACAGTTCAATCAGCAGGTACAGGATGACAAATTTCCGCTGGCCTGTGCGTCAGAAATACTAGACTCCTTATCGGGAGCGATGTATTTTTCTCATCTTGATTTGTCTTAAGGTTATTATCAGATCGAACTAGATAAATCTAGCAGAAAGTTCACAGCTTTTGCAACAGATAGAGGTCAATACCAAATGACACGCCTCCCCAGGGTGTACGCAGGAATCGAAGCAGGGGGGGGCAGGCCAGGGTGGTTTCAACGACCACTCAAGGCAAGGGAATAAAGCCTTACAAGCCTCCCTCCACCGTGGGAAATTTTATTATTTATTACATTTTTTACATTTTTCGCTACTTATTTTGACTCAAACGGAGGGATATCTCCACATGAGCCCATGGGGCTGGCCCCCAGTCGCGAGGTAAGGCACCCCTATTCTCTCTACTAAATAAATTAAATATAAATGAATACAATTTTTTTAAATTTATCATTTTTATATTTTAAACAATACAAAAAAATCTATTATTACAAATTATTATGAAAGAAGAAGACGACAGGGGTTTTCAGCAAACTTATTAACTATTAAATGTTCAATTTCCACTTGGCGCTGCTTCACAATGTTTCGGGAATGCTTAGTAGACACAGCCCGTTCAGCTTACTTTCGCCCATTGTAGATCTGGTTCACGTTTTAACCCTTCGGAGAGTGCTGAATGACCTCTCTACGGTGGCTGTGGTACAAGGTAGCGCCAGTGAAATAGCCATGCGGTGTATATAGCAGGGAAAAAATCCTTGGCTTCTCTCAAAATGTCAGCTACGTTTGATTTTTTGTCCGCCTTTTTTGCCAAATATTTAACCATACTTCAACTTCGTCGGTCAAGTTGCCCAGTCCGTAGAATTGTACAGCGATTTTAACTTTTTCCAGAAGCTCTCCTTTGCGTAACGTGAGCATCAAAGATGGATGAACAGCCAGTAGGCAATAAGCTGCTTCGTTCTTTTCGGTAAACCTGGTCTCTAGAGACATGATAAACGAATCCAAATAGGGGTTTAAAATAGCTCGTTCCGAGTACTCTGGAGCAGCTGTGAATGGAGTATTGGTTCTATTTGTTTGGCGTCCAACAATTCTTGGCGGTTGAAGTTCTACTTCTAGGCTATCGGCAAAGATCTGCGATTGTACGAGGACCTCTTTTATGATTTTACTGCTTTCACGACGGTGTTCTTTAGCTAGGTACATCAATAATCCGTTTTATTTGAGTTGAACATTGAAGAAGATGTAGTGTTTCCGTTAGTAAAAAATTCACAATTGGTTCTAAGAACCCAGAATATTTTGCAATGATGCAGGTGCATATAATTAAGTTTGGCCTGGCTGCTGCACAATCCAGTTGGAACGCATTTCTCTTCGTCGCTGCATCGCCATCTTCGGATAGTTTTTTTAATGCTAGTACAACATCAGTAAAATTTGTCATGAATACCAAGATACTTCTATACTTCTCGGACCACCTGGTTTCGCAGAAGGATGGTAGAGTTGATACATCCCAGCAAACACAAAAACATATTGAATACATTTATGCTATGTAATTTTTGAAATATAAAAGTCACAGTTATATAAAACTGAAGTCACAACTAGATAATATTTATGTATTGAATACTGACAAAGGCCGTCACAGCTAGAGAACAAGAATGATATAAAAGATACATATTCATATTACATATCTATTATATTATATCTATGATTTAACACAAAAGCCAAGGCGAAAGCGCATTTGCGGCGCCGAAGCCAAAAGGAGGAAGAGAGCGAAGGAATCAGGGGTGGCAGCAGCTACAAGTGCACCCCCCTCTTCCACCACTCCACCTCCAACAGCAAAGGCACTTCCTGCGGCGGGCACCAAGAGCTCCGCTTTGAATAAAGTCAAGGAACCGGCAGCCCCTGCAGGAAAGCGCCCTCACTTAAGCACCTCCACGGAGGGGACTCCAAGAAGATTGAAGAAGCCGCGCGTCGACAGAAATGTCGCCGCGCCTTCCAAAACCTTTGCGGATGCCGCCTTGAGACACCTCAAGGTTGCCATCATAGATGAGACTAACCCGTACGGTAAGGTTACCACAGAACGGGAAAGAATGATCAAAAACCAACTGCTAGAGGAACTGGACAAGATCATCTTCTCCGCCTCCAGCAGCAATAGCAAAGCGCCCACGTTTAAATCGTGGACATACTCCGGTGAAATCATCAGAGTGGTCTGCGATGACGACGGGACGCTAGAGTGGCTGAAAAAAGCCACAAAAAACCTCAAGCCATGGGAGGAGGCATCACTGGCGGTCGTTAGTGTGGATAGGCTCCCCAGGCTGACCAAGGCCTCGCTCTGGATCCCGGAGGACGTCCACAAGACGACATCCGGTGAAAAAGAGAGGGTGCTTGGTCGGCTTAGGGCGCAGAACCCTGACCTGGCGGTGGCAAGGTGGTGCACTTTCCATCATGAGGTGAAGGTGAACCCAGAAGGACACCTCTTCGTTTTAGGAATCGGAGACGAGGATATGGCTGTCCTCAAGAAGAAGTCGATGAGGATGAGCTATGCGTTCACCTCATTGACTATCAGGGTAACGAAGAAGGAAGCAGGGGGTACCTCTGAAGACCCGAGGTCCTTGGTAGTCGAGCCACCCAAAGTGGATATTGACCCCAAGGCCACCATGGGTCCCGAAAAGGACGTCGAAGTAGTCGATGACCTGACGGAGGAGGCACCCGAACACAGCGAGGTCGTCTCTCCCCTAGCGGAGGAGCAGATGGACCTCTAAAGAAAATCCAATGCCATGCAACCTACTCATGGGCAAGGACGTTGGAAAAAAGGTGAATATTATACAATGCAACCTCCAACACAAAAAGGCGGCAACGGCAACACTATGTCGCCACCTTGATGTATTGGAGGATGCAATAGCTTTGATCCAGGAGCCCTGGATAATAAAGACCAAAATTACTGGTTTCAGTAGCCTAACGGGTCAAATTTTTAGCCTACCAAGCAATCAGCAACCTAGGACAGCTGTTTACGTCCCAAGGAAATACAGAGCCTCTCCGATGGCACAATTCTGCACCTCAGACCTTACTGCGGTTAAAGTTGAATGTCCAGATGGAAGAGGCAAATATACGGCGTTGGTACTCGCATCGGTGTACTTACCTTCAGATGCAGCCACATTACCACCGAAGAGATGGAGGTACTAGTGGATCACTGCCTCAACCAGAGAGTGGAGCTGATATTGGGTTGCGACTCAAACTCACACCACTTGAGCTGGGGCAGCAAGGATATCAACGCCCGAGGTAAGTCTCTTTATGAATATATAATTAAGAAAGATTTAACAATTTTAAACAGAGGCACGGAGCCGACATTTATTAACGCCCGTAGCCAAACATTAATAGCTATTACGCTGGTGACAGCCAAAATATCAAACAAAATTCAGGACTGGCAAGTGTCGGATCACATTTCTATGTCAGATCACCGCTGGCTGACCTATACGGTAAGCCAGGATCTCAGGACCACTGTAAAATCCCGTGACCCGAAGAGGACGGATGTAGCTCTCTACAATCGACTCTTAAAAGGTGCTCTGCGGGAAACAGAGGTCCTGACTCCTAGCAATAATGAGGAACTGGAAAGGTACACAGTATCTATCCAAAACAAAATAGACATTGCCTATAAGGAATCCTGTCCGATGAGGATGGTTCAGACAGGTGGCACGACCAATACCTGGTGGTGCCCTGAACTGGAACACCTCAGAAAGACAGCGAGAACGACCTTTAACAAGGCAAAACGAACAAAACTCAAAGAGGACTGGGGAATATATAAAGCCAACCTCGAAGAGTTCAAAAAAGTCTGCAGACAAAAGCAAAGAGAAGCCTGGAGTGCCTATTGTGAGGCAGTCGAAGACTTCCCACAAATTTCTAGGCTACAGAAGGCACTCTCAAACGACCACCATAAGAGTATCGGCATCCTGACAAGGGTAAACGGCGACAAGGCCGCCAACCTCCAAGAGAGCGCTGAGATTCTTATGGAAACTCACTTCCCAGATTCTGTCTTTCCTGGAACGTCAATCTGGACGGAAGTACCAACAACACCCTCACAATACGACTGGCAATCTGCTAGTGCAGTAATTGATGAGGACAAGATAAGGTGGGCCATATCGGGCTTTTCTCCCTTCAAGTCACCAGGACCTGACGGAATAAGACCAGCCCTACTTCAATGGGGAATGGATATTCTTATGCCGCACCTGGTTGGAATTTTCAGAGCCTCTCTAGCTCTGAGGTATATTCCCAGTAAGTGGAGAGAAGTACGAGTGGTATTTATACCCAAACCAGGCAGGATGGACTACACCTTACCAAAAGCATTCCGACCAATTAGTCTCACATCGTTCTTTTTGAAAACAATGGAGAGGTTATGCGAGCGGTATATAAGAGACGAAGTGCTAGTTCACAACCCACTTCATCCAAATCAGCATGCATATACTCCGGGAAGGTCCACCGATTCGGCCCTTCACCAAGTGGTTGGCAGAATCGAAAGATCATTGGACAACAAAGAATCCACCCTGGGTATATTCATAGACATCGAGGGAGCGTTTGATAAAACAACCTTTCCAACAATTACCCAGCAACTCAACTCCAGGAATGTACCTCTGGTAGTAGGAGAATGGATACTCAAGATGCTCTCTAGTAGAGCAATAAGTATTAATGTAGAGGACATCACAGTAAGAGGACTGGTCATGAGGGGATGTCCACAAGGAGGAGTCTTATCACCCCTTCTGTGGAATATGGTTCTAGACACCCTGATTAATCACCTCAACAACAATGGATTCTACACAATTGCTTACGCAGATGACATAGTTATCTTGCAGACCGGCAAATTTGTGAACACACTGTGCGATAGAGCGCAGGATGGGCTTAAATTAATTGAAAAATGGTGCAAGGAACACTCACTGTCGATCAATCCCAGAAAGACTGAGATGGTCCTTTTCACCAGGAAAAGAAGTTTATCGGGTTTGAAACCTCCTGAAATCTTCAAAAGCAAACTAAACTTTTCGGAAGAGGTGAAATACCTTGGTATTACCCTCGACAGGAAACTAACATGGAACTCTCATCTACACAACAGAGCAAAAAGAGCATATGTGGCTTATGAGCAGTGTCGGAGGACAGTGGGACGCACATGGGGTTTGTCACCCCGTGTGGTTACCTGGATCTACACTGCAATAATAAGACCCATGTTAACGTATGGAGCAATTGCATGGGGACCGAAGGTTCTACAAGCAACGGCCATCCAAAAATTATATCAAATACAGCGAATGGCTTGCTTAAACATCACAGGAGCCATGAGAACAACACCAACCGCAGCAATGGAACTAATTACTGGTCTGACCCCTCTGGACCTGTACGTCAAGGAGGTTGTGTTAATGGCCATGGTACGATTGCGCACGGCTGGTGTAAACCCCGAAGTAGGAGTGGGTCAATTGAGGTTGAGCCTGTAGCAGGAAGCGCTCACTGCGCTACCTCTGCTGCAGGCAACCAATGATGCAATTGAACCCAGGTTTTTGTTTAACAAACCCTACAAAATTCAAATAAAACAGAACACAGAGCCAGGTGCTGCAAATGCAATACGCATATATACAGATGGTTCAAAAATGAAAGAAGGCTCAGGATGTGGAGTTTACTCAAGATCACTAAGCCTAAAGATGAAGTGGGGAATGGGAAACAATACCAGCGTAGTTCAAACAGAACTGGCTGGTATCTCAATTGCCACAAAAGAACTAACCAGAAGAGGAATTTCTGGCAAAAACATAATAATCTGCACTGATAGTAGACAAGCCCTATTAGCCTTAAACAGACAACGTGTTATATCGAGGCTAGTACTAGAGTGCCACCAAGATTTAGCTGACATATCGAAATATTTTTGCCAGTAAAATAAAGAATAGAGAAAACAAATGATACTTTGATCAGTACGAGTTGAAGGGTAATAAATTATACAGGAAATTAGGAAACGGAACCAATCTATGGATTGTTCCACGAGCAGCACGTATGCAAATTTGTCGTTTGTGCCATGACGATTCTGGACATCCCGTACATTTAAGATATTTAGTGATACGTACGGAGTCAAGCATATTTTAAATGCCTTTGCCTCACTAAGAAGCAATGGCCAATGCGAACGTTGCAATAAAACGATTGTAAGTGCCCTGGTAACGACAACTGCAGGTAAGGACGAAAGAGATTGGAATAAATACGGAAAGCAAGTGCAAAGTGCACTCAATACAAGTTTTAATAAAGATATTAATTCGACCCCTATGAAGGCGCTTATTGGCTATAATTCAAAAAATGCAGCAGAGGCAATGGTTTTGAATGAAATTCAAGGTGAAATAGACAGGCTAGATCTGGAATAGCTAGGATGTGAGATTTCAGACCATATAACAAAAGACCAGAAAAAACAAAAACAACGCTACGACGAAATAAGACAAGATGCCACCAAGTATGGCGACGGAAATTTAGTAAAGGTCTTAATAACGAGTGTACCTAGGTAGTACTGGTGGTGGTCATAGTAGTGAAAAAATGGATAAGCACACAGATCGAAGAGAATTAGTGGCAACGTGCCTATAAGCGAACGTCGCTAATGTGTTTTTTTTTTAAAACGTGCCTATAAGCGAACGTCGCTAATGTGTCTTTTTTTGGCAACGTGCCTATAAGCGAACGTCGCTAATGTGTTTTTTTTGGCAACGTGTCTATAAGCGAACGTCGCTAATGTGTTTTTTTTGGCAACGTGCCTATAAGCGAACGTCGCTGTGTCTTTTTTTGGCAACGTGCCCATAAGCGAACGTCGCTAATGTGTTTTTTTTTGGCAACGTGCCTATAAGCTAACGTCGCTAATGTGTTTTTTTGGCAACGTGCCTATTAGCCTTAAACAGACAACGTGTTATATCGAGGCTAGTACTAGAGTGCCACCAAGATTTAGCTGACGCCTCGGCAGATAACAATATTATCCTGAGGTGGGTTAAAGGGCACGACAGGAGTAAAGGAAATCGCATTGCTGATTCTTTAGCCAGGGAAGCCGCTGGACTAAAAATTCTAGGACCCAGTGACACCTACGGCCTAACGACTTCGACAATTGCGGAACTAGCCAAACGCTACACCCATACTCAATCCCTTAAGAGATGGGATGGAATCAAAGGATGCAGTCTTGCCAGGATCACCCTGGGCGACCCTGGGAAGCTGGAGCCGAAGAAATATTTGGCGATGACCAGGAGACACCTACGTTTACAGTAGGATTTCTGACTGGTCACTGTCAACTAGGGAAACACCTCCATACTATGGGGCTAGTGGACACACCTCTATGCAGGATGTGTGAACAGGAAGATGAAACTGTCAGGCATGTCTTATGCGAGTGTCCGGAGTTATCGTCAATAAGAGAGTGTGTGTTCGGTGAGTCTTGGCCTACACCTGCCGATATAAAGGAGATGTCTCCTAGTGACCTGTCCACCTTCCTGAGAAGGACAGGATGGACAATGACCTAGGAAGACAACTCCTCGGGAGGATGTACAATGGGTCACATGTGGCCTAAGTGCTGTGAGCCTACACTCACCCTCCCTACTCTACAGATACAGATACAGATATCTATTATGTAAATTATATTACATCTCAAATATGTCCAAATCACTATGTAATATATAAATGTAAAAATGAGATAATATCTAGAGAATATTTATTTATTAAATATTAAATAATATAGATGTAACAAACGTTACCTATTTTTACTTTTTTCTCACCCCTTACCTAAAATATTTTATTTCATTGGATCTATGAAAGAGTTATTTGAGAAAAATATGTTAAAACATTATTTTCCATAGATGAAATGAAATACAATATTTTTAGTATGGATGAGGGTCAAAAGAAAAAAGGAATTATTGTAACTATACCTATTATTCAATACCTACCTTATGAATATTTCAAACATAATAAAGCAACTGAATATTTATATATTGTAAATGGTATTTATCTTTATTTGGAATATTTAGTAGCTGGTGGATGTTTTCTTGGTTACTAAAAAAAACAGCAAATGAATGCATATAAGTACATTTATTTCATTAACATAATTAACATTGACAATACAATACTGTAACAAAAATATTGCAAAACAAAATCTAAAAATACTCAAAAACTAAATTATAACAAAATATCAATGTTTAAAAATACTCATTATTTTTATTTCACAATATTTTATAATATAAGTTTTACAAAAAACTTAGACCCGACCAGTTTCGATGTTTATACATCATTTTCAAGGGGTGGAATGAAAACATTGTTTATTATGTAACTAAGAAAATGGAAGGAATACTTTTAGGGTAGGATAGTAACAGGTATCATATAGATAGTGTAACGAAGTTACTAATTTTCCGATTTGCAAAAGCAGCAATTATTCCGGTTTTATTTTTATTGTATTTCGGGTATTTTTCAACGTAAAAATATGATTCTTTTTCGTATGTTATCAGGAAAATATCCCGGTTTTAATATAATGTTTAATTCTTCCGCGATATCAGTTTTTACAAAGATTGTATCACCTTCGCGCGTCGATAAAACTCTGAAGGCCGGCCAACCGCACCAAATAATACACCGACGTATACTTTGCTGGTAGCACTAAAAGGCATGCTACCGAAACCAAAGAATACAGTTTGGTGTATTCTTTGGCGTGTATTCTCAGAACCTTTTTTTTTGACCTGCGCATTGACTCTGGCCAGGGGGTCTATTCTCAAACAGTGACATTTTTTGTCGCATGCGAGATTGTATTTTTTTGTATACATTCTTGATTGGCGTAAGTAAATGTGGATTGTTATATGTTTGTGTTTATGTTAATAATAATTGCTGGATTGTGAATTTTTGAAATTATTTTATTAGGTGACTGACAAGTGCTCAAACATGTCGAACCCTAGTTACAGAAGGGAGATGTCCAAAACCCCGACAACGCGATACTGTCATTGTAAACATTCTATACAAGTTAATAGAAACTGGATATATAACATGGATGTTTACAAAACTGCAACAAATGCAGTAATCTCGCCGGTCAATCACCTGTAAGGCAAATGAGTGAACAACGAATAAATAGAAAAATTGATGTTTGTGCAGTGGTTGAAACTAGTTCGAGCAGGGAAGTTGCTGAATAATAAGTAAACATAAATCAAAGTACAGTTTAACATATTTTAAAAAGAAATGGGTAGGTATCTATCCGTGCTATAAGCTGCAAACTACACAAGAGCTATTTCCCAACGACAATATTAAACGGATGGTGTTCTGAGAAGAAATGATGGAGAAAGAAAATTCAAATAACTAATAATTTTTTAAATAACGCACATAAACAAAGTTTACAGAATAAAAATAAAAGTTGCCTCACTTCACGTCGGCACCATAGAGAAATAAATATAATGAGAGTTGTCGATCATGTATTAACAGTTGGCATCACGTACGTTGATCGAAGCGCACCAGGAAGGGTTGTTGGAACTAATTTTTAAAAGCGGGATATTTAAATTTGTTAGTTTGGATTATGGGTGGGTGAAGTGAATTTTACAATTTGTCTAAAAACTGTTTATTATATAATTATTTCATTAGAAAAAATAAAATTATATCTCATTTTTTCTAAAGAAATGATTATAATTAAACAATTTAAAAACACAATATTTTAGGTAAATAAGAAATCAACACTTTTGAAATTTTTATTAAACTGAACTACTAAAATTACATTATATTTAAGAAAGTTAATCCAATATCACATCAAATTGCACATTATTTTTAAATAATTGACAAAAAAACAAATATGTATATAAAAAGGAATTATCCATTTCCATGAAGACAGGAACAGGTCTGATGAAACCAAAAAAATTAAACGCACTACATTAAGTTACAAGGAAAAAATAATTATTTTTGTTTGCTACACCTCTTACCATCATTATTGTCAGAATAAAATTCGCTTTCGTTTTACAGGCAATACAGTATTTTCAAAAGCTTGGGTACCTACCTATTATTATTATTATGTTCAACTAGGTACCTACTTGTAATGAACTTGTAAATGGATTATTATCGAAATGATCTTCACACAACCTTTGATCTTTGGTTGTATAAGGAAGTTCTAAAATTTTGTACTACTGTTCCCTTTGATTAATATCAGATGGAGATTTGAAAAATATTTTATTCACTCCAAATTGCGGTGGCCAAAAATATTTGCTATTACTTCCCAAGCAGCATTATTCTGACTTCCGACTTAATGATTACTTAAATCAACGTTGGTTTTGGGTATTATTTAGTTGTTTTCATCAACGTTCACCGATAACGTCAGTTCATAACTTAATCCGACGTTGGAACTTCGAAGTCGATTGGGCCAACGACTACTCGACGTCAGCAAATCGAACGTTATTTTTTGTTAGACAGACAACGTTCGCTCAACGTTCATTTTTACCTTTTTCGTGTCTTTGGACTAATCTGGAACAAGACGACGTTCTAAGAACGTTTAGATCCGCATGTTACAATTTTGGTCATAAAAACACGCCTAAAACTTTATGTTCCTATTATTTGACCTACGGGCGGACGTTTAAAAGTAGTTCAAATATTCGCACAATCCATTGACATAATAATATAATCTTTATATGTCAATGGCACAATCTACAACCTAACCTCATTTTTTATTTATGTATTAATTATAGATTTTTGTCATAAAATATAAACATGTCCGAATTAAGAAAACAAAACAGGAGCCGTTTAGACATTCATTGACATTTCACAGAAAGAGATCTATATATACAACTTAGCTGGCCTTATAGATTTACCAAATAACCATCAAGTGAGTTTGGAATAGTTGTTTTGTCCCTGATGGTGTTTTTAATTTAGTAAGTCTTATATACCTTTCTAGAAACTATTATGAGACAAACATAAACATTTAACAGTGTTAACTATATTCCGCTTTGACACAGGTTTGTTTTCGTGTTTACCTCCAAATGGTTTTATCTATTGACATAGTTCTAAAATGATATATACCTTAACTAGTTTGTAGAGTAGCCTGTGTCCTGAAAGAATTTGTAAACCAAGGAACCCAAGCCGTTTTTAAATCGAATAAATACCACCTTTAAAAAATGATCCATTTTTAGGTTAGAAGCGAGGATATTGTTAAGAGGTTATGATTTTAAAAAATGACTGGACTGGTCGTCTTTTCGTCGCTTTAAGCAACGTCCGCTAGGTTGGCCTTGCGGTAGTTGGAATATTTAGTCATTGGGCCGTCGAGCCAACTTTCAACAGACGTTGTATTCACATACCGTCATTTGAACGTTCACTAATCGTCTGATGAAAAGGAAAGTCGGAAAAGGTCGCAATTAGGTGTGGAAAAAAGGTGTTCCTGTCCAAATAGGTAGTATTCTGGTATAGATTAGGTCGCTTAACAAAATCCACCATGTTGGCATGTAACTGATAACTGATTTGGCCGCCATTGTTTGATTCACGATGAATTTATTTAAAAAAAAAACATATTCTAATGAACTTTTAAAAGTTTTGAGACCAGCATTTGTGTTTCTGGAGACTTTGTATACTATTTTTAAATATAAATGCAGCCATATCAAGAAAAATAATAAATGGCATAATTTTTTTTTCGCTTTTTCCTAAAAATTCTTGAGGCCCGTTTGTTTTTTGCCACAATATTGGCCGTGGTTTATCAAAAAATTGAACTTCGTTTAAGATTTTTGTTTTGCTGGTAATAAAAATATGTATATTATACTGATCATAATTTACATGACTTAAACTAAGAATCAGATTGTTAGTTAAAAATACTTCCATCTTTGGTCGAGTTTCAAAGACTTCCACATTTCTTCCAAATTAAATTACTTAAATTATACTATTAGTTATGGGAAAGTCACAAATCCAATACCTAAAACGAAGTTGGTTTGCGCAACGTTACTCAACGTTGGATTTGGTCGAATACATAAGACATTCAAAGTCAGTGCCGACGTCGTAACGACTCGAATTTCTATTCCCCATTTAGGTGCAAATTTGGGTCGTGACGTCGTCATTACAACGTTGGATGCCAACGTTGGGTTGTCTAGCCCAACGTTATATAACTATCTCGCAACGTCCAAATGCTGCTTGGGTTACAATTTTTTGCAATACAACTATGACGAATTATACCTGGTGATGACATTTTAAAGGTTCACTTACATTTATTTTCTTTATTAGAACTAAAATCCTGAATGAATTTAAAAATAAACGAATCCTAAATCCTACTCACCTCATCATCCACATCCATCACTAATTTTTGACACTTTCACTTTGACTTTGACAAACAGAAGTCAGATTCACACCAACCAATAATATGATTGATTTTGTATATTTTCATTTTTAATGACTTAAATGTTGATATACAAGAGTATTTTATAATATTTATCAACATTAAAGGCGAAATGTTGAAGTGTAATGTAATTTATGATATTTTAAACGATTTTATTCTATTCTGCTTGTGTAAGAAGTCTTGTAGTTCGCGCGACCGCAGCGACTCGATGCGCGGGTCAGTTGAGCAGAAACGCTATGTCTTATATCGCATAATACTTCAATCCGTCTCTTTTATTTTGTCTATGGTCGGCATTTTCAACAAAGCGTGCCGCGAACACCTGCAGATAACACTGAGCGAAGCCAGCACTCGAACGAATACAAGGGGTATTTTTAATAAATAAAAAAGGGTAGTGATGATCGGCAGTGTGCTTTTACAATACCAAGAGTGTTCAAAAGGTATCATTATTATAATACAATATATATTAAAAATGTTGCAGACTAGACAATTTAGAATTTTTTTTGTTTATTCTGCAAGTTGTTATGTTTTGATTGGCAAACTTTAAAGAAAAGTAAATTCTAACCCTGGTTTATAAAGAAATAAAATAATCCAAAGGAAAACTTTCACATGGATGGTTGAAAGGAACTGTTTTAAAGTATTGTTTTAGTTTTTGTACAACATTTTCACAATATGGCAACTCGCTAAATTTGCTAATAAATATATCCTCTAATTCACAAACATATTCTGTTGTTTTTAAATGGAATTATTAGTCCTCTCGAATCGGATGTAGATTGGGTGTACGATTTTAGCTGACAGAATGTTGTTTCTTGCTTTCCCAACATATTAGATTTACTAAAATCAATACATATTTCACAACTTATTTTTATTGTGTAGACTTTAACATAACTAACAAATATTTTAAGGAGAAGGGGCAGGGTTTCTTACAGTGGTTCTGAATCCAGCTGTCTAGCGAAATACTTGATATTTATTGAAGTAAATTTTATAGAATTTTTTTGTTGCAGTGGACTATTTAGATTGGAGAATACATTAAATCCCTATGTTCCGTTTCTCATTGCCATTATCTGTATAGTAAATAGTACAGCCCACAAATTCAAGCTATTCAAAACATGTACTATATTGTTACTGTGTACAGCATATACAAAACCTAATCTACGAACTTTCAAGTATCGAAAAGGTCCTTATTTTTACAGACTAAATAAATTCATTGTTTACTTAGAAAAAAATATACACACAGCATTATTTGGCAAAAATAAACAAAAATCTTCATCTCAGCGCCAAAACCACTGTTTTTTTGGATCCCTTTTCTCGGTGGTATACGTGGTAATCAACTCTGAGTTTATTTAAGACAAAAAGACAATGATTTTTAGTTACTTTCCTTCTTAACAGAATAAATATAAATTTTTACCAACCGTAAAAACAACTTATTATAGACAAAGAATACACCAAACAACTGTATTCTTTGTTATAGATACCTACCTACTAAATGGATAGCGAGCAGCTGCGAAAACGTCAAGACGTTGTCAATTAGTAAATAGAATAGAATAGAAACGAGAATGCCAAAATGGATGACCACTCTTCTGCTTACCGTTGTGCGAGACGTAATACTATTTTTTTAAGATCGACCAGAAAATATACACATTCTGGACAATTTTTCGTCCAGAAAATAACGTTTTGCCGATCAAGACCGGAAAAAGGACGTGAGGGACCGGCTTTTTTCTACGCCCATGTACGTAAACGTTAAATATGGCACTGACAATTTAGGTCTCAATGAATGTTACCCCAAAATACATACATACATGGCACTGACAACATTCCTTGTAAGTGACATTTAACAATAACATGCGCGAAATGAAAATCTCGTAACATACACGTGCGTTTAGATAGAAAAAAATTTCTTTGTTGAATCAAATTTTTGTTTACATACTTTTAATCAATTAAAAAATATAAAAGCTCTTAACATTAGTGAAATACATTTTTAATTAAAAGAGTACGATGCCCCTAAATGTCGGCAACACATTTTACAATTCCAAAAAAAATCAACGGTTTTTCTTGATATGGGAATAAACGTCATCTCATTTATGCTGTCAATTTTTGTAACAAATTATAGTATCCGAACATTTTCTCATCTTCACCTACGAATATGCCTGTTAGTAGTGAAAAATATCAAATTATGAGCACTCAGTAGAAAAAGTATAGTACTTTACACGTGTTGTAATCCCATTACGTAATATACTATTTTCTACGCCCATGTCCGTGTACGTCAAAAATCGTACTGTAGACATTGCTTGTAAGTTACATTTAACAATAACATGCACGTAATGAAAATCTCATAACATACACGTGAGTTTAGATGAGGAAACTTAAATTTCTTTGTTGAAACAAATTGCAATCAAATTTTCATTTACGTACTACTCTATTTGGTTTATTTACATACCTTTAATCAATTGGAAAGCATAAAAGCTCTTAGCATTATTAAAATACATTTTAGATTAAAAGAGTGATGCCCCTCTAAATGTCGGCAACACATACAATTTCAAAAAAAAAATGTTTTTTCTTGATATAGAAATAAACGTCTTCTCATTTATGCTGTCAACTATAGTATCCGAACATTTTCTCAACTTTACCTGCGAATATGTCTGTTAGTATTGAAAAAGATGAAATTATGAGCACTCAGAAGAAAATAGATGGGTGTAGAAAAAGTATACTACGTTACTCGAGTCGTAATCCCATTACTGGGTTACTTACAACTTATAACATGCGCGAAATGAAAATCTCGTAACATACACGTGCGTTTAGATAGAAAAAAATTTCTTTGTTGAATCAAATTTTTGTTTACATACTTTTAATCAATTAAAAAATATAAAAGCTCTTAACATTAGTGAAATACATTTTTAATTAAAAGAGTACGATGCCCCTAAATGTCGGCAACACATTTTACAATTCCAAAAAAAATCAACGGTTTTTCTTGATATGGGAATAAACGTCATCTCATTTATGCTGTCAATTTTTGTAACAAATTATAGTATCCGAACATTTTCTCATCTTCACCTACGAATATGCCTGTTAGTAGTGAAAAATATCAAATTATGAGCACTCAGTAGAAAAAGTATAGTACTTTACACGTGTTGTAATCCCATTACGTAATATACTATTTTCTACGCCCATGTCCGTGTACGTCAAAAATCGTACTGTAGACATTGCTTGTAAGTTACATTTAACAATAACATGCACGTAATGAAAATCTCATAACATACACGTGAGTTTAGATGAGGAAACTTAAATTTCTTTGTTGAAACAAATTGCAATCAAATTTTCATTTACGTACTACTCTATTTGGTTTATTTACATACCTTTAATCAATTGGAAAGCATAAAAGCTCTTAGCATTATTAAAATACATTTTAGATTAAAAGAGTGATGCCCCTCTAAATGTCGGCAACACATACAATTTCAAAAAAAAAATGTTTTTTCTTGATATAGAAATAAACGTCTTCTCATTTATGCTGTCAACTATAGTATCCGAACATTTTCTCAACTTTACCTGCGAATATGTCTGTTAGTATTGAAAAAGATGAAATTATGAGCACTCAGAAGAAAATAGATGGGTGTAGAAAAAGTATACTACGTTACTCGAGTCGTAATCCCATTACTGGGTTACTTACAACTTATAACATGCGCGAAATGAAAATCTCGTAACATACACGTGCGTTTAGATAGAAAAAAATTTCTTTGTTGAATCAAATTTTTGTTTACATACTTTTAATCAATTAAAAAATATAAAAGCTCTTAACATTAGTGAAATACATTTTTAATTAAAAGAGTACGATGCCCCTAAATGTCGGCAACACATTTTACAATTCCAAAAAAAATCAACGGTTTTTCTTGATATGGGAATAAACGTCATCTCATTTATGCTGTCAATTTTTGTAACAAATTATAGTATCCGAACATTTTCTCATCTTCACCTACGAATATGCCTGTTAGTAGTGAAAAATATCAAATTATGAGCACTCAGTAGAAAAAGTATAGTACTTTACACGTGTTGTAATCCCATTACGTAATATACTATTTTCTACGCCCATGTCCGTGTACGTCAAAAATCGTACTGTAGACATTGCTTGTAAGTTACATTTAACAATAACATGCACGTAATGAAAATCTCATAACATACACGTGAGTTTAGATGAGGAAACTTAAATTTCTTTGTTGAAACAAATTGCAATCAAATTTTCATTTACGTACTACTCTATTTGGTTTATTTACATACCTTTAATCAATTGGAAAGCATAAAAGCTCTTAGCATTATTAAAATACATTTTAGATTAAAAGAGTGATGCCCCTCTAAATGTCGGCAACACATACAATTTCAAAAAAAAAATGTTTTTTCTTGATATAGAAATAAACGTCTTCTCATTTATGCTGTCAACTATAGTATCCGAACATTTTCTCAACTTTACCTGCGAATATGTCTGTTAGTATTGAAAAAGATGAAATTATGAGCACTCAGAAGAAAATAGATGGGTGTAGAAAAAGTATACTACGTTACTCGAGTCGTAATCCCATTACTGGGTTACTTACAACTTTTGTTACGTAATATACTATTTTTGACGACTACTTCTGGAAGTAGCGCTTTCTGTATTCATTTACGTATCGAAAGTTACGTTTTGTAAGTTCCATGTGGTGAAAATGACAGTTCCGTACTACAAAACACTTTCTGGACTCTCTGGTATAGACAGCTTCAACAACTTCCTAAATGTAACAGTCCCCACGTCAATGTTGACAGTTCTATATTCACACAACCTTCAATAAATATTAATAATTGCCCTAGAGGTTCAATTAATATTACTTTTTGCAAATAAATAAAATCTATTCTTAAATAATATTTAATAAATTGTTTATTAATTCTGTATTAATTAATTTTCTCGGGTGAATTTTATTTTAGTAGATTTATTTCAATCGTCGCCAAAAAAATATGTTGAGTATGCCACACGGCTGAAAGTGTTAGTTTGTTGGACTCTCAGTCCTTAGCATACAAATAACTATTTCCGGTCCCTGATTTTTCATTTTTCCAATCGCTTTTTTATGATACAATCTACCTTGATTTCGTTACTATGATAACAACGTTTCGATATATTGTCGAGTGATGACAGTTCGTTGATTTTTAATTTGCCGGGTATGTCAAACTTATTTAGGTATATTTTTATTATTTTGTGTTTTAGTTTTGTTAATCACTTTAAAGTTTACAATTGTTATAAAAAGTAAAATAAAGAACTAAATGTATATCGAAGTGTCTGTCTTAAAAAAAATATTGTACGTCACGTAACCGGAAATTAGTTTTTCAGGTCTCTCCAAGCTTCCAGGACTCGCCTACGGCTCGCGAGTGCGTAAATTTAACAATATGAATTCAGATTTTGAATTATCCGATAAAGAGTTAAATGTATATCGAAGTGTCTGTCTTAAAAACAATATTGTACGTCACGCACCCACAAGCTTCCAGGCCTATGGCTCGCCCTCGAATCTGCTTGTCTCGACCTGAAAAACACTACTTTCCGGTCTTGTAACGTAAATTACTATTTTATGCTGCCACTTTAGAAAATGCTTTTTTCCAATCAATCACTTTTTATAACTTAACTACTCGGTAAAGTGACAGAACTGCTCGGGAAAGTAAAATTTTCATTAATGACAAAATACCAGCATCTAGTCAGAGAGAATTTTCGAAGAGTATGTTGCCATGACAATACCGTAGCCATCTGTCAGATGTTTTTGACGTTTTGATGCACTTTGGGTATTATTACAAGTTTCTAAACTATTTAAAGATGAGTAGCGATGTAAGTGGTTGCATTCAAAATTTTGACATTTTAATTTTTTTGTAGACTATACTGGTAATTGGGTTGGCCGGCGCATGTCGCCGTGATGAACCAGTAAAAATGACCGTAGGTGACGTGCAAGATAAGAATGATATGCTAATCATAACATTGCTAACACCAAATCCAACATACAGAAAACATTTCTCGTTGTCAACAAATTCCATTTAGAATTATATAGAAAATATTTAGCCCTACGTCCAAATGTCCAAATCACATCACATACCGCAGATTATTTATAGTTTTTTTCCCGCAGAACTTCATCCACATTACTGATTGATACAGGTGGAAATTTAACAAGTTTGAAACGCCACGGAGGAAGGAAATCTTCGACCGTGGCAAAAGATTACATCGAAGATTCAATTCAGAACAAATTAAAAATAGGAGCAGCAAATGAAATTCTTAACGTAGAAAATAAACAAAACCAACTTGGAACTTCCAGAATCGAATCAAACATTATTGATAACACAAATATTATGATTCCTAAATTGACCGGAACATCAACGTTTAATAATTGTACTTTGCATAACCGCAGTTTCAACATATATATTAATCATAAATGAGTAAAGTTTTGTTATAAATTTTGAGCAATGAATATTCTGTTTATATATTGTTGTCAAATTATTAGTGGTTGTAAAGTAAAGTATCACTTTCCGAGCTTGACACGTAAATAACTATAACTACATTTTTCACATAAGCCGAGAAAAGAGAAGATCTGACAATTGGAAATATCTAGTAGGGCTTAGACAATCAAATTAATACTCTTCTCTTCTGGGTGACTACAACCTGTTGAGATCAAATTGATGCGTAAATCAAAGTAAAACTGCACTAAGAGTTTTAACAGGGATCCTAACGGGACATTGTCGCCTGAATGGGCACCTGAAAAAGCAGAAAATGAAGGAGGATTAAGAATGTAGATTTTGTGGCATGGAAGAAGACCTCCATCCACATACTTGCGAATTGCACAGCAATTCTAAATCCTAAAGCACAACACCTAGAAGATTACTCGATAGAAGAGGGATATTTACCTAAGTTGAAGCCTGCAGATGTCCTCCCGGTAATAGAACTAAAGGAGCTACTAGTCTCAGAGACTCTCCTCAGAAACTAAGTAGAAGTAAGGGGGCACAATAGACATTTTAGGTCTCAGTGAATGTCACCCCAATATACATACATTACGATGCACAGGCCAATAAAAAAGAACTGTCAGATTGACTTCGACTAGGCATACCCTCCTACTTACGATCAGCTAGTGAACAAAATTCCCCAACCAATTTGCGTTGCATGTAACATAGCTTCAAGTATGAAACATATTCTGGTCGATTGCTCGTGTTTCGAGTGTTAAAAGAGTTGAAAACAAAATTAGTTAGAAAGCACTATTCACGAATGTCAACTAGAACACATAATATATTATCTTCGAGATACAAGTCTTACCGTATAGGTCGTATAATGAAACTATTAGTAAATATAAATATCCATATATACAATTCTAATTTTCATTACCAAACATTGTAACAACCGCAAAAATCCAGTTGGCATGTGCGGTTATATGAATAAAATAAAAATAAAAAATGTATCATTCTTTGTCAAAAATATATTTAAAATTCATTAAAATTTTTGGCCAATTCTCACCTTAAGTTATATAACTATTAATTTTAAAACGAATCCTCTTCAACTATAACAGGCTCTCCGAACCTTCTTATCTTCGATTTAGTAGATTCTAATTCCATTTGAACTTTTTTTCTGATATAAAAGATGGGACAATCTCTACTAGTACACAATATCTCTTCAAATAAAGAACCCTGGCACCTTTGACATTCCGCAAATAGAGCGGCATATCGGTTTTCCAACATTCGATGATGGCTCATTTCCTGCTGATAAATATTAGCTTCTTTGGGTTTGCAATAGGCGCACACCGCTTCTTTTTCATACTCTTTTGTTAAAACCGATTTGCAACCAATACAAACCTCTTTTTTCTTAGTAAATGCAGCTAAAGCACCTACTTTTGAAGTTACCATTGTTTTAGTTCTGGTATGTTCTCCTTTTAATAATATGGATTCCGCATTATCGCCAAGTACGGGTTGAAATATCCTTATTAAAGGTTTCGATAACTGATTTTCTAGATAGTATTTGGAATCTATAGGAATGTTGTTTTCTAATACGTATATAGGATCTTCTGCTTTTTCAAAAGCTTTAGCGTTTTTCGTACCGGCTACTATCACGTAAGGAATGCGATCTCCCAGCTTGGGTGCGTTACCTGGATCTCTTTTGGTTATTTTCTTTGCCAGTTCTACGTGTGCTTGTTTTGCGGCATAATCACTTTTGGTTAGTTCTTTTGTGATAACTAGCTGTGAAACGTCAACATTGTTTTGTAAAAGATCCGATATTACTTGTTTGGCATAATTCACAGCACCATCTGGATCTCTAAGTATCAATAGTTTTTGTAGACATGTACCTATAATATCTGCTACCAAAGTACAATTGTCACGGCGGACGGTTTCAATACCTTTACAGTCCATCTTGTCATATTTTTTAGGATTGGTCCAATAAAGTCCGGCGTATCTGAAATATCATAAGGATTCATTAATTTATCTACTTTTAATGACAGATAGATGTAAGGTGCACTATGAGAAGTTTTTTTTACCAACTTTTAGTTTTTCTCAATAATTTTGAGAAAAGCCCCGTATAGCGTAGGTAGTCAAAGTACACAAAATATCCGTAAAATGCCGCAAAAAACACAAAAAACCTGAAGAGTTCAAAATTGTGTATTTAAAAGGGTTGTGACTAGCATGAGAAAAACTTTACAATGCTAGGCATGCGATTTTCCGGAAAATCGTCGAGTAAAAATGTTTGTTTTGTTTTTTCGCTCTAATGGTTTAAATAATGAAAACACAGAAAAATGTTCAAATCAAAAATTGTAGCTAATACAATTATCTACAAAATTTGACTGCACATTTTTTTTGTATCTGCATTAGTTTTTACAATATATTCGAAATTTCAATACTAGTATTTTTGAACATCATCAATTTTAATGTTTTTAATTTTATGATAGTAAATAAACAATGACATTTATAACAAAATTTTTTATATGAAATGTGTTCTAAAATGGATTATCTACAAATACACTGAAAAAATTTTTTTTTTAAATCTTCCAATGTATTATCATCGATTTTCCACGTTTTCTCGCCTGCTTTTTCTCCTTTATTTGTGCTCCCTTCTCTTTCTTACCTAAGCCATAGGTGTGTTCTTTTGTATCGCGATCACCTCTTAATGGGTTCATTATAAAGTTCACATTTTTTTAGATAATATCACAAACGGTATAAAAAGTTATAGAAGGTTTGCTGACAGACCTCTGATTTAAGTATTTATTTTAAATAATTGTCTATTATTTAAAAAATTTAATATTTATAGAAAAACTGTATAATAGTTTCGAAAGTAGATGCTTCAAAGTGTTTAGTTTCATTGAATTATATTAATTTCGAAAAAAGATACAATTGAATGAAGTCTAAAAAAAAACAAGTAAAATTAAGCATGCAAAAAAACAGATTTTTGAGAAGCATTTGTTCAAAATTCTAAATATTGATGGCTTGGAATATAATAATAATGTTTTATGCTCATTTGCAATGCTAAATCCAAAAGGAATTTTCGCTGGGATAAGTATTAATTAAATAGGAATTATAATAAACTGATATTACAGTCAGAAAATCTACTTTTTCAAATTTGAAAGTATTTCTATCTAAAAGTTGAGATCTTTCTTTACATTTTACATGAGTTTATTTATTTTTTCAGAATGTTATAAGCCCAAAATTATTAACTTTTAAGTCGAGCGGTTAATATATTTGGCTCACGGGCCGTTCGCGCGTAACCACGAATTGAATACCACTGAAATTAATTTTATCTCGTAAACTTTTTAATTTACAGAAAAACTTTTCAGACAAAATTTGTAGACAAATGCATCAGCTACAAATTTTGATTTGGAAGTGTTTCTGTATATTTATTATTTAAACAATTAGAGCAAAAAAACAAAAACAAAAATTTTCACTCGACGATTTTCCGGAAAATTGCATGCCTAACATCGTAAACTTTTTCTCGTGTTGAACACCACCCTTTTAAATACCCAATTTTGGATTTTTCAGTTTTTTGTATTTTTTGTGAGGTTTTATGTGTACTTTGATTAGGCTAGTATGAAAGGAAGAAAAATAAAAAATGGTAATGATCAAAAACCACAAAGCCAAACAAATAATGCTGGGTAATGATAAAAATTATAATAATACCTTGATGATAGGTATATTAACAGCTAACAATAGTATTTTTTTGTTAATTGTAAGATAATACTCCAAACATCCACGTACAAACACAAAAATGTTATGAATCAACAACTTTTTAATGCACCCCACATTTTTTTGTAAAAAAATCACATTCATTTAACTAATTACATTAATGATGGAGACAAGATAATATACAAACGGCTCTAAAGCAATAGAAAGGGACTGGGATCGGAGTGTACGGGTCAGGAACCTAACATTCCAAAAGCTTGGGGAAGGCCCCAAGCCATACATCTTACAAAAATGTGCCCAGTTCAATATTTATAAAAGATGTAGAAGGCATTTCTGATAGTCCAGCAGCCATTAAGGAACTGAGTTCTTGTATAATTAGTTCCAAAATGGTATGGAAATATTTCCCAGAGGAATTTTAGGATGTATGTTGGATTTAGTTTAGGTAAGTGTCCCTCTTTTATCCAGTAGTCTCCCAGGTATTGTGCCCTAGGATTCTGAATTACCATGCAATCCGCAAAAGAATAAATGGAGGTTTCTTCTTATGTACCACAGAATCTACATTCTTCTTCCTCCACTATTTCGAGCTTTTTCAGGTGCCCATTCAGGCGACAATGTACCGTAAGGAGTAAAACTATTATGCCTGATTCCGCCAATCATTTCTTAAAGTTAGGAAATACCCAAATCGGATTTGGGAGTTCATAAAAGCAATTTGCGTTTCACCAAGCGCTAAGTAATACCTAAAAGTGATATAATTAGGTATTTCCTCATTTCCTCTCACTCTTAGGTATTTTTCAGCGCTTGATGAAACGTCAATAGTATTTAGGAATCTCGCCTAGTTCATTGAGTTTGCCTAGGCATTGCCATACCATTTTCGAACTCATCACAGAAGAATTCAGTGTTTTAATAGCTGCTTGACTATCCAACTCTATGATAATCCTTTGCCTTCTATATTATTTATCAATATTGAACTGGGCATAGTTTCTTATGGCGTGAATTTCCGCTTGAAAGATACGTGGAGTTTTTCCCAAGCTTTTGAAGTTTGTGGTTCCTGGCCCATACACTCCTATCCCAGTTCCTTCTATTGCATTGAGTCATCTGTGTGCCTTTGAATGACATTATTTCCAAGTCTGGTGATGGTATTTGGATCCCACTCCTTCTTGTTGCTTAGTTCCGTAACGAATTTCTTTGAAATCCTAGGGCACAACACCCAGGAGACTACTGTATAGAAGAGGGACACTAGCCTCCGAGACTTTCCGCAGAAACGAAGTAGAACGAAGAGGGAACAATAGATCTTTAGGGCTCGATGAATGTCACCCCAGTATACATACATATGAAAATACTAAATTAAATTGAAGTAAGACTTAATATGATTAATATTTTGCCGACCGCTATATTGAACATCGTGCCTACTAATAGAGTAAACATACACATTACCTAAAACCAACATTAAAGTCTAATTCATTTACAGACATTGCCATAATCATCCAATGAATTTTTTATGGATTCTTAATATAAATCTGTCCTTCAATACTTAGATTATATTATTTTGATAAATGTATAAAAGGCTATTTATTCAATATTTCACTCCATACAGTGCCCCATTCATACACTAACCAAAGTTTAAAACCAGTATGCAGATCTAAAGATTCCGGTATTTTTCAATAAATGCGCCAAAGCCGCTCATATAAATGTAAACATTCCAACTATGACATTGACGTACCTATCTACAGGGTGATTCATTAAGAATGTCCAATCTCTTAACTGTAGATTCTAGACCTCAAAATATGATGATTCTGCTCAACATGCCTTATGCAAATATTGCTAGTTTCCGAGATACGGGGTGTTCAAAGTTTAAATTTAAACTTTTATTTTCGCAATAATTTTTTATGTTTTCACAATTTCTCTTTGAAAATTGGCAATTTTACGTTTTTTGGCATGAGTAATCATAATTTGCACTCTAATTTAACATTGCTAATAGAGGGCGCTAGTTGCACTTGTTTGTGTTAATTAAATCAAAGTAAACTTTTTTTGGGCTAAACTTACGACTAAAATAATAAGAAAATATTAAAAAGCGTTAAATTCTACAAAAAAAAGTTACTCTTCTTTGATTCGTGTAACTCAATCGGTTATCGAGTTATTTGCTTCCTTAAAATTCAATAAATTTAAATTTTTTCATAAAAAAATTTTATTATTCCTTAATTATGTAACAATAACAAATTTGTAAGCAAAAATAAAAAACTTCAAAGCAAATGCTCAAAATGCCCACCATTTACTTCAATACACTTTATGATCCGCTTTCGTAAAGATCTCTTAATATCAAATAATCCTTGTCTATTATTTAAGAGAAGTAATTTTTTCTTTCTAAACTAATGCCTTCCTTTACGACCAAATTGAAAAATCCAAAGGATTGAAATCAGGGCCTCTTGGTGGCCAAGCAAACTCACTTCCACGACCAATCCATCGATGCGGAAACTGTTCGTTTAAGTATTGACGAACTTGTAAAGAATAATGTGGTGGTGCTCCGTCGTGCAAAAACCACATATTTTGTCTTAAAGCGAGAGGTATATCCTCTAGTAATTCGTGTAAATGTTCTTGAAGAAAATCTAAATAAAGAGGTCCATTTAAATTGGTTGGCAGTTCAAAAGGAAATTGTGAAAACATAAAAAATTATTGCGAAAATCAAAATTTAAAATTTGAACACCCCGTATCTCGGCAACTAGCAATATTTGCATAAGGCATGTTGAGCAGAATCATCATATTTTGAGGTCTAGAATCTACAGTTCAGAGATTGGACATTCTTAATGAATCACCCTGTATATAAATAAGAGCTGCGTTCGTTATTTGCGGCGGATCAATCTTTTTAGTCTGAATCGTTCGTTTATTATGTCTAGAGGTAGGGGATGTAAATCTGAACTGTTCGGTACTCCCGCTCAGATCAGTCCAATGTAAATCTGTGTACTCGAAATGCTTTGAACGACGAGAAAGATTAAACATTAAACCGCCTCTGCGATGTAAATACACATAGCTAAGATCCATGCATTTTAATAAGAAGATTGTGCAAATGTATTTGTTGCTGCACCAACTACCATTAATATTTGTTAGAAGACAAGTACAGTTCCCTGTATGTGGAAAATATGAAAGGGCTGTCCTATATATGAAGAGCATGACCGCTTTGAGGACACAAAATAAATATTGTTCATGTATATGATATACAGGGTCCGGCAAACCTCTGTCGTAGCTCTATAACTCTTATTGTATATAACTTACATATTTATTTAAAAGGTATATGGAATCGGTAATTAAAATCAAACATTTTGAAATTATGTTCATGTATACAGGGTGGTCCATTAGTAAACTGGACAAATGACGTAATTTTTTTCAAATGTAATGCCATACTTTTTTTTACATTTTAGGAACCGAAATAGTTAGTACTGTACACTCCCAATTTTTTTTTTATAAAACTCGCAGCCATCTCGGAGAAAACCACCTTTTTCCCAAAAATTTTGATGGAGCGGGAGCGCATTATTTACGTGAGGTAGCTGATGCATTACATCAACAGTTTCCTAATAGATGGATCGGCAGAAATGGTCCAAAAAAATGACCAGCCACCTACAACGTCTGACTCTGAAGATATGAAGGAGCGAATAGTACAAGCATTCAGATCTATTACACCTCAGATGCTAAGAAACGTATCGGCATCATTTAACGAACGAGTAGATTTATGTATAAGAGAAAATGGCAGACATTTCGAGCACCTTTTATAAAATAAGACTTGTCTACTTAGATTTTTACCAAAAATGTATTTTTTTTCAAATAACTTTTAAACGACGGAAATTAGGTACTGAGAGTGAATAGCAAAGTTGAAGGGGATAAAATTCAGTATCCATTGATGAATATTTACACAGGGTGTCCCATTTGAAAAAACTGAAATAACTTCCATTTAAGTTTTTGGAATGTAAAATTGATTCAAGACCATCCTGTACAGAATAAAAATTTTAAACTGAGTCTAAAAGAATTTTCAGTCCTTTGTCTTTGTACATAGGTAATTTTAAAGCTTTAGCTTTAAATCTTATAAAGTTGCGGTTTTTTAAAAAGGGATATGCAAATTCAAATTTTTTGGGAAAAAGGTGGTTTTCTCCGAGATGGCTGCGAGTTTTATAAAAAAAAAATTGGGAGTGTACAGTACTAACTATTTCGGTTCCTATAATGTAGAAAAAAGTATGACATTACACTTGAAAAACATTACGTCATTTGTTCAGTTTACTAATGGACCACCCTGTATACATGAACATAATTTCAAAATGTTTGATTTTAATTACCGTTTCCATATACCTTTTAAATAAATATGTAAGTTATATACAATAAGAGTTATAGAGCTACGACAGAGGTTTGCCGGACCCTGTACAATGATTATTGAGGTCCTAAACCGGAGAAGAGTAATTTTTCCAATAATTTTTTGTGTTATCGTAATATATAATCGCTTTAAAACATTAATAAGACATCAACAAGCTCACGTGTCTTAAAACGCATCATAATTACAAAATACGGTCGACTATATCCCCTTATTTGGCGACGTTCAGCTGACGAATATAGAGATGATCGCGATTACAATTCGCGAAAACAAGCAAAGGGTGCGACACCTACTGTCAAAATTTGATAACCTTGGAATGGAGAAAACAATCCAAATCGCTAATAGAGTGCGTGTATAGTGAGCAAAGTATTAATAACGTTTTCTTGATTTCTTGAGGAGTTTGGTGAAGTTTTTTGTATCAGAATATTTAGACTCTAATAATAACCAGCAGATGCCAGATGTATATTGCTCTGTACCGCAATGTAATCAGTATAAAGATGATACAGATGTATCAATAAGTACATAGCTTCCTAACATATCCAAAATTAAGCAGTGTGGCAAAACATTTTTAAAATTGGGATATCTATTTCCAACTACAAATCAGTGTGTAGCAGACACTGCTTAGAAATATATTATAAAGGTAATTTCACTCACAAAACACCTTTATCTCTCAAAATTCGAAATTGAATCAAAAGGACAGAGCCAAACAGATGTGTTTGTTGTTTTCCTCATTCCACTGGCAGCTTCGACATATACTGCAGCGCCCACTATCGGAAAAATTTCCGAGAATAACGATTGTGACGTCTAATGACAGTATGAGATGTGTGTCTAAGTCAATAGGAATATCGACTATACCGCCTGTCTGTACTTTGACCTCACGCGACATTTTATGTGAGAGACAAAATATAAAATTAAAGTTCAATTTTTTCACTCAAAAATTAACAAATGATTCTTTGTGGGGGCAAAACTATAAAAATTCATCGTTCAAAAAAAAGAATTCGTCATTACTATTATTTGTAATTTTCCCAATGAGTTTGATTATATTATATTATTATACCGGGTGTCCCAAATTATCGTATACATACAATATCTCGCTTATTTGACAAGATAATTTGAAAATTAAAATACTGTTTTGAATGGCATTAAAGTACCTTCATAATAACTTATGAAAAAACTTGATTGCATTTGACAGGCTTGTGCACCCACCTATCACTTTTTATTTTAAAATGGTACCCACTGTATATTGTCATTGAAAATTGCGTGTTATTCTATTAGGAATTCAAAGATACAACAAACTTGTAATAATTTTTTATTATTAACTACAAAAAATTAACGTTTTAGACTGTTTTTATAAGTATTACCTAATTATCCTTATAAAAATTATGTTTCCTCCGCCGATGGTTATAAAAATGTCGAAAAGAAGTACATTAATTTTTTTTTTTGTCAAAAACCGATGCCTCTTTCAAAAAAAAGAACTTCAAATACTTATTGTTAAACAGTGCCTAGTGTAGTTAATCGATGACTTAATTGTTTGTTGTGTCCACTATTCATAAGTTCCAATTAAAAAGTAATTACTCTTGTTATCAGTAAGATGCCACGTTTAGTTCAGACGAATACGTTGGCATGTTACTAGTTTATGGTGAATGCAGGAAAAATGCTCGACGAGCAGCCCGTTTATATCGAGAACGTTTTCCTCAACGTCATCAAGTAGCACACATGGTGTTTCCTAGATTGGAACAAAAATTGCGCAACGGTTCATTCCCAAACAAAAACCATGCACCACACCGAAATCATGTGAGCAATGATGATAATGTTATTAATGTACTTGCATATGTTGGTGTTAATCCCCATACTTCTTTTAGAAAAATAGAAATCGAAATAAGCAAAAGTACTGTACAGAGAATTTTGAGGAAACACAAATATCACCCTTTTAAATTACATTTAGTTCAAGGACTGAAGCCTACTGATTTCGGCCGAAGTTTAGAATTTATTTCTCTAATTGATGTTATGATTACCGATGATCCCTTGCTTTTAAATAAAATATTTTGGAGTGATGAAAGCCGGTTCCACAATGGTGTAGTGAATACACATAATGCCCATTATTGGTCGAACGAAAATCCACACTGGGTTTCTTCAACTCGTTTTCAGACAATTTGGGGTATAAATGTATGGTGCGGTTTATTCAATGGTCACTTGATTGGGCCATACTTTTATGAGGGCACATTGAATGGAGAAAGATATTTACATTTTCTTGAACACGAGTTACCTGAACTTATGGAAGACATTCCTTTGGCACAACGGACTACAATTATCTGGCAACAGGACGGTGCTCCACCTCATATTGCAGGTATTGTTGCGGAGCAACTCGATCAACTGTTTCCCAACAGGTGGATTGGTACTTATGGACCTATAGCTTGACCTCCTCGCTCGCCAGATCTAACACCACTAGACTTTTTTTGTGGGGTTACCTTAAAGAATTGGTTTATCAAACGCAACCTGTGGATGTAGATGATCTGATAGAGCTTATTCGTGAAGCATGTCGTGCTGTTACACGCTTTTAAGACGTTTTGAAGCGTGCATGGAATCTGCAGGAAATAATTTTGAACACTTACTATAATTTTGTTTTAGTTTTTTGAATTGCATATGCATTTTAGTTAAATTAGAGAAATGTTAATTTTTTGTTGTTAATAATAAAAAATAATTACAAGTATGTTGTATCGTTATATTCTTAATAGAATAACACGCAATTTTCAATGACAATATACTGTGTGTACCATTTAAAAATAAAAAGTGATAGGTGGGTGCACAAGCCTGTCGAATGCAATAAAGTTTTTTCATAAGTCATTATGAAAGTGCTTTAATGCCATTCAAAACAGTTTTTAAATTATCTTGTCAAATAAGCGAGATATTGTATGTATACGATAATTTGGGACACCCGGTATATATACAAATTTTCTGTATTCTTCAATGAATGGGCAAATAGCAGTACATCAGCATGATCTTTTGAAAGATTGGTCTGCTGTTGAGAAATCTTTTACATAAAACTCTGGAAATAGCGAAGAACGTTGATGAGCATCAGGTATAGTTATGTTCAAAATACACCTTTGACTTTTGACTGCAACAAAACCCCAATTATCAATGGGCCATAAGAAATCAAAACATTTTAAGACAGGGACGCTGTTAATAATTTTCAATATGTTAATTACAGGATATCTGATATTTGCAGTTTTTTGAAGATTGTTTTTCATTTTTTGGTTTAGTTTTTGTTAGTATAGATCTCAATGGTTTAATTCCCAGAAATTAACGTTAGATTTAGTTTTACAAATAGTTTACTTATGCTACATCATCAGTGCTTCGTTTATCATAGAGTGATTTTGTTGTTGTATTACAATGTGGAGGCGATTGGCTTGTGATAATAATGAGAAGTTTTGTAGTGACACTGACACAAGAAAAATTTACTTCCTAATGCTAAAAACATAATAAAAAAAAGATTTAAGAATCTTTGCTGGCAAGAAATTTTAATTCAACAATGCATTAACTGATACACACAAAAATGTAAAGTAATTCTAGTACATTTAAAATTGTTGTGAAACTGGCTTGGATTTATTAAGAAGATAAATATATCAAAGGTATGAAAAGCAATGGTTACATGAAATGATGTCCTTAAACAAATCTCGGTTGTGTGTTACTCATCTACTTGGTTTAATGATCAAAATCTTAGACCTAAAAAAGCATGTAACTCACCTTTTCTTATTAATGAGTAGATAAGGAAAGTAAACTTTTTCGAATTCCAGCTTGATGGGCGATATAAACCTTTGACTAACCAATTCGGCAGCTTCTTGGCCCAACTCCATACTCCTTTCTAACGAATCAACCTTAAAATTAACCATAACAGAATCAGTATCACCATAAATAACTTTTGCATCTGACTCATAGCCATTTTCAACTTTGTAATGTTGTTCAACTTCTTGTTTTGTCTGTTCAATCATACTTCGACCATAAGCAGTTACACTACCAGATATTTCCAAGCAAGGTAGTTTACCTACTTGAGCACCAGTAAATCCATATACAGAATTCGCTGATATTTTATACGCTAATTGTCTACCATTCAAAACAGTTCTCACAACCTGATCTTTTTCATCTTTCAACAGAGCCTTAGTTTTTTTTCTGGCAGCTAAGAGGTGCTGTAAGATATGCGGTAGCAAACCCACTCTTACGGAGGATTTAACGAACATACAATTCGCCGGAGTCGTAGTTACTTGATCATCGGTTAAATTCAGTTTTTCTTTTTGTGGTTTTCTAAGTAATGTTGTATAACACAAATTGTGTGCGATCATAATACTGGGATACAAAGAACTAAAATCAAGTGTTGCTATTGGTTCAGTATAATATCCTCTAACAGGCTCAATTACAGTTGCACCCTCGTATTGATCAGATCCGGGGGCACCTTGATGAGTCGGCATGAAATAACCTGCTTGTCTAGCATGCCTAAGAAGCTGAGCTACCACTTTAACTTGTTCACCTTTAGTTAATAAACTGGTAATTGGAACACCAGTAACTCTTGCCATTTCAATATCATTAGTGAAACTAAGTATTGTGTTCAATAATCTCCACGGCAGTTCAGCATCTTTTAAACAGTACACAGCCAATCTTCTCCTAGTTTGCTCATTACCATTTTGTAGATCTGTGATGATACTGTAATGAACGTCCTCTTTTTGTTCACCTATAATCTCTTGGCAAACACTATTCAAAGTATAAGACCGCAACTTAAAATCTCTCTTCATTACTAACAACATATCATAAGACACTCTTCCCTCAAAATTTATATATTTGTAAGTCCTCCTACCAATTTTAGTCTGTGTTACTGTTTCTTTAATGACAGATGGAACATCAAGAAGTCGTCCTAAATGATTAAATTTTAACAATTTTATATGTTTCGCCCTATCAATAAGATAGGGAAAATCGAAGTTATTAATATTATATCCAGTAAATACATCAGGATCTAATGCTCTTACAAAATCCGCCCAAGCATCTAGCATTTCTTCTTCTGTTTCAAAACTATATACTTCAGCATTACCAATTGGTGCACAAGATTTAAGTGTGAAGATATTTCGGAACACAACTTGTGTGTCACCATGGTAACCCACTGCATTAGCTATTTGAATGATAGGGTCTACATTAGGTTCTGGAAATATACCCTTTCTGCCAGCACATTCAATATCAATACTATGAACTCGAAATTTAGCAACAGAAGACCAATCTCCTTCTGGGGCATGAACTATAAAATCATTCCAGGACACATCTACTTCTATCTGACATCTAGAAATCGTTTTAAAATCAGTTTGTTTTGTTCTTCTAAACCATTTTCTTAATGGCAATTCTATCCAACAGCAGCCTAAAATGTTGGTGTCAACCATGAATCTTGTTTCAAAATCAACATTGGATTCAAAGGCAAAAAATACATGTGATGCTAAAGGTTGATAAACAATTGTAGTAGTCATTAGTCTTTTTGCTATTGCTATCATTTTTGGTAAGGCTACTGTTATTTTTGCAAAAGTTTTATCTTCATGACCAGTAAATTCAACTAATGATTTGCCTTTAATCAATTCAATCATTAAAACAGCCTCTGATGTCTGACCTGAAATGACATACATTATATTTGTGAATCTGGCAAATAACAAAACAATTGTAACAAAGAAAGTGGAAAAGAAAGGTGAAGAGGAAGAGAAACAGGAAAATAAGGTTTGTCATTCTTAAACTTTTTTTAGACAAAGCGATCAAAAGGTAATAGTAAAAATAAAATCAATAACATAACACAGAATAGTAAAAGTAATATTTATACCAAATACATACATAAAAAATAATGAGATAAGATATATGCAGGGTGGTTCTTAAGTAATTGTACACAGGCATACAGATAAAATATTATAATTTGAACCAACTTGCTTCAATAAAATGTTGATATTATAAGAACTATAGGGTGTTAAAGCAGAAGTTTTAAAAACAATTATACATAGAAATTTGTATCTGAGAGTTTTTGGGTATGAGAAATTATAATTTTGCTTCAATTTCAATGTATGTTCAAGAGGGAGTCACTTAGGGCATTTTTGTGACATAAATGTGCACCAAACATTTTTACTATTTTTACAAGTTTTACCGGCAATCCCAGTTTGCTCAATGCTATGTACATGTTTTATCTGTCACTTGAATTATAAGCTCGTTTGTAGTCAATGAACAATATAATATATGCAATGCCAGATTTTGTTTATAATATTGTTGTTTGTTAGACATTTAATGGTAAATTTTTTACGACCTTTGTGAAATTCTCCTTGATATTTTTCTATGGCTTTGTTTGCATATGTGTTTAATCAGTTCTTTATTACCAGGTAAGTATTATAGACATCACTTCCAGATACCTCTAAAGTTGTAGCAAACACTGATATCTCATTTCCTGTATTGGAAGATCATGGCAGTCCTGCCCACATGTGGTATTTTTTCTTCTTCCCAAATCTTTTTAATAAGTTTTCCTATCCTATATTTTTAGTAGGATTAGTGCCGTATTAACCACATAGTAAGAGTAGCAATTGCTACGGGCCCCGCGCGAAAAGGTGCCCCGCATATTCAAACCCACTCATCTCTAAAAATATAATATACTTTGTATTAAATATAAACTTTGAAATATGTATTGAAAAAAATAATTTGTGTAGTATCATCAGTTTTCGATTGTTAGTTTCCTATCAACATTATTCTAAGTTGCCAGGAAATCTCATATCAGGCTTTTTGTACTTGTCAGAGCCTAACAGTGCCTATAGTAATTTACTACACTATTAATTAACCACAAAATTGTAACCTATAGATAGCAAATAAACGTATTGAGTATCGAATTGTTTTTTTACCATTTTATACTTAAGAACCTATAGCAGATCAAGGGCTCTTGAATTTGCTACGGGCCCCGCGCTTGCTTAATCCGGCACTGAGTAGGATGCCTACTACCTTTAAAATTTCTGCTAAAACACTGATTCCTATAGGACTTTTGTTATTTTTCCAAATTAACATAATCTTCCTGGTTTTGTGGTACTTCAATTAGGATTTAATTTGTGGACCTTGGTATTTGATTTCCCCTTCCCATTTGTGTTTTTGGATATGAGCAATCATACTTTAGCATCCATCCTAATGTATGTTCAAGGGAGATAGACAACTTTGTGACCTAAATGCGCACCAAACTTGTTTTGCAGCTTAAGTTAGTGCTGCTTATGAAAGAATGTTAAAGCCACTTGATTAATTACAGGTACACCTTTTTCATATTAAAATGACATGGTTTCGATATTCCTCCACAATAGTGCTTACTAGAACAGCGAAAAAGTTTGGCCAACATTTATGCCACATATATGGCACACTCTTGAGCGTACATGGAAATAGAAATTATAAATTTTTTTATAAAAAAACTCCCACATTCTTTGAATGCATATTTAAAAACTTTCAAGTTATTGTAAAAAATAAAATTTACAATATTATCTTCAGTACCTTATTTATCTTAAAGTGATTGTAGGCGAAGACAATTGTTCAAACAGCATTCAATATTTTTTCGACCTTGGTTTTAGCCATTTATCAACAAAGGAATGTCACCATCGATGCCCGCCTACATAACTTTAAATAACTACTAATAACATTCTAACATTTAGGTGAATAACCAGGTGATAACCAGTATAGTTGTGAGTAGAATTAGTTTGCACTGTTTCACAATTTGTCGGCGAGATAAAGAAATCTAAGTAGAAGCAGAACCGGTATTAGACTCATAATGTGAATTTTCAAAAAATGATTGCCAATGTGGGGTGAGATTCACTGATGCCTAAAAGATCTCTAGATCTTTCCAATGATCAGATCTCTTTTCTTCAGCTTTGACTATTTCTTCCATATAAGAGTTCCGGCCCCCAAAAGGGTGTTCCAGTCCCCCCCTTGATTGCCAAATGTCGGTAAATATTACAAGAAGTATAATACCCATAATAGTACAAAATTAAGTTAATCACCTATAACAATATATTCCTGTTTGAATGGTCGCCAAAAAGCAATAATTTTGATTATTACCAAAAAATAGTCGCAATCAATGAAAAAGTTTTAACCAAACACAATTTTAATCACAGCAACAGCTAACAGATATTCTTATATTACAAAAATGAACTAAGCCTACCCTGAGAAGTTCACCGCAGGTGCACCGTACGTGTGGACTGTCCGCAGACATACATTTTAGATAGATAAATCGGAAGCTACATTGCACCAATGAGAATCAATTGTTCGGTTGTGGGTAGGTCAAGACTCGAAATGATTTATGGCTTCTTTATATTCTCGGCTTTTTAATCCTCATTGAGACCTTGCCGCATACTGTTATTTTATTTTGAAACAGTGCAAATTAATTCTACTCACAACTATATATACAGCATTTACAAAAACGAATGGACAATTGACAACTGAAATAGTGGTATTCACACAGCTCGAGAGCAGAGTAATTACAGCTGTTAAAAATATCAAAGGTAGTGACGTCTTTAAGGACTTAGTAATCGTTATCGTCTTATAACCATTAATAACCACCATCAACTAAATATATTTAGTATTTACTGGTTATTGATTTTTATTTACCTAAAATAGATTTTAATATCAACACTTTATTGATGATTTCAGCATTGTGTCCAGTCCGGGGAATTATGCTCTTAAAGCTTCTGGATGGATGATATCTACCTTGTACCTTCTGATGAGGTGCAAATACGCCGAAACTGGTCCCCTCTAATTACAAACCAGAATGGTTGGTTATATCTTGCTGATATACCTGGCCAGCTCTTTGAAAAGTGATTTTCAAATTTGTAAGGCGTTATAATAGTACTAAATTATTATCTTTGACATCTATTGATAACACACTTTCCTAAAATTACAACTATTTACAGGAAAATGTAATTAAGTAACGGATTTCAAAGAATAATTATATATACAGGGTGTTTTCAAATGACACTTACAACGTTTGCATGTAGATACCTCTCATAAAACTGAACAAAATGATATAAGGAATGAGGGGTCCAGCTCATTTACTTTTCGAGATACGGGGTGTTGAAGTTATGAAAAATTAAATGTTTTTATTTGATAACTTTAAAATGGATGGATAAATTGATTTGACATTTGGCAGGTTGTTTTAAAATGTAAAAGGGCATATTTTGATGGAAAAACAATTTTCAATTCTTGATCCAGTGGTGTACATTTAGAAAAATGTGTCACCTTTTCCCTCCCATTTTTTACGCCCCTGGCATTTGAAGCAATTTTTATTCAAATTTGTATTCCTCAATGGTTTTCACGTGAAAAACGCATAACCTTTACATATCAAAAGATGTATAGTTTTCAAGATATTTAATGTTTTCTTGAAGTCTTTGCATGTAGATAGATACCTCTCATAAAACTCAACAAAATAATATAAGGAATATGAGAAGTCCAGCTCATTTACTTTTCCAGATACGGGGTGATGTTGAAGTTATGAAAAATTAAATGTTTTTTTTCATTCGATAACTTTCAAATGGATGGTTGGATGGATAAATTCATTTCACATTTGGCAGGTTGCGTTGTTTTAAAATGTTAAAGGGCATATTTTGATGGAAAAATAATTTTGAAATTTTCAATTCTAGATCCAGTGTGAAGTGTACATTTAGAAAAATATATGTCACCTTTTCCCTCCCATTTTTTACGCTTCCACTGGCATTCAAAGTAATTTTTATTCAAATTTATATTCCTCAATGGTTGGTTTCTACGTAAAAAACGCATAACTTTTACATATCCAAACATGTATAGTTTTCAACATATTTAATGTTTCCATCAAGTCTGCAAGATCACTTTTTAATAATTAAATAAAAAAATATTTTTCTTGTATTTTTTTTAATGACTACCAAACTAGTTATGGTTAGAAACGGAGGAGGAACTGATAGCAAGAATCCATGCAGCTACAGAAATTATTTATGGTAATCACCCAGTCTTTCCAAAATATGCGATTTTCAATCAGAAAATGTTGTTATGTTTATGTTTAAATGTAAATGGACAAAATTTTGAAGATCTCTTGTGATTTGTTGGCTGCTTAGTGAAAAATTATGTATATTGTTCAAATTTGTAACTACCTTTCTTATTTTTTATTGTCATCAGTTCTTATGTTAATAAAATCACAAGTTTGGAAAAGTATTTTCAACAATCTTTTCTCAATGTTTTAGATGCATTGCTGTTTCACAGAATAGTTTTTGTTACATATTCTAACCATAACTAGTTTGGTGTCATTAAAAAAAATACAAGAAAAATATTTTTTTTATTTCATTATTAAAAAGTGATCTTGCAGACTTTATGAAAACATTAAATATCTTGAAAACTGTGCATCTTTTGATATGTAAAGGTTATGCGTTTTTCACGTGAAAACCATTGAGGAATACATATTTGAATAAAAATTGCTTCAAATGCCAGTGGCGTAAAAAATGTTAGGGGAAAGGTGACATATTTTTCTAAATGTACACCACTGGATCAAGAATTGGAAATCGTTTTTCCATCAAAATATGCCCTTTTACATTTTAAAACAACCTGCCAAATGTCAAATTAATTTATCCATCCATTTTAAAGTTATCAAATAAAAACATTTAATTTTTCATACCTTCAACACCCCGTATCTCGAAAAGTAAATGAGCTGGACCCCTCATTCCTTATATCATTTTGTTCAGTTTTATGAGAGGTATCTACATGCAAACGTTGTAAGTGTCATTTGAAAACACCCTGTATATTCCAAAACTTCATAAGTTTTGAAAAATAATATTTTTCAAAAACAGTGTTCATTCAACTAAGAAGCAACAACTACTTCCCATGCTATTTGCACCGACGGATATTAAATTACACTTCAAAGTCAAACGAGGTTGGTATATCTACAAGATATCTTAAAACCAACCAGGTATGTGTTATTCTTCCGAGAATCTCTAATCCCAGAATACACTTCAATCACAATCAATACATGTCTTTCAGTAACGGAAATGTAAAGATTGTGACAGTAGCGATTTTTAACTTTAATTGTTTTTTAACAAATACCTACCTTTAATGGAAAGCATAAATCATTTTCTATATTTAGGCATAATCATAAAATGTTTTTAATACTTTTATAAAATACTGTACCCTATTGGTATGTTTATGACAGATATTGGCCAAGTTTCCTCACCCTTTAGCAATGTCATGTGATGAAATACACTAAATTAAGTAAAATGTGGAATTCCACCACTGCATAATAGTCTCTTGTGAAAAATTATCATCAATTTTTGGAACTTATATGTATTAACCAATTTCATTTCTAATTGTACAATTTTTGGCCCACATTAACCTAGCAGAACCATTTGTGAAATTTGAATTTTTGAGTATGCCAAAATTTGTCGCTAATTTATTACTTTCCATATTAAGCTAGCAGAACCTCTTTTTGCCTAATCACTTTTTGAAAAAGCTAATAGTACCATAACTTGTTGCTAATTTATTATCATCATTAAAAATTGGTCACTCATTTTTTTAATCCATAAGTTTATTCATAAAGCTGCCGAATCACTTTGTACTAACAAATATTAGGTACTATAATTCATAGCTAATTTAATTTGTTAGATTTAGGGTAATAAAAGGTACAAAGTGGATTTTTCAACACATACTATGAATTAATTTGACCTGATGATATCCCGCACGTAGATCATGTCACATATTTATGACTTATTAAGTAATTGTAAAGGATACCAGTTTATGAGGTTTATTCACCACAATATGTAAATTCAATAATTTTCTAGAACATGTTTCTCACAAATAGTACTTATGTAAATTTTCAAAATGGTTGATTATAATAAAAACAAATATAAAGAAAAAATATTTAATGAAAATTTAAAATAACATAAAATTTCTGAAATAAACATAACGAAAACAATGAAAACTTAAACAAACAAGCAATGCAACTTGTAACACTAGCACTATATAGTTTTGGTTTCTCAGAACAAATCAGTACATTTGTTATAAAAAACAACGAGGGACCAATTTTTTATTATGATATAAATTAGCAAAAAGTTATGGTAGTATTAGTATTTTTGCCCAAAAGGTTAATATGAAGTGCATCAGCAATGATAATAAAAGAGCAATAAATTAGCGACAAATTATGGTAACATCAGTTTTTTCTAAAAGTTAATAGATAAAAAGTGGTTCTGCTAGCTTAATATCAACCTAGCAGAGCCATGGTCTTTTTTTAAACAATGAGCAAAAAAATTTTAATTATAACTAGCTTATAACTTAGCTACAAATTATGGAATAAGTAATCAAAAATTCAAATTTCCCAAATGGATCTACTAGGTTAATGGAAGTCAATTTTTGGACATTGAAAGTGATGGAATTTTTTACTGTTTCAGAATTGGGCACTTGTAGGGTAACTAGTATTTTATATTGTGTATATTATGTAAACATAATTAGTTATTTTTGACTAAATAAAGAGATATATATATATAAATACTACATATTGGTCTATCAGTAGAATTGACAATGTGTTTTTGAACCAACCAGATGAATTCTAAAATAAATAGATAAGTGAGAGTTAAGATTTGGTATTTTTAAAATAGAATTTTCCATGTGTTGTGTTGCTCAAAACAAATACCCGTCTAACAAATTGTCCTTCTGTGTAATTTTTGAAATAAAATCAAAGAAGTGGAGAAAGGTCCAAGAAAGGCAGACCATAGCAGAGGAGAGATTCAATCAAAGATATGGTTACAATAGAAGAGTTAGGCTGTTAAGAGACATATTTAATGTATGTAATGTAGGATATATTTTTTGCTCAAGTTTCTTGAGGGCATTTTCAATATGGAGACCAAATTTGTAAAATTTATTGAGTAATTGCTTAGTTTAAGATATAATAGAGTACATCCGTAACATAAAACTGGTAAGTACTGGTAGATTTTCAGAAACTCAACTATTGGCCTGTATCAATTTTTTTTAACATTCAAGATAAGATTTAAACCATTTCAAAGGAATAGGTTCTTCAGATATTATAAAATTGTAGTAGACAGTATATAGGTACAGCCTTAACTGAATCACAAAAAACTTTTTGTAAGAAACAAATCTTTATTGTTATGCCACTGCCATTATTCACTATGAATAAAGTGATTAGAAAATGACTATCATGTACATTTACAATAATTGATGTTGTCAACATTTGTGTATTGACAGATATTTTTACTGTTCTAACAAAAATTGTTTTACACTAGCTTTTCACTGAACTACATAAACATTCTGATTGTCATTAGTTACTTAAAAACTATTATACATACCTTTGGTATTCATTGAATCACTCAAAACAGCTTCATTTAGTTTATTTTTGAAGGAAAATAATTCACTTGAAGGAAAATTATCAGGCATATTAACATAAAAATACGGAGAGAAACCGTGAACATGACAACAAACACTATTGCCATTTTGGGTGACTCCAAATAAACGAACAATCGGAACTTTGCCTGTTTGAGGGCCAGGCATACCTGGATATACATGGCCTATGTAATGATCAAGCTCTAGTTCTTGAAATATCAATGTATCACTTTTGTAATTTAAAGGTTGTACAGGTGGCCTAAGGAAATTGTCCGATCTAAAAAATGCGTACTTTACTTCGATTCGATTAGTTATTTAAATAAATGGAACATACTTTAGTTTTTTGAATGTAAGTTGTGGTGAAGCATCCTTCCTTTTACTCATTATTTTGCTGGTTAAAATATACTCTATTCAAGCTTAGTAAAATAAAACAATTGGCGGTAAATAAGAATAACCTGTCGCAGTGTCGCCTGCACAGACCACTTACCCTATAGACAACCCGCGCAGGTTACAAGACCTTGAACGAAAATATAGTTACAATCCTGATCATCGGATGTCGCTAGTAGTCTGAGTAGGCAAATATCATAGCTCACGATTGTAATGCTGGTTGCCATAATCGGGAGTTCCTTTGTTAAACGAATCTAAAGTGATGTCGCTGTTAAGGTGTGGTTCCATTTTATCGTTGTTATTGTCAGTTGTGACTTGTTTTTGTTTTTGCTTACCGTTGTTTGAACTATTTACTTTTTTTTATTATTGCCAGTTGTGTGTGCTACTAGCTACTATAAGTAATAGTGATTATAAAAATAGACAAAATGCCTTCATTAAAAAAGTGTTGCGTTCCTCATTGCGTTGTTCCTAGGAAAAAATTTTTGGTAACAAAATTCCACGCAAAAACGTAATGGAATGCTAAAAAAGGTAATAGATTTTAATTTTTCTTCTTCTTTTTATATACAATGTAGATGGGTTTATTCAGTGATGCCAGCTCCTTGGAAGTTAAATAGCTAGATATGATTTTTTACGAGTGAGAAGCTAGCTCCTAGCTCCAAACGTATATTTGCGACAAACGTCTGAACTGGCAACAGCGCACCAAACTGTCCGTTTATCGTAGTCGCCTTATGGCGCGGCCAGTCTCATATACGGGGGAAAGTTGAAATATAGTCTTAGAATTTGGTTGGAAGGGAACTGAAATAAACCTAATAATGTATATTCTTTAATATTCCACGTTCACAATTCGCTGACAAACGTTACGAGGGTCTAAAAAATAGAATATTAAGGCATTTAAGAAAAAATTAAAATTTTCTTTTTAATACTGCAAAGCCATATATCGATGTACCTCGTTTAAATTCCGCACAGAGGTTAATAATGTAATAATTTTTCATATTCCATATCCAAAACTCACTGACAAACGTTACGAGGGTCGAAAAAATTGAATAATAGGCAATTTTGAAAAAAATTAAAACTTTCTTTCCATCACTGCAAAGCCATATATCGATGTACCTCGTTTAAATTTCGCACAGAGGTTGATAATGTAATAGTCTTTCATATTTCATGTTCAAAATTCGCTGACAAACGTTACGAGGGTCGAAAAAATTGAATATTAAGCCATTTTAAAAAAAATTAAAACTTTCTTTTTAGTACTGCAAAGCCATATATCGATGTACCTCGTTTAAATTTCGCACAGAGGTTGATAATGTAATAATTTTTCATATTCCATATCCAAAACTCGCTGACAAACGTTACGAGGGTCGAAAAAATTGAATATTAAGCCATTTTAAAAAAAATTAAAACTTTCTTTTTAGTACTGCAAAGCCATATATCGATGTACCTCGTTTAAATTTCGCACAGAGGTTGATAATGTAATAATTTTTCATATTCCATATCCAAAACTCGCTGACAAACGTTACGAGGGTCGAAAAAATTGAATATTAAGCCATTTTAAAAAAAATTACAACTTTCTTTTCATCACTGCAAAGCCATATATCGATGTACCTCGTTTAAATTTCGCACAGAGGTTGATAATGTAATAGTCTTTCATATTTCATGTTCAAAATTCGCTGACAAACGTTACGAGGGTCGAAAAAATTGAATATTAAGCCATTTTAAAAAAATGAAATCTTTCTTTTCATCACTGCAAAGCCATATATCGATGTACCTCGTTTAAATTTCGCACAGAGGTTGATAATGTAATAATTTTTCATATTCCATATCCAAAACTCGCTGACAAACGTTACGAGGGTCGAAAAAATTGAATATAAAGGCAATTTTGAAAAAAATTAAAACTTTCTTTTTATTACTGCAAAGCCATAAATCGATGTACCTCGTTTAAATTATGCACAGAGATTAACAATGTAATAGTATTTTATATTCCATATCCAAAACTCGCTGACAAACGTTACGAGGGTCGAAAAAATTGAATATTAAGCCATTTTAAAAAAAATTACAACTTTCTTTTCATCACTGCAAAGCCATATATCGATGTACCCCGTTTAAATTTCGCACAGAGGTTGATAATGTAATAGTCTTTCATATTTCGTGTTCAAAATTCGCTGACAAACGTTACGAGGGTCGAAAAAATTGAATATTAAGCCATTTTAAAAAAAATTACAACTTTCTTTTCATCACTGCAAAGCCATATATCGATGTACCTCGTTTAAATTTCGCACAGAGGTTGATAATGTAATAGTCTTTCATATTTCATGTTCAAGATTCGCTGACAAACGTTACGAGGGTCGAAAAAATTGAATATTAGGGCATTTTAAAAAAAATTCAAACTTTCTTTTTATTACTGCAAAGCCATATATCGATGTACCTCGTTTAAATTTCGCACAGAGGTTGATAATGTAATAATTTTTCATATTCCATATCCAAAACTCGCTGACAAACGTTACGAGGGTCGAAAAAATTGAATATTAAGGCAATTTTGAAAAAAATTAAAACTTTCTTTATATTACTGCAAAGCCATAAATCGATGTACCTCGTTTAAATTATGCACAGAGATTAACAATGTAATAGTATTTTATATTCCATATCCAAAACTCGCTGACAAACGTTACGAGGGTCGAAAAAATTGAATATTAAGCCATTTTAAAAAAAATGAAAACTTTCTTTTTATTACTGCAAAGCCATAAATCAATGTACCTCGTTTAAATTATGCACAGAGATTAACAATGTAATAGTCTTTTATATTCCATATCCAAAACTCGCTGACAAACTTTACGAGGGTCGAAAAAATTGAATATTAGGGCATTTTAAAAAAAATTCAAACTTTCTTTTTATTACTGCAAAGCCATAAATCGATGTACCTCGTTTAAATTATGCACAGAGATTAACAATGTAATAATTTTTCATATTCCATATCCAAAACTCGCTGACAAACGTTACGAGGGTCGAAAAAATTGAATATTAAGGCAATTTTGAAAAAAATTAAAACTTTCTTTTTATTACTGCAAAGCCATATATCGATGTACCTCGTTTAAATTTCGCACAGAGGTTGATAATGTAATAATTTTTCATATTCCATATCCAAAACTCGCTGACAAACGTTACGAGGGTCGAAAAAATTGAATATTAAGCCATTTTAAAAAAAATTACAACTTTCTTTTCATCACTGCAAAGCCATATATCGATGTACCCCGTTTAAATTTCGCACAGAGATTAACAATGTAATAATTTTTCATATTCCATATCCAAAACTCGCTGACAAACGTTACGAGGGTCGAAAAAATTGAATATTAGGGCATTTTAAAAAAAATTCAAACTTTCTTTTTATTACTGCAAAGCCATAAATCGATGTACCTCGTTTAAATTATGCACAGAGATTAACAATGTAATAGTCTTTTATATTCCATATCCAAAACTCGCTGACAAACGTTACGAGGGTCTAAAAAATTGAATATTAGGGCATTTTAAAAAAAATTCAAACTTTCTTTTTATTACTGCAAAGCCATAAATCGATGTACCTCGTTTAAATTATGCACAGAGATTAACAATGTAATAATTTTTCATATTCCATATCCAAAACTCGCTGACAAACGTTACGAGGGTCGAAAAAATTGAATATTAAGCCATTTTAAAAAAAATGAAAACTTTCTTTTTATTACTGCAAAGCCATAAATCAATGTACCTCGTTTAAATTATGCACAGAGATTAACAATGTAATAGTCTTTTATATTCCATATCCAAAACTCGCTGACAAACTTTACGAGGGTCGAAAAAATTGAATATTAGGGCATTTTAAAAAAAATTACAACTTTCTTTTCATCACTGCAAAGCCATATATCGATGTACCTCGTTTAAATTATGCACAGAGATTAACAATGTAATAGTCTTTTATATTCCATATCCAAAACTCGCTGACAAACTTTACGAGGGTCGAAAAAATTGAATATTAGGGCATTTTAAAAAAAATTACAACTTTCTTTTCATCACTGCAAAGCCATATATCGATGTACCTCGTTTAAATTTCGCACAGAGGTTGATAATGTAATAGTCTTTCATATTTCATGTTCAAAATTCGCTGACAAACGTTACGAGGGTCGAAAAAATTGAATATTAAGCCATTTTAAAAAAAATTACAACTTTCTTTTCATCACTGCAAAGCCATATATCGATGTACCCCGTTTAAATTTCGCACAGAGGTTGATAATGTAATAGTCTTTCATATTTCGTGTTCAAAATTCGCTGACAAACGTTACGAGGGTCGAAAAAATTGAATATTAAGCCATTTTAAAAAAAATTACAACTTTCTTTTCATCACTGCAAAGCCATATATCGATGTACCTCGTTTAAATTTCGCACAGAGGTTGATAATGTAATAGTCTTTCATATTTCATGTTCAAGATTCGCTGACAAACGTTACGAGGGTCGAAAAAATTGAATATTAGGGCATTTTAAAAAAAATTCAAACAGTTGAGAGGTGGCAATGATATTTTTAAATTTAATATTTTGATGATCGCGATTCGCCAGACACTTGGAGAAAAAACTCCAGAAGTCTTGACCACCCTGTGGTTTAAGATAAATGCGCCAGTGTCTTCGTATGATATTTGAGAGGTGGCAATGATATTTTTAAATTTAATATTTTGATGATCGCGATTCGCCAGACACTTGGAGAAAAAACTCCAGAAGTCTTGACCACTCTGTGGTTTAAGATAAATGCGCCAGTGTCTTCGTATGACAGTTGAGAGGTGGCAATGATATTTTTAAATTTAATATTTTGATGATCGCGATTCGCCAGACACTTGGAGAAAAAACTCCAGAAGTCTTGACCACCCTGTGGTTTAAGATAAATGCGCCAGTGTCTTCGTATGATATTTGAGAGCCAGACACTTCCGGAGACAAAAGAATTGAATGATAATTTTTCGTTGTGTGAACAAGACTAGTCCTGGTTATCTAAGCCATTACTTTACTACAAAACTAATAATTCATTCCCTTGCATAGTTTATCATTATTTTTTTGTTATTTGCGAATCAAAATTCATGATTTCATTTCTGGTGGATTAGGCCTAATAGGGGGAAACCACGTTAAAAAAAACGCATCGTATCCTCTACCTCCTGGGTGATGTGGAAACGAGGATATTTTGGAACTGGTTTATACCAGGTTTCAATTTTTTCGACCCTCGTAACGTTTGTCAGCGAGTTTTGGATATGGAATATGAAAAATTATTACATTGTTAATCTCTGTGCATAATTTAAACGAGGTACATCGATTTATGGCTTTGCAGTAATATAAAGAAAGTTTTCATTTTTTTTAAAATGGCTTAATATTCAATTTTTTCGACCCTCGTAACGTTTGTCAGCGAATCTTGAACATGAAATATGAAAGACTATTACATTATCAACCTCTGTGCGAAATTTAAACGAGGTACATCGATATATGGCTTTGCAGTGATGAAAAGAAAGTTGTAATTTTTTTTAAAATGGCTTAATATTCAATTTTTTCGACCCTCGTAACGTTTGTCAGCGAGTTTTGGATATGGAATATAAAAGACTATTACATTGTTAATCTCTGTGCATAATTTAAACGAGGTACATCGATTTATGGCTTTGCAGTAATAAAAAGAAAGTTTTCATTTTTTTCAAAATTGCCTTAATATTCAATTTTTTCGACCCTCGTAACGTTTGTCAGCGAGTTTTGGATATGGAATATAAAAGACTATTACATTGTTAATCTCTGTGCATAATTTAAACGAGGTACATCGATTTATGGCTTTGCAGTAATAAAAAGAAAGTTTGAATTTTTTTTAAAATGCCCTAATATTCAATTTTTTCGACCCTCGTAACGTTTGTCAGCGAATTTTGAACATGAAATATGAAAGACTATTACATTATCAACCTCTGTGCGAAATTTAAACGAGGTACATCGATATATGGCTTTGCAGTGATGAAAAGAAAGTTGTAATTTTTTTTAAAATGGCTTAATATTCAATTTTTTCGACCCTCGTAACGTTTGTCAGCGAGTTTTGGATATGGAATATGAAAAATTATAACATTATCAACCTCTGTGCGAAATTTAAACGAGGTACATCGATATATGGCTTTGCAGTACTAAAAAGAAAGTTTTAATTTTTTTTAAAATGGCTTAATATTCAATTTTTTCGACCCTCGTAACGTTTGTCAGCGAATTTTGGATATGGAATATGAAAAATTATTACATTATCAACCTCTGTGCGAAATGTAAACGAGGTACATCGATTTATGGCTTTGCAGTAATAAAAAGAAAGTTTGAATTTTTTTTAAAATGCCCTAATATTCAATTTTTTCAACCCTCGTAACGTTTGTCAGCGAATTTTGAACATGAAATATGAAAGACTATTACATTATCAACCTCTGTGCGAAATTTAAACGAGGTACATCGATATATGGCTTTGCAGTGATGAAAAGAAAGTTTGAATTTTTTTAAAAATGCCTTAATATTCAATTTTTTCGACCCTCGTAACGTTTGTCAGTGAGTTTTGGATATGGAATATGAAAAATTATTACATTATCAACCTCTGTGCAAAATTTAAACGAGGTACATCCTTATATGGCTTTGCAGTACTAAAAAGAAAGTTGTAATTTTTCTTCAAAAATTCATAGTTATATCGATATTATTACGGTATTATTACAGTAGCAAAATAGATTTTTTCTCAATTAATTTGTTTTTTATATTTTTTCATCCAGAGGGTTTGTTCTGACTAATAAAAAACTTTACTCCTACAAATTATCACACTTAAATTGCTTCAATTGCATACTCCCCCCGTAACTGGTGAGTCCGATCGACGGTTGAGCGGTGTTGCCAGATCAATTTCCTTCGCTAGGAGCCAGGAGCTAGCTTCTCGCTGATTGATTTTTTTGTATATAAGTTAATTGTGGTTTGTAGTTTAAATTTCTATGTACTTCTAAGTGTTAAGATACTTTGTTAGATTTGTATTATTGCAACGAATAAATAAAAAAAGAAAATTTGTAATTGTTTTATTTTTTCCGTACTCTCACGTTATTCTTATTGGGTTTGAATTTCGCGCCATCGTTGGATTTGAATTTTCCGCCATTCTTGTTACTTTTGACGAAGAACAACAGATGGATCTTGACGCTCCTAAAATTGTAAGTTGCCTACTAAGCAGGTGCCAGAAGTTACTAGCGACATCCGATGATCAGGATTAGAACTATATAATGGGTACGACGTTCTATAACGGGCGTGGGGTGTCTATAGGGTAAGTGGTCTGTGGTCGCCTGTCGAATCCACAGAACGGTAACCAACAGAGATTATATACGTAACTAACCTAAAATCAGATTCTGCGTTCACCAAAGATTGTGATTACTGTGATCCGATTACGTCAATCACATTAATTTTTTTTCTACCCATATCATGTCTATATCATGTCTATATTGTTATACAATATGTATCATTATATCATACTTCCATAATTGAATTCTATTTTTATTTTATTTACCCGCAGTTTTTTAATCTATATATATTTTTTTCTTTCTTATTATATTCATGTACATGTTTATATTCATCAGAGATAATATATATTCATAGAGAAATAAATGTATTTCTCATAGGCGATTTCGGTACGCTTTGGTTGGTAGGGACTTTGGTTAACCAATTGGTAGGTCCTACGTCACAGGTATGACCACAGAATACACCAAACAACAAGAAGTGAAGGCCGGCGAAAATCCTTTGATGTTCGAGGTACAAAAATATATAACCTTGAACAAGCGTCAACTACCTTATTCATGCACTGAGAAACATAATTACACTCGATTCACACTGAGAAAAAGTGTGTTAGTATGAAGTCTCATTTTATGAAATGTATTTGTAAATATTTTTTTCTTTTGGTAACTATTTCTGCACGCTTCGTTGATAACGTTGACGTGAATTCTGCCAAAAAAGGTTCATAATAAAACACATTTACGTAGGTATCTAGATATATGATTGTAAAAAATACCTAAACGAAATATAATTCTCATAAACAAAGAGACAGCTAATATGAAGAAAACCAAATATTTTAACTTAATAATAAATAGAATATAAGAAATTTAGGTAATATCTTCTTTCTGCATATATTTTGCAAATTCTACACAGGACGTAATGCGAAGCTGTCACTATAGGGAGTTGAAATATGTTTGTTGCTAATTAAGTTGGAGTTTTATTGAAAATTTGAGTATCCCTCTTAACTCGGGATAGAGGTGGCAATCCTAAATCTAATCTAATTTGAAAGTGTCGCCTCATTTCTCAATAAAAACTTGACTTGTATGTATCTATGTGGCGAATCTTGAACCAGTTGCACATGCCTAATTCAACTGAAATTTAGCAATTGTTTTCTCTCAAATATAAACTCATTTTGAGTGAGAAAGTGTTTACAACTGTAAAAAAAGATGTAGAGGGTACTTATAGGAAATAAAGAAGTAAAAGTAAGGAATCCGAAAATATGGAAATAGATTGTCAAGAAAATAAAAGTGAAGGGCCTGTAGACATCCTACATGGACTGTAGAGTTGTTATTTTTTGGATAATTCAATATTTATCCTCTTATCCAAAGAAAAACAAAATGATTGTAAAGGTTAAAGAAAATAAATCTTTTATCCCATTAATATAAAGGTTGTTATTTAAAAAAAAAAACAGTAAATTAAAAAGACTTGTTTCAGCATTTTCTTAAAATTCAAATAATACTGCCAAATATCAGAGCGGACTATTTACAGTGGCCCACAACATACATAAAAAACATACTCATTTTGGATAGAATTGAATAACAGTGCCTTTTATTATCATTTGTATTATAATAGGGATTAAAAGAAGACGACTATTAATTTTTGAATGTTTTATTTTAAATATACCAATTAATTACACACAATAACCCAAGCCACAAAAATAAAAGCAAATAATACACCAGCTAATTAGGCAAACCATTTGCAGAATTAATCAATAACACTCACATCACAAAACCCAACAACTAAACTTCATTCTTACCTACATCAAAGTATAAATGAGATTTTAGGACATTGTATCTAAACAGACTGCACAATGTTTGTCCTGTCTTGTCATTGCTTTGACTTTAACTTTCAGTGCCTAAAACACTTCATTATTTTGAAGGCCAGGTTTTGGTATAAGGCTTCTAGTTAATTTGCAAAGTTCTTTTAGATGGCAAATAAAGAATTTTTATCAAAAAATTGTAAGCCTTGGGCCACAAAAAATTTAGTGTTGCATACTTTTCATATTCACTGGAATATCGTCTGCCAAAACATTTTTTATTTTTAAGCAATACTTGCTCTTTTACAATTTGAGCCAAAGATTTATTCAGAAATTGATCACACATCTCCATAAAATTACCAGGAGTATATTTATTTGGCTTCTTTTGTGTCAATTTGGAGTGTTTCCTTTTTAACTTCCTCACTTTTACTTTTAATTTTCTCCTCCTAGGGCTGTCCTATGTCAAGCATGGTGATGTTTGTGTTGACATCAGAGAAAACTGAAGAATGGAAGCTGTTGCATTGGCTTTTTCAATATCTATTTCCAGTATCTCCCCTAATAATGATGTTCCAGGTGCAGATAATTCCCTTGATATCCAACGATGCTATCTATAAAATTGAAATATTTACCAATGTTAATATGAATCACATTCTACATGCTATAATTTGTATACAGTCCATTGGAACAGCCTGGTAGACTTACATAGACCAATGGAAAAACCCAAAAATAATTCCAGAGGACTATATAAGTCATCCTCGGTATGTTTTTTGGATTGTTCTATAGATTGATGTGTATTTATAAGTTTATGAGCTGTTACCACTGACTTTGTACCAACTATAGTATATTTTAACAATTCATAAAAAGCAGACTTATTACCAGCTGGATAAATTTTCTTTGGTTAATTCTCAATTTCAGGAATGATAAAATGCTTAACAATGTGTGAGTAAATATTGTGGGCTCAACTTGAATAAATAAGAGTTTTCTGACATCACTAATGCTCTTATACTTTTGTTCAAAGTGAAGCTCACATATTCTGAAATTTGTTCAAATATATTCTAAATCTTAATCAACTACATCTTCTAGTTACATGCTGTTAACCATGCTCGAGTCCTAAAATAAAATATAATATGTAGGTAACAAATATGGACTACAAAACATTATACTCATATTAAATTTAATTAATATAGCAACATGTCGGCGATACAACAGTAACAAATTGCAATAAAGATTTTTTACATTAACTAAATTGAAGATACGTACCTGATAATATCATTTGGAAATCTGAACAAATTTATTAGTCCTTTTCCAGTTTTGGAAACACATCTACTTACAATACAACAGCGGTATGAAGACAGCAGCCAGACTTGGCAGCCTAAAGTTCCGACCATGTTATCTGTAGTTCCGACCGCACCCGATCGTTCAGTGGCGTGCGTACTTAAAAAAATGGTGGATGATTATTTATACATGCAAACAAGGAAACATGTAATCTGACTTTACTAATAGTTGGTATATCTTATTTCAATTGTTATTTCTCTGAATCTATCTAGCAAATACTATTTTATTGATGAAGCCGTAACAATATAATATGAAGATCAAAAATAAGAGATGATACGATTGTTTTCGCAAACGACAATAAAGGACAAAATTTGTTCGTAAGTCGGAAGGATAACTTTTGATGTATACCTAAGAAGGTAATTTACGGAAATATTTTCAACTTCAAGGGACTGCAGGGTCGTATTACGCAAAATGGGAAATTTAGAGAATATCAATTTTCATTAATTAAGCAACGACTGCAAGATTAAATATGTTCGGGCAGATTACTATCGATGTATACTAACGTGTTTTAGTAAAATAATTCCTTGCTCAAGGTGATAGCAGGGTCGTATTACGCAATATAGGAAATTTAAACAATGTCATTTTTCATCAATTTCGCAAACGGCTGCCAATATGAAATATGCTCAGGCAGCTCACTTTCGATGTATACTAACGTGTTTTTGTGAAATAATTCCTTGCTCAAGGTGATAGCAGGGTCGTATTACACAAAATAGGAAATTTAAACAATGTCATTTTTCATCAATTTTCCAAACGGCTGCCAATATGAAATATGCACAGGCCTATTTTGCGTAATACGACCCTGCTATCACCTTGATCAAGGAATTATTTTACTAAAACACGTTAATATACATCGAAAGTAAGCTGCCTGAGCACATTTTATATTGGCAGCCGTTTGCGAAATTAATGAAAAATGACATTTTTTAAATTTCCTATTTTGCGTAATACGACCCTGCTATCACCTTGAGCAAAGAACTATTTGACTAAAACACGTTAATATACATCGAAAGTAAGCTGCCTGAGTACATTTTATATTGGCAGCCGTTTGCGAAATTAATGAAAAATGACATTTTTTAAATTTCCTATTTTGCGTAATACGACCCTGCTATCACCTTGAGCAAGTAATTATTTCACTAAAACACGTTAGTATACATCAAAAGTAAGCTGCCTAAGCACATTTCGTATTGGCAGCCGTTTGCGAAATTGATGAAAAATGACATTTTTAAAATTTCCTATTTTGCGTAATACGACCCTGCTATTACCTTGAGCAAGGAATTATTTTACCAAAACACGTTAATATACATCGGAAGTAAGCTGCCTGAGCACATTTTATATTGGCAGCCGTTTGCGAAAATAATGAAAAATGACATTTTTTGAATTTCCTATTTTGCGTAATACGACCCTGCTATTACCTTGAGCAAGGAATTATTTTACCAAAACACGTTAATATACATCGGAAGTAAGCTGCCTGAGCACATTTTATATTGGCAGCCGTTTGCGAAATTAATGAAAAATGACTTTTTTTTAATTTCCTATTTTGCGTAATACGACCCTGCTATCACCTTGAGCAAGGAATGATTTCACTAAAACACGTTAGTATACATCAAAAGTAAGCTGCCTGAGCATATTTCATATTAGCAGCCGTTTGCAAAATTAATGAAAAATTACATTTTTTAAATTTCCTATTTTGCGTAATACGACCCTGCTATCACCCTGAGCAAGGGATTATTTTACTAAAACTGTTAAAGTACCTAAACAGATTTCGTCAATTTACAGACAGTCTTCTGGTTCAATAAAATGATTTAGCATTTATTCTAAATGTACTCCATGTTCATAGATGGCGTCACACCATCTAAGACGATAAATGTGTTCTCTGAACGTAGCTGTAAAAAAAAGGCGCGAAGTAAGTGAGCGTCACTTTTTGTCAGTTTAATGCTTGTAAAACTTTTCTACTTCATTCATTAAAAGTTAATGAAATGCTGTGTGTTTTAATATAATAACTTCAGGTTATGGGCCCAGACCCGTTTTATGCATGAAGATTAAAACCTACGTGACTTAAAAAAAATTAAAATAACTTAAAATCTGTGTGAAACAAAATAAGCGAAACACGTGTGAAGTGGTAAAAAATGGCGTCTTCAGACGATTTATCCTTAATAACCAAATTAACAAATGGTGAGTCATTCGAATTGTGGAAATTCCAAATTACAATTTTATTTAAGGCAAGTAGTCTATTTGAAATTGTTGAGGGTACCAAAAAGTTTGAAGATATGACCAAAGACTCCGATAAAAATGACTGGAAAAAGAAGGATGCCCAGGCACAAAAAGCAATTGTTACGTCAATTGATAAAAAACTAATGATGCATGTTTTGAATTGTGTAAATTCACAAGAAATGTTTACTAAGATATGTGGTATTTTTCAAAGAGACAATGAGCAGCAAAAATGTAGCCTTTTACAAGAGTTTTTTAACTTCAAATATGAAAAAGATACTGATATGAGTTTGCATATTAGTAAAATGGAAAACTTACGTTGCCGATTAAAAACATTAAATCAAACCGTTGATGACGATATGCTAATGTCCAAAATCCTTTGTACGTTGCCTGATAAATTTAAATATTTCTCTACAGCATGGGATTCCACTCCTGTTAGTGAACGTACCCTGACAAATCTTACATCACGTTTAATTGCAGAAGAGGCAAAATTCAACCAGAAAGAAGCAACGGAAGAAGCAGTAGCCTTTAGAGCAGAAGGTAGAAGACAAAAAGGTTTTAATAATAAAAGGTACAGTCAACAAGAAAGAAAATGCTATTCATGTGGAAAACCAGGCCATTATGCTAAAGACTGTCATTCTAAAAACAAGATAATGTGTAGTGTATGCAAGAAGACTAACCATAAACAGGAAAACTGTTTTTTTAGAAAAAAGGAAGGTCAAACATCAAGTAACTATTCTCAGCATTTTGGAGATGATGAAACAAGTGAAAACAAAGTAGCATTGCTGTCACAATGCTTTCCCACTAAATGTGAAGAGTTTGTTGTGGATTCGGGCTGTACTTCTCATATGACCAACAATGCAAACATTATCGATTGCATTGAAAACAGAAAAAGTGACATATTGGTAGCCAAGAAAAACGAGAAAATGCAAGCAGTTGGAAGAGGAAAAGTAGTGGGTGAAAAGTACATATTAAATAATGTACTTTTAGTGCCTGATTTAAGCAGAAATTTACTCTCAGTAAATGCAGTAATTGAGAACGGAGGTGAAGTCCTGTTTAAAGAAAATAAGGTTATAGTCTCAAAAAATAACAAAGAAATTTTAAAAGGCGAAAAAGAAGAAAATGGCTTGTATATAGTAAAGTTGTTTAACACCAACAAGGAAACTGTATTAACTGAGAATAATGCTGACAAATGTTATATAACAGAAACTTTAACGGATTGGCATAAAAAAATGGCACATATAAATTTTGATCAAGTTAGAAAAACATTAAAGACACATGAAATAAAATACCAAGAACAAGAAAATCCACATTGTACTGATTGTCTCCTTGGAAAACAGCATAGATTGCCTTTCCAGTTAAGCAGTTCAAGAGCCAATACTATTTGTGAACTTATGCATGCTGATTTATGTGGTCCTTTCGAAGTAGAATCACTAGGACAGGCAAGATACTTCCTATTAATTAAAGATGATTTTTCAGGCTACAGATTCGTATTTTATTTAAAACAAAAGTCAGAAGTTATAAATTGTTTCCGAAAGTTTATTGAAATGACCAAAAATCAAACAGGCTGCCAAATACAAAGACTTCGAACAGATAACGGCTTGGAATTTGTTAACAAAGACCTGAAAGTATTGTTCGAGAGTAAGGGAATTATACACGAGAAAACTTGCCCATATACTCCAGAACAAAATGGACGTGCTGAAAGAGATATGAGGACTCTGGTTGAAACAATAAGAACAATGCTGCACAGTAAGAACCTGAATAAAGACCTTTGGGCAGAAGCCTTGAATACAGCGGTTTTTGTTCTTAATAAAGTTGGCTGTAACTCTACCAGAAAAGAAACTCCACATAAGCTTTGGATGAAAAAGGACTTTAATATTACATTTTTCAGGGAATTCGGTTCAAAATGTTCTGTACATGTTCCCAAACAAAAAAGGACAAAATTAGACGTAAAAAGTCACTTAGGCCTCTTTGTAGGCTATAGCGATACAGTAAAGGGTTATCGCATATATTTTCCTGATAAAAATGAAGTTGGTATACATAGAGATGTGGTTTTTATTTCCGAAAATGAAAACCAATTCACCAGTACAACAGAAAGTGAACAGATGATAAAATTACAGCTAGAAACAGACAAATATCCACCCGAAGAGCAACCAGAAAATCAGAATCGTACAGACATTGAATCAGAAAATGAAGGGGAAGAAAACTTGAGAAGAAGAACAAATAGAAGAGACATTAGACAACCATTATGGATGAGAGATTATGATGTAAGTTTTTACACAGAAACAGAACAACCAATTACCTATGAAGATGCAATACTAAGTGAAAACTCATCAAAGTGGCAAGAAGCAATAAATCAAGAACTAACAGTGTTAAAAGAAAATAATACGTGGTCGGAAGTGCCGTGGCCTACAGATAAAAAAGTGATTCAAAGTAAGTGGGTACTTAAACAAAAAAGTGATAGTGAGTTTAAAGCGAGATTGGTTGCGCGTGGCTTTCAACAAGATTGTAATTACGAATTGTATGACATCTACGCTCCAGTAGCTAAGCTGACAACCTTTCGCATGTTGCTTGTAGTAGCAAATTTACTTAAGCAGCCTATACACCAGATGGACGTCCGAGGTGCATTTTTGTATAGTGATATAGAGGAAGAGGTATACATGTCGCTTCCAGGTAACAATGTAAATAATAGCAATTTCGTTTGTAAACTTAATAAGTCAATTTATGGCTTAAAAAGCTCGCCAAAGTGTTGGAACAAAAAGTTTGATTCTTTAATGATAGAAAATGATTTTTCAAGATCTCAGAATGATTATTGCTTATATTCAAAGTGTGAACAAAGTAAGCTTTATTTATTAATATATGTAGATGATGTGTTAATTTTAGGTACTGATAAGAATCAGGTAACAACTTTGAAAAATCTATTGAATAAAAATTTTTATATGAAAGATTTAGGGATCATATCTCAATATCTGGGTATACAAATTGAACAAAATTTAGAGCTAGGTTACACAGAGCTTAGTCAAGAGAATTATTTAAAAAATGTTCTAAAAAGGTTTGAAATGCATAACTGTAAAAGTATTAACACTCCTCTTGACAGTAATCTAGATCTAAAAATTTTTCAAACTGAAGAAAACAATGTAGAGTTGCAAAAGCTGTGTCGAAAAATTATTGGCAGTATAATGTATGCCGCTTTGGCTACCAGACCTGATTTATGTGAGAGTATAAGTATTCTAAGTAGATTTCAATCAAAACCAAATGAAAATTTACATAAATCGTTAAAACGGGTACTTAGATATATTCAAGGTACTATTAAGTTAAAATTGCTTTTTAAACCTAGTGGTCACATTTTGACAGGTCATGTTGATTCAGACTGGGGTGGTGATACCATTGACAGAAAATCCACTACTGGTTTTATTTTTAAAATGTTTAATTGTACTATTTCCTGGACCAGTAAAAAACAACAAAATGTATCAATTTCGTCTACTGAGTCCGAATATGTAGCGTTGAGTCTAGCTACTGCAGAGGCTTGTTGGCTACGCAAACTTTTGCTTGATTTTCAATTAGAACTTAATGAACCGACTAAGATATACGAAGATAACAGGGCAGCAATTTGCTTAGCCAATAGTCCTGAAAATAATAAAAGACTTAAACATTTGGATATCAAGTTGAACTTTATAAAAGAAAAAATAGACAAAGGAGTTGTAGAAATTATGTATGTTAAAACCGAAGATCAGATAGCTGACTTATTCACAAAACCTTTGTCTAAAATAAAATTTGAAAAGTTCCGATTAGCTTTAGGTATGGAATTTTAAATATTTGTTTGTACCTAGAGTTAGGTTGTTTGTACCTAGAGTTATGTTGTTTGAACCTAGAGTTAAGTATGCTATATGTTTGCATTTTTCTTGTGAAAGTTTGTATGCTGAAATAATTTTATTGAGGGGAAGTGTTAAAGTACCTAAACAGATTTCGTCAATTTACAGACAGTCTTCTGGTTCAATAAAATGATTTAGCATTTATTCTAAATGTACTCCATGTTCATAGATGGCGTCACACCATCTAAGACGATAAATGTGTTCTCTGAACGTAGCTGTAAAAAAAAGGCGCGAAGTAAGTGAGCGTCACTTTTTGTCAGTTTAATGCTTGTAAAACTTTTCTACTTCATTCATTAAAAGTTAATGAAATGCTGTGTGTTTTAATATAATAACTTCAAAAACACGTTAATATACATCGAAAGTAAGCTGCCTGAGTACATTTTATATTGGCAGCCGTTTGCGAAATTAATGAAAAATGACATTTTTGAAATTTCCTATTTTGCGTAATACGACCCTGCTATCACCTTGAGCAAGGAATTATTTCACTAAAACAAGTTAGTATACATCGAAAGTAAGCTGCCTGAGCACATTTCGTATTGGCAGCCGTTTGCGAAATTGATGAAAAATGACATTTTTAAAATTTCCTATTTTGCGAAATACGACCCAGCTATCACCTTGAGCAAGGAATTATTTCACTAAAACACGTTAATATACATCGAAAGTGAGCTGCCTGAGCATATTTTATATTGGCAGCCGATTTCGGAATTGATGAAAAATGACATTGTTTAAATTTCCTATTTTGTGTAATACGACCCTGCTATCACCTTGAACAAGGAATTATTTCACTAAAACACGTTAGTATACATCGGAAGTAAGCTGCCCGAGCATATTTTACACTGGCAGCCGTTTGCGAAATTGATGAAAAATGACATTGTTTAAATTTTCTATTTTGTGTAATACGACCCTGCTATCACCTTGAGCAAGGAATTTTTCACTAAAACACGTTAGTATACATCGAAAGTAAGCTGCCTGGGCACATTTTATATTGGCAGCCGTTTGCGAAATTGATGAAAAATGACATTTTTAAAATTTCCTATTTTGCGAAATACGACCCAGCTATCACCTTGAGCAAGGAATTATTTCACTAAAACACGTTAGTATACATCGAAAGTAAGCTGCCTGAGCATATTTTATATTGGCAGCCGTTTTCAAAATTAATGAAAAATGACATTTTTAAAATTTCCTATTTTGCGTAATACGACCCTGCTATTACCTTGAGCAAGGAATTATTTTACCAAAACACGTTAATATACATCGGAAGTAAGCTGCCTGAGCACATTTTATATTGGCAGCCGTTTGCGAAATTAATGAAAAATGACATTTTTTGAATTTCCTATTTTGCGTAATACGACCCTGCTATTACCTTGAGCAAGGAATTATTTTACCAAAACACGTTAATATACATCGGAAGTAAGCTGCCTGAGCACATTTTATATTGGCAGCCGTTTGCGAAATTAATGAAAAATGACATTTTTTGAATTTCCTATTTTGCGTAATACGACCCTGCTATCACCTTGAGCAAGGAATGATTTCACTAAAACACGTTAGTATACATCGAAAGTAAGCTGCCTTAGCATATTCCATATTAGCAGCCGTTTGCGAAATTAATGAAAAATGACATTTTTTAAATTTCCTATTTTGCGTAATACGACCCTGCTATCACCCTGAGCAAGGGATTATTTTACTAAAACACGTTAATATACATCGAAAGTAAGCTGCCTGAGTACATTTTATATTGGCAGCCGTTTGCGAAATTAATGAAAAATGCCGTTTTTTAAATTTCCTATTTTGCGTAATACGACCCTGCTATCACCTTGAGCAAGGAATTATTTCACTAAAACAAGTTAGTATACATCGAAAGTAAGCTGCCTGAGCACATTTCGTATTAGCAGCCGTTTGCGAAATTGATGAAAAATGACATTTTTAAAATTTCCTATTTTGCGAAATACGACCCAGCTATCACCTTGAGCAAGGAATTATTTCACTAAAACACGTTAGTATACATCGAAAGTAAGCTGCCTGAGCATATTTTATATTGGCAGCCGTTTTCGAAATTGCTGAAAAATGACATTGTTTAAATTTCCTATTTTGTGTAATACGACCCTGCTATCACCTTGAGCAAGGAATTATTTCACTAAAACACGTTAGTATACATCGGAAGTAAGCTGCCCGAGCATATTTTACACTGGCAGCCGTTTGCGAAATTGATGAAAAATTACATTGTTTAAATTTCCTATTTTGTGTAATACGACCCTGCTATCACCTTGAGCAAGGAATTTTTTCACTAAAACACGTTAGTATACATCGAAAGTAAGCTTCCTGAGCACATTTTATATTGGCAGCCGTTTGCGAAATTAATGAAAAATGACATTTTTTAAATTTCCCATTTTGCGTAATACGACCCTGCTATCACCTTGAACAAGGAATTATTTCACTAAAACACGTTAGTATACATCGAAAGTAAGCTGCCTGAGCACATTTTGTATTGGCAGCCGTTTTCGAAATTGATGAAAAAGGACATTGTTTAAATTTCCTATTTTGCTTAATTCGACCCTGCTATCACCTTAAGCAAGGAATTATTTCACTAAAACACGTTAGTATACATCATAAGTAAGCTGTCCGAGCATATTTTACACTGGCAGCCGTTTGCGAAATTGATGAAAAATGACATTGTTTAAATTTCCTATTTTGTGTAATACGACCCTGCTATCACCTTGAGCAAGGAATTCTTTCACTAAAACACGTTAGTATACATCGAAAGTAAGCTGCCTGAGCACATTTTATATTGGCAGCCGTTTGCGAAATTAATGAAAAATGACATTTTTTAAATTTCCTATTTTGCGTAATACGACCCTGCTATCACCTTGAGCAACGAATTATTTTACTAAAACACGTTAATATACATCGAAAGTAAGCTGCCTGAGTACATTTTATATTGGCAGCCGTTTGCGAAATTAATGAAAAATGACATTTTTTAAATTTCCTATTTTGCGTAATACGACCCTGCTATCACCTTGAGCAAGGAATTATTCCACTAAAACACGTTAGTATACATCGACAGTGAGCTGCCTGAGCATATTTCATATTGGCAGCCGTTTGTGAAATTGATGAAAAATGACATTGTTTAAATTTCCTATTTGGCGTAATACGACCCTGCTATCACCTTGAGCAAGGAATTATTCCACTAAAACACGTTAGTATACATCGAAAGTAAGCTGCCTGGTCATATTCTACACTGGCAACCGTTTGCGAAATTGATGAAAAATTACATTTTTTAAATTTCCTATTTTGCGAAATACGACCCTGCTATCACCTTGAGCAAGGAATTATTCCACTAAAACACGTTAGTATACATCGAAAGTGAGCTGCCTGAGCATATTCTACACTGGCAGCCGTTTGCGAAATTGATGAAAAATGACATTGTTTAAATTTCCTATTTTGCGTAATACGACCCTGCTATCACCTTGAGCAAGGAATCATTTTACTAAAACACGTTAATATACATTGGAAGTGAGCTGCCTGAGCATATTTCATATTGGCAGCCGTTTGCGAAATTAATGAAAAATGACAATTTTTAAATTTCCTATTTTGTGTAATACGACCCTGCTATCACCTTGAGCAAGGAATTCTTTCACTAAAACACGTTAGTATACATCGAAAGTAAGCTGCCTGAGCACATTTTATATTGGCAGCCGTTTGCGAAATTAATGAAAAATGACATTTTTTAAATTTCCTATTTTGCGTAATACGACCCTGCTATCACCTTGAGCAAGGAATTATTTTACTAAAACACGTTAATATACATCGAAAGTAAGCTGCCTGAGTACATTCTATATTGGCAGTCGTTTGAGAAATTAATGAAAAATGACATTTTTTAAATTTCCTATTTTGCGTAATACGACCCTGCTATCACCTTGAGCAAGGAATCATTTTACTAAAACACGTTAATATACATCGAAAGTGAGCTGCCTGAGCATATTTCATATTGGCAGCCGTTTGCGAAATTGATGAAAAATGAAATTTTTTAAATTTCCTATTTTGCGTATTACGACCCTGCTATCACCTTGAGCAAGGAATTATTCCACTAAAACACGTTAGTATACATCGACAGTGAGCTGCCTGAGCATATTTCATATTGGCAGCCGTTTGTGAAATTGATGAAAAATGACATTGTTTAAATTTCCTATTTTGCGTAATACGACCCTGCTATCACCTTGAGCAAGGAATTATTCCACTAAAACACGTTAGTATACATCGAAAGTAAGCTGCCTGAGCATATTCTACACTGGCAGCCGTTTGCGAAATTGATGAAAAATTACATTTTTCAAATTTCCTATTTTGCGAAATACGACCCTGCTATCACCTTGAGCAAGGAATTATTCCACTAAAACACGTTAGTATACATCGAAAGTAAGCTGCCTGAGCATATTCTACACTGGCAGCCGTTTGCGAAATTGATGAAAAATGACATTGTTTAAATTTCCTATTTTGCGTAATACGACCCTGCTATCACCTTGAGCAAGGAATCATTTTACTAAAACACGTTAATATACATTGAAAGTGAGCTGCCTGAGCATATTTCATATTGGCAGCCGTTTGCGAAATTAATGAAAAATGACATTTTTTAAATTTCCTATTTTGTGTAATACGACCCTGCTATCACCTTGAGCAAGGAATTCTTTCACTAAAACACGTTAGTATACATCGAAAGTAAGCTGCCTGAGCACATTTTATATTGGCAGCCGTTTGCGAAATTAATGAAAAATGACATTTTTTAAATTTCCTATTTTGCGTAATACGACCCTGCTATCACCTTGAGCAAGGAATTATTTTACTAAAACACGTTAATATACATCGAAAGTAAGCTGCCTGAGTACATTCTATATTGGCAATCGTTTGAGAAATTAATGAAAAATGACATTTTTTAAATTTCCTATTTTGCGTAATACGACCCTGCTATCACCTTGAGCAAGGAATCATTTTACTAAAACACGTTAATATACATCGAAAGTGAGCTGCCTGATTATATTTCATATTGGCAGCCGTTTGCGAAATTGATGAAAAATGAAATTTTTTAAATTTCCTATTTTGCGTAATACGACCCTGCTATCACCTTGAGCAAGGAATTATTCCACTAAAACACGTTAGTATACATCGACAGTGAGCTGCCTGAGCATATTTCATATTGGCAGCCGTTTGTGAAATTGATGAAAAATTACATTTTTCAAATTTCCTATTTTGCGAAATACGACCCTGCTATCACCTTGAGCAAGGAATTATTCCACTAAAACACGTTAGTATACATCGAAAGTAAGCTGCCTGAGCATATTCTACACTGGCAGCCGTTTGCAAAATTGATGAAAAATTACATTTTTTAAATTTCCTATTTTGCGAAATACGACCCTGCTATCACCTTGAGCAAGGAATTTTTTCACTAAAACACGTTAGTATACATCGAAAGTAAGCTGCCTGGTCATATTCTACACTGGCAACCGTTTGCGAAATTGATGAAAAATGACATTCTTTAAATTTCCTATTTTGCGTAATACGACCCTGCTATCACCTTGAGCAAGGAATCATTTTACTAAAACATGTTAGTATACATCGAAAATAAGCTGCCTGAGCATATTTCATATTGGCAGCCGTTTGCGAAATTGATGAAAAATGACATTGTTTAAATTTCCTATTTTGCGAAATACGACCCTGCTATCACCTTGAGCAAGGAATTTTTTCACTAAAACACGTTAGTATACATCGAAAGTAAGCTGCCTGGTCATATTCTACACTGGCAACCGTTTGCGAAATTGATGAAAAATGACATTCTTTAAATTTCCTATTTTGCGTAATACGACCCTGCTATCACCTTGAGCAAGGAATCATTTTACTAAAACATGTTAGTATACATCGAAAATAAGCTGCCTGAGCATATTTCATATTGGCAGCCGTTTGCGAAATTGATGAAAAATGACATTGTTTAAATTTCCTATTTTGCGTAATACGACCCTGCTATCACCTTGAGCAAGGAATCATTTTACTAAAACACGTTAATATACATCGAAAGTGAGCTGCCTGAGCATATTTCATATTGGCAGCCGTTTGCGAAATTGATGAAAAATGAAATTTTTTAAATTTCCTATTTTGCGTAATACGACCCTGCTATCACCTTGAGCAAGGAATTAGTCCACTAAAACACGTTAGTATACATCGACAGTGAGCTGCCTGAGCATATTTCATATTGGCAGCCGTTTGTGAAATTGATGAAAAATGACATTGTTTAAATTTCCTATTTTGCGTAATACGACCCTGCTATCACCTTGAGCAAGGAATTATTCCACTAAAACACGTTAGTATACGTCGAAAGTAAGCTGCCTGAGCATATTCTACACTGGCAGCCGTTTGCGAAATTGATGAAAAATTGCATTTTTCAAATTTCCTATTTTGCGAATTACGACCCTGCTATCACCTTGAGCAAGGAATTATTCCACTAAAACACGTTAGTATACATCGAAAGTAAGCTGCCTGAGCATATTCTACACTGGCAGCCGTTTGCAAAATTGATGAAAAATTACATTTTTTAAATTTCCTATTTTGCGAAATACGACCCTGCTATCACCTTGAGCAAGGAATTTTTTCACTAAAACACGTTAGTATACATCGGAAGTAAGCTGCCTGGTCATATTCTACACTGGCAACCGTTTGCGAAATTGATGAAAAATTACATTTTTTAAATTTCCTATTTTGCGAAATACGACCCTGCTATCACCTTGAGCAAGGAATTATTTTACTAAAACACGTTAGTATACATCGAAAGTGAGCTGCCTGAGCATATTTCATATTGGTGGATTTATGCAGACACATTTAACAACTATCAATTAGCATTTAACAATTAACATTTATCAAATATCTTCTATAAGTTCCTTGTGGCATTACTTGTTATTTTTTCTTATTTTCTTGGGAATCAAACCACAATAATGTTTTTTTATTTTTTCATTTCAACGTTTCGGTAGCGTTCCAGCTACCGCTGTCAATATTAACTAATAATGAATAAATGAAAAATTTTTGGTCCCTATCTGACACAACGAAAAAAAAAATTCGACAACTAGACAATCAATAATATTTTGAAGTTTAAGACTACAAAACTTTGTTGTCAAATTTTATTAAGGTCCATTCATAGTAGATCACACCTCTGGTAAAATGAGAAATAAAATATTTCATTTCATGACATTCTAACGATATGTAGTCCACTAGAAATGGAATCCAGTGAAGTGCACGTTCCAGGAACGGTTTTTGATTGGGATAGCGAAACTCAATTGTAAAAAATTATTATGTAATTTTCAGCTTGCAGTCCCAGTAAACTTGAGTTGGATGAACCATCCACATCAAGTTTTTTACAATTATCGTCCACCTCAAGTTTCACACAAGTATCATCCACTTCTGGACAGACATAAACAAGTTTTAATTGCAACTGGTAAGATTGTTTAATTCAAATAACTCAGTATTGCATATGCTAGCTTGAATTTTAATTAGTACAACTGATTTCAAAAAGTATATTCTAGGTTGGTTTTTGAAAAAGTGAAGTTTTTAAAATTAAAAAATAAAGTAGATGAGGCTTTTACTTGTTCAATACTTTTGTTAATATTCGTAGAATTCCGTATTCAGGCACTCTTTGCACACTGTTTGTATGTGAACATATTATAATATTCAATTCAGCATCATGAAAGGGTAGTACAGTTTTTGAAGGAAATCGACTACAAATGACAGAATAAAATGTTCACAGCAATACCTTGCTTTTGCGTATATGACTTATTATAAGTTTACTGCCTACAACTTGAATGAGGATGATAACAATAGTCAACTTTTTTTTAGCTCATCGACATAGAGGCAATAGAAAACATTTCGATTCTCTAGATGTTAGAATTTGAAAAAGAAAAGTAAGCCAGTGGAAGGTAACTGCCAAGAAAGCCCAGAAATTGCGTCCAAAGCGGATAATTAGATATTTGGAAAGAAATCTGCAGCACACTAAATTTTTAAAAAATGTCAATTTATTTACATTTCAATTCTTATGCAACAACAAAGAAATCAAAAATTAAAGCCCAGAGGAAGGAGATTTACTTTAGAAGATAAAATGTTTTCACTATCTTGTTACAAAAATAGTGGAAAAGGTTGCAAGGTTTCTTTCTAAAATATTTTCTTTACCCAGCCGCAGCACTTTAAGTAGGTTATTATAAATCGTTTGCCTTTCAGTTGTGGGATAAATGAAAATATTTTTGATCATCTTAAAGGGGTTGTAGATAAAATGGTTGATGTTGATAAATTTTGTACATTAGTGTTTGATGAAATTTCATTGGATACTTGTCTTACATATAATCCAGTAAAGGGCTGTTTGGAGGGTTTGGTAGATTTTGGTAAAGTGGACAGGAGAGCTGCTTTTACTGATCATGCTCTACTTTTTATGGTCTAAGGTGTATGTAGAAGTTGGAAGCAAAAGCAGCCTCCTGTATTGCATATTACTTCTGTGAACATTCTACTAATACATTTGATTTGGTAAAAATTAAAAAAAAATGTTCTATGTGCACCATCAGTTAACTACAATAATATTTTTAAGAGTATATCTACTAAACTTTTTGAAAGATTGCCACACTTGATAAATTCGTATGAAATAAAAAAACACATTTTTCCTACAACCACTATGCAAAATACGCTTTTCTACACAAATTTTCATACGCAAAGCAGACCTTTTCTTAATTCTTTTGATAACCGTTGGAAAAGTAATGCGAAAAGTACACGCTATGGCACTTTTCCGCACTGAAATGTCAAAATGACCTGTCAATTTTTTTTGACAATTCAACCTAATAGTTAATTTCTTATCGATGTACAATTTTTTAATTTAAACCAAAAGTAAGTAAACTATTTATTTCATTATTTATTTTAATTCATTAATTATAAAAACATTAACCTATTAAGCATTATTTTAGAAATTATGAACCAATATCAAAATAATTTATCTTTTGAGTTGTCCAATTCGGACATTGAAAATATTCCTCCAAATGTTATCGAAAAGGCTCGAACTGTAACCGAAAATTTGTTACCTGAGGTTTCGAAAAAGAAAGATCAAAATAGTAGTTTTCTATTTATTTTCATATTTTAAGTTCTTTCTGTTCAAAGTTTATGTAAAATAACTATATAAATTACTGTATTTATTTCATTAATAAATGTGGTTGTAGAAAAAATATTGTGTACAACTTGTACGCAAATCACTTTTCCCACGAGCGCAGAAGTTTGTGGCACGAGCCGTATGCATCACAGAAGTAATATGCAATACAGGAGGCTGCTTTTGCTTCCAACTTCTACATACACCTTAGACCATAAAAAGTAGAGCATGATCAGTAAATGCAGCTCTCCTGTCCACTTTACCAAAATCTACCAAACCCTCCAAACAGCCCTTTACTGGATTATATGTAAGACAAGTATCCAATGAAATTTCATCAAACACTAATGTACAAAATTTATCAACATCAACCATTTTATCTACAACCCCTTTAAGATGATCAAAAATATTTTCATTTATCCCACAACTGAAAGGCAAACGATTTATAATAACCTACTTAAAGTGCTGCGGCTGGGTAAAGAAAATATTTTAGAAAGAAACCTTGCAACCTTTTCCACTATTTTTGTAACAAGATAGTGAAAACATTTTATCTTCTAAAGTAAATCTCCTTCCTCTGGGCTTTAATTTTTGATTTCTTTGTTGTTGCATAAGAATTGAAATGTAAATAAATTGACATTTTTTAAAAATTTAGTGTGCTGCAGATTTCTTTCCAAATATCTAATTATCCGCTTTGGACGCAATTTCTGGGCTTTCTTGGCAGTTACCTTCCACTGGCTTACTTTTCTTTTTCAAATTCTAACATCTAGAGAATCGAAATGTTTTCTATTGCCTCTATGTCGATGAGCTAAAAAAAAGTTGACTATTGTTATCATCCTCATTCAAGTTGTAGGCAGTAAACTTATAATAAGTCATATACGCAAAAGCAAGGTATTGCTGTGAACATTTTATTCTGTCATTTGTAGTCGATTTCCTTCAAAAACTGTACTACCCTTTCATGATGCTGAATTGAATATTATAATATGTTCACATACAAACAGTGTGCAAAGAGTGCCTGAATACGGAATTCTACGAATATTAACAAAAGTATTGAACAAGTAAAAGCCTCATCTACTTTATTTTTTAATTTTAAAAACTTCACTTTTTCAAAAACCAACCTAGAATATACTTTTTGAAATCAGTTGTACTAATTAAAATTCAAGCTAGCATATGCAATACTGAGTTATTTGAATTAAACAATCTTACCAGTTGCAATTAAAACTTGTTTATGTCTGTCCAGAAGTGGATGATACTTGTGTGAAACTTGAGGTGGACGATAATTGTAAAAAACTTGATGTGGATGGTTCATCCAACTCAAGTTTACTGGGACTGCAAGCTGAAAATTACATAATAATTTTTTACAATTGAGTTTCGCTATCCCAATCAAAAACCGTTCCTGGAACGTGCACTTCACTGGATTCCATTTCTAGTGGACTACATATCGTTAGAATGTCATGAAATGAAATATTTTATTTCTCATTTTACCAGAGGTGTGATCTACTATGAATGGACCTTAATAAAATTTGACAACAAAGTTTTGTAGTCTTAAACTTCAAAATATTATTGATTGTCTAGTTGTCGAATTTTTTTTTTCGTTGTGTCAGATAGGGACCAAAAATTTTTCATTTATTCATTTATTAGTTAATATTGACAACGGTAGCTGGAACGCTACCGAAACGTTGAAATGAAAAAATAAAAAAACATTATTGTGGTTTGATTCCCAAGAAAATAAGAAAAAATAACAAGTAATGCCACAAGGAACTTATAGAAGATATTTGATAAATGTTAATTGTTAAATGCTAATTGATAGTTGTTAAATGTGTCTGCATAAATCCACCAATATGAAATATGAAATATGCTCAGGCAGCTCACTTTCAATGTATATTAACGTGTTTTAGTAAAATCATTCCTTGCTCAAGGTGATAGCAGGGTCGTATTACGCAAAATAGGAAATTTAAACAATGTCATTTTTCATCAATTTCGCAAACGGCTGCCAGTGTAGAATATGCTCAGGCAGCTTACTTTCGATGTATACTAACGTGTTTTAGTGGAATAATTCCTTGCTCAAGGTGATAGCAGGGTCGTATTTCGCAAAATAGGAAATTTGAAAAATGTAATTTTTCATCAATTTCGCAAACGGCTGCCAGTGTAGAATATGCTCAGGCAGCTTACTTTCGATGTATACTAACGTGTTTTAGTGGAATAATTCCTTGCTCAAGGTGATAGCAGGGTCGTATTACGCAAAATAGGAAATTTAAACAATGTCATTTTTCATCAATTTCACAAACGGCTGCCAATATGAAATATGCTCAGGCAGCTCACTGTCGATGTATACTAACGTGTTTTAGTGGAATAATTCCTTGCTCAAGGTGATAGCAGGGTCGTATTACGCAAAATAGGAAATTTAAAAAATTTCATTTTTCATCAATTTCGCAAACGGCTGCCAATATGAAATATGCTCAGGCAGCTCACTTTCGATGTATATTAACGTGTTTTAGTAAAATGATTCCTTGCTTAAGGTGATAGCAGGGTCGTATTACGCAAAATAGGAAATTTAAACAATGTCATTTTGCGCTTTGCGCACTAGTTGTACAAACTACTATTTCGTTCAGAGGATTTAGCAGAAATTTCTTTTATTTCTTGTATGGATCTTAAGAATTTGGTAGATACATTTATTAAAATTGTTTTCAATGCTTGTATTTTTAATTATGTGGACACAGTTAATATAATTTTAAAAGGAAAAGACCTTCGCTGTGAAGATTATGATATCATAATGAGTACCTATGGCGTTTGCAAAATATAAAGAAAAGTGTGAACATTAAGTGTACAACTTACATAAATATTGAAAACTACATCTACATGGTTATAGACAATATTAAAATTTTAAAATTAGTGTTTTAAATAAATTACGACTCAAATTTTCAATGTATCTTCTGTTTTAAACAAATTACGTATTAAATTCTCAATGAATTTTCTGTTATAAATAAATTGCATATTAAATTTTCAATGAATTATCTGTTTTCTAATTGTTTTTATATTTATTCCAGTTTATTAAATAAAGTGTGATTTTTAAAAAGCAATTGTACATTGAATGCCCTATAAATACCTGAGTGGAAAAATAAAAACTAGATTAATGCTCATGTCGCCTTTTAATTTTTTTGCCTACGTTCAACTTGTAGTAATTCTGTAGTAGGAAGGTAATCAGTTGTAACTACAAGTTATATTGGTGGAGTTATTGTCTTAACATTACACTGGTTTTATTTAACTATGATAGCAAAATGAAGAGTGTAATGCAAAGATAATAACTCTACTAATATAGCTTTCAGTTACAACTGGTTACCTCATTATTACAGGATTATTACGAATACAACAATTTGAATTTCCCTCGTAAATTTATTTTTGAATATCCCGCGCTATTTTATTTTTGAATGTCCCGCGCTATTTTGTTTCTGAATTTCCCGCGCTATTTCATTTTTGAATCTCCCGCTAAATGACAGGTTTAGCCTGGATCTGAACCTTTAGCGAAATTAACATTAGTATTACTCGGCTCCAAATATAGATGTCACTAGTTTCGATGGCGTGGCCATTTTTTTTCTACACAGTGGCCGATCTACTTGTGTATATTATCTCTGCATCAGACAGCAGTCGCTTTAGACAACGACAGTGTGTTCCGTTGCTTTACGCGGCAATTTAAGTTTGTGAATTATAGTGATTTGGAGGTTATAAATCTTATAAAACGTTTTTAGTGCAATTTCTGTGAGTACAAGTTGTACGTATTTGTTAATAGTAAAATTTTATATATTTGGAAGAAAAGAAACTTGAGGTAACAACTCAATATTGGGAAGCGTTTTTAAATATAGCGGAGTCTCATAAAGAGCTGATAACTAATAAATGTGAAGGGGCTTAGGACGTCAAAATCTCAAACGAACGTGGGAGCTAGTTGCAGATACATTGAATGGACTTGGTTATGGCTCAAAAACTACTGATGAATGGCGCAGAGTAAATATTATTTCTATTGTATAATTTACTTACATAGTTTTAATATGTTACACTTGTACTGCCGAATTTGTTTTACTGGGGCTATGTTATTGTGATTGCGTTGGATAATGCTTGCCGTCTGACGCAGACCAACATACCATGATTCAATATTTTATAGATTTCATGAAGGATAAATCGCAAATTAAAGTCCTAGATTGACAGTTGTTAACATTTTGTGTTATTTCTAGACAGTAACAGATTGGAAATACAAGACAAAAAGTAAATGGGCTAAACTTCATGCAGAGCAGGTGGCAACAGGAGGTGGAGAATACAAAAAAATAGTAATTTCTCAAATTGAAGAGCGATTACTGAATCTAATGGAAAGAAAGGCAATTGTAGGTGATCCAGTAAGGGAACTGGGCATAGAAGAGGTGAGAAAACAAAAATTAAACAGACATCTTTTTTTCTATTTAATTTAAAAAATAAACCTGTTCAATTAAACTTAAATTCCAGGCCCCATCGGTAAATTTTGAATCAAATGCCAATATTATAATCAAATATGTTGATAACGATGACGATTCACATGAAGAATTCAATCAGCAGGATAATCAAATAATGGAAGCGATATTAGATGAAACCAATAGCACATTTTTGTGTGTTAACAGTGGCAAATTATTTACACCAACAACAAGCACTGCATCTACCAATGACAATAAATTTTCGACTACAAAAGTAAAAAAAAAGAACACTTGATCCAACAACTCCAGAAAATATTCCTCCGAAGAGATTGAATGTGAACTCTGGAAATTGGAAACGAACTTCCAGTAATTCAGAAAATGTACCACTTTTATCTTTTAAATCAGGTATTTATAAACATAAGAATAATTAATAAATTAAAAGATCCATAGTCCATTTTATTTTCATGTAAGTTTACTAAACTAATATTTATTTCATATAAAATTTAACATTTTTATTTATTATTTTAGGTAGTAATGAAGTCACGACCGCTAAAAGAACACAAAATGTGGAAAGACAAAAATCGTACTCTTTAAGGTCCAATGAAGACTTGAAGCAGCATCTCCAAAATATGCAGACAAACACATTAGATGTATTAAATGACATTAATAAAAATATAAAGTCTTTATCTGACAATATATGCCGTTTAATAGAGTCATATGAACTGCGTAATTCAATAGCGTCAGATTTTCTTGAACTGACTGAACTTTTATCAATACTCTTATGCCAAATTGTTTTTTAATATTAAGTTAATACAATTATATGCAATATTTTGCTATTTCTAAGTGTAATGTTTTACGGCCTCACTGAAAGTCGAACACTAAGTATTCTTAGAAATAAATGATTTCATTTTCTAATACATGACACTTCCCGCTTGAAAGTCAAGAAACGTTTGACTATCAGTAAAGCATTTAATTATATTTCCTTCTCTTGTTTTTTAATTATACCTACTATTTTTGGTTTCTTATGCCAAAAATCTTCACATTATGTTTCAATATTGTTTTTTTTTAATTGATTAGTGTTAACCTTTTTGTATTCCTATACGCCAAATATCTTCTATTTTTAAGTGCAATATTAGTTTATTTGTTGTGAGTTAATGTTAGTATTTTTGAATTTGTATGCCAAATATTTGTTTATTCCTAAGTGCAGTATATTAGTATTGTTCAGTGTTACACTTTTGTATTTGTTTAATGATGATGCCATAAAAAACTAATGAAAACTAGTTTATTTTATTTCCCAAAATAAAAAAATGCTTATTTAGTTAAAATATCTATTGATCATTTCTTGCCTGCATACCACCGGGGTTTACAATATTATTCACATCATTACCACGATTGCAAATGGGTATGTCTGGAACTGGATTCAATACATTATGACGGCCAGTAATACAAATATTGTGCAAAACTGCACACGCATTATAATGTGCCCAACTTTCTGTGTATCATATCTTAGTTTTCTTTCAGTCATAATGCATCTAAACATACTTTTAAAAACTCTTATGCAGCGTTCAACACAATTTCTTGCTTTTAATTGAGCTTCAGTGTAACGAAACTCAGGGGTCCCTTCGGGTGGATTGATAATTGGTGTCATTAACCAGCACTGTTGTGGATAGCCTGAGTCACCTACTAGCAAACAAAAATACAAAAATACAAAAATACTTTGTCACCTACAAGAATTAACATATGAGGATAATGTTATATAAAACTTCAACATACATATTTCATTAGAAGATTCATTTTTACCTAAGTTATAACATCTTTCCAGTTCTCGTTGTACAGCTGATTGCCTCCAAATAAAACTGTCATGTGTTGCTCCTGCATAAGCTGCATTAATATTTAATATTCTGAGATTATAATCACAAATCTGAAAATTTAACATTAGGTATCATTTTTACAATTTGAATTTATATTATTGAGCCTTACAATCTGAACATTTTTTGAATGATACCCCTTTAGATTTAGATAATTATGTTCCTCATCGGAAGGAGCAATTATGTCTATATGTGAACAGTCAATAGCACCAATTGTGCCAGGAAAATTAGAAGCCTCCATCTCCTTTTCATCTCCCTTTTCTCATTGACTGAACTTGGAAATTTTATCCATTGACGAGCCGTTTCCTCGATAGCTTCACTGATTTCTGGTATTATTTTCGAAACTGTCGGCAGCGAAACAAAAAAATTGTAACTTTGTCCTACTGATTTTTGGTAAGAACCAGTTGCAAAAAAATTAAGCACAGTTAATAGCTTCAACATTATTGGTATTGCCATTATATTGTCACTTTCTCGTAGCCGAGGGGTTATTTGATCACAAACATATCGGACCATGTCTTTATTCAGGCGAAAAAACCCACAAACTGTTCATCTCGTAAATAAAATGGATCAGTATTGTCCCTCATAATTCTCCGCTCTAAATTATGCTGACGAATATGTTCTCTCCTATTTAAATTGTACTCCCCCAAGGAGCTGTGAGACCTGGTCGTTGGTGGGGGAGCCGAGTAGCTGTTCCTCTTCAAGAGGAATACGTGAAACCAAGGACAGCTCAACGGATCTCTGTGGAATGCAGAAATCCGATATCAGGATCTTCAGCGTGGAGAGTGGACTGCTGTCCCGACGAGTTAGTTGATAGCCGGTCGGTTGCCGGAGTCAGCGGGGTCGTCGGAGCAGTAGACTGCTTGCGGAAACCTGCCTGATATAAACCGTATCTAGTGGAAGGTGGTTGATGAGGTATATTCACTAGATGTGGGGGCTTGCCTTAAACAGCTGGCCAAGTGGAAAGAGACCACAATAAAAACCCCCCAAGTCAAGGTGGAACAGCATATGCCGAGGACTGCGTGGTCAAGGGGAAGCTTGATCGCTAATATGCGGACTCTGGATACCTGGGGACATCCAGTTTAAATACCCTTACTCCTGCATGCGGGGCTCTGCAGGAGTGGACCTTATGCTTCCCTAGCTACTCGTGGGATCAACCATGGAAAGAAAAAAGAAAAAGAAACCAAGCGGGCAAGCACCGCAATCGGGCACAAGTCGGAGCAGTGTATCCGAAGTGCCCAAAAATACAGCAGCTTCCTCACACGCGAGCAAACCTCGTGTTGAGGAAGCCAGAGAAAAGCAGGAGAGGAGAAAGGCAGGGGCACCTATACCCTCAACCTCCTCAACTGGCGAAAGTTTCCGGGAAAAACCCTGGATAAAAAATAAGAAGACCCCCCTCATTCCAGCACTGGGTAACCCCGTAGGAAGGGACGATCCACTAAGGCGTGGACTTAGTGGAGCGGGGGTAAGATGGTATCTTCGCTTCCTTGAACAGGGACTTGCACCGGAGAAAGCAAGAAAGAAAGCCACAGAGCGGAAAAAACAAGGAGAGGAGAAAAACATCCCTCCTAAAGGAGGAAAACGTAAGCGGGAAGTGGCGACAGCCCAGTCACCGCAAGTACAGATGAAGAAGAAAAAGGAGGACAGGATAGCCATCCCTTCTTCAGCTGGCAGCTATGCAGCTGCAGCAAAAATAATAAGGATGGCAGTTCTCCCTTATGCGTACCCTGAGACTTCCCTCAGTGCGGACGATCAAACCTTGCTGGAGAACGCAATAATAGAAGAAATGTATGCTGGATGGGAGCATAAGCTCCATTTTAGTGGCATACATTTCAGACCAGGAGTCGTTCTAATCGACTGTGAAACACCACAGACTGCAGAATGGCTCCGGCTGATAGTACCACAGCTGGAAAGCTGGAAGGGAGTAGAACTGACGGTGTGCCAGGGGGACGACATCCCAAAAATGCTCCAATATAATATTGGAAGAAATAGGTAAAGCCGAAGAAAAGAGAAGATCTGACAATTGGAAAGATCTAGTAGGGCTTAGGCAATCAAAGATTCTTCTGGGTGACTACAACCTGTTGAGATCAAATGAATGCATAAGTCAAAGCAAAACTGCACTAAGAGTTTTAACAGGAATCCTAACGGGACATTGTTGCCTGAATGGACACCTTAAAAAGCTCAAAATAGTGGAGGAAGAAGATTGTAGATTTTGTGGAATAGAAGAAGAAACCTCCATCCACATACTTGCGAACTGCACAGTATTTCAGAATCCTAGGGCACAGTACCTGGGAGACTACTGGATAGAAGAGGGACAGTTACCTAAGTTGAGGCCTGCAGATATCCTAAAATTCCTCCGGGAAATAGGACTAAAGGAGCTACTAGTATCTGAGACTCTCCTCAGAAACTAAGTAGAAGTAAGGGGGCACAATAGATCTTTTAGGTCTCAGTGAATGTTACCCCAAAATACATACATACATACATACATATTTAAATTGTATTCATATACTGCATGTAGTACATTAATTGGTAACATCTGAAATTGGAAGTTGAAGTATGAGTACCACAGAATTTCTGTGCGATTACAAAAAGATTGTTTCAACCAATAATAATCTATAAAATATGTACTTACATTGGCAAAGATGATGATGATGGTTTCAGTAATATATAAACAATCCAAAATAATTAATGCTATGTATTAGTAATACAGGTATTTCTTTTTGAATTTCCAATAAATATATTGGCGAAAAATTGTCACATTTAATGTCAATTCAACATAGATAACCTTTAAATACGGACAATTCAACAAAAATCTCGTAACCAACCGTTTATTCTACCAATCTCCTAGTTTCAAAGCGACATACTAAAGGTAGTGCACGAAAATTGCGATAGTCGCCTCACCATTGTAGAATACGACCCAGGTAGCAGAGACACGTGAAGATGACGTGAAAATCTGGTCACAAGGCGACCAGTCTGACGAGTCTGATGACGTCAATATGACATAAAAAAAACCTCCTAATGTCTCGGTTCAATGACGTCTTATGATGTCGTGTAATTGACGTCTTATGTCTTATAATAATGTGTAATTTAAATTATTTTACTGCTTTGAACGCCCTATACTTTTTTATTTTTGCAATTATATTTTGAATGATCAATGAAAAATTTGGGGAAAAATACCAAATATGGCAATATCAAAATAAATAAAAAACATGCATATATTAAAAAAAACTTTATTTACAAACTTACTTTTTATAACACTCCATAGATTGATAGATACATTATATAACCAGAAACAAAACAAAATACTTCGCAGGTATACATAAATATGAACATTGAATTATGCTCATCCAGATACTTGCATGAAATATAAATTCTGTCATATATTTATCCAGCCTTTGACACTCTACACATAATGGAAGTCTACTGTTTTATGTATCACATAAGCAGAAAACACAATTGAAAACATACAACAAATGAACTATACTTAATTCCTAAAACAGATCACAGAAACAGAAGGCGTGAAAAGATAGTCAAAAGAGATAAAAGATGGTCGTCACTCGTCAGGCTGTCATGGGCAGGAATGAACATGGACTGCGCGCGCATGGGCTGGCGTTGTAGCGATTGGTTCACCGCTACTGATATTAGTGCCAATAGAAAGGCCGTTCCCGGGAATTTCAAATATTATATTTGTTAACAACTTTTATGCTGTATTTAATGATCTTGTAAATTATATATTATTCCAAGTAAAATATTGAGTCGTATACCAACTTGGAGACATTTTATTACTTACACTGTATTTCTATACTTACTTTTTTATTGTCACCATTTGAGAGTTTTATTGCCTAAATTAAATTATATCAACCCATTTGTTTATTTCTGATTCCCAATAAAATTTAAACAACATAACTAGCTGGAAAACACGATATTTAGACGTCACTTTTATGACGACAAGTAGATGTCTTTTAGGTAACGTGTTTTTCACGTCGAATTCTCGTCGAATGACGTGTTTGGTCGAGAAATCACCAGTTATTGACGTCATTCCAACGTCACCCTGCTACCTGGGGACAGTTTATAAAATTCTATAGTACACGGAATCTCAGCCCTGGGGCCCAATTCTCGAGTCTGTAGGAGTTTTTTCCTATAGGAAGATGTTCCCATGCTTTCAGGTCCCATAGGAAAACGAAATTTCTCAGAAACGTATTCTTGAACCAAGTGGAATTGTTTTTCCTACAGAATTGAAAGAGTACAGTGTTTCGTTGATAGTTTCATGAGATTGAACGTATAGACCAATGAAATATGAGTAATTCATGTTGGCAATAATCATTTGAAAGAACTCCGTTATCTGACATTAGTTGTCAATTTGAATTTGAATTTTGAGAAGAGAATTAAAAAATGGATAAAAGTATTTTGAAAAAAGGGCAAAGAGGTGGCAACATGAGCCAAGAGCAAAAAAAAGTATTCATTGAGTTGATGGAGGCGGCTGAAGACCTCCGAAAAGGTAAATTTCATCCACTTTTCACCTACAAAGATTCTCAGCGTCAGTGGAAAGAAATAGGAGAGAAGCTGAATGCAATACCCGGGGCAAAGAAAGACTGGATTCACTGGCGAAGGGTAGGTGACAATGATAAAACGTTTTGTAATAGTTCATCAGTCTTGATTTTCGTTAGACTTGGCAAGATATGAAGAAAATCGTTAAGAAAAAAAATACTGATATAAAAAAGCATGTAAAGAGCACAGGCGGAGGGCTACCTAAAAACACTGTGTTGACAAAAGATGAAGAGAATCTTTTAAAAATTTTAGATGCAACAACAGTGGAAGGCGATGCAGAGGTTGAGGAATCCAAAGTCATTTTTGTATGTTCCTATAATATTTTCAATTTTTATCAAAAGCAGTACCATATTTTTTTCAACTCATATTATTATAGATAGGGGAATAACAAAATTATACTGTGAAAACGAATGTGGAGATAACTGAAATAGTTGAAGCTGAAAATCATGAGGAAGCATATATTGGAGGAAATGAGGTCATGGATGTAGAAGTGAATGAACGAAAAAATAAGCCTATGAAAAGGAAGAATAGAAAGCCCGTTGCAACACGCCTAGAATCTTCTATGAAGGCAAATGAAAATTTGAGCAGAATAGCTGCTGGAAAAGTTGAGGTTAAAAAAAATATTATGAGAAAAAAATTGAAATACTGAAGGAGAATGTGGTTATCGGAAAGAGAATTGCAACAACATTAGAAAACATTTCACAGTCCTTACAAAACAAATAGGAATAGACAGACTTACTTTTTAAATTTTGTTAGGTAATAATTGTTTTTCATGTTTATGTTGAGTTAATGTTTGGTATTTTGTGCCCCGAGTATACAATTTTTAAAGTTCTGTGATTTTTTAATTCCATTCCAGATAAATAATAACAAAAATTGCTAAAAATGAAAACTTTATTCGAATAATAACATTCAGGCAAAATAATTTCTAGTTATGTGCCTCTGTATATTTCTTGCCCTCATGAGCTCAGAATATTATTTTCGATGCAAATATTGTGCAACACCACACAGGAATTTATAATTTTCGAACACATATTTGATGTATAATGAAGCTATGCTTCAATAGGCATCGGAATCTCATTTTCAATAACCCATTGCATCTTTCGATAGTGCATCTTGCGTTTTTGAAAGCCTTGTTGAATCGAAATTCAGGTGTATCTGGCAGAGGATCTGGAAGTGGTGTCAGTAACCACGGCCTTAGGGGGTATCCAGAATCACCTATGAGGAAGAAATCTGGATAATCATTACTCAGATTCACTACAGCCTCCTACACTCGAAATCTGCTCCAGATATAACTGTCATGACTGCTTCCTGAATATCTTGCATTTACATTAATTATTCTCATTTTGGCGTCACAAATTAATTGAACATTGATGGAATGATAGTTATTTCTATTAACATATATATGCTCAGGATACAATAAATAATTTTTTGGAGGAGGGTAAATTGCCACATGGGTACAGTCAATGCATCCTATAATGCCTGGAAAAAGGAAGGAATCATAAAACTCTTGACGAATGTGTTGCAGTTCTTCAAGGGTTTGTGGAAACTTAACCCATCGATTGAAAATTTGATGTTCATTCAGAGCGTTTGTTACTTCTTTGATGCACCGACTAGCAGATGATTGACTAACACCAATATATAAGTTCAGTCCAACTGATGTCTGGTAATTTCCACATGCGAAAAAATGCAATGCGATGAGGACCTTTGCTTGTTTGTCCAAAGCTGAACTCCTTGAGGGCGGTTCCAAGAAAGGGTCCAACATTTCCAACAATTCTCTTGTAACTGCTTTGGATAACCAGAACACTTTTATGAATGCACTTTCAGATAAATACTGAAATGGATCTTTTCTAGGGGTAAACCTTCTCCCTGGCCTCCGAGCAAGTACTTCAGCCGCTTCCAGGTTTTGCAAAGCATCCAGCTGAGATAGTTCATCTAAATTCGCCATAATCCCGGAATTCGAAACGAATTTGTAAAATTTAACGGAGTAAAATCTGTGACAGGACTAAAATGTCATCCATGACATTATTCAGTGATATTCCTATGGGAAACCACTGATTCCTATAGTTTTAAGCATGGGAAGAGATTCCTATAGATTGTGTTGGAATATGTTCCAATACTATTTTCGAGAATACACCATCTCAAAATTCCGTTGGAAAATGACGATTTTTCCTATAGGAACAAATTCCTACAGACTCGAGAATTGGGCCCCTGGAGTCAATCCTTTATGTCGTTTCAAGCGATATACATCTGTGTACAGTGCCGGATTAAGTTAATTAAGCTAGTGATGGAGTTTAAAAGTAAACTAGATAAACACATTTTGAACAGTCAAACTACAGGAGTGCTAAAAATTTCACTCGATAAGTTGTATGAACGAGTTATTGTTGCAACGGGTGTGTCTGAATCAAGTATTCGAAGAATTTTCAATGAAAAAAAGGAAATAGATGCTGGTAACAAAGCATCCTTTACGTCGCCAAGAAAAAACTAAAAAGAGAAAGAGTCCTAAAACCGACTTAGACGATGCAGATAAAGGTGTACTACCTACGTAGAATAATTGTGAATACGTTTACTGTTGACAAAATTGTGCCTACAATGCTGAATATTTTAAAAACATTTAAAGAAACAGGATACAGATGAGGAACATCAGATTCTCTTCGGAAAGTAGTGAAATCAATGGGCTTTCGTTGGAGAAAAACAAAAACCAACAAAAAAAATTTGACGGAAAAGCCCGATATTCGTCAATTAAGAGTGTCTTATATAAAAGGAGAATAGTTATACCGATGTTATTCCGAGTTTATTCGTGGAAGAGTTATACTTTTCTTATATTTGGTATAACTATTCCTGACATAAGTTCGGTATAACCTATATATACAAGCTTTTTTATTAGTAACACAGTATGTGTATATACATCCTAATATATGTAAGTATGAAATGCATATACATTAAACAGTAATGTACAGCCATTACTGGATCTTTATATTCTATTTTCTGTATATGCAAGGATATTTTTGATGTGATATGTAGGTATATTCAGTTATAATATCACAAGAGCATAGATAATATTCGATTATTCACCGAGTCACGAGACGTATTTGGCGAAACATCACGAGAGCGCAGCTCGAGTGGTGTTTTGCGAAATACGTCGAGTGAAGAGGTAAATAATCGAAAAATATTGTCTATGCTCGAGTTGGTATTCGTTACGATTATATAACGAATAATCTGGTGTTAAATTTTCAATTTCTTGATCAATTTCACCACTTGAAATGAAACCAAAGCTCTGCATTTTAAAGAATTAACTGACATTTAATTGATCTTGCTCGTTACTATGGAAATGATCACAATATGGCAGGAGGCGAAACACCAAAACGATTATATCACGTCAAGGGGTATATTCACTTATCAATACGTCGTAACTAAGGGAAATTCAAGGATTGTATTGGTTCATTAGAACATGAGTTATATAATCATAACATATACATCTCCAACGCATGCTATGTTGGTATAATACCAAAGTTAAGCAGACTACCATAAATTCTTAAATGCATGATCGTAATTTGTGTGGAATGATTAAAAAACAAAACAAAATTTGTTCGTTCCAAATATTTATTCACATATGATTGTTTTGAAAATTTGTGAAAAATGTTTTTATATTATTTTGAACTACATCAGTCAATATTCAAGTAATTAATTCGATCTACAGTACAACGTTTTATGTATGTTTTTCTGGAACATTATAATAAATGCATTCCAATAAACCCCATCTCATTATAATATATGTCATTTTCACTATTTTAATCTGTTATGCTGGTTTTGTTAATCTTACACACCTATAACGCCTCGTTCCATTTAATCTTATAGAAAAAATCACATTGTTAACTCTAGTTTCCATATTATCAGCAGTAGGCAAAATCTTTTACATAACCTATTAAAAATTCCATTAATTTATATTAGTATATTGGGATGCAGCAAGTTCTGGACGGCCAGTTATTGAAGCTGATGACACAATAATGGTACTAATTTGTGTAAACCGGCACATTAACCTTTATGTGTCTGCAATTGCTCAGTTGTACCAGTTAGCTATTGCAGTGCGACAAAGTTCATTACAATCCCTCCAGCAAGAGCGAAAGCCATGATTATCTCCCCTTATTCTTCATAGAAAACTTATTGTGTTTGGATATTTTTCAAGAAAGGAAGCATTAAATAGAAGAGGTGTAGCGAGAGCACAACATCCAAATAAATGTCGGAAATACTCACCACTAAAGTATCAGATACGAGGACGAGCAAAGAATTTGTCTCGCTGTAGAACCAGAGGATGTCCACAGGGAGGAGTAGCATCCTTATTAATGTGGATCTAGGTTTGACTCTAGACAGTAAACTCCTGTGGAACAAACACGAAAAGGAAATTATATACAAAGGAATCTGGCAGGGAGAAATTGTGGCTGTAAAAAAAAACCTGAGCTGGATGTACACTGCCAATTATCACTTATGGAGCCATTGTGTTGACACGATAGAAAACCTCTCCGAAATTCAAAGACTAGCTTGTATATACATTACAGGAGCAATGAGAACGTACCCGACGGCAGCCATAGAAGTGATTCTCAACCTCACACCACTACATATGGTATTAGAAAGTGTTGCAGAAAGAAAACGATACAGACTAAGTAGAGAGGGAATCATTAAAAAAACTAACTCCTCACTTCTTAGAAATCAGAAAATCTGGGACATGTAACAAGATGGTATGATGAAAAAGCATAACTTTGTAAAGAAATTCGTTACGGAATGAACCAACACGAATGAATGGGATCCAAATACCATTACCAGACTTGGAAAGAGTGCCATCCAATGATAAGCATACGACCCAAAAGCAATAGAAGGAACTGGGATAGGAGTGTACGGGCCAGGAACACCTTGAAAGCTTGGGAAAAACTCCAAGTATCTTTCAAGCGGAAATTCCCGCCACAAGAAAGTGTGTCCAATTCAATATTGACAAATGATATTATCACAGGATTATCATAATGTCGGATAGTCAAGCAGCCATTAAAGTGTTGAGCTCTTGTGTAATCAGTTCCAAAATGCTGTAGGAATGCCCAGGCTAATGAACTAAGCGAGAACAATATAGTCACCTACTGTGGATTGCAGGACACACTGGAATAGAAGGAAATGAAATAGCAGATGAACGGAAACACCCATTTGGAGGCCGGAACCCTTTTGCGGTATCAGCTACAATGTGATATTGGAAGAAATAGGCATAGCAGGAAAAAGAGAAGATCTGACCGTTAGAAAGATCTAGTAGGACTTAGACAATGGAAGATTCTTTTGTGTGACTACAACCTATTGAGATCAAACGGATGCATAAGTAAAAAAAACTGGACTGAGAGGTTCAACAGGGAACCTAACGGGACATTGTCGCCTGAAAAAGCTCAAAATTCTGGAGGAAGAAAAATGTAGATTATGTGGCATGGAAGCAGAAACCTCCATGCACATATTTGCGAATTGCACAGCAATTCAGAATCCTAGGTCACAACACCTATCAGATTACTGGATAGAAGAGGGAGTTAAGGCCTGCAGATATCCTAAAACTCCTCCTGGAAATAGGAGCTACTAGTCTCTGACACTTTCCTCAATAACTAAGTAGAAGTAAGCAGGGGGCACAATAGATCTCTTAGGTCTCAGTGACTGTCACCCCAATATATCCATTGAATTCGGTTTAGTCAATCAGCGAATTAAACCTCCAGTGAACAACTGGCACTTAGACACTTCAAATGAGAACGTCAAAAATAACTGGGATCGGTTTTGTACCAGAATAGACAATATATAATTCGCTAAAATATTTATTAACCGTGAGAAATTTTAATTATTCCAATCCCTTACAATTTTGATGAAGCCTGTTTATCTCCAAAACCACAAATTTTAGTACAGCAGACACTTTTTTGAATACAAGGTGCTTCATAAGATATCTACCTACTTTTTGAGACATAGTTTCCAAGTTATTTTCAAGATATTCTGAGGAGTATAAATGTGTAGCCTTAAAAAATTTTGATCACAAAAATTTTACAGCTTAGCTATTAAGTTGGTCCTCACTCCGATATACTGTCTACATTTCTTCGATAGTCAAATATCGAACTTCATCAAATGATCGGTGTTAATCAGTCCTATATTTCATTTATTGGGAAATTTTGAAAAGTGTGGTCAAAGTCATAATTAATATTCCTCTTCAAAATATTCTCCAACAGCATTTTACTAATTTTTTTGCCACCATTTTCCGCAGATAAATGCAATGGGGTTTTTCCAGCATTATTGGCTATGGAAGTATCATGACCGTGTTTAATGAACAAAGATACTAGCTCCAACGATCGTATCTTTACAGCTAGATGCAAAGCTGTATCACCATTAATATCGGTTAGATTTGGAATTTTGTTTATTAATAATTCTACCATTTCGATTGAATTGTTCTTTACCGCCAGATGTAATGGAGTCTCGTGCTCAGCATTGGTAATATCCTCGATTAATTTTATTTTTAAATTTTCAGCCAAATATTTAACAATTTTTATGCAGCTCTTCTTAACCGCTATATGTAGAGAGGTATCTCCGTTAATATCTTTTGTATTTATAGGACAATTAGCTGCTGTTAATCGTTTTAATTGAGTAAGCGAATTATTTTGCACTGCCAAATGAACAAGAGACCCGTTTTGATTTAAACTTTCGCTATAGTGATCGATTAATAAGTCTGATATTTCACTATTATTATTTGTCATAGCTGTAAACAGTGGAAAAAGTTCGGTATTAGTGCTAATATCTTTTAGAAGTGAAGTTACCATATTTTTAGAATCACACTTTACAGATAACTCGAGCAATCCACTTACGTACTTTTTATTTTTTGGTGATCTCTGGTGTAGTAGTTTCGCTATTTTGAAATTAGATTCCGTTACAGCTATATCTGTGGGAGTTTCACCGAAAAAATTTGTCAAGTCAACATCGTTACCATTATCTAGAAGCAATTTAACTATTTCTGGTCGGTTTTTACGTACAGCCAGATGTAGAGAAGTATCACCCCAATCACTGATTTGATCTTTAATTAATAATACGGTATTGATTAAATTGTTTTCTATAGCTAAATTCAAGATATCGTTTGGAAGGTGGTGCTTATTTTCAATTAAATATTTCAATACATTCCTATCTTCAAAGTTAATTCTACATTTATTGCATGGTTTCAATAATAGCTTTAAAATATTGTTTAATTTATTTTCGGCCAATTTTACGATCTCGATATCTTCGATATCGCGAATTAAATGACCGATTGTTATTTGAACTTTTTTTGAAACTGATGTATTTTCCAAATAGTTATTTATGAATTTTTGAACGTTTCCGCAATAGTTTGAGTTGAGAAAAAAATGTTTGATTAAAAATTTTACGAAAAATAGAGAAAGGTTATCGGTTTTCAGTAAATGGCATACGTGTTTGGCAAAATAAGATTCAGCAAATGTACGATATAAGATTTGTTGTTTTTCGGTGTTAATCAACGGTCCTAATTTGGAAAATACCTCCATATCTAATTTAAAAGTATTGAAAGAACTTTGTCGTATATTCTCATTAATTAATTTAATAAATATTTCGTTTGTTAATGCCAATACCAAAACGCTGCTATCAACAAAATCTAACCTTAATCTTTTCTTATTACGTTCGCTAATAAAAATATCATAAAGTGTATTTTTCTTCTGGTACATAGTGAAATATTCGCATGTTGCGTTAATCGGGATTGTTGATATGTTCATATTTGTCATAAATTTGTTCACATACTTTCCGTACTTTTTGTTTTCTAAATTATAAAATACGTCTTGCTTTGATATCGGTTGTAGAATATAACTGTCTATTTTGGCAATACTTGCAATTTCCTTTGCCAAATATTGCCTACAAGTGATGACGATTTTAATAATATTGTTTTTACTAACCATATCAAGTAAACAATTTAAAGACAGTTTGGGATAAAACAAAAATATTTTGTCAATTTCGTCGATCAACAAAATAACTTTGTTTGGGAGATTGAAAATTATTTTTTCCAATCCGTTCTCAATGAAATATTTTAATTGTTCCAATTGCGGATATCGTGACTCTTTTTTGTTAAATAATTTCAGGAAATCTGAGAAGTTAAATCTTATTACCCAAAAATTTGTTTTCCATAACAACTGTTCTAGTCTACAAAGTACTGTAGTTTTTCCTGTACCAAAATCGCCGAGTAAAAGTATGATTTTTTTGTTGGATTGCGTGGTGATAACTTCGGCTAATTCTTTTTCTGACAACACCCTTTTTCTTCTTCTAAATAATCTTTCAATTTTAAACATTGTACCTTCCGTTTTATGTGAAGAATTTATTATAATTTCTTGAGTACTAAGAATGTTCAATAATGTTGTTTCATCCAAATTTTTTTCAAAAATATCCAAGCTGGATCCTACTAATTTTTTAATAGAAACATTTTTACCGTTAAATACAATTTTTTTCTGTAGAATATATTCCCTAGTGGATGGTGTTAAATTATTAAATAAAATGGTTTCCTCGATTTCATCAAAGTATGATAATTCTTGTTTCAAATTCCAAGTGTCAGTGAAAAAAACAATTATTTTTTCGGTTTCTCTATGATCGTCAACGAATTTTTTCAATTTTACGATATCGTAATTTTTTCCGAACAGGGGGATAACAATTGCTGCGAATTTCATGTCGTTATAAGTAGAAAAAAATGCATTAAATTCAGTTGGTGAATCTTCTGGATTTAAAAATAGCGTATTATATTCATTTATTCCCTTTTCAAGTAATTGCTGTTGGATTTTAAGAAGATGAAGTGGGTAAGTGAATTTGCTGCTTATTTTAACTATCGTATGTTTTAATTTGCTGGTAATAAAAAAATTTATTTTAAGTTGATCCGGAATATGATTCAAATAATTTTGGCTTCTATTCATAACATTTGCGTACGTTAAAACGTTTTTGCAGCTAATATAATTTTCAATTGAAATTTTTGGAAGTTTATTGAAAAGTACATCAAACAGAATGTTTGTCGGTGAAGATGAATCGAAATTGTTAATTTGCGATAATTCAGATAACTTTTCAACTAATTCTTCTTCGTCTATTGAAATTAATCTGAATGCACTTAGGAATTTTCGTATTGATACCTTCGGGATTTCAATACGATTTGATAAAATTGTTGATAACTCATTCACACAATTAGGGTCGAACATATAAAATTTCGCGTGCTTTAAATTATTAAAAAATTCGATTGGTAATGCAGTTTCTGTTATGCATTCGTCGATCTTTATGAAAAATTGGTTTTCAATAAACAAATTAATATCTTCTAAAGCTATACAAGCATTTGTACAAAATAATACATAATCGATTTTTGTATTTATTCTAAATAATCGATTCAAGTATTTATATGGAAGTGAAATATTTTCACGAATAAAATGATCCATTTCGCTAAATTGTTTCAAAAACTTGTAAACGCTAAAATTACCAAACTTGCAATAATTAGGAAAAAATTGCTCGGGTGTTATTTTAATATTTTCCGATGCACACATTGTTTGCAATAAAATCGTTTCTTTGACCGTTCTACATATGATATTTGAACAACACACATTATCGTCGACAGGCCTTATTAATTTGATATTAGTACTATTTAAAGATCCGACTAACACAAATAATTTTAGAATTTTAATTTGATAATCTACCTCAGGACTTTTATTGTATTTCAATGCTTTAGTTCTCTCAACTATATGTGATATTTTTTTTTTGATCTCTTGGAAAGTAAATGGAGTTGAATTATCCAAAGATATACTTCTAGCAAATGGTATTAATAGATCTTTGGACAAACTATAGGTTCGTTCCATCAAATTCCTCAGCTCTTTAGTTAATTCTTGTTCGTGTACCGAAATTATGTGCAGTAAATCATACGGATGTGGAAGTACGCTCTTTGTAGTATCGTTACATAGCTGATAACATTGCTTATTTCGTAAAGATTTTAGTGGAGGAAAAAAATTTATTTCTCTAATTTGGCATAATTCACAAGAACTAAGAAGTTTGTTGAAGTAATCATGTTTTGAGAATGACATATTCAGTGGGCGATTTGTGAAAAACATAACTTTATTAGACGAACGGTCAAGCTTAAGTCGGTCCATGAAATTATTTAAAATTTCGGTAATTTCGTATTCGTCTCCTTTGTTATACGTACTGAAGTATATTGTTATGTTATCAATACGATATATGTAATAATCACTCGACTTTTCTATAGTACCGTTTTCGGTTATATATCTGTACATTAATATTACACTAAGTAGCTTTGCTTCGAAATCCACACTAACTGTCGGTATTTCTGTTAAAATATGTCCAATATTTTCAAATTTAGGATACTCCATAGGCTGTGTTGGAGTATATCCCTTTGTTATCTGTTTCCTCTTGAATATTTCCATGGATCTGTAAAAGAGTATACTTATTTAAAAAGTATTACTTGATATGAGACCAAAAATCACAGATGTCACCATCCGAGATCATCACTTTTCAGGACTACACTCTCTTAGAAAGTATGCGTAAAGTCTGGAAATACCTGAATAATTTGGAAAATATTTTGGGTTTTCACGATTTCTATCCAAAGTAGGCTTTCACACATCCAAATCAAACTGGAAAACTTATGTTCTCCGCGATGTCATAATTTGACTTTATGGTGCTTTAGAGCTAATAGGTTACTTTGGCTCTTGCCTGGTTTTTGTAATTCACCTTAAAAAAATGGAAGATGCAAAAGTAGTAAAGTTGAGGTTAGAAGGAAAGAAGCAGAATTCTCACATTTGCTGTGTTCGTTTTACATCATTTTGTTCAGCTCTGTTGAGATAATTTTCAACCTGAGCGGGTGACTAAAGTGAAAGGACAATCCTAAAAAGTATGCGCAAGTCCACGTGACGTCACGCCCTGATGATAATCAAGCGTTCTTTGCACAACACGTGGTTCTTAATAATCTTTTGATTTAGTGTTTTTTTCGACGATGTTTTAATTGCTTAGGTATTTTAAAAGCTATATTATGACTGTTTTTAATAAAAAGGTTCATAAAATCAGTCTAAAACAACCAAATTTAAAATCTAACCGATTGTTTTTCCTCAAGGCTATTGTCAACTGTCAGTTGGTGGACATGCCTTGTAAGTGGAGGAAAGTGCATCATAAAATTTTAGATTAGCGTATTGTTTATTATTTTCTTTTTTCGTCTTCTAAACTAAGTCCAATATCATAGGATAAGTTTGTTTCATTATCCTTTATAGTGATTGTAATGAAATTATTAGTGTTGACATATAAGTCCTCACACATTCAAAATAAATTTAACAAAGCTTTATTTTTGAGGTTATGATCAACTAAACGGAGCTAGTAATCGGAACCGAGCCCCCTCTAATAGTAGTGCAGCTAGTGGCAAGGGGGAAGCGATAGTTCAGCTCTGTTCAACGCGAGCGCTTAAAAAGAATACGCTGAAGCATTCAAGTGGACAGAACAACTGATTTGCCCGAGCAAATTCCGTAAAAAAAACACAGCAATTATGATCCATTAGAAGGCACTGGCATCAGAAAGTAGTATCTGTGGAGCTAAGGTGAATTCATACAACATCAACTAAAACTAATTCAAGAATAAATTTAAACTAAGAATATTCAGCTTTTTAAGCAATATTACTTGAGAAATTAATAATCCAACTGGTCATGCGTACTCTTTTCAATCATTTGTCAAAACTTGCAACAGTAAATCGAGCTGCCATCCGACGAGATGTATAGCTTCGCGAAAAGCTTCAAAACATTCATAACAGGCAGAGAGGCATGGAAAGAAGGACCTCCAATTAATGCAGAAATGGCCTGCTACACAGATGGCTCAAAAACCGAGGAAGGATTAGGAGCAGGAATATATATAGCCAAGCCAAAGATAAGAGTCTCACTGAGCTTAGGTAAATATGTGACGATATTCCAGGCAGAAGCTGCAGCAATACAACACTGTGCAGAAGAGCTATTAAGGCAAGAGTTTGGGGAAAAGACCATTACTATATACACCGACTGCCAGGCAGCTATAAAAATAATCAGTTCCATGCAGGTAAATTCCAAACTTTTTTGGGACTGCTTAGAGACGCTACAAGAGCTGGGCAGTCATATATAGTCATTGTCCTTAGCCTGGGTATCAGGCCACTCAGGCCGCGAAGGGGCACGTTGTGCTACCTTTGGCACAACCTTTCTGTGGCATAGCTGCAAAAAACAAATAGCAGTACTTGGACAAAAAAGCAGTCTCGATAATTGTTATATACTTTATGATTGTGAGGTAATATAATAATTAAATGATTATTGTGTAGCACTTTATTAGTTGAAATTCATTAATAATAATGACATCGCATGTCATAGTTAAACGTCAGCTCTATGAAAAGGGAAGTAGGCACAAGCCATTCACAACAACAAGGCGCCAGGAAAGAGGCAGACCAAAGAGTTCATCAAGGAACGCTAAAATTCACCGATTATCTACTGAGCCAGAACAGGACAACAATAAGGATCCTGGTTGGGCTCCTGACAGGGCATTGTAGACTTAACAAACACTTGAATAATATTGGATTGGCAGACACAACCATATGCAGAGGTTTTGCCAAAAAGATAATTAAACCTCAGTACACATACTGTGCTACTGCGAAGGCCTGACTAGGCTGAGATTTTCAATGATGAGGGAGGAAAAACCACAAGTATATGGAGGACTTGAGGTTAGCCATTCGAAGTCTGGTAATAAGGACGGGCCTAGACTAACAGGAGGACACACACAATAGGTCTGCAAAGGTCGTAGTGGAGAGGCGCCTAGAAGCACATAAGCCCCATATTTATCTTATCTTAATCGAATTTTCAGATAACTGAAAATAAATATTGAACCTAAACCAATTTGTTGACGAAAAATATTGTCGTAAACTATAAAAATGTTCAAACATGTTATAACAAGCTCATGTCAACAATAGCTTAACATAAATCATCAGAATTTCATGGAAGAAATTAATTTCTTAGTTGAAATTTGCCCATCTTTCTTAGTTTTAATTTAAATCTCGTGCATGAACATTGAACATCTACACTCACCGGCAGAATTAACCGCCCACCCAATGTTTGATTATTTAGTTGGAGATATTTGTTATTTTTTTTTCTTACTTTTTAATGTCTAATTACATCTTGAAAAAGCAAACAGATACCAATCAAATGAAAGTTTTTGTTTAATTTTAGAAAATAAAAGAAAAACAGTTTTTGAAAATTTTGAACCTTTTGAATAAGATGAGCAATACCTGAAATTTATCGACAAAAAAGTATTGTTATTAACAAAATTCACTTTAGTAACGAGTGTTACCCCCTCTTGCCCTGATCTGTTTGGAGCTGGTCTTCGTCACGTCATATCAATTAATGTCAAAAAGTGACGAAAATTTCAGAAATAAATAAAAATAAATGGGTGGGCGGTTAATTCTACCGGTGAGTCTACATTACATTTTATGGTTTAATGTTGTTAGTTTTAGTTTTAAATGGATCTGTTTTAATTTTTGCTTACATGAATCCACCCTTAATTATTTATGATATTATGTAGGTTGGTTGGAGAGAAATTATAATCTTTATCAATTTATCATAGCAGTCCCTATTAACAGCACTGGACAAATACTGATAAAATGTAAGGTTTAACTGGGAATCGCACTATATCAATTTTCACAAATTGTGGTGAAACAGTTCTTGAAAAAGTGATAACTAACATTTATTATTAAACAAATTGTACTTCTTCATCACAGTCAATAATTTTACGTTTTATTCTTTTTACTTTAATTACTCTTTTTTCCAGATTTTATGTTTTCTAAAATATACGTTTCATCTAAAAACGTCTCAACTTCCACAACAACAAATCTCTTACGATTGGAAAATATCGGGATATAAACAATATCATTTCGTTCGAAAATCTTATTAAGAGTCGCTTACGCTAATACAAATATATCGTTTCATACGGAAAATTAGAGCATTCATAATCAATGAATGTAAAAGTACCTACCAACTGTATGCTGATGTGTACATCTACTTTCTAAGGGAATTATGGTTACACCATACACATTATGCTGGTTCGATGTCTGAATGTTATATTTTTATAATTTGTATGTATTTTATGTGTCACAGTGTATTCATAGCCTTTGTCACTCTCCTTGTTCATGTAACCTCTTTAAGTGTGAACAATAAAAAAAACAATACTATTTCCAAAATTTGTATTGTTTAATGGAAATGACCAATTTTTTGGTCGACAAACGAGTGTTAAGTTCGACTATAACATAGTGAAAATCAAATGTTTTTTTTACATCCATGGCAAACGGAAATTTTATCAAATAGGTGAATTAACCCGCTCGAAATATGTTGTGGTATGCTAATGTTATAGAATTTTTACAAATAAATTAATCCCTTTTGAAAATTTTATCGTACGCCCATGATGGGAGAAATTTGTCTAAATAAATTAATTCCATATATTAATTTGAACGCACTTCCATGGTAAATGGGAATTTTCAGAAAAAAATGAACCCTTTTTAAAAATGTTAATATAGGCCTATTATGGGAGGAGATTTGTCCAAATATATTAACACCTTTAACATTTTCTATCGTACTCATGGTAAACGACAATTTTCACAACTCAATTATTCCCTTATACTAACTTTATCTCACTTCCTTGGTAGATAGAAATTTGTGCAAATAAATGTTTCCTTTTTAAAAATCGTAAGGTACTTTCATGGTAAATGGAAATTTCACACCAAAATGAAATTTTGTCATATGCCCATGCTGTGTGTTGCATAACATGGAAAGCCTGACCATGATGCCTGACGATGTCTCGAGTTCAATGTTTTTTCTTGTCCAAAAAAACTGTACAACGCACCTAAAGAAGGTTTCACTTCAAAAAAACAAATTTTTGTTGTCTAAATTGTATTGTTTTGTTTCGACTTCCAATTTTTGATTATCAAATGGATCATCCTGAAGCGGGGGTTTTCCTCCGTCTGATTGAACGGACATCGAATCTTCTATTACTTATGATATACAACTAAGTAGTGAATGTAGTAAAGTGAATGGAGTTGAACAAATACTACCAGGACTATTCTGCAAAACAGCATCCAACCAACTACACTGCTAGATGTTTAAAACAATACTGGAGTAAAGCTTCTTTCAAATAACAAATATTTCCCATATTTTGTTGTTTTTTTGCACATGGATTATGATCATAAGGCCATTTATTTATCGTTTTAAATTCAAATAGGCACTATATTTATTAACCAGTTGTGACTGGTGTTATCACAAAATTTTATCTAGCACTTACGAATTGTAGGAAGAAGAGGTTTATAATCGTGTGACTGACCTGAATTTTTCATCTCTATTAGAGTCCGGAAGCTATAGTTCTTATGCAGCAGAGATGAAAAGTAGGTGAAACAAAGAAACACTGAATATTTATAACATTCCACTTCTTTCTACTATATAAAATTATAAATTTGTGAGATGATTGAAATATCATACATAGTAGACATCGCGAATTGTTTTGGTCTAGATAAATGTCTGGTACTTACGATCGTTTAGCTTGGAATGTTCTGTCTGGAATAGTATATTTTGTAAAAAATTCTGGTCTTATATTTTCTGTTAAAACTATATGAAGCTTCCGACAAAAATCACTCATTGAATCTATTTCAGAATCATAAAATACGTGAAATACTAATAATTTCTCTGGTACGTGAAAACATTTTCTGCATACGAAAATAATGTCCTCCACATCTGAAATACAATTAAACCGGAAATAAGCATTTTTAAATTAATCAAACTCAGAGTTTAGTACTTCAGTTACGTTTCATTTGAAAAAATGGTCCAGTTAATGAAGATTTTGATTATTAAAAAACCTCGTATATATGGGAACTGGCCGTCTGAAAGATAACACTGGTAAAAGTTCACTACAGTTGATGGAGAACATAGCATATAAAACAATTTATTAATAAATGAAATCTGGAATATAAATAAATAATTATGCCGAAAATGACTCAGAAATTTACTACAAAAATGTTGCCAGAAATTTCTCCAATGATTTTATGATAGTTTCTAGAAATCTGTATTACACGGGCAATAAATCTTCCAAAAATTTTCAGAGTAATTTATACGATACGCATGCGCAGATGGGTTATTTTGTTACAGCTGATGTATGCCAGTTGCAGATTAACCTTTAAAACTCCTTGAAAACGTAGCAAACAGGAGGCCATTGTTGTAATTTACAAGAAGAAGAAGAAGTAAACAAACCCACTTTTATTAACGTAATATTATTTATTTTCAATAATAAGATTTATTTTTTTTTAGAAATAGTGAAAAATAATAATTTGTAATATTAGATGTGTAACGTTGTTACTATTTTTCCGATGTCCGGTAGTATATATTTCAATATTTTTTATTTTTTTTAATATTAATATCACCCTCTTTCGTATCTAGTTATTAAAATTGGGGTATTAATAATTATTTGATGTATGTGTATTAGTTTTAAAACATCTGGTATATTGTACCTGTATGATTTACGATACCGTACGCGCAAATCAGTCCGCGCATTTCTTAAGATTTTTAAGTAGGAGACCTACTGAGTGGGGTCGACGGAAAAATAATAAAACTTGGCAGCGAGACTCTCGCGAGAGAAAGATGGGGGAGCTTGCTCTTGTTCTTCTTACTCTTGGCTTTGCCCTGATAATACCAGTGACCGTTACCCGACCGACCGTTTCCGGAGACTGATTTTCGTGCACGAGGTAAGCGAATATTGTAAATAATATCTTCCGTCATAAATTCATTTACGCCTGACTTCTTTTATTTCAACATTATCATTGATAAAATTTAATTTTGCTTATTGCCTGCTTAATTGTAGTAAAAGTTTCTGTGTATTTGTGTACAATTCCGAACTATAATTTATATTGTTGGCTTTAGGGAAAAGAGATATATTTGGGAAATTTCAAGGATTGTCGCTGCCAGAGCAGGTAGATTCTTGAAAGGTTTTCAAAGTATTTCGTGGAAACCCGACTGCCGCCGTTCATCCGACAGGAAAATATTTTCAGGAATCTCAAAGGCTGATCGCTGCCTGAGCAGGTGAATTCTTGAGTGGCTCTGAAAATATTGAAAACAAACCCGACCGAAGGAAACAGTTCATTGTAGTAGATTGAGATATTTGATCAAAGACAACTTGGAACAGTCTCGTACGTGCACGCTGCCTTAGCAGGTGCTAACATTTCGAGGATTTTCCAAGGGTTGAGCGAAATAATCTCACGAGTGTTCGCTGCATAAGCAGGATCACAAGGGAGAGGTTTTCGGACTCTATTGTCTAGCTTTCATTTAAGTGAGTAATTTAGCACCAACGGCTGGGGTAACGTCAATCTAAAAACAGGTTCCGACAACCGTGATAACCTGGAATAATCTTGTACATGTACGCTGCCAAAGCAGGTACAACATTCGGGAGGTTTCCAGGCAAATTGATAAAATTTCCGTTTTAAGTATCGGCAACTAAAGGTTTTTTTTTACTTTCGTTTTGATTAAATCTGTACACAAATATCAAGAAACGCTTAGTTAGACCCGCTAGTACCCTAATAACGCTTTCTTTGTGTATTTATCATTTGACCGCTAGTTAAGATTCACTATTTTCACCTGCATCTAGTCATAACAGTAAGCCTTGCACCTCAGCTTGTACGTATCTTGTAAAACGAATTCAACTAATTTATTGCTTGGTGTTGTGGTTTTTTTTTTTGGTTTTAGTATTAACGTAGTTAATTATTGTAATATAGGTACTATTTAATTTTAATATCCATTTAGTAATTCAAAAATAAAGCTTCGTATTTCCAAAATATATTATTTCAAAGTAGAAATGAAAAACTATAATCTCTCAGCAACTGGTAGTTTCATTTTCCGATAGTGGTGAACAATTAAAGCCTGTTTCCCACTACGTGTTACGTCAAGGTCAAGAACAGCAGACCCCTGGAATTAGTTAACCTCCATCTGTTGCTACCCTGGTAACTCTAGACGCTGCATTCTCAAGAGTTCGGTGGAGTAAACCATCCCAAAAATCTGGCGCCCGAGAAAATCTAGTAGATACTTAACCCGTGGGTGTCATAGTGACGTCCGTAATCATAGGCAAAAGAGGAAGCGCGTCACAGATGCTGCAGAAATTTGTTGTTGGTTATTTTATAAATTTCTTAAGGCAATTAATGAGTGTAATGTCAAACAAACCGATTATGCGGTTCTGCGCTGATTCTAGCGCACATTATCAAATTTTTTCTGGGGAATATTGAACATGTTGAATATTTTAACTTCGGAAATTTTCGGTGGTAATATCCCTAGTGTATTTAATTTTTCCGGAAAGTGGAAAAATCCTTGTCTTCGACTCGGGCTTTTAAAACCACTCTAGCTCATGCTATTTGTTAAAACAGATTACTTAGAAACGAGTGTTCCAATTTTTCCACAGGAAAAATTAGAGGCACGAGGGATATTTGGTAAGATTATTTCCTGAGTTAAAGAAACATTTTATTTTAATACAACATTTTTTTAAATTGAAATAATAAGAACAAACATGTCAAACTTACATGAAATTTTTTCGATTTTTTTTCCGGAAAAACTGCTGACAGCTAAGTTGACAGTTGTTAAGACAAGTTCTTAAATTTACCGATACATCTATCGGTAAATACGGTGTCTACCAAAGCCGTTCTTAAATTTCTTAAACTTACCAATAGATTGTCGATAGAATCATCCCAGCGTTCTTAAATTCACCGATAGTTCTATCGAACATCCATCAGTTCTACCGGGCTTGAGACTCGATAAATCTGGTAGATTTGGAAGGGGAATGCACAATCATCAATCATCCGCAATGACAATTAATAATCTTTATTTATTGAGGTTAGTTATTTTGTTGTGTCAAAAATTTTATACATTATTTTTTTTGTTAATAAAAATGGATTATGAAATAGAATAATCCTATAATGGTGGAATGTTTAAAGTGATGGTGGACCTAAATACGTACGTCATGCTTTTACGAGGTGAAATTTTGTATCAAATTAAAAAATAATACAAAGAATAAAAGTTTATTTGCGTCAATCGCGTCAATACTAATCACAAATCACGTTCTTATAATCGTCTATCGATAAAAAAACTACAGTCCGCAGAAGCAAACATGAGCCCTGGTGGGCGTGTTCATGTCGCTGTAGTTGTATTTTTGTAGTAACAATCGATATTTTAAATCGATAACCAAACATCGATACCATAAGTGTCAACTGTTAAGAGATATGTAAACAAAGTCAAACTTGCTAAAAATGTAACTCTAAATATTAATAAAAACATTTATATTGGACCAAAAATAAAACTACCTCCTCGCATTGACAACACTGATACAGACACTAAAAATGAATAAAATGATGTATGTGGATAAAATCACTCGGTCATATTATTTCGATTATGTTAACAAATTACTAATATACGTTCGTTAACATTAGCTCCTGATTGGCTCGTTGCGATGACCTTATTTTAGTTCGCATATTTTCCGGGGCTCATGTTTGCTTCTGTTAACTGTACATTATACCTGACATTTATCTGACATATCACAGACATCTATCGATAGAGACTATCGGTGGATTTTAAGAACTTCCCTATTTTTCCACTTAAAATTTATATTTGACATACCGTTTCTTATTAGCGGTTGGTCAAAATTAATAGGAAGGAAATAATCGCTAGAATTTTTGGTCGTGTTATTCAGCAAATTTTATTGACGGAAATTTTTCTGGTAAATTTCAGAGTATTTTTCGGCATAATTCTTTGCTGTGTAATACGGATTTTTGGAAGATTTATTGCCCGTGTAATACAGATTTCTAGAAAATGTTATGAAATTTTTGGAGAAATTTCTGGCAAAATTTTCATGGTAAATTTCAGAGTAATTTTCGGCATAAGTCTTTGCTGTGTAATACGGCTCTTACGTGGAAAAAACAAATAATAATATCTGCTATTCAGTTAGACTCCCAGGGGCTGTATTCTTGACTGAGGGAGTAGAGCTTTCCGAGAAAACACATATTTTGCTTGACTGCTCTGTCAGTGCAGTGACAAAGCCAAAAAATCTGTTCTCTCGGGTTTCTTCACTCCCTCAGTCAAGAATACAGCCCCATAGCAGAGGATATAGAGATTTAAAACGAGATTTTATATCAGTTTTTGAAGTTAGGTGATCGTTAAGTAGCTATAAAAAATTATTTTTTCTACGATCGTGCAAAAAGTGACTATTTTTTGTACTATGTACTGTGCAAAATTTTAATTTTTTGCACCAGAACAAAAAGTATCTTACTTTGATGTACTAGTGCAAAAATTACCAAACTAGTGCATAAAAGTAACTTTAAATATTGAAAACCCAATAGAATACACGGGAATTGCTTTCGCAGATCTTCTGCAACTTTATTAGAGGAATCAGGGGGAGATATATTAACATTAAAACGCCATGGAGGGTGGAAATCCTTAACTGTAAGGCTACATCGAAAAGTAATTTTCCACAAAAACAAAAATAGCTTCTCAAATTTTAGAAGGTGAACCAAGTAGCAGTACTGGAAGCTTCACAGTCCGAAAAAGAGCTTTCTTAATTGAAGAACCTGATAAGACATCCACAAGTAGAAATGAAATCAATATTTCAAAAAATCAGTAGAAATTAAGTTTGTCCATCACTAACAAATGTAAATTGGTCTAACTGCGAAATTAAAATCTGAATCAACTCAAAAAAGTAAAATTAGTATCTAATTTTTGTTGTAGCTACCTACTTAGGTATTGCAAAAAACTCTAATAAAATGTGATAAAAAAACATATATTATTTTATTTCGATCGTTTTAAAATGTCGTGTGCAACACTTGAAAAAAGCATATTTGTTGCACTTGTTGACCTCGTCTCGAGCTGCAAACTTCATCGTGCAACAAATATGCATTTTTTGCGCTAGTTACACCAATAACTATTGGCAATGTGGGCGGAGTTGCCAGTTCATGTTTACACTATTCATCTGAGCATGTCATACATGAACATATTGAAATTGTTATTTTTAAATATCAGCATTTATTTCATGAGCTTTTCCTTCCATATGGGATGTTTGGATGCAAAGCGTTGTAGTTTTTGTCACATCTTTATTACTTCTCAAACGGTTTTCACCCGTCCAACGTAAAATATTTCAATAATGTTTAATGCATTTTGCTTATTTAAACTACTTATTATTATTTGTGTCGTTTCAAAAGTTTTTTGTGTCATTATGACCTACATATTGTTTCTGATATGTTCCATTAAATTCTTTTTTAAAACTCTTAGCGAAGTACTGCGTTTTACTAATTTGGGCAATTGATTGTAATTTAAAAAAACCTTTAAAAAATAAAGAATTCTTTGAGTTTGATGTATTTGTTCTTTCTATATAAAAATTATTGTTGTTTCTTGTGGCATAATTATGATTATCCGAGTGAAATGAAATAAATTCATAGGATGGAGCTAAATTATGCAATATTTTATATATGAAAATCATGGTTTGGAAATACAGCCTTTGTAGAATTGATATCCACTGCAAAGATTGTAACATACATCTAATGGGAGTTATTTTACTAGCTCTTAAAATTACCCGCGTAATTACCTCGATTTTGGAGTTTTTGTAATTGGTTTGTTTGATTTAAGTTAAATAGATGAAGAATTGAAGAACAATAATCAAAATGTGGCTGGATAGTTGCTTGGTAGACTGTAATCTTTGTTTGAAGAGATAGATGCTTTGAATTTCTACTAAAAAAATACATTTTTTTGGCTATCTTTTTAGAGATATAATTAAAATGTTCGTCTAATGCCAATAAATGATCTAATTGAAATCCAAGATATATAATAGTCGTCACAATTTCAATTGATTCATTGTTGATTTCCAAAATGATATTATTTAAATTCAGATTTTTATACTTGTACTTAGTAGTTATAATTATAGCCTTGGTCTTTTGTACATTTAATTAAAGTTTATTTTTCATTAAATATTTGTTTACTATGACAAGAGTAGCGTTCATTTTTTCAATTGCATTGACAACACTAGCATCATAGCATGCCAAAACAGTATCATCTGCAAACATATTTATGAAGTCCACATCAAGAAACAGATTAATATCATTTAGATACAAGACAAAGAGTAGCGGCCCCAAAACACTACCCTGAGGAACACCAATAGTAATATCAGTCCCCTCAGAAACAGTATCCCCAATTCCAATTCCTATTTACCAAATAATCCGATATCCATTTATAAACAGCCCCATTAAAACCGTATCTTTTCAATTTATTTAAAAGGATGTTGCGGTCAATTGTTCGAATGCTCTTTTTAGATCCAGAAAAACAGCAACAACATATTTATTACTATCGACTTCCTTTTTAAATTTACATAAAGCTAGTTGAACTGCTGTTTCACATGAGTGTTTTTTCCTAAAACCTGACTGGTTATTTATTAAGATATTATTTTTTTCCACATGTTCTAAAATTTGATTATATACAGTTAATTCTAAAACTTTCTCCAATGGTGGTAAAGTATAAATAGGCCTAGCTTTAATCGTGTTAGTTAGCTTAGGTACTGGCACAACCGTTCTGATTTTTAATGCATCAGGAATTTTCGAAGCTTGTAAAGAAGAATTTATAAAATTTAAAATAACATGGCCAGTTGTTTAGAAAACTTCTTTAAGTAAATGAGAATTAAAAATTTCAAGACTGCTACCCTTCTTGTCTAAAGAGTTAATAATTAATTGAATCGGATAACCAAATATGATTGCTGTATATCAATTTAATGCACACCACTAATAATGTATCAAATGAATACAAAAACTTAAAAAAGTGGATTTGGGCGTCGGACCTTTTGTCATAAGTTGTCCTCGAGCCAACCATTTTCGATGACGGCGGTTATAAATTTGTACAAATGGTATAGTTAGTCACTTCAAAATTTTGAACAAGCGTCCGCGCAATTTATTGGGAAGTCAATATTTATATACTCAATATTCGTATGTAAGAGATCTCAAGCTAATGAAGCAGAGACTTTCTTTATTTACCACTTATGAATTTTATACTTACTTAAACTTTTCGATATTACAAAGAAATTTTCACATAAATCACTTTTCCAAAAAGTAGTAGATAATACTACGATTACTTTTTTACATCTCTTATTAATCAATTCCGACCTGTTTCTGACGTTATTCCATCCATTGCAACTGATATCTCTAAATATGACACATAACTTCAAACCATACTTATTCTCCAAAATTTCTATTATATCAGCGGCGAAGTTGACGTCCACTTTATCAAATAAAACGAATGCATCGTAGATTCCTTGTGACAGCGTCGCTTTTTTGTAACTACATTTTTTGTCGACGCTGGAATTTTGTGCTTCATAATATTCAGCATCTTTTTCTGAAAATGAACAAATAATAAGAATTATTAAGGTCTTAATATTTTATAAAAGATGAAGTTCACAATTTACAGAAATCGTTCACATGTTCTATCAATCAAATATTTACTCTTATTATGGACTGTTCACAGGAGTAATAAATGAGTACCTAATAATATTAATCGAGAGCGCGTCATCTTCTGAATCGAATACTTAAGACAGGAATTAAAAATACTAACCGGCAGGAAATTGAAAATTCACTACACAGTGAATTGTAAGACGGTAAATTATAATACCGAATAGAACATTATTGCTAGGAACCGTCCGTAGCGCAGCGGTCCTGATGGTTTCGCTTTTTCAATATTCACAATATTTAGCATCTCTCAAGCGATGAGATGCATCCCTGGTATAAATTGTGATGTTGAGAAGTTCACTGGAACATGTGAACATCCTGGTCAAATGGGAGCACTCACAACTTGCAGTAAAATTAGGGTGTCACTGGGAGATTGTTTTATTAACACTAACTACATCTTAACATTGATAGTATAAATTAACAAATACTAATACTTGGATAATAACTAATGAATTATTAATACATGATGAATAGAATATTAGAATATCATGTTAGACTATAATTGAATGATCAATAATCAATAATAATTATTTAGTCTCGTTCCCAACTGTATATGTATGTCCTAGGTCACATTGTATAACCTTCTGAACATCACATACTGCTGTAGAACGTGTAAACTTGACCTGATCATGATACAATTTATGTTTACGTAAATAAACCGTATTGTTTTTAATTTGTTATAAATTTCAATGAATTTCTTCTAGCTTGTATGTAATGCCCAAAAAACATCACAGGATATTATGCAAAATAAATTAATTTATCATAGACCTTTAAAATGGGAATTTAATAATTGGAAATGAAGAGATAATCCTAAAGTCGGAAAAAGAGACTTCTCAGATAAAGGTTATAGTGAACAAAGATACAAAACTTCTCGAAAATTCTGAAGGAATCGTCTTCGCAAGACCGAAAGATCTACATTTGGGCATTGTGGAAAGTGAGTAACTACTACTACTACTACTACTACTTAGTCAGGCGAACCTTGACCTAGACAAACTCAAGCCAAGGTTCCGGCACTGAGGCCACTGGCGGGCCCATTGTGCCATTCCTGCCACTTATACATCCATGAGGCCGAGCCCCTCGATGAAGGACTCAATCCTCTTCAGTGGATGCCTGCTTATGTCCCCAGAGGCAAAACATGGACTCCGAAGATTCGCCTGCGTATCACAGCCCAATGTGGACATACGAGGAGAACATGGTCCGACGTTTTGTCAGCCATGCCGCAATCCCTGCATAGGGGGCTTTCTTCTAAACCTAGGTTACAGAGGTGTTTCCTCAGACAGCAGTGCCCTGTTAGGAGTCCTGCTATCTTCTTTAACCTACTCCTTGGTAGTTCTAGAGCAGCTCTAGCATGTCCATCAGTCCATCCCCTCAATAGGAGCTTGGACTGCCTGAGACCCAGTAGAGCCCTCCAGTGAGCAAGGTGCTGGTTTCTCAACCAGTTCCTCGTCTCCTTGTATGTATGTATGTATGTATGTATGTATGTATGCATTTTGGGGTAACATTCACTGAGACCTAAAAGATCTATTGTGCCCCCTTACTTCTACTTAGTTCCTGAGGAAAGTCTCAGAGACTAGTAGCTCCTTTAGTCCTATTTCCCCGAGGAATTTTAGGATATCTGCAGGCTTCAACTTAGGTAACTGTCCCTCTTCTATCCAGTAGTCTCCCAGGTGCTGTGCCCTAGGATTCTGAATTGTTGTGCAGTTCGCAAGTATGTGGATGGAGGATTCTTCTTCCATTTCACAAAACCTCGTCTCCTTACGGATTGTTTGTTTTGTATGAGGTCCAAGGTCGAGCCCGGGCCGCCGTTAAAGAGAGTAGCTGCTCCTTCCACAGCCAGGGCATCCGCATCTTCGTTGCCTTCAAAACCAGAGTGGGCCGGAATCCATTCTCGCCACACTCTGTCCCGCATAGCTAGGTCAGCAAGGCGCTCACGACATTCAGCAGCAAGCCCTGAGTTGATGGTATATCCACTCAGTGCCTTAATTGCCGCCTGACTGTCGGTGTATATGGTTATGCGTCGATCCGTATAGCCTGTGTCTAGGTTTATCTGCGCAGATTCCAAGATAGCGTATACCTCAGCCTGATTTGCAGACACAGCTCCGAAAATTAGCCCAAAATTGCGAATATGGAGAAGATTGATAATGGATAGAATCGTTATTGGAATTAGAGATCGAAAGCTAAAAATGAGATTATAACCAGAAGTGGACCTGTCGTTAGAGAAAACCATTGAAATATGCAAAGCAGCAGAACAAGCAGAAAGCCATATATCTAATGAACACAGCTATGCAATTGGAAGTGAATGAAGTTAAGAATGTACAGAAAACTAGAGGTGAGAAACATGAAACGAAGAAAGACTATCCCAGTGAGGATCGTAGACTGAAAAGTAAGTGTCATAGATGTAATTTGAGCACGAATTTAAAAAATGTCCGGCTTTTGGATGTGTTCGGTAATTGTGACCTTGAGTTTGAAGTGGGAGGTACATCTGAAAAGCTGAATTCTATCGTAGTTAAATTGAATTATAAATCAGTTCCTTTACTATGCAAAGTAAATTAAAATTGATCACTAGAAATTTTGTACATGAGGTAAAAAGTGAAGTTGAAATAATAGATAAATATAAAACTTTGTTTAAAGGGATAGGAAAAATTAAAAATATGCCATATGAGTTTGAATTAAAATCAGATTATAAAACAGTAGTAGTGCCCTGTCGTAAAGTTCCTTTTGCATTCTTGGATAAACTAGAATTAGAAAAAATGAAAAAATATGAAATTGTTGAAGAAGTGACAGAACCTACTGAATTTGTTAATCCTATAACAATTGTTAAAAAAGTAGGAGTAATGAAATACGAATTTGCTTAGAATCAAAAGTGAAATAATTCTTTATTACGTGATCATTACGAACTACCGACCTTTGAAGAAATAACACATGCCATGGCAAATGCTCATTATTTTTCAAGTTTGGATGCAAATAAAGGGATTTGGCAAATAAAACTTTCAGAGAAATCATCATATTTAACTACCCATGGGAAGTTATAGTTTTTAAGACTTCCATTTGGGGTATCTGTTGCACCAGAAGTCTTCCATAGAACTTTTACAAACATTTTTGAAGGGATCCCGGGGGTTAAGATATATATTGATTACCTAATTATCTACGCTAAAACTGGAAATGAGCAAGCATGATGAAATATTAGAAAAATTTTTAGATAGAACTACAGAAATGGGTGTTAAATTTAACAAAAGTGTAAGTGTAAATTTAAAAAGCAAGAAGTTTGTTATGTAGGACACATTTTGTCAAATAAAGGTATTAAAATAGACGACTTGAAGGTAGGTGCAATAAAGCAAATTCCAAGTCCTTCAAATACCAAAGAATTAACCAGATTTTTAGGCATGCTGAGTTATGTTGGTAAGTTCATACAAAATCTATCAAAACCAACAGAGAAACAGAGAAGCATGAAAATGATTTTGAACACTTGTAGAGCATTCTAATGAAAACTCCAGTACTTCAATTGAAAAGAAGGCTTTAATTTTGTCAGTAGACAGTTCAAATAATGGATAAGGTGCAGTGTTATTGCAAGATGGGGCTCCAGTGGCATATGCACCTAAGTCACTAACAACAGCACTATGCACAAATAGAAAAAGAGTGTCTGGCAATTGTTTTTGGATATCAAAGATTTTACCAATATTTATATGGTAAACCTTTTGAAGTGGAAAGTGACCATAAGCCACTGGAGGCTATTTTTTAAAAATCTTCAAATCAATGACATCTAAGATTACAGAGACTAAGGATGAATTTGCAAAACTTTGATTTAAAAGTAAAATATAAGCACAACTGTATTTTGCAGATGCTTTATCAAGAGCGAGTAATGATGATAAAAATTTTACAATAATAGAAGAAGTAGAAGCTCATGTAGATATGATACAATATAGCAATATTAGTCAACAAAAAGTTTAAGATTTTTAAAACAGAAACAGTAATGGATGAAGAGCTGAAAGAATTACAGAAAATAATCATGGATGGCTGGCCTAATGAAAAGAAAAAAGTAAATATTCTTATAAGACCATATTGGAAGATTAGAGATCAACTTAGTGTCGTAAAAGGAATAGTCTGTTTTGGAACCACGTTTGTAATACCAAAATTTATGAGAACTAAGATATTAGATAAAATACATTCCAATCATCTTGGTATAGAGAAAAGCATTTTGAGAGCGAGGCCCTTTATAAACAAAGAAATAACTGACAAAGTGAAAAATTGTTCCACTAGATTAACGTTTCAGAATGCAAACCAAAAAGAAAGTTTAATAGTAAGAGAATCACCTAACAGGCCTTGGCAACACATAGCTGCAGATTTATTTCAATTTAACGAAAATCAATATTCATTGATTGTAGATCTCTTCTCTAAATTCCCTGAAGTGTGTTGCTTAGAAACAAATACAACACATACATTTATTGCACATCATTTCAAATCCGTTCTTGCTAGACATGAAAGACCAGATTTAATATATACAGATAATGGTCCGCAGTTTACCAACAAGAAATTTTAGCAATTTTTAAGAGATTGGAGAGTAACACACCAAACGATTTCACCTAGATATCCACAATCTAACGGATTAATTGAAATGCACGTACAAACAGTAAAAAAGACATTAAAGAAAGCACTAAAAGATAACAAGGACATGTATCTATCATTATTAGAATTGCGTAGTACCCCTATCAGCCGAGATATCCCGTCTCCGGCAGAACTTCTATTTGGTTGTAAGTTAAATAGCATTTTGCCAAGTATCGAGAAAACTCTTTTACCTCGTTATAAAACCACTGATGTTACCAAAATCATTAGGAATGAAAAAACTAAACAAAAGACAAAGTACGACAAAACAGCTTTGGACTTACCACCACTGCAACCTGGTGATAAAATAATTATTCAGAATTCTGATAAATGTCAACCTGGTACAGTATTAGAATTAGATTCAAATTGACCTAAGTCCTATTTTGTTAAACGCAATGATAATGAAAATAGTTTATAAGGAATCGGAGATTCTTGAGGAAATTTGATGTAGATAATTTCGAAAATGAAACTTTATTGAATAAAATACTAGACATCTATTTAATTTATGATTGTCCAAATAAAGAATTGAAAGTGCCTCAGGAACCCTCCATTGAGAAAAGAAAGGAGGATGAGAGTAAAGACTGCCCCACAGAGGCACAAACTAATTTTGATGTTTTGTTAACGGGTAGAGCCCGAAGAAGGTGCGACCGCCCTCTTATTTAAAGGATTATGTTAGATCTTAAGATAAGGTTCTTTTTAATGTTAGGTAATTATGTATTCAACTTCTGCCATGGAAAGAAATGATATTATGTTATAAGTACGTTAAGGTAGGTACTTCTAGACACAACTTACGTATGTCAGTAGTAACGTGACAGAAGAAACTAACGACTATTTTTTTAGTACGAATTTCTTAATTAATAAAACGTTCTTTATAAAATATCAAAGTATTTAATACCAACGATACAGTACCACCTTTACAAGAGATATGCTATACCACAAATTATTTTCATAAAATGTTGGTGTGAATATTAACACTGGAATTTCACATGTAGACAATGGCAGTAAGTACCTACACATAATGCATACTCAGAGGGAGTCATTCTAAAAACTTGTTCACGCAGCTATAGATAAGGTTCTAGAAAAGTAACTCAACTTTTTGCCAAAGAGATACTACAGATAGAAGCATCAAGCCAGCTCGAAACCCGTCAGCATGTATGAGAGAGATAGAAAGTCAGAGATTCAAGCTGTATTTCTTTAATGGCGTGTATACTGTAGATAGAAAGAAAGACAGAAACACCTCTGATCGTCTGCCTCTTTCTCTTTTACCGGACATTCCCACTTTCACGGTGGCCTATGGCTCGTTACCTCTATCTGTAGTATCTCTATGCTTTTTGCTTGTTCCGTTTTAAAATTGATTGAAAAACCAAATAGGAAACATTATCAAAACCGCGATATATAAATTGTTACAATTTTTACTTAAATCACGATTATGGTTAAGATAACCTATATAAAAATTGAATTGAAAGGTTTGTTAAAAAAGAGAAAAAGAACAATCTCTAAATATTGTACATAGGTCCAAAGAGAAATATTTCAGGTAATTAAAGTAGAACACTGTATGAAAATTTATAAAATAACAAAAACACAAAGAGAACGACATAAGTAAAGATAAATAAATACACTTTGGCGGCAAATATGAACGTTATTTTAAGCTTTCGTGAATTCTCATAATTTTTGTTTCTTCATTCCGTTTTTCAAATAATAAATAAATCGTGATTTTTCACTTTTAAGCAGAAGAATGAAAACATATTTACGTTTTCTGACTACTAAAAACACTATAAATATACGCTATATTGTTAATTGTGTTGCATAAAAGCAAGACGAATAACCAAAAGTATTGTATGTTGCATAAAAGCGTGACGATGACGAAATATCCTGAAGAAATTTTCGGGGGTAATACCACAAGAGCTCAGATTTAGCCGGATTTTTTAGTGATTGTTTTCGAATACTTACTTTCATTGTCCATTAAACAAGAGCTGGGAAATTTTCAATAAAAAAAATTGGACTCCCGGATCTCTATCTCTATTATCCATTATTTTAATTTCAACGCCGAAAACATGACGTCATAGAACTTTGAAAAATGTCAATACTTTGTTTATAATAAGTAGTATAAGTGAGCAAAAAATGACAAAAATCAATCTCACTTACTGTTAATTTGAAAAAATTATTATAGGCAAAGTATTGAAATTTTCTAATCTTTTATCACGTGATTTTGTTAAGTATGTATATAGGAAAGCATCCACGACGCGAAACATTATATAAAGATACAAACATTATAAGAGAATTATTTATTTTTTTTAGTTTTCAATTAACAAGGAAATTCAAGAACATTTTGTTAATTAACAATTGCCTAGCTTGTTGAAAAATTAACTCTAAGAATTTATTCCAACGGCAATAATTTGTTTCGAGTGATCTGAATACACTATGATTTTTTCAAATTTTTAAATTTAGAATTAATACATTGAAAAAATATGTAATGCGACCTGTTTGCTTTTGACAAGGCGCACGCAAAATGACCCAAAATGACTCGCGGCGTTAAATTAACATTATAAATAATAGAGATAAAGTCCCAAGAGTATGAAATTTTTCATAGGAAATTACTAAAATATTATTGGTTTTGAGTTACTAACATAAAACTAGATGCTATATTTTGTTCATCTCAATTTGTTCATAACAACTGCAATGTTTCATGTGCTTATAAAATACTTTCGACAGAATTTTCCAAATCGAATGAGCCAACGTTTCATATTTGTAGTAGCTTTATCAAAAATTAACACGTTTTTGAACTTGTTGACTGGACTAATAGGATCAAAGATATACTGGAACTTTTTCAGCTGCTGGCGTAGTTGTTCATGTAAATGATAAAATTCACATGTAGGTACCTACTTGTCCACTTTTATATATTATGTAGGTTCATACTATGAAAATATTTGAGTAGAGAATCCATTTTTTGTAAATATAGGTACCTTTATTCAAAAAGTTGATTATGAAGTATTTACCTATCAATGGTGTAACATCATCTGCTATATCAAATCTATCCAAAATTTCCAAATACGATATCAACTTGTCGGTGGTGCTTTCGTCACTATTTTTTTCTGACCATATTCTTAAAACTGTTAACGTCGGGCTATCGTTTTTTTCAATGTCTGGAATTTTCTCACTTTCTATACCACATAATTCAGCAAGTCCATACCAATCACTGAAATGAGATACATTTTTCAAGTCCAGCATTGGCAGGTGAGATAAAATTTCTCAAAAATGTGCTCAAAAAATATTTTCAAAATTTTATTGACCTCAAAATCCAAGAAAAATTGTTTTGATGGTGAACATTAACAGTAAAAAAAAGGTGATAAAATAGGGAAAAATATACAGTTTCATTTATTTGCAAGGCGGCGAAATGCAAAATCAATTTCCAAACTAAAGATAAAATGAATAATTTTTACTTCAAAATACTTTCGAGATACAAGTTTTTTATTTATTTTTTCCCTAAATCAATTCTACTTATTTGATATTATTTCGAACACATCTATGTGCTTCTTATTTCTAACTAAACTGTGGCATGAAACAATTAAAAGTTACAGCCAATTAATTTATATTTGAAACTAAAGTTTTCTTACCGTGATTGACCCTTGTCGTTGGGTATTACTTTTTTGGGATTTAATTGGGCGGATATAAGATGCAAAGTTTCCTTCCTTAAACATTTTATTGAAACAAAACCCATCTAAATAACAAACATATTCAGACACAATCACAGAGAAGTGAACAATATCAACACGGTTGTGTAACAAAATATAGTGCAGCGCAGTAATAACACGTTGCAGTAACAATCCGGTTTTGAATAAACATGAACATAGTGACGGTGATACTATCTGGTTTAATTATCACCAAACCGTTGGCTCATTGGAAGTTCCAATTTGAAATAACGGATATGAGACTAACTTTTACTGGAATATTTATTTAATATTGTAAGTTATAAAAGTAACAATTTTGAGTAATTGGCATTTTACCATTTTTAAAGTAGTTTCTACTTTGGAAAGGCATTGAAGGGAAAAAACCTGAAATTTTAATTTTAGTCTTGAGAGGTATCAACACAGGATTTTGAAATAAATTGGTAAAAACTTTTATTTTACCGCTAATAACTGATAGATTTCTGCTCAACTATCTCTCTTATATCATGACAACTACAGATGGCACCACATTTGGCGAAGCCAAATTTTAGATTGGAGTGCGCAGTCTTTTGATTGTATTTGGTCTGTGGATACTAGGGGACAACCGGCAAAGTTTCCTCTCTTACCGGAATGAATTGGTAACCCAAAACTGGTAGCTCACTTGCCAAATAATGCCGAACGATCAGTGGCGTTGTTAATATAATTTTGACTACGTTGAAAATATTGAACTAGCTAATAACAGCAACACAAGTATCTTGAGGATTCACAAAATATTCAGCCGGAAGGTAAATCATTCAGTATTGTCAAAAGGGTAGACTCAGTCAATTATTTTGGATACATGTAATTTTCACAGAAAAATAGTATATTATTTAACGAGAGTGTGATGATGGCTACTACTAATGAGAATGAAGTTTGCGATGTGAGCCGCAGTTACCTATTTTTTTGAAGTAGTGGAGGTATTATTTGCAATGTTTTCAGACCTCGGATTTAGAGGTGAATGTCCAATTGAGTTCATAATTTGTTGTGCCGTATCCATCTTGTTATTAAAGGAATTGTCAATGTATCCTTCTGCAACCGATGATGATTTCCATCCTCCGTCCCGTTTTAATGATGTTAAATCACCTCTTGTCAACTAAAATGGTGGCAGATGATCTGGTTTCGGAAGTTTCAGAAAAAGTGCTATCTGCTTTTCCATTGCTCCGAATTTACTGATTCCAATTTTTTGACTAGCACATTTACCATTCTGGAGGTTGAGGAAGAATTACTTGGTTGAAACATTGTTCGACCGGAGCTCCATATACTTTTTACAAAGCGAATAAAAATATTCTCCGAAAACAAATTTGCTTTTCGCCAATCCATGAATATCTGGTAAAACAGTTCATACTTTTTTTTAGATTTTTCAGACAAAAGGCTGATTGTACTTAAACATAGCACACAAAATTTTATCGCTGTTTAGAATTCAAAATATAAAAAACTGAGGTATATTTCATTGCATTTTATTGCGACATAGTAAACAGCGAATATAGAACAAATCTATTCATTATTTGTTATATTGAAATTGAACTTACACCCTGAAGCATTAAAAAAGTTAATTCCTGAAGGCAAAGGAGTTCCAACTGAAAATGTTTGAGGGTTATTATCTATATTGAAAATGCCGTAATAGGGAGAAGGGTGACACTGACAGATGCTTTTCGATTAAATGTCAAAGTTAAAATACTTCACCTGCCAAAAATGCGGCAGATAATAGTATACTATTAAACGAGCAATTTATGATAGCCATTATTCACGCAGGGTGACGTTTGATTCCGAGTCGTAGACAAGGGGCGCAAGTCACCCGAAAGAATAATGGCCATACATTGCGAGTAGAATACTATACTTTGTCCACGACCCTTGATTTCTCTATTAAATAAGGCGAGTGTAGAACGGAAAGTGATAATTTGGTATTTTTGACAATTCTAACGTCAAAATTAATGAATTTCAGGATTACGTCAAATGTGACATATAGAGATGGGCGATACTGTGTGAAGTATCGATACACCGTACCGTTATAAATATATTGTTTTAAAAATATCAATATTAAAAAATATATATATTTCAGAAACAAATTTCCTAAACAAAATACGCAGATTTAATTGTTTATTTCATATTGTACCCCCATCTCTAGTCACCTATGTACCGGAATTTTGTGAGTGTTGAGTTGTCACGGCATGTTATTTAAATGCAGAAGCGTGAATTATGAGTTCATAATTGACTCTAGTAGATATATGGGTACCATATACCTTTTGTTAGGAGGTAAAATATTGACTTATTATTAAGTGGTCGTGGACATAGAACTTTATTGTACGATAAAATAAACTGTTTGTTTACTTCCGGAAATCAATCTGATAATTGACGACTTTACTTACGGTTGGCGATAAAAATTATTACGCAATTTTAAATTTATAGTAAAATACCCAAATGGGTAAATGACGGTGAAGAAAATCACAGAGCAACTTGAAATTAATTAACGAGTATCCCAATAGCAAATCGAATTATCTATTAAAGGTAAAATCACTTACCTTATCTCCAAAGGGTTGTTTTGAGCAGCTTGAAGTTTATAAACAAGTATCCTGATGATAAATCAATCACTCTACTAATAGGAAACTACCCTAGCTAATCTCCAAGGGGTGTTTTTGTTATTTATTTGTGAAATATGTCATTTTGACGGCGAAGAAAATGACGGAGCATCTTTAAATTTATCAATACAAGTATCCTAATGCAAAGCTGGGGTCTGAGACAGCATTCACTGGTCCTGAACCAGTATTTGGGATATCCAAAACTGATGCACGTGGTTGTATATCTCGGTGGACTAGACCTAAACACCAGTCGTACTGGAGACACGTGCCAAAACAGGAACACAGCAAACTCCTGGTTAAAAAACCCTCGGAGAAGCTGACCAATGAAATACTAAACCTTAGCAGGGCCCAAATAAGGATAGTGACGGGTTTACTCACCGGTCACTGTACTCTAAGGAAGCACATGCATACAATCGGCATATATAGGGAGGAACCTATCTGTCGGTTGTGCATGGAAGAGAAGGAAACAGCCTCTCACATTATCTTTGATTGTGAAGCACTATCTCACTGGAGATATAGACTCCTAGGACTAGAATTTCCAAGGGAGGATTTCTCCAAGAAGAACCTAGTGAAAAGTCTGCTGAGCCTGATAAGGGCTACTGGTCTCTTCACATGAACGGCACAACCAAGAGCACAAAAAGCCTTAAGGCTGAGGTGCCAAGGTCATCAATCCTTTGACTGGTGTGCTGATACAATCAATCAATCAATCAATCAATCAATCAATCCTAATGATCAATCAAACTCAGCTCAAAGAAAAATGACTTAGCCAATCTCCAATAAGTGGTTTTTGTTAATTATGTTTGAAACATGTCGATTGGACGTTGAAGAAAATGACGGCGCAGCTTGAAATTTTTAAACAAGTATCCTGATAGGAAAATACCTTAGCTAATCTCCGAGGGGTAGTTTTTATTATTATTTTCGAATGGTTATTTTGAAGGTGAAGAAAATGATGGAGCAGCTTGAAATTTATTAACAAGTATTCTAATGATTAATTAAATACTCAACTAATAATAAAATGACGTAACTAATCTCCAAAGGTGAAGACGGTGAAGAAAATCACGGAGCAACATGTGATATATTAACAACTATCCCAATACCAATAAAAAAAACCACCTTCCTACTTATAAAATAAAATAAAAAAAATAAAATAAAAAAACCTGGGGTATGCCACAAGATGGTATAACTTTTCAAAGGAATTCGTTACGGAGTTAAGCAACAAGAAGGAATGGGATCCAGATTCCATTACCAGACTTGGAAAGAATGCAATTAAATGGTACACAGACGGCTCAAAAGCAATGGATGAAACTGGGATAGGAGTGTACCAGCCAGGAACACTCTGAAAGCGTGGGAAAGACCTCAAGTATCTTTCAAGCAGAAATTCACGCCATATGAAAGTGTGCCCAGTTCAATATTAACGAAGGATATAGAAGGCAAAAGATTATCATATAATGTCGGATAGTTAAGCAGTCATCAAAGCACTGAGCTCTTGTGTAATCAGTTCCAAAATGGTGTGGGAATGCTTAGGCATACCCAATGAACTAGGCGAGAACAATATAGTAACCTTGCTGTGGATTCCAGGACACACTGGAATAGAAGGAAATTAAATAGCAGATGGATTAGCAAAGAGGAGGACTGAAAGACCCTTTTGGAGGCCGGAACCCTTTTGCGGTATTAGCCCAAATGTAATATTGGAAGAAATAGGCAAAGATCTAGTAGGGCTTAGACAATCAAAGATTCTGATGGGTGACTACAATACGTTGAGATCAAATGAATGCATACGTCCAAGTAAAACTGCAATAAGAGTTTTAACAGGGATCCTAACGGGGCATTGTCGCCTGAACGGGCACCTGAAAAAGCTCAAAATTGTGAAGGAAGAAGTATGTAGATTCTGTGGAATGGAAGAAGAAACCTCCATCCACATACTTCCGAATTGCACCGCAATTCCTAGGGCATGGCACCTAGGAGATTATTGGAGACAAGAGGGACATTTACCTTAGTGGAAGTCTGCAGATATCCTAAAATTCCTCAGGGAAATAGGAAAAAAGGAGCTGCTAGACTCTGAGACGTTCCTCAGGAACTAAGTAGGAGTAAGGGGGCACAATAGATATTTTAGGTCTCAGTGAATGTCACTCCATCATACATACATACATCCCAATAACAAATCAAGTACCCATCAACCAATAGCAAAATGACTCAGCTAATCTCCAAGGGGTACCTTTCATTATTTATTTTAGGAATATGTCATTTTAAGGAGGAACAAAAGGACAGAACAACTTGAAATTCATAAATAGTATCCCACCAATAAATTGAATATTCAGCTGAAAAGTATAGTACCTATATTCATAAATATAGCTTATTGTGGTAGTGTGGTATTTGGATGTGAGAATTTTTTTGGTCGATATAAAACTGATAATTTCAATTTGGCCTCCAAATTTTTTCAATATAAATTATTCGATTTCTTTCATCGACGGTTAACAAACTTTTGTGATGTGTCTTCCGTTTACAGATACTGCATATCTGCAAGATAGTTTCCTCAGAAGACTTTATTTGTTGGCCACAAAAAATGAACATTTCGTTCACTTTAGAATTGAAGCAGGTTCAAGCTTAATTGAATTAAAATCTTCATGGTCAGTTGGATCTGTTAATTTTTGATTTTTAATAATTAAAAAGGAATTGTTATTATGTATTAAAATATATTATTTTGTATGGAATGACTTGGAGATATGAAATAGTATTTTACATTTTTTAATTTGAAAAAATTTCTAGAATATTTTGAGAAAGTTATTGTTAAAACAACTTCATTGCCAAGCGATAATAAGTATGTTATGAATAAGCGCAGAAAGATTATCTATTGTTCTCCAATTCGCTGGTGAAAAAAATACCTGGTCAAATATTTCGAGAAATATTAATGTAGTTTCGTCATTATGACTATAGATCCTGAAAGAAAAATTACCAACGTCCTTATGGAGAAAAGCTGAAATAATGGAATGGCTACAAAATAAAGCTAGGTAAATCATTTAATTACAGCTTTACCAAAGTCCGTCTCTATGAGATTGCTGAGCAGCATGAGTCAAAATATAAAAAAGATGTGATAGATGAACTGCAAAAAATGCGGATAGTGTTTCACGGCTCCCCCCTTACCACTGCGAGGTAAACCCAATAGAGCTGATTTGGCCAGAAATCAAAAAGTTCGTTGCGAGACACAGTATTACATACACATTAGAAGATGTAATAAAGGAATTACTATTGAGTGCAATTGAAAACATCACCGAAGAAATGTGGCAGAAGTGCATTAGTCACGTTGAAAAAATTGAAATGGTTATGTGGAATATGGATCATAACGTACACAATGTTATTGCCCAGCAAACACAAAAACATATTGAATACATTTATGTTATGTAATTTTTGAAATATAAAAGTCACAGTTATATAAAACTGAAGTCACAACTATACTCGATTTGAAATTGGTTGATAGTAATAAATCATTTTTAGCAGCCGATTCCATAGGCGCACCTACCTGACGTGCCGGTTTGAACCCTATTTACTTATCCGAATAATTTAGTAATCATTATTGTCATAACAGGTAAAAATAATTATGCCGAGAATTCCGGGAACAATTAATACACAATGTTACTTCAGGTTGTTACGAAAAATTAGGTAGGTAGGTAGGTAGGTACTTATTGGTATAAAACTGTGAGTCATTTTAAGAGCGAACAAACCTAATGCGAGTATTCTAGGACACACATTTGGGTAATTTTTGAAAATGGAGAGTCTTTCAAGATTTATTCCAGTTAAGCGAGCTGCGAAATCAGCGCTAAGCATTAGTGAAAAGATTATTGTGCTTAATGTATTTAATGCACTTAGATATCAAAAAAGTGCAATAAGTATCGATTCTACAGTGGAACTTTGTTCAAAGATGACAGGTATTGGAAAAGCAACCATCTACAGGCTGATGCGGGAAGAAAAGACAGGAACCCTGACGCCACCAAAACCATCTCCAGGAAGGCGAACAATACCGATCGATGAGGACGAAAAGGCCATCATAAGACGGAAGGTGCATTCATTCTATTTCAATACGGAGATCCCTACTTTGGATAGAGTTTTAGGGGCAGGAAAAGAAGACTTTCCTGCAATCAAGAGAGATAAACTATGGAAAGTTCTAAGAGAAATGAATTTTAGATGGGAAAAACATAGTCGGAAGTCTCATTTGCTCGAAAAAGATGAAATAGTGTGTTGGAGACGTAATTATTTGAGAAAAATAAGACAATTTCGCAATGAAAACAAAACAATTTTCTATTTGGACGAAACATGGCTGAACGAAGGCTACACAGTTGGAAAAATATGGACAGACAAAAATGTGACTTCTCACCGGCAAGCATTTTTAGACGGTCTATTAACAGGAATAAATCCGCCCTCTCGAAAAGGAAAACGATTAATTATAACTCACATCGGTAGCTCCAATGGCTTTTTGGAAGGTGGACTATTATCATTCCAATCAGTTCGTACAGGCGATTACCACGAGGATATGAATGCTGATGTTTTTGAGGAGTATTTCGAACAAATGATAGAGCTGATTCCACCTGGCTCCGTCATTGTGTTAGATAACGCTCCGTATCACTCCAGAAGATTGGAGAAGATGCCTACAACTGCTTGGCGAAAAGCAAAAATTATCGAGTGGCTTGTGGAGAAACAAATACAATTTGAGGACAATATGGTTAAAAAGGAGTTGCTATCAATTGTAAACACCCATAAACATCGGTTTCAAAAATATGTTGTTGACGAAATGGCCAAAAAACAAAATATAATAGTGCTTCGGCTCCCCCCCTACCATTGCGAATTAAATCCGATCGAACTGGTATGGGCTCATGTGAACGGTTATGTGGCTAGAAAAAATACCACTTATAAAATGAGTGATGTTCAAAAACTCTTTGAAGAAGCGCTTCAAGAAGTCAACGCGGGGAAGTGGCAAAGATGTATAGAGCATGTAATAAAGGAGGAGGAAAAAATGTGGCAATTGGATAGTTTACTGGAGAAAACGGTCGAACCACTTATTATCAATTTAGGGGAAGAAGACAGTCCCTCAGATATTTCATTTTCTGATGATGATTAATTTAAAGCGAAGAAATGTAATGACTTACTATAAATTTTATAGAATTTCAAATAGAAATTTTTTTCCAAATTTACTTGTTTATTGGTTGCTTTATTGTTATTAGTATTATATTTATTCAAATACAAGGGTAACAAATTATGCCACACATCCGAATGTTCACTAAATTATATAATTATTGTGTTTAATATAAACTTAAACCCACCCGAAAGCACCTGCATGAGTGCAAAACATCACAGGTAGAATCCTACCGCTTATTGTTCGAGCCTCGGGTTAAGCTTTGTATTCGACGCCCTTATCAGATCTATAGGAATGGAAAGTTTAATAAATGCAAAAGGGTCTATACTTTCAATGTATATACTATTTAAAACTTGGCAATTTAGGTGGACCACTTTGTATACGTGTTTGACGGATTTTAATGATTTATTACTATCAACCAATTTCAAATCGAGTATAGATAATATTTATGTATTGAATACTGACAAAGGCCGTCACAGCTAGAGAACAAAAATGATATAAAAGATACATATTCATACTACATATTATCTATTATGTAAATTATATTACATCTCAAATATGTCCAAATCACTATTTTTACTTTTGTCTCACCCCTTACCTGAAATATTTTATTTCATTGGATCTATGAAAAAATTATTTGAGAAAAATCTGTTAAAACATTATTTTCCATAGATGAAATGAAATACAATATTTTTAGTATGGATGAGGGTCAAAAGAAAAAAGGAATTATTGTAACTATACCTATTATTCAATACCTACCTTATGAATATTTCAAACATAATAAAGCAACTGAATATTTATATACTGTAAATGGTATTTATCTTTATTTGGAATATTTAGTAGCTGGTGGATGTTTTCTTAGTTACTAAAAAAACAGCAAATGAATGCATATAAGTACATTTATTTTATTAACATAATTAACATTGACAATACAATACTGTAACAAAAATATTGCAAAACAAATTCTAAAAATACTCAACAACTAAATGATAACAAAATATAAAAAATAATAGAATAGAATAATAATCCCTTGTTTTGAAGGGTTACTGTTTCACCCTTCTTTTCCAGCGTGTAACGTACTATACTTTTCCTACGCCCATCTATTTTCTTCTGAGTGCTCATAATTTCATCTTTTTCACTACTACCTAACAGACATATTCGTTGGTAAAGTTGAGAAAATGTTCGGATACTATAAGTTGTTACAAAAATTGACAGCATAAAGGAGATGACGTTTATTCCCATATCAAGAAAAACCGAATTATTTTTTTTTGAAATTGTAAAATGTGTTGCCGACATTTGGGTGCGTAGAAATCCGTAGAATTTTTGTGAAATATTTCGCCAATTTTGAGTAAAACTCTGTAATATCCGATAAACACCTGTTAGCTAGGGGGTTACTGCATTCCAATACAAGTATTACTAGTACTAGTATACTTGTTGAAATAAACTCTCCTTCTCTTGCCTGAGCTTTTAAGACATTCAACTGCTCCACGCTAAACATTTTAATTATTGAGGGAACAGGTACCTCTTCCACGTACTCAGCTTCACAACGATCTAGCATATGATGTGTCGCATCTGATTTAATTTTTCTGGAATTAACTTAATAGTATATTGTATACCTAGACGGTAAAGTAACATTTTTCAGGCCGAAAGATGATATGGACAGGCGAGGCAAAGCCGAGCCTGGCCACTTCTTGAAGCCTTAAAAAGCAAAAAGCTGTCCTGTCCTGTCCACACATAATTTTTTATCCTACACAATAATTATTGGTAATATTTTTTCTATAAACATTTCATTTTATAATATGAAATTCATTACCGTTTTTATCCTATACAATAATTGTTGTTAATTATTTCATCTGATTCAGGCTCCATAACTGACAAGATAACATCAAACAAATATCAAAATACGACAACCTATGATTAAATTTGCAGACATTGACAACTGCTAACAATTTTATTTTCATACTGACGTTTAATGGCGTTGTTTATTTTAAGCGATTCTTTTTTGTTTCTTCTGAATATGGTGTGATTGAAATCGCGTATGCTATTTTAAGTGGAATATCATAGTCTCCATGGGGGTATCAATCAAATTACCAATTTTTATTTAATTTGTCAATTGGGGCGCCAGCTAGCGTGGAAACGTAAAATTTATTTTCTTGGCTAGCTGTAGAAAAGGTTACTTTCTCGCCTCCGTCAAGATGGTAAAATTCAACTTTCTCATAGTGTAGGATAAACATTAAACTTTTGGTTTTCAAAATTCTATCGGTGTTTGATTTCGGCAGAGTTTTTTTTAATAAACAGCTGAAGATATTTCCTTCCCCTACACGAGCAGAAAGAGTTAAATGGGTTTTATAATAATTATAATCAATGGTAACTTGACCATCTCTTATTGTTATTTTAAACTTTTTACAATCACTGTGTTTACAAATAGCCAAAATATTAATTGCTTCATTCTTTTTCAAGTATTTTACTCCCTAAAATACAAACATGTATTGTTGAGCTTCGCATTTTTATACATCGACCTCCACATCAATTGAAAATGTTCCTTCAAAAACATTTGTCTTTAGCAATGAGTTTTTTCTGTGTTCTGTGATGTTATAGGTAGCATACGATTGGGGCTGTCTGAAGGTTAGGTTAGGTTGAGCTCTTTGGATATTTTCAAATTGTCTGGTGTTATTTCAGGTACTTCATTTTTATCTAATAAATAATATAAGTAAAAAATTATCCACTAAGAAAACAAACCATTTGCTGACCTGAAAGAAGGAATCATAAATGTATTTAAATAGGTTAACAAATGATTGAGAAGCGCAATAAGCAGTTATTAGCGTACTTATACAAACTGACACAATAAAGATAAAAAAATTTCAAAAACAACGAAACCAACAGAAATGGAGGAAAATATCATAAGAAAAACAGTATTTGAGAGACAATTTTCACACTACACCACTAATACAAAATTGAAAAATTGTATTAATACTCCCGTATGGACTTGCTAGGAGACAAACTAAAATGACATATACTTGGTATGAAGTTTGACTCACGCTTCATCACCTGGAAACTAAATCTTCTAGAATTAAGGGATAGAGGCAATAAAGGACTTAACATAATGAAAACTCGCATTTTCATTGGATTGCCGACGAAACTTTCCTTCTTGAAATATAGAGATCACTGATTTGCTCCAAACTACCCTACAAACATTTCAGCAAACATATCTTTACCTCTTGAACCCGATACGTGACACAGCTTTATGTCCTTGTCTATGTGTCTTTCGCTTTAGTCCTTTAGATAACCTGAAGATTGCAGAGCCAATGAGCCCTTTGGATAAGACAACAGTTGTTACCATTTTACACAGCCTCCGTTCTTTCGAACCCCTATAATTCTGTATATCAATTTCTGATATCAACTACATACATTACACAGTGCTAACATATTATTATAATTGAAGCCATTTCCACTAGTTCCAGCACAGTTTATCAATGATATTAATCTGGCACCAAAAATTCCTTTTCCTCTACTTCTGATTCCTAACGGGTCGTCAACATTCCTCACTTCAATATTTCACTTTTATAATACGACATATTATATCACCAAGGAAATTCGTACTGAATAATTTCAATAAAATTACACTCACCAATAAATACGACAGACTAGCCAAAATATATTGACTGAACGTCCAACCATCCAAAATATCAAAGATACTTACCACCAATGTATCACTTCCCAAAAGATATCACTAACCATAATTTGGTTACCATCACATATTGATGGTATAGCAGGCAATGAACTTGCAGATCAAGTCGCTGAAATTTCCACATCAACCGATATTACTAATATTCAGTTTTTAAAGACTTTCAGGATAACATTAGAAAAACAACAAAAATATCTATCAATAGCCCTCTCCTTGTTCCTACAGGTCTTGAAACTACAAGATCCAGCTATTATGAAGATACTTTGCATCGGACATTGTAAACTAAGACATGATTACCTGATGTTATCTAGTAACTGACGTTATTGTCAAAGCTGTGACAAAAAACACCTTTTAACCGAAAGCCACAGGACCCATATATTTGACTCAGAGGAGAGATCGTTACTGCGAACGATTCTAAAAATCTAGCTAATTCTCACTACAAGGAACAAAAATATCGTATCCTCGAGAGTTCCATGTATTTAAGTGTTAATGAACGTATTGAAACGAGTACCATCAAGTCTTATATACCTCTCTCCTTGGTGAAAGCAATTACCTCAGCCTTGGCAGCATTAACTGCAAGTCCGTGGTCGTTGCACCACTCCTGTACCCTATTCAGGGCCCTTTGTATTAGGTCCCTGAGGACGGTAATATGCCTTCCAACAACAAGGACAACGATATCATCGGCATACCCAATTGCCAGAAAGCTCTCACCGACTAGGTAGGTTGATTTGTGGTTCACTAAATATTGTAGTTAACTGTGACAAAGCATACGCGAAGACCACAAGCGTAGCAAACGGGCAATTAGGGCAAATGTAAGGAACATTGTAATGTCAAAAACGTTACGAGAAAAAGAGGTGAGTGCTATATGCCTCATGTTTGTTAATATTGTCTCTTGTTATTACCAAAATTTAATTATTATTCACGAAACAGATAGTATATCGTTGAAATTATCCACATTTATTTCAATAGAAAAAAACGATGACACAAACAACACTCACGACAGCAGATTTTGGAGGCAAAAACCTTTTCATTCATTCGATCATTGAGTTGTTCTTAACAGCCTGAATCATTGTAGCGTTCCCCATTATATCTACTTGCATTCCAGATGCTTCGTGTCTTCTATATAGGCCACTGGTTCAACTATAAATAGGGATTTTGAGTGGTTCTAATGGTTGTATTATTTTCTTCCCAAAGTACTTAGACATTTAACTGGAGCTGTAATGTGAAAAAATCCAGTACAGGGAGTGCGAAAAGGCACTCGATCTTGGTAGCTTATATAAAGGTGATAAATAAACATTTCAATAAACATTTGGACGTATATTTGTCTTCATAATTCCTCACATTTATTTTTTTTACATTTAAGCGCCGCCTATCAACAAGTTTTATACATATTTTTTTTGCAAAAACAATGAAAAACTATACATTCAAAAAGATATATGTATATTGAACATTTACAAAGAAAATAATAACAATGTCATCACTATCTTTGATAATACTGGGTATATAATTATTCATGGTCTTGGAAAGTTTCTTCGCACATTAAATTATACAGATCGCACATTTAAGTCACGCATATATACATTATTTTCTATTTCAACAATTGTATAGTAATTTGAGGTAATAAACTTGAAAGTGTTTGATTCGAATATAAAAAGCTTCTGAGCCGTTAACGGGAGCTGACTTCGTAGCAGTACGAGTAGTTTCATCTAAGCAGCTTTCAGATAATACCACCAGGCACCAACACATGATTCACTCTATATATTTAAACACCAATTAAACCATTAAGTTATGATTTGGAATGATGATCCAGAATTGTCTCACGAAAAATAAATGGATTAATGACTGCATAAAATACCATCAGGTGATATGATAATGGACTAAACAGTGGAAGGACAAGGACTGATATTAATTTATGTTCCTAGATTTCCCAGAATGGAAAACTGAACCAGCAACTTTCAAGCGAAAATTTATGCAATAAAGAGGAATGCATAATTCCACTCACTATCATGAGCAAAATATGCTGAGACAGTCAAAAAGCCATCAAGACGCTATGGTCATATTGTATCAACTAAAATATGGTTTGGAATGGACAAACTTAGTGAACTATTGGAAAATAGTATAGCAGGGCATCCTGGTGAACTCGGAAATGAAATAACTAATAAGATAACCAGAAAAGCAGTGGCCACTACAACATTCCAGAAGTGAATCGGTCCAAAATATCACTCGAGAATCTCAACCACACGAGGTGAAAATAATTGTTAAGCATTAGCAATAACGGAGTAAATCTATTTGGTGATTTTCTCACAGGACATTGTAAACTCAATCAACACCTCTAACATGGAGCTTGAGGCGTCGAATGAATGTTTCTTCTGTCAGGAAAAAGAGAAAACAAACTTGCATTCACTGACAGAACCTTTCTCACTGACTTGTTAACCTGGGCACGTATATATTAAAGAAAAATCCATTTGAAGCCCGAACAGATCTTTAGCTCCATAGAACGGATAGTATTATAGCTGAACACAGGAATGCAAAAAATGGAATGAAAAAAGTTATGTTCATAATAAGAATAGTTTATGTTACTTAATTGACCTAATGGTGTTTTAATAATTGATAGAAATTAAATAATCTTACCAAAGCTATTGTATATTCTTCACTTAAATGCGAAATAACTTTCCAAGATTTTTATACTCACAAAAATACTTTACAAATCTAGAATCGGAACACTAAACTATTGATGATGAAATTTCGTATTAAAAAAAGGATATATATGCGCTACAACCGTTGGCTTCGCCTTTTTAGACGGGTACTTTAAGAAGTCCGAATGAGATACTTATTTCAGAACAAATTATTTGAAAACAATTTTCAAGAATTTCTTACAATTATTATGATTGACTAGGAAATATTTTCAAAATTTACTCGATTTCGCTTTCTCTTGGACCAAAACTGGTTCAAATACAGAGAGAATGGAGTTTTGTTGGAGTTTTTATTTGTCTTTTTAATACTAATGTTCGTATTTGTATAATTTTTTTGAATAGAAGACTTTTTTCCTAAAACATTGATACAGGCTGTACCACAAAGATAGGGATCATATACTAGACCACCCAATCTAATGTCTATTGATCCTTGCTTAACTATTTACAAAAGTGTACACAAATAAGTTTGAAGGTGTTGAAGTTAAAAGTTCACTTAGTTTAATTTTTTCAACGGTAATCTTGAACAACTGAATTATATATTTTTGTATTACCCAAACTGATGTCTCACTTCATCTCAATAAACGTGAAAAAATTGCTAAATACTTTTGATAGGATAACTGGTGGAGAGTTCAGTGTAGCAGGTAACTGGGTATGTTTGAACAAGATACTCTGTATATTATGAGTTCTTCCATTCCTGTTCTCTTCCACCTGATATAACATATTGTATAATTTCTACTACAAGGTGACATAAAAGAAAAAAAAATGAAACCAGAATATATAGAGTGTTCCATTTGAAACTAACTTCAACACTATCGCGCTTTTTTCACATCTGGTGAGGTAGAGAAAATTTTAAGATAGCAACTTAAATCAATTTAGAAAAATGATCCTTCATCTCAAAAACTCACTGAAGACCTGGTTGGACCATGGCTTTTTTAACGAAAAAACCATGACATTCAATTTGGGACACACTGTGCACTAATTATTTCCACGGAATAGACATAGTCTTTCGTAAGTCACAAAAAAAATGTATTGGGTTGAATCAGGACCGTGCGTTGGCCATTTAATTGCTTCATTAGTTAAATTTTCAACTTTTCCACCTTATATCTTTTTTGGGTGCACTTCTGTGAATAGGTGAGTGGGGTTCAATTGACCTCAGATTAAGTGGTATTGTTCAATATTTTTTTACATCCTGTATAGATAATCAGAAAAAAATGTCACTTGACGTGTGACAGAGGTTCCCAATGACATAACATGGTAATACATCATTATCTTGGGCTAAGTGTAAATTCAATTAATAAAAATTTGCTCAAATCAACATAAAGTCGATTCTAGATGATAAAATACATTTCTAGGTTGATATTCACAAAATTAAAAAGTGATACACCAATGTTTAATGACGATTTCGTTTTGGCTTATGTATTAAAAATATAATGAATTTCGTATAAGGTGATACATTTGCTCACTATTAAATATTAATTATTACACGTTTTGTGTATTATTTATTTTTTCTTATTCATCAGTTTCCAATTTTACTTAGGAAATCGAAGCTTCTAGAGAGATTGGTTAATGCAGTTTTGGAAACCATTGAACTTTTTAATTTAGTCATCAGATTGAGATTCCAATTATTTATGAACAAATACAAATGAATAATTTGAAATACTGCTTTTCTCACTATGGTCTAGTTAACACTAGTATGAATTTCCTTCCGCCGTCATCCAGAAAAATTAGCATCTAGAAACTTTTTGGGAAAAGACACTCAAAAAAATGTGTCTAAATTGTACCCACTTTTTTTTGTTTCCCAATATTTATATTTAGTAGGTTGTAACAAATATTTTCAATCGAACAGCGATCAAGTGAGCCATATCACTCGCTTTTAGCCCCAATTTTACCTTAAAATTGAATTTATGAATATTGGTGGTAGAGTTCCGTGAGATAGGATTTTCATTTCAGGAAATTTTTCCCTCCTTCAGGATTTTGTTTTTGATTTAGGATATTTGCAATAACTTCAGAGATATTTATCCATATATGAATCCATATATGAAATCTCCAAGTCGTATCACAAAGTATAATCAGCTTCCGAAAAGGAGTATTGCAGCTAGTTATAAGGCAATGAAATACTAAAAAGAAAGACAATATATACTTAATCTCAGGTTTTTTGAAACTGCTTAGACTGTGTACAAAATTTTTAACAAATATAAAATACAAATAATTGTATCATATTAGGAGATCAAATTAAAATGTAAAAACGAAGTCATTCACTTGTTAAATTTGAAAATAAAAAATAATGTTGATCAACCGTATGATGTTATGTTAATAATAATGTAATGTGAAGTACTGAAGGTAAAATGATTAGTATGAACAAATTAATGAAATCAATTTAAATAACAAACATGCCAATTAATAATTAAAATTTCACTATTGATTTTTACTGAATTGTTCTTAACGTTTGCTCTTTTCTTGAGTGGATCTTATTTTTTTTAAAGTTTCTAGATGTACGGTTCTGTTCATGAAAAAGTAATACAGGATAACCTTATAATTTCAAAGAAAAATCATACAAGCAATACGCAATACATAAACACGAAGGGTTTAAAAAAAGTGTTGAATGAAAATTAGCATTACATGTGAATTTTAAAACAAAATATTTATATCGGCATTAACAAAACTTTAGCAAATATTGAAATATGTTCGAAAAGTGTGTAGGTAACGTGAAGAGAACTATAACAAAATAATAGCATTGATAATTTTGATTGGTTTTTTGTCTCAATATTTCATGAAAGCTCGTTTTTTTAAACCGCCTGGGTATTGAATTATACAAATTTCTGATTAAATCAGGATCGCTGATCAGTTCTCCCATAATATTATGAGATCTTGCCTGCCGTTTGATCAGAAACGACCCCACACTTCCCTTATACAAAATTGAAATCGGTTATTTTTCTTTGAATTTGGATACGCTGTAGATTTTGATACAGGACGTCAAAGTTGAAAAAGTTTTACCATAAATATTAATATGAATGACATTTTTACTAACTCCTCTTTTCCACTGTATTTCAAAATATCATTAGGAGTTATTAAGAAAAGTAAATAAGCTACTTATTTCAAAATTGAACATTTTAATATTCTATACAGGGTAAGTAAAAACGTGTGGCTATATTTGATTTATAAAAACTTATGGATACCTCCCTAGGATCAAGTAAAAACATATGATTTGATACTCATAAACAGTATGAGGCCGAACATAGAGGATATTGAATATTGCGAATATACCTATACGTTTTTTTACATAATAAAAGGTAACAGTAAAAATACAAATTGTACTTCTTTATGTCTTTAAGGAAGATCGAAGAGTATCACATAATGTCTTCGCTGGTTTTCAAAATACCGTCATTCTAATATAACGTGTTTGACATATTTTTAATAAATTGAACACATTGAGGTGAGTTTTCTTTAGGTATGATAATAATGAACCTGAAAAATCTTTTTATTTTTTGAAATAAAGTAGTTACATACTAATAATGTTGAAAAAATTTAAAATCTGTTTGATTTTTGGCCAACCAAAACTTTTGAAATACCCTGTATAATAGGAAAATAGGAGTGATTTGAATTCTAAATAATACATAAGGCTTATTTATGACGGAACAAAAGCAAGCTTCGAATGGAAAGCTTTCCAAAAGCTTTGTCTAATATGAGCTTCAATACAGATGTACAGACTTGAAGATTCAAAATTGACATATAGAGGTAGGGCATGAGGAAGCTGTAAGATGTGAAATACCTCAAGTTATTCTTACTTTTCGGCTGTAACATTAGTAAATGCGCTTAAAATATAAAAATCAAAACCAAACAGTGGACAAGAAAAAACCTTTTTCATATGCAATTTTTGCTTCGTTAGGTTGGTTGCTTATGCCATTGTCAAGAAGTACAGCATTGGCATGTTGAGTAAATAATATCCACAAGAGAAGGGTTCGTCGCAAAACCGTCAAATTGCTAATGAGAAATGCTGTGACAAAATCCAGAAGGTGTTTGCGACTCGTTTGGCAGGAATTACTCACAATCCAATTCAATCACTAATCTTCAATTTTCATCGTCCAAAACTTGATCATTTAACCAATAAAATTTATGGAGGGCATATATTAATTGGAAACGTTTTCATAAGAAAAAATAAATTGTATCTTTACTATCATCAAGGCTACATCTAGAAAATGTCCTTTCCGCAATTTTTTACGAAAATAGCTTCATATATAGGCTAGAAGACTTTTGCGTTTATATATTTTATTATAATAATTGCAGCTTTTCTGAAATTATTATTCTCTTATTCTCAATTAAAATGAAAGGGTGTGGGTGGTTAAAAGCACGACCCTATCTCAGTATATATCTACTAGATCGATTCTCACTTGAGGTGGAAATATTTTTCAATTATTACTTCATTAAGCAATATTTTTCCGAAATATCCCCCGAGAATCAGTTACAAAGTTTACAAAGAATGTATCGACAAATAATTGGAAGTTGAGAAAGGTAAAGTCAGTTGGATTCTCGAGAATCCACCTAATAGTGAATATAAAAAGTCATATAACTTTCTATCCAACAAATAGGCAATAACAAAGATTTTGAACAACCAGTTATACTGTAAAAAATTTTCCCTACAAATTTCTAGTATAACTAAATAATTTTCCAAAATTAAATTTAAAACAAAATAGTAGATACTGTTTAAAAGATCTAGATATGATGACTCCTATATAATAATAAAACTATTATAAAAATTGTATTGACCAATCCTTTGAAGATTTTAAACATTACGTTTATGGGAATTTTTAAGATGTTACAATAAAAAATTAAGCTAAAATAGTGGTAGTGACGAAGAAACTTTAAGAATTTGAAATGTTTGACAACAACAAAAATACGATGTAAATGACACTTTTATAATGACATTGAGAGAGATATAAAATTTACGGCGGTTGCCAACTAGAAATTAAACTATAATGAGTTTTGATGGACGACATCGGTTCAAGTAATCCCAAAAATGTTGAAATTTTCCAGCACTGGAAATGGAGTTTGTCCTTGAATAGCCGAGGCGAAGTTTACGGATATCTATAAAGTACGTTACAATAAAAAATTAAGCTAAAATAGTGGTAGTGACGAAGAAACTTTAAGAATTTGAAATGTTTGACAACAACAAAAATACGATGTAAATGACACTTTTATAATGACATTGAGAGAGATATAAAATTTACGGCGGTTGCCAACTAGAAATTAAACTATAATGAGTTTTGATGGACGACATCGGTTCAAGTAATCCCAAAAATGTTGAAATTTTCCAGCACTGGAAATGGAGTTTGTCCTTGAATAGCCGAGGCGAAGTTTACGGATATCTATAAAGTACGCGAGCCCAAACCACGTGACAAATTCGTTCCGGAATTTCCCTTCCCCATTAGTAGATAATTTTCAAAGCTTCTGAGCCGGTAACTTGGACCTAAGTGCCTCATTGAATACCCATATTGATCCTAATAACATGATTACCATTTTATGAAAATATTATATTCCTTCGATAAGTTTTTTTGATAAATCGTAACAAATTCTGTCGATTTTAGATAAAAATATAATGTAAAATTGACGTGAAATATAGTTAAGCAAAATTTGCTTCAGAAACTTATGAAGAGAACATTTTCTATTGTAACCTTCATTCACATACCTACTCTTATAATTAAATTCAGTCATTAACAGCAATTATATGTATTAATAAAACAATCACATTAATATAAAATGATGTAAAAACTCGATTATTATCATTAGTGCTGTCTTCAATTTTCACATCATCTTCTAATTGGACTTTATAACCACTGGCGTACGTCATATTTACATGAAAACTGCCTTCGGCTATACCATTTGGGGACTTCACTATGAAATTGTATTCTCCAATATCTAGGCTAGTGACTTTTGTTAGAAAAAGTACGGCTTGGTGGCAGTTAGGTTGTGATAAATTCTAAAAATAAAAACAAGATTAATTGAGCTGCCATTTAACAATGATAATAGGTAATGACCTAGCAAGTAATCCAAATAAAAAGTGAATAGAAAGAATAATATTTTGTGCGGTCTGATTAAAATGTACCTATATAAAAGAAACAATCCATTCATGGTGTCATGTATTTTGGTATAATCTACAATAAGAAGCTGGCCAAGACAAATCAAGGGAGGCAGCACTATTATGAAATAAAGTATAATAACGAGTATCTTCTGTATATACTCCTTTTGGTATATCAATAATTCTTTTTATCAATTCTGAGAAATCAAATCACAAACATTTTTATTTTTTTTTAATGTAACTTTACTGGAATGGACAAACCTATGCTTAAAATTTCATACTTATAAGCTCCGCTTACATAATGATGCAGCGGGCTTAATTTCTTAAGCCTGGCATAATAGTTTTTTTTTTTAAGTAGCCGTCCCTTCGCCGGCACCACCTCAGCCTCTTGGGCTTATTGTGGATCCTCCTAGTGTTCTGACTACAGCCTATTCAGCCAATCCGTTCCCTGTATTAGCTGGTACAGGTTCTTTACTGGTTGGTTGTAGAAGTCTTCTGGAGTCATTTGGGGTCTTCCATATAGTTTCTGCCTCCTGTGGTCCACCGTCTCACAGTTGCATAATATGTGCAGAGTTGTTTCGGTGTCCTTTTTGCATCTTCTGCATGTAAGGTCTCCGTTAGACAGTCCTATTTTGTTCAGGTGCTCCTTTGTGGGAAAGTGTCCCGTAAGAAGCCCCGTTATGGTGCGTAGTTTATTGCTGCTCATTGAGAGCAGTTCTTTCGCTACTTTTTCTGATGGTTCTTTTATGAATTTCTTCCCATGTGTTTGCCTGGGCGTATTCTTCCAGTGTTTTTTGTGTTGTTCTTTTACCAAACCTTTTAACCATGACCTAGTGGAGCATCTGGGAATGCCCACAGATGATTCGGGTCCGTTCATCAGGGTTGCTTTTGCCAGTTCGGCAGCTTTTTCATTTCCAGCGATTCCCTTGAGACGTGGGACCCACTCCAGTGTTACACTGTTCCGAGTCGCCATCAGTCTTCTAAGTTCTTCGCCGCATTCCCATACCAGCCGAGATGTTACCTTAGAGCTCTGAAGTGCTTTAAGGGCAGATTGACTGTCACTGTAGATCCTAATCTGCCTGTTGCTATAGGCTCTCATGTTATTTGCTCTTGCACATTCAAGTATTGCATAGACCTCTGCTTGAAATACCGAGGCATATTTACCAAGCGAGACGATTCCTTCATATTTGCTCGACTTGCTGTATATACCCGCTCCGGTGCCGAGCTCATTCTTTGATCCGTCTGTGTACCAGATCAGCTCATTCGCTCTGCTGAGTGGTGGTGCGTTCTCTTCCTCAAGCTCCTTTCGATCTTTGATGACAATCTCGAAGTTCTTGCGAAAAATATATCTGGCGGTCATGTGGTCTGTTGGCATTTTAAAGATGTCATCATCCACGTGCCTTATTTCTGTGTGTCCTCTCCCATGTGCCACGTCATGGTCTGATGCTTTTTCCAGTCGGGTTAGAGCTGCCCTTGCTTCGCACATTATGACACAATGTAGCGGAGAAAGGTCTAGCATTGTTTCCAGCGCTGCTGTAGGAGTAGTCCTCATTGCCCCTGTAATGCCTATGCATGCAAGTTTTTGGACCTTGCTTAGTTTTAGCATCGCAGAGGTTTGTCTAATCTTTGGCCACCAGACCAGAGATGCATATGTTATCCGGGGGATGACAACCATTTTGTACAACCAGTGTACCATGCTTGGCTTACTAGTTAAGCCTAGGTGGTGTAATCGAGTATTAATAATATTTTGGAGTTTAAGACTGCAAAAAATGTGTTGTCAAATATTAGATATCCTGTCAATGCGACCAATTTTATTCAGGTGAAGCATCTAGACCATTGAAAATCCGATTGAATGAACACAAAAAGTAAATTAACACACATAATATTGAGAGAGTCCTATAATAGTGGAAAACAAAAAATTGAAAAAAAATACTTTGATACAACTAAATGCTAGTATTTTAGCCGAATGTAGTCAAATTTGGTTGCCAATGTTAAAAAGAGGAATCTCCAATTATGATTAACTGCGTTATCAGGATAGTATCATAAGCTTTTATCTAGGTTTTCTTATGATTTATCATTGGAATTGTTGTTAATCAATTCACACCTCAATAAACAAAATGACAAAACTAATTTAGACATATTTTGTAACGAAAATAATCATATCACAGAAAAATTGACACCAAACGCGTTTTATTAACAACATTTCCCAAATTAGCATGAAGCGCTATCCAATAAAACCGTTCATATAGCGTGCATACTGTTAGAATGTCATACAAAAAATATTTTATTCCACATTTTACTTATATGATCTACTATTTTAATATACATTTTCTGCAGTCTTAAACTTAAACTTCAAAATATTATTGATTGTCTAGTTTTCGAATTTTTGGTTAATGTGAGATAGGGACCAGAATTTTATAAAAACATAATTGTTCTTGATAACGGTAGCTGGAACCTACTGAAACGTTGAATTTAAAATATAAGAAAAATTGTAGCTTCATTTCCCGCAATTACTAACAAAAAGTATAATGATGAGGCCGTTATTCATAGCGCCTTGGACCATGTCTCAGTTCCGAAACTTTTTCTTTTGTTGACATCCAGGTCTCGTAGGATTTTATAGGGTAATGTACGAAAGAACTTGAACGCAATGAGAATGTCAATCATCTACGAACAAATGGTTCGAAGACAATAGAAGGCTCTGAGATAAAAGTGTATGGGCCAGGAACCAAATACCATTAATGCTTGGGATTATCCCAAGCATATTTCAAGAGGAAATTAACTCCATGGGAAAGCATGTCTAGTTCAATATTCATTGAATTTACAGTGCGTCCATTAAGTAACACATGCATTTATTATTAGCTAAATAGACAGTTATAGTAAGAAATCACGAAACGTCTTGAATTTTTGTTTACTATGTCAACAACAGTTTTTCAAACGCAACTGTCCCCTTTTTTAAATTCGCGGATGAACCGAGCTGAGCTTACTCCATCACAAAAGTATCACAAGTTGATTTAAATTGGTACAGGATTGACAAAAACGAAAAAGTTATTTGTTATGTTATCATTATATCTATTCACCTCAATAAGTTGTCCTGGGGGCGTCTATCCAGCACTTTAGTGGAACGCCTCTAATGCGATAATTACGGTGAAACAATGTCAAACGCGGTAAGTACTTGGATATGGTTGACACTGGGTATACACCGTCGTAGAACCGTACAGTCTGCAGCGAAACACTTCAGACTACTCGGGTCAGTAGCATATAGCAGCTCACAGGTATTATACCAATGACCACAAGGTATAATGTAGATATGCCGTAACTCCTCCCTATTCTAAACAGACTGTCACAATGGACAGATGAATGTAATATTTTGCCAGAATGTCAAGCTGGCTTTCGAGGTTGCCAAAACAATGTTATTACCTTTAGCAGTGTCATTAATTTACGTATAAGATACGAAAAACGGAAACTGTTAACAGTTTTTGTTGGTTTTAAAAGAGTTTTTGACTCATGCCTTTAGACTATTGCTTCTGGGGATATCTGGAAAACATTGTGTACAAGACAAAACCTGATAATATGGATGAACTGAGAAATAGAACAGCCTATAAAATAACAAATCAGCAATTGCGTTATACCATATCAGCTTTTTATAATCGACTTGGTACTGTCAAATAGAAGAAGGAAGACAATTTGAACATCTCATTAAATAAGATTGGTTATTTGTTCCTGTTGATTATTTTGGTAATAAAAACGTTCCCGTAAATTATTTTTCTCAATAACTAGAACAAATGTGATTAGAATTGTGCGGTCTTGACGGTTGTATTTGTAATTAGATTATGAAAAACTAAAAATATATTCATGTCGTACTATTTAAGAAAATAACAACGGTGCACCCTGTATACTTCTAATCGACGTATGCAGATGGTCTGGATTATTTGAAAAAGCTTTTATTCAACATATTTTTTTTCGTAATACTAACGGAAATCGAAATATTAGCAAGTTACGTTACTTTATGTGCACACTGTATATGTATATTTTCGTAAAAAATGTTCTGAGGTTTGTTTGTACTGTCGAGTTTCAACTTGAAAACTTACCGTTATACCATAAGCCATAATGGTACTATCCCCATCTCCCGGTTTGTAAACTCTAACATCTTTGGCTATCCATAAGGCTTTGGTGTATGTGGGATTGGCACAAAATTCCATCGTCATAGTAAGGGGTTGTCCATATAAGGCCGTAATACTTTTATTCGTTGGTGATACTGTAGGCTGACCTATAACAAAGAGAAATTCAATCCATCAACCACAACTAATCAAGCTTATTATAGTTTCCTATAATATTGTCGTATTTAATAAAGTGATTTATCAACAGATGTCGAAGAATAATTATTTATATTAACACTTCTTGCATTTTTGAAAAATAATATTTTTCAAAAACAGCGACCGTTCAACTAAGGAGCAACAACTACTACCCGTGCAATATGCACCGCCAGATATTGAATTACACCCCAAAGTCAAACGGGGTTGGTATATCTAAAAGATATTTAAAAGTAGTTGTTGCTCCTTAGTTGAACGGTCACTGTTTTTGAAAAATATTATTTTTCAAAAATGTATGAAGTGTGAATATGAATAATTATTCTTTGACATCTACAATTAATTAATAAATTGTTTCTTGATTACATGTTCCTTAATTATTATAGTTTGTTTTATTGGCCTTTGGTAATTACATTTTTTCAATGTATTTGTTAGTTGTGATGACAAATTTGATATTTTTTCACATAACATGGATTTTCATTTTCATTAGTTCATTCAAATCTAAACAGAGGCGCCTATCGCCTGTTTTATAGGTGCTATAATAATATAAGTTTATTCAGTTAGAGATACATTTACAAATATTCAATATAAATAAATACTAAATTCATATAATAAAATAGAAAAAATATACAGACTACGAATTAACTGACGAGAGAACCCGAACTAACAGGTTGTAGGGGAGGATGTACAGAGCTTACCCCTCAATCAACTTATTCACATCATATTATATCCAAACCAATTACAAAACGTTTAATCCGTTTCTTAAAGAGGCTTACATTATTTAGTAAAAAAATATATAATTTCTACATTTGTGGCAAAAATTACACAGCTTGGCAGCTATGTATGAAAAACTTCTTTGGCCGACTGATTTGTTTGTTACGGGAATTTGAATGTTTTTATTAACCTTGTGGCGCGTTTCATATTATTTGTGCTCTATTTTATTAAGCATATCCTCATGATTGTACACACTTGGGCTGAAAAGTCCCGGGTCTAACTAAGAAAACACGGTTTTTTTAAATAAAAATCAGTTTTATTGATCAACGTAATTTCCATCAAGAACAACGAAATCATTCCAGCGCCGCTCTAACATTTCAATACCACTTTTGTAGAACGATTTATCTTTTGCCTTTTAGGTCTGCGAACAGCCAGTAGTCGCTGGGAGCTAGATCTGGCAAATACGGTGAATATGGGTACAATTCGATGTTCAAGTCATGTAGTTTTTGCCATTGTTTTGATTGACTTGTGACACGATGCGTTGTCTTGATGAAACAAAACTTTTTTCTTTGCGTATGCGGACGTTTTTTTGCAATTTCTTCCTTCAAACGCTTCAACAACGCTATATAAAATTCACTATTGATCGTATTTCCCATTTCAAGATAATCGATGAATATTACACCACGTACATCCCAAAATACCGAGGCAATAACCTTTCCAGCGATTGTTGTGCTTTCGGGAGCTTTGGACGAGGTTCTCCAGTTGCTGTCCACTCAGATGACGATCGTTTTGGTTTCGGAGTGAAGTGATGGATCCATGTTTCATCCATTGTCACATATCGACGCAAAAATTCCGGTTTGTAACGTTAAAACGAGATTCTACAAGTGGATAGTAGATTATCTTTAAATAGTTTATACCTAATGGTTTTTTTGAACATTTGAAATTAAATAGCATGTATATTAACGTTTTCGCAACCGCAATCACATGCTCATCCCATTTCAAATGTTGGTCCACAATTACACCGAGGTATTAAATACATTTTGCGGAATTTATCTCAACTACTTCATCCTGATTTTGTATGCTTGAAATTTAATAAGCTGAATTGATAAATTTAAAGCACTTGACTGACTTATAAAAAACTCGACAACTCTGGAAGTTATCTTTATCATACGATGTAATAGACCTCAATAGGAGCACCTAGGATCAGAATTTAGAAAATAGATAGGTTAACTTTAAATTTGCATAGCATCCGCATCAAATTCAGATCTGTCCTTTTATACTTACACACTAAATCTATATTCTGGCTACGCGTTTCAGCTTGAATTCATCCATTCCACTACCCAAGAAAACCTGGATAGACACCCGCATCTGCGTAGTTCACATTTTTGAACTCGTTTCCGTTTCCATTTTTTTTTATTCCACTCACTCAATGCGTTTGAAAAATACAAAGGAAGGATAACTTCTCAATTTTATATTTTTAAAGGTTATTTAATGCAATTATGGTTAAAATGTTTCCATATACACCAGGGATCGGACCTCGAGAAATACCATTTTCCCCTAATAAAATCTGAAATTCAATTTGTGTATTGCAGTTTCATTATTTTGTTGATGTAATTAGGAAACAAATGCAGGGAAAAATCCCAAGCATAACATCCCCCATGCAAGAAGTAACAAAAAACGATCACGCGACTATACATTTAGGGAACAAAGTGAGTAAAAGTCAAATCCTCGCAAAGATTTTTTTTTTCTAGGATGCTAGTTGATCAACTATTATTAATTTTTTTAATAAATTAATTTGTCTACGCTGGTGAAATCAGAACTTCTCATCCCACACATCGACCTACTCCACTGCGACCATTTCAGATCTATTGTGGTCCTGTGAATCTAGATTAAATTCTCCCGCCCGACTCTTCTCAAATATCCAATCAGCCTCGAGACTGAACCTTTCCTTTAATTTCCTGCCAGTGGCTTCTTATCACCTAGTACAAGAAACCGCACATTCGCTTGGAACTGGGTTGAAAGAATGGGGATGAAACTTATGTTTTTTTAAAACTCATTGAGTGGATACCATTGGTACACACTAATCCCTTGCACCACAACGAAATCACGCTTCGGGATAAGTAGCATAGTATCCAATAATATCAATTTTATAATGACTATTATCTAAACAGGCTTCACTTTCTTCACTTTTGCTAGAAAACAACCAAATTGTGTTGAATTGTTTAATATTCTCTTCATTATGTGGCAGCTGGGTCGGGTTCGATCTGGATATCTTGTATCAAATAAAATACATGTTCTAATAACAGCTTTATGACATTCACCATGTATTGAAAGTAAATTTAGATAATCTTCATTGATCAATTCCATACGAGCTATTTCTATCACTAAACGATGCGATTGACTTTAAATGTTAACAATTAATACTCTTTTATTATGACAGGTGAATACACAGCTAACATAAATGCAACGCAATAATAAGGCTGAAATAATTAATATTTTCAAATGCATGTTAGTATATCTGAAACGATATAAGAAAGTTAACATAAAATGCCCTCATTTCTGTGATCACCCAACTCGTGAGACGCACTCGAGCATATTTCGCGTACGTACGTCAATTGAGATCTTAACCCACTTGTATCGTGAATTGTATTATAAAACTCCTGACACCATAGTTATTTCACAATCAATGGAATGAAAAGTGAAATTTCCAAAAAAAAAAATGGGAATGAATCCATACACAACTTATACAGATACATGCAATGAGAACCACTCTTCTCCTTCCAAGATTTGTTAGTTATGTGGTTATGTGCGATTAAGTATTCAAGTGTCTTTTGATTTCTTTGGGCCATAACGGCTCCCAAAATGAAAATGAATTCTTAAATAAAACAAAAAAAGATTCTTCAAATTAAAACAAATTGAAAATAAATTCTGAAAAACAACTTAGAATACTAAAACTAAAAAATTAATGAATTAAAGATTCAAATAGTCCTCCTTGTTGAGCCAAACAAAAACCGAATCTATTGAACAAAGATAATCTTGTATCTCTGGGCTGATTTGGTGTAATGTTTGTACAATGCTCGATATTTTTCTCCCTTAATTCTATCATATTTTGAGCCCGTTCAAAATTGTGCCAAAAAATTTTTTATGAAACCGCATAAAAAAATCATTCGGGGACAAATTCGCTGATCTTGTGAGTGACCTCAAAAATACCACGATAAAATTTCAATTTTCTCCTGAAAGGTGTACATTCTGATTTCTCTACGAATTTATTTTATTTTGAATAGTTATGGGCTTGAACAGTACTTGGATATCGACTGCTGTTTACTAACTGTCTGACGCTAATTAAGGACCGCCCACAGTTGAGACTACGGAGTGGTGGGAATTGTACGATATGTTGTAGGTGTCCAAATGAACGATTCTAATAATCGTGTTTTTAATCTGTTGAAGCTTGATATTGGTCAACTTCAAAAGCAGTTCCGATACAATGCTTAAAATCCCTATGTTCCGTTTCTCATTGCATGTATCTGTATAATATTCTAATTAATGTAGAGACACAGTAGCTGATGATAAGTGACCAAGAAAGTAATTACATCAAATGTTTGTCCAAAATGTACGATTCTCACAAAGTTCTACGGGATTCTCGACGTTTTAATTGTTCAATATTTAGAAAAACTGATCGCATTACCAAATTCTGTTTAATTTTTTCAATAAAGATTTAGGCGATCAACCTAGTTTAACTGCGGTTCAAGTTAATCCTAGGAAATCGGTGGTTCAAAGAGATGATTGAACTACAGATTCTATGATTCAATGTTGAGTTCGAAAGTTCAATTTAACGATGCGTCCTCACTGCAGCGCCGCGCCATGCTAAACAATCACTTTTATTTGGCGTAGACGATCAACTGCTCGCAAACGCGCACTAACAAACACGGTCCGTCAGGAGCCGCTACATCGAAGTAATTTGCTTGGCGAACGTTGCTTAGCGCGATGCTTGGTGCATTTGTTGTTTCAACAAACCTCCCACGATTCATAAGAAACCCACAAACGCGTATTGAGCATTCAATTCTGAACTCTCTCTGCTGCTATTGGCTCCCAGGCATCTACTTTCAATGTTTTTTTAAATAGTCTTCATGTCGTGGATCCAACAATAAAGTTTTGCCTCGATAGGCATCGATTAGCTTAATTATATTTTCTACTGGCCACTTCATGATTTTAAGCGCGCTGGAAACAACTTCTGTACCGTCTCAATTGGAACTACGAACCTACACACACCTTAATCGAAAAATAAGGAATTAAGCCTTTTTCTTTAAGTAATACGAGTATATTATATTATATCTTCAAGAAAATAATAATTCGAGGTAATCGTTAAACTATTAGATTTGTAAAGTTGAGGTTATATTTTAACTTTCTGCGCGGAACAGTCCGAATGCTGGTGGATGTGTTTATACGAAAACAATGAGGTGAGTAATCCTCAATTGGTTTTCCTTTCAAAAATATATAGTGCTCTAGTCCATAGATGAGTATTGAATCCGGTTCACTTGATCAGCAAATTGAACTTCCGTTGAACAACCGGCCCCTAATCGTTTAAAGATTGTTGTCAAATTCAATTCACTTCAACAAGGATGTAAATAAACACTTACATCCCGTTGTTGATAGCAAGAAGTCTTTATGAAGTGAAATGTATTCGTACCTTTCAAAATAATGCAAAATAAAGCATTTACCATACAAGGAGTGAAAAAATGTCTCAATCGTACTCTTACCGTTTTGTTCCATTACTTATAGGCAAAATTCCGACAGTTTCCATGAACTTTGCTTCTTCAAGTATTTTTCAAAAATTACTATTGTAAAAACGACATTCACTGATTTGTAAGATGTACTCCACGTCTTTGCTTAATCTTATAATTATTCAACTAACTAATTTTTAATTAAAATGTCATTGACTCCAAAACAATCAACAAACTGTTCCTAACAAACTAATGTAATTTTAATAGAAAATGTTAAATTATTTGAATATTATTGTCGTATATTACGCTCATGCATATGCAGGATCGCCTGTCGGTGGTAGAAATTAACACCGATAAGGCAATTTTGATATCGAACCTGTAAATTTGTGTGTAAACGTAATAATGGAGCTGTTAGGATGACAATGTATATTGACTGTTGCCAAATTCGGGTGTTCAGTAATAAACCATAACCGCAATTGTTATTGTTTTGGGTGCGTATAATCATCTAATATAATCCCAAGGGAGTCGAGGGACAATAGCACATAAAATAGTGGGAATATTACGGCGGGTTACACGGCAGCTTTATTACGTGCTATTTCGTTGTGGTGAACTTGTCTAAAACATTTATTTATCAAAATTTCAAATATATCTATCCAAGTATAAAATATTTATCTACCATTTCCGTCGACTGTGCTTTTGTAAGCTGTATAAATGTGCACAAAATCGTTAATTAATTACCGCTCTCAATGAATGCTTTTTCATTAATAAACCATTTTGGTATATACAGTTGATGAAAAAGTTTTGTAACAGTACGTGCTAATAAGGGCAATTAACCATTTTAAACATTAACTCCCTCGTTTATAAACTTGTTGGTTAAATAAGTATAAAAACGTCTTTATTTTGATTAGTTCTACTGAAATTTATCTTCAATTAATTAGTACAGATTTATTTTTTCAAAATGTGCTACAGCCACTAAAATGTATCAGCTCATCTAGCAAAGCAATAAGAATAGCTGCAGCAATTGGTATCGTGCTCAGATTAATACATTAAAAAGATACATTTGTTCACATTTAAAAGTGAACCCAACATTACATCACATTCTAAGGTAACTTGCTGACCATTTGCCGATGTCTTACTTTTCCTTTGAATTACGACAACTGAATTATAGGACACGATAGAAACGTACAAAATAAGAATGTACTTTTAAGAAATTACATAAAAACTACTTTAAAATAATTATCCTAATAAGTTTATGTAATAAAAATATGTTTTTGTTAGAAAGTTTTGAGGTTTAAGCGAAACAAATGAGTGTTAATAATTTTGTCTGTCTGAAATATGGCAACACCGAGAAAAGAACGGAAACCATTTTACTATAAATCGTAGTTTATTGAAGCTTTTGTTCTCGTCTTTTCAACTGATATTTGTGTGTGTGTGTACAGATATAATTGAAAACAATATTTTTTTTTGAAAATCATGGTTTGTCAGTGCCAAATTTGCAAAAAAACAGTCGGAATTTTCCTAACCTCTCTTTTCACCTGTAAGTAAATGGTTCTATTGGCCAGTGGCACTGTCCGACTCCTCACCCCTTGAAAGTCATTTATGAAAACATATGTATGGCGATAGAATGTTAGCCGCATTTTCGGATAGTTTTATGAATGACTTGCAGACTCTATTTGTAGTATTACTCTGAGGTGTCGTGACACAAACGTTATGACGCCAAAAGTTTCGTCTGTTATTGAATGCTAATATCGACCATGAAGAGAGATCCGCAGAAAACAGATCGTTGTACTCACGATAGGCTGAATTATTTCTCACTTCACAGCACGTTAATAATAACAGACAGGAGATTTTGTCGGAAAATGTTTGTGTCGGAATATTGAAGTATGTTCCTTGTGGTGTATCCATTATTATTTTTCGTTAATTTATTGGGAAATTTTCATCGTTTCAGTAGCGGTCCAGCTACCGTTATTAAGGATAATCTCAAAATGTCTGGTCCCTATCTGACACTACGATAAAATTAATTATTGATAACCGTAGCTGGAACGCTACCGGAACGTTGGAATAAAAATGCAAAAATACTGTGGCTTAAGTTTCCAATGAATTAACGATAATAATAGGTCTAGTTGTTGAATTTTTTCGTAGTGCCAAATAGGGACCAATGAATATGTATAGTTGAAATTATTTCTGTTCAAACAGGAACAATGTTATTTGGTATAGCAACGTGTCCCCGTTTTGTCATTTTCATTTTAATTATGAGAGCGGATTTTAGGGCTTCCAGTGGATGCCCGCATCGTAATGTCAACTTTTATTTGTTTCCATGATGAAATCCGGCGATCGACTCCTCAAGGACGCATATGTGGTTATTTCTTGTTGAACTTTATTGGGGTCTCCGGGATGTCGATATAGACGACTGACATCATTTCTTGACTACCTATTCATCAAACGGGCTTTGCTTCTACAATTCCTTTTATTGTGTCCTACTCTTTCTTCGCAGCTGAAGCATCTTCTACTTTCGTCGGATAGCTTGGAATATATTCAAGATTTGTGAGATAGTGAATTGTGGGTGGCCAATTGAAGATACCTCTTCTCCTTTTGTCGAAATCTCATTCCTCTTAATTTAGGAAAGGAAGATTTTGATATTGGTACTTTTTGCTCAGAGTTTTATTCGACGTTTTGTGGTGTAGCAGGAGAGCTTGCTGCATTTCCACATTCTGTAGTTCATCAATGAATTTATGTGTGCCAATTTACTATAGGAAATCTCCAGGTTTCTGGGGATGGGCAGGATGCAACAATCTTTTCATATCGGTCTCGAATACCTGTATACTATTATTAGAATTTTTATTACGGACTTTAAGCTGACTCTGGAATACCTGCTTGAAGTGAAGTTAGCCTTACCTTCCCTCCAAAGCTTGTACGATGGAAGCATAATTGAACGTGCCTTGTTGCCTGTCCATGGAGCGACACTATTATTGAAGCCACCATCTGTGTCTCAGTACGTATATCCATTGGCTCTCGTCCAAGTCAATATTAGTAACTAAAGTTTTGATACAAATTCTTATTTCTGAATTAACTATTGAATTTTTAGTTTGTCTTTCTAAATTAGATTTTAAATTATCTTGTTGCTGTTCTAAATTAGATATTCAATTGTTTTGTTCAGTTTTTATTTGTCTTTCTAAATTATAACTTTTCTTGTTTTTGTTCTCAATCCTAAATGGTCCACTATATTATCAAAATGACCGACCTTGAGCTCTATTTCCTGAACTTGTGCTAGGCCATTCATACTTTTCACATCTGCTTGTCTACTCATCTCCTCTTTCTACGTCTTTTCTTCTTCTCTTTTCCTTCTTTCTGCGTCTTCCCTTCTTCTCTTATTCCTGCTTTCAGCGTCTCCCTTTCTCCTGTTCGCGTCTTTCTTCCTCTTCTTTCATCTTCAAAAACCTTGCTGGGGGTCCGGAAGTATCCGCAACATTACGGTGGGTAGAGTATTCACCATGAAGAAATAGTTGAATTAACACTTTTCATATCCCCTCGCTGTCACCGATGTAACTATTCATCTATCACAACTTTAACAATTCAATAATACTCTTACTTTCAAAAACACATAACTCTATAACTCTCACTTCTTGAAAATGGAGGAAGGATTTGAAACTCCATTAATACCTCGTCATTCGCAGAAAGAGAGTGGCTTTGGCAACACTAGGTAAATAATATGTATTTCGAATGATCGAAAGCAATTTGAACATCTCATAGCACATTCCTAAAAAAAGATAGATTGAAATTTAGCGATAATTAAGAATTTGTTGTTAATTTTGTATTAATAAAAATAGACCGTGGTTTACGGTGTGTATGTGAAGTCTTATTAATTTATACCACTCTATTATTTCGCATTATACTTATAAATATATTTTTGTCAAAATTTTGCTTTTCAATGAAAGAATAAAAAATATGTCTTTGTATTTAAAAAATTAAGGAAAAGTTCAAACGTGGTCTAGCGGCAAAAATATCTTCATTTCAATGAGCTTCAAGATCCGGAAAGCGGTTGAGAGCCATTAAGAAATTAAAAACATGGACGAAAGCAGTCAAATTGGAAAAGGAAGTTAAATTGACAGAAATAATAAAAAGCGACGAAATATACGTCTACAAGTTCAACCACGTTTTAAGAATTGAATTTTATTTCATCTCTCTATACATATTCCGGTAGCTATGCGAAATACTTGTGCACGGTCTTAATTCGACAAATAACGCTTTCCAAACACTTTTTTGAGCAGGTGCAATGATGATTGGAGTTAATTAATAATTTCAAGTTTCTCGGGATATTTAATCAGGAAGATTTTCTTTTGCCTGTCAAAAAACTGATGGCCTAGCCTTCTTTGCTAATCATGCGCTCCCAACTTGTGTTGGAGATGAACTACCAGCTTATGTCTCCTGTAATTGTCTTTGTTCCAATCTAGGATTATAGTGGTTCATACAAGTCTCATCCATAATTATTAAACGATGCATAAAATCGGTTTAATTTTTCATATTATTACCTGATCAATGACTTTTAGTAGGATCTGCATCTTCAAGCAAGTCAGTTCTCTCGCAAGTCATTCTGTTTGGAGGATCAGATTCATTCAACATATTAACCTGGTATGAATGCATTTCTTCATGCATTAAGTTTTCGTAGGAGGTATTTAACCACTGCATTATTTTTAAAAGATACTAACAATAGTTTCAGTCGATCAAGATTCACTTTTCATTTCATGAGTGAATAACAAGTATATACATTATATTTAGAACGAATAATTTTATTCTTCGTAAATCATCTTGTAGTCGGAAATATTCACTTTATTTCATTGAAATAGTTACATTAAGAATAATTAAATTATGCTCTGAAATATCTTAACCCTTTAAATAGATTTTCCCTATGGTCTTCAACCGTAATCAGTTGTCTACTGTATATCCAGCGCATCTAGTAGGCTAAAACAGTGACACCAATTGTTTCATCAAGATTAATCTGTCATTAGCAGATAATAAATGACAAATAGGTGAGTTACAACGCTGTCTGGGAAGGATTTATCATTTGTTATTGTTACTGTATCCATTGTAAAGCTACTTCTGGAGACCCCACTCGACTAACATGACAGATTTTCCGAGTTTTGATGCTGGCAATGTGGATGCTGCTGCGAAACCAAAAAGATGTCTGTTTTAGGCATTGATGATAACATTATTTTCAAAGTTGACGTTATGAAAGGAAATTGCTTGAATATGATTTCCGGTTAATTATGCGCGGAATTTCCATTCCTAGAGAAAAGGGAGAACATTTAAAATAACGATCATTTAATATTTAATATTTATGGAAGAGAAAGAAAGTTTTGATAAAATGTGAAAAATTTAGTTTCTTCGCCAATGAGTGTCTTTGTGAAGATGGCCTCGGACTGGGTCCGTTGACCATAGGGAATGTAGATGGAGTAGCTGTTAATAATAAATTATAGTTAAAAAATACTAAAAAACACGCTTCATAGGTTTTTTTAACTATAATTTATTTTTTATTTTTTGGTTCGATTTACTATGAGGTGTGTTTCTTTTCGTATTTTTCAAATTCGATTCCAGATCAAAGTTTTCTTAAATGGAACACCCTATATTGTATTGTTATCGGTCCTTGACAAATGTGCAAAAAAATGTCGAATTAATCTGAGCATTTAAAGTCGCTAAAAATTATGTTTAAAGGTTGCGTTATAAACGGAACACCCTTATTTTACTACTATATCGTTTTGTCATCGGTCCTTGGGAAGTGTGTAAGAAATTTTTGAGATAATGTGAGCGTTCAAAGTGGGTAAAAATCGTGTTCGAAGGTAGCGTTATGAATGGAACACCCTACAATTTACTACTATATTGTATTGTTATCGATACTCGACAGGTAGACAAATGAACTAATTTCGAACTAATCTGAGCATTTAAATTGGGTAGAAATCGAGGTTTAAGACTGCGTTATGAATGGAACACCCTATATTTTCTACTATATTGTATTTTCATCGGTTCTTGAAAAGTGTGCTAGAAAAATTTGGAATTCATCTGAGCGTTTGAAGTGGATGGAAATCGAGTTTGAAGGCTGCGTTATAAATGGAACACCCCATATGTTTCTACTATATTGTATTGTTATCGGTCCTTGACAAGTGTTCAAAAAACTTTTTGAATAAATCTGAGTGTTTGAAGTGGGAAAAAAATCAAGTTTAAAGGCTGACAAGTGTACAAAGTTTGAATTAAATGTGTTCGTTTAAAGAGGGTACAAATCGAATCCAAAGTAGTCGGTTACTACGTTATAAATGGAACACCCTATATTTTTTTACTATATTATATTGTCACTAGTCCTTGACATGTGTGCAAACAAATTTTTGAATTAATCAGAGAGTTTAAAGTGGGACAAAATCTAGTTTGAAGGCTGCGTTATAAATGGAACACCCTCCATTTTATTACTATATTGTATTGTCATCCGTCCTTGACAAGTGTACAAAAGTTTGAATTGAATCTTGGTTACAAACATACAAACGTACAACACAAACATACAAATAAACATACAAACAAACATACATAGAGATTTGTTTTTTTTCTACCAGTCGATCATCATGTATTAAAAAATGGTTTGAAGGTGTGCTAGTGAGTACAAAAAAAATGTTGTGAATACCTTTTTCGTACGTATTTAATCATCTTTAACCTTGTTATAATATTTTACAAGCCGGTCCTTCCCTCGTGTTCCTATTCATATATCCAAAAATCCAATTTTTTCGACAACTATATAGGATTGGAACATTTTAGTTACAATTTACCAAAAATATTGGCGGACTCATGAATTTGTCTGTATTATAGGCTAACTCATTTCTATTAATTTTCACAGTCTCCGACGACCTTGAGCTTACCCCCGATTAAAAGATCAAGTTACCCACAAAAGTCGACACCCCAAACATCTGAAATCCAATTAACTACGAAATTTAATTTCAGCTTTCACCGTTATATAAAGGTAGAGAAAAATCGTTTTGACTAGACGTTACCGGTCAGAATCTCATTTATGAAATGTTGCAATGTTTCGTCAATATTCATAGCGATGAATTTGTTTTTTTATTTTAGTTCGTACTGTGTGGTTAGGTACTAAAATATATTTTTCTAAACAGAAACTTCTCATTCAATCGTAAACGCAAAAAGGATTATGACGGAAACTGCAGAGAAGCTGAGAAGGTCCCTAAATCGTCAAAAATTTATAATCTAATCCACCACGTCCAATTGTCAGCGAGGAGTAAGCCCGATGTAGTCCATATCGAGAGGTTAGTTACTTACTGCGGGCTCGATCCACCCCGTTGGCTTCAGCAAGACACCAGGGCCCGTATTCTTAAGGGACTAGTGAGAATATCACAATGAGATTGATGTTTTGCAGGGCTGCCTAAGACATGAAATTTCCATATTCGTCATATTTCTAAAAAGAAAAACTGAGAACTGCATTGTTGTCAGACTTCTACGCAATTTGAAAACATTTAATTGTTCTTAACTATTCAATATCACTTTTACAGCTATAACATATTTTGATTCAAGCATACAAGTTATGTTTTTGTATATTTTTTTAGAATAGTTTATGTATAAGAATGAAAAGGAAAATTCAGCTGCCCAACTGACAACGTCGTTAAACAAACTTAACCACAATTTTCTTTAGTATTAAAAATTTGCTGTTCCCAGCTAGCAGCTTGTTGCCACAATTTTTTGGCAACCTGCCTGGTAAAACCTTCCGTAAATACCTCGCTAATTAATTCAGCATGCTCAGTAATAAATCCAACCAAAATGAGTTTTCGCTCATCCGTTGAATATTGTTTCAAATTGAATAATATTTTCCTTTTTTTCATCCTCTAGTCAAGACACTATTTCTTTCAGAAGTTTTTCATTTGTCTTCTGTTCTTCCATTTTTCCTTTTACAATTGAATTTTCTTTTTGTACTTCAGCCAGTTTTTTTTTCATTATATTCAAATTCAATTCTTCAGGAATAATTATGATAATGTCGCTCACTGGGACATCAGCACACACCTCTAATTCTTGAGAAACAACAAGTAAGTCTGGTACAATAAATTTTCAACAATACACTTAGCCTCTTTTTTATTCACTTTCCTCGATCACTCCGATATCTCTTCTTTTGGCTTCTCATCTGGCAGCAAAAACAATAAGGGGATTGCTAGAATTATGAATAAATAAGGATAATTAACTATATTCTTTGTGAACTCAAAAGTTTAAATCTGTTTTCAATTTTATTGGTTGGATTTTTAATAATTTCGCCTGCAATTCATTTTGAAAATCTTCAGTTTTGGAGTGTCTACTACATATTCTCTTATTATCACAGCTCCATATTAAAATTTTAAATACTACAACTCTGTAAAAAAAAACTAAGAAATATAATGTAAGTAGACTAGATCTCTGATGCCAAATGAAGTAATTAAAATTTAAATACGCATGCTTCTTAGCTTCTCACTGGTTTAGGCGAGATTGTTTATCGGTCGGAACCATGAGAGATTGAATCTCTCTCATTTCACGCAGCCAGTTATACACCAATCTCTTGTCCTTTAGAAATACGGACCCAGGAGTCAGGTTATTCGGGACGAATAACTATAGAGGAGGGAGCAAAATTACGTAGACCTGTATTGGCGCATATGTAAGAGGCCAAGAAGAAAAATTAGAAGAGCATCTAGAATCATCTAAAAAGTTCATAAGACAGAGAAGTTCCAGGAACATACAAGAAATATATAAAGATGGACAGTTTTTAGTTTCTTGAAGTTTTAGAGTTTTGAGTTATGAGTTCTCGAAGTGAGACGTGATTGGTGAAGGATTGTTGAAGTTGAATCTTTAGGAAATGAAACAAGTTTGGGTAGTATGAATGTGATAGTATTTTTCAAACCTTCCGTTGTTTTTTTCACGCAAAAAATTATTCTTAATCGGCGCAAAAAATTCACGTCTTTCCATTTTCGTTAATATTGCCCAAGCTGTCAACTTTTGATCGATGGGAGTGAATGGGAGAAGTGTTGCATTTAAAGCTGCTCTGTGGAGGATTCAAAGAATATTGTATGCTATTTATTAATTCGAATAACTATATCCACCACTTTTCCGACATTTTTTATGTTTGCACTTAATATTGATACTTGGCAACGTCAAATATAGATTTCTGACTTCCGGTGTTTAGATTTAACCCAAATACGGCTTTAATATTCTTGGACTGTGATTGGTAGAATTAAATTTGATTTGGTCGCCTGACTAGTTATGTGACTCGGTTATAAATCGCGAAGCTGACACGCTGTGGAGAATGTGAGTTTGCGTTAGTTTGACCATATTGCAGCAAATATTAATTTCAAAACAGTAATTTATATATTCTACATGTGTAGGTGTACCAATCTCATTAACAAAACGAACTTTGGATTTATATAATCCCAGAATATGCTATTTTTGAGATTAAAAAATTCATTTTGATATTTTTGACAAGAAGACATAAAAAAAAACTATTTGGTGGCTTTCATCATCAGCATAACTGATCCCAACAGTAAATGAGTTAATTGTTTATATTTGTTTTCAAACAAACAGATAATATGTATTTGGTTGACCGAAACTCTTTAATTTAGTGAAAAATGACTTAGTCTCTATTCACCCACTAGATATTTCTTGTATGCAGATGATCCAATAATATACTGCCACGGACGTTCTGCCTCTACCACATCGAAGCTAATTCAATCTGCTGTCGATACCCTTAGCAACAAAACAAATCACCTAGGTTTATATTTATCTCAAATCTTTAAAATCAGCCGATGTCTACCCTCCTGATCTCCTCACCTCCTCGTATTATGATTAAAACATATGTATCCCTGTAGTTGGTAACTGCAACATACTCGGTATAACTTACCTGGAAACAACATCTACTATAATTAAAAGGTGAATATAGTAAGAGGCTCAACATAATCAAAACTCTCTCAAATTTTCAGTGGGGTGGCGATGAAAATTCCCTCCTCAAAGTATATAGATCGCTTATACGCTCGAAACTACCGCGGTCAAAAGAATGACTACTAGGTTTTCTGGATAAACCGCGTTCAGAAAAATTGTTTTCTCGACGTTTTGACTTCTGCTTTAGAGTCATTATTAAGAGATAATGGTTAGGGAGGATAAGATTCAGTACGATTTCGTGGCCTCAATCTGCCTACTCCACTAGTCATACCGTACCCAGCAGTTATCTCTGAGATCTCAATCTGCCTACTCCTCTCTGAGCCTTTCGATTTAGCCCAGTAGAAAACCTTTATTGTGAAGCCAATGAATCTCCCCTTTGGTTAAGTCGACAACAGTTGCTTCTCTCTTAGGCAGCCTCCGTATCCTCGAACCTCTATAATCCTGTATATCCCTTTTTAATTTCACGTACATCCATATCAAACAACGCACAACCATTATTATCAATAAAACCCATTTCACTAGTGCTAGCATAGCTGCATAATGATATTAATCTAGTGCAAGCAACTTTTTTTCCACTACCCCAGACACCTTCTTGGGCCATTACCATTCCTCAGCTCAACACATCACTTACACGATACGACAAACATATATCACCAAGGGAACTCATAATGGAAGCTTTCAATTACATCATACTAAATACGATCTAGTTCTATATACTGATGCCTAAAACAATGAAACTGGAGTAGGCTGCTCTGTTACAACATTCTGATATCAATTCCTCCCTTATCCCTCTTTCATGCAGCGTTCATACAGGCGACTTACTTAGCACACTCTAAGCACTCAAACATAACACATTGATAAATAAACAGGAAGCTTTATGCACAGACTCACCAGCCTCAATCCAGACCATCCAAAATATATTTACCAAGCATCCAATTCCCCAAAATATCCAAGATACTCACCACCAGCTCATCACTTCCCGAAAGATATCAGTTACCATAATTTGGCTACCAACTCACATTGATATAGCAGGCAATGAACTTGCAGATCATCAAGCCAAAATTGCAGCAATATCCACTAATATTACTAATAATATAACGACTTGAAGGCCCACATCAAAAAACATACAAAAATTATATGGCAACAGCACTGGGGTATAAACCGTTCCTTTTTAAACGAAACTCAGCCCTTAATGAATAGCCCCTTCTTGCTCCTACATCAGTTTCAAGGCGAGATCTAGCCGTAATAAAGATACTATGTATCGGACATGCTAAGGGCGCGTTGTATCAAACACCTAAACTCAGTTTAATGATAACTGATGTTTAGACTGTGACATATATATATTTATTAGGAATAAATTAAATCAGTCTAAACATTAGTTATCTTTAAACCAAGTTTAGGTGTTTGATACAACACGCCCTAAGTGAATGCATGGTCACCTGATGACATCCAACAACAGAACCTATTGTCAAAGCTGTCAATCGCATTTGACATTAAAACACATTTTAACTGAATGTCACTAATTATCAGCCAGGAGACAACAGTATCATCTCTAATCAAGCAAATTAACAGCTTACTGAAATTCCTTATAGTAATATTTAACCAATCCATTATATATGACCTTATTGTATATTATATTATAGCAATGCTATCGTTTTGTGCAAGTGGCCATAGTAGCCGAGCATTTTGATAAAAAAATATTGTTCTCTTGATGAATGAATTTGTTAATGCAAAATAAACGTGTAACGTGGAAGTATTTAACAAGGAATTTCAAGTCTTTGTTGGAGGCAACTTTACCCTTCCAGACTTTAAGTAGCAGTAATCTGCGTGAATTAATATTTCCAATTTATTTAATAAATTTTCTTATTTCAATAAACTCAATTATTTATTTTCCTTAGCAAAAAGGCATTCCACTTTAATATCTCCCTTTATTTGGAAGATAAATGTGTTCAAAAAAACATCTGCGCCGCTTTTTAATAAACCAAAATAAGGAAAAAATCCACAAAAGGTAGCCCCTGACTGGAGCGTAACTCTTTAATGTTAGATAATTACATTTCCTTTTTCTAAATCCTTACATCTGCAGGATCGCTACATTCCGACTTTATTTATTCGGTCATTACTTCTCCACTCACATACAGATTTTACTAAGCGCAGAGAATTTTCCTGAGATTCCCTTGAGAGTCGACATTTTTCGCAAAACGAAAGAACTCCTATATACCATTCGAACTGACCCGCTTGCTACTCTGTAATTGATCGATAAAAAGCAATCTTGTTACTCCATTAATCTAAAATGTGCCGTCAGGTCATTTGAACAATTTGTTAAAAAAAAAGAAACGAACAAAGAATATCCAGTAACAGGTATAGATTATGGAGTTCCGAATCCAATAGATTTATAAACGACAAGTGAAAGTATAGAAAATGTTTTATTTTACTGTTTTCATCATTTCTCTACATGTTTTTTTTTTAATTAAAAATGTATGCGTGATTGAAAGGTATTTCTAATTCTTCACAAATGATTACAATATACAGTGCGTCCAAAAAGTAATGCATGAGTACATTATAAGCTGAATATAAAGTGATATGGAAATATTCTGAAGCAGGTCGACTTTCCATTTCAATTTACTATTTTTTAAAAGAATTTTCTATCACAAAGTTGTTTAAAGGAATTCCCTAGCTGAGCTCATTCCAACAATGTATCACAAGTTGATTTAAATATGGGGTGAACAAAAACGCGAAAGCTGTTTATTATTTTAAAATTGTATCACATTTGCTATATCATCTTTATAAATTCTGGATAAGATTTTAATAGACTCTACCGATGTAATATACTCGTAAGTCTCTTCGTAACAAAATAATTGATTATGACTTCGTTAAGTGCTTCTTAAGCTTGAAGCTCACCGGCTCCGCAGCCAGATATAGGTAGTATATTGTGTCACAAGGGCCGAAAATGAGCATTAGCAACCTAAGACTATTAGATGCACGAGCGAGCATAGCGAAGCCAGAGTGGTTGATATGTAAGGGCTGCTAAAGCGTTTTCGGCAATAGTTATTTATGCAACTTTTTTCGCTGGTGCGTAAAGTAAAGATAGTGAAATAAATCAAAATTTGTGAAGAATGAGAAATAAGCCAAAATTATGTTTTCCGAATATTTTTTCAGTTTATTCTTTTCGCACCATTCCAAAAAAGCATTGTATTTTTGTTTATAAATATAGGTAGATTTTTCTGGCAATAAATTGTCAATGGCCTTTTGTGAACTGTTTAAAATATTTGGAGAAGTATTACCAAATTCGTCAGATGGATTTAAATCCATATCGATTATGTAACAGATATAAACAGCAAATAACATTTGAATTTAAAACTATTCTCAGAATTGATTCGGTTTTCAAAATTGTGAATAAGTAGAAGTCAATCTTGAAGTTATAAATACTTTTGAAGTGTTCTGTGATACTTATAAAATTTTAGAGATAGACAGTTCTAATACACGCAGCCACGGCCTAGTTACTTATACCAACATCGACATCCATGGTTTAATTAAATCGCATGACATTTGGAGAAAATTATTATAACTAAAATAAAAAAAATGTTGATAACACGTTGGAAATATATAAGCAAACATAATCCACTTGTCTTAGAAGGAGATAGCATAAAAAGGGTAATATAAAATAAAAGGTTATATTTTGTTGCTATGTACAATTTTACTTTTATTCACTAGTGCAGAAAAGTAAAACTACACATTTCGTTGAATGTGTAAAGTACGTACTTTACGTAGAAAAAATATATTTATTGCTATTTTCCACTGTCGAAAATTAACGTTAACTTTCTTCTGCCCAGTATGGAAAATTTAAAACGTTTTTCTATTATGGATACCTTCTCACAGTGACCGATGTAGATGGTTAGAATTGGATGATTTTCATTTATCACGGAGTTAATACAATCTATAAATCTCAGTGAAACATCCATTTTTATAACAAAATAGGTATAGTACCTTGACATAAAAAGTTGTTTGCAGTTAAGTCGCCATTCAAAGAATTGGAAATATAGGGGGTGTTTAATTAAAAAGGAAGAAGTAGACTGCAACTTCCGGTGTAACCGGAAATAATCAAGAATCGAGCGATTTTTCATTCGATATATCAATGTCGCAAACCCCCTATTACAAATTTTCAGATTTTTCTTCTAACAGGTTCTGCAATAATGCCTGATTTGCCATCTGAAAAAATCGCGAATTTTTGTAACACGCAATGAAGTTGTCAGCCGTAGTTCACAAGATTCCGCAGTAACTATGCAAAGCAGTACGTGTCATAAATTACAAAATATTGTGAGGTTAGAATAATGATGTTGAGGGGAATATTTAAGGGGTTCCTTAGTCCTATAATTTATAATAACTCTGTTCTATAACTTCCAGCGTTAAGCATAACTTCAACATTTAAAACGTACACCTGATCCTTTTAGTTTAATAGAAACCCTTCTATTGTCGGTACATTCGTAAATTAATAACAAAAAAAATGGAACTTATTTATGAACAACAGGAATGTTTAAAATGAAAACTGAAATTATATAGGTAGTGTTACAAATAAAAGGTGGTATAGAAAGATGATAGTTATTCCAAATTAAAAATCTTTAATATTTGGTAAAATACACAATTTTGAGGTCATTTCGAAATGTCACGATTTTTTTCTATAATCGGAAAAAAAATTTCGATCCGAATAACCCTCGGACATTGATAAATGCTCAAAAATTTCATGACAACTTTCTCAAGCTTGTTGCTTGTAGGCAACTCACATCAATACATTAACACTTGTGCAGGGAATGCTAAGAATGGATAATAGCGACATCTCCACAACTAACCACAAACCAAAATTCTATATTGACAAGAAACCATATCGGTTTTGTAGTTATTTACTTAATTAAAGTTCCCTGTAACAATCACCCTGTATAGTTATTTCACAATCAATGCAATGAAAAGTGAAATTTCCAAAAAAAAGTAAATGAATGCCAACTCCAATACACAACTTGGAAAGATACAAGCAATGAGAAACGGAACATAGGGATTTAATGTGCAATGGAACAAAATGCATTTGATGTACATTTTTTTGTTAATAATATACTTCCGGTTTAACCGGAAATGCCATCTACTTCTTAAATTTAAATGGGACACCCTATATATTTTTACAGATTTTGAAAGAGCTTGTTATTTTGAATTCATACATACTGAGTTTAGTGTAAAAATTTTTGTAAAAACGAGGAATGTAGCACTTTAATCAACCTCCTTTGCGTTTTTTGCGTTAGAGCAAAAAACTTTTTAGATAAACTAATTGATGTTGTTTGTACCTATGCATAGTAATGAATAAACGAGTACTGTTTGGTACGTCTTTTGTTCTCCAAGTGTCAAATTCTAATTGACGGAGATAAATTTTACAAATTAGAATGGTTCAATTAAGTGAAAAAGAGCGTATTGAAATTTTAATGATGATCGGTTATGGTGATCGTGCTAGAACTCATGAAGAAGTGTGTCATATTTTTAATAATTTGCATCCAGAGAGAAATTTTATATCACGCTAAACTAAAACATTACAACGTTTTAATAAAAATGGGATGGTAAAAAAATTGCTAAAACCTGGAAGACAGCGGACTGCAACGAACGAAACTGTTAAACAAAATATTGCAATCGATTTAAAAGAATCACCTGAAACTTGGCACCACAAATTTGGCACTAAACCATGATATCAGTCGACGTTCTGTAGGAAAGATATTAAAAAGTGAAAAGTATCATCCGTATAAGGTACCTACAGTTGGTTCAAGAATTGTCAGACGATGATTTTGACCGACGGCTGGAATTTTGCGAACGGCTAATGGACATCTGTAATTTCGACGATAATTTTGCTTCTAACATAGTTTTTTCTGATGAGGCAACTTTTTGTTTAAATGGAACAGTTAATCGCCATAACTCAAGGTACTGGTCGAATGAGAATCCTCATTGGATTCATGAAGCACATACCCAGCATCCACAGAAGTTAAATGTTTGTATGGGAATATTCGAAAAAAGGCTTATAGGCCCATTTTTTATCGACGGAAACTTGAATGATGACAAGTATTTGGATCTAATAAATAACGAAATTATTCGTGCACTTCAACAGAATGAGAAATTATCACAAAATGTTTGGTTTCAACAAGATGGAGCACCTCCTCATTATGATAGACGGTTTAGGGATTTTCTGGATGCGAATTTTCCAAATCGATGGATTGGACGAAGAGGATTCATAGAGTGGCCTGCTCGTTCTCCGAGTCTTAGCCCGTTAGATTTTTTCTTTGGGGTTATCTGAAATCACGTGTTTACGTTAGACGACCAACAAACTTACAGGAATTCAGACTAAGAATTATTGTTGGATGTGAACTAATACGTTGAAGAAGTCTTGGAAAGAGTGACTCAACAATTTGTTAATAGGATGGCATATTGTCAGCAAGTAAACGACGAGCATTTTGTACAAGTAATTTTGTTTCTCATTATTCTAAAATAATGAAATGTACACCTATTGTACAACTAACAGTGAGTTATTCCTCGTTTTTACACATTTTTTTAACACTTAACTCAGTATGTATGAATTCAAAATAACAAACCCTTTCAAAATCTGTAAAAATATATAGGGTGTCCCATTTAAATTAAAGAAGTTGATGGCATTTCCGGTTAAACCGGAAGTATATTATTAACAAAAACATGTACATCAGATGCATTTTGTTCCATTGCACTCACCTGCAAATTTTCATAAATATCGTTCTTTTCGTTTAAAACATATTTACTTGGTTCCTTACTTTATCCCAACCCTGTATATGAGCTTACAAGTGTTGTATACCATCTTCTACAAAAATATTATTTCCAAGCATTGAGAACCGCTAAGTTTTGGAATTTACTATAAGGCGATACTTTTGTCTACGACTGTTGCGAGTGGAATACCTTAAGAAAATAGGAACACCAAAGAGTCAATTCTACAAGAAGTGGTTAAAAATCAACGGGATTTGACCAAGTTCCTGCTACTAGAAATATTCTAATCTATATATAATCAAGATTAGGAATAACATTTTGATAGGTATGGTGTCCAATTGGGAATTTTCCATTAATACTTTAAAGCTTATTATGCATACAGAATAGTAAAATGTAGTAAGCAGATTGTCTTTTTTTCAACTATACGTTAAAAGTTAGTATTTGCTTATAGAATTGCCCCTATATACGGTTCAAAACTTAACGCAGAACTCATTTTGCGATATATTTTTCCCAAATTTTCATTGGAAAAAATATGTATACTTATTATTCGGTTGAAACCATTTCCATTTCATTTCCATTTCATATTTTGATAAATATTTGATTTCTTTAATAGTGAAGTTAATGATGAAACAATTAGGTTGGCACCCAATTTTGACCCCGACTAATTTTTATAATACTTCACAAATTTTGTAAGAATCACTGAGACATATATAACTAAAAATTGGGCTATCTTGCAACCAATCCAGTTATTCTAAAAATCATAAGTTAAATTTGAAAATTTGGTTTATGTACATAAACCATCCAGAGATATAAAATGTCGCAAAGAATATTGCTCTGTTCGATCTGTAACAAACGACTTCCTGTCAATAAACACACCAAAAATTATGAGGTGGTGAATCGACGTATGGATACAACCCTATCTAGATAGAAATCTCCTGTCTGTGTGAAATATGTGATGGCGTTTGACTACATAGATAGTGGATGGGAAATACTTGAGGGAATACATTTTCCCAAGTGATATTCTTTGACATGATGTCGATACAAGAAACATGAGAGAACTGTTTCATATTGTGTTTCAGATGCGATAATAAATTTGATTTGATGTTCATAAGCCGATATACAGGGCTGACCGTTGAATACCTAACATTATGAATAAATTCACTGCTGTTCTTTGAAAAAGAAAAAGTCAATTTTTGCAATTTGCGCCAGGACCGCAACGTCAATTCAATATATAGGGTGTCCAGAAACTCTCCTGCCAAACGGAAAATACAGTTACTAGAGGTGATTTTAAGACGATTTAGCTCAAATTACCTTAATCAGAAAATGCTTCCTAAGGGAGCTACAGCCTACGTCCTCATATGAGTTTTCTTCAAATTATTCAAAAATACCGTTACTTGAAATATTCAAACTTGGTATAATCAATAAACAGTTACAAACCAGTCGTTCGCTGTAAATAAATTTTTTTCAGATCCATCACAAGCGTGTCAGTCGGGGGGACCAACAGGTATTTTTATTAAAAAAATTTTATTTTCAAGTTTTTTATTTATCCGACACCAAATTTGGAAAATTCAAGATCATTTTCATAAAAAATGTTCTCTTCTTTCAAATCGATATCATGAACCGGTTTTTTAACTTTTTGTGTTTCTTACATAAAATCATGTTGGATTAGAAAATCGTATCTATAATATCAAGTTGGCTTTGAAAAATCAACAAAATCTGACAATGTGTCAAATTATTTTGATTCTATACCGTTATTATTGTTATTGTGTGTGAAAGGTAAAAAATAATAGTTAATTTGATCAAAATGGTTTATTTAGACCCCTGGAATTTTCCGTAACCTCCATCTGAGGCTATATGGAACTCTTGACGGTAAGTGTCAAGGGGCCGTGGAGCAAACCACGATAACAATCTGGTGCCCGAGCATTCTGACTAATCATTTAACATCAAGGGTGTCCGTAGTGACGTGTTCTTGTGGCAGAAGCCACGCGTAAGAAGGGAGCGCGTTACAAACCTAAGGGAAATCGAAATATTAGCAAGTTACGTTACTTTATGTACACACTGTATAATAATGGCACGAACGTCCTCAATAATATTGATACTAGTAATAATAATGAAACTTTTTTTGACAGTTCCAAGAATTTGATTGGTTCTTGGAACATATAATGGACAATTTCACCCAATCATATCAACATTACACTGATAACAGACCATGGGCTATTTTCACGTTGCTATGGACACATATTGATTTATTTCGATTTTGAAGTTTCAAATATTTAATATTTCGAAATGTCACGATTTTTTTTTATAATTATAATAAAAATTTCGATCCAAATAACCCTCGGACATTAATAAATGCTCAAAAATTTCATGACAACTTTCTCAAGCTTGTTGCTTGTAGGCAACAGACCTCCGCCTACGGCGTCGGTCTGTTTCCAAGCAACAAGCTTTCGAAATCTGTCATAAAATTTTTTCGAACAATTATCAATGTCCTTGGGCTATTACTACTGATAATAATATTCTCAGACATTCATACAAATGTATAGGCTAAGTCAAAAGTGATAGGTGACATTATTAAATTGGTTGAAATAGTATATAAACCAAAGCAGATAAAAATAATAAAAATCTTTGACTGAATAGTAGCAATAAATTATTTATAAATTCTTAATTTCATTACTGTATCTACTGAAAGAGATGATTTTTTGGAATGCATGAGATAATTTATTAGATAACTTTATTCCCATAAATTCAAAACTATTTTCTACTTTTAAAGTTTTATGCCCGGTTGCAAGAACGCTAATCAAATCTCTCATCATGTGATGGTTGATTAAAAAATGATGAACCATCAATGGGAATCCGGTTGCACGAGAAAAATTAAGCTTTTATTAATCATTCATCATATAATGGACAATTTCACCCAATCATATCAACATTACACTGATAACAGACCATGGGCTATTTTCACGTTGCTATGGACACATATTGATTTATTTCGATTTTGAAGTTTCAAATATTTAATATTTCGAAATGTCACGATTTTTTTTTATAATTATAATAAAAATTTCGATCCAAATAACCCTCGGACATTAATAAATGCTCAAAAATTTCATGACAACTTTCTCAAGCTTGTTGCTTGTAGGCAACAGACCTCCGCCTACGGCGTCGGTCTGTTTCCAAGCAACAAGCTTTCGAAATCTGTCATAAAATTTTTTCGAACAATTATCAATGTCCTTGGGCTATTACTACTGATAATAATATTCTCAGACATTCATACAAATGTATAGGCTAAGTCAAAAGTGATAGGTGACATTATTAAATTGGTTGAAATAGTATATAAACCAAAGCAGATAAAAATAATAAAAATCTTTGACTGAATAGTAGCAATAAATTATTTATAAATTCTTAATTTCATTACTGTATCTACTGAAAGAGATGATTTTTTGGAATGCATGAGATAATTTATTAGATAACTTTATTCCCATAAATTCAAAACTATTTTCTACTTTTAAAGTTTTATGCCCGGTTGCAAGAACGCTAATCAAATCTCTCATCATGTGATGGTTGATTAAAAAATGATGAACCATCAATGGGAATCCGGTTGCACGAGAAAAATTAAGCTTTTATTAATCATTCATCATGTGATTGATCATTAATTGTCGGAAGATGTAGCAACATTGTGAAACGGTGACGTTTGCTGTCATAATATTGTTATAAGTCATATTTTTATATTAAACTATTTTGATTTTGTGGTTTGTTTTTTGGATTCTACAGTCACGTGTACGGTAAGTTTGCAATTTACGTTTCAAATACTAACGGTTTCGTGAATAATTTATTAATACTCTGATTAATGAGTGTCTTTTTAGCCAATGGAGAAAATACTGAAGCGCAAAAACTTCACCGAAATAAAGAAGTGATTACTGCTATCCTTGGTTGTGAAGTGAGTGAATTTTTAATATATGGTATAATTAATACTACTATTATAATATACCTTATTCTCAAGGATTTTGAAATAGTACATTCTTATTCAAAAATTTTTTTTCATTCTATAGGCACAGATCTGCAGAATCAGGCGGGAGATTTGCAAAACATTTAAAAATTCTTTACGAAAAAGAACATAAGAAGAGATCGCCGAAGGAAATGTAATCACTTAAGTTGTATTCATTAAAATTGTTAGTTAATACCCACCAATATTATTTCCAGCAAAATACGTATAGAAAACATCAGTTGAAACTGAAGGACGCTGAAACTACTGCGGCTGAGTATAGGGTGTACTTACTAAAATATTCCTCAATTAATTTGAAAATATATTTTGAATATATATTTGCAGCGAGATAAATTGAAGACGGGAGGCGGCAAAGCTACCGCTTCTAACAACAGCAAGAGGGCAGTGCTGACATTGCAGCCAAATAAAACCACAAAAAAAATTTTTCAAAAGAAGAAAGCTACTAATGTGCTAGCGAAACGCGTCACGAATGTATATTTAAACTTAGTTCAAATATAATGAAGATTTAAACAAATTAAATTGTTTTATTCCATCGTTTGAAAAAATTCCCCTCCGCAGAACAATACAAAAATTTATATTTTCGCTAAAAATATTTAAATAGTATTGCGGAGGAAAGGGTCATGAAATCTCAAGAAATATTGAACAACTAAAAATAAATAAGTTGAATCAATAATTATTTGTCTTATTTAATTTAATTAAACTTTAAGAAAATGAGGAGAACCAAAAAAATATTAATATCTATTGAAAATAATTTCAATTATTCCGTTTCGAACATCGTAATAGGCGTTATTATTCGGATTATTCGCATGATCCAACTCTTCTTCATACATCGCATCTTCAAACTGTTCGGACATTTTCCACCAGATCATTTTGTTGGTGATTGTATTTTTTAGGTGGATGCAATCCACAGCACCATTTTTATATACTCAAAGGATATCATTGCGATTTGCCTGGGATGTCTACGTGGAGGTTCATTTTCCAAATAGGAAAGGTCCGCTAAATCGGATTCCGTTATGTAAATGCTAGAATAGATTATTCCAGTTTGGTAAACTTACCCTGTGATTCGAAAAGTGCAACGAAAAATTGAATTAACGAATTACAATAAATAAATAAAAACTATTTTCCACAACTGTCAAATTGATGAATGAATAATTGACAAATCATCTTCCATTACAATGATGAATGATTAACGGCTTGTTAATGGTTCATCAACTGATAACTATTGTTCGTGCAACGCAAATTGTGGATAATGGTCGATTAATTGTTCATCATTGCAGGTATCCGTTACATTTTGATGTGTGAATGATGGTCGATTAATGAACAATTAACGAGTAATTATTCCATTGATGAGCCATTGATTAGCCGTTAATCATTCATTATTTTTAATAAGCGTTCTTGCAGCCGAGCATTACAGTGAGGTATTCGAAGGGAGTTTGCGTGTCTAAATTAGTGAAAATTTCTTTTACAAATAAAAGAGTACTACGATAAACCTAAATCCTATAGAATGACATGGTCTAGTGTTTTCCCTAAATTGTAGACCAAATATTTTCCGAATAATTATGTTGCTGTTAATAGAATTTCTACAGAGTATGATGTTGTAACTTAGTTGACTGTAAACAAGACCGCAATGAATATTGATAAGTGGTGTTGTCGGCATTGTATAAATGGCATAAAAACATTTATCAAGCATTGTGTTAACAGCATTAACCTGATCAGTCCATCTCAAACTGTCATCTATCATAAAATTCCGCAGGAGTTCAAAAAGGCTATAATTTCTCCTATCTACAAAAAAGGAGATTCACAAGATATAAATAATTATAGACCAATTTCACTTATTACGAACCTAGCCAAAATATTCAAAAAAATTTTGAAGAGGAAGTTGATAAAATTCCAAAACAACAATAACGTGCTCTCGGAAAAACAGTTTGGTATCAGAGAAGGTTTATCAACGGCATACGCTATCAGTAAATTAGTTGATAATATCACTTAATGTCTAGAATGTAATAAACCTATCCTATCACTTAATGTCTAGAATGTAATAAACCTATCATTTGTGTGTTCTTGGATCTTGCCAAGGCTTTCGACCAGTAGATCATATACAAATGTTGGGGGCGCTGAAGGATGTAGAAATCAGAGGAACAGCAAATAAACTATTTAAAAATTATTTGTCAAACCGCATACAAATGGTAAAGCTAAACAATACCCTTAGTAGAGAGAAAGTAGTTAGTTGTGGGTTGCCCCAAGAAACTGTGTTAGATCCATTATTGTTTACGATATATCTTCATAATATTCTAACCTCGCAATTTGCTGGTAATTTACTAAGTTTTGCGGATGATACCGCTATTCTATATACTGATGATACAAGATTTAGGGAAAATATTTGATTGTTTCAGTCACAAATTGTTAACAGTAAATTACGACAATAGTTATTTGTTTTACTAGGCATAAAAGTACAAGATTTAATGCCGCGGCTGGTGTTTCATAGCCGAGCGTAGCAAGGCTATGAATCCGGCCAAGGCATTAAATCTGCTTTTCTGCCGTGTGAAACATATAATTTTTTCTTCAAATTTGTTCCAATTCCACGCAAAATCGACTTTTTCATATTTAAATTGCGTTTCATTATCAATATCCAGCATCATTTTGAGTTTTCTTAATGTCATTGTCAATTTCAATAACCAGTTTGATTTAAATTATTACTTGGAAGGTTGCCTAGCAACGAACTTTTTCTGCCTAGGCAGTAAAAGTGGACTTTTTCTGCCTAGGCATTAAAAGTACTTCTAAGCCTACCAAGTGTCATTAAAAGGCCGCTTTTAATGTCATTTGGAGAAAAATAATATTTTATGCCATTTTCACATAACTTAAGTACCTGAGTAGTACTAGACAATTTTTCTGGCGATATCTAGTTAAATGTAACGCAAATTTACAAGTATATAGGCATCACTATTGATAGACACTTAAAATGGGATATTCACATTAATAATACGGTACCTAATAGATATTTACGATATAAGTGTCGTAAAGATTCATATTACGAAATGAGATGGGAAATTTGTCAAACGGGGCCGCTAGGCCGAGTTTGATAACCCATTGAATATCGTAATATGAAGTTACGATACGAATATAGTACATTATTTTACCTACTACCAATAATGTTAATCATTTACTCAAAATTAGTCAATATTCCTGAAATTAATGATATTAGAATCATGTAACAAGCAAGCGTTGCGCTCATTGTTGATTTATTTTGCGAACTGTCAATTTTGACGCGTTTACTTCAGTTTGGTATAATTGTATCGACATGAGTTCCGACTATGAAAGTGTGGATTCTGATATAGAACTTGCTGCAAATAACGCAATACAAACCCTAGTACCCGCTAAATCCCGCAATAGATACGAAAAACTGCAACCTGTCAGCTTTGACACGTTCATTCCAATTAATTTTACTTTACCGCACTAGTATCGTAATGTTTGATTTTACATATTGGTAGTAGGTAATAGTATATTACGTAACAAGAGTTGTAAGTAACCCAATTTCTCGAGTGCGTAATGGGATTACAACTCGTGTAACGTACTATACTTTTTCTACGCCCATCTATTTTCTTCTGAGTGCTCATAATTTCATCTTTTTCATTACTAACAGTCATATTCATAGGTGAAGTTGAGAAAATGTTCGGATACTATAATTTGTTACCAAAATTGACAGCATAAATGAGATGACGTTTTTTCCCATATCAATAAAAAGCGAATTATTTTTTGGAAATTGTAAAATGTGTTCCCGACATTTAGGGGCATCACTCTTTTAATCTAAAATGTATTTCACTAATGCAAAGAGCTTTTATGCTTTTCAATTGATTAAATGTATGTAAATAAACCAAATAAAGTAGTACGTAAATAAAAATTTGATTGCAGTTTGATTCAACAAAGAAATCTAAGTTTTTCTATCTAAACGCACATGTATGTTATGAGATTCTCATTACGTGCATGTTATTGTTAAATGTCACTTACAAGGAATGTTGTCAGTGCGATTTTTGACGTTTACAGACATGGGCGTAGAAAAAGACATTAATAACACTATTATACCGTTTTAGGTATTTAAAAACCATTTTGGATATACAATATTTAAAAATTCTATACTACTCTTTGGTTGAATCACGATTAAGATATTAAGCTATATTAGGTTGGGGTGGTGCCGTATATTCTCATTCAAGACCTTTTGATGTAATACAAAAAAGAATTCTAAAAATAATTTATGGTAAAAAATGTGTGTACTCTTCAAATAGGTTATTTGCAGAATCTGGTTTAGTGGACTTAAGGCAATTATATATGAACCAGATTATAATTTACACTTATAAAAATAGGAATCTACTAGAGAAAGCGAAACATATAACTACAGTACAAGATATAAAGAAAAAGGCAGAATTAATTCTTTAACTATAATTTTAAAAAGAGAGATACCATCTGCTCTTGGCGTCTTTTTGCAAAATTCATTTTCACAAAATTTCCCAAATATATCTATGTCTATAGAAAACTAATTAAAAATATTTACATTGATGTATCACCACAAAATAGGTGCTTGCGACGGAAAAATTTTAATATAAAATTGTAATGCCCATACACAACAGAAATGTTTTTTTTGTGCTAATAATATCTTCCGTTTATTTTGACGTATTTAGAATGACACATATTGTATATAGATACTATTTGATGTAAAATTATTTGATACAAAATAAACATTATTATTATTATATACAGGGTGAGTCATAATTATTGGGACATTGACTGAGGGCAGATTGTTTGATTCAAAATATGGCGATAGGACCAAATATACCTCAATAAAAGATTGCTGTGGAAAAATATAAAGGGCGTTAAAGTTTTTTTTTGTTTTTGCTAATAATTTCACTGTATATTTATCAATTGTTATCAAAATCGGCAGAGAGGCATAAAGTTATGAAGTTAGCCGCATTCTGTATTTTCCTCCAGAGTTAATTTCATTGGCATAAACTAAGGACTTCACATCTCCCCAAATATAAAAATTAAGCAGGTTATACTCAGGACTTCTTGGTGTCCATTTAAAATCACTTCCTCAGCCAATCCATCGTTGAGGAGATAAGTACGTCACTTAGAGGATTTCTGACAACTAATGGAAAATGAGGTGGAGCTCCATGCTGCATAAGCCACATTTTCTTTCTTACTGCTAGTGACAGATTATCCAAAATATCACTAAGAGTATTTTGCAAAAAAATATATAGGAATATCCATTTAAATTTGGAGACAGAACATATGGCCTTAGTAGTTCTTATACGTATACATAAATCATATTCTTCATTTCTTCATTCATAAAATGATTGTGACGAGAAAACAAAGCAAATTCTTCATGAATGAAATAATATTTAAAATCCTCTTCTGGTACTCTGTTCAATTGCGTTTTTCTCAAAACGGATGAAAATATCGTGTCTAAACATAATCACCAATATTACGTAAAAATGATGTTTATGTCATATTTTCTGATCAAAATCATAAAAAAGTTTCGCCAAAAAAAATAACCAGTCGATTTCATCATCAGAAATCCTTCACGTGGCGCCCCCTGTAACAAAATATAAAATAGTACCTAAAATAATATTCCCTGTATAAAATTATGCCACTTTGCCGATTTTGATAACAATTACAAATATACACTTTTATTGTACCCAACCTCTTTCATTTCATTAGATACTTTAAAGGAAACGGAAGTCCTTAATAACACAGCAACTCCCCGAACACGTGTAAAAGTAGTTCCGCCCAACCCTAAATCCGCAATATTCTTCTTTACTTTCTGATAATAAACATCTAAACACGTAAACTGAGACAATTCCCTTAGGACAACTTTTGCGGAGGTTACGGCAAATGTGCGAGATCTCTGGAAGTTTTGGCAGAGGACGCGCCAGTAGAATTACAACTTCCAAACTCCTGAAGTTAGCGCTCTTTCTTTCCGTCGCTAGAAACGGCTGAACTTTCAACCCGGCATCGTGTTGGATTATAAATATGAGGATTTTTGAATTTTTTTCAACTTTTTGATTAAAGAGAGTTGAAAAGAAGTTTTGGAAGTTAACGTTTAAGTAAATGGTATATGATTACTTGATTTCACTTTAAATTCTTAACGTATACATACTGTTTGACTAGAATACAAGTTCCATCACGAGTTTAAGAAGTTTTTGATGCTTAAAGTGGGTTTCAATGTCCCGGAACAACCGAAATGAGTAGATAGTTATTATTCACCATAACATCCAACCGCCTCCAAATGACCGTTATAAATTATTATTTTTTTAATTTCCACAATTTTCTTAAAGGCACTGATCAATGAATTAAATTGTAAAGGTCAGAATTTCTAATTTGCTACTGTGGTGGAATAGTGGTGCAGTTCACGTACTTCAGTGTGATACATTTTTCCAAACAAATCATTGTCCAGTGTTTTATATAATTGTGACTGATCTTTAGAATGAAATATAAATTTTTAGCAGATAAATTCCAGTCTTGCTATCAGTCCATCCATTGGATGTGTTATATGTTTCAGGAGACATATTGGACTTCTTAAGTCCAGTACCTGATAGATAAATAGGGTGTGGGTTGCGGTCTCTACCTTCATGCCACAGAGCTTTTACCGAGACATAGCCTGTAATAATTCTCTGTACAATGTAGCTCCACCCATCACACATAATTCTTCATTTTGGATGGTCTCTATAATTTTTATACACTTTATATTTGTGTAATTTGAAAAAATTGCCAGGACCAGTTGTTATTGTTCTAGAATGTCATTTATATATGAAAGGAGATGATCTGGTTCAAGAATATTTAATTCTTGATTTTTTTATTGGTCAGAATATTCGTCCTCTTCGTGGGTGAGATGAAAACATACCCTTCAATAGTCAACTTTATTTGTAGGGTCCATGGATGAGTCGATAATAGTGGGATGCCCTCGAGGAGAAGTATTAATACCGCTATCATGGGACCCCGATATGAATGAACTGAACAATGAGGGAGTCTACACACAGGAATATGCAGATGATCTGACAATACTTGTAATGGGAAACGCTCCACTGTTCTATAGGAGTTGATGCAACAAGCTCTAAAATCTGTTGAGAAAAGGTGTGGGAAGGGATGGCTAAGGGCGAATGCTGAAAAAAAATGCACTCATTTCCTTCACCGGAAAAAGGAACCTTGAGGGATTGGAACTGCCAATCCTGTCCAACGTGCAGCTATGTATAAGCCAGGAGATAGTATCTGGGAATAATTGTGGATGCAAACCTAGTCTCTTCGAAAAAAATAAACAAAGGGAAAATAGAGCTTATGGGTGGCAAACGAGGTTAGTTAACACACGAGGAACCTATACTGGATATATTCACTGTAGTGAGACCCAAAGCTGCTGATGATGCCCTAGACTTGTGACGAAAAACTTATCTGGAACTATCCGAACTACAAAGACCTGCTTGTATTTGCATGGGGAGTGCGATTAGGAACAGCCCGACCACAGCAATTGGAACCATACTCAATATTTTGCCTCTAGCTATGCATTTGTAAGGTTATGGGAATAATCACTCTCGTTTCAAAGAATAGGTCAATTATTATTGTCACAATCAAAACTAATCAGTTACAAGATGTGTGTAATAATGATTCGTAGCCCACTTATTTTACCTAACAAAAACTTCTATATATTTGTTTATTTAACGCTTTTAACACAATAATTGATATTTATATTTAATATTGTTATATGTCTAAATGCTGACTCTACTGGTCCTTGACCAACATATCTTTGAATGTTTAATCACTAACGAATTACTTGATACACAGGGTGTTACACATTATTAGGATTCGGGCGCGAAATTTATTGCATATATTTTGGAGTACAACGGAAATTTTAACGAGGGATCCAGCACCAGTCATTCCAGAGTAACAAAGGTTATCGCTCCTTGGAAAGATAAGTGGTAAGATGCTGGCTAATCAATCATACATCATACAGCTTAACTGGAATAGGATGAAGACTTGCAATCAGGAAGGAACATTTGTATAGTACACTGTTGGATCAAAAACACTAAGGAAAAGGAGCTAGAGTCCATGGTGACATACCCAGGTACATCGCATACGTTACTACACTTGTTTGCAAATAAACATCCGAACATATGAACTCGAAGTATTTATATAAATATACCATTAATTCAAAACCTATTTATAAGTACCCAATTTTACGATGTGGAACCATTTGGGAGATCAATATTCGGAAATCAGTATATATAGGTGAAAACGAATAATGATTCCAAATTGGCAGTACTTCTTAAGTTTCAAGAAAAGCCCCATGAGATACTATAATGAAGATTATTATTCTGTTGATAAATATTGAGAATAATGGAAACACTGTGATAATAATGGGAATTGTTTTCTTTTGCGATCAATGCACTTTTGCACTGTTCTAGAAGCAATTTCTACTGGATGATTAAGGATATACGTAAATCCCGAAAAAAGTTGATATTTGAAGAAGAATTGCCAGGAACCATCGTATCAATCTGTTTCCATATTAATTCAGATAATTAATGAACAATGCTTCACATTAATGTCGTGTCAACTTTGGTAAGCGTTTCAGCCAATGTACCTAGTGTGGTTCCAACAAAATGGTGCCACAACCATTATGTCATTATGAAGCAGTATCTTGAATTTTCTAGTTGGTGGTGTAAAGGGGGTCGGGTGGCGATAGAATAACCTGCAATGTTCGTACGCGATTAAATTTTTTGTGAAAGTTTAATAGAATTTTATTAGATTTTATATTTTCTGGTCGTATGATTGAGATATCGGAAATCTATCAAATCCTCTCGCCGCCTAATAAACTTCCACTTATATTCGGAATGGTAAACAAAAGCAACGGCAGACCAAGTACTTGGAAGTTTCCGGAAAGATGAGATTAAAGAAGTATTCGATATCCGTAGTAATATGGAACGAGATATAGGACAAAGAAACTTCCCGAGTGAGATGTTCATGGCTGAACAATCCATTGAGTTCGAAATTAGCTGAGTGTCCAAAATGCTTAAATGACTATTGGTTGAAGTGGATTACAGTCAGTAGCGTACAGATTTCGAAAATTTGTTAGATTGACTTTTAGAGACACACTAGTGTGGAATTTTTATTCAATGAAAAATTCGAATCATTTTCATACATATAAGCTGGTAACACTGGTGCTGCAAGGTATCTTTAACACACAAGTGAACTTATCTTGGCACTAAAACAACAGATTATTGTGATACAAAATTTTGAATTATTTTGCATGACATTGCCATTAATTGTAATGTTTATCGATAATGTGCGGTTCCACAGTGTAAGAATACATCGTTGAAAACTACAAACTAGATATTTGTTAACGTTCCAATCAAAAAATCTTATAAATTCATCCTAAAACTAAACCGCGCTTAAATGAGTTTTGTACCACCACTGTAACTTTCGAATGAGTGATAGACTTTTTTTACATGTTGGCTGTACATACATATTGGTGCCAATTTTGGTTTTCATATGTAAAATTTATATTGCTGGTTTATCCGGAAATTGTTTAGAAATTGAAAGTTGTAATGAAATACTCTCTATACTCATCCATATTCGGATTTTCTGGCTTAAAATACATACAATTTACCCATCAAATGTCGAAAAAAAAAGCCATTTATATTTAAATTCTTTTTTAATCATAGATCGTTGTGACATTATACACAATTCAGATAATGAACCTATGACCATTCCTAAGATATTATTTTTTCAAATGAACCTTTTTTCTTCGGTATAATAACGATTAAATAAATGAAATGACGTACATGTACATAATTATTTACTCTCTAATTTTGACAGATAATCGAAAATTTTCAATATAATTTTCTCCTGAAGCCGCCTTTGTTCATATTATCAAGGTATCGAGCAATTTAATTAGCAATTCATCACCCAACCACAAAAGAAAATAGTTTTATTGAAACTTTCAACTTCATTACATTATTTTTCTCCTAACAAAGATTTAAAAAAAAATCAAACAATCACGATAAAAATTGTGTCTTTGTTGACATTTAATGGGTGAATTGTATGCAGTTGAAGCAGGAAAATCCGAATATTATGTAGATGTTCCATCGACATTTTCAGTTTTTACACTATTTCCAGGTAAGCCGGAAGTCGTCCATATGAATTTCACTTCTTAATTAAATGTTTCAAAATTGACCCAATATTATTTACCAAAACTGGAATCCCAATATCAACAAGTCTATTCTTGACAAATTTGAATAACTTATCCAGAAAAACTCTATCTGCCTCAATAAGGAATATCATCCCCATCAATGTGGAGTCCAGCAATATTTACGAACTCCTGTGTGGTTAACTGAACTCGGAATATCCTGTCAAGGATATGCCGATGACATTGTCATAATAGCCAATGGTAAATTTCAGAACACCATTTGTGACAAGGTACATAGGGAATTGAACCATACGAATAGCTGGTGTAGCAGATAAAAGTAAACATCAACCCCACCAAAACAATCTTAATAGCTTCTACTAAGAAATCGTCTTTCTCTAAAATTAAGTATACAAAAAAATATAAAATATGGTGGAAAAAATCTCTTCAAAGATAAGAGTGTCCACATTTCAATCTGCAGCTATACCACACGTTATCAGAATCCGATGAAGACAGTGCCCTGTTATTTCCATACGACCGGAAAGTGTAGGAATGGATCCAGTTGCCGATTCAAACATCCAGTCCCGGCTACACAGTAGTTCCAGGAGGAACTTAATATTAAGGAAGGGGCAATGTTACGAACTCAGTAACTCAGAAGCCGGTCCTGTCGTGAATTATGAACTTTGGCGAATGCGCCCGGTTTAGTCCAGAAGTTTCTAGACTACGGTATCTATTCACACATACGGAGTACGTGGTAAATTCTAGAACGTTCGGAATCGAGATAGACTATATATACGCGAGTTTTTGAGTTAGTCGAACTTAGGTATTGATAGACAGTTCTTAATAGACAAGTTTCAGTGAACAGTGAATCGGTGAACTAAAGTGAATCGAATAGTGAAATATAAATAGTGTTAAATATAAATTAATAGGTACAATAATTAAGCCGAGTGTAGATAAATTAGTAAACTTAAGTAGTGTGTATATAAATTGAGTTTATTATGGTGTGGAAGTGTTCCTTCAATAAATCAGTAGTAATTAAGCCATAGTGTGTGTATAATTTTATCCCGCCGTAAGAAAACTATTTAAATAAACAAGAAAAATATTACAATAAGTTATTTTGATATAACCATACTGTTAGAATGAAAAAGAATATTGTTAATCCTAAAAAAAAAGTTCACGAAATTGATACTTCATTGTAACTCATACATGAAAATCAAATATTAAACCGATTGAACTTCGTAGTCAACGAATTTCGATGTCTACTGAAGCTGTTAGTGCATTTAGAGTATATGTTCAGGGAAATATAGAAAAAGTATTTCAAAAACCGTTTTTATTTCAAAATTGAAAAACAATAATCCACTCAAAGTGCTTAAATTGGCCCTTCTATTACTCAGGTCCAGCTATATGTATATACATTTTGAATCACATGCTTTCTAGTTATACTAGTGAACCGGCATTAGTTTATTTACATTTGTCATTGTAATAAAGCAAGCTTGAATTCAATAACGCTTTTGATTGTTTTTTCCATTAAATTATGGCGTTCTATAATATCCATGTAGAGCGTGGACAAAAGGATTTTCTCCATTGACCGTTGTTCTCGGTAGTATTAGTGGAAGGTATTAAATAGAGATAACCATGAATTATGGTTTTAACTATTTAATAACGTCAGTTAGAAGGGGTATGTAGCTGCAAGCGAAAGGATTAATAACGTTTAATTCCTAAAGCAAATGAATTTTGCGTTATTGCTCGGAATGGAAAATTATTGTTATCGTTAATATGTTATGTAATTTAAATTTTCCAGCGGATCTCATTTAAGTTTCACTTAACCTAGCTTCCATATAACATTCTAATAAGCAAATTTATATTACAGCTAGGAAATTACTCGTTAAATTAAGTTGAAAATCCTGATTTATTTTAGGACAATATCTATTGTAGGGCGGTACAAAAGCAGATGTGGCTTTGTTTGTGTGCTTTTCTTTCGTATCAACGGACACGTCCTCAAATATCCGAAGTAGCAGCATACAAAGAAAAAAAACTTTTAGGGTCATCGTAATTTACGGTTTTATTTATTTTAGCCCAACTCCTAATGCGTCCAAAAGAAAATTTATGTGAAAGCCTGAAGGTCGAGAAAAAGGGTGTAGCCTTGGATGTAGAATAAGTCGAAAAAAAAACTCTTTATTACATTTTCACTTGGAATGAGGTGAAAGTCGGAAGTTTTCGCATTACAAGTATTTCGTAGTTGAGCTAACGTCATATTTTGATGATGAAAAAGATGACTAACAAAACGGATTGATATAACATAGTAAACCTTTCGAAAATATTTTTTTCTACTATCACTATCGAAAGTCGTCTTTTGTGCTTGAAAAGCAACTGGAAAGTTGATGTTTTCCGCGAGCTGCCATAATTTGACATTATTGGCGCTCTTAAGCTGTTAAGTAACTCTGGCGAACGCCTAATTTTATTTATAAATAAAAGAGAGCTAGTAGTTAATTTTGGTGTGATAGTAGAAAAAATCTTGTGTGTATTTAGAGCAGAAAGTCTTTTGGTAGTTTCGACAGATTGCCGCAACTTTCTGTCTCGACTACCAAAGTACTACTTTCTGCTCTTGATACACAAATAGCTATTGCATAATAATATTGAAATTATTATTTTTCTAATTTCGTTTTTATTGTCGCATCAACAATGTTGATTATCAGCGACAAAGATGAACTTTACAAATCTTTAACGATATTAACTTCAGTAATATAGCCTATCAATTTGTGTATGTCGCAATTTTGACCGTATGCTGATTTTAATGTTTTTCTCCTACCCTACCGGAAAACCAATCATATGAACACCAAAAGTAGGGAGGAAAGTATTGTTTATCAGCCCAACGGAGGAATAGTTATTTTCCTAACAAGTGCGGAAAGTGATACTTTCTCGCACGTGACTGCAGTTGACCCGAACGACGCGGAGCGGTCAAGGCGGGAAATACAATTTACGCATGAGCTAGAAACATTATTTTTTCTACAACCGTATATACAAAAGAGTATACCAACCCATTTTTCAAATTTTTTTTCATTTCACCATACATATACAAAACTTTAAGTAAAAACCACTTATTATTATAAATATTAATATCAAAAACACAATTTGTTGCATTCTGTGAATTACTCAAAATTGCCGGTCCAGTGTAGTTATTAGGTGTTAACTGGTGGTGTAAACCGGCGGTGCGGAGTGGTAGATGGTCGTAAATTTGTGTACTTTCTGTACAGCATCAAAAAGCCATCATTTATTTCTTCAGATAAAACAAATGATCTTGACGAATGATTTTTGGAATCAGGAATTAACATTTAGGTTGCCTTTATCTTGAATGTCGTCGACAGTGATATTTACAAGCTCCGATCTGCGGAGAGCGCCAGCCATGCCAAAATGGTACTCACTTTAATCAGGCTAGCATAATCCCGGATATATCTTCTTTGGTAAACTTGCCCTTTCTGTGCTCGAAAACCAATATTTTTTGTTTGAGAAACGACGTTAACCTATGGAAGTTTCCTATATCCAAATTTTGTTTTATTTTTGCTAAAATTTTTACCATCGAATAGCAGGACCATAATGTATTAGATTTCAAAACCTTACTTAGGTCTGAAAAATACGTCAGAAATACCTCTTCCTTATAAGTTTAGGCCCCTTTCTCCTTACACCATGTAACAAAATGGGCGTATTGCTTTTCATACCTTAGTCTGGATTTGGCAGGTAACAGCTCGGAATTAGGTATATTTGCAGCCTTCAAAATGGATTTGGGAAGTTCTTCGTCGGATAAATCCATTAATATTATTGCTTCGGATTCGGTTTCATGTGGTTTAATTTAAAATAAGATTGTATTCGGTCACATCGAAGACGCTTTGAACAACTTTGACGTTTTAGTAACAATTACACGCCTGGGTTGTCATAGCAACTGATATCAAACCCGGGTGGTTTGATAGTTGTTTTGTGACACTATTTTAAAGAATGTACAGGGTTACATAGAAATATCTTCATTATTTTATATTTTCAAAAAATTAAAAATGCAACAAAAAGTTAGAAAAGATGTAGATTTTATTTGATGGACTATTTCGTAAATATTTATTTACCTGTTGTAACAATAGTTATAACTATCTAATAAGGTCAAAATTAGTATAATTTTACTTTCCCGCACTAGTGCGGGAAAGTGATACTTTCAAAACTGAAATGCGTTCGGGAAAATGGGTTAAAACGCACGGTCGTAGAAAATAGCTATTTGTGTATCAAGATCAGAAAGTAGTACTTTGGTAGTCGAGACAGAAAGTTGCCTGTCGACACTACCAAAAGACTTTCTGCTCTAAATACACACAAGATCTTTTCTACTATCACACCAAAATTAACTACTTGCTCTCTTTTATCTATAAATAAAATTAGGCGTGCGCCAAAGTTACTTTCTGCTTAAGAACGCCAATAAAGTCAAATTATGACAGCTCGCGGAAAATTAGGCGTGCTTCAAAGTTGCTTTCTGCTTAAGAGCGCCAATAATGTCAAATTATGACAGCTCGCGGAAAACATCAACTTTTGCAGTTGCTTTTCAAGTCACAAAAGACGACTTTCGATAGTGATAGTAGAAAAAATATTTTTATTCAAGTAACTACTTAAGACACAATGAAATAATAAAAAATGAAATTTAGGAAATTCAGAATAAAATTTTAACTGACTACATTGCATTAGACCAATTCAATTTATAATTTTTTTCATAAAACTTTAGCGTTAATTTTTATGTAAAATGCAATCTAGCGTCGTTCCCATGAAAATAGAAAAGTTGTTATCATCCTGTAATACCCACATAATAAAGCTGGAGCAATGAAATAGAGGCTCCTGTTACAATTTTAGTGAAAAAATCATGCTTTTTCAAAAAAATAATGTATAGTCCAAGAGCCAGAGCCAAAAAAACTGTTCCAATTCATTAAGGCTGGTTTTTTGTTCAATCGTTATAGCCGATGGGTACACAAACATGCTGCTCCGGTCAGTCAAGCGTGCCGTAGAACAGGTGGCTCAGGTGCGATATCAAATCAAATCGAAATGAATTTCTTGAAGCTGAAAATTGTTATACAACCTCTCTAATGTATATAAATAAATGTTATCTTGGTCAGTCAGTCATATATTAGAACAGAGCTGGTCAGTCAGTCCGGATAGATGTATGATAAATAAATTAAGTGCAATTCGTTTCTTAAACTCCAAATTTTGTCTGAGGGTTCAGAATTATGTATTAAACATAAAAAAATTTGTCAGTCCTGTGTTCAGCGTCCGTCAGTCAGGTGAAAAAGGTGAAGGTATACTGCGCGTGCCGTTTGAGTTTCAGGCTACGTATCGCGCTATTTCTTCGTTTTTATTGTTATTTTAACAATCAGAAAACGTCATTTGGTGTTTTAATTTGTGGCTCTATGAATAATTACCATTTGTATCGCAGTGACAAACGATTTATTGAATCATTCGATACGTTTCATGCGATATTATTATGCAAAAAAATAAAAAATTGTGGATTCAGAAAAATTATCTACATCAGAAAACGTCACTTGATAATGTAATTTTGGTAATTGTGATAATTTATAATTTAATTACGTTCTTGAACAATTAATTATTAATCCATATGATAAATTCGTATGAGATGTAATTTCGCAAAATATACGTGCTTAGGAAGTAGCATTAGTTATTGAAGGTATAAAAAATACGGAATCGAATTTCTTACGTTGGAAATAAAATGTATGCGAATGAACGAGTAAGTTGAAAACGAACTAGAAAAGACGTAGGTATACTCGTCGGTAAGAATCCGAATTTTCGTACACAATAGCTAGGGTTCGCTAACCTCCCCTTGCACGTGTAAGATAGAAGATTGAGAGAGAGGGCTCTTTTTTTCCCCACCTTTGAACGTCCTCTACTCCAAATTTCAACGGTTATTGTACCTGTATGTGGTAGAATAACCGTTGTGGTTCTACGTAACGCTGATGAGATGCTTCTGTGGATTTACAAAATGAACAGAATTTGTGTATTCTGTCTTAAAAAGCAACTTCCGTTGAATTCATTTACGGAAGAAACTTTGAAAAAGTGTCAAGCGATCTTGCTAATTCGTGTAAAGTATAAATTAAGTTACGACAGTGTGAATTTGTCTTTGAATCCTGGTGAAATTGAGTGCTACCATATAGATTGCTACAGAAAACTCACGGCGTTGAGTAAGAAGTACAGACAAGAGTTTAGCAGGTAAAAAAATATAAAATATAAATCTAGATCGCTAGAAGACTGTTCTGAATCAAGGTAAAAAAGTAATTAATTTTCAATGTTCACTTTGTTGTATAATGATCAAAGAATTGTTTACGTGATAAATCATATAATATCTTTCTATTTCACAGGGAATTAGTTACTACCGATGCACTTGACCTAACTGCGGAGAAAGTTGAGCAGCCTTGTTCTGAATCAAGGTGAAAATTAATTAAGTTTCAATGTTCACTTTGTTGTTTATGTCATAAATCATACATAATATCTATCTATTTTATAGAGAAGCTCTGTTTCTACTGATGTATTTAACCAAAGTGCGGAGATAGTTGAACCAACTTGTTTTAAATCAAGGTAAAAAAATAATTAATTTTCAATGTTCAATTGTAGTATAATGATCAAAGTATTGTTGACGTAATAAATCATACATAATATCTATCTATTTTACAGAGAAACTGTTTTTACTGATGGATTTGACCAAAGTGTGGAGATAGTTGAACCAACTTGTTCTGAATCAAGGTATTACATATTATTCATTCCTCATTACAATTTCGATCTTCTAAACTTCACTTAATTGATCATTTTTCCCAGCGCTTCTGTCGATGAAGACGACGTGGAAGAAGGCATAATAGAGAATAGCACTTGTTTCGTTTGCGACAAAGAGAGAAAAAAATTAAATGGACGTTGGCAAACTTTGCCTACATCGGCAATGAATTCGATTGCCGCTACAGTTCAAGCATGTGCATGTAAAATTGACGACGTTGAAATGCTAGAGAAAATACAGTATAAGTTGGACAATAAATGTGTATTGAAACATCACATTACTTGTGTAAACAATTACAAGTATGCATGCAATCGTCAGTTAGGAAAACAAGAAACCAATGCGTCAAAGCAGCGACAATGCTATAAGATAGCGTACGAAAGTGTGTGTACTTTTGTTAAGAACGTCGTCATCTTGAGAAAAGAATGCACGCATTTATCACGTTTACGAAACATGTTTCTAGAGCAGCTTGAGGATGAAATTTTGAGTGGTTTAGATATATATCCTAGTTATTTGTCACCATGGTATTTCCACAAAAAGTTAAATGATACATTCAAAGGTGAAATCAAGATAATTTCGGTGAATAATTCGAAATTTGTAATACCAGCTACTGGAGAGAACGTTGAAGATATAGATTTACAATTATTGCAAAATACAGACGTCATAGAATCTGCAGCATTGGTTTTACGAAAAACAATATTAGATATTGAAAAACGGAAGCTTTCATTGATGGAGAATGCCCGGAAATTCCTACTTTTCTGACAGATTTTTATTGTTTATTGTTAAGTGGCCAACGCACGCGAAAAAAAACTGAGTACCTAATGCGCGCAGTCGACTGGTACAATCTTTCAGCGAAGACGTTATTTATGCAGTAACTAACGCCAGAATTAAAACATCTAAACATCTGACGTTAGGCATAGCAATGAAAAGCCTCACAAGTACTAGGAAAGTTGTAGACATTCTAAACAGATACGGCCACTGTTGCAGCTACACGGTAGTCGAAGAAATGGAAACTGAGGCGACGTTCAATTCTACTGACCAAAACCAAATCTGTCCTGAAGATATAAACAAAAAGTCGGGGCTTTGCACAGGGTTAGCGTTTAACAATTTCGACAAATTTGTTGACAGGTTAACCGGTAAAAATACACTACATGATACTGTAGGTATTATTTTTCAGGATATTGAAAACGAGCAGTTTGCTAGCGAAACTTCTACTAACATGGAATCAACAGAGCCAACCCGAAAAAGAAAGAGACGCACTTTTAACGCGATAACAGCTGATTCACAACCTTACCATAAGAAGCCAAAATTTATTGAAGTCCTGCCTTTACTACCTGATGAAAATACACAATTAACTCCTAGCAGTTTGAAGACACATGAAAGAATACTTTTGGCTTGGGTATTATCTTATGTATTACAGATCCAGAATACTCCTACGTGGATGGGATTTAATAGTTTATTATTCGTTGATAAATCGGTCAAACAAAAAATTTCTTATTTGACTACAATCAACTTTTCTCCCACTAGTAATCATGTTGTTGCGGAAACGATGCGACAAGCTCAGAAAGTTGCATTGGAGAGTGATGAAAAGTATGTGCAAGTTACTTATGATCTGTCAATTTCAAAAATGGCTCTACAAATTTAGTCAATGGAAAGAGATAAAGCAAGTAATTTCAATAATCTATTCATTCACTTTGGCGCATTTCACATTCAAATGGCTTATTTTAAAGCTGTTGGTAAATATATTGACAAAAGTGGAATATTGAATATCTTATTGGATTCGGAGTTGCTAGCAAATGGTTCTCTAAATGCATTTGTAACGGGGAAGCATTTCAATAGGTGTAAGAGAATCCACCCGTTGATGAGCTTGGCTTGTTCGATGCTACATTTTGAAAGCTTCGCCCTAGCCGAAAATATTGAACTCACTGAAAATGTCAAAAATTATCTCGTAGCTTTCACAAAGAATCGAACAATAGTACCAACGATTGACCATTTAGAATTATTGAATATCATTGAGAAGTATGAAGAATATACAGCAAAAACGTTGAACGGCGAACATGGAAAGACTGCCCAGTATTTCATGATTTACGTCAATCTGATAAATCATTACTTGATGCTTACCGCAGGCATAAGAACGAACGACTTTAAATTGTTCAAATTTGTGTTACCTAAAGTAACGAATATATTTGTTGTTTTCAACCAACAAAATTATGCCCGTTGGCTTGTACTGCACCACAATAATGTATGCAGAGTTGAAAAACCTCATCCTGGATTGAATGTACAACTTGAAAGAGGTTCTTTTGGAGTTAGAAGAACTGATAAGCCATTTTCAAGAATACCGATCGATTTAACTCTTGAACAAACGATCAATGCTGATGCAGCAAGTCGATTAACAGGAGTGTTGCATTTTACGAATTCAATCTCAGCTCGGCAACGCTGGTGCAAAAGTCACAGTATGCGATCTACAGTAATATCGCACGTTTTAGAAAAAGCTGGCTTAAAAATGAATCAAGACGTTACAGCTGATCTTGAAAAAATATAGAGTCATGCAGAGTACATCACAGCTACAATAATTTCTGAACGTTCTAAAACAGAATATGAATCCGTTTGATCGCAGAAACGATGAAAACGTATTATTCAATATATCTTCTGGCAAATCTGCATCCGAAGCTGCGACAAAATGTTTGTTGAACGTTGAGCAAGACGGCGATAGATTGCGTAAATCATTCTTTTCAGGATGCAATGAAACGGACACGAGATTCGAAGCGACAATAATAAGGAATAAAATAGTAACATTTACAGATTGTTTAAAGAAGAAGCAAGTTACTGTAAATGGCAAGATTCAAGAGGTAAGGATGCAACGTGATCTTTTTGGCAGACTTCTTGCTGTTTCTATTGAACAAAACATCGACCTCCGAAAGGTGTTATCATATCCGTTGACTCCTGTGCCCTTTTCATTGTGTCATTTGGATGGGACATACTGTAAAACAGATAAATCTTCATTAATGAAGTGTTTAGAGGTTACAATAGAAAGCGAACCACCTGCATACACGGATATAGTTCTAATTGATGGATTTTTTCCCTACATTCAATGAAGGACGTTCCGTTAACTTTTGGTAATATTTCCAAAAAATTATTGCGAAGCATCGTGAAATTCGATGCACGAAATATTGCAATAATTTTCGATAAATATTTTTCGCCGTCTATTAAGGATTGCGAACATGTTTTAAGAGATACGTCGGACAAACGAGACTTCAATATCTCCGGTCCCGAGCAGAAAAGAACGACAGATTTTTTTAAAGAACTTCGCAATTTGAAATTCAAGGAAGCCTTTGTTAAGTTCATTATTGATAACTGGAATAATAATGAATTAGCACCATACATAGGCATAAAAACAGTTCTCATTAATTTTGATAAATGCTATCAATATGAAGTTATTGATAGCAAAATCGTTAAATCTGTCGTAGAAGATTTCAGCTGCGAAACACACGAAGAGGCAGATACAAAAATAATTTTCCATGTTTGCAACATTGTAACTGACTCGAACATTCTCATAAGATGTTCAGACACGGACATCCTCGTTATAATGTTGGGAAACATGGGAAACACTGGAAACCATCACAGGATGATAAATGTTTCAAAATGAGAGGAAGAGTTAGGTCAAATTCTGTGTAATGCACTGCCAGGATTGCATGCCTTCACTGGGTCCGGTTTCAATCCTGCTTTTTATAGAAGAGGCAAACAATACCACTGCAATTACTCAAACAGAACTTGGACTTCCAAAATGCCTTCGCTGATCTTGCTCACATTACGGAGAACAACAAATGTGCAGTATTTGAAAAAGTTCAGCAATTTATATGTTCTCTGTTTGGATTCAAGAAATTCAAATCTATCAACGAGGCAAGATAAGCGATGTTTTCTAAAACATACAAGAGTTCAAACGATACTAAAGATTCCTTCCAATTGAAAATAAAAAATGTCGATGAATCAAGCATGCCGCCTTGTGAGGCAGAATTAATGAAGCACTTTTTAAGAGCAGCCTACATCAGCAAAATTTGGCGTAATGCGCATTGCAAAATCACGACATGGTCACCGATAGAGAATGGGTGGAAATTGATCGATAATTCTTATGAATTTGATTGGTTCGAAGGTGATCAGTTACCTCAGCTAATAAACCGGTACAAGATAATTCTGGTATGTAAGTAATGTGAATCAATTGATGACTCAATTCATGAGGAATTTAATTGATTTTTCAGATACTCAATCGGAAACGAATTCCGAAGTATCAGAGTTGGATATTTCCGATGGTGAGTGAAAACCAAGACAATTCGGAGGACGAGTTAGACAATGAGGAAATCGATTGAATGAAATGATTTTTTTTATATTATGTAAAATAGGTTGTCACAACGCTGGTTTAAAGCCTTTTGGTTTGTGGCCTTTGCCGGAGTCCAATACCTCTAGTTTTACTGGGAAACACCAGCTTTATTGGAATAAAGCACACTTTCAAAATGTTTCTATAACTATTTCTATTTATTGTTACTAAGAACAAGGGAAAAAGAAAAATTAACAATATTTATTACACTTTTACAATGGTCATTTCAAAAAAGATAGATTTTACACTGTCTAAATATTAACCCTGACAGTCATTAATTCTATGTCAGCGGCAGAGGTGACGGCGCAAACATACCTGTCCCCCTTGAAAAAACTAAGTTACTTTAAAAAAAAATGAAAATAAATACAGTAGTGTGTGAGAAGTGGTCTCAAATAATAACAAAGGTTTTTTTTCATATACATGACGACATTAAATAAAGTTTTCAGTGTACCAAACAACCTATCGCTATAAAGGAACATTATTAATTCTATGAAGGGTATTGTATAGGCAAGGGGCACACTTTGACAATACTACGTTTTAGCACAGTATTTGGCGTGGTAACACTCACTACGCGCACTTGTCCATCTGGGCCGAGGTGCACTGCGGAGATCCGTCCTTGAATCCACTTCAGGGTGGAGTGTTGTCCTCTTTCAGTAGAACTATGGCACCGAGGAGATGGGAGGTGTCTGTTGAAAAGCGCCACTTGGCACGCTGTTGTAAGTTGTGAAGATATTCATTTTTCCATCTTGACCAGAAACCTTGAAGCATGTGCTGTAGCAGCTGGTATCTTGACAATCGATTTATAGTTTCATTTTGAAGGTTCAGGTCAGGGAGTAAATTGATGGGGTGACCAATTAGGAAGTGGCCAGGAGTTAACATTTCTAGGTCGTTGGGATCATTGCTTAGAGGCATTAGTGGTCGGGAGTTAAGAACGCCCTCAACCTGTACAAGAAATGTGTACAACTAATCGTAAGTTAATGGATTTTTATCGTTAATTATTCGGAGTAAGTGACTCTTGACTGATTTTACTGCGCTTTCCCAGATCCCACCAAAGTGGGGAGATCGGGCTGGACTGAAATGCCATTGAATTTTATGGTCTTGATAAAAATATGCTAATTTTTTATTTTGGAGGATTTCTAAAATACCCTTTAGCTCGGTGTAAGCTCCAGTAAAGTTGGTTTCATTGTCGGAATAAAAATTACCACAAAATCCGCGTCTAGAAATAAACCTACGCAATAAACTAATAAAGCATTTTAGGGTCAGTTCGCTGGCTAATTCTATGTGAATTGCCTTGGTAGCTAAGCACACAAAAATGCAGATGTAAGCTTTAGTAAAACGGCGATTTCTGAATTTGGACTCTTTTAATTGGAATGGACCAGCATAATCCACTCGAGTATGAGCAAATGGATGAGATACAGTGACTCGGGGGTTGCGTAGATCTCCCATAATATTGGATAATGGTTGCGGATTAGCACGGTAGCAGGGTATACATTCTCTTAGAATTTTTCTCACGGCATTTCTTCCGTGTATAGGCCAAAATTTTTGACGTATAAAGGCCAAAGTAGCATGAGCACCAGCATGAAGATTGCTTTGGTGTATATTAGTGATTATAAGGTCAGTGAAAATAAGTTTATATGGTGAAACTATAGGGTGTTTATTTTCGAATTGGAGGGTGGAATTTTTTAACCTTCCTCCTACTCGGAGGATTCCTTGTTCGTCTATGAATACATTCAAGGAACTTAGCTTACTAGAGGCTTTCACTCTTTTGTGCATTTTAAGAGAGTGTAACTCTTCAGAGAAACATTGCCTTTGGGCAATTGAATTTGGCTATTCTCAATTTCAAGAGCCGTGAGGGGTTTGGCCTGTCTTCGATCAGGATTTTTACAATGGATAATGAACCTCAAACAATAAGCGACAATACGAAGTAATTTAGGCAGATTGGATAGATCTTTGATAAATGGAAAATTGGAAATCTGTTGTTGAATTTGGGAGGCTAGTACGATTGATTTGGAGTTATATTCTGGAATGCTGGTATCGGAAGGGGCTCTTGCAAAGTTAGATATATGATTATTAGTCGGCCAAAACTCAGTGGGTAGGGATAAGAAGTATGGGCCATTCCACCAAAGATTGCAGTTAAGAAGCTCGTCTGGGTTGGTTCCTCTGGAAATTAAATCAGCAGGGTTTTCGGAAGATATTACATGATGCCATTCTGAAGTATTGGATAAGTTTTGGATTTCTGATACTCTATTGCTGACAAATGTCTTTAGAGATCTGGATTCCAAGCACAACCAACAGAAAACTATAGTAGAATCGGTGTAATAAAATGTCTTGTCTAACTTTATATCTAGACACTCTTTCAGCTTGCTCATTAAGCGAGTTAACATAACCGCACCACACAGCTCAGACCTAGGCAGAGATATTGCCTTTAATGGAGTGACACGGGATTCGGCCAGGGTATGGTAACTCTGAACGAGCGATGATACGGTCACCTACTGGATCGGAAAAGTTACTAAAATTGCTGATTTAATGAAAACTGTAACGCTGCTGGTAGTTATTCTAGATATTTGCGCATGCCTCACGGCTACGGCTCACATTGTAGTCTTACGCCATTTTACGGTTCATGTATGTCGTGCTTCAAGTTTGTTGTTAAAGTGTGAATTAGTTAATATTATTTTTCAATAATCATTATCGAAGAAGACAATGTCCAAATTTATTGTGAAGGAATATAATGTATATAGTGAACTCGGTAAGTTTAATTTTAGTAAAATAAAACAAAACATCTTTCATAACATATAGTGACAAATTACAAAAGTAGTTTTTTGTTTATACAGCTTTATACTTCCAATCCAGGAAGAACAGCTTTTAATTTGATGGAACGAAGTGGGAACAAATGCTCGGATTTGAAGAGGTAATTTTTTACACATATATTTATTGAATGTTATTAAACATGATTATATGTTCTAGATTATAAACCAAAGAAGTTGATGGACATTTGTTTGTATCAATTGTATCCCACAAGAAACAATTCCATCTACAAGCAAATAGTGTGTCTAAGAAGTATTGAAGAGCATTAAAGCCATTCTGAGTGGTTGATAATCGTATGAAAAGTAATATAAATCTCATATAGTATAATTATATTTGCAAATAATAAAATTCTTTGCAGATACCAGGATCATTATGGAACCATCTATGGAGACTCCCTCCTCAAGAAGTGCCAATAAAAGTCTACTGGAAAAAGGTCGAACAATTTTCAAAGGTAAATAGTTTCAAGAAACAAAATAAATATTCAAACCTTCACAGTACTATGTGTTTGAGCTAATTAAAAATGTTTATAAATATATTGATGATAGTCATATTGTCCTCAAGATTGACTAGATTAAACGATGAATTAAAACAATTTAGTTTGTTTAATATCATCGTTTAGTATGGATCTTCATCAAGTAAAAGCCTCATCTATTCAATTTACTAGATTGGCATTATAAACTACACTTTGCTAATAGTATGCAAGTTTTGGTATTTAGTTAGTTTTATTTGTAGCAACCTGTGAAAGTCAATGTTTTTCGCATTTTTTAATGTATATATAGCTGCCTACAGTACCAGTTGATCAATTTGTTCAAGTTTTTTAAAAAATCTCGATACCACTGTTTTCCTTGAAACTTAAAGGAAATTTTCACCTATTGTAGGCTCCTGTATATTTATATTAAATACATTTGTGTGCTTACTAATATCACTTTTCTTATTTGTAGAACTTTTATAAAACAGTTGACTGTGAAATAAAAAGTTGAGCCAAAAGATATAAAAATTTCAGTCTCATTCTATCATTTCTTTGTGTTATATTTAATTATTTCTGCAATCCATAGTGTGAGCTCACTATTTCTATATTTGCTTTTTAAACATGCATTTTTATTACTGTTGATGAAAACTATCATCATTATTATCTAATTAAAAAGTTTTCATCACCTTACAGCGCATGCTGATTCTTTTCAAAATTATTTACTCAAATTTTATTTACAGTATTGTTAAGCTCTTATATTATGTCTTTCTGTTTGTCTTGAAATAAATGAAAAAAAACGATCTGTTTATTGTTATTTTTGGTAATGAATAAAAGTATATAAACTGGTTGATTATTGTTTAATTTTTCCCACTTCAGGCATTGTATGGTCCATATTTTGACATTTCATTTAATCTAACTTGACTATTTGAATGTTATTAATATAATATTAATCAAATGTTGAGTTACTTTAAATGAAATATCAAAAAATGGACCATAAATGCCATATTTCAATAAAAGTAATATTACAGTAATTTTGAATATGCCGCCAAAAACTGTTAAATTACAGGAATCTACTTTTTCGGCAGTTAGCGAGGACCACAACCATGTAAAAGGTATTAGAGCTTACTTTTCCGACCTGTAAGATGGCGCTACCCGTCAAAATTAATTCGCCCTAGTTAGCGACACGGTCAGATGCCTATCTATAAGTATGTTATCTGTGGATTCGGCACAGAGTACACGGCTTAGAATGTTTCCATGCGCATCTATAGAGCGCGCATAGACGCATGCACCGTACGCATTTATGGAGCTATCACAGAAACCATGCAATTCAATGTAGACGGGGCTAGGTAACGTGACTTGACGGGGTATTTGGAAAGTATGAACAGAGGGAATAGGATCGTCCCAGTTTTTCTTCAACAGCCGCAGTTGTTGTAGCAGGATTTTAAGAGGAATAATCATGGGTCCCAGGAGACCCGTTGGGTAAAAAATGGTAGAGATCAAGGACAAGATTATCCTTTTAGTGATTGACGTGGATTTAATATTTAGACAAGAGTTGTAAATGAACACATCAGCCTGGGAATTCCAAGTTATTCCCAAAGTTTTAACATTGGAATCATCTGTTATAATGTATTCAATGTTAGAGTCATTTAGGTCTAGGTCTATCATTACAGAAGGACTGTTTGATGCGAATTTTCTTAGCTCGAAGCCGTACGATTGTAAAATGTGGGTTAAGTTATGCCGCATTTGAGTAAGGGATTCCTCGGAGACGGCACCAGTGATTATATCATAAACATAGGTGTCTCTATTGAGAATATGGTTTTCCGTAGGAAATATTGGTTCCGCTTGAATAGCTATTTCCTTAAAACATCTTGTAGCTAGGTAGCTAGAGCTAGCCATTACATAGGTTACATTTTGCAGCTGATATTATGTTTCGAGTTTATCAGTGGGATTGCTTAGCCAAAGTATATGTAGAAGAGTGCATTGTGCAGGTTCAAGGCGAATTTGGCGGTATATCTTTGCAATATCACCAGTAAGTACATAATTGTGTTGTCGTAATCGAATTAAGGTAGAGAAAATATCGTTTTGAACAGTTGGTCCTACCTTTAGAACATTATTTAGAGATAGACCAGAAGTGGTGGTGGCAGATGCGTCAAAAACGACTCTGACTTTCGTAGTGAGACTGTCACTCTTCTCCACAGCATGATGGGGTAGGTAGTAAGTGGGATACTTGGTATTTGTTTCATTTGGTTTTAATGAAGGGTTTTTCTGGATCTTTCGCTCGACAGCAAGAAATCGTTTAAAGGCGGTTTGATATGAGTCACCAAGTAGGGTATATTAGGGTTTGAGTGTTAAGTTTACTATAAAACGACGAGTTTCGTCCCTAGTAGTAGAAGACTGAAAATGGGCTTCACATTCTTGTTCCTCGATAGTATAAGGAGATATGTTAGTTTGAAGATTTTCTTCAATTTGCCAAAATCGCTCCAATGAATTTTGAATACAATCGGAAGAGGTTGTTAAGAAAGAAAATTGTGAATGCAATGCTTGGGCTGAGGATAAGGGAATTGAACCGCTGACGATCCATCCCAATTTGGATCTCTGCAAAACTAGAAGGTTTTTACCAAGTTTGATTTGGCCAGAATTTAGCATGTCAAAAAACAGGCCGGAGCCAATCAACATTTCAATCTCAGTTGGTTTGTTAAATAGGTTGTCTGAAAGTGGCAGGTGCATGGGAATATTAAGATTTTGGGTATTAATGAAATGTTGAGGTGTAAAATTAGATATGTTGCGAACAACCAAAGCTGGCATTTTATACTTATGGTTACCATGGAGGGAATTTATTTCAACCTTTACTCTTTTCGTAGCAGATAATGACGTTTGGTTTATGCAGGATACACGCACACTAATCTTCTCGTAGGGAAGGTTCAGTTTTTCGAAAAGTGATTGGGTGATGAAATTAGACTGGCTTCCATTATCTAATATTGCTCTACAAGGTATAGGTCTTTGATGTTTGTCGAGCATATTTACTATTGCGGTTGATAGCAAAACGAATGCGTTAGCGCTCTGGGTAGAGGAGTGGAGGTTTAAGGAAGTTTCCACATTGGCTTGAGAATCAATGAGGAGGTTAGATTGAGCTGCATAGCTCGATGAGGTTGCTCTGACATTGGATGGATCAGTACGTTGATTTGCAACGCTCTCTGAACTCTGATTGTTAGAAGAGTTACGGGTCATATGAAGTAAGGAATGGTGTTTATATTTACAAGTTTTGCATGTAAAACTTAATTTAGAATCACTGGTTTTGTGGCCAGGACTTAAGCAGTTGGTACAAAGTAGGTGGCGCTTGGCCTCCGAGAATCTAAGGTTTGTGGGCAGGTCGGCAAATAGTTTGCATAGATAAATAACATGATTTTGATTACATAGAGGACATTTCGTCTGAGTCATGAAGGAACTACTAGGCTTATTACTGTTGAATTTTGGATGGTTGAGTGATTTGGATTCAAACTTAATATCAGTTCTCTTTTGGTTGATTTTGAAGTTGAGAGATTCTAAGAAATTGCATCTGTTTATGAGGCACTTTATCAACTGATCGATAGTTGGTATTGGCGTGTCTCGAGAGGTTTGCTCCCATTCCTTTCGAGTGGCTAAATCTAGTTTTGAGGTTAACAGGAATATGAGTATGGTGTCCCATTCGACAACCTTTTCGCCCAAGTTTAAGAGAGGCGTAATGTGTTTTAAAATGATCTAAAAGTTTGATGACATCCATCTTTTAAGGTTGGTAGTTCGAAAATGGCTTTAATATGAGCGTGGATTATGGCCTTTTTATTTTCGTATCTTTCGTTTATTAATTTCCATGCTGATAGGTAGTTGCTATCGGAAGCCGAGAGTGATTTTATAATGTTGGAGGCTTTACCCGTTAGGCTAGACTGTAAGTAATGAAACTTTTCAATGTTGGAAATATGTGGAATATTGTGAATAAGTGATTCGAAAGTTTCCTTGGAATTGGTATAAGAATCATAGGAGCCATTAAATTTGGGTAATGGAATTAATGGCAGCTGGGGAATATAATTTAATGAACCTGTGGGCTGTGTGAAAGATGTGACGGGGGTGCTAACGGATTGAAGTAAGGCTTTGGCTCGAGCTACCAAGGCGTGGTATCGAATTTCGAATGATTCACGCTCGTCTCCTTGCTTCAGGAACTCTGCATTATCAGACTCTAGATATATACCGTATTACGATAATTAAGGAATATAATTCAGGAAACTGACCTCTGATGTTTGTGGACTGTATTTTTTTTCTTTCTTGTTTTGATGCGGTTAGAAGGACCAAAATGTCGCAACGCTGGTTTAAGGCCTTTTGGTTTGTTGCCTTTGCCGGTGTCTAATACCTCTAGTTTTACTGGAAACACCAGCTTTATTGGAATAAAGCACACTTTCAAAATGTTTCTATAACTATTTCTATTTATTGTTACTAAGAACAAGGGAAAACAAGACAATATTTAATACACTTTTACAATAGTTTTTTCAAAAAAGAGAGATTTTATACTGTCTAAATATTAACCCTGACAGTCATTAATTCTATGACAGCGGCAGCGATGATTAGAACGGCGACAGTCGCTGATGTCGGCACAAACATAGATAATAAATTTCCTATTTTTTATACCTTCAATTATTAATTTTATTTATGAAGCACGTATATTTTGCGAAATTACATCTCACACAAATTTATCGTATGAAATAAATAATTAATTGTTTAAGAACATAATTAAATTATAAATTATTACATTAACCAAAATAACATTATAAAGTGACGTTTTCTGGTATAGATAAGATATTAAGTTTTTCTGAATCCACAATTTTTTATTTTTTTGCATAATAATATCGCATGAAACGTATCAAATGATTCAATAAATCGTTTGTCAATGCGGTACAAATGGTAATTATCCATAGAACCACAAATTGAAACATCAAGTGTCGTTTTCTGATTGTTTAAATAACAATACAAAACGTACAAATAGGGCGATACGCAGCCTGAAACTCAAACGGCACGCGCAGAATACCTTTACCTTTTTCACCTGACTGACGAACGTACTGAACACATGACTGACACATTTTTTTATGATTAATACATAATTCTGAACCCTCAGACAAAATTTGAAGTTTAAAAAATGAATTGCACTTAATTTATTTATCATACATCTATCCGGACTGACTGACCAGCTTTGTTCTAATATATGACTGACTGACCAAGATAACTTTCATTTATATACCTACATTAGAGAAGTTGTATAACAATTTTCAGCTTCAAGAAATTCATCTTGTTCCCCCGGCAAATGATATCGCACCACCTGTTCTACGGCACGCTTGACTGACCGGAGCAAGTTTGTGTACTCATCGGCTATAACGATTGAATAAAAAACCAGCCTTAATAAATTGAAACAGTTTTTTCTTCATACCTCGGTCGAAAGTACGCACTTTCGTCCCTCATAGCAGGGACGAAAGTTTAACATTTACTCCCTGTGAAAAGTACACGCGTTTCCTCTATAACAGCGGGAGGAAAGAGTTTCTCATGCGTATTTATACTCGTAACTACGACCAGCGGCACTCGCTTCCGACCGGCTATGAAGAAAAATAGTAAACACTCCACGGGCCGAAAGTTGAAATCTCGGTCCTGCGCGTCATGATGCCCTCGGCGAATTTCGCAGGGCCGAAATTCGCTTCGGAGCATCATGACGCGCAGGGCCGAAAATTCAACTTTCGGCCCTTGGAGTGTAATATACTATTTTGGCTCTGGCTCTCCGACTAGTATGTCATATGAAAAACTTTAACTACTATTTAGTGCGACACATCATTGAAAAGATAATTTTATAAGGAGCTGTGTGAAGGTTAATTACGTATATTTTGATTTTGGCGCAATCTTGCGGGAACAAGAAACGTCTCGTTTTTCAAATTATGATTATTCATTTGAAAGCCAAATTCAACAATTCAATGCACACTTCATAATGGAATTAACAAAATTGGAAAGGTGTACAGTTCATGAATATAAACACTAGACAATGCAAATAATCGGAACGTAAGTTAACTCAACATTGATAATAAAAGTGTCTCCTTTAACTGCCATGCATGAATATAAACCATATTGGGAACGTTTTCTAACATTTGAGAGCATTTTTGGAATTATTTGGCGACATTAGTGAATAATACGTTCAGGTAACTCTTCTAATGAACCTCAATGCATGGCGTATATTTAAGTTTTTAAATATCCACATGAAAAGTAATCTTGGGGGGATAGATCAAGTACTGGTAAACCGCTACAGCCAAATATGGAAAAACCTATCCTGTCAAAATATTAGTTGATCTTCAGGATATCGGTTGTCATTTTCTATTACGACTGTTAACATTGGATCAACTGTGTCTTCAGTAATTTCATATTTTTTTGTTGTTTGAGTTTTTTTTTGTTTTTATTTCATCAAGTTTAAAATTGAACAACTAAATTCAATGAGCTGAAAGATTATTAATTGAATAACTAGTTATAAGTTAGTATAATGATAACTGTAACGCAGTAGGTAGTTATTCTAGATTTTTGCGCATGCCTCACATTGTCGTTTAACGTCATTTAACGGGTCATGTGCTTCTAGTTTGTTATGGAAGTGTGGATAAGTTGATATTGTTACGCCAGACCTGTACTGAGGATATGTAGAGCAATTAAAAAAGTATTTGTCTATGGTAAATACTAGATTCACCGTATATATTTCACATCGCACTCACTGACAACTTAGTAGTTTCCGTATTACCATTATCTGCGGCCTGTTTGGCATATTTGTCTGCTTCTTCGTTGTCCTGGATTCCTATGTGGAAGTGAATCTATTTAAAAACAACGCTCCTGTGGCTTTGATAGCCGATGTTTAATTTAAGTTATGAGAAAATGGTCTTGATAAAGTGTTTATTTTATTTTCAAAGCGCTGAGGAAATTTAAGAGAATGAGGTTGCTATGAGTGTCAGATGCATTTATGAGGATTAAGGATTGATATAATGCATGAAGTTTCGCGGAATAAATAGAGTGAGCTGGTGGGAGCTTGATCATATAAACTTAAGCTGCAGTCACTACCGCGTCTCCAAAATTTTTTGAGAACTTTGAGGCATCAGTGTAGATAAGAAGGAAATAGTGGCCTTTTTAGTATGTTATAGGGACTAGTATTTATCGTGCTGCTATTTTCAAAATATTAATCAAGGGATGAAAAGCACAAGTTAAAGTTTTAATTTGCAAGAGAGGAGTAGGAGTGAATTCGTTGGTTCAGCATTATGGGAGTGTGTAGTTGAATTTTGTTAAGTAACTTGATCCGTACATAAAGGCCTGGAAGTTCCGTGCTTTAGAAACGAATTGGAAACGCTCTATGTAACGCAATTGTGCAGAAAATAGAATAATTTAGGCGGGTTTATGACTACTGGTGCTTTTTTTTCTCTTTAGAGACCATAGTCGTTGGACCTTGACGTTTAAACTGCAGCTACCGCAGCCATTGTCAATGGAAGCAGGAGGATAACAGGAGTACTCTTCCCGCCAAAATTGAATTTCGATTTTCAGACCATGCTGACGTAATTTTCACATCTAGATTTGTTGGGACTATTCTTATCCTACTGAATTTTAAGACACCCAGCCAACCAAATTTTGTGAACGTTTTTTTATCAAAGTTATTTTTGGACTTATCTATTTCAATGTTTTCACGATGTAATTTTAACATATATAGGTATTGGATATTACTTCAGGTCTGTCGGAACAAATGTTATGCTCTCCATCCCCTTGGCAGGGGTGGGTGCCCATGTGCAATTTAGAAAAATGCCAAAGGATCACATCTTGAAATTCTTCCTAGTTTCACAAATTTTATTTTCCATTGCTCGAAATTCCTAGGTTCAAGATGCTGAAGCTTAATATCTTGAATTTCCATCCATGCGAAAAGAGAATCCTCTAAAGGAATCCCAGTAAAATCCATTCAAGTCTGGTTTTATCAAAAAGAACAACATGTGACCATGTTTATCAAAATCTTGACCTCTTTCAGAAAATTCTTCTTTTAATGAAGTCCTCATTAAATGCAGCATTATCATAATTATCAAAGTTGAATATGTTTGTAGATTTGGACAGTATTTATATGCATGGGAGGTAGTATCGCGAATGAATACATCTATTTTCATTTTAAATGACTTCTAGGAATCATACAAATCTAGGACAGTTTTTCCCGATCCTTGCAACTTAAGGTTTAGTTCGCCGAGATGAATTGTAATAACAGTTAAGATCATCAACTTACAAATCCATTCTCTATTATCTCAGAAAAGACATGAGCTTGATTTTCTTGAACAAAAATAACCTTATTTCTCCCAAACATTCCACAAATCTGGAAAGCACGTTACGTATATTGTTGTGTAATTTTTTATGAAAATGAATTATCTTTGAATTAATTGAGACCCACCAGAAATCTGGTTGAAAACTTTTACAACAGTATCCATTAGGGATTTTAAGCTCCCGGCCGAGATCTTCGCGAAAGAACTCTCTTGATGAATAATGTAATGAACATTCAAAAGTGGTCGACCAATGCATGCAGTAAAAAGAGATACAAATGTGTCCCGATCATGACGGGTGCGTCTTGTAGTTACGCAAAAATGTTATTTAAGTCTAGTTCCCGTTTTCCAAAATGTTTAACAAAATCTGATAGTATATCTTACTCACTTGTTGTTCCTTCCATTAACGTCGACACTTTCATCATACGAAATACTAAATCCGATATTCTGTTCAATAGCGTAGATCTGTTGTTTCCGTATATTTTCTGCCATTTCAGTAACTCGCTTCTCAATAGCCCGCGCTGATGTTGGTAAATCTTCAATCCGCTTTAGTATTGCTTGTTTATTAGGAAAATCATCAAACAATACATCCGCACTTATCAGAAACGTTTGCTTCATGAATTCCCCATCACTGAAAAGTCTTCCCTTTTCTGCCAGAGATTGTGCAATTTTAAAACTGCATTCGATTGCTTGATCTTTCTCTCGACTAATTTTTGTAAAGAATGTTGGCTGCTTTGTATACTGAGCAACTGCTTGTCGAATTGTCTCCGTTCTATTAGAATGAATTGTTTGAAAATGTCGTTGAACACTAGATGTCCGGAATTCTACACTTTCCCGATATAATGCACATATAGCTCGATTTTTTTGCAGTACAAAACCATAATCACTTGTCCAAAAAATTTGAAAGGGCGGTGGAGCTACGTTGCCAACTTGTGTACAGTTCCGTAGAGTATTTTAAATTTACAGTAAATACCTTTAAAATTGATTCTTCATTTTGTCGCTTCATTTTAAAATATTATACACCAAACTTCACAAAGTTGAGCGTACCATTTTAAACTGACAAACAAGTCTGGCAAGCGTGCGGTAGGTTGCCGACCCCTTGCCCTGCATATTCTACTATCGGTGGTTTGTCTGGTCCCAATCATAATAGACCATGGTCCTCAAGCACAAAATATTAATAGTTGGAATCCAAAAAAGTTGTTTTCCATGATTCTTATACTGAAATGAGAATAGCTGAATAACTAAAATATTTGCCACTGAATCAAAGAGTATCTATGGTTGATCAAAAAATGTTGGGGCTCATCTCTGAATGGAGAAACATGTGAATGTATTTTTTTTATTTTCATATACGGGATGTTTATAAGTAGCATTAGGTTTTAATTTTCTGTTAACCAGGACCATAAGATCTTACAATTTTGAAAGCTACATTAAAACTCCATTTGTCATTAAAGTATTATATAAATAATAAACTTGACTCTTAAGGCATACATTCCATTGACGTTACGAACCTAATTTGATATGACAGATTCTAAATTGCTCACCAATCGACGAATTTGTATATTCATTAACTTTTATTACCTACATTTTAGTATTTTCTGTAAACTTTTGTACGCCTATATATATTTGAAAATATTGTTCCTGTAAAAAAATTATTGTTATTAAAGGTTATTCATATACAAATGTCATAATATCACATTTGAAAAAAATTATCACCGTGACCCGGATTCGAACGTCACGCCTACAATTTCTAATTTTCGCAGCCAGGCCCACTAACCACATTGCTATACAGGGTGTCACAGAATATCTATTAATGATTATCAGAAATTACAGAGGGTACTTAAATAAACATTTTTTGTTAATAAACTAGTGTCCGGAAATTTCTCGTTGTGATAAACTGGAAATCTTTAAAAACAATTACATCAGGAAAGAGTAGTTACTTACTAAATTGGAGCAATTAAGTTGAGAAGCATTATGCTAGAAATAATACTGCATCAAACTTTATGAAAATTGTTCGAAACTACGACCACCATTTTCGATACACAAGTTATAACGATGTGAAATCGACTGCCGAATTCTTCGAAATAACTGCGGATGTTCACGAATATTATCAAACGCCAGAATAATTCAGGCCACTAACTCTTCTTCTGAATTCAACAGGTGTCGCATAAACCAGTAATTTATTATGACCCCAAATACAAAAATCAACTGGAGTCATATCTGGTGAACGTGCAGGCCAAAAAATCGGACCTCCTTTTCCGATCCATCCATTTGGAAATTGTGCATTTAGATAATTTCGGCAATTTAATCCAAAGTGTGCTGGTGCACCATCATGCTGGAAAACAATCTTTCTTCGAATATCAAGTGGGGTATATTCAAGCAATTTTGGTAGAGTATGTTCCAGAAAAATCCTTCACCTGTGTCCATATAACCGTGCAGGCAGTAAATAATATGGTCCCACTACAAAATTGTCAACAATCCCAGCCCAAATATGAACAGAAAACTTTCACTGATGATGTAACCTGTGAGTGGCGTGAGGATTTTCTTCACTCCAAATGAGACTATCCTCTGTCCATAATACACTCCTTGGAAATCTTGGTTTGTCGTTAATTTTATTCAAGTACCTTTCGGCAAATTGAAGTGTGTTGGTATAATCAGCTGGAATTAACGATATTTGTAAAATGGTACATTTTCGATAAAACACTAATTTATCTAATTGAGACTTATTTGTGACACGTAAAGTGATCATTAAACACACATATCTGATGAGAAATAATTTGTGACACGTGAAATGACAAGACAAGTACAAAAATAGTTTCATTTTCTTCCAAAGGCTGCTATGATTCAATTTTATTTCATTTTATCTTGATATTGAAGAATTTCCAGACACTAGTTTATGAATAAAATTTTTTTATTTAAGTGCCCTCTGTCATTTCTTAAAATTAGTAATAGTTATTCGGTTACACTCTGTATAGACAAAATAATTTATCAAACAAGCTGTTGTATATATAGTGTATGATGTATGTTAAAATTGAATAAATGACGTTCGACGTAACTCTTTTATTTAACGTAGTGCTTTTAGTTAACACTCTATTTTACTCCTTATAAAATTTTTATATCGCGTGATTAAAATAACGCCAATAAAAATGCAATAAATATGAAGCTCTCCAGAGTGGAATTATACCTACTTTAAATATTTTTGTAAAATTTTTATATAAAATACACGTAGCGTCATACGTATAAAATATGATGGAACGTTTGACGTGTATAAAGCCGACCAACCGTTAAACGTCCTTTAATTCTCCTTTTATCTGTGATAAAATCTCCAAGGCTTCTGCTGAACATAACAAGCTACCGGTCAATGAAACGTTCTTTCCTGAGATATTACACCACGTCTTCAATCCCTCGACCTGTTCCCGAGGATATTCCCTGGGGGAAGCTACTTTCCCTGTAGACGTAGCAGGACGAAGGGATCGTAAAATAAGAAAGGGCGATGCAGCTAAACACGAAGGAGCAAACCCTTGGGAGGAAAATAATTCGTGCTTGTGTTATGCAAATCTGAATGAATTAATTTTTAAACAAAGACAATTTAGCTAAGTCAATTTAAAAAAAACAGGTCGTCTTGAGAAAACAAAAAAATACAAGTCGCAGGTTGAAAACACGGAACATTCCATTCAATTTATAACAGATAATATTATTTAGGATTGTAGAGAATATTATAGTATATTACGTAACGAGTGGGAAGTATTGTCTCACGAGGCGCAACCCGAGTGAGATAATCCCACGAGTGTGAAAAACCACTTTCGCATAAGTTATGTACACTATTTTTCCTACGACCACGCGATATACTTTTACCGAATTTGGCACGTACAATCTTGCGTTTTTATATAGATGTGAGAGGTTTTACATATGTGTATTTGTAATTACTTTATATAGTTTTGATTACATACCTTTGAAAGTGGCCCAGAAAATTGTGATTTTCATGCGATGAAAAAGAGTACCTTCATAAAAAAGTTAGAATGAATATTGGTACACAAAATACTACGAACATTTATTTTAACAACTATAACAACAATTGGAAACAACATCAGAAATAAAACTGTCTTTGTTACATAAATATTGCGATCCAGAATTAATTATTTATTTGAATCACTGTAAAAATAAAAAGCAAAATTATTATATGGACCAATCAACAAATACGCATTTGACATATACATACATTTGCGGGGTAAATAGACTAGCATTTCAACATCCAATTTGACAGCTTCTTTATCCGTACACGTACGGATAAGTTTTTTTTTTCCGTACGCGTATGAATAAAGGCCACTTTCCATAGAACTAGACAGTGCGATATGTCACTTTCCTATGTGGTCGTAGGAAAAAGTATTTACAGTACAAATGCGGACACAGGAAAATAATTTATACAATTATAAATGTATTTAATTCAATTGATGGCGTCGCTGCTAATACGTGACGCAATGAAATAAAAACTGCGAAAAGTCAATAACATTTTTAGGTAATTTTAAATATTCCACCATAAGACATTATTGAAACCACCAAAATTGAACTTAATTCAATTTACCAAACGAATAAGAATATAAAATTAGAAATGTAGGTATTTCCTCTCCTTCAGCAAGGCACTGCCCGTGGTTTTCTTATTTAAATTTACCTACGTAATAACTAGAAATATAGCACAAAACACAAAATCTGTTCAAAAATTATTAAAATTCGCCAATTTAGTGAAAAAAAAAAGAACAACTACGGGAATCGAACCGCGGCCTACTCCAGCATACTCCGAATTGTCATGACGCGTTAACCACTGAGCTTCTATAAGATAGCTGTCAAATGATCTTATTCTAGGTAAATCTATAGTATAGCTGTAGGAATTTTCAAAAATCAAATTATTAAGAATTAAAATGTCTTCTGCGTTATTTTGAAAATATTTTGCACTACAAACTGATTATTTTGAAAATAATCATATGTTGTAGGTACAGCTATTGATGTTTTCAAATAAATAAAACCATCATATTTCGTAAATTTGTCCACGACCACTTAATAATAAGTCAATATTTTACCTCCTAACAAAAGGTATATGGTACCCATATACCTACTAGCGTGAATTATGGTTCCATAATTCATTACAGTGAATTATGAACTTATAATTCACGCTTCCGCATTAGAATAACATTCCATGACAACTCAACACTCTGCGTATTTTGTTTAGGAAATTTGTTTCTGAAATATATCGTACCGATGAAATATCGACGTTTTTAGTATTGATACTTTTCATAATGGTATTTTTTAAGTATTTTTGAAACAACATATTTATAACGGTACGGTGTATCGATACTTTACACAGTATCGCCCATCTCTATATGTCACATCTGACGTACTCCTGAAATTTATTAGTTTTGACGTTAGAATTGTCAATAATACCAAATTATTACTTTCCGTTCTACACTCGACTTATTTAATAAAGAAATCAAGGGTCGTGGACAAAGTATAGTATTCTACTCGCAATTTATGGCCATTATTCACTCGGGTGACTTGTGCCCCTCGTCTTCGGCTCGGGACGCAAACGTCACCCTGCGTGAATAGTGGCTATCATAAATTGCTCGTTTAATAATATACTATTATCGCGTGATCGTAAAAAATATATACTAATTATAAAAGTGAAAAATGATAAAGTAGGCTTATGTCAAAATTCTCAAATTATAACACAAAGCATAGAAATAGTTTTTGTGAAGTGTAAGTGTAAGTGAAATATTTATCACAAACTGCCAGGGTAATTATTTCACGTTTAATTTTTATGCTTATCCAGAAAAAAAAATAGAATATACTAAATATCGATTCCATGAGTTTAATTTTTATATTCTTGCAATAAGTTGTTTGTGCTTAGTTTTGTTTCTAATAAATTTCTTGTTTCGTTACTCTAGTTTACATTTAGACAGAAAGTTGTAGTTTCGATGGTCAAGCGATAATTATTGCTTGGTTGATATTTTAATTTATAGGAAACAGGAAACATTTTATGATTATTAATAAACTTACTTTTGTCGAATTAACATGTGGCATTATTGTATACCCTCAATGACCTAGCTTTGGAGGAACCTTTATTCAGTAAAAATAAATAGTACAAAAACCGTTATATTACAAGCATCACAGTAGAAAATCGAGATCTGCATTAATTTTGTGTTGGCAGTTTTATCGAAACGCGCTTAACAAAATTATTTAATAACCCACTCGTCGTCCAACAAATCCGAAAAATGAAAACCAATTTTCCTGAAAATAATTCATCGTTGTAGTACATGGAGTCACTCAAACCTAGCAATTGAAAAAAAAACGCTGATACATATTTTTAGACCCCGAATATCCATTTTCGAACTTGACAAGTGTGAAATTCTATGCTGGAATATTAAATGTGAGGATTTGATAATCTATAAAACTGTGATATACGAAATGAAAGATGGATCGTACAATTATTCAATATAGTTCTCTTTTTTCAAGTCGTAATTTCATGTCTTCTGAGTTTTGATCACCCTTTCATTCGTTTACAACCATTTGTTGTGTCATTTCCATATTATTATATATGGTCACAAGGAAGTGGGAGACATAGAAATCTCTAAAATGGAAAGAAAACTCACCAGAACAGTAACAGGCGAAACAGTTGATTAGAGGATATTGATTGAAATTTACGGCAGATTTAATAAACAAAGACAGAAAACATTTTAAAACCGTAGTAAGTAATTATATTAGCAGGGTAGATACTGTTAGCTTAACAGGAACGCAATGATAATGGAGGTGACAGACGAAGCCATGTGTAAATTCTGTCACCTAGAGATAAAAACTGCAGAGTACATCATACGCCACTGCAACTACTTGATGGAAAACCACTGGCAAAAAAACTACATGGATTGAAGAATGTAATATAGATTAAGTGGACCACATTAGAACTGGAAAGATCGCCATAAAATGGCCAATCGATTACATCATAAATTGAATCTAATAATTATACGCACCAGAATCTAAAAATATCGTCGGTTGGATGGGAATAAGCTAGTGGAATTCATTTAAAGCGACAAATGTCAAAGAATAATTAATTCCATTCTAACGCTTTATACAGTTTTGAAACATATTTTTCAAAAACAGTGACCGTTTAACTAAGAAGCAACAACTACAACAACTGATTGAAGTGTATTCTTCGGTATGGGATTAGAGATTCTCGGACAGATAACATATACCTTGTACTGATGAGGCGGAAATACGCCCAAACCGGTCTATAAGTTGTGTTGTTCCTTCTAATTGCAAACCAGAATGGTTGGTTTTAAAATATGTTGTAGATATACCAACTCCGTTTGACTTTGAAGTGTGATTCAATATCCGTAGGTGCATATAGCAAGAGAAGTAGTTGTTGCCTCTTATGCACGTATTTATAGTCGAGACTTGAGCCTGAGCTCGAGCTTGAGAACGCCTTAAGACGAGAACGTATTTCATAGTCGAATCTCGAGACCCACAGCTTGAGAAAAGCTGCAATTCAGCATGTGCGGTGGAGTCTTGCTCAAGACAGCCTGCGACCTGTCTTGAGCTCGACTTAAGACACGGTTTCTGACATTTGCCTTGTTATTTGTGGTTAGATTTGTTATAAATTTAAATTTTAATAGTGATTAGTGAAAATGAATTAGAGAGAACACGAGAATTTTTGGAATTTCTTGATTATGTGGAGGAAAATATGCCAAGTGATAGGATTCCAAAAAGGTACATACGGTATAAAGAAAATCCTATAGAATTTTATACGTTATAGATATCCAAAAAATATCGTTTATGATATTATTTTTCCTTTGGTTGTCGCAAATTTAGCGAAGGTACATAATCGTGGGTTACCAATTCCGCCACTAATAAGTCCTAAAAAGTCAGAAATTCACACACAAACAATAATGAAAATACTCAAAATAGCGTTACGGCATCAAAATCCACGACAAATGGGTCACAGTTATCATAAAATACACAAACAATTTTAAAGTACTTCTTCTCTTTTAAAATTTTTCATGCTGGCCAAAATAAAAAACCCAATTACTTTTGAGTTCACGCTCGAGATACATCTTGAGTCTTTTCTTCGCCGAGAATTCACGAAGATCGGACTATAATATGCATCCAATCTCGAGTCCTGAGTAGAGGTTTGCCAAGCAAGACTCAAGTCGGAGATTGAGTTTCCACTATAAATACGGGCATTAGTTGACGGTCACTGTCATATTTTCCAAAACTGTATAAAGCATTAAAATAAAAATAATCATTCTTCGACATCTAGTGTTAAATCGCTTTATTAAATACGACAATATTAGAGGAAATTAATAATTCTTCATTTAAAGCGACTTAAACCTATCAAAAATCAAATATGGCATCGGTGTTTCGAAACCTGGATGGTATTTTGTTTATCGACCATTTTGACGAAGGCAGAGAATACACAATCAACAACAAGAAGTGAAGCCCGGCGAAAATCCCTTGATGTTGAAGGGACAAAAATAAATAACCTTGAAAAGACAACTAATTTTGGCATACACTGAGAATTATAATAAATACTTAAAGCTTCACTCGAATGACACTGAGAAAAAGTATTTTAGCATAAAGTTGTGTTTTATCAAATAATTTCAACCTACAAGCAAACTTTAATCTAATCTAAAGATCATAAGAAAGAGGTCTACAAACGATCGTATGACATATGACGACTAATTTAGAAGATGGCTTCCGCAGATCCTTTTTTTTCGGAGTTTTATTTTTTATCTGTTGGTGTTTTCTTTGACGAATGTGAATATTCTAGTAGCGAAAATTGGATGGCATTTTCAAATCAAGCGAGTGCAGTGATTAAAAAAAACAGTCTTTCATTCAAAAATGTACTGTTGCACCAAAACGGTCTGTGACATAAGTCGAAGGAAACGATGGTTGAATTGAATGAATTAGTTACGCATAGAACCGCAATCTCATCCATCCTACTGTCAAGGTTCCAAATAATTGCCAAAACTAGGTCTTTTTAAAATCAAATATAAAAAATTAGAAGAGTATCGAATGAAACAAAAATTTGTTTCTACTCATAATGATACTTATTATAACACTGATTTTCATTATGAAACTGAAAAATTGGCCAGTATATGTTTCAGTCTTTTGCTTTTGTCAAAAAGGTGGATACCTTCCACTTTTTAAAAGAAATTTCAAGCGACGAAGAGTTTTCATACACACCACCTAAAATCACTAAAAAGGCGAAAAATTCATCCAATAGTTTATTACCTGCAAAATCAAAAAAGGTATACTATAATAAATTTCATTGCCAATTTCTAAAAACGTATTTCTAGTGTACTTTGAAGAGCTCTCAATCAAATTGAAATCCTCATCTCTGGACACATTATTCTATTTAAAAAACCCAACTTAACATTGAACATAAAACATATTAGCAAATATCCAAAATTGCAGGCTTTTTTTAAAAGAAAGTCCGAAGGATATAGCAGAAACAAATCTAAAACATTTTTGCCAGAGGGAATTAAAAAATTTATTGAAGAAGCACCAAACCAAAAATACCTAATGACCAAGGTAAATACATATTCAAAGTTATAAATTTTTTCTTACAATAATGGATTACTTATTTTGTATAGCAGCATTAAAAAATAGAAAAAAACCAATGCTGTCGAATTCAAATAAAACTTTGTGTTCGTAAAAAAATAGTGTATGCAACTCTCATGTATTGGTTATTAATACATGATCGTTGCATAATATACTATTATCAAGCCGAAATCTTACAAAGTGTGACCTGAACAATTTGTAAATCTTCCACTAAACTAGTTTTATTTCACTGCAGACCCCCTCCTTTAATTGAAATAAATTAACTACACGGGATAATTAATTTCCTAATGAATCTTCAGGAAAATTGGATATCTTCTTGCTCTAATGAAAACTAATAAGAGTGATCTTGCAGAAATTTCGTAAACTTAAGGTGCTTTGTTGGGTAGTGAATTAATTCTGAAACGCAATAATTCAGTCAATAATGTAATATATAATGTCCCGGCACGAATGGGCTAAAATCGGATGAGTATTAGGTTAAGCCAATATATTGCTAAAGCTTTATGAGAAATTTTGTGATTAATGCAAATGGTCACCGAGATTGGAGTTTCATAATGATTTCTTATTTCTAGTGGAATTGCTGATTTTATATGTATAAAATTATCAGTAAGCTTAAAACGTATGTGTATGTTATATAAGTGGAGAGAATATATCCTTTCTATTGCTTTGAAGCCAAGAAAATAGCAAGCTGAGCGTCCAAAGTTATAGCGTTTTATTAGAGTATACGAGGATGTATTGATATCTAGTTAACCCAGACCAGTTCTATGCATGAACAAAATATTGCGTTACCATAGCAACGAACAATAACTTATTAAAAGTGTCAGTGTGAAGTTTGACGTCAAAAAAAGTAAACCAGAGTTACGCAATAAATTAAAAGAAAAAAGATGTCCATCGAAATTCTGAAAATCGAAAAATTGGAGTATCGAGCCATCATCAACTACCTGTATTTAAGAGGGTTAAGAGGTAAGCAGATTTACGAAGATATGCTTAATACCCTGGGTGATCAATGTGCTTCGTTCTCTGGTTCTCCAAGACCTAAGAAGTTTCGTGTCCAAAAATCTGCTGGAAAAGTTCTTGCTTCAGTTTTTTGGGATTGCAATGGAGTAATCATGCTTGATTTTTTTGGATAAGGGTAGAACAATAACAAGAGATTACTATTCGACATTACTGACCACTCTAGGGGAAAAAATTAAAGAGAAAAAACGCGGAAAGCTATCCAAAGGTGTTTTGTTTTTACAGGACAACGCCCCTGCACACAAATCTCATGTTGCCATGCAAAAAATTCGTGATTTAGGGTTTGAATTACTAGAACACCCCCCTTATTCACCAGATTTGGCTTCGTCCGACCATCATCTCTTTCCTTAACTGAAAAAAAGTTTAAAAAGTCGTTAATTTTCTTCCAACGAGGAGGTAATAAAAGCTGCGGAGTCGTTGCAGGTTCGCTGTAATAAATGTATCCAATTAAGAGGAGAATATGTTGGGTAATAAAATATTTTGACATCGAAATTTTGTTTGGTTCTATAGTAGGCTAAGAATTTTTCAATATATCCTCGTATGCCGGTAAATCTATACATGAAAGGCTACAAAAATTCGCATAGAGCAGAAAATGTGTACGACTGTGCTAATTTTAAATGAAATGTGCAAAATCCTCATCGATTTTTCATCCAAGTTTTATCATAAAACAAGTCAAACTAAAATTGTACAATATGCAATCATTTTGAAAATTGTCTTAATACTTTTTCATCCAAAAGTCTCCGTTTCTGAAATATAAGCGTTGTATTCTTCATAATATGAACACGGTTCCACACCACCTAAGAGGTAATGTACCTACTTTGCGCGTTGTTTTAACTTGGTTTTCCTGGTAGGTCTTTTCCACGATCTATTTGATCCTGTCGAGCTCAATACTGTTTAATAATGAAAAATTTTACCATTGGAAATGATACACTAAGGAAAACGTTTATTCTGCATTATTAAGAATTTAATTGTAGTAGGTAGAACCTTTAATGCGTATTGGGGCACAACAAATGTTTAATTATGACAATAAAAAGGGGTTTAATTATTGGTATCAAGTTCCGTCAAGTTGGGGTGATTGAAACTTTAATGACCTATTAAAAACAGTAACCGCGAATCACAAAAAATCAATTTACCTAGAAAACAAAATGTTTGGTAATGGTAGTGGTATTAATTATTTCACTTACCACAATCAAACCCGCTAATTATAGCAATGGAAGTGGTTGGTAATAGTGATTGAACCTGTTAATGACTGGTTAATAATAATAATTAAATAGTTATTTACTTGATTATAGTTTCCTGTAACATCTTCTATAAGTTCCTTGTGGCATTACTTATTCTTTTTTCTTATTTTTTTGGGAATCAAACCACAATAATGTAACAATTTATACCAATAAAAGTAATAATGGATATCACACCAAAACTTTATTCATATACTTATCTCAGATGTATCTTTTGTGGTGATAACTCGCACACAATTTATTTCTGTTCCTTTTGCCCAGGAAATAAAATATATCATTCTTCAATTCATGTAGATCGCAGCTCTAGTAATGATTCACAATATCCCCAAATTAATTTATCTATAAAAATTCCTAATCATATCCCTACTCATGCTTCAGCAAATTTGTCAGCAACCGTCCATGGCATCTGCGTCAAGCAATTCGCTACAAAATCATTTGCTGAATCAGTCAAGCAGTTATAGTTCTATTAATCTCGCACAACAAGGTATCACTTCTTCATTTTACGCAGTTCAAAATTCGCCTAGCCAGAATACAATGCCTGTTTACCAACCAGAAATTTCGGCACTTCCGCGCAAATATTCGGAAAGTAATTTTATGCAAAATAACACTCATTGTGGCTTAACTACTGCTCAATCCAAAACGTTATTGGCTACCGTACAGGTTCAAATCCAGGACATTCGTGGTAATTTTCTAAAAGTAATAGCTGTTTTAAATAGTGGTTCAGAAAAAGTTTTTGGTAGTTTAAAATTGGCTTAACGATTAGGACTGCCTAGAAAATCTTGTCACTCAAAAATTCTAGATATTGGAGGAAATAGTATGACATCAGATCTTGGTACCATTTTTTCATTATTATATGCAGCATTCAATACCCCAATACATTTGTATCAACACAATATGCTCTGGTTATACCAAAAGTATGTATTAATTTACCCTCTGAACAAATAAATATTGATACCTGGAGTTTTGTGGAATATTTACTCTCAACAGATCCAACTTTTAATACTCTTGCTCCTAATATTTGATTAATTGGTATGGATTTATATCCATTAATAATTCAAGGGGAAAAATTGATTAATTAAAACCCGAGTCACCCGTTTGCTTTGAATACTATTTTTTAATTTATTGTAATGAGACCAATTAATCGGTCCTTAAATCCACCCTTATGTCTGGACCCTCCAATTAACGCTTTATTTTGTCAGAATGAAAATTACCTGCTCTCTAATTTAGTTTCCAACTTTTGAGAGATCGACACGGTTCCGCTGAAAACTTCTTCAACACCTGAGAATGAAATACGTGAAAATTATTTCAAAGAAATGTGGTCGCGTGATAAAGATGGTCGATTATGGTCTAGTTACCTTTTAGAGAGATTGGTTGGTACCAATTGACCACAATTCCCAGGTTTGAAATAAGATGTTTTTGTCTCTGGAAAAAAGATCATTGAGAGATGAAACCTTGTAGAATATCTAAATCTTAATCACATGGAACTCGATATACAAAAACGAATTAAACAGTTATTATATACTTCATTTCACCATAATTGAAAATAAGGCTCTTACTAAAAGGTTACGTGTAGTCTTTAACGACAGTATTCCAGATCCCATTTTCAGTATTTGGCTTAATTATATTTTATGACCAGTGCCTAAATCACCAAACGACATAATTCAAATTTCGTTGAATTTTCGTATTAATCCAGTCATGTTCACCTGTGAGCCAAAAAATGTATCGCGGAATCAAAGTAGCTCCAGCGCATCAAAAGATATGTTGGCGATTCAATCCCACTGATCCAGTTTCCGTTTATACATTGAACACTGTACGAACGGTGACAATAATTCACCATATATGCCTTCGCGCGGTCTTCTGCACTTAGCCAAATGCGAGTACGAAAATTACCTTCGCACAGCTAATGTAGGTAACCATAAATGACACATACATTGGTAATGTCACGACTACCTGTTCTTCCGTAGAAGATGCTTTAAGTTTTCAAAAGGAACTCACGCTATTGCTAGTTGAAGCTTTTCTCAAAGAACTTTAATGGTCCAGTATTAAAACCGAGTTTGTTTAACTTGTAGGGTATTCCTTAGTAAATCTTGCTGCGGTTTCGATGGATTCTAAAGATATCACAAAAGTTTAAGGTCTATGCTGGCATCCATCTGCAAAGAAAATATTCGATAAGAGCTTAATTGTCCTTTCTTGCCCAATGCTACGATCCCCATGGTTATTTAGCTCCGGTAACTCTCACCCTAAAATACCTAATTCAACAAATCTGGCAAACTGACATATCTTGGTATCAAATTTCAAGTATTGTACGTCAACGGGAGTGCTATGAAAATGAATTTGAATGGTTAGAGGATTTTCGTTTACCTTGTCATATAGACATTACCAATGCTGAATTTATATATATTTGCGGATTTGCTGATGGCAGCGAACTTGGATATGCTTGTGTTATTTATTTACCATCGCCAATCGTGTGTCTTTGATTCAGGAAAATTTTGGTCCTGAATGTTGGTTTTATGTGCCTACTCACTTAAATCCCGCGGGTTTCGCAGGTCGCGGCTGCTCACCAAGTGGTCATTTGCACCATCTTTTATGGTGGGCTGCTCCAGATGTTTAACAAACATCCTTAGATAATTGGCCAATGGAAAATGAATTTCTAAAAGGCTCTGAGTACCTCGAGCATCATAAACTCGTATTATTGTTGCTTTAATTGCTATACAAAGTGAAAGTGACAACTTTTTGGATATACTGTTGAAGCTAGAGTATTGCGATTTATTAATAACCTAACCAAACAAGGAAGAAAATTGAGCAATATTGATTTATCTAATTTTTTGTTTGGCCAAGTATGAAAAGAAAAAATCTTTTACAGATATAATCGAAAATATTGTAAATAATTTAAAATGTATCAAACCGATACAAAAATTATGTCCAATTCTAGATAAAGAAGGACTTCCTAGAATGGGATTCAATATTTAATAACACAAACTTTTTGGATATTAAACGCTAACAGAATCATTGAAACAGTCTTATCAAGATACGTTCGTTGTTATATAGTACCTCTAGAGACCTAAGTACGAGTGGTACCATGGCTTATCGTAGTATAATTTGAAACGCCATTTCATTTATAATTTAGTTTAGTGTCAGGTATTCACCAATTTGATAAGGCAAAAAAAATACGCGGTGTGCTGTTGGAGAGCCGAATGGAAGTCAGCCAGCTTCCAATTTTCTTGAGATCTTGTTCGAGTGGTCTTTCAATTTTTTTTTCATATAAACCGTTGCCCCTCGAAAGCACGATTAAATCTTAAATTTGTCAGAAGCCCCTGAGATAAATAAAAACAAATATTAAGGTAATCTTCTCAATGACCAAATAAATATCAACCATTCTCTCTTATTGAACTCATTCACATAGAAGATAGTTCCGGAGTGATTGTTGTGAATGAATTCCCGGGTAAACCTTTCCAATACTTTTGTTATAATTAGTTAAATTCCGTATTCAAGTACCTTTTTGCACTTCATTTCCTGTTGAACATTTTCTAATACGTTTGTCAATATCTTTAAAATTCCGTATTTGCACTGTATATCGTTTAAGATTCACTGAAACTTTATGTCGAAACACGCAGACGGATAAGTACTAGCAGATCAAGATCGTGTTGCCAAACATGTCCAATTTATATCTACAACGCGTGAATCTGGACGTCTCCTTGAATCACTGTCGTCGCGTCGCGATCTTTGACGACGATACCGTCCCGTATCACTGTCTACACTTGATTAGTCGGAGCTAGAATATCGCATTCTTTTACCCATTATTTTGCTTAAATTTCAGTGAATTAGCTCAACGCAAAACAAATACAAAAAGTCTTAACTAATCACGAAATAAATCGTTTTTCATTATACCTTCACCCGTTTGGTAAAGGTACTGTGTTAGCGAAACGCGTCACAAGTTTAAGTTGATTGTAGGTTTAAATATAGTGAAGATTTTAACAAATTAAAATGTTTCATTTCTTCTTGTCAGTATGGTTCTTCATCATGTAAAAGCCTCATCTACTTAATTAAAAAAACCTAGGAAAGAACGTTTTGGATATAATTTGTGTTTCACGTTTGCACGTTGGAATTTCGCCTCTTGCATTGTATTTTATATACGGTTCATTCAAACTACAATTAATTGAAGTTTTGGGATTCACATTCACGTGTGTAGATTGGAATAGTTGAGAGCTGTTGGTATGAAAAAGCATTTAAAACATTTAGATTTTATGTAGGTTATTTTTTCTTTGAAAATATTCAATTTAGATTCTTAGTAATCTGACGTACTGAAATACTTTATTTCTGAATTGTGAAAAGTGTGAAGCACTGGAAATATACATAATATAATAAATTGCGCGTCTAAAGTTTCCTTTCCTCACATTATTTTGTGAACCACGAAGCTCACAATACCAAAATTTGATCTTGATCATAAGAAATGGTGGATGGAATCATATGGTGATACCTGAGTTAAAAGGTTGTTTTAAGTACTTTTTAACAGCAATATATGCTATGCTAAGTGGATCCGGGGGCACAACGGTATTGTAGACAATGAAACGGCGGATAACATGGCAAAGCAATGTCAAAGTAGGAACACACTAAACTACTGGTCAAAAAAACCCTCGGGGTCGCGGACTGATGGAATATTAAACCATAAAAGGGACCAAAAAAGGCAAGTGTCAGGATTACGGGTAACTGTAGCCTGGAAGAAGAAGAAACAGCCTTTCGCATTACCTTCGAACGTGAATCATTTAAAGAAAGGACCTAGTAAATAGAATGTTGAGCCTGATGAAGATAATTAAAGTCGAATCATTCCCTGGAAAAATCGCACATAAATAAAATCACGTGCATATAGAACGACCTAGGCAAGTGGACGAGGTAGAACAGGGGCGTATTGAGAACGATGTGCTGCATATAGTATTCACGCAATAATTGATACAAATGTTTAAGGATGAATGATTTTCTCCAGAACAAAAAACAAAACATAGAAATAACACAATTGTGACAACTCCAAGCACAAATCAAGCGAATTAACTATAGTAAATACGTACTACACATAATAATTGATTTTAATACTTACACGGTCATCGTGTACGAACCTGTGAACAATTTTGTTTTTCTACTGCTAATATTTCAAAGCGAGTCGTCCAAGAAACGCCTGAAAATTTTTTTCAGAACTGTAGGTCCATCGCTAGAGGGCGTATAAGACAGTTGAAATCTCAAAATTCAAAATTTTTCAAAATTTACATTATCAAGGGGCACTTTACATATTATAATCAGATTCCTCGACAAATTCTGCATATTTTTTAGTCTGTCTCTTCAAATAAGGGGTGGTAACCTTATTACAAAAAAGGCCATTAATTCCGGTTCTGCTTGGTCGTTTTCAATGAACTTGGTTTTGTTTGAAAGAGCTTTTCTTAAACAATCGAAAATTTGTAAATTTGAAGCAATCTGATTAATAAAATAAATGCAAGAGGGCGCTGTTTAATGTTTTTTAAATAGGGTGTTTTCTCGTTACAATTTTAAATGGAAGCATAAAAATTTAAGTAGGTCTTTAAAAAGTAGACTTAATTAGTGATAATACTATGAAAACCGACAGTCGATATCTTTTTCCCATCCTGAGATATATAAACAGGTAAATAGCGGGAATTGTTTTTCCAACAGAAGGCTGGTTCGCGTAAACGGAAACTATTAAATTTAGCCTGGAAGATCTTACATTGGTCTGCTGTAATTCAAACTGTTATCATACTAATGTCATGGTTACCACTAGATTACCTAAATGTATGCTGTCGCTACTAACAATGACAACAAATTATGAAATGATGTGATAAATCTAACAAATTGAAACCTTAAATGAATAACGACGTAATTAGTGTCGCCCTAGATGTTCGAAATGTCTTCCATCATTTTAAATGCATGAAATCAATCGCTTACGAGTGGAGAAAACAGCAGCTTCAATTTCTATCCTTGAAATATTTCGTATTGTCTGTCGTATTCTTTCAACCATGTCAGCTTTTGTTGCGGGTCTATCGGCATGAACGAGATCTTTTATTCGTCCCCAGAAATAAAAATCTAATCAAGTTAGGTCTGGAGACCTTGGTGGCGAAATAAATAAACTTCCACGTCCTATCCACCTCTCAGGTTTTGATTCATCTAAGAAATTCCGAACATCTCTAGAATAATGAGCCGGGCACCCATAATGTTGCAGGAACATGTCACAACGAATGGCCAAGGGTACGTCTTCCAAGAGAAGTGACAATTCGTTGGGTAAAAAAATTAAATTTCTTTCTCCTTTAACAGTCTCATTATTCTTTTGAAATAATCATTTTTATACGAAAAGATAAAGAAAGTCTATTAAATGCAACAAGATGAATAATTTTTGACATATGCGTCAAAATCATAGCCTCTTTGTTTTCAACAGGGAATTTATTTTATATCTTACATGGCCATCTTTACTTATTTTGTTGTCATCAGTAAATCGTCTTTCATATTATAAACTGTATTTGTTGTTGCTGGGCAAATATCGGTTTTTATTGATATTTTCTGCTTTTGATTTACTAAAACGTCGCTTAAAAACAAATAATAACATTCTTATATAATTAAAAAAATGTAGCACAACTTACTTTACCAGCATTACATTGGAAGAACAATTCCCGGCATTTACCTGTTTCTTACGATATCTCAGGATAGAAAAAAGATATCGACTTACAGTTTTCACTGTCTTATTACTAATTTAGTCTACTTTTCAAGGACTTACTTAAATTTGTATGTTCCCTTTTAAAATTGTAACGAGAAAACACAAAATTTAGGAAAATTTAAACAGCGCCATCTAGCATTCATGTGATTAATTAGATTGCTTCAAATTTACAAATTTTCGATTGTTTAACAAAAGCTCTTTCAGCTTTTTTTCGTAACAAGGTTCCCACTCCCCCTAACCCTTATTTGAAGAGATAGACTAAAACTTGCAGAATTTGTCGAGGAATCTGATTATAAAAATAAAAATAAAATTTCAACCTGCAAATACGCCCTCTAGCAGCGGACCTTTAATTCTGAGAATAATTTCCAGGCGTTTGTCGAGGCACTTTTGTCATAAAAAAGTATTTCCCGAACCTGTGCTATGGGGCGATTCGTGTTTCGTCCGTAATCCTTTCCAAGTGTTGTTAAAATGGTCACTTTCGTCCGCTGACCCAAATGTGAAATTTTGAAAATGGCACTATTCGTCCGGCCGGCTTCCAGGTAAAAAAAAACCCAACTTAGATGCGGCATGAATTGTTATAAATGGAACATTAGGATAGAGAAGATATGAAATAAGATTTTCCATAATAAAATTTAAAGATTTATTTATTTTTAATTTATTTACCATAATTAAACTATATACTATAATAATATATTAATAAATTATTACTATAATTACCAATGCTAGATATAATAATACTACTATTAGCAACTATTGTATTTACAGTTATTATTATGTACAATTTCTAAAAACTATAATAATGGGTTAGGTTAGGTTAGGTTAGGTTAGGTTAGGTCAGCAAAAGTAAATATAATGTGTATAGAAAGCGAGTCTGTCAATTACACAATTCAATTTTTCGATTCGGATTAGGGTAGGGTAGGGTAGGGTGGTTTAGATTAAGAATTAACTTGCTTTCTATACACTTTTTCAAACGATATATTTAAAAAAGTGTATGGAAAGCGAGGAGATGTTCTTTTCATAGATGTCCTCGCTTTCTATACACTTTTTTTTAAGGGAAATTTCATAAATTTTTGTGAAGTACATTGAAAGCGAATGAAATCTAACTCAACCTACCTGTTTCCCATAGTCCCATAGTCAGGTAAACAGTTCCTTCCGACCTTTTATTTTTATTGCTTTAGCGGACGAAAAGTCCTATGCCCGTGCTATGATCCATTCCTGAGATATGGCCGACGGCCGTTCTTAGTTTGCCACCCAGTAAACATAGACGGTACTACAAAGAGGTCAAAAAGCCTAAAGGTAGTACCGTACAAATCAATCAAGTGTCTGATATAATAATTGAATATGTTGGGTAACATATAAAAATTAGATATCTTATTTACTTATTTATTTATAAAAAGTTATATACTTCTGTCCTAACTATGCAAATGTGATTTGTGAAACTGGTCGAGTGCTTTTTTTTTAAAATTGGTTATTTAACGTCGGTCTATTTCTGCAACTGAGGCTAATCACCGACGCCGGAAGCACTCTACCCCTAACCGGAAACCACTGGTGTTAGAATCAACAATCAGAACTCAGAACATCAAACATTACCATTACAAAGCACACAAGTACCCATTGTGATGTTTTTCTTATTTATTTAAATAGTTTTCTTACGGTGCGATAAAATTATACACACACTATTGCTAGTTACTACTAATTTATTGAAGAAACACTTACACACTTTAATAAACTTAATTTATATACACACTACTTAATGTCTACTAATTTATCTACACTCGGTATAATTATTGTGCTAATTTATTTTTAACACTATTTATGTTCACTACTCGATTCACTGTAGTTCACCGATTCACTGTTTACTGAAAACTTACTAAAGCTGTCCGGCTAACTCAAAAACTCGCGTATATATAGTCTTTCTCAATTCTCGAACGTTCTTGAATTTACCACGCTTTTAGTATGTGTGAATAGATACCGTTCCAGAAAGTTATGGAGTAAACCATCGCATTCGCCAAAATTCATAGTTTCCGATAGGACTGGCTTCTGAATTACCGAGTTCGTAACACTATATATATTATATTCTATCCCAGATAATCAAAAAATTTTCCAAAAAGAAATAAGAGTGAATAGAGCAGTTTACGTATTTTACATTGTTGTCATATTTATCTTATGAAAACATATTGTTTGTTACATGCTTCTAATATTCAAATATTAATATGATTTGCTTAGCATGCTATAAGTACGCTCTTAGTAACCATTAGTTAATATGCTGTTATCGTGTTTATTATTAATAAGGCTGTATATGTTTAGCATAATATTTTTCATTTGTATTACCATTGAACAATATGAATTTTTTATGGATATTAGAGATTCCTTCAACGAAGTTATTTTATATATAGGTATGGACTTTCGAGTGTTAAAGGGCTTTCAGAAATATCACCTTTTGATTGGTTCCATCCACAGACATATAAAAAACAATAGACAGAGTTGTTTACAAAATGTGTATGTGCCAACATTAATTCATACTTTACTACAAATTATTTTGTAGTAACGCAGCATTGCCAGATGAATAATATGAAGTTATTTTTAATACTTTATGTTCAATACTATTATTTAATATTTTTCTACAAACTAAATATATTTTTGCATTAATATATTTTTGCATATAAATATACGCAGAAATTTGTTATTTGTTGAGTTTGAATCTCTTGAAGTTTATTTTACATACAACAAGGTAGTATAATTTTTAGCTCAACTTTTAAAATTTTCCGAAGTCCGGCAACGACGCTAGCAAACTACCCCAACAAGCTGCCGCCATATTCCGGTATCATTTAATTGAACCCTAACCTATCTTTTCACTTTCACTTTTCACTTATTTATTTTTCATTAGGATGTCTGAAATAAATTACCAGATCTCTTCTGAATCTGAAAAAGATGAGTCCGAGGAGGATCACATACATTAAAGAGGTAATAAGCATATATTACACTGTACCTACAATAATTCCTTTAAATTTGCAGACAAAAATTGGTGGATACTAGTAAAAAAATACAAAAAAAATTGGATATGACATGTTATATAAGCTCATATATTTGAAGATTCACCAGTTGATGGTCATTGCCACCTCCTAATAAAGCTTATATTAGCAAATTATTTCAAAACTCGTATTCATCACGAAGTAACCGATGTCCGTCCCGCGGTCAGAAAATTGAGGGTTTAGGAAAAGGGTTTTTAATCCCCGACCGATGTCCGTCCCGCGGTCAGGTGGATACACAGGTAGAATGGGCAGGGTAGAATATTATTCCTAGAATAATTAGTATGATTCGTGTATTATCGACACCCTTCCACAGACCCTTACCTATAAATAGAGGAATATTTTAAATAATAGCTAGTAGTGCTTCTCGTTGTTTCGCGTGTGATACCGTTCGACTTTTGACTTAAAAACGCACCACTTTAATTGGTTAGTGCTTTCGGTGTGCTCCAGAGAAATGGATATCATGGTAAGTCAGAAAGGTAAAACTCTTATCAATATTGATGGTTTTAAGTTTTATTTTCATAAAAATTTATGTAATAACATTACACGTTGGGCATGCGTTAATAAATTGTGTAAAGTCTATTTAAAACTAAATGATATCATACGGATCCACGGGACGGACTTCGGACAAATGTCTTGACCCTTTTAACCGCGGGACGGACCTCGGACGTACCTGCGTTTTACCCTGACCGCGCCGGACGGACATCGGAAACACCGAATAAGAAGTATTCATACAAAAACAATTGTATTTCGCAATCAATGACTTAACCTACTACTTGTAAAATAAATAGGTATTATTTTGTAATTATTTTTAATTCATAAACCTCACAAGAATTTGTATTACCTACAGAAGCAAAATTAATATAAACTACAATATACATTACTTTTACTGACAATTTCAAAGTTGTTTTATAATGAAAGTGTAATATTCTCCTTGAAGTAGTGAATATTTCAATGTGATAGTTAAATAAATTGAATTTTCCTACAACCACTATGCAAAACACAATTTTCTACACAAATTTTTATACGCAAAGCAGGCCTTTTCTTAATTCTTTTCATAACCGTTGGAAAAGTAATGCGAAAAGTACACGCTATGGCAGTTTTCCGCACCGAAATGTCAAACAAAGCTACCTATGACCTAACAACATTTTTTGACAATTCAACACATTTATTATACTGAGTTTCTAGGTGTAAAAATTTTAAATTCAAACCAAAAATAAGTAAACTATTCATTTGATTATTTATTTATTCATTGTTTACTACTAAACATACACTCAACTGATTTTTCTATATTAAATTTTCATTTTGTATGTTCTTTCCCTTCAAAGTATTGATAAAATACCTATATAAATTTCTGTTTTTATTTCATTAATAAATGTGGTTGTGGAAAAAATATTGTGTACAACTTGTACGCGAAGCGTCACTTTTCCCACTCGCTAGAATTGCGGCACTCGCCTTCCATCTCGTGCCACAAACTTCTGCGCTCGTGGGAATAGTGACGCTTTGCGCACTTGTACAAACTATTTTTTATTGGTAACAACAAATTTCAGATAATTATACTAATTTTTGTTGCACAGTTGTTTATTAAGTTTTAATTTTAAAAATAGAAAATATTCTGAAGGAATTCCCGAATTGAGACTATTCAATCATTCGCCCCCCTTATTTCTCCGTCTATGGTGTTGATCTGTCGGCCGCCATATTCCAAAAATAGTCATACGCTTTGCCTCCTCACCGCCCCTGAACCTAACAATGTTGGAGTATAAACATTTCGTATTTTATGAATGAATAGCCTATTGTTTTTTATATGTCTGTGGTTCCATCTTATTAATTCTAGCAGTCTTTAAGAAAAAAACTATTTTTGTATTTTTTCAAAATCCAAGACTCCGTTGTAACTGGAATTAGGCAAGATAATGGTCAATTTCAACTATATCTTGGAATAACCATAACAGTTAGCACAACATTTTTTAATTTTCCCTTCAAAACTCCGTTTTTTTTAATTTATACATTCACGTTATACGTACATGTCAAGGACACAAAGAATCACAGGAGTACCCAATTTTAACCAAATTGGTCCAGACAAACAATCAATTTTATAAAGATCCTAAAAATAAGTGGAATTTTGAATAATGTTTGGATTAACTCAAAAATTGGAAGTCGATTGAATTGCAATCACTTCCGACTACTTAAACGATTCATTGTTTTATCACCATCGAATTACTTGCGTTGACTTGTTCCGTATTTTGAGAATTACCGAGGGGTTGCCGAAATTATCGATAAAAAGTGTCTTCAAATGAGATGCTCACGCAGTTTGGTAATGTTTTGTTTTCGCTTATCCATCTTGTGAATTAGCCTAAATAAACTCGTTTGAATAAACAAGTAAAGACGGATTTGCCGAAGTAAGTTATAAATCATCATCATCCTGATATGGAGAAGCTTTGATATATGTATGTGTTTATCCTTCACGCCAATGTCAATACAAGAGACGGTCAATATGTTTGTCTTTCAAAGTAAACGCAAACAAGCTGCCGAACGGCTTAGCCGTAGGTTACTTGGATTTTAGCGGGAAGTTGATAGATGCGATCGAAGGTATACTTGAATGATAGCTTGTGAAGTATTACTCCAAACCCGTTTTCTGAATAGTGTGTTCATTTGGATACAATAAATTTATTGATTAATAAGTACTGTTATACACTGTGTCCGTAAAGTATGGAACAAATTCATTTTTAGCTGAACATACCATTTTAAGGAATAATCCTGAAGCACATCGATTTTTGATTTTAATTTACCGTATTTTAAAATAATAATCTAATATACAGTGTGAATTTCTTTCGAGTAATGATGTCACCGTCATTTTTATTAAATGGAACACCCCCATTTTGTCTTAATTTTCGGATTACTCTAGCTTAGCTGATTCCAAAAATGTATCACATGTTGATTCCAACTGGTACAGGGTGGACAAAAACACAATAGTTTTGTGTGTGCTCATAAAGTAACGCGTAACATTCTTTATTAGTTAAATTAACAAAATTATCAAAAATACTTATTGTCTAGCGGCAATTGGTTTAACACCCTGTAGTTTGTTACATTTTTGGATTAATAAAAATGAGCTGTTTCCAGACATGTTTGGTACTTGTGGTATAGTCGACAGAATATGAAAGAAATTATTTCTGATCAATTTAAAAAAAACATAGTCGTATAGTTTTTTGTGAAATATCATTATTTGTTTAGTAATTTATTGATGTTCAGTGACAGTTTAGTACTACAATATTTTTGGTATTCGTGAATGTTTTAATTATTGCTTAGATTTAATTTGAAGTAGAAATGGAGTTAAGTGTAAGACAAAAAATTGAAATACTTCCCAGTAAACACAGGATATCCTATGGATATCCATATAATGTCCACGATTGGTCCATATGGACATGGACACAGAATGGGCATCCAATGGATGTCCATTTACTACTAGTACAATGGATATCCGTTTGGGGACATTCACTGGACCTTCAATTCTCGTTCATCACTGGACGTGAATATTTATTTGAGTGATGGACGTCCATTGGACATCCATTATTCATCCTTTGGTCGAATCGAAATATACACTCATTAAAAATGTACTAGGTCCGCTATATTTTATACTTATACCTTCCATCAGCTACTCAATTGATTTTTTACACTCGTATAATGAGTACCTATTATATTTTTATTTTGATGTGATGAAAAAAAAAAAGAATTGAAGGTAGCAAAAGCTTAGACAAGTGCGGCTTATGGAAATGGCATTACATAAAATGTCTATTTGTATTTGATTTGGAAGGAGGTGAATAAGGCTGAACATCTGTGGTTTCATAAAAATAAATAATAATTTGATGTTAGACTGTGTAGAGAGCTTTTGTACAAAAGATATCCAGTTCATGTCCTAAATGTTTCCAGTTCATGTCCTATAGTATATTATTCAACAAGCATATAATGATGGCTATTATTCTCGATGGTGCGTTTATGTCGTGAACCGCAGATAAGTGAATAATAGCCATTATATGTGAGTAGAACACTATATTTTGTCAACGACTATTAATTACCTGTTTAGGTACCTATACATTTTTGGTCAAACTAAAACACTATACTTTATTACAAAAAACTACTAATTGCTACTTATGCTATTCAACAGATTATATATTTAATAAGTATTTAATTATTTAAAATGTCACTTTTGCTTTTGATATACATCATACACACTAGATAAAAAACTGCATATAAAACGATCTACTCGTATATATACCACAGCTTGATAAACTATTGCATGATTGTATCTGCATAGCATGGTGGTTTAAGGCGCTGACTTGGTGAAGTGAGGAATTTTAGACATAGGATCGAATCCCCGTCGCGGTGAAAATTTTAAAATAATAAATTGTGACATTTGTATAAATATGAATAATCTTCAATATACGCGAAGTGAAGTGAAGAAGTACAAGTAAATTGTTAAAATTATCAAAAAATAGTGGTGGACAAAATAAATAGTTCACGTCCATAACAAGTACACGGGATGTCCATATGCCATCCTGTCCATGTACAGAACGTATCAAGTTCAGGTCCATGAAAAGTCCATGAGCTCTCCATGGTTTATTTATTATGTCCAGTGAATGTCCATATTTTTACAAGGTATATCCATTCTTAGTACGAAACGGACATCCATGGGATGTCCAATTTTGTGGCAAATGGATATCCAATGGATGTCCATAGGATATCCTTCTGGACCTGAACGGATATCCTATGGATATCCCTTATGTCCAATGTGGATATCCATGGGACATCCATTGTACATCCATTGTATGATCGTGTGTTATCTGGGTTATGATGATTGGGTATGGAGACAGATCGCGAACTCAGATGGAAGTGAGCAATTTGTTTAAGGATAAATATCCAGAAAGACCTATAACGCGTTCAACAGTTAGTCAAATTGAAAAGAAATGTCGAAAACTAGTACGGTTGGAAATTCACGCAAATCAGGTCGTCCCTCTGTAAATGCTGATACAGCATTAGATGTTTTGATGAAGATGCTCACACTTCTGTTCGTAAATCTAGTCGCGATATCGGTGTTAGCAATTCAACGGTACAAAAACTATTAAAGTTTGAAAATGGCATCGTACCTACTTTACGTAATTTGTTTCCCAGCAGACGTGATCCTGGAGGCTTTGATGAAAGTTTATGGTCACTCGAGCCCTTCAGGCTCTCGTGTCTATTGCCTGGCAACAAGTTTTCTAAAATCTGTCGAATTATTTTCAATTTATTCTTACTCTCTTGTGATATTACTACTGACTATTCCACTGCTGTATAATAATTTCCATTTGTGAGTACAAAATTCGTAGTTTGCTATCGGCTGAATTGGAAGGAACAGAACTCAAGTGGAAAAAAAAATCGGATAAATTACGTCACCGTAGTATTTACTGTTCGTTTATCAAGCGTTGCGCGGCGCATCAGTTTGACAATTGTAAATGTCAAAAACAGAATTAAACAGTAAACGTATACTGGACCAATTGTATATAATATTTGTCTCTTCAGCAATAATTGTTCTCTCCAATAGTATATTTTTCAACGAGTGTAGAATGATGAATTTAGGAATCACCCAAGTGAATAATAGCCATCCTACACAACTAAAAGACTATACGGCTATGCATGAAAACATTTTTCCGCCTGGAAAGTACCCACTTCTCGGACGCTTTTTCTCTGAAAAAGTAGCACTTTTCCGGACTAGTCCGGGAAGAATTACATCGTTGTTGTCATTGTAATTAATAACCAAATAATAGTATAAAAATCTAGATAGGTATGCCTCAGAAGAATGAAGTTATTACCATAGCAACCAAATAACGACTTACCAATTTGACATTATAATAGTTGACATTCTGATTTTGAAAAGTTTCCATGGTTTTTGGTCACGATTATTGTAAAATATAATGGAAAGCATCAGTGAAAACGAGTTTAAAAATGTACCTGACGAAATATCCAATGCCGCGCTGCTTCTATAGCACAATTATTACCCACAAAATCAAAGTTTAGGTAGGAAAACGTTAATAAATTTGTTCACGGAATGGATGGATCTGAAGAAATGCAAAACTATTACAGAGGACGTAATTTTGGCTTATTTTGCACAAAAATCAGACATTGTTAAATCCTCTACCCTGTGGAGCATGTACTCTATGCTGAAAAGTACCATTTTAGTGATACCAGGTTCTCGAAGGATATCGCATTTCTTAAAAGGAAGAACGTTGGTTATGGAGCAAAGAAGCCAGAAGTCTTCAGCATCGATCAGATCTACAAATGAATTAGGGAAGAAGATAATGAAACCTACCTAATGCTAAAGGTAACTTTAACAAAAAATCACGATTGTAGGAAAAAATAATCAACGTAGTATAAATTTACTGTCAGGTAGCAACAGTTATTGGATTAGCCGGTGCGTGTAGACGAGAAGAACTAACAAAAATGTCAATTGATCATATAAATGACAAGGAATACATGTTGTCAATTTTTTTTAAAGTCTATTCACAGTAGATCATATTCTTGGTAAAATGTGACATAGAATATTTTAGTGTATAACAATACTACAGTCTACTAGGAATGCAATCAAGTGAAGTGCACGCTCCAGTAACGGTTTTATTGGGATAGCGCTTTTTGCTCGTTTCAAATAATGATGATATGTGAATGGACCTCGTGACAACAAATTTTTTGCAGTCATAATCTTCAAAATATTATTAATTGTCTAGTTGTAGAATTTTTCGTAGTGTCAGTGCCATAGATTTTAGAAAACTATTATACTTGAAATAAAAGTATAATAGTATATCATTAAACGAGCAATTTATGATAGCCATTATTCACGCAGGGCAATGTTTGTGACCCGAGCCGTGGGCGAGGGGCGCAAGTCACCCGAGTGAATAATGGCCACAAATTTTGAGTAGTTTACTATACTTCGTCCACGACCCTTGTTTTCTTTATTAAATAAGGCGAGTGTAGAACGGAAAGTAATAATCTGGTATTATTGACAATTCTAACGTCAAAATTTATAAATTTCTGGAGTACGTCAAATGTGACATATAGAGATGGGCGATACTGTGTAAAGTATCGATACACCGTACCGTTATAAATATGTATATTGTTTTAAAAATATCAATATTAAAAAATACCGTTATGAAAAGTATCAGTACTAAAAATTTCGATATTTTATCGATACGATATATTTCAGGAACAAATTTCCTGAACAAAATACGCAGATTTGATAGTTTGTTTCATATTGTACCCCCATCTCTAGTCACCTATCTACCGAAATTTTGTGTGTTGAGTTATCATGGCTTGTTATTTAAATGCAGAAGCGTGAATTATGAGTTCATAATTCACTCTAGTATATATATGGGTACCATATACCTTTTGTTAGGAGCTAAAATATTGACAAGTGGTCGTGGACAAAAACTTTAAATAAAGATCACTTATTCGTTTTTATATTGTGTCACCAGTGTGATCTATAGTCGGCCACAGACAAAATACCAAAACACTGCTGGTTGTTTATGCACTATTTGCGTAGAATGTGCCCTGAAACCATTTAAAACCCTGCGAACATTTTCATAAGCAAAACTGACATCAATATAAAACAAACACTAAAAAATTGGTTTCATATTTATCCAATTTGGAATTTTATCATGATTTCTCTATTATTTTTCACAGTTAACGGAAGCAGTGCGGTAAATTCAACTTCTTGACTTATTAAACTGTTCTCGTATTTCAATTGTGAAAGTTCAGTTTGGTTAGTGTGGTTTTGGAACAAATCTTTTTCACCATAAAAAAATCGGAAATAAAATTGGATTCTTGTGAGCTATTTTACAAAGGTCCTAATCCCAAATTAAGAAATGAAGGACAACATATTATTCACTTTCTCGAAAGCACAAATTTTCACAGAAAAAAATTTCTATATTTGAAATCAATTTTAAATATTCCTGTTATTTTTCAACACAGGATTTCAAAGTTTTGGTGATAAAATTCCCATTTCTCAGTGTACTATGAATTGTTTTTTTCACTGGAAAAATTCAACATGTTTGATTACAATCTTATGATAAATTAAATTAATGACCCGGGAAACTGAGAATCATTATTCATTGTCAGCACGAAAGTATGGAAGCACCAATTAAAAAAAATCAGTTTAAATGAACATTTTTTTCATCTTTACTTTTCTGAGAACGGTAGCTTCTTTTGTTTTCTGACGTAAATGATAAATTGATTCGTTTTTAGACATTTTATTACAAGATATTGCTTAATTGGATATTTGTTGAATATTTTCAGGGTAAAAGAGTTATTAACAATAGAATCAGACTTGACACTTTACACAGGGCGGTCCTTGAGTAATTGTACAGTCCAAACTTCACTTCAAAATAATGCGATATAAACCAACTACCTTCAATTGAATGTTGATATTAAAACAGATAAAGGGTGTTAAAGATGAAATTTTAATTTTAATTTACAAAAACTTTAATGCTTTTTGACGTATTTGCACAAAAATTTGACGGTGAGAATTTTTGAATATAAGAAATCATAATTTTGTGCCCGTTCCGATGTATTTGGTAAAGGGAGCCACGTAGGCCACGTGTCAGGCATAAATGTACGCAAAACTTTTTTGCTGTTTAAATTAGCGCTACTTTTATAAAAAAATATAAACTCACATCATTTTAACGAGAGAAATGTATATTTTCATGTATATTTTAAATAATTGAACATGGAAGATAAATTAAAATGTACTTACTTCAGAACTAAATTTAAGAAATGGACGGAGACCATGCAGGAACGGTTCAGGAAAGCTTGGAATAGCTGACAAAAGCACACTTTCCAGGAGCTACCATGTATCAAGGTCGGTAGGAGGTAGTCAACAATCCCCAAGAGGCAGATAAACCCAGTCGGGAAGACTCACAACTTGCCACTGCCATTACAAAACCAGATAAAATAAGATGGGCCATAGACCACCGGGGAGGATGGAATCTATCCGGCCCTATTGCAGAAAGGTGAAGAGGCATTAGTGCCGCAACTAAGTAAAATTTTCAAGGCTAGCCTGGCATTTAAATATACTCCGGTAATATGGAGGAAGGTGACCAAACGCCCCTATCATATAGACCAATTATTAGCCTAACGTCATTTCTACTTAAGATTTTGGAAAAGCTAGTAGATATGTACATAAAGGACAGCGCCCTCTAAGCGAGAGTCAGTATGCTTATCAACAGGGCAAGTCAATAGACTTAGCTCTGGATGACTTAAACAGGTTACTGTCCAAGTCAATCGATGACAAGGAAATAGCAGTAGCTAGTTTTTTGGATATAGAGGGAGAATTTATTAATACTTCTCCAATATCTATAACCAGGTGTATGGAAAGAAGAGGGGTCGAACCCATCGTCTGCGGGTGGCTGGCAGCCAATCTAGGGAATAGGATAATCACATCCACCCTGGGAGAGGCAACCATCACAGCGGTGGTGGGAAGGGGTTGTCCTCAAGGACGCGTTCTATCGTCCCTTTTGTGGGATTATTTTGTAGTCAAAGGTTTATGTAGATGAATCTTAAAATCAACAGGAGCTGTAAGACCGAATTAGAGACGAATTTAATAGAATTACTTGGGAAGTTTTTCGTAATGTGCAAGAATTGTCAAGAGACCAATGAATGGCATTTTGAGCATTTTCAGCTGAAAAGTGTTATGTATTCATTGATTCAATATTGCAGTTCGTTTATTGTAAAACCATTTTATGATTAAATTGGATTCATTTTATTATCCCTGTATAAGCACTAGTCATTTGAGAATGATACTGTTTTCAGAAGAGGATTATGGAAATTATGGTAGCACTCCATAAGGAGTAATTGAGTGCTATCTTAATTACAATTTGTTTACCATGAAAAAAAAGCGGATAGAGGCCAGGCACCCGAACAGGAGTTGGAGCATGCAGTAAGCCGAGTTGTCAATAACATTAACAACAATCAGATCTATAGCAGAAGATATGCGTAGCGAGTACAAGGAAAAAAAGTATTGGCAACAATATAAGTTTAGGAGAGTACAGCAAATATGAGTTATGTGAGGCAGCGCTCAAACGTTTATTCTGGTCTGCCAACAAGAAAAATAAAAAAAAACAACAAGGTAGCAAGAGAAGTTTCAAAAACAAGAAATTCCATCAATCCTTGCTACTGAAGCTACTAGTATTAGAAGGGCTACGATCCCAACGTTGATTGCTTTTTTGATAATTTTGCTAGGGTTCGTATCAATTTGAAATGTTTATCTTCTTAAATATGGAATTAATACGAGTCGAGACTAACAACAGTCTAAGGACTGGGTAGCAGTGATAGCACAAGAAGAAACTAAGCAACTTGGAAGCATGAGTTTCGATGAACACAGAAGTGTGCAATGGTTAAGTACATAGTTAATATTGCTCAACGACGTTAATATACTAATTGAAAAAATACGTATTAAATTTTGTGAGTAAAACAGCAGAGGAAAGAAAATAGGGTTTTTCAACAATCTTGTGTTTTGTAATAATTTGAAAAGTGAGAATAACTTTTGCATAAAATATATTTTGTTATTGAATACTTTATTATAAACACTAAAGTGAGTTGTCGAAAGTTTCCGACCAGCAGGCCAGCATTCATTCTAAAATTCCCCAGTTAATTCCTCAACTTTTCTCATTTTGTTTGTAATTTTCCCACAAACAGTCATAACAATTACGAACGTGAAAATGTCCGAGAAAATCTTTACGTTCCAGAGTTTCCTAACGGTCAACTGCAATTGTTTTTCGGTACAAGTTTCTCGGAGAGTGTGAAGTTGAAAAGTGCTTATGCCAAAACCACGTTCAATTATTTCGTTTAGAATTCCTAAGGTCTTTTTGACTAAAGCGGTGACCACTCAAACGGTCCATTCAATTTAATAGAATAGTTACAATATGCTGTAGGAAAATAAAATGTGAGATGCCAATGAGTCGGATAGGCCAAGCTTATTACCTTTTTTTATAAAAAAATTCCTTAAAACAAAGTTGGACAGGGTGAATAAGAACATAACTAATACAGGAAAAAAATGTAACATCCGGTTTTAGTCTTTTTTCAGAAAATGATGTTTGGGCTTCCAAGTTGAGGATTATAGCTTTTTCAAAATCCGAATCAGAAAATATTAGCTGTTTTCAAAAAATTCATTTTTTCTAAAATTTTTATTTTTCGCAAAAAATGCTCGTTACATCCATGGAATGATTCGTAAGTTACGGGAAAATTAGAATATCGATGACACAATGAGCTATCATGACTCATTATTTTTTTGTAACATGATAACTGTGAGATCATTGAGATGATAAATATGAAAATTATGTTTTCAATTTAATCTGGAAAATTTATTATCAATATTGCATTTTGAATTTAAATGTACAAAAATTACGTTTTCGCTTAAATTACTTTAGAAATTTCAGGTAAATTTTGATTTCCTAAGTTAAGCAATTTCCTGTTGTTCTTATTTTCCATGCATTTATTGCCTTTGTTCTTCCTGCTTTCAATCTCCTCGTGAAAATTCTAATCTACTGGCAATATCTCGCATAACAAGTTCAAAGGAGATTCTCGTTAAAATATTTCAATTTTCCAACGCATGACAATTAAAACATAAATTTTAATACTGCAAACCATGTCCATTTGAGAGAAGCATCACTGTCACAAGAGCTACGAATAATATCCTACTGTTTTTCATAATATTTTACTTGAATCAAGAAAATTTTTGAATGATAATCGAAAACTCATTTTAACCTCATCATATAAATGTAATGTTACTGCGATTATGGATAAACAGCAGTATTTCGAATTATCCGAAACAGTTCAGCATGTAGAGGTAATCAAAAATCCAGATGCTTTCATACAACGAAAAGGTAACGCTATCTTAAAAGAACTAAAAGTATACAAAACAAATAGATGATAATGTGAAAAAGAAATTCACTTCTTATAATGGTGCTTTTCCTAAGTTTTATTCTTTGCTTAAAATACATAAACCAACTTTATCAGTGAGACAAATTGTAGCGTTAATAGGTGCCCGCACTGACGGTATTGCTTTTTTCTGACCAATATAATGTTAACTGAAGCATATCATTTTGATTATAAGTATTACATAAATAAAGGATTCGTTTCAAGTGAATAAGAAATTTAATTACACAATATTACCACCAAATTATATTCTACCTAGTTTGGATGTGATTTATTTGTTTAGTAATGTTTATTTAGACGTTCGCTTAAGAGCAATTCACAAACAGTCAAGCATTATTAGTGTTCATTGTGATATTTTGGAGGATAATTTCATGAAATTACCAATTTTTAATTTTTATACCTATTTGTCTTAAAAATCTACAAACAAACTCTCCCACTATGTAGCCAAATCAACATTTGCGAGATATAAGGTATATAGGGGTTTTCGAGGCTGTTGAATCCGAAACGAAATTTCAAAAAACAAAATGACGGACGAGATACAGACAAAACATATCTGAAAAACAACAAAATTTGACGCAAAAATAATTCAAATTGAAAAATATGAGGTGTCCAGGGGTTTTTGAGGTTGCTGAATCCGAATCAAAAATCAATATTTCAATTCAGTTCAAACTTTATTTCCTTCTTCACCTCAAAGAAGTTAATCCAAAATTATCTAAACTATTTAATAAATTTCCTAACGTAAAAATAGAGCTAACAAGAATGCGATTCACAGTAAAGTCAAAGACAAAGTTCCGTTAACTACTCAGACGGATGTTGTGTATAGTGTTACTTGTTTAGTTTGTAATGAGTATGTTGGTCGAACATGAAGATCGGTGGATGCTAGAATCACCTCTCATAAAAGTGATTGCAGATTGCATCCTGAAAGATGCGCTATAACATCACATGTTTATAATTTTGACTTCCATATGAATTATGACGATTTCAAAATACTATCAGTAGAATAAAAATCATAAGAAGAGATCTTTTCTTGAGATAGGGCATATTTTTGAAGAGAGTAATTGTATAAATAAAAAAAGGCATAGCTAGATCATCTAAGTGAGATTTATTCATATTTGCAGACAATGGATGAAAATTTCCATAGACATAACCTATCTCTCAATTTAAATAGAACACAGTTGTGTAATTAACACTTTCAGGTTCCCTTTATAGCCGAGTACGATAATTCACATCGGTTAAAGTGCAAATAGTTCAGTTTTTTTGATCACGTGGTGTCAGTTTAAAAAGTTTGAAATAATAATTATGGGACACTTCAGTGCAAATTTTTTTTAAATCTAGTATTAGATAGATAACCTCAATAAACGTTCAAGAATTAATAATCGTATTTTGGTTGTATAGCTGTGTATAATAAATTATTACAAATAGTTTTTTAATTTTAATTTTAACTAGTGTGAAACAATTAAATAATACATTTCTTTGGCTGCAATGGATATGAACGATATGGAGGTGTCTGCATCCATAGCCGTCATGATCAAAACCGTAAGAAGTGTGGTAGAGGAATTAGTTGAAAGCGATGAAGAAAATATGGAAGTCTTGGAGAAGGTGGAAAATTATTACGAAATTACTGTGCCAAGTTTCAATGACAACCAGTTTATACAACATTTTCGCCTTTCATCTAATTTTAATTTAAAAAATGGGGTTATATACATTATTGATTATATACATATCAAATATCACTTATGATAGGATAGCTCGAATTTAATCGAGTGTAAAAAGTTTAAAACTATTTTGACTTTGACCGAATTATCGCACAGAAATCATTTTAAAAAAGTGTAAAAAGTTCTGAATTAAAACACGCTTCGGACTGAAAAGTTAAAAAAGTGCGTAATTATCGTACTCATATTTATAGAGTCAGTGACCCACTGTCGAGTGCCACAGATTGTCAGTTTGATTTTAACCTGTAAATTACTTTACTACACTTGTACAAGTAATTTAATTCGATAGTAGTCTTAATTATCTGTAATAACTTTTATATCCTTATCAATTTTAATTTGTTTTATATGTCATTATTTTATACCTTATAATTTTTGTAGTTTCCCTGAAGGCGGAAATGACAATTGGATAGGTTTTCCAGTTTTTAAAATGTTCTGCCACACCTTGCACAATTTTGGATCCTTTGGGAAGCTGTGTATTGATACATTTGTATATTTATACTGTTTACACTGCGGCACAGAGCAAACCTCTTGCACTTGCTGGTCATTATTCGAATCTTAGGAAGTGATTTGATACACCAATCTTTGACAAACTGTTTTAAGAACCAAGAAAAAGCTAATTATTTACTACTTAAATCACACGTACTCTAAATGACAACTTTTGGTTTGTTTTCCCCATTCAGAAAGTGTTTAATTTTGACAGTAGATGTCGCACTCTTTGCTCGTTTTCGCCAATAAGTATCAAATTTTAGGGTTATGAACGGTATTGTATGCTTCGTTTTTTAAAGGAACTGTCAAAGCTATGTGACATCAGAACTCAATGTATCGCCGCCATCTTGAATTTTTCCAAATGGCAACGTAGGTAGAGTGATATATCACAGAAAAGCTCATTTCTTCCTCTTTCCAAAAATAGCGAATAAGTACAGCACCACGAAGAAAATATTCTGTAAAATTACAGTTCTATTAATTTACCTGTATTTTGTACTACTGTTGGTACGCCACTGGTAAATGGTTAATGTGAAACAAAACAGTATATCAAAAACTGTCAAAAAAATCATTAAAGTGTTAAAGTCTTTTTAGCAAAGTGAGGTAGTATTTTATAAGGCATCTACAGTGTTTAAATTGTGTTTGCAAGCAGTAAATTGATAATGGCGTATTTTTCTAAAAAATAACAAATCCAGATACTAATGTTAATTGGTTATGGTGATAAAAAAAACGTACTTATGAAGAAGTGAGTCATTTGTTCAATGATTTGAATGGTCAACGTACCCCTATAAGTAGATCTACAGTTTCCAGAGTAATGAGTAGATTTAATGAAACCGTAGCGCACAGATCTGGCAGACCAAAAACTGCCACAACCGAAGATAAGACTTTAGATTTCCTGTTGGATATTCAACAAAATCACCGTACATCTACAGTAAAAATCACGAATCTTTCCCGTTACGTCATACTTCCCTGAATGTATCAAAGACTCTAATTTTATGTGGATATCGCTGACCGCGTATGTCCAATTAAAACAAATGGAAAGGTACATGTTTTTTGTGCCTGAATTAAGCTACGTCATTACGTCTTTATCGGTTTGTCACTCTGTCTTGTGTTGTGACAACGATTGTACTTAAAAAGTGAAACGTCACTTTATGCGGAAATCATTCTGTCACCATTGAAGTTCGTCGTCATTGTCATTACTTTAAATAGGTTAAGTTCATTTACATTTATTGTGATATTTGTCGACAAAATGCCTGGTAAACGTTTGGACTAAAGTAAATATGAGTAGATATATTAGAAAATCACATGAATATTTCTAAAAGGAATTGGCTATTGGCGGACCGCTTTTGCCGTTAAATTCCATTCAAAAGGTAAGTTTTGTAACCATTTATTTGTAGAATTTCAAATTGTAATCTAACTATGATATGTTAAATTTGGTTTTTATTTATTTCCTCTCATAATTAGATTACCAGAAATACATGCCGGACTCTCTAAAAATGATGCGCCGCAGGTGAAAACTGTCTTATTGAATTGATTCGGATGCTTATGAGTTATGACGCAACGAGAAAGATTCGTGACTTTTACTATACATGAATTGGCAAGAAATCATGATATTAGCAGGAAGTCGGTCCAAACAATTTTACATAGAAATAAGTTTCATCCACGAACCACCAAGAATTAGCTGAAGATGATTTCGATAGAAGATTAGAGTTTTGTGAAAAGGTTCTAGAGAAAATTGGTAATCAAAACAATTTCCTAGATTCCCTCATATTTAGTGATGAATCTACATTCTGTCTAAATGGCACTGTTAACCGACATAATTATCGGTATTGGTCAGATTCTAATCCGCATTGCATGGATGAGACCCAAATACAACACCCACAAAAATTTAATGTGTGGACCGGTTTAGTGAAAAACTATTTGATTGGTCCATTTTTTATTGAGGGTGCTCCTAATGATGAAAAATATCTCAATCTTCTGCAGCAGCAAATTATTCCTGAAATAAATAATTTGTTTCCAAATATGAACGCAGCTTTCCAGCAGGATAGTGCACCTGCGCACTATTACAGAAATGATAGACAATATTTGAATACCAGTTTCCCTCAGAGATGTTTTGGTCGAAGGGGTGAAATTGAGTTGCCGGCAAGATCTTCCGACTTGACTCCACTTGATTTTTTCTTATGAGGCTACTTAAAGGATCGCGTTTCTGTTGACAAACCTACAACCATACAGGATTTAAAAGCTCGCATACGTCCTGAAATGCAAGCGATTACTCCACAAATGATCAACAATTCTATTCGAAGCTTCCAAGATAGGCTGTACTATTGCCAAGAAACAGCTGGTCGTGATTTTGATCAATTGTTATAAGGAAAGTTGATTATTTGTTTTTACCCTAGTTAGTATTGTTGTACAGTAAAAATCACGAATCTTTCCCGTTACGTCATACTTCCCTGAATGTATCAAAGACACTACACCTATTGACTGTCACATGCCCGAGATCACCTTTCGCCAACGTACTATCAGAAAGATTTTGCTGGATCTCAACACCAACAAAGCCTGTGGATCTGACGGAATCCCACCGATTGTTCTCAAGAAATGTGCCCCCGAACTAACATCTGTTCTTTGCAAGTTGTTCAACCACTCTTACAATTTGGGGGTATTTCCGTCCAATTGGAAAATTGCAAGAGTACAGCCAGTCCCTAAAAAAGGCAAAAAGACCCTACCTGGCAACTACAGACCCATCGCACTGCTATCTATTATTTCAAAGGTCATGGAAAAAGCCATCAACATCGAGCTCATGAAATATCTGGAAGACTCAGGAATTGTCAACGATAGGCAATATGGCTTCCGTCATCAGAGATCAACTGGTGACCTGCTCGCTTACGTCTCACATATATGGCAGCTATCTATTGAAAAGTATGGAGAAACTTTAGCTGTGGCATTAGATATCTCCAAGGCGTTCGATCGAGTTTGGCACCAGGGGCTCCTCGCCAAGCTTCCATTTTTTGGCTTGCCCCCTCAGCTGTGTTCTCTGCTTGCTAGTTTTCTCTCAAACAGGTCTCTCCATGTAGTGGTCGATGGAGTTTCATCTGACACTCTACTCATAAATGCTGGTGTTCCGCAAGGATCTATTCTAGCACCAACACTATTTCTACTTCACATCAACGACCTGTTGAAAGCAACTTCATGTCCAGTACACAGCTTTGCCGATGATAGTACCCTCCATACCGCTTTCTCTTCCAGGGCTCCTATATCAGCCCGTGAAACCAGAAATGAACGAGGAAGAAATGTTAACAATATAAATATGGACTTAGCAACAATTCTCGAATGGGGATCTAATAACTTGGTAGAATTCAATGCAAACAAAACACAAGCATGTCTTTTCTCTAGAAAAGCCGATCTCACTGTGCCTAACATAATTTTGTCAGGAGTAACCATACCATTGAAGTCATCCATATCGATGCTTGGTATTACTATCAGCAATAACCTCTCCTGGGAAAATCACGTTAGGTCCATTGCCAAAAGTGCTTCCCAAAAACTTGGTTTCTTGTTTCGTGCCAAGAGCTATTTCACTTCCAGTCAGCTGCTTATGATCTATAAGGCACAGATCCGACCTGTCCTGGAATACTGTTCCCATATTTGGAGTGCGGCACCTAAACATATCCTGAAACTATTGGATTCTGTCCAAAAAAGGGCGATTCGTCTCGTCGGTGATGCCTCGCTTACAAAATCGCTCACTTCTCTGGAACACCGTAGAAAAGTTGGCGATTTGTCTCTATTTTATAGATATTTTCATGGGCGATGCTCTTCTGAAATATCAACAATCCTTCCTCCTTTGGCAGTCTCCTCGAGATTAACCCGTCAAGTTCATTCTTCACACCCCTTCGTGGTCACTTTGGAGACCTGCAGAACATCACTTTCCAAAGACTCGTTCATCCAACGAACAGCTAGGCTTTGGAACTCATTGCCTAGGGAGGTGTTCCCCGAGGCATACAACCTCCAGAAATTTAAGAAGAACACCAACTCCTACCTCCTTTCCCTTGGTTCCCACGATGTTCTCTGAACATTACAGGATATTCCTTTTCGTGGGAACCAGAATATAAAAAAAAAAAAAAAACTCTAATTTTACGTGGATTTCGCTGACCGCGTATGTCCAATTAAAACAAATGAAAAAGTACTTATGTCTTTTGTGCCTCAATTAAGCTACGCCAATACGTTTTTATTGGTTTGTCTTGTGTTGTGATAACGATTGTACTTGTAAAGCGAAACGTCACTTTATGCGGAAATCAGTCTGTCACCATTGAAGTTCGTCGCAATTGTCATTACTTTAAACAGATAGAGTTTATTTACATTTATTGTGATATTTTTCGACAAAATGCCTGGTAAACGTTTGGACGAAAGTAAACGTAAGTATATTAGAAAATTATATGAATATTTCCAGAAGGAATTGGCTAATGGCGGACCACTTCTGGCGTTAAATGCCATTCAAGAGGTAAGTTTTGTAACAATTTATTTGTAGAATTTCCAATTTCAGTCTAGCTATGATATGTTAAATTTGGTCTTTATTTATTTCCTCTCATAATTAGATCATCAGAAATACATGCCGAACTCTCTAACAATGATGCGCCGCTGATGAAAACTGTCTTATTGATTTTATTCTGATGCTTATGAGTTATGATGTAACGAGAAAAATTCGTTACTTTTACCATAATTTAGTATCTTAGTATCTTTTGTTTTTTTAAATCATGTTGTACTTATTCACTATTTTTGGAAAGAGGAAGAAATAAGCTTTTCTGTGATATATCACTCGACCTACGTTGCCATTTAAAAAAATTCAAGATGGTGGCGGTACATTGAGTTCTGACGTCACATAACTTTGACAGTTCCTCTAAAAAAACGAAGAATACAATACCGTTCATACCCCTATAATTTGATAATTATATGTTTATTCCTTTCAAAGAAAATGACTTGGTGCCAGACTTTCTCGCTACCCTGTATATATAATCAGTTTCTTTGTATTCAAAATAATAAAAATGCAAATTAACAATCAACTTAAAATTTTGTGGGCTATAAAAGGAACATCAACCAATGCTCATACTATAGATACATTTGCATCACTCGCCCCCAACAAAGGGGTTGATTAACGGCATAGAAACCAAATGAAAGGGTCGATAGTAGACGCGCACAAGGGGTATGAATATTAACGAGAACATTGAAAGAAAAATTACTCCGGTATTTCTATTTTACCCCACGCTTGTAGCTTGAAAAGGCTGTCATCTAAATTCCCTAATATGCTTATTATTGATAGACTCGATCTGTGAGGACATAAATACATCTGTGTTCGAAGGAAAAATAACACATTCCTCCTTTTATAGAGATTAATTGGAAGCACAGGTAGCACAGTACCCGTGATAAAATAGATTTCTTAAATTCATTCACACATCAACGATATCGATAATTCCGAATTCATTCATATCAAACAAATCTTATTGATCAAAGTGGAGCTAATCAAAACTATCCACCCTGTTATTTGACAGTATATTTATAAAATTTTGAGAAAATGGTATAGTTCTTCCAAAGTTAATGACCCATAGTTTTAATCCCTTTGAAGGAAAAAGCCGCCCAATGGCGTGCATATAAATTTTTTATAAATTCGAGTATTGTGAAATAATGTTAATCTACTATATCAATTTTAATTGAAAAAATTAACCTGCATACAAAATTCATGAAATTTATAATACAATAATAACGCGTTTTCCTCTAGAACACGGAGTATCTGAAGAACAGTTTTTTGTATCGTCAACCCAATCATACTTGACAACATCAAGCGTATCAAACCAAGTTTCGTCTAAATAAATTATAGCTCTATTTGAATCACGGTACCCTTTTATTTTGCGCAAATACTCCGAGATTTCATTATTACCATTCGATTATCTAACTTCTTATATTTAAATCCACAATTCAATAATCCCGCGCATCACCTTGGACTGTCGTTTCAAATGGTCTCCAAAATACCATTCTAATTAATTATATTATAAAATTTACCCTAACGTCTACGAACAAATAAATATTATATTAATGTCAATTCACTGACGCACTTAACCACTACACCATCAAATAGATATTATATTAATGATACTTTTTTAGACTAGATCACCTACACTTTCCTATATATACCTATAACAATTCACTGAACTCACTCAACCAAGAAATAGATGTTATAATCAATACTTCTTTAAAACAAAATTCACACCCGACACTGAATGTAACTTCTGGATTATAAGCTGAACCACAACACAATCCCCCCGAACACCATCAAGATCGTAAAATTTTTTCTGAGAAAGTAGTCAAAGGAAGTATACTTCGGTTATTTCGTTATATTACGATAAATACTGTAGTTGATGATTGGATTGTTCGGAAGTCTTGGGTGCACCTGCATCTACGTTGCCAACTCTTCAAAATTTTCTTAAATATAGTAACATACATAAAGTGGTTTTGATTAATTTTTCTTTTTTCAGCAATTTCAAACGAGTTATTTTAATGTTTACTAATAAATTTATATTATGTATTTTTTTTTAATATTTCCAAACTAGCTTCCTTATAACATCACGAACTAACAGTTCACTGAAGTAAGGGGAACATTTGTGTAGTGAGCCTAACAATTTTAGAAAATCTATCTGACAATATTGCTTTATTTTATGGTCATTCACTGACAATAGTTAGACTATAATAGGTGAATTTTAATTTATTTTACTTTCAAATAACAATCTAATACTCGGGGTATGCTACTATGGTGTGGAGAAACTACCTTCTGGCTTTTTAGAAATCAGAAACGATATGACGGAAACGTATAACTCTACAAAAAACTCGATTCGTAATTCAGTAACAAAAAGAGACGGTATCCCAACACCATTACCAGACTTGAAAAGAATGCCATTCAATGAAAGAGGAAGGTTCTTAAGTAATAGAAGGAACCGGTATAAAAGTGTATAAGAGCAATCCAATACTCTTATATCTAGGGAAAAGCACTAAGTGTCTTTCAAGCAGAAATTCAAACCATAGGAAGATAAACCCAGTTCAATATTGATACAAGATATAGAAGGCTGAGGATTGTCATCATGTCGAATGGTCAGGCAGCCATTAAACCGCTGATACAGTAGATTTTTGACGCAAGTGCTCCAGAAGTTATTTGAATAGAAATGCTCCTTATAATCATGTCCAGAATGAAATGCTGATTACAACGATATACAGGGTATACCAATCTTGCGACAATGTTCGGTATATGGTTTATTTTAAAAGATATCAAGAAAAAGAGTAGATATTTTCAAGGTCCATATTTTGAAAGTATCTCCCACTACACAGAACATGATTTAAAAAAAAATAAAAATTAAATATTTTTCCAGTGGCTGCCATTTAAACAATTGTAAATGTAACATTAGCACGTGAAAAACATCTATTAATGTGAAAAAAATTATATTATTTATTTTCTTATGACATCACCTAATGTTTTGAAACAGTCTCGAAGAAATCGATTTGAAAAATTCAACAGTTTTTTTCTATTTGTTAAGAACGTGTACTTTTCAAATTCTCCGTTATTTCCCAATAATGTCTATTCTTGTCGCTCTCATACTCACTGTCAGATTTTTTCGAATCGATTTCTTTGAGATTGTTTCAAAACATTCAAATATTATAGGAAAAATGAAAAATATGATTTTTTTGTTGTTTTTCACGTGCCGAAAATGTAACTTCAATTTTTTTCAAGCATTCTACTTACCCAAAACTTTTAATAACAGAGTTATTTTGTAATATTTAGTGTAAACATTACATCTTCTCAGTAAGCGTTGACAAAATTTTACATAAACGTCAGTCCTGTACCGTTTGTAAATTTTATTTCTTAATAAATTATAGTTGAAAAAAACTAAAAAACACGCTTTATAGGCAATCGAATTAAAAAGTAAGAAATAATTCTTAATTTGAGAATAAAATGATTTGAAAAAAATTGTGTCATTATGGTAATAGCGTGAGAAACCGGATTCCGACGGCAAGGATTATATTAGATTATCTCCGATGACTGTGATGATACTAAAATATAATGAACGCTTCCTATCTTCAACGATTAAAAAAAATGATTGAAATCATGGTAAGAACTACTTATATTCATTAATTTTTTATATTTTGTTAGTTTTAATAATCAGCAACCTTCTAAAGTATTGATTGATTGATGACTACAGTACATCCAGTATTTTTTTTGTGTTCGTTGTTGAACCATCAATGCGAAGAGACTAGTTGTTCGTATCAGATCTTTTCGAAAAATTTTCCGTTGGATGCTCCAGTCCCATGAGTTTATATCTCTAATGAGTCAGTGCTTCGCCGTGCACAATCGGCAGATAGGTTTCTCCCTTATATATATACCCATCTGTTTCCTTGGGGTCCAGTGACCGGTGAGTAGTCCTGTTACTCCCTTTGTTCAACCCCTTCTCAAGCTTAGTATTTCATGGGTCCGAGGCCTTTTGACAGGAGTTTTCTGTGTTCCTGCTTATCACGTGGTCTCAGTACATCCAATGTATTGTTTCAATCCTCTGTCATCTTAGTATGGTTAACGTTAACGAGTTTTTGTAGGCAGTCCCAGACCAGTTTGGATCTGATCTGGATGGATGCTAAAGACTTCTGTCCTGTCTGTTGAAGAGTATAAGGATATTCTGACCTCGCTACGCTATTCCTGGAATACAGACGCAAAATTCTCCGAGGGTGCTGTAAAGCTGCACCTGGGCTGAGCGTCATGAACTCCAGCTCCTGTTTCTTCATAACTTTTGGATCCGTCGTCCGTACCATATCAGCGCTCCATCATGACTGGAAGTTTCCGTCCAATTCTAGTTTATTCGGATGTTGAATGATTGTTTTGTCATTTACTTTGACCAGGATGTTGTCACTATTCATTGCAAGAAGCGAGTTTTTGATTACATCTGTTATTATGGGCGCTGGTTCCTTCGCGCCAGTTCCCTGCCACGACAACCTGTATGCATCTATTTTTTCTTATACCTTGACATGCAAAGCAAGAGGCGGATAATTTAGTGTAGCTTTCAATGCCAAGCAAGACTCTGGAGTTTCAATAGCTCGAGTGAGCGTATCTTTAATATGTATTTGGCCTCCAGGCTAAGGCACCGGAGGTAGCCATAGATTACGGTTGGATACAGCCAGTGTGCGTCGTTCCGTGGAACTACCATACATCAGCTATGAATCATAACAGGTTATATAATTGATCATGCCCCAGTAAAAGACCACCTGCATGAAATGGAGCAGTATGCCGGAACTCAATGTGCCACCAGGAACATACGGTACACGTCCAATAGACCTTTTTTCGTGAACTCGGCGGTACGGTATTAACTAGGTGGACTGAATGTAGGAGTAGGGTAGAGTAAACCAGCAGGCTGCAGTACTCCTAGCAAGGGGGGAGGCTCATGGAAAAAATAAAAAATCACGGGTTCGTGGCAGTCAAAAAAACGAATCTCAAATCAAGTTTGATCGTTTGGAACATCTAGGAGAGATAATCGTTCAAGATCAAACAATTACGACATCAGCACATCATCGTAAGTGGGGATACCCGGTATAGTTTTATGAGTAATCTAGCTTCATTGCTAAACTATTGAAAACGTTCGTTTGAATTAAGTTAAATTTCAGTATGATCTTTATCTTATTTAAACAAAAAATATATAAGTTGGAGAAAATGTACACACAATTTAGTTGATAAGGTTTAAATTCCAATTTTTCCTTTTCATCGATAGTCATTAAAATGTCGACAAATGAAATGCCAATATTTCCTGTGGTGATAATTCTTTCCTAACATTGGAAAGAGGAGTCGAGAGACCGACAAAAACCGAGATTGGAATCGCTTTTCCCCTTACATGGATATTTATTAAGGATTATTTATTGACGTGGGGGAATGTTTCGGATGGAGAGAGGAATCAGATAAATACATCAGGGAAAAAATAGAAAAAAAGGCGTTAGCAAGTATTTTTGAAATTCAAACGAGAAGTTCCAATTAATACATAACAAATAATTTATTTTCTGCAGTACATCAACTTCCTTTAGAGAGTACAAAAAAATAATGGACAGAACAATAATTCGAAAAATGGAAGATAATTTAAAATAAACAGGAAGCATACATATATTTGAAAAAAAAATACTTACCAGGTATAAAAATGAAACATGGAATATTTTTTTAAGGGTTTAATAGTAATAATCGACAAATGAATATAGTGAACGATAGAAGATATCAAAAAAATCTCAAAATAGTTTTTATGGTAAAGAGAGGAAACTAGAGGGATTTGAGAGACGATGCACTCCCATCAACCCCCTATGCCACACCTAACCACCTATAAAAGTCATAATGGTAACTATCTAAATAATTATCAATTTAGAGTTTTTATATATTTTTTATTAAATTGGAATTAATTAGAAGCAATTGGTTTCATTTAAAACAGTAATATCGTTTGAGCATCGTGTACAAATTATCAATATCTTTGATTGTCTAAGTCCTATGTCTTCTCTTTTTTCCGGCTTTGCCTATTTCGTCAAATATTATCTTGCAGCTGATACCGCAAAAAGGTTCCGGCCCCCAAAAGGGTATTTGCCTAGGCTTTCACACACTATTTTGGAACTGATTACACAAGATCCCAGTGCTTCAATGGCTGCTTGACTATCCGAAATAATGATAATTTTTGGCTTCTATATCCTTGATTCAACTGGGCACACTTTCTTATAGCAGGAACCTCTGCTTGAAAGTTACTTGGGGTTTTTCCCAAGCTTTCGGAGTGTTTGGTTCCTGGCCCCATACACTCCTCTTTCAGTTGCTACCAAGATGCTTACCAGAAACCGAAAGTACTAGTATTTCTCTGTTGGAGATGTATGATTCCAGAGTGCACATCTGTCAGAATTAAGAGGTGAAACCCGGAACCTTTTTAATAGAGCAAATTTCACCGGAGACTGGCAGAGATACACCGAGGAGAGAAATACCTACTACGAGGATATTAGAGGAGCTAAAAGAAATAGCTTCAGGAAATTCTTTGAAGATATAAACACAAAACCTCCTGGGGCAAGACTTTATAAAGTCTTGGCGAAAAGTAAGGTCAAGACAGATATGACTTCGAGAAGGAAGCCAGACGGCGAATAAACCGAAAATAAGGAGGGAAACTAGTGACTATTATTGTAAACTCATTTCTCTAAGAGTAACCAAATAGAGGAGATAATCCTCTCGAAGATCGTAACAGACTTTCGAGAGAATGTAGTACAATGGCTGAGCACATTTGTAGTAATAGAAGGTTAAAATGGACTATTAACTTCTTTTCTCCTTTCAAGGCACCGGGATCAGATGGAGTTTTTCCAGCAGTGCTCCAACAAAGACATGACAAAATTCTACCACATTCTGTTAGAATTAGTTGAACTATCTTAGAACTTAGAACATACATACATACATACATAGAGAATGGCAATAGTAACCTTCATTCCAAAATCTAAAAAAAAGGGACACAAGAAACCCAAAATCCTCCAGACCAATTAGTCTAGTATTGTTTGTGCTCAAAACGATGGAAAAAGTTATTGACAATTATTTGAACGGAAATCTTAGAGAGAATACCTCGCTACCCACATCAGCATGCTTAGCAGACAGGCAGATCTACAAAGAGTGCACTGGTACAACTGACGGAGGATATCTGAGGTGCTCTAGACAACCAAGAAATTGACAATACTCCTCATGGGGCTGTCAAAAGAGCATTGAATAAAAGGGGTGTAGACAGAACAACATACAAATGGATGTCGGAACGGCTCACCACTAGAGTAGCAGGGACAAGAACAAGCAAAAACATAGTTTCCATCTGCACAACCAGAGGATGTTCACAAGGAGGAATAGCATTCCCTTTAATGTGGATCCTGGCGGCTGTCGAACTTCTTTGTGGCTTGACTGACCTTGGAATATCCTGCCAAGGATATGCCGATGATATTGTCATAGAAGGCAGGGGAAAATTCAAGAACACCCTTTATGACTTAGTACAAAAGGGTCTCAACTATACAAATATGTGGAGTAGGCGTGGGGACTTAACATCAACCCCATTAAAACCATCTAAATTGCCTTCATTGAGGAAAGAAAACTCAACGTCAAAACCATTGAACCTGATGGAGACAAGAAGTCAAGTATCTAGGTTTGACTTTAGACAGTAAACTCCTGTGAAACAAACACGAAAAGCAGATTATTTACAAAGCATTTTACAAGAATCTAGCAGGGAGGAATTGGGGTTGTAACCCAAAAATCCTGCGCTAGATATACACTGCCATAGTGAGACCAATTATCACTTATGGAGCCATTGCATGGAGTAGTAAAACTAGCCCATTGACGACGAGAGAAAACCTCTCCAAAATTCAAAAACTAGCCTGTATATGCATTACAGGAGCAATGAGAACACGCCCAACCGCAGCCAGGAACAATACACTCACTCTGTTTGTTACGCACCTAAACTTCCAATTTGTTTTTAAACTCTGTTAAGTACCCCAATTCCCTTCTGATGTCATCAACTGAACTTTCCAGCCCGCGTTGCCACCAAGGCTTGAGTTATTTGTAGTCCTTATCCCGATTGTTTTTGGGGAATTGGATTTGTTGATTGTAAATTAAAAGCACTGCCACCGCTCCACAATATAGATGAGAGTGTGAAGTTGTTCTAGTGCATCCCAGTCTTTAGCATGGTTCTGCAATACTAAGTTCACAGCTGCTTGTATGCTGTTAGTGCTCTTATTGGGTGCCTAGAAAAATGCTGGATAAATTAGGGTCATCCTAATCTGATGCCTTCGGACATACTTAGATGCCTACAGGAAATGGGGCTGAGAGAACTGATACTCTCTGGAACTTTCCTCAGGAACTGAGTAGAAGAAAGGGGGCCCAATGGGTCTTTTAGGTATCAGTGAATGTCATACTAGACCATTCCTCCCAGTCACATTCGTATGGGTGACTTGTATTCACAACGACCTCCTGGTACGTACCTTTATGCTTTCGAGTTTCCTAGGAATGGAGTGATATTTCAGACAAAATTCCAATTGTTAAACTGGCTACCAATTCCCTAAACATCATCAGCGGACCAATAAATGTACTGGTCTATTTTTAGTGGACGCCGACAAGACAAAAGCTTTAAACATTTAAATTCAGTCAACAAAAAGTCGGCCCAAAACGGCTCTCGCTATGCGCCCCTCGTCGAGTCTCCTAACGATATAACCGCCGGTTGGGAACTTACCCCCGAGAGTTATATAATCCTCTTGCAGTTCTTGTAGCATGCAGGTTACATATGTCACGTTTCGCGTACTCACGTTCCGATAAAAATATGGTATTTGCATTTACATGGACGTACAACTCATTTTTTTTGGATTGATAAATTTTGATGAGTGGTTTATTAGAGTATTGATAATGTCGTTAATATACCAGGTGTGTGAATATTTGTATTTTTAAAGAAAGTTCAAAACAGAAATCCATGGATATTATTTCCAAAATCTATTAATGGCTGATAAAAAGTGTTATAGAATTGTTTTAAAAAATATTTTTATCAATCCAAAAACTAACTAGTTTGTGAAGGGGAGTGTGGAAATCCCCATAACACAAGTTAATCTCAATGGAATTCGACAAACTTGGCTTTGTTGAAAATACTTTTATTATATGAACGACATATTAAGTAATTTCAAATCTTCTGGTACTCCATAGAGGGAGTATTGATAAAATATTCGTTTCAATCCTTTTTATAAAAATTTAAAAGCTGCCGCTTAGTCTTTTTCCACTTCAGCTGGAAACTAGAGCACCACACAACAGTGTAAGACGACATTCCTAAACTTTTCATTATAGCTTCTGGATTTTTATTCTTATATAAATAAACGCCCTCTATGAACGACCAAGAAGTTGAAAACGACTTAATTTGTTATTTATCAAATTCAATCGAAAAACAAACGAACAGGAGTGATGAAAAGTATTTCTTTCTCTCTTCCTTTTTCAATCAAATGGATCAGCGCGGTATAATGACCGGTGAGTAAACCTGAGCTTTGCTAGGATGTCTGCCTTTCCATTTCCTACAATGCCCTTGTGCCCCGGGACCCACTTAAGAGTAACTCTATTATGGTTAGCCAGGGTTAATAGTTTTTCTAGTCAGTCTCAGATTAAGTCAAGAAAACATTGTATTATGTGTAAAAATTTTAATTTAAAATATTGCAAAGCGCTTTCGGCTTTTACACCATCATCAGTGCGATACCTGCAAGTGAGTAATAAAATTGTTGTAATTATATAAAAATAAGAAATTATTAAGAATTACTTACTCGTCAAGTATATATACAAGAATCCATAAAAAATTGACTACACAATCATAAAAAATTTTATAAAAACTACTTTCAAATTTAAAAAATTTCCCCTATTTGGGGTAAACTGTCGTTAACTTTTGAACATTTTCAATTATAAACTTCAAATACACGTGTTTGTATAACGGAAATTAAATTGACAGTGAGTACCTTAAGACTGAAAAACAACAAAACTAAAATGAATTATGACATTTAACAGTCTAGTTAAACATAGAACTCAAGTTATTCAAAGTGAGCACAGAACTAACATTAACCATTAAATATAGATGTAAATGTCTTTAGACCGATATGTAAAATTCTAAAACACCAATTGTAATAATCTGGAATTAAGGTCTAATGAGAACCAAATTCCAGAACAAATATGAACAGAAAAAGATTAAGGGTCTAATGAGAACCCATTGCTAAATCTCAATCAAAAAGAAAAGAAGCTCACACATGAGTAAAAAGACATTTCAAAAACAAACAAATTAATTAAATTTCAAATCTGTAAATTTCAAGGAATGCAGAAATCGAACCTTTTTTAAATTTAAACAAAGAATCATGTAATCTGGTAATTTATGAAAACAAACAAAATATCATCTAAACTGCGAAATAAGATTTGATTTGAAGTCTAATGAGAACCTCTTACTCGAATCTCATTAAAAAAACCCCGAAAAATATAATGGGTCTAATGAGAACCCATTAACTAATCTCATTCAAAACAGATAAATAAATTGTTCATAAAGAGAAACTCGAAAACCAATAACCTTTCCTAGAATGAAGTCTACAACAAACAAATTTAAAAATAAAACACTTCAACAATAAAAATCTAATAATATAAAGAAAAACATTTCAAACAATAGTCAAGTTATGTGATTAAGCAAATTCCAAACCAATATAAAAGTCATTCTCATTGAGAAAGATCTGATTAGAGTCTAATGAGAACCCATTAATCAAATATCTTCCCAACCAGAACCAGATTAAGAGTCTAATGAGAACCCATTACCAAATACAATTCCAACAAATAACTCAAATAAAAGTCCAGAAATACTCCAAACCAACAACTAACTAGTCATTAATTTTGTGAAATTAAACAAATAGCAAATGAAATAAATGAACACTAAACTGAAATGTATGGTATCAGTCTAAAAAAGTTGTGGATCAATATGAGTATCATCACAGAGAGAACTTTCTTGGATCTACTACTTTAGTCTTTTAAACGTCTATGTGAATTTAATTGTACTTGTGTATTCAAACAAAGAGTATCGCTCTGCAATTCTTTATTAATTTGTAAATCTTCTAAGAAATCCAACCTATTAAAGTTTTTAGAATTAACCTCTTTTAAAACCTGTGAATTACGACTAGGACTAAAAGGGAAGAGATTTGATTAATGGGTTCTCATTAGACTCTAATCAGATCTTTCTCAATGAGAATGACTTTTATATTGGTTTGGAATTTGCTTAATCACATAACTTGACTATTGTTTGAAATGTTTTTCTTTAGATTATTAGATTTTTATTGTTGAAGTGTTTTATTTTTAAATTTGTTTAATATAGACTTCATCTTAGGAACGGTTATTGGTTTTGGAGTTTCTCTTTATGAACAATTTATTTATCTGTTTTTAATTAGATTAGTTAATGGGTTCTCATTAGACCCATAATCTTTTTCGGGGTTTTTTTAATCAGATTTTAGTAAGAGGTTCTCATTAGATAGTCTAGGAGGAATCGGCGCATGAGTACCGAAAACTATTTGACCTCAGTTTTTTTATGCAATCCTCTTCAAATTGCCCTCCTTATGATATAAATGCATGTTGCCATGGCGCAACCCGGTGCCATATTGTTTAAACCGAAATTGTTTAAACAATTGCAAGGAATTGTTATTTTTCAACCGGACAAATTTTTGTTATATTCTTTATTGAAATACCAATAAAAAAGGTCCTATGACTTTTAACGATAAAGTTAATATTTTCAAAGATATGAATTTTTAAAGGTTCGAAAAATCTCAAATTTAGGTACTTTCGACCCATGAAAAATATATTTAAAAAAAACATAATGTCTAAGTAATATTTTTTGTTAAATTCTCTATACAATTGTTAATAATATTGTTAAAAGAGATTCAAAAAAATTTCATTGTTTATATCTTTTTTTTAATTGTTAATTCCGCGCGCTCACAAGTATGCGTCGCTTACCTTTAAGTATCGCTGTCTCTCTCTTACTCATGCGTTGCATCGGCCTCTCTGTGTCTTGAATCATTATTTATCATTTATCTTGAAAACTATCAACTTTATCAAGATTGTTAAAGAGAGCAATGTTATTAATAATTAAATTGTCTACAATTTGTTTTTAATACATTTTTTTCTGAAATCAATTTTTCAAAAGTTATTTAAGCATAAATCGAAACATGTAATTAAAATTACTTTTTTATCAGTTTATATCGAGGTTTATATTACTTTTTTGTTATTATTATTATTGTTGATATAAAGGCAAAAATTACTATATATACTAATAATACTAATGATAATATACTATACTATATATATACTAAAGATAAATGATAAATTATGATTCTAGACAGAGAGGCCGATGCAACGCATGAGTCAGAGAGAGACAGCGATACTTAAAGGTAAGCGACGCATACTTGTGAGCGCGCGGAATTAACAATTAAAAAAAAGATATAAACAATGAAATTTTTTTAAATCTCTTTTAACAATATTATTAACAATTGTATAGAGAATTTAAAAAAAAATATTACTTAGACATTATGTTTTTTTTAATATATTTTTCATGGGTCGAAAGTACCTAAATTTGAGATTTTTCGAACCTTTAAAAATTCATATCTTTGAAAATATTAACTTTATCGTTAAAAGTCATAGGACCTTTTTTATTGGTATTTCAATAAAGAATATAAAAAAAATTTGTCCGGTTGAAAAATAACAATTCCTTGCAATTGTTTAAACAATTTCGGTTTAAACAATATGGCACCGGGTTGCGCCATGGCAACATGCATTTATATCATAAGGAGGGCAATTTGAAGAGGATTGCATAAAAAAATTGAGGTCAAATAGTTTTCGGTACTCATGCGCCGATTCCTCCTAGACTAAGACTTTAAATCAAATCTTATTTCGTAGTTTAGATGATATTTTGTTTGTTTTGATAAATTACCAGATTACATGATTCTTTGTTTAAATTTAAAAAAGGTTCGATTTCTGCATTCCTTGAAATTTACAGATTTGAAATTTAATAAATTTGTTTGCTTTTAAAATGTCTTTTCACTCATGTGTAAGTTTCTTTTCTTTTTGATTGAGATTTAGCAATGGGTTCTCATCAGACCCTTAATATTTTTCTGTTCATATTTGTTCTGGAATTTGGTTCTCATCAGACCTTAATTTCAGATTATTACAATGGGTGTTTTAGAAATTTACATATTGGTGTAAAGACATATACATCTATATTAAATGGTTAATGTTAGTTCTGTGCTCACTTTGGATAACTTGAGTTCTATGTTTAACTAGACTGTCAAATGTCATAATTCGTTTTAGTTTTGTTGTTTGTCAGTCTTAAGGTACTCACTGTCAATTTAATTTCCGTTATACAAACACGTGTATTTGTTAGAAGTTTATTATTGAAAATGTTTAAAAGTTAACGACATTTTACCCCAAATAGGGATTTTTTTTTAAATTTTAATGTAGTTTTTATGATTGTGTTGTCGATTTTTTATGAATTCATGTATATATACTTGACGAGTGAGTAGTTCTTGATAATTTTTTATTTTTATATAATTACAACAATTTTATTACTTACTTGCAGGTATCGCACTGATGATAGCGTAAAAGCCGAAAGCACTTTGCAATATTTTAAATCAAAATTTTCACACATAATACAATGTTTTCTTGACTTTCTAGTCATGTGTACTCAGCTATAAGGATTTTCAGTCTCAGATTAGTCTAGATCTGATCTAAGGACATGCTAAAGATTTTAGTGCTGCCTGACTATCAGAGAGTATTCAATTGCACATGTCGATAGCGTAGATTTTTGCCTGGAATACAGATGCAAGATTCCCCAACATTGCATTCCAGTCTGTATGCAGTCATTCTCGTTTCCGCCTTAACGTGCAGAGCAAGAGGCGGAAGATTGAAAATTGCTTCCATTGCCAAAGTCGGGCTGCTCTTCATAGAACCCGTTATGCACAGACAGGCAAGCCTCTGAAGTTTTGATTGCTTCAATTTGGCATTCCTCTGATCTGTTTTTGGCTACCAAACTAAGGCCCCATAGGTGACCATGGGTCCCACTACAGTTGTGTACAGCCAGTGTACGATCCTACGATCCGTGGATTTAGTCCCCATGTGTTCCCTATCGCCCGTTTGGCAGCCATTAGGGCCATTTTCCCTTTATTGGTTTTGTCATGAAGGTGTGAGTCCCAGGTTAGTTTTGCATCCTGAATTATACCCAGATACTTAATCTCCTGGCTTAGACACAGCTGCACGTTAAAGAGGCTTGGCAGCTCCCTGTTTCTAGTGAAGGGAATGAGCGCAGTTTTTGCAGGGTTGACCCTCAGGCATTCCCTCATACACCATATTATTATCTCCACCGTTTTCAGAGTCTGTTGCATCAGCTTCGATATAACATTAGGATATTTTGTGGGCATCCGTTCACTATCGATACCTCCATGGAGGCTCCAAAAAAATTGCTGTTGCTGTTCTGTTGAAAAGCATGTTTTCCATCCACCGACATGTGTCGTCTGCTCCATGCCTTGCAATAGCAGCTATCATGGAATCAAATGAGGTGGGGTCAAACGCTCCTCCTAGATCAAGAAATACTCCGAGAGCTATTTCTTGATTTCTTAGTGCGGCCTCAATTTTCGACACCAGTTGGTGTAAGGCTGTTTCACAGGATTTTCCTGATTGATAGGCATGTTGGTTATAGTGAAGTGGCCTTTCTATGGAAGTTTTTCCGAGCGTGCCTATCAATAAAGTTTTTCCATTTTCTTCAGCGTGAAAGACGACATGTATGATTTGCTGGAAGTTGTGTTGGAGCATCAGATGACATATATTTCATTCAATAACGATATTGGTTGGTAGATATTATTGACGTAAAATCATGAGCACCAATATAAATTTCAACCAATCAGACATCACATTTACAAGTATCAATATTTGAATGCAATTAGCTGTCTTAAACAGCCGAGGCTCAGTCCACATATATTCATGAACAACGAGAACCTGAATAATACAAATTTGTTCTGAAATTTCCCCTCCCAATACAACCCTGCTCCAATACAACTTTCAGCCAATCAGACATGACCTTCACAAATATCGATAGTAGAATATTCAGGACACTCTAAGTAGGTATGTTTTATAGTAAGAGAAGTTTAACAATGTATACATTCTGGTGCTGGTTCTTTGTTGAGGAGACATTGGTGCATAAGGAGTGTGTGACCCATACGCAGGCGGTTTAAGACAACTCGTTCTCTTCGTTTGTCTGGTATTGACAGACAGAATTCAACTTGTGGCTTAACTTCTTTTAGTTTGGATGTTGTATGATTTCATATTACTTATTGTCGAGAAATAAATATATGTTTTTTGATTGGATTAATGTGGTCAAGGTAGGGGACTTTTTGAACGTAAAGTGCTTCTTCATTAGATGTTATATCTACAACTAATTGATCGACATCCTCGTTTCCTTCTATATCAGAGAGATATGGAACCCATAGAAATGAGACGTTCTTTTGGGTAAGGCGTATAATTTTATTTCACTTTTGATTCGTATGAGAATAGGATGTGAAGGCTAAAGTTGTTTTAAGCCAAGTAACGCACCCAGTGAATCTGTTATGATGAGAAACTTGGTTGCTGTTGAGTCTTTGCACATTTTTATGTTTTCCAGAATTGCAGTAGTTTCTCCCGTGAATATACTACATTGAATCGGTAGTCGAATGGCAGATTTGTTGTTTCCACAGATGTAAGCTGCTGTAATTCCATTGTGGTTTTTTGAAGCATCTGTATAGATTTGCAGGGTTTAATGGTATTTAGATATAATTTCCTTAGAGAGGTTTTGTAGGAGACAAGGGTTAGTTGAAATTTTTGGATTTTGGGTGAGGGACGTATGAACATCTGGCTTCTTAGACATCCAGGGGGGAAAGTTAAACATTTATTGGAGAGATGATTTGAATTGTTCAAATTAATAGTTAGTTCGTGTCACTCTCTCTCTAAAAGGGAGATTTTTTGTTGGCTTGGTGTCGTATACTTCGTCGGGAGGGGGGTTTGTTGGGAGAATGACTTCTAATGCACTATTGTTGGGATAAGCAGAAATTTTTGCAATGTAGTTTGAGGAAAGGAGTTGTCGGCACAAGTACAGTGGAGATTCGTTTGCAATGACTAGGAGACTGCTCACTGGGCTGTTTCTGAAAGCGCCAAATACACATCTTAATGAAGAAGTTTGCATGCCATTTAATTTTTTCAATAATGTTTTCTTAGCGGTATCGTAGCGGAGCCGTAATTTAGTTTACCTCTTGTCAGTGATTTGTATAGGTTGAATAGGCTGACTGTACTAGATCCCCATGTTCGGTTTGATAAAGTTCTCAACAGATTTATTCGGGATTGGAATGACTGTTAAAGGACTTCTATGTGTGATTCTCATTCGAGAGAACAATCTAAAGTGAGACCAAGAAAATGTACTTCTTCTACTTGCATTAGTGGAGTTCTATATAAAATCAGATTAAAATATTATGGGTGTCTTTTCGCTTATCAAAAATCACATAGTGTGTCTTTTTACTGGAAAATTGGAATATTGTTTTTTGTGTGTTTTTTGTGTGTTTTTGATTTCATAGAGGGAATCTTGAAGTAAAGTAGATGCGATCTTTGTGCTTCTAATTCTTGTATAAATATTGAGGTCATCTGCGTGAAGGCAAATTTTGATGGGAGGTTTTATTATTTCTGCTATGCTGTTAATTGCAGAGAGAAAAAGTGTGGAACTCGAAATAAATCCTTGAGGAAAAGCCATTTTGGAGAGGTCTTATAGTTGAGATGAGACCATTTGATCTGACTTGAATAGTTCTGTTCTTGAGAAAATTATTCATGAACGCTAGCATGTTTCCTTGTACTTCCCATGTCTGTAGTGTTTTTTAAATATTATATATCCAGGTTGTATCAAAAGCCTTTTTTAAATCGAAGAATATAGCGATTAGTTTTTGGTCATTCAAAAATGCATTGTGTACTTCACTTTCAAAAGATATTAGATTATCAATTGTCGATCTACACTTTCGAAATCCACTTTGAGAGGGTGTTAACAATTTTTCAAGATGCCATGCTAGTCTGTTGTTTAAGATCTTCTCTAAAATTTCACACATACTGCAGGGTAGGGATAGCGGTCTATAGGAGGCTGGGTCGTCTTATGGTTTGTTAAGTTTACATATAGGGATAACTGTTGCATTAGACCAAGCTTATGGATATTGGTGTTTTAAAAACATAGTATTGAATAGATTTAGGAGTATTAACTTTGTATTAAAAGTAAGGTTTTGCCTATGACAGCCTATGTAGGTTTTGCCAGGAAGTAGATGAAATCGCGGAGCACATACTTTGTGAGTGCGAAGGCCTAGTAAGGGTGCGGTTTCACCTATTCGGAGAAGAAAAACCGAGGGCAGAAAGCTATGCACGGGAGGCGGTATCCAGGCTAATAAATCTAATAAAAAGGATAAAGCTAGATATCGAGCTCTAAGGATAGGGGGGACCACAATAGATCTGCAAAGGTCGCAGTGGGATAGGACAGAGATCCACTCCATTTCTAATCTAATCTAATCTAATCTAATCTAAGGTTTTGCAGAAATATATTGGGAATGTCATCTGGCCCGAGGACAGAGTTTTTGGTGCTTTCAAGTGAAAATTCAAGTTCCTGCAGAGTTATGGGAACGCTTAGATAAGAGTCGGAGTCATTAATTTGGATTTCGGAAGTTTCTATCAATTCTTTGTATTCTATAAAAGATGAGTTTAAGCTTCTACCACTAGAATTATATTGGAAAACATATGCCACAGCTTCACATACATCTTTTTTGTTGGATATCAGCTGATTATTATAGGATAAAGTATTTATGTGGTGGAAAGACTGCTGTACTCCCATTTTTCGAATTTTATTTCATACCGAACCCAGGGAGTTAGAGAGATTCATGAAGGGAATATAATTGCTCCAGCTTTCTTTTCTTTTTTTTTTATTAGGAAACGGGTTTTGGCATTAAGTTTTTTAAAGTCGAAGCGATTTTCACCATTTTTATGCCTGTTCCACTCGTTATAAGCATGTTTGCTTGAACCTAGTGCTTGTGCAATCTTCTTATTCCACCAAGGGACTGGTCGTCTTTCGCACATTTTCGTTTCCAATACTGGCATACGAAGCTGATGTGATGATGTTGTTCAAGTTTATGATATTTTCACTTATATTCTTTTCAAGTGCGAAATTGGTGACTTGGTTTTCTATTTCCTTCCTGAATAGTTCCCAATTTGCCGATTGTTGTTTCCAGTACTTATAATATAGGATGTTCGTTCTCTTTCCATTGTATGGATATGGGTAAGTGGTCACTGTTATATAAATGATTCAAAGTATCCCAGTGAAGGGATTGACTGCAAAAAGAGATGACGTTAGCAGATAGTGTGCCATTGTATAAGTTAAATCTTGTAGATTTTCCAGTATTCATTAGAATTAAGTTGCAACTATTAATGGTTTTGAAAAGTAGATTTCTACATTTGTCAGTTTTATGAGTACCCCATGCTGCGTTGTGGCAATTCAGGTCTCCTACAATTGTTTTGAGCGACGGAATTTGCTTAATAAAACTATTTAACTCATTTATATCAAGTTTATTTGGGTGTGGTAAATATAGGTTAAAAATATGTATTTTTACGGAAGGTTATAGATACTGCGGTAGCTTCAAGATTTGTGTTTATGGAATCTTCATTTGCTTGAACATTCTGTTTTATAAAAATTGCTACTCCGCCACTGGCTTGTTGTGCTTACGATCGGTTTTTGATGAAGCATTGATAATTTTTCAACTTCATTGATTGTTGTTTGAAGTGTGTTTCTTCTAGGTATATTATCGCTGGTGATTGTTTATTAATTAACAGTTTTAAGGAGTCAATTTGAGTATAGTAACCAATGAGGCTTCACGTAAGTATAAACGTATTATTCATTATATTGATTCTCTTGTGAAAGAGGTTCGCTGTTAGATTTTTCAGTGATGGAGAAGCTGGAGAGACATAACTTTTTCTTTCTTCCTTTCTTTCTGTCTTTCTTTCTTTCTTTTTCTCAAGTCTTGTAATGTTATTTTGTATACCCTTTGTGGTAGTATGTTTATATATGAAAATTAAAATTTCTCTCATTTCGGAGTCTTTGTTGTAATACTGCTGTGCTATCTCCTTTGGGTGTTTGGACTTGATTGTATTTTCCAGAAAGTCACATATTTGGGTGAAGTTTAAGAGGAAAGGTGGAGTTCTATCTTCCTTTTTTTTCGAGGGTTTTAGTGGAGTAACAAAATTGGGGTTGGATGAATTTTCCCGAACATCTGGAGACGTAGAAATTTGTCTTTTAGTTGTTTGTGTGTTTATTTCTAGTAGATGATTTGGTGGTGAGGTTAGATGTTCGTATTATGTCCATTGTAGAGAGCTTGAGGAGGAGGCACGATTAGATCAGTCACGCCTGAGATGTTGAGTAAGGTTAGAAGTAAAGCTGGGGTCTGAGACAGCATTCACTGGTCCTGAACCAGTATTTGGGATATCCAAAACTGCTGCACGTGGTTGTATATCTCGGTGGACTCAAACTAAACACCAGTCGTACTGGAGACACGTGCCAAAACAGGAACACAGCAAACTCCTGGTCAAAAAACCCTCGGAGACGCTGACCAACGAAATACTAAACCTTAACAGGGCCCAAATAAGGATAGTGACGGGTCTACTCACCGGTCACTGTACTCTGAGGAAGCACATTAATGTCTTTTGTTTTTTTCATACCTCATTAAGAAATAATCAGTACATTACATTACCAATAAGGTGTCTAGTGTAGTGTAGCGAGTTGTTAAATAATATAATTTTCTTATTATAAAATTAGTTTTGTAATAAATCTGAAAACACTTAATATTTCCGAAACAGTTGATGGTGAATATATGACATTGTACATAAGTTATGTCCATAATTTTCTGAAGAATCCAAAAAATAAATAATATACAGGGGGTTGCATTCAAAATAAGAAAGTTGGTATTGGTAACTGTCACATGACACATCCTATAGGTATTATTATTTTTTTTTAAATGCACCTTGAGATCAACACAATGTTCAAATCCTATTGAAATATTCCTTGAGTATCTTGTTATAATTATTTTGGATGTTAGTTACTGTCGTATTGATTTCATCTTTTAAATAATCTGAAGTAGTCAGGGTAGTGACGTAAACTAGACTCCAGTGACAATTCAAGTGTGGTTACGATGAATTTGTTTTTAAAAAATTCAAAAACATAATAAGGTACCGGTTTCCCAATTGGAAAAAATTGTTGTAGTCACGTGACAGGAAACGAAAAGAAAAAAGAGGATTTTTATAATTAATATAAGCACTTTCATTGTGTATAGCAGCAAAATTTCACACTTGGAGATATGGGACTTTCAAAATGTCATGAAACATTCGGCAAATTCAAATAAAAAATAACACCAAATGGTGTAATATCCAAATATTCCTAAAACAGTAAATATGACCTTAATTTCAAATTGACATTAAATTTTTGTTGGATGGTTTATTATATCAATAAGCGATAATAAATTGGTGAAATGTCTCCTTAATCTGAAAGACACAGTACCTAGCACCAAATATTTATCTGGAAGTAGAAATAGCTATTAAAATATTATATAAAATATTTTATGACTTCTTGAAGTATTTGAGATATCGCATATTTTCAGAAACGAGTTGATGATGTCAAATTATTCCTAAAACTCAAATCTATCCGGTACGACAAATACACAATCGAAACTTGTCCCATATGCACTTGTTAACATAATATGAAGACACATATACAAACCTGTCTTAGTGACTTCAGTAATATACATGTGGTAACACTGAACTGATGTTGCTGTCATGTACGTCAGAATTATATTAAGTTGTCATATTGTGGTAGTTACCAAATATGGTCGTTGTCATTTCCAAAGATTTTATTTTTAGTATTTGTAAAAGTTATTTTGTTAATGTTCAATGAATATTAATCAATACCAAATCCTACACGCAATGTTTTATTTCCTATAACAGCGCTAGATAGCGGATCTATCTTATGTTATAGTGGTAAATGGATGTCAGTGATTATTTTTTGACGTTTCTCGAAACCAATAAAAATTTTAGTAATTCATATACGTTCCAGCCAATCAAAACATTATTATAGTTAGAATAATCTAATTACATTATTCCAGCGAGAATAATACATTGTTTTTATTGAATGACAACCATATGACAACGGATTTTCTTGATTTGACACGTTTGTAATAAATTTGTAACGTCAAAAAATAATATATCGAATACCACACGAGAGTTCGATAAATTAGATAATAATTCTCCAGGCATTTTCTCAAACTTGTTGCCATTCGGCAATAGCCACTCGAGCCCTTCGGGCTCTCGTGTCTATTGCCTGGTAGCAAGTTTTCTAAAATCCGTCGAATTATTTTCAATTTATTCTCACTCTCTTTTGATATTACTACTGATTATATACCTCTATCCGTTTCTAACCAATCAAATGTCATTTTGCAATCAGAAGCAAATTATACTGCATATTTTTTGACATAAGTGAATATATCCCGGCCCATTTGCCACAGCCAATTTTTAATGTTGTCACATTGACGTCACATTTTTGATAATTAACATGGATTTCAATCGATTTGGTGATGTTTCAATAGAAAATATCTGAAAAAACGCCAAAGACCATACCAACGAATACGATAAAAACTTAAAAGTACGCATGGACCCAGTTTTAAGAATTCTGCGAAACACGTCATTATAAATTATACAAAAATATAACTTTAATGCAGCAAAAATATGAATTATTATGTAGCTACATAAATTATTTTGAAAATCTTCCATTTCGTCTTTTTCGGTATATAATCTGACCATATACCACTCGAGGTATATATTTTGTTTTGAATATTCACCTATTGTGATATAACTAGTGAAAATAAAATTCGTTCAATGAGAAGAAACTTCACAAAGGATGCAAGTGTAAATTTCCCATTAAAAGGAGGAAAAAAGAAGACCTACTTAAGTTGACACCAATATTTTTCTAAAAGATTATGAACCCGTTTATGATACCTTCTTTCAAAACTTTGGGTTATTATAAATTTGCTTTAAGCTTATTTTCCTTGGAGTACAAACTCAACCATAAATTTGTCTTTCAATGCCCTTTCTCTTTATAGAAATTTAGAAAAATGTTATTGGAGAAACAATGACACATTTGTAACTTTGTTCCCAAATTTCATAGATTTAAGAAAAATTATTTAGCACGGAAAATCAAAATATTAGTTTTCTGTATGATATACACATCAACTAACAATTTGCATATTTTTCAATCTAACTTCGCATGTCCGATATCCTATCTACTGTCAAAAACCAAGAAAAAATTTAAAACACTTTAAATGCGTTTGCTGGACAATTAATGAATTTTCATTTGTGTCAGTGCTTCTCCAAAAGTGCAATTTGTAAGGTTTTGATTACAGACGTTAAAAAATGTGGGAATTAAGTTCAAACACATCAACAAATATATAAAAAATACAGTTACAACTTCTCATCACCATAACATTTTACGTCTGCGAAGTAAAATGTGAATCGAATCCAGAAGTTGAATGTCAATAAAAACCGGTGAGGGTGTAAAAAGAAATCCTCACTGCCACTCATTATTATTGGGTCGATGATTACACGAAACTGTTCTGGTTCGTATTGGGGAGAAAAAGTCTGGAATGTTTTATAATTGAAAAGAGAATGAAGGTAGAATATGGTTGACAGTTTTTTACATGGAATTTATATCTTATTAAATATCTCAGCTACAACCAATATGGTTAGTGTACTACATTGAGAAATGTGTTTTTTGAAATCACGTGAAAATGATTAACCACAAATTAGCATTTTTTTGAAATCGTTGAAAATGGTTGAGCTCCTTGCTAATTTCTTTCAACACCTTGGCATCTACACGATAGACTAACTTTGTTGTTGTAGACCTAGCTAGATTTCATTCACAACAAAAAGTGATAGTGTTAAAAGTTGTGCCAGAGCTTATTTCTTTTAAGAACTTGCGGATAAAACTTCCCATCCCTAGCCCATCCCTTTCTGTATGATATACAGGATCTGGATAGTATCAGCTTCCAATTTCAATCCCATCGAATGGTGTTTGAAAGTCTGAATGTCCCGGTGTTTTAGAGTGTGTCACAGATAAAGACGACAAGTCAGAGTTGTGTAACGTGCTTATCTTGTTAAAAAAAGATTCATGTCGGTGACTCGAAAGTGGACCTGCTAGACAGCGTAGGGTATTTCAGCCGTATTCAAACCATTGTTTGTTGGCATTCTTCGAAAGAATATACCCAGACCCATCAATCTGATCAGATTTCATCGGACTCTTTTGGCATTTTCACAACGGATTAAGGTTTTGGTTTGATGAAGTCGCCCAGATCACCCTCTCGCGAATGAATCTGTCGTTTTATAACGTTTATAATATTAATATAGGTCTCACGGAATATTTGACTTATATTAAAACCAAACCCTTCCCTGTCCAAACCTTATCTTGTTAATAACATATTATGCAGCTTCAAAAAGCTGAAACGGAGAAAAAAAGTTCAATTTCTCAAAAGTTACAAGCAGAATAATGAATGATATGCCAGAAGGGACATACAAACATTAACATTTTAGTATTCTGTTTCAATTATCAAGTTTATCAAGTCATCTATTCTCAATATTCTTGTTTTCGGCTCAAATCGTTATCTTTATTTCTGTGAAAATATGCATTTTTTAATACATTATAATTTCCAATATTTTTTTATGAAAATTTACTACTATTAACTGTCACAATATAATAATTCAACTCCCTGAGCTCAAGCTAAAAATTGTCCACTGTACTTCTAAAATCATATAAACACGATGACAGGGTATTTATTACTTTTAAATATCAGTCAAAAATTGTGTTTTCAAACTTCAATCATCATGTCTCACGTGGACTGGCTAATGAAAATTGCGTAACAGGCCGCGTGAATCCTGCGTGTTTATTCTCTTAGATTTTCGTGCGGTTATCGATTAAGAAAAAAAATTATTTGAGTGTTATAATATTTGATTATTAGTGCTCCAATTGGCTTAAATAAGAGTTTATATTACGACAAAAGAGACGTTCTCACTTTATCTACTAAATAAACTGGTCAAATGGTTACAGTGCCCCTTATTGTTGCTTCTATAATAGAGGCAAAGTATCTATCAATTTGTTGTATGAAATAATATTCCTTAGCTTCAGGATACGGATTAAAGTGGCATAAAAAAATTATAGTGAATACCTCCATCTTGTTCAAAGCAGTGACTTAAAAAAAAATGAAAGTCACGGTTGATCCGATTTTAACGAAATTTGTGTGTGTGTTTGAGTAAGTAACTGAATGGCTTGGATTCGCAATTAGTCCCGATAGATGGCGCTGTAATCGTGGCCATGCTGAGCTCTTAACAGTTGGTCTGATTTTGATGAAACTTTTTGTGTGTGTTCAAGTATTATAAGTAACTGGATTGCTTATATTCGCAATTAGTCCCGGTAGGTGGCGCTGCAATCGTGGTCATGCATGATAGGAGAAGGGAAGATCCGTGGTAGCTAAAGCTATCGTACAAACAAGACTTTTCGTAATAAAGAAACATGCAGTATAAATTGTGCTTCAAATTGACAAAAATTTTGGGAAAGCCTTGCATTCAATGATACCTAATTGATAACATTGAAAAATGCAACTTTCACTTTCCATTAACCAGGCCACGAATTTCAACTAACAAGTATTTATGTAGCCGCTGTGAGCTACAGATATATCGGCAACAGTTCCTGAGTGAATCACGGATGATTCACGTGGCTTGATGAAATATGTCATCTTTAAAATACACTTGATTCACGTGGCAGTAAAGTGTTCAAAATCCTTTTTTTTTATGCTTCACCTTCACTTATTATATTAAAATTATTCTGAGTGTGAAATTATATCTGCCAACGTCAGCGACTGTACCAGAGAAAAATGTTGCTTTTGTACCGTTCGTAAACCTGAGTATAATAGTTCCGCTTTTAGAAAAACCTATCGGTTTTCATTCAGAATTTAAGCGATATAAGACAGATCACTTGCTTTCGCTAATCACCACAAAAATCCTCAAACTATACTATATCTATAAAGGAATTCACATTTAAATGGCAGCATATGCGCCAGTAGAAAAAGCATTATTTTTTGGTCTTCCTCCCACTAAATTTACGATCCCATTTCTTTTTTATAAGGTTCAGGATCACTTCCTGTGCATTATATCACAAAATGCTGACAGATTTCGGTGGAGCTTCAAGCGCCATCTTAAAAACAAAAAACGGTTTTGCCTGATATCTCGGGAACTTTTCACTTAATTGCAAAAGTGATTGAGACCATTATTGTAGAGAATAGAATTTCGCACCTTTTGTTTTACAGTAACTTTTTCATTGTATAACTTACCGTTTACGATTTATGGCCACAGGTTCTTCTATCTTGGTCAATAACTCTTAAAATATTAGATCAATCAATCCATCTAATTTTAAAGATCAATTCATTCTCCACAACTTTCATTTAAAACTATTTTTTTAATGTGTCCATACTTTTTGAGATATAGGACGTAGAAGTAGAAATGTCGGCGCTCGGCGGGTGACACGAGGTTTTTTTCTTTAACAGGTCACCGTTTCTTTTCTGTCTCTAAAAGAAGATACGAAAAGGTCTGTCGTTGGGAAGTATATCTGTATATTAGTAAACCTCGTCTTCAACGAGGAGTCGGTAGATGTTTACGATTTTGACCATGAGAATAAAGAATTCACTGATTCTTTACAGTCTTCTTTGTATTCCTCCGAAGAGGGTAGCGAAGATGAAGAGGAAACATCAACTATAATTGGATTTTCGCCGCCTCCATGATTAAATGGGCCATAAATCGTCAACAGTGAGTTTTAGAAAAAAGATTTATAGGAAACAAAAGGTGAGAAATTTCATTCTTCACAATGACTTTTGTCTTGAAGTGCAAAGTTTCCGACATATCGGTCAAAAACCTTTTTTCAAGATAACGCCTGAAGCTCTTCCGGACTCAGTCGGCATTTTGTGATTTTATACTCAATAAGTGTTCCTTTTAATATGGTTTAATAGTTGCGCGTGAATAACAAATTGACCTATTGTAGGAATTATGGCATTTTATTCCATTCACAAATATTCCAAAAACTTTTTCATTAAACATATTAAATATAATCAAACATTTCGGAGTTCTTGGTGAAGACAGCTCTGCTTCGTTTACAAAAGTAGCAAGACTTACGATGGTAGTAGAATTGGCAACACTGCAATAATATACCTACGAACAGTCATCGGATTGGCACTCCTTTTAGGTTGGCTCATTAACTGTACCGAGCTACGGTTCAACGCATATTATTTCAACGTACGCCATTCATCCAAGTACATATTTCCGAATTCAATTTCTATTTTAAGAGCAAACCATTTAATTTGAATTTACAACTCACCGTTGAAAACAAAAGAAAGCTTTTTCCGATAAAAGCCCGTTAACATAATCCTAAGTTGCTTTGACGTACTGCAAAGTGCTTTTATCTTTCAAAAAGTAATCTAAAAAAAGTAGAATACCTACCAATTATTTTCTAGAATTTTCCTTTCAGTAGGTAATGAAGGTATAAATCAAGCAGCGATATTGGTGTCTCCTCAAGGAACCGTGTCAACGATAAAAATCAAAAAGTAAATCGAGAATTTCTCTTTTCCATTTTCGTAAAAGGTGTGATATACGCATTTACGGGAAAAATACTTCTTAGTAGATACATTCTATTAGAAATTCATCTTTTTTAATTTTTAAAATAAATATTTTTAATTTTATATCGTAATAGTGCAGTGCAAAAATGGCAATTCTTCGTTTATGTTTATATTTTGTCTAAAACTAATAATTAGGATTTTTCCGGCAATCAATTCAAGTAGACTATTCATGCTGCTTCTCAAATTGGTGGAGAAACATTCATTTCAGTGTCTGATTCGCTTTCCATATTGAATTTTCTAGTAACTCAAATTCAAGTTCAGTATAGTAATTGAAATTCTTGCAGCGGGCATTTCCCATGTTACCTACTTCCATTCCACAAGCTTTGAGTCTTCTATATAGGCCACTAGTTAGGTTTATGTAAGTTCTCACAGAAGCAGAGTATGTGAGTAGGTGTTTCATCATAGAGTTCACATTTCTTGCACATTGGTTCAATAACTTTGCCCATTTTGTGCAGATGTTTCTTCAGGGTGCAGTATCCAGTCACAAGGTCGGTAACTGTCTTCGAATGTCTTTCACTCGGTTTCTATTGCCTGGTTGAGAGTTCCTTTTCTACTCTGTTCAGTAAACTCTTTTTATGGAGGTGCTCTTGTGTTGGCCTCCATTTGAGTTGACGTTCCCTATCTAGTCAGTTCCCGATTTCCCCTCTTATGCAATCTTTTGTGATTCCACAAAACGGTTCCGAACCTATGAAGTCTCCTTTAGAACCTTCTTCAGCTAACTGGTCCGCCATTTCATTACCTGCAATCCCCTCATGTGCCTCATGCATCCATATTAGAGACACTTTATCTCTTGCCAGCCTGTTGAGGAAGTTTTTACAGTTTTCCACTAGTTCTTGGATTACTGATAGCTTTAAGCAGAGCCTGGCTGTCAGTGAATATTTTTATGTTTTGTTCGATATATCCTCTTCTGATGTTTTCATCAATACAGACTATAGCAGCAATCGTCTCTGCTTGAAACACAGACTGAAGATCATTCTCTTTCGAGGTCGTTTTATACCAGCACCAGTGTCATGGTTTGTTTTGGAATCATCGGTGAACCAGATGATTTCTCCAGAATTACCTGGGTGCATCACCTGTTCCCTTGATGGGATGATGATTATCACTCGTAAAGTGAATATATTCTCCGGTGTCATGCTATCAAAACTCATGTGTCATCTGTCCCAGTTGTATCAGTGTGTCCTTCTCGAACATTGTTCGGTGATCATAAGCCTAAGAATTGCCATCATTACCTCCGCCCTTGCAAAAAGTTCAAAAGGAGGAAGTCCAATTAGGGCTTCTATTGATGCCGTCCCCCTGCAAAGTTACATATTATTATACCAGCACATTAGTATACAGACTATTGTGGTAGTCCTTGACTTATTAATATAGTTTTTATGTGTTTGTAACGATGATCCCCCGAAACACCGTTATAGAGACGACTATGGTTTGATACAAAGCTTGTTTTGTCAAGCCAGTGTAAATATAAAAGGACGACCGAACATCGTAGCAGTCAGTTTATCGAGGTATTGATTGGTATGCTTTCTTCTCTGGTTAGCAAGGTACTGACTTGTCGACTATCCCTCTCCCCGTTCAACGGGGTATTGACCTGTTTAGATAAACCTGTCTGCGCTGAAGGTACCGACTTCGGGGAAAATACAGAGCCCGTTAGTGTGCGAAAGGTATTGACTATCGTACTCTCCTGAATCTTCTGTTCCTGAGGTACTGACTTATGGGTACTTTGTCGCGCTGAAGGTATTGACTTCAGCTTGTATCCAGAAACCCGGTATTGATATCAAATTGAGTATCCCTCCTGTCGACACTTCACAATCAGAACTGAGATATTGATTGTTTCGGAAAATAGATTGGTTCTAATTCACTGACAGTTATTGAGTCTCAAAAGTAAAAGTATTTGTGTGGTCTGACTATTCCCATTTGTACACATATATTATTTTTTTATTATACTCGGTTTTGATGGTTCAAGTTGCTGTCAAATAAAAAAATTGGAGTTACTCCACTTTTATAATGGAACATTTAATTCTTGTTATTACAATATAAGAATAAGAATAAACCGTTTTTACCAAAATCTAAGGTAAACTTAATAGTATACTATTTCATCATCAGTTTCAATATCTCTGGAGGCAGGGTTGGTCAAGGAAGTTCGAGTTCCACTTTGCGTTGGAAGGTTTTTGAAGTTTCCATAATGAATAGGAGGTATGAATGGCAACAGATCCATCATCATTCATTCGGTTGGGTTGTGCTCATCAGCCCAGGTACTTAAACTGAATCTTTGTACCATTTTCCATGTTATCTACTTCCATTCCAGAAGCTTTGTGTCTTCTATGCAGGCCACTAGTTTGACTGGAGGCATTTTAGGTAGGTAGTAGTAATTAACTATGAAATAAAACAATAAAATTTTTTGTTTAAACCTTCATTACAATTGAACTATGTTCAAATACAACTTGTGACGCGTTTCGCTACACAGTAGCTTTCTCAAAGCGAAACGCGTCACAAGTTGTATTTGAACATAGTTCAATTGTAATGAAGGTTTAAACAAAAAATTTTATTGTTTTATTTCATAGTTAAGTATGAATCTTCATCAAGTAAAAGCCTCATCTATTCAATTCAAGGTAGTAGTAATGGTTGTATAGTTTCCTCCCCAAAGCGCTTCCGTCTGAGTCCATGTAAGTTTTTGCAGAAGCAGAGTATGTGAGTAGGTGTTTCATTATGAAGATCACATTTCCTGCACAAAGGTTCACTAACTTTGCCCATTTTGTGCAGATGTCTCTTCAGGGTGCAGTGTCCAGTCATTAGGTCGGTAACTGTCTTCGAATGTCTCTCACTTAGTTTCAATTGCCTGGTTGAGAATTCCTTGTCTACCTTGTTCAGTAAACTCTTTGTATGGCGGTGCCCTTGTGTCGACCTCCTTTTGAGTTGGTGTTCCCCATTTAGCCAGTTCCCGATTTTCCCTCTTATGCAATCTTTTGTAATTCCACAAAACGGTTCCGGACCTATGAAGTCTCGTTTAGAGCCTTCTTTAGCTAACTGGTCAGCCATTTCATCACCTGCAATCCCCTCATGTCTTTCTTATTTAACAGGTTGACTGCCACGGCGGTCGTATACGACCGACATGTAAACATGCCAATATGCCATGGCGGTCGTATACGACCGCTATGCACCATATAAAACTATCGATCCTCATTTGCCAGCGGTCCTATCTATAACGTTTTAAGGTACGGTATACGACCGCTCTGGCCTACGAGGCTCGCATATCACTGCGAGTTTTGGAATTGTCGAAAAATTATTGAAAAAAAACGGCATATTTTATTTTTTACTTTTTATTGACAAATTAATGCAGTTACCCGAAACAAAACAAGTGAAAAGGGGTTTGAATACTACAAAAACATTATAACTACTTTGAATGTAAGATATTATAACATTCCAAACACAAATGAGGCTGGTCTTCGCATGTTTCACAATATGTTACAACCTTCTTGACTTGGTTTTTGGTTATTTTCCCTTGAATTTTTTTTGCATAACAACCTTTACAGTACTTCCGGACTTTATCGAAAGGCCCTTGTTTTTTGAGGAACTTATGGATTGCTGATTTCCTCGATGGTCTCTGCTTTGTTTTATTTTCATGAGCGGTTTCATCATATGTCAGAAAGGATCTCACTACTTGTTCACGAAACTCTGTAATTTTAATTTTTTTGTCAGCAAGCTGGTTGTATACAATATGGGAATTCACAAGCGCTGTACCCAAAATAAATTCTATGGCAAGTTTCCTATACCATTTTAGGGATTTTCTTAAGGGTGAATTATAACTGGTCATCTGATCAGATTGATCAATCGACGATTTTCCTTCGTTATATTCGATTATGGCCTTCGGTTTTTGAACCATACCAGTGCGCCGCTGGACATTCACTGTTTCAACAGTGTGCTTATTGGTGAGAAGAAGAACATCCCTCTTATCTTTCCACTTCAAGACACATATGCCTCTTTCGTTTTCTTGTCCGAATACTTCCCCTTTCTTCAATTTTTTTTGTACGACTTCTTTCGGATTTCCACGCCGGTTAGCTCTCAAGGTACCAATATAGTGTGTCTTACTGTCCAACAAAATATTTGTGAGTTCGAGACTTGTATAATAGTTGTCAGCTATGATGGTTCGTCCAGAATTTAGTAGGTCCCTGGAGAGATTGATCACAATGTTTGTTGAAACAGAAGCGTTGCCATCACCTTTTTCTTTTCCGGCATATATTCGCAGATTCCACGTATACCCATTGTCACTGCATAACTTGAAAAGTTTTATTCCATATTTATGGGTTTTTTGTGGAATATATTGCTTAAATAGCAATCGCCCTTGAAAAGGAATAATGGACTCATCAATACAAAATGTCCGGCCAGGAGTGTAGATCCTTTGAAAGTTGTTGACAAGTTTTTCTGCTAATGGCTTCACCTTATGAAGACGATCCCCTTCTGGACAACTTTTATTATCGGAGAAGTGCCACATTCTGAGAAGTAACTGGAATCTGTTTCTGGACATGGTTTTTGGTATAATCACATTCTTATATAGGTCGTCATTACTCCAATACTTTTCCAACGAAGGCATCTTCACCAAACCCATGTAAGCCACTACACCAATAAATCGAATCATTTCTTTTCTATCAGTTGGAGCGCATCTGTGTAGTCTCGAATCTGTCTTCACGTCGTTCGGATCACACAAAACTTGGGTGGCATATAGGTTTGTCTGATTTACCATCTCATCAATGATTTCATCGTCAAGGAAAGTACGGAAACATGTGTAAGGCGACAAATCGTTTATCAGTATTGCGGCGTAATTTCCATGTAAACCACCCTCTGCAGTGTATTCGAATTCTTGATAATTTCCAATTGGCTGCGTCCACGTATGCTCTAAAACATTTTGGTTAACTTCAACCTCATTGTCAGATCCCTGGATGTCCTCAATATTTGGTGGTTTGGCTTGAGCTAAAGTCTCAACTTCAAAGAATTCTTCCAGTTGTTGATCCTGCTCCAGATCTACTGATGAACTCTTCTTGTTTGTTTCCATAGAATCAGATGGAAAACTGATTGTGGCGTTAGCGGCTTCTGTTTCTTGGTGCGAGACATCATCGGATAAAACTGATTTGGAACAGCATGGTTGATCCAAAAACCTATTTTCTCCAGTATTCATTTTTTTTGAGACTGTCTTTTTGGGTTGCAATTTGCGTTTGGGCTTAGATTTCTTTAGACTGGAATTTTTGATTTCCTCTTCTGAATCTGAGAAATCTGAACTAGATAATATTTCTTCGTCACTAGACGGCAAAAACATGGGGTCAAGATCAGAGTCAAATGAACTATATGGATCAGATTCGTCACCTGGAAGGGATAGAAAAAGTGGCATATGATTCAAAATATTTATATCTACAGTAGCGGACAAAAGTTTCCAAACTTTTTTCCACTACTGTATTTGAGAATGTATATTTCAAAGGTAAATAATGAATATTACCTGACTTTTGGCCCTCTTTCAATGCTAGTTCAACAATTTTTCTACTACGATTACTCATGGCGGCACGTGCACATCAAACAGCGACCAAGATCAAAACGAAACTGAACTGATACGTCTCACACTGACAAGTTACGACTCGAATAAAACGACCGCTGTCAATACGACCGCTGGCAACAATGACATAAATATGCCGCCTATGCTCGGGCGGGCGTATACGACCGCTGACAGTTTTTTTTGGAAAACTGCTATTATTTTGATGAATTTTGTACAAACATATAGAACATATCTTTTAAAAGGTCATTTTTATAACTATTCTTCCCTTGGCGTATGGGTCATTTTTTATTGTTTATATATCTATGGCAGTCAACCTGTTAAAGTAGATATTTCAGTCAAATACACGCAATAAAAACTGAAGTCTGGATCTAATGTTTCTTTGAATTTAAACTGTCATAACGCAACCACCTTATATTCAGCCATTCAAAGTGGGATCCACATTTAGTATGTTCCTGTTTGTTATATCTTCTTCAAGTTTGTTAGTACTTAGGAAATCCGTATGCTTCATTTCCGTAATATGAAAAGGTTCTTTACACGGTTACACTACACTCTGCATCATTCGAAAGGTATGAGTGACCACACTAAAAATTTATTTTCAATGATATAAGAAATAACTTCAAGTTTCAAAGAGAAATGGCTAATTTTATGTCACGGTTTTGACCACCGGTACAGGAATCAGAATATAAAAAGTGATATGATCTTGGTTACGGGCGCTTTCTTTCAAGTGTTTTACTAAACACGAAGCAACATCTTGTGAACCTCTACCCCCTTCAGCTTCGTCATATTAACTCTTGCAGCCCCGTCCATCTTTAAAACACAGAATCCCAGAATGATACACGTAAAGGTTTCTCTTGTAATACGCTAATGATGTACCTACTGGAAAGGCGAGTGCTTTTTGAAAATGTAGGCATAATTTTTTTGAATCGCGGTTAAAACTATTTCTAGCACTTCGTGCTCTCCTCAAGTGTAACTCTTTTGAATCTCCAATTTCTTTTTGACTGCAGCATCTTCTGCAACTTCTGGTCAAACAATTTCACAGTAATAGTGAATTATCTCCGGAAATTATTCAAGGTTATTCTGAATTTGGATATAGTTCAAGATTATTCTGACAGTTCTGTTTTTTCAGTCACACAAACAGTGAAAATGCTGTCATCGATTGGAGAATTAATAGCCGAAATTGAAAGTTGATTTAATCTTATATGAACAGTATCAACGCAATAGGAAGCAGAACACGCGCTACCACCAATTATTCAAATTTTGGAGTTAGACCATTGTTATTTTGACTCGCACAATAAATTTCAGCCTAGGCTGTTAAATCCACATGTCTCTTGTAAATAGCGATTGTACGTAGTATTTTCAAGAATAAACTTTCATGTTACATTGGAATCCTGTCTCTGACTGTCGACACTACCCGGCAATACGAACTAATTGAATTGAATTGAATGACAAGCGATTTCAAACTCTCTAGTTCTATATTTCCGTGAGATCCCAGGATGACGTTAAATTTTCTAACATGAATTCAATATTTAAAAGACAAATACAAATATCGAAGACAGTACTATGAAAACATCATTTGGTTGTTAAGTGAAATTGATGGAGGGTTTTCTTTCGAACACTAATAAATGATTGAAATGAATATCGATGACAAATTATTTTAAATAAAAAGTTTAAAATCATTAGAAGTCGGTGGACAGGTAGCAGTAGAGTTAAAACCAAAGGGTCAGTGTTTACTAACAATGTAATAAAAAGGGGTAACAAATAGAGCACAAAAGATAAAAATGAATAATGGTTACGTTTTAACATGGAAAAACAGAAAATTTATTAGGTCTTTCCAAATTACGAAAAATGTTATTAACAAACTAAACCATTATTCATTTTTAAAACCGTTGAAAAAAGGGAAAAAATTGAGAATAAAATATTTTGTATAACAGCTTCGTCCAGAGAAAAAATTAACATTGGTGATAGTGACACAGAAAATTATAACTCAGTTTGAAGGTGGGAAGGAATTGTCACCAGGAATAAGTTTTTTCACTCATCTACTTTCGAGCTTTTCACACCAAAAATTTAAAATTAACATATTTGACTATTTTTGTCGATTTTTGGGATTCACATCATTTTTTGGACCAGTTCTCAGGAATACCATATATATAGGTAATACATTTGGAATGGATTGTAGTCAAATGAAATGGCTTTGTGTGAGAATAGTTCAGACTTATTTTTGAGAGAATTCATATGAAGCATTTTCAAAGTGCTTTATTTAGAAAAATGGTTTGATGGTTTCTGCCTTGTCATGATCCAGTTCGAGTGAGCCGACCAGTCTTTTTGTACCACTGCATTATTGATTTCATACTTGAGAGATTTCAAACTGACGGCGGCTATCTCCTAAAGCCGGCACAATTTGTGCCAGGATTTACCATGATTGCAATATACTGATAGTGACAACAATAGTTTTTCAGTGATCTATTATTACCATGGGTACTTTTTCCTCTCAGTAATCCTTCCAGTACATCAGCAGTAGCTCCTATTATTGTGGTCAAACGGAGAATAAATGTTTTGGACTTGGAAATACGATCGGTGTATTATTGAAATTGTGCGTCTAACGCTACTTCTCCGTTCAAATTCTATCAGGCTATAAAACCAATATCTGTTATAATAGTCTAAGAGCTGGGGCTACATAAAAAATGTTGGGATCTGGTACATGGTTCGTTTATATTGAAACAGGTACCGTTGGTGTAGCCGAACATAAGTTTGCCTGTCTGGCATCGAAAATCCGGGGCATGAAGCGGGGGCATGTAGTTGAAAATGTCAAATTTAGGTGTAAAAAGATTTATATGGTAAACGGATTCTTATTACAGGAGCTTTTATTCATATTCAGGAAAAGTGGAAAAATATTGGCAGACAGTTTGCTAGTGGTTAACGTGCCCCCAGACAACGCCAAAGGGGTGTAAAGTTAAATAAAAAAAAGGTACATGAACAAATTTTCATTTTATTTTATTATTTAAATAAAAAAAAAACAATTTACCAAATGGCAGACAGAGAAGTGGGTGCTAAAGCCTTGGCAGACAATTTGCAATAGTTCGTTATAATTTGTTATTGTTAATTGCGTTAAAAATTTCTCTAATTTATCAAATAAATATTGAGATATGAAAATATCCAAGTCTGATACTATTCAATTTTGCTAGCAGTATCAGACTCAGATTGAAAATCATCTTCGCTGTCATAAATTGAATCTTTCTCGGACTCAATTTCTGCCTCATCGCCTGAAACACAGTAAGACTTTTACACATTCAAGTAAAAAAATATATTTCGTTCTCAATAAATGCTGCCTCAATTCAGCCTGGAATCATTTCTTGCTGTTGCCAATGATTTATTAAAAAATTAACTAACGCCTCTTTGAAATAACTGTTTCTCAGCTCTTTATTAAAATCGGTTGGTCTTACTTGCTCTGGCCCAGAAATTACATACATGCGATTACCAGAGGAACCGCCTCTTTGTGATCTTTCGTAGTCTTTGATAGAAGGTGACCAATATCTATAAAAAAAAATGTGTATTTCATGGGCTTTGTCGTTAGTTACTATTTGCAGTATTTTTTTTGAAACACTACCAAATGTTTAGGGTAAATCGCTAATGCAATGAGTAAAAAAAAATCCGTCTATTAAACATATGTCAGTATAGGTTGGAGCCTTACTTTGAACATATTTTTCCAAAGAAAGCAACTACCTTTACAGATGTTAAAAAATAATCAAGGATTTCAAAAAGCCTTTCGTGAAATTGGTTTTGAAGAGTGTGACGAAATTAGTGTATTTCCGGTGCTCGAGAAATGTATTTGCAGTTTATATGGTTATCCATCTATGAACTCGGTGAATAGTGCCAGATTCGCATTATTTTTAAAAACTTATAAAGTCCATGACTTGGATGAACCATTCCAGAGAAAAAAGATACATAACTTCGATGCTTCCACATTACCTCCTAGCCAGGCAGAATTGAGGCAGCATTTATTAAGAACGAAATAAATTGCCACAATATGGATAAATGCGTACAAAAAAATACCATAAATTTTAAATCCTGAGAATTGTGGATGGATAATATAAGAGGAAATTTATAACTGGTTCGGTGGACCACTGCTGCCTAATACAGTAAAAGATGTACTTTATGCTGAAATAATTGAAGGTAGAATACTTTTGCATAAGGAATATAAAATTTTTTCCACTGGAATGTGTAAAAATCCTACTGTATTTCAGGCGATGAGGCAGAAATCGAGTCCGAGGAAGATTCTATTTATGACAGCGAAGATGATTTTCAATCTGAGTCTAATACTGCTAGCGAAATTGAATAGTATCAGACTTGGAAATTTTCATATCTCAATATTTATTAAAAATAATAAATTATAACTAACTATTTCAAATTGTCTGCCTTGGCTTTAGCACCCACTTCTCTGTCTGCCATTTAGTAAATTGTTTTTTTTTTATTTAAATAATAAAATTAAAAAAAAATTGTTTATGTACCTTGTGATTTTTTTTTATTCACTTTCACACCCCTTTGGCGTTGACTGGGGGCACGTTAACCTCCTAGCAAACTGTCTGCCAATATTTTTCAGCGTTTCTTGAATATGAATGAGAGCTTTTCCTGTAATAAGAATCCGTGTACCTTATAAACTTTTTTACACATAAATTTTACATTTACAAGTACACGCCCCCGCTTCATGCCCCGGATTTTCGATACCAGACAGGCAAAATTATGTTCGGCTACACCAAAGGTACCTGTTTCAATATAAACGAACCATGTACCAGATCCAAACATTTTTCATGTAGGCTCTCCGTCTATAACTACACTTTTAATTTTTTTTGATTTGTTGCAGCTTAAAATTCATTAGTGCGCATTTCGGTGATTATTCAACGAGTGTTAATTAATTCAGAATGTTTATTAGAGGATCTTGGAATATTTGGAGGGTTTATTTTCAAGAAATAAATGTAAAGAGAAGCGCCCGATAAACTGACTTGGGCAAAATAAATATATTTTCAGCGGTCTTGAAAATATTCACGGAAAGTTTAAAACTTTAGATTAATTGTATGTATACAATGAAGCCTTTGGAAGATTTTCGAATATCTCAGTGAAAAATCACCATACAATGTACCTATTATATTAATTTTCATTTTCTATTGAATATTTGAATTTGCTTCCTCCAAGAAAAACTCGTGTCTTACCAATTATAGTTATTGAATAGTATCCACTCATTTCTACCTGAAAGTTATCCCAATGAATTTCATTCAATTTTCTTCGTTATACAGGCTAATTATTGGTACTAATATTGCAATTTTGGAAAGATAGGTTGAATGACAGTGAAGTTATCTTCGTAGAGGACCAATATAATGGTACCAAAACCTGCCTGACATATGTGTTATCATCAAATATATACGAGAAAAAAAAATATTATATTATTTATGAAAATATGAATAAATGGTGAAGGTTAATTTTATTTAATTTGGCATTGGCTTTCCCTTTTTGACGACGTTTTAAGTCTTCAGGGAAACCATTAACTTTTTTTTCTACAATTTGGACTTGTATTTTATTGTCTAAGCCTTGTGCAATATCTCAATGCCAAATACCTTGATGTTACATAGTTGACCATTCATGACTTGCCATCTTCAATGCCAGTTATGAGTAACAAAGTACTCCTATTTTAATTTAGGTGTTTTCAAATACGGACCTGCACTATTTTTCTGATGTTCAGTGAAGATGAATACAACGATGTAGCATAGGTGATTTTTCAAAAATAACCGTGTTGCAGACCATAAAAAATTTGACTTCCTCGTATAACTTCGAAAGTAACACACATTTTATACATGTTTTGGTACCAAACAATTTTTTGGGAAAGTGCAAAAAATTGTTACCATAACCTGTTTTACTGATCGTGCTCTTCACATGTTTGGTGGAGTATAAACAACTTCAGACATTAGGATCATGGTGGTAGGTATATCCAAGTATTATCTTATCATGAGCAGCTCAAGCTTGGTTATATTTTTTTGAAATAATCCAAATTCCGTTAAGTAGTTTGAAGAGAGTTATTCAATGTTTTTTATTCAGTTTTTCACTTACCAGAAGTGTTGGCCATGCTTACAGATAATACGGACTGTTTTTTAACTAAGTTAGTCGTACTACTGACACTATTTTTATCAGTGGAAAAAAGTGCAATGATGCAATTTCCGTCTCAAATTATCAGAAAATCTTCTCCATGTGTAAATTATGTCAATAACAAAGAAATTCACTTGCTCCTTGACTAATAGAAATGACGCGTTTAAAATCTGCATCAGAATTATTATTTTGGACTAGAACTAACAAGTCTATTAATTGGTTCCTTAATTATTGCTCCATAGTAACTCCATACGACATAAGCAATAGCAGCAGTTCAAGTAGCGATAATGAAAACGATCGCTATCCAGCGAATTGGCTAGGAGAACAGAATAATCTTTGGTCGTCCTCAACCAGACCATTTCCAGAAAATGAATGAATGCCTTAAGTTGGAAGAATCTAACCTTCCGAAGTGCACACAACTGCAAGTTAACTAAACTGCTACCGAATTTATGTTTATGCCAGTTATGCATTAAACTATTAATTGATAAACTGGAGCTAAACTAGCTCTTCTATGAAACTGATCCTAAACGATTTCCAGTTTTTTCAAGCTTTTGTTCCTTCTAACTTTTCATTCATACTGTCTGCACTTTATGTTTAGCACCGCTGCTTTTTCCTGTATAGAACATCCGTACCATGTTCGTAACTTCGATTTAAACTAAAAAGCTCATTTAACTTTCATATCCTCAGTCCCTTTGCATTCTGTATAGCAAGATTTACTTAATTACAGTTTTCTGTAAAATGTGTCATATTTTAGTAAGGCATTTTCAATAGACGTCAAAAATAATAGTTTAATATTACCCGACAGACATTGAATTACATTTCTGAGTTAGACCATTCTGTTGTAGCATTCTTAGCATTTCCTTTTGTGAGGTTAATGGATTGATGTGATTTCAGCATTGTCTCCAGTTCAAGATTATGCTCTCAGAGCTTCTGGACGGATGATACAGATGAGGCGTAAATACACCGAAACCGGTCTACAAGTAATGTTGTCCCTTCTAACTAAAAACCAGAATTGTTGGTTATATCGAGCAGATATGCGCAGAAGTGTAATTCAATGTGTGTCGGGGAGCATAGCCCGACAAGTTCTTAGTAAATGGTCTGTGCTGTTTAAAATATTACTTCCAAAAATTTTGTAAGGGGTTATAATATAGTATTAAACTATTATGATGTTTGTACAATTTCTGTACCAAAACACTTCATTTTTTTTTAAATTTTACAAAATAAGCTTGCAAATATTACATTCGAATATTATATTAGCCAAAAGAAAAGATGAAAGGGCCGGTGTGTTTGTATTCGTAATTCAATTTCAGAGAAGGGAAATAAAAGTTTTCTAAAAGTTCTTTTTGCTTAGTTTCCTATATTACCAACCGATTTACAATTAGAAACCATTTACATATCAAAAGAGATCTTTAGTCTTTCAACAAAGAACGTGTGCTGCGTATTGAATGGGGTATGATGAGATAGACATAGCCTTTTAGAATTATATCGACGATTTGCAAGAGGAAAATACAAGAATGGGAATAAAAATGTCGATTTTTTGCTATAATATAGGTGTTATGGTCAATAAATAACTTGACTTCTTAAGCTTTGGTAACATAATACCAGGGTTGAATTTTGGTACGTGGCTGGTATTTATAATTCGAGAAAGGAGAACAGAAAAAATATTGTCTTCGAAAATGGTTTTATTGTTTTTCACAACATCCATTTTGGATACATTAACGGAGAAAATTTTAGCAGGCACCGGTAACGTTTTTCCATTTCTCCAAAATCCCAGTCTATTGCTAAACCTTCCAAAATTCATTCCCCTCTTCGAAAAACGCGTTAGTGCAGAAGAGAAACAGATAAGAGAGAACGACTCATTCGAAAATTGAGGCGACACAGCGGGAAACAAGGCGAACGTTTTATATCTCAACGTGTATAAATCTTTCGCCATTTTGCCGATCTAAAAAGATATTATTAGGATAGAAAAGACTAGACTACTCGCACAATTGAAAGGAAAGGAAAAATCTTGCAGGGATGTCGGATCAATAAAGAGAAGCTGTTTTCAATTGGTAAACATAATTTTTTCGAAATAAGTGATAAGTTTAAAATTTAGGATTTTGCGGATATTGCTCATAAATTTTAAGTACCTTAGAATGAATGTCGGATTTAAATTCACCAGGCTTCTAAAAAAAATCGTATTATTTAAATGGTCTTTTGTATTTTTTCTCTAATTGAGTTATCACTGGGGTAAGTCAGTAAAGCTTTGAAAGCAAAGGAAAATGTTATCAAGAGCAAAAATTCGAAGACAACTGTTTTCCAGTTGACGGTATCGTAGAAAAACAACAAGCCAATCATGGAGTCGAAAGCACATAAAATAAACCGCAAAAACTTTTGATGTTCCACAGGCAAATTTGTGTGGGAGGGCTGAAAATTAGAATCATAGAACTACTGGAGCAAAGGAAGAAATCAACAAAGAATCGAAAAAATACATGGTCTACCTCATTGAATTACTGGAATCAAGATTGATTGGTTTAACAACACAAGAAATGAGGCAACTTGCCTTTCAGTTTGCTGGAAAAAATAGGTTTCCCATATATTCAACAAATGTAGTGAAATTTCTGGAGAAAGAAGACTGAGATTTTTTCAAAAGAAACAGTGACATTCCATCAAGATAGCCTTGAGCGAGAGTAACTGAATTTAATAATCCTAATGCGGTATGATTCTCCAAAATTTCAAATGCTACAATCGAATAGAATAGATCGAATAGATTTCGAGCCAATTATATAACATTGTTGATAGCTGACTGTCTACTGTTCAACATTTACCCAGGTTTCCAGCAGCTACCGGCAAGCAGAAGGTGTCAGAGCTAACGATAGTTCTATTGGTACAGCAACTCTAGATCGAAACAACAACGGATGAAGTCCAGAATTCACTCATATATTCGCTCTTCGGATAGACTAGCTTCGCCTGGGAACAATTAATTTATCCGGAAATGCAGTTTCTCTGGAGACTATAACACAAACCATACAATTGTAACAAGTCTACAAATTCCAAGTGAGCTGCCTGTAACTAAAAGTCTTAAGTACCTACTGCGAATGGCTACAATTGTTTTTTTCGAGCCCGCCTGACAAGTCTCCGATAACACTGCAGCCTGATGGCTTATTGCGCTTTCTCATAGCACCCAGTCCAGCACCTTTGTCCCCTGCACCAGATTGTACAAGCTCTTAACCGGGTGTTTGCTATATAGCTCAGCGTTTCCTCGCGGTTGGCCAAGTAATAACTGCCTTCTGCTATCAAGAGTCTCGCATGTAATAGGTATTTACGTTACTAGTCCGGTGAGTACACTTTTACAGTACGAGTGAGATGTTTACGGACGAGGCGACAGCCGAGTCCAGAATTTCCACACGAGTACTGTAAAAGTTTACCGGACGTGTGACGTACAACATTTTATTTCATACTGCTAAATAATAATAATATAACATATAAATAATAAAATATTAATATATTTATCGGCGTTCGCCATTTTTGAAATTTGCATTGAATGCCTGTAGTTGGTAGGTACCCATAGAAACATAATATTGGTTTTTAAATAATGTGATACTGTCAGCGATTGTCATTATCCGATTTTCACGAAATGGCTCAAGCTCAATTCATTCCTGAGGACATTTTGCGCAAATCTCATGAAGCCACGGGGCATCTGATTCCCAACAAATCGTTCTGTTCATTGTTTTGCTGTTGAATTTTAATAAATGTATATTCATACTGTTAAAGCATAACTGAGTTTTCATTGGTAAAAGCCTGTAAAATTTCATCACGGGATAGTAGTACGTAATATTTCATTACGTGCTACTATCCCGTAAAAGTATATTTTCCGGATTGAAATCAAGTATGTAAAGGTATGTCTTAGGGTACAGAATGAAATAAACAGTATATGGTTCACTGTCTCCGTTTCCCTACCGCATAATCTGCATGTAAGGTCTCCGTTGTATAGTTTTAATTTGTACAGGTGTTCCTTTACTGGTTCGTGACCAGTCATAAAACCTGTTATAATTTTCAGCTGATTTCTGCACAGTGTTAGCAGTTCCGCTGTACGTTTCAAGTATGCTTCTTTCATAAAGGTTTTCCTATGCATTTGCCTTGGGACGTTTACCCAGAAATTTTCATGTTGCCCTCTAATTCAGCGAGAATCTGTCCTGATTCAGGCTGCGTATCATCTGACCCTCTTCTTGTAGCTACTTACATACAGTGAGAACATTTAGGTTGGAATAAATTCATTATTTTTTTGTCTAAAGCTGTCATTCCAAACTACTTCAATTTTTATTTTTAATTGCACATCGTACTCTTTCATTGGATGCAAAGTCCGTCGAGAAATATAAAATCCTAACTGCATAATTTCCAATTAAGATAAATAACTACTCGCAATTACTGTTAAGAGATTATACAGGCATAAAGCTGGGCCGTTTCTATTAAATTCAATATACCAATATTTATTACAAAGAATTAAATATTAAAATTATAGCTTTCAAATTCATTAGATAACTGCAGAAATTGTACTATCAAATGTTCCAAATAATAAAAAGGAATCAATTCAAAAGCTCAACTTACATTGGAAATCCATCAATTGAAATTAAATTATTTTTGTAAAAAATATTAATGCTCATTCATTAAAAAATATTGGATCATCATTGAACAGTTAAAAAGTATATAGGTACCTAATGAAAACACTCCATACAGTCTGAATAAAAACAGATTCTTTTTCTTCAACAATGTTTCATTCTTTGTTATAATCATTGGTATATACCTGAAGTGTGGGTTTATGAATAATCTTTCAACAATAGAGTGTTTACAAGTAGTTCTTCATCTTAATAAGATATTATAAAGTTATATTTCCGGCGCAATTCTAGTTTCCTTTTTGTTACCAACCAACTAACTATTTTCAATCGAATGATACATACATACAGATGAAGTTGATAAAAACAAGCCAAGGATCCTGGAAGTATTGAATGAACACAGTAACAGAAAACTCAAGACAAATATAGTAGTGTAACAGACAAAACAAAATAAAGAACCATACTATTTGAACCCAATTTTTAATTATCACAGAATTTTTGTTCAAATGTATTATTCAATAGGGCACCCTAAAAACATATTTGATTTTAACATTAAAAATGCATTTCCTTGGTTGTGGTGTAATGGACAAAGCTGGTTTGTCTTGTGTATCTTTTATAATATGTTATGTATTCGTTAAAGCATTCAAAATCAATATCATGTGATGTTTGTTGAAAAAAATGTTGTCTGTAAGCAGACAAGGGGAAAAAATACGGAAAATTTTCTGGATGTTATGACAGTGTTTGAAAATATCATTTTCTGGTTGGGTAAAAAAATTTGTGTTGAATTTGATTACAAAATAAATAGGCGGATATGAACACATTATTTCTAAAAAATTGAAAAAAGTGGTATATAACTAAAAACATAATATCCTACTGATTAATGACAGTAAGACATATTCATCTAGTAAACTGAACTCCATCAACCTCATTATTCATTCAATACACCCGGAAACATTTTAATTAGTTTGAGTTTGTAACAAAATTATCTGAAGTCTTGAGATTTTGAATCAAGACTCTTTTTGGCTCGCTGTTGATTATGTACAAAAGCATTTGCTCGTTCTTGTTCTTTGTTACTTTTTATCTAAATTGTAGATATTTCACTAACGATCCGGCTTGAAGGAGCCGGATTAAACAAAATTTCAGATTGATGGATACAGTAATATTTATTATGGCACACAAACAATCATTTTAATTTTGAATATTTTTTTATGTTTTTGGCATCTCTTCGTTTCTCCATCTATTTAGGTTTGATAATATCCGACTTTATAATTCTAGCAACCTTTCTACAAGATCTCTACCTGCTGTATACGCTTATTCTACCCAATTTCTGAATTTTTTTCTGGAATATCATCTTTTTGTATGGTTCCTGTACTGTTTATTAGTTATTTTTGGTCACGTTTTTCCTGAATACATTTGGGATGGAATTAAAAAGTTTACCGTAAACCAGCACACATTAATAGTTTTAAAATTTTTGGATACAATGATTCTATAAGAGCAAATACATGGATAGTGAAATTACTATACTGTAGATCCAAAAATATTTTTTCTAATAATAATGTGTTCATGAAAAAAAAACTTTAGTAAAGTTTGTCTCAACAGATAATAATTCTCCTACAGAATTTATAATGAAATAAATTGAAAATATAGGAAATGGATCATTTGAACGACATAATTTTGAAAAACTCAACGATACCGTGTGTTGAGGGTTCATAAAAAAAATGAAAAACATTGAGTAATCAATTAAGTATCCTACCAAATGTTATATAAATATTAAAAGATTCTTCAAAAAACTGAATATATAAAAATATACTGTGAATGTCATAAATTTAACTTGGCTGGAGCATCTAGACCATCAAATATCAGAAGATTTCTATGAGTCGAGTATTTAAAAACATGCTGGGAATGAGGAGCATCATGTTTAACGGGATAACATCAAAAAGATCCAATAGTAACAAACAGAAAATTTAAAAAACCGATTTGATAGAACTGAATGCAGAGAAATATGAGCTAACATTTCAGCAGAATGTGGTCAAATTTGGTTACCAATGTTGTGTGAGTGTGAGAGAGAGATGGTCTCGGACGGTGTCCATTAACCACAGGGAATATAGAAGGTCTAGATAATAATCAGAAGGAAAAGTCTATATTTCCAATTTAGAGTCAGTAATAAACAGTATAAGTACCTAGGTCAAAAATAGCCCTTTTGTTTTTCGCCGTAAGTGAACATAAATTCACATGCATTGGAAAGTTGTAGGAGATAAGGAAGTTGAAGAGTTCTGTTCTTTCCTCCAGTCGATCCTCACATGCAAAAAAATATGGTTAAGATCAGCTATTGATATATTATCGCAAGTACAAAAAGGTGTGTTGAAAATACCTATTTTGTGTGGAAGTGCCCGAAAACGGCCATGATTTAAACGTGTGAGAATTCCCTTTTGCTATAATCTAAATTCAAGAGGTTACCTACTTCTACTGTGGAGCTGAGGATATAAATGGAAATACTGATTGCTGTTTGTTTTTCTGATATTTTGATAATACTTTTTCCAACGGGTGCGGGCTGAATCTTTGTGGATACCTATTTATTAAGTCTGAAAATGATTGGGTTTTAGTTAACTCAATTATTTTACATGCCGCTTTTGCTTCGTGGTCCACCCTTTCATTTCCATCTATACCGCAATGTCCTTTCCCCCAGATACAATGAATTTTCTTCCCACTATTTTTTTAGTCAAATAGCATCCGCTTAATTTCAAAAATAAGATGTTGACTGGAACATTTTGATAGAAAACTCTCTATTGCTTGCAATACAGATTTAGGATCCGTAATGATAGCCACGTTTTGGAATGAATTTACCAGTATGAAGCTTCTTTTACAGCTAGTGATTCAGCTGTATATACTGAAAAAATGTTAAATAAAGGAATCTGCAATAATAAAATACCTTCGCTATCATAGGTATCATAATTTTTTATCTATGACTTATTATTGGAACTATTGTAAACCGATAAATTTTGAAACAAAAATTTTTATAACAACAAACGTATTTTATTAACAAATCTGAAATAAGAAAAAAAATATTCTGAAAAAACAACCATTCCTAGAACTTGCACTTCATTAGATATTGTTCTTATTAGACTGAAATACTGTTAAAATGTGATTACATACAATATTTGCTTATTTACGATTATTTTCACCACTGTGAATAGACCTCACAAGTTTCACAATAATTTTTTGCAGTCTTGAGCTTCGAAAGATTATCATCGATTTTTCGGTTATCGAATCTTTTGTGAGTGTCAGATAGGAACACGTTTTTAGGAAAATTTGATTATTCTTGACAACGGTAGCTGGAAGGCTACATAAACATTGAAATTAACCATCTATTTATAAAACTATAAAAAAGATTCTGGTTTAGTTTCCCAAAACTGACAAAACGCATAACCTAATTCACTCTCCATATAAAATTTAGAAGCTTGGAAATCCAAGTCAGTTGTCAAAATGTATGAGTCTACACAGTTTTCAGGATCCCACTGAAACTATCCTATATCTTTGATGAGCTTCTACTCCTATTTTCATTGACCATTTCCTTTTTTTTGGCGGAAATACTAGCTCTACGTGGTAATATATTATTTTTCCATAATCAAAGTTCGTTTGCATCTAGCTAGATAATTCCTTCTTCAGTTCTTTGAAGCTACTTCCCAATAATTTCTCATAGTTTTCCAGCATGTATTTCTTTCTCATTTCTTTTTCACTTTTTTTCTTGCAGGAAAGATTTTTAAAATATATATCCCAGCGACCCACCCCGGCTCCACTTCGAGCCAGCCTACTTCGCTTAGAGTCGGCTGGCGGAACGATGCTTGAAGGACACAGCACCTACTGTATTTTTAATAAAGCGTTTCAAAGTTTTGAATTATGAAATATATGAAATAAATTACAAACTACTATTCGATTGTTCCCAGTTTACAAAACATAAGAAGTGTAGGTAATTGATAGGCATTTTTTTTACTTTTAACATTTTTATACCGTCTGCAACTTTCTAAACTAAATGTTCGAAGAACTCTACTTTTTTTTTCAAATACAATACTCGCTGATAATGTAGCATTCTATAGGCTGAAGAATTTTAGAATCAGTTAAGTGATTTTTGAAATTATCCATTCTAAACAAACATACGAACAAGTAAATTCATATTAGGTTAGATTTACCAAGATTATAACTGGTGCGGTCCTGTACTTGGATATAGACCCCGGAGAGATTCTCAAGTTTTTAAATTAATATACAAAGGGAGATAAATTACAAGGCTCTCGAATATATAAAGAACTCAATTTAACAACTCGAAGAACTCTAATGATTAATTGCGAAATAGAAACGCTATGAGATTAATAATTAAGTACATTAATTGTGTATTAATCTCAATCTTAGTTTCTTTTAGAAGTCCAAGTAAAGTATACTTGTACAATAGAGATACTTCTTGATCTCTTACTTAAACTAAATATAATATATTTATCTATTTATCTCGTTGTTCCATACTTTACTTCATAAAATTTCTTGTAAGTAAGCGAATATCTTGAAGTTAGGGTTGCAAATTTTATATAGTATTCGCCAGATTCAGTTTCCAAGGGTGACTTTAACGAAAACGTGACTTTCCAATTGCTGGCAGGATAGAAGTAACATTACATTTGACAATTGTAATCCCAGTAAGGGATAACTGTAACTTTTTTGTTTGATAGATTACTTGGTTAGTCTTTTTGGATGTCAATTGAATTCTGCATTGACTGCTGTTTGGTAATCAACTATACTAAGTACTGAATTTGGTTATTAATGTATTAGTCGTAAGAATTGCCGAAATAGATAGCTGGTAGTCAGTAATCTCAGTTCGATTGTTCATTTACTTTTTTCTGACACTTTGTACTTAATAAATATTGCAAGAAAAACGTCACCTATTATATAAACAGATTGTTGTCTCACACAGCTATTGTTGATGATTTTTTGTAAAAAAGTATGAGTATTTAACCAAGCTCAATACTCATCCATTACCCACAACTTTTTGTAGTAGAGTGTTGGTGGTCGATAATCGCAAAATCTTGTATACTGACGAGGATTGGATAAATTGTTTTCGATATATCCATTTGGATAAAATAGAATGTATTGAAAAGGATTTAATTATTCATGAAAAAAATTGGGATGATTATTACCACCTTAAAGTATTTGAATAAGATTGACGCTATTTGTGTTGTTCCACAGTTACGAGCAATAGAAATTCAGCTCATACACTATAAGAAAAATGTAACCCCATTGTATTTTTTGATGTAAAATTTCCTCCACATCAATCTATTAAAGTAAAACAGCAAAATCAATTTGAATTGTAGTGGTAAATTTCAATTAAAATCAAGCCTTGCTGGTGGTTAAGTTTAAATTGAAAATCTCTTCGAATTGATGTCAAACTTCCACCGTTAAATTAATTCGATTAAATATGCAGGAAACTTATTTCTCCAAGTTCTACTGTCAACAGTTTCCTGTTTGATCTGTTGTGATGGAAGAAATTGAATACATTGGAAATTGTTTCACAAACATTTTAAATCTGAATGACATCAGTTGTATACCAAAGTTTAAGATGCGACGGAAAATATCAAAAAAATATTATACAACTAGGCTCAGTATAAGTATTTATTTATTGGGAAAATTATTGTAAAATTTACTTCTGAGAAATATCTTTTTCATTTTGCAGAGTTTATAAATAGAATAACCTTTGTGACGAAACCATTATTATTATATTATTTTAATAGATTTCAGATCAATAATTAAAAATTAGTTACAATGTTACAGGATCTTCCAAACTCGGTGCCAGATCGAAGTTAGGGTTTTTTCAATGAACCACCCAATATTTAATTTGAAAACGGAAGTCCTTCTCCATCACAACAATATGAGGTTGTGATCTGTTATACGTGGTATTCAAAAAGTTACAACCGATTCTCCATCCAAACCGAAACACATTCAACGCCCTGTATAATTAAATAGAATGAGAAGAATGATAATCTATTGAAGTAATTTCAAATGTATTACCCTGTATTTCATATCATTGTCGGAGAGTACTATCACTACACTTCAATTTCCATTAAGCATTTCCCATGCCTGCAGATGAATGTTTTTGAGATATTTTCATTGTTCTATGCAAAGTAGGAGTAGTCCAACTGTTTACTTGGATGCATTCCAGTGTATCACCTTGTATTTCATATCATTGTTGAAGAGTACTATGACTCGGTGTTTCGGAATTCGGTCCGGGTACCTAGCAAAAGGGCTACCTGCTCACAGGGACCTTGTCCAAATCCGAAAGGGTGATTTCGTAATTCGGTCCGCTGTCGAAGCAGGTAGATTTCATGTGGGTATCAAAAGATTATTTTTAGCAATTGTTCTTCTGAAGTGCAGAGTGTAAGACGTGTTTATTTGTGTCCGTTATTGTGATTTTGTTTGTTTGTTTGACATGGAAAATATTAATTTCACCTCTATGACGAGTAAAAAGGGTAAGCGTTTATTAATAATAGATGGGTTTAAATTTTGTTTTCAAAAATCATTATCTCAAAAATACGAAGGTGGTTTGGTAGGGATAGGTTTGGTTGGGTTATTATTGAAAAATATTATAATTTATTCTTCAAAAATTGACTAGAAATACGAAGGTGGTTTGGTAGAGGTAGGTTTGGTTGGGTTATTATTGAAAATTATTATAATTCATTCTACAAAAAAATAATTGACTAAAAATACGAAGGTGGTTTGGTAGGGGTAGGTTTGGTTGGGTTATTATTTCACGTACTGTTTTTATTTTTGACGATACGCATTTAGCGTAAATTTTTAAACATGCCAGTACAACAACAATAAGCGTGTACTGTTGGTCCTAAGCCCAAAAAAATGTGAAGGAAAATAAAAGTCAAATTAAACAAATAGTAGGTACATGGGACCCAATTCCGAAATCGCATTTTCGCTGGTGTGACCACACTTCGAATTTAATCCGTTACAGGTAGTCCCTCCCGCAGGTAGCGGGACCGAATTCCGGTGCGTCCCTATGACTATACCTTTATTTTTATCAAGCATTTCACATACCTGGAGATACAATCTCAAAACCATTAACCTTGATGGGAACGTGGTTGAATGGAGACAAGAAGTCAAGTATCTAGGTTTGACTCTAGACAGTAAACTCCTGTGGAACAAGCACGAGAAGGAGATTAGATACAAGGCAAAAATGGCTCTAATGGTTTGCAGGAATCTGGCAGGGAGAAACTGGGGTTGTTACCCTAAAATCCTGAGCTGGATGTACACTGCCATAGTGAGACCAATTATTACTTATGGAGCCATTGCGTGGAGTAGTAGAGCTAGCCTCTTGACGACGAGAGAAAACCTCTCCAAGATTCAAAGACTAGCAATGAGTACTTGCCCAACGGCAGCAATGGAAGTGATTCTCAACCTCACACCATTACATATGGTGGTGGAGAGTCTGGCAGAAACAACAAGATACAGACTAAGTAGAGAAGGAATCATTAAGAGGAAAACCACCTTTTCATTTCTTAGAAATCGGACAACCTGATATGATGAAAAAGTATAACTTTTCAAAGAAATTCATTACGGAATTAAGCAACAAGGAGGAATGGGATCCAAATACCATTACCAGACTTGGGAAGAATGCCATTCAATGGTACACAGACGGCTAAAAAGCAATAGAAGGAACTGGAATAGGAGTGTACGGGCCCGGAACCAAACACTTTGGGAAAAACCCCAAGTATCTTTCAAGCGGAAATTCACGCAATATTGAAGTAATATCAAATGTATTACCCTGTATTTTATATCATTGTCGAAGAGTACTACACTTTAATTTCCATCTAGCATTTCCCATGCCTGGTGATACAAGTTTTTGAGATATTTCAACTTTTCTATGCTAAGTAGCAGTAGTTCAACTGTTTACTTGGATGCATCCCAATGTATCACCATGTATTTCATATTATTGCTAAAGAGTATTATGACCATACCTTTATTTTAATCAAGCATTTCCCATACCTAGGAATGAACATTTTCTAGACATTTTCATTCTTCTATGCAAAGTAGCAGTAGTTCAACTGTTTACTTGGATGCATTCCAATGTATCACCCTGTATTTCATATTATTGTAGAAGAGTTCTATGGCTATACTTTTATTTTCATCTAGCATTCTCTGGTGATACAAATTTTTGAGATATTTCCATTTTTCCATGCAAAGTAGCAGTAGTTCAACTTATTACTTGGATGCATTCCTTGTCTACCTACTACTTCACAATCCGAAATTAGTGTAGCATACAAATTCAAGTGATAGTAAGGGTTGATAAGCAGGGATTAAAAATAAATAAAAAGATGGAAAAAAAAACAATTAACCTATGTATGTCGAACAGAGTTTAGATTTTGTTATCTTATTGTGTTAAAAGATTCTGCGGTGATACTTCCATTTTTTAATAATGCTTCAAGTATAATTGTACTTCAATTTCTCAAAATAAATGAAAGATATGATGTGAAAGTCATAATTTCAAACAATTTACTTGAATATATGAACAATATCGAAAACTCTATTAAGTGGCGGATGTTTTTTCTGCGTTTAAATTAGTGGCTGCCACGGTTAAAAAGTTGAAATTTATTATTTTTTAGGATAGCTTTTTTATTAATTTTATAATAAAAAAAAACTGAAAATAAGGCATACATATTCGATGTATAATGGTAATGTGATATAACAACAATTAACTACAGTTTGCCTTTCTATACAGTGCTGTATAGTACGTCACTAAAAATACATATACACGTGTTCAAAGTTTTTTAATCAAGAGTATCAAACATTTTTAAAGTCACACATTTTAGCTTTATAGTCCGACCAATTTGCTAATTATATAGCAAATAGCCTTATTCTGCTTGTTTTTCACATTAAACTTGATGGTGAAAACGGCATTCATCCGAAATAATGAGGCCTACATCTGTCATGGGCTACCGGTCTAATATTATCATATAATCAATAAACTTGACAACATAATTAGTTATTTCTTTGTTGTTATACGAGCACTTGTGCCTCAGTATAGGTATGGAACTACTAGGATACGATGGCTGTTGTTTGAAGTTTTGTTAGACACTCAAACGGATCGGGTGACCTAGACCTGTGACCTAGACTGCGCATAACGTGCCACAGGTAAACCTGCGATAGACGTTGCCTAGCAGGGCAGGATCGGGATGAAATAATTTATATAATAACGTTAGTGAATTAGGAAATTAGTCACATCATGAATTGTTACGTGATTTTAAAATACTTAAACAATGTATAATGTGAATAAACGCAATTTTAGTTGAAGAATGAATTTAAACTATATATTCTATTATCCTATATTAATGCGGACCAGACATTTGTGTTTGTTCACTAAAAAACACTTTTCACTTCGCTGTATACATTGTTTTGTTTCGTTTTCCATTCAATTTTTTTTGTGGCCCAGCAGAATGATGTGCAGCTGAATATCTCGCATTAAAATGTTGCAGCCAGTGCACTTCAAATATTGAGGAGTGATATTATCCAAATAAAGAAATTACAAGGCGAACATTCCAGAAATTCAGAGAATTTGGTTAAAAGTGGTGGATAGTCCCGGTATAGGTGAGTTGCGCGCAATGGTTAAAATGTTACCTTATTTAATAAGGGATGTCTCAGGTAGTAACCGTCAAGGGATTATCGGTATTCCCGGAATAAGTAATTTTGACGACAATGCAAAGGGGTGCTTATGCTAATAAAATTTCAAGACAATAACAAGCCAATAAATGTTCTGTTATCGGGACTGCCCTAATAATTTACCCTGGCGGGGGTAGGGAGTAGGCAGAGGTTTTATTAGAATTCTATCTTAACAAATATTTTACGCGTTGTATTTTATTTTGTCTTCGAACTGTTGTACAACAAAGATGGAAATTAAGTGTGAAGTTATGTTAAGTGAGAAGGGCAAAACTCTTCTAATAGTAAACCGTGGACAATTTCGAAAATGTAAAACGATGACATCTGGCAAAACTTATTGGCGTTGTACAGCAAAAATGTGCAAAGCAAAACTATATACCGTGGGCGAAAATAAAATTGTGGAAAATGAATTAGTGCATAATCATGAAGTGGATAGTACTCTCGAATAGACTTAAAAACTTTTGTAAAATCCGTGTGTTATTATTCCTGAAATAAATGTACAAATACCTTTACCATTTAATTTATTTCATATTTCCTTACTCTCTTTAATTTTGTATTTATCTTGTTGCGCGCAATTCGGCTCCAAATTTTGGTTTTCTTACTCGTATTCAGGTAGAAAATGACCGCTGCGCGCAACTCCACCTACCAAAAGGGTATATCAGTTCAAAGTTAAAACATGTTTCAATTGCAAAGAGTCTAAATGCAACGTTGTAGAAAAACAAGTAGGTCCGGTCCTCGTATATAATATTGGTATCCCATTGAGAATGTTATGAAATTATTTCTGTGAAAATAAGATGAAGTTATGGCGAATTTGTGGAAAATATTTTGAGAAATACGTCACTTCCTGTTCAGCCTGTAATTTATCCGGATTCTACGTAGAATTTAAAGTTCCAAGGTATTTATTTTTTTAATGAAATATTGACAAGAGCAGACCTCGATTTACAAGTTGCTTTATTCAAAGTATCAACGCTATAGTTCATATGTGCTATAATCGGAAGCGGCATTTCCAACGAAATATTTTGCATAAACCGTCATAACTTGTAGGAGAGCGGAAAGTGCAATGAGTAAAATGATCCCTTCGGGTTGATATTCCTAGTTTTGCCTTACATGCGAAATTGATAAAATAATAGTTATAGTGCACCAGACGAAGAGCTGGCAACAGACAACGATAGGGTAAAGTCCATCCGAAAATATAATATATTAACTCCATATATCTCCAATTAAGATACATAACTACTTGTAAACATTCTATTGTTAGATAGTATATTGTGTCATAAGTGCAGAAAATGAGCTTTAGTAGCCCGAGACTATTAGATGCACGAGCGAGCGTAGCAATACGAGGGTAATTGATAGTTAAGGGCTGCTAAAGCGTTTCCAGCATGTGTGACACACAACTGTTCTTAGCCTACCGAATAAACCAACCAAATAACAAAATATAACAAAAAAAATTGACATTCACTGACGTTTAATTGAAAAATTTCAAAATTACAAGTGACAGATGGTGAAAAACTGGCGGGGCGTTAAGAACTTTTCCTACAACCACTGAGCAAAACACGCTTATTTGCACAAATTTTTATACGCAAAGCAGGCCTTTTCTTAATTCTTTTGATAACCGTTGGAAAAGTAATGCGAAAAGTACACGCTGGCACTTTTCCACACCGGAATGTCAAACATAGCTACCTATGACCTGACAACTTCAACCTAATTCAACCTAATAGTGAATTTCTTATTGGTGTAAAATTTTTAAATTTAAACAAAAAGTAAGTAAACTATTTATTTCAATATTTATTTCAATTTATTAATTATAAAAACATTAACCTATTAAGCATTATTTTAGGAATTATGAATTAAGATCAAAATAATTTATCTTTTGAGTTGTCCAAAACTATATAAATTACTGTATTTCTTTCATTGATAAATGTGGTTGTAAAAAAAATATTGTGTACAACTTGTACGCAAATCACTTTTCCCACTCGCTAGATTTGCGGCACTCGCCTTACGGCATAAACTTCTGCGCTCGTGGGAAAAGTGACGCTTTGCGCACTAGTTGTACAAACTACTATTTTCCACTTGCGTGCGCAAAGTTCACTTTTCCAGACTCAATTTAGTTCAGAAAGTGCCACTTTTCCGCACTACAGCGGAAAAATGAAAATATCAAAAAAAGTTTATACATTTGTAACAACCAGTCTCTCGACACAAGAAATCGAAGCAGCTATAGATGCACCAACCGATCTTGTTCAACCCCAAAAACTAATAGCATCAGCGATTAACTTACAGAATGCATCAAATTGCTAATTTATTATTAATATTAATTATAAGTAGTAGAATAGATTGTAGTTTCTCTTTATGCTTCAATAAAAATTAATAAAATTTCAATACGTTGTTTCTTCATTTTCACATGTTCCGCACGCTCGTCGAAAAAATAGCGTTCCTAACTCGTGCGGAAAAGCACTAGTTAGGGAATTTACTATTTCTTAAGACCGACCAGTAAATAACGTTTTGCCGAAGACCGGAAAATAGACGTGAGGGACCGGCAATAGTATATTACGTAACGAGTACGGAAAGTGACATTTTTCACTTTCGCAAAAGTTATGTACACTATTTTTCCTACGAGCACGCGATATACTTTTACCGAATCAGGCATGTACAATCTTGCGTTTTTATGTGGATGTGAGAGGTTTTACATATGTGTATTTGTAATTACTTTATACATATAGTTTTGATTACTTACCTTTGAAAGTGGCCCAGAAAATTGTGATTTTTATGCCTTAATAAAAAAGTTAGAATAAAAATATTGGTACACAAAATATTACGAACATTTATCTTAACAACTAACAACAATCGGAAACAGAACATCAAAAATAAAACTGTTTTTGTTACATAAATATTGCGATTCAGAATTAATTATTTATATGGACAAATCAGCTTAGGAAATACGCATTTGACATATACATAAATTTTCGGGGTAAATAGACTAGCATTTCAGCATTCAATTTGACAGCATTTTTATCCGTACACGTACGGATACGTTTTTTTTCCATACGCGTATGAATAAAGACCACTTTCCATAGAACTAGACAATGCGATATATGTCACTTTCCTATGTGATCGTAGGAAAAAGCTTTTTCCTACAACCACTATGCAAAGCACGCTTTTCTACACACATTTTTATACGCAAAGCAGGCCTTTTCTTAATTCTTTTGATAACTGTTGGAAAAGTAATGCGAAAAGTACACGCTATGGCACTTTTCCACACCGAAATGTCAAACAAACCTACCTATGACCTGTCAACTTTTTTTGACAATTCAACATATTTATTATACTTAGTGAATTTCTGGGTGTAAAAATTTTAAATTTCAAACCAAAAATAAGTAAACTATTTATTTGATTATTTATTTATTCATTATTCATTGTTCACTATCAAACATACACTCAACTGATTTTTCTATATTAAATTTTCATTTTGTATGTTGTTTCTGTTCAAAGCTTCAATAAAATACCTATATAAATTTCTGTTTTTATTTCATTAATAAATGTGGTTGTAGAAAAAATATTGTGTACAACTTGTACGCAAATCACTTTTCCCACTCGCTAGATTTGCGGTACTCGCCTTACGGCTCGAGCCACAAACTACTGCGCTCGTGGGAAAAGTGACGCTTTGCGCACTAGTTGTACAAACTACTATTTCCGGTCCCTGAATAGTGATTTGCGTACAAGTTGTACACAATATTTTTTTCTACAACCACATTTATTAATGAAATAAAAACAGAAATTTATATAGGTATTTTATTTAAACTTTGAACAGAAAGAAAATACCAAATAAAAATTTAATATAGAAAAATCAGAGTGTATGTTTAATAGTGAACAATGAATAAATAAATAATCAAATGAATTGTTTACTTATTTTTGGTTTAAATTTAAAAATTTTACATCCAGAAATTCACTAAGTATAATAAATATGTTGAATTGTCAAAAAAAGTTGACAGGTCATAGGTAGCTTTGTTTGACATTTCGGTGCGGAAAAGTGCCATAGCGTGTACTTTTCGCATAACTTTTCCAACAGTTATCAAAAGAATTAAGAAAAGACCTGCTTTGCGTATAAAAATGTGTGTAGAAAAGCGTGTTTTGCATAGTGGTAGTAGGAAAAGTATTATTTAGCAGCCCAAGGGTGGAAAGTTCATAACGCCACGATTTCTAAGTTTTTCACCATCTCTAAATTGATTGCGTTGACGTTTCACATGAATTTTTTAATTAAACGTCAGTGTATGTCAAAGTTTTTTATTTTAATTTTGTGGTTTATTCGGTAGGCGGAAAACAGTTGTGTGTCACACATGCAGGAAACGCTTCAGAAGCCGTTAACTATTAGCTGCCCTCGGTTCGCTACGCTCGCTCTTGTATCTAATAGTCTTTGGCTACTATAGCTCATTTTCTGCCATCATGACACAATATACTATTCCACCCTTGGGCTGCTAAACAACACTTGCCGCTCTATATTTTTGTTGTTGATATTATGATTGGTTTTCGTTGTGGTGGGCGGAGAAAATTATTTATGAACCCACAATAAGAATAACAATCTTGTTATTAAACTTTTTTTATCCAGACTGTATGGAGTATTTTCATTATATTCTTGTTGACTATTCAATACTAATACAATGTTTTTTAATGATTGAGCTTTAATGTTTTTTACAAAAATAATTTAATTTCAAATGATGGATTTCCAATGTGAGTTAAACTTTTGAATTGATTCTTTTTTATCCTTTATAAATACTTCTCCCAACATTTGATAGCACAATTTTTTCAGTTATAATGTTGTCTATTGAATTTGGATCATACCTTCAATAATATTCAATTCTTTGTTATTATTATTGGTATATCGTTTTTAATAGAAACGGTACTGCTTCATACCTAAATAATAAACTATCCATTAACAATAGGGTAATTGCAAGTAGTTATTTGTATTAATCGGGAATTATATAGTTGGGATCTTGTATTTCTGGACGGACCTTAAGGTATTCTGTTCGTTATATGGTTTTTCCAAATTACTAGAATTATTGTTATTTTCCTTTATGCGTTTTGTTAGGGAAAAGCTGCTTGTTTTATGTGTGGTATTCGTTTTCCTTAATGTATGTGACTGAATTTATGATTACCAAAAAATACTTTTTGTCACTTTGGGGTGAAACATACCTCCAGAAACGTTGCAAAATAATTCCGTTCTGAAGAGGGAATAATTTTACCCATCAGTTTCTGAAGAAATGTCTTGAAGAATAATTTTTATTTTCGAATGTAAAAAGACAGGAGAAGATTGGTTGAGCGGTTTTAACAGAAGACATCGACAGATTACTCCAAATTGTCTTAAAACAAATTCAGCTACTACAGCAAGTGCCTTCAACAAACCGGTGGTGACAAAGCAACTTAATTTATTGAAAGAGATTTACACAAAAAATAATTTTGCCCCTTGCCGAGTTTTCAATGTGGACGAGACTTCGATTTTAACTGTTCCTGGGCGAAATTGGTGAATATTGGCAATTGACTTACATACAAGTGGTGAGAAGCCTGGAATTTCGACTACGGCGGTAGTTCGTTTAACAGCTGCTGGGAGTTTTGACCCTCCAATACTTATTCCCAGGCGCTCATTCGGGCAACATTTCCAATGGCAGAGAAAGCTTTGTGATGATCTTGTGTTCACCTCTCCCTTCCATATACAAGCTGCAGCCTATAGGCTGGGTCCACATACTCTACATAGTACGCATTCATTTAGACCAGACATCAAAATAATGGTGCAAGTATCATCCTGATTAAACTGAGACAGTTTTTCAAATGAACCTAGTACTTTTCGAGAGCTACTTAAAGGCATATATACCAACAAATAGAATAAAGGGCTCCACAAAACTGGAATATTTTCATTTGATTCAGATAACTTTCCAGTGGTTGAATTTCGGCTTATTTGCTTCTTCATCAGTACGAAAACGGTCTGCGAGTGACTGAATGAGATAAGAAAATCCCATTTTACGATAGATATAATTCAATGCTCGTCGGGGCATATAGCCCGAAAAATAGTTGTTTTTTGTCGTGAAATGGTCTTTTTTGTGCATTCTTTTATAGGTCCCTAGGAGGAGCAGAACGTCATATAAAATTATACGATATTTCGTTTAATTCAATAACGTTCACCCAAGCAAATAATTTAAATAAATTATATTTATATATTTTTTTAAGTAATGTATCAATAATAATGTTGTGGTGTACTTGTAATACAATTTCTGGCAAATGATGAGTATTCACTAACAATAATGAAACTCAATTTCCATGGAACTATAGTCGTAATAGAACATTGTGGTTAATATTGTATTTAATTTCATCTAGCGTATCAATTTAAAAAGTATATATTCACAACCAAATTTCTAGCCTAATTTAATCCCGATTCGTAATTGTTTGTCAGACAATTCGTGGAATGAATATACGTTGAGCACAAATTCGTTTCAAAATGTTTTGATATAGAATTAACATCATACCACAGCAAACTCAGTAACCGAATTTTCAATGTATTAATATAGAGACTGTTCACATAACTTCAAATTGACTCTTGATTGAAATATTTTATATATCATTAGGTATATTATATTAGCGTACATAGCTCTAGAGTTAGATGCCAGAGCCAGCAGACAATACTTATTTTCTGAGTGACGAAAGTCAGGTAAAGTAGTATATTTTATACACTTTGAAGGTATTCGTAGCAAGATTGGACCGCCGACCAATTCTCAGGTACCAGGTATTGAAAGTATATAAATCATTGCTCACTTTTTTAAATGCCTGAGAGCTGATTTTTATGTATGTTTGACAAAATATGATTCAAAATTAGTAATCGATATTGCCTGACACTTTCCATCGCCGGTTATTTCTGCTAGCCGGATCAAGGTTCGTAAATAAAGGCTACTTACAGTCTTAGTGAGGATTGAACATCCCCAGATTCATTCAGAATGCTGCCGTAAGTGTGAGTTGGTACGTGATAATTATACAGTATGGTCAAAATGAGAGGAATGAATCAGCGGGTGTAATTTCGACACCAAAAACCTTTCTTCACCTGTTTAATCGGAAGTATCTGATAATCCACCATGAATTTTAGGTGTATCCGAACTGTGTACCGTTTAATCCCACTGACCGAATTGCGTACCAAATTTTAATTTACCTACCTTAGGATTATTGAAGCGTCCGAACCGCGTACCATTTAATCACTTATCCCAGCGGGGTATCTTATGGGGGGGGGGGTACAACTTCACCATCGCCGGAATGCGGTAACACTGCCACAAACAGCACAGGAGAGGTAATAGTTCATTTAAAGAGCGTCTTTATTATATAAAAAAAATAATTTCACAAGTCATAATTACAAGAATATTTCATAATACTACCATACTACCAAATAGCTAAGGCAGTTTACAAAATGATATCTAGATGTTTTGTACTGCACAATTTTTGAATAAATAAACTCTTGTTTATTTAAAACATCTTTAGGAATTACACGGTTTTCATTTTTTTTAAGGTATTAATTTTTATATACGAATCTGTTTGAATATTATTTAATGTCTCTAGGAAAATATGTAAGTTTGGATGATAAGAACAATTAGCTTTAAATTTTGAATGGAATGCCTCACATGCGTTTGTGGTCCTATATATGCTTCCGTTTTCTGCTGTCAAATTTTCTCCACCAGGTAAGCGACAAAAATGTCGATAGGTTTGTCGCTCATGAAATCTTCCACAAATGAGTCGCCAACTCCTTCGGGGGAAAGAAAGGTAAACCCAATTACATGCCTTATTAACAATGTTCCTATTTCGCTGTCAATTCTTTTGTACTCCGAAGTCAGTCCCACATTTTGAATTTTGCGCCACCTTTAATTATAATAGATATTTAATAACATAATTTAATTCAAAAATCTACAAACATACCATGCCTGTGCCAGATGAAAACGACAACCAATGATGATGGCGTTTGGAAAAACGTCGTCTACACTAAGGTGGATTCCCATTTCGAAATCAATAACTATATTTGCAGGATCCAAATCATTAAATTTGGTTTGCAATAATTCAAACAACCGTTTTCTGTTTGTCTTTCAAAAGACAAAATGCAACGTAAGTGGTATTTGCAAGAGCATGTATGATGAACATTTGTAGAAAAAACTTTGTGCAATAGTCAAAAGTTCCGTCCATAAATAATGTACTTTGCCGGCACATGAATTGCATGTTCGATTCGCAGGAGAATACAACAATATTCGATTGATTGTCATTGATAAACAAAAATGTTTCGTTTCCTATAGTTGTCAACTCGGTGTCTTCTAAGAATTTCTGTACATCGTTGATTGACTTGGGAAATTTTGATACAGTTTTCAATCTTTAATTAATATGTTTGCTAATTAATCGCATGTCTTTCGAAGACAAGCATTCTAGTGTATCCTTTTGGTCATGTATTTCCAAATGAATTAATTCTGAGGGACGTTCTGAGACATGTTGTACGGCTTTTCCCTTCAAGGCATTGTTGATTGACGTATCAAAACATTCATGATTATGGAACTTTCCTCGAGAAAACTGAATTTAGCGTATACAACTTCACATTGCACTTTTTGTTTGTACACAATCACACTGTTTCACCAAATTTTTTCAGTTCGCGATGCTTTCGAAACTATAATGTTCGTAAATTATTAATGGATTTCCTCGCTCACTTGACATTTGTTTGAACTTCATTTTAATTTTCAAGCTTCTGGAGAAACTGACATTTTATTCGAATGAACGTCTTAAATATCCTTTTTGCAATAATTGCTATTGGTGGATGAAAATCAAAGCTAAGATAATTGTTGTAATTCCAAGTGTCGCATGCCCCTAACCATTTGCAAGCAACCTCCTGCAATTCAACTACCTGCCAAGTTTAAACCCCCTTCATATCTTCCGGTACGCATGCCGCTTTGCAAGCGACCACCCGCAATTTACCTACCTGCCTAGTTTAAACCCCCTTCCGGTACACAATTTCACCTAGATAATCTTCAGTAATTACCGTTATACCTTGCAAAATTTGGTACGCGTTCGCATCGTTGGATTACAAAAGTGTATAAGACATAGGTGAAAAGTCAATCAGTTGGAGACGTAATATGTCAGTTTTGCCAAAAACAAGTAGTTCCTAATCCTACCATTCAGTTGGGCCTAGAATATGAAATCAAAAGATTAGCTACATACTAGCAATCCCTAATAATATATTGTATTGCAATGTTAGGTAGGGTAGGTACCTGCTTTAACAAATTGGTCAAAATAATAATTTCTAGTTTAGAAATCAGTTTTCATTCATTCATACATTCTTTGATCAATATTATATAATTCCCAGTGTATTCAATGTTTAGAGGGAAAGATTGCAAGTTGTTGTTTACAGATAAATTTGAATTTTTTAAAGCAAATACATTAAAATGCGGTAAGATACGTTGGAGATGTGTGAACCGCAATTGTAGTGCAAACATTAGAAGATGAAATTAACGTAATTGAAAGTAAGAATAATCATAGTCATCAACATGAAACAATAAGTAAACAGAGTGTGAGTAAAAGCCTAAAAAGAAAAGCTATAGATGATCCAACGACATTTTTAAAATAATGCCTAATGATGAACGCGTGAATATTATTTTTAACTACCGCCCATCTGAACTGAACTGAACTAACTGAATTGATACAAACATTTTTTGAGACAGGATCAGTTGCCAATAAAAAACACTAATAACAACGAGGCTATGGAAGTTGCCGTTTCAGGACAACTCACGTTATAAGAACAATAGCCAATATCACTAATTTCTAGTACAGTGGCCCACTGCCAGTGGTGTTTCTCGCAGCAGTTTTTTCAGAATTTTAAATAATCACAAATGAAATTAGTCCAAGAGCTACAATGAAAACGTTTTTAACAGACTTCTACAGTTTCGTGAATTGATGAGTGAACGACTGCACGACACTCCAGCTTTATTGTACAATATCGGCTTCGACGAATGATCATTTGAATCAGATGGTGGAGTGAACAGACATAATTGTAGATATTGGGCAGAAAATGACGCTTAATGCGGGAGTTTCATAGTCTGGAACCACAAAACTTGAACGTCTGGTGTGTAATTTTTAGTGACCACATTGTTGGACCATATTTTATTAAGGGAAACTTAAATGGTGTTTCTCATCCACAATTACTCAGAGAGGCTATTGATCCCGTAATAAAACAAATACTAAAAAATTGTGATACAACGTCAGCAGCTTTGCTAGCGTTTCAGCGAGGTAGAGCACCTACACATTACGCTCCCGATGTAAGACGGTTTTTAAACGAATTATTTCCTGCTAGGTGGATAGATAGACGAGGCTCAATGCTGGAAGGGCCACCTGGGTCACCCGATTCTCCCAGCTTATTGACTTTTCAATTATGTATTATACATTTTTGTAATCTTTTCGTGGATGAGAATCCAACAATGCAATAATGTATAGGGTGTTCCATTTAAAAAATGGGGTGGGGTGACAATGGGAGGGAGAGGGTTGAAGTTATAACGTCTACATAATATATAAGCCTAGAAACGTCCCCCTTATATGATTTATGACATGGTTTTTCTTTTTTTCATAAAAGTGAAGCCTTCTGAATTATGTAGGGTAGATAGTTTTCATTGGAATGCTCTGTATATGTTTTTATCCAAAAACTTCAATAATTTTTCAGTAGAAAATTATATTCAAAATAACTTGATTAGAATTCATAAAATGTGTATATCCTATTATTTTCAATAAACAAATACAATCAGATGTAAACGATGATGTAAATAATAATATATATCTAATAAAATGTAAATATAGGAGTATATTATATTATGATAAATTGTATCAAAATTAATTATATTATAGTTTTATAGATTGTACTTATACATAAAATGCTACAAGTTTTTTCTTTGCAACACCATTGCAATCGTCGATACGTCACAGAATTTTTCTTTTCCCTCAAACCTACTAGATTACACGAGCGTCGAGAATACCTATAGGATTAACGTAAACTTTCGCTATTAGTGTCTTAAATACCTACAGGATTATAACCTACTGACTACTTGGTGTCGAAAATACATCCTCCTGAATGAATTAATTATATCGTTAACCGGTCATTCTGTGAAAAAGTCCAAAAACTTTTTTATTTTGAAATGGACGCTTCGTCAGATCACCTTTTTACTTTTGGCGTTATTTATGTAAGCGTGATGACGTCATAAATAAAGTTTTTGAACATAAAATATCCATCCAACCGTATAAAAAATATTTGTTCTCAACGCCGACAATCAAAATAGTTATCTTATCAAATTCTCTCAATGACGTTCAACGTAATTGTTATAAGTTTTGAGAAAAGGATGCTATATGTCTTCTCAAGGGTCATGTGAGGTTAGGCGAGAAGAAAGGTTCCGGTATTCAAAAATCACATCAAAAACATAAATGTGAAATGAGAGCCAAATTCAATATTATGATATATGCCTTGGTTGTTGCCTTCAACGCCAAAAAAAGTGAGATCTAAATGGGCGCCAAGTTCAATGGTCAGCCCTGAAATTTATTTATAACAACATGAAATATTCTATAATATCATTTCTGCTCATAACTCAGGATAATATATTTAAGGTCTTACTGTGCTAGTTCAAATATATGAACTATTATTAAGTTGTTAATCTACTAAATTTTCCTACGTTTACAGGGTATAATTGTATTATTTGTGTTTTTTTCTATATTTTCTTGTACCCTTGAAATGTTCGAGTGAATTGTCCATGCAGTATCCGGAATTTTTTTACGTTTTTTTTTGTTTGTACTAACTTAATTTGGCCAAGTCTAGGCGGTACCCGATTACAACACTATACCAAAAATATTACTAACTTTCAATTTAAACCATTGCTCAAACCTTACCTACTTACTAAAATGTTTGTAATCATATAACCACACATATTCCAAGTATTTTTCAAGGAAATCTGTCAATTTCAAACCATAAACCGCAATCTTACGGCGAGTATCCATATAAGCTTATGCCCCTTAACGTAACACCGAGTGCTGCAAGATGACACGTGCTCGGAAAAAATTTTCTTGTTTTTGGCCGTGTCCATTATCCCGTAACGTAATCAAACGATGTTACGATACTACTTAACAACGCTGCAACTTTTTTTATTCAATGTAATTAGTTTTGAATCAGACATTGATATTATTAATTAAGCTCTACAATTGCATCTAGCAGCAGCGTCGTATATATATATATATATATATATTCACCACCAGATTTTGAATAAGAAGAAAAGGCCAGGAAAGTATCCACGATGGATAAAATAAAAACATTGAGTTTAAAATTTATAACCCCACTTTTTCTTGTTGTACTTAGTATGAAACACTGCTTTGTCCACTTGTTATTCAAAATAATACTAATTTTATGAAACTCAAATGAAAAAGCTATAAAGATGGTGTGAAAATATAATACATAACCCAATAAACGTTTTTTTTTCGAATGCCAGCACAGTTGTTTTTTTTAATTTTCTTTTTCCTATCCTAACAGATGCTAATGGTTTTCCATTGTCTTTTTGCATTGGTCCACTGGTTTTTCTACCTCGTTGGTGATCTCTATCTACGCATCTTCCTTGTTAATTTTGTTGAAAGGATCGGGATCTTGAGGATTCCAAATTATAGTTTTTGCATGGTAAATTTCTATGAAATTTGGTATAATTTCTTTACTTCAATCCATAATCAATATGTGTTTTATTATTAACCCTGGTTTTTAAACAGACTTTCACGGCGACGATGATTTGATGGTAACTAAACTCACACACACACCATCACTCTAGTCAGACAGTAAAAAAAATAAAATAAACATGGAATGCAACCCGATACAAAAGTAAACATGTTTCCAACTAGTTTCATCGCGTAATATAACATTCCTTTGATGCAACGCCTAGTAACCGACGAATATGGTGGTTCGGCTTGTAACGGTTATGCGTGTCAAATTGATTACTGATATCATGTGACAGAATTAGCTGTTACGTTACGGTCCATTTGTTACGCATGGATAACCGCGCTGTTTAGACTTTCATCGACATTTTACAGAAAGAGATCTAAATAGAACTTGACCGGCCTTATAGATTCACCAAATAACCATCAGTTTGGCATAGTTGTTTTTTCCCTAATGTCCTTTTTAATTTATTTATTTTTATATAAATTATGAATACCTTTTCAGAAACTTATGAGAAAAACATAAACATTTGACATTGTCACCTATATTCCGCTTTGACACAGGTTTGGTTTCGTGCTTACCTCCAAATGGTTTTGTCTATTGACATAGTTCTGAAATACCTTTAAAGGTTTGTAGAGTGACTTGTCTCCAGAAATAATTATAAACCAAGGAACCCAAGCCGTTTAACTCTCGATTAAATACCACTTTATGAAAACGATCCATTTTTAGGTTAGAAGTGAGGATGTTGTTGAGAGGTTAGGATTTTAAAAATGACAGGTCGTCTTTTCGTCCCTTTAAGCACGGTCCGCGTGGTTGGCCATGCGGTAGTTGGACTATTTAGTCATTGGGCCGTCGCGTCGAGCCAACTCTCAACAGACGTTGGATTCACATACCTTCATTTGAGCGTTCACTAATCGTCTAACGAAAAGGAATGTGGGGAAAGGTCGCAATTAGGTATGGAAAAAAGGCGTTCCTGTCCAAATAGGTAGTATTCTGGTATAAGTTAGGTCGGTTAACACAGTCCACCATGGTGGCGTGTAACTGATTTGGCTGCTACTGTTTTATTCACGAATTTATTTTAAAAAAAAAATTCTAATAGACTAAAAGTTCTGTGATCAGCATTTGTGTTACTGGAGACTGTATCCTATTTTCAAATATAAATGCAGCCATATTAAGAAAAATAATAAATGGCATAATTTTTTTTCGCTTTTGTTGTGCGTTTGTTTTTTGCCACAATATCGACCGTGGTTTATCGAAAAATTGAACTTCGTTGAAGATTTTTGTTTTGCTGGTGATAAAAATGTGTATATCATACTTATTATATATACATTAGGTATATACATAATTATTAAAATGACTCAAGCTAAGACATGAGATTGTTAGTTAGAAATACTGTACCTATCCATCTTTGGTCGAGTTTCAACGACTTCTACATTTCTTCCAAAATAAATTACTTTAGTTATACTATTAGCTGTGGGAAAGTCACAATTTCAATACTTAAAACGAAGTTGGTTTACTCAACGTTGATCAACGTTGGATTTGGTCGAATAGATAAAGTCAGTGCCGACGTCGTAACGACTCGAATTTATATTCCTCATTTAGGTGCAAATTTGGGTCGTGACGTGATCATTACAACGTTGGATTGTCTAGCCTAACGTTATATAACTATCTCGCAACGTCCAAATGCTGATTGGGAAGTCTCAATATACAGGATGTACCAATCTTACGACAAACTTCGATATGTGGGTTATTTTGAGAGATATCAAAAAATGATATTAACAAAAATAGTAGATGTCTTTAAGGTCCATATTTTGAAATTATATCGAAGAGTGCTGCATAACTTCGTTACAAACCAAACATATGATTTTTTAAATGAGAACCCCTGTATATTATACCGAATTCGGATTGCTCACATTTTTTGAAGCTTTTGTTACGTTATACAGAGTCCATCAAAAGCTATGGACACTTTTAAGTGAAAATCGTAGGTAAATCAACGCTCTGTAGCTTATTGTACGTTTGAGAAAAAAAATCTATTTCGCCTATCAGAGTTTCGTAATATGATGCAATATCTCCGTATTGTATTAAATTTATATTATTTTCTTTTTTGTTTACAGGGTGGACGGAAACTCGAACCTGTCATTTTCTTTCTTCTTTCAAATGGTATTTTATAGCAAAAATAGAATCTTTTATTATGTAACTTTAATTTTTGTCAATCATTCCCTATACCCAAAGTTTATAAAAACAGAGTTATTTTGTAATATTCATTGTAAACTATAATTGAAGGACTTTGTATAACGTAGCAAAACCTCATATCAAAAGCTTCCAAAAAATGTGTGCAATCCGAATTTGGTAAAATATACAGGGGTTCTTATTTAAAAAATCAAATATTTGGTTTTTAATGGAGTTATGCGGCACTCTGTATAGTTCGATATAATTTTAAAATATGGACCTTAGAGACATCTACTATTTTTGTTGACAACATTTTTTGATATCCCTTTAAATAACCCATATACCGAAGTTTGTCGTATATGCCAAATTTGACATATTTATATGAAAAAGTTATGGGGGGAGTGAAAAGTGGCTCCAAATGGGTCGTGTGATATTACACACGGTACTGCTCGCCATTCTGTTAGCTTGAACTTGGTTTTGCGCTTAACACTATAAAACGGCTCAACAACCATACAGATGAAGCGTACTAATAATCATCTCGCACTTATAAACATGGCGACATTTTTGATGTCTCTGGGAATGTTTGGCACTCACGGTTTGGCTGGCTGCTTACATTTATCATGGTGATGGTTTCTCGAATATTATACAGTGTGTAAGAGCAAAACGGAATAAATTCATTATTTTGATTACTGTACGTATTTATTAAAGAATCCGGAAGCACTTCAAATTTAAATTATAAAATGACATTCCTCAACGTGAAAATGTGATGGCTACCTTCAACAATGACTGGTACAGCCCTCAATTTTTTAAATAAGAAGTATAGGCTTGTGATATAATATAGTTTTAAAGGTCTCTTCATTCTTTATTCAGAAATGTTATCGTTTCCAAGTATATTGCAATTAAGGATAAAATTAAATTAAATCCTGTGGTTACCGAAATTCGCTACAATATAATCAAAAACTAAAATGTAATGCAAAACGTAATAAAATGTAGAACACTAAAAAGAACAACAAAGTCGAGTCTGTTGACACAACAGGATCTTTTAGAATTGAGCCGCTGAATCCACACGTTTGTTCACTTTTTATTTAATTCAAATCAATAGTGTGTCGAATTTGGTATATTTCGAATTGTTACTTTTTCCAGTGTTTGTTGTGTCATTTAGGAATTCGATTTGCTCAAAAACATCCGAAAGTTTAAGTTGAATTTCTTGCAGTCTTACACTTCAAAATTTTATTGATCATCTAGTTGTCGAATTTTCTCGTAGTGTCAAATAGGGACCATAAATTTTAAAAACTAAATTATTCTTGAAACGTTGGAGTGAAAATAGTACCAAAAATATTGTGGTTCAATTTCCTAATAAACTAACAAAAAATATAAATATTGGAATATATACATTTCACCACTGCCAATTATCGAGCTCTTATATTTTTTGTTGTTGCTATAAACAAGAATGTATAGGATGGCAATAGTGTGTGATTTGTCAAATATAACACATGGGCTAAAAAGTACCGGGCCTGATACATAGATGACGCTAATTTTATTGCAATTGCCTGTTTTTCAGTTAATACTAACCCTAAAATGACAGCTGTCAAAATTTCATGATATTCTATTCATTAGTTCGTGAGTTATTGGGCTAAGAGTAACGCTACTTTTAATATTTTCAAGACAATGGATGAAAAACAATTTCTAATTTTACACTGCTTCTTGATGGGAAAAAATACCGTTCAAACGAAGCAACGGCTTGAAAAGTGTTCCATCAGAAACAACAATATAACGGTGGTTTGTTGACTTCAAACGTGGTCGTAGAGACACCGATGATGCGGAACGCAGTGGACGTCCAAATGACGCAGTAACACCAGAAAATATCAAAAAAATCCATAAAATCGTTTCGAGTGATCGAAAAGTGAAGTTGCGTGAGTTAGCCGACATCGTAAAGATATCAAAATAACATGTTGGCTTTATATCGCATTGACTATGAAAAAGCTCTGTTCAAAGTGGTTGTCGCGTTTGTTCACTGTTGACCAAAAACAAGAACGTGTTGATGATTCTGAGCAGTGTTTGACCATGTTTGAACGTAACAAACCGTCGATATGTGACAATGGCTAAAACATGGATCCATCACTTCACTCCGGAAGGAAAACAATCGTCATCTGAGTGGACAGAAACTGGAGAACCTCGTCCAAAGCGCCTGAAAGCACAACAATCAGCTGGAAAGGTTATGGCCTCGGTATTTTGGGATGTACGTGGTAGCATATTTTCTGTGGCTCTTGTTTGCTTCTGCCGACTGTGTATTACTCGACCAATATCACAAATTGAGACATTTCCATAATCTTGATTCATATTCCTAACATGTTGTGAAATTTGTTATTTATTGATTATATTTTGAAATTAACAAATTTGTGTTGATGATGTTCAAATTTAGTGACAACTCGTAAAATATACAGGATGATTCATTACTAATTGAAAATAATTGAACAGTTGAATCCTGACTTCAAATTACGAAGATTTAACCCAAAACACCTAAATAAAATATAGCTGCTTACTTAGTTACAGGGTGTTTTGTCTAAAAATTTAAAAACTATTTGTGCTCAGTACCTACTTTAAAACTGTTTTATGTATTCATTTCATATTTGGCAGAAAGTGTAGACACTTGTACACCCTACTAAATTATGTTGAACAAACGTTTCTGGCTACTACCAGAGGCGTACGACGAAGGTAAACCCCTAGAATTTTATTTTTGGGGCCATATGAAATCATTAGTATATTCACAAGAAATAAACGCCAGGAACGATTGCAGCAAATTGTAAAATCGGCTAATTTTATTGCCAATCAACCCAAGATATTTTTCAAGGTAAGAAGATCATTTAGCCAAAGAATGAATAAGCTTATTGAAGTGAACGGGGGTCACATAGAACATTTGTTATAAAAGGTTTTTAGGTACTGTTCGTTTCTGATAGTTATTAAAATTGTAGGTACTTTTATTTAGATTACATTTTCAGAACCACAATTTGTTTTCAATTTATCTGTTCGTTTAATTTTTGACACGGATTAAAGTTTCATTTGCATTTAAATGCAATTCAGAGAAACATTGACAAAGTAATTACATATCAAAATTGTGCAGCTTCATGTTTAACTTAAAATATCTCGAGAAATAGTGACTTTATCGTTATGAGAAAAGGGTACTTTATTCAAGTAAAAAGTATTGGAGAATCCAAAAATTATGCTAAAATATCTATTCCGCCAGTGGCGTTGAAATTTGGGAATGATTAACCTATCATTTGCCCCTGTCGTACACCTCTGGTAGTACCCAGAAACGTTTGTTTAACATAATTTGGTAAGGTGTACAGTGTCTATACTTTCTCCTAAATATGAAACAGTTTTAACGTACTGAGCACAAATAGTTTTTAAATTTATTAACAAAACACATTGTAACTAAGTAAGTAGCTACATTTTATTTATAGTTTGTTTCAGAAAGGTACAGGGTAATAAAACCTCATTAGGTATGCAAAGGGAGCACAGAGTGACCCAACGAATATTTAAGCCACTTTCATAGTTTGGCATTGATTTCATTGTAAAATTCTTTCTTTTTATCAAGTGCAGGTAGTACCACACGGGTTGGGGTCAATATATGGGCTTAGCCTATTGTTATCCATTAAGAAACACTGAAAATAGTGTGCCAAAGGCGTGCCGGTAGGATACTCGTGGAAAGGAAAGAATTTTATTTTAACAGAATGAAAATTAGGAATTATGTACATAGTATTAGGTACACTTATTTTTTATTGAACATTATACAAAAAATACATTATACATAAATTAAATTATAAAAAATCATAATGTTTTTCGTCATCTGAGGAACTGTCATCTCTTCTTGACGTTGACGTTATAATTAACGGGTCGACGGTCCGATCGATCAAGTAGTCAAGGTCCCACATTTTCTCCTCTTTTTTAATGACATGCTGGACTGCTTTTCGCCAGTTCTCTAGTGTCACCTCCTTAATGGCTTGATGAAACAGTATCTTAACGTCTTTTATTTTGAATGTCGTGTTGTGTCTTGCCACAAATCCTTTCACTTGCGCCCATATAAGCAAAACGTAACTGTATAATCTACTACCTAAGTAATCCCTACACAATATTTCTATATTGGCACTTCAGGCCAGAAAACATACTTTTCCTAATTCTCTTACGCAATCACTTGAAATTTTAATATTACAAACAATACTATTTCAAGACCTACGCCTGTGGCCGACACCGAAATTGAGCCGAAATGGACGGAATTCTCCATTTATCACCCTATACCTTTCCGAAATAGACTGTAGGTGTTTTGGGTTGAATCTTCATAATTTGAAGTCAGGATGCTACTGTTCTATTGTTTCCGATTAGTAATTAATCACCCTGTATAATGAAGTATACTGTTGTTGTGTGTCACTATATTTATTATTCAACCTAACCAAATGGCATTATTTCCGTGTCCATCCTTGTCTTTTTTCCATTTTCTCCTGCTCTGCTACTTAGTGAGTTATGGCATTGGAAACTTTTTGATGTAATAAAAAGTGACATTTTATTCCAGTTTATTAGTTGTTCCATTAATAATAGAAATCATGATTTGGGCTCCCCTACTATGAGATGAATTAAAAATATAATAAACTTTTTTCAAATTATTCCATCAGGTTTCCAATTTGAGGATACGAAATTTTCTGAAGATCAACTGATATACCTAAATGCAAAAATAAAAAAAAAATATTGAGTGTGTAAATAGACGATTTCATCTCGAAATCAGTTATTCAATATACTAATGAAGATGAATGATACTCGATATGCGGGTGATGACTTAATGAAATGTGAGAATAACAGAAAGTAGATTTATAGTGGCAGCTAACTAGATTTCCTAATAATGTATCTGAGCTACAGCTTGGCAAATAAATGGAAGAGGAATTTATTGTACCAAGAACGACAGTGTATTTCCATTGTCTTCGTTACAAAAGGAGAGACAGGGATCTTAAACGAAGTAGGCCAGTCTTTTAGTCTGATGGATTGTCATTTTACTCTTGGAAAATGAGATAAATTTTTTTCCTAAGCCATTTTCTTGTTAGTAATAAGTTAGTTGATAAGGGGCGAAGGCGAGTAATGAGAGTTCACTTATTCACTAGCACATACGAAGGATAATCAGTAAAAATTCTGTATCAGATGTGACGCATACGATAAGATATTTTAATAAACCAACAAAGCCGTCTCAATTGTTTTCTGTAGAACTATAAGCGAGACTTTAGTTCTGAATAGCTGTGTAACACCTTGTATATCAAGTAATTCGTTAGTGATTAAACATTCGGAGATTTGTTGGTCAAGGACCAGTAGCGTCAGCATTTAGGTATACACCAATATTTAATATTTATATCAAATATTGTGTTAAAAGCGTTAAATAAACAAATAGATAGAAATTTTGGTTAGGTCAAATAAATGGGCTACGATTCATTATTAAACACATCTTGTAACTGACTAGTTGTAATTGTGGCAATAATAAATGACCTATTTGTTGAAACGAGAGTGATTATTCCCAATACCTTACATGAACCTTACATGGCGACCCTGCACAAAGAAATTGGAATTTACAACTCCATTTTCTTCTACAGCTTCATGCGTAAAGTAAGACTTCCCCATTTTAATGCTTACAATCTCTATTTAGTCCATCCAGTGCACTATTTTTGATGATAATTTACCAGTTTAATTTGTTACCATCCAGTTCCTTCGTGATAACAAGAAGGCCAAATGTACAGCAGATGGTTGAGATGGAGCTCTTAACCCTTAGTCCAAGGCTCTTCCAATATTTTTATTCGAACCGTTTGATGAGATTCCGGAATATTTGCGAAGTGCCTGCCAACCGACGAAAAACGTTTTGGCCTCTTCATTCGACGAAAAACGTTTTTTCACCAAGGAACTGATCCAGGCAATTGTTTCATCTTTCTGAAGATAATTAATCAACAACTTACCTTGGAGCTTTCTGTTGAATTATTAATGACCCAGCTAGCACAAAACAGTTGATTCAGTATTGGGAGAATGCTTTGAAACTATAAAATAAGGGTGTGTTATATCTCGGTTAACCACTTGTCAAAGGTTGCTGTAACACGATATTTTAGGGTCGGCTGCTCAATCGATTGGGCAAGGTTTACGCCTACGTTGAAAAAGAAAATTTTATAATAAAATCAGAAGAAAAGTCAAGGTTATGTGTTGGTCTTTCTTGTGGAAGAGTACGAATGAATCCAAATTTAAGTAACCCGATTTCTGCTGAATTTGTGCCAACACTATGAAAACAATGCATTTAGTAATTTTTGATTAGATCACCCAATCAGCGAATCAAAACTCCATTGAACAACTATTTAATTGGTTCACCTTCGAAAAGTTTACCAAGAGATTTCGGAGGTTTAACTTGTGGTTGAACACACTAATGCAATTTTACTCGTTCTATCTATGACGGTTTCTCCTCAATGTCTTAATTTGGCAATCCATTTTTTCTGATTATATTTATAATTATTTCTGATATTCTGTTGGGAGTCAGACAATCATATCAACCTCAACATCGGATCAAGCCACTCTGTTCACTCTTTCCACCTTCCAATGGATTATATAAGCTAGTCCAGCAACGGATTTCTCGAATTTTAGACAACACGATACAATTTTTCTATTTTATTATAACAATATGACAACAAATAGTATAAAACGAGTAAATAAACGAAGAATAACAAAATAACCATATGAACTTCAACGAAGGAAATGTTTTTTGGTTGAAAATTTATATTTTACATTCACTGGAAAATTGTACAAAATGTTTATTCACTGAACTGGAATTTGTACTCACTGAATCATAGAAAACATCAGTTGCACTCTATTCTTACATTAATAATTTATATTTGGAAAGAAAACCTTTAGCAACATTTCTCGTGTTAAACAGGAGAATTGACAATTTCAGAATTGAAGCGACTGAGATAGTGACAAGTCTTCTTTTGACATTTTTGCTTGATTGGAAATACGTAAAGCGTGAATATTACTATCTGTTTCATGAAATTGAACAGATTCCATGAGACTTTGAAGGGTCAGAGAAAATCATTTTCTAGACTGGAATAACCTTATCACATACACAGAGTATAAAACTGAATATAAATAACGGAAGTCAGATTGAAATTGATTCCAACTGAAGTCCATTCGTTAGGACCCTTGATCTACAACGGGAGAAGACTTAACTACTAACTAGTGGTTGAATGTATTAGAAATTCCCAGATCAGGTCGATTTTTAATTTTAGTTCACCATTTTTCCAAATTGTAATATAATATACAGGGCTTTTCACGATGAGCGTTAATTAGACGTTTCTGGCAAACCAGACAACGGATCAACCTGAAAATTCTACAGTATGCATAAATTGATATGATACACACGCTTAAAATATTTTAGACGATGCGGCGTTGCCGCTTCTACTATAAAGTAGCGACTACTTTGATTTTTCAAATGGAACAACCTGTATATATTATCATATTATGATTTCTTATCACTTTGTCAACAACTTCATGTACTATTTCCCCATACCTATCTGTTACCGTTTAGAAGATATAAATTAATTTCGTTTTTTTTTCACCAAACATGTCCTTTTAGAAACGCTGATAATCTTGAACTCTCTAGTACTAAGACGATTAAATTCGAAATGGAGTGGAGTGATACCATGAAGATCTTCATTTCTAGACATATTTTTATTTGCCTCATACAGGGTCTTTAAAAAATGCAGATATTTTGATCACATGAAAAAATGAGTGAGAGTCTATTGTTTCAAATGGAACACCCTGTATATTTCCACATTTTTGAGCTCTACATCCAATTTTAGGTTGACTTTGTTCAGATAATCATATTTCAATTTCGAACAGTTTTCGAGATAAACTGTTTCAAACAGAAACTGACGTGATTTCCTTGTATTCATCACTTATTTTTGAAATTTAACAGATTCTGTTCGATAAATAATTATTAAAATACTCTTCAACCATCAAATGAAACTTCTCTCCAAACAATAGTTTTATTAACGCTGACACACGAACTAAAAATAATTTCATGAATTAGTTAATTCAATTGTCAGTGTATTTCAGAATATGTTCGAACACATCTCCACCTCTACTTAAACAAACATGTAATCTCTTCAAAAGATTTTCATGTGTAGCGCTCCTGATTAAGTCTGGAGTTAAACTATTGAAAGCAGTTCTAACTCTCGATTTCATATCTTCCATTGTTGTTACTGGGTTGGAGTAAACCATATTTTTAATGAAACCCCACACAAAATAATCTAATGGATTGCCATCTGGTGTTCTAGGAGGCCACCGAAAAGGTCCATTATTACCAATCCATCTGTCTTCAAAAATTTCAGTTAAAGCTTCGTTTACTGAACGAGAATTATGGGGTGGAGCACCATTCATTTGGTACCATACACGTTCTCTTCCTGGCCTATTATTTAAAATCATTTGAACTCCATTTCTCAGCAAATCTTCATATTTTGCTGCATTCAAATTACCATCATAAAACTCGATATAAAAAATTGACCCATTCTTTAAGGCACAAAATACATTAAATTGCCATCTTTCTTGGAAACCCCTTTGGCAAACGGACATGGGGATTTTCTGGCGCCCAATAATGACTGTTATATCTATTGAAAACTCCATTTTTTGTAAACTTTGCCTCATCTGTCCATATGATATTGTCAAGAAAATGTTCATCCTCTTGAGTCTTGACAAGTAACCATTCGAAGAATTCCACTCTACGAGGCAAATCAGTCTCTTTCAGATGTTGGACACAGTGGAATTTATAGGGATGCCATTTGTGCTTATTAAGAATGCGATAAATTATGACGTATGTTGTACGGTCGAGACACTCAATACCTCATACAAATTGTAATTTTTTCTAAGGTACATATCAATTTCGAATACTGATTTGAGACTGTTGAAAAACTAAATCGAAAAGAAATATTACGTAGTATAAAATAGATGTTACAATTGCAAAAATAAGTTATGAATACAAGGAAACCACGTCAGTTTCTGTTTGAAACAGTTTATCTCGAAAACGGTTCAAAATTGAAAAATGATTATCTAAACAAAGTCAACCTAAAATTGGATGTACAGCTCAAAAATGTGGAAATATACAGGGTGTTCCATTTGAAAAAATTGACTTCCACTCATTTTTTCATGTGATCAAAATATCTGCATTTTTTAAAGACCCTGTATGAGGCAAATAAAAATATGTCTTGAAGTGAAGATCTTCATGGTATCACTCCAATCCATTTCGAATTTAATCGTCTTAGTACCAGGGAGTTCAAGATTATCAGCGTTTCTAAAAGGACATGTTTGGTAAAAAAAAATCGAAATTAATTTATATCTTCTAAACGGTAACAGATAGGTATAGGGTAATAGTACATGAAGTTGTTGACAAAGTGATAAGAAATCATAATATGATAATATATACAGGTTGTTCCATTTGAAAAATCAAAGTAGTCGCTACTTTATAGTAGAAGCGGCAACGCCGCATCGTCTAATATATTTTAGGCGTGTAGCTCATATCAATTTATGCATACTGTAAAATTTTCAGGTTGATCCGTTGTCTCGTTTGCCAGAAACGTCTAATTAACGATCATCGTGAAAAGCCCTGTATCTTTTTCTTTCCAATTTCCGGGTTGCCCTTGATGAGCTGATTCCAAAAATAAATACACATTGCTTCAAATTGCTACAGGGTGGGCAAAAATGCCAAAATTTCAAGTTACTTACAAAATAATAAATAAAAAATAAATGTAATAAACACATTGAAAGAAATTACGTATTGTTATACAACTACTTCAATAAACTCTTAAGACCCCTGCATTATTTTTAACATTGTATTCAATAAATTTTATCAGTGATCCAAACCCTTGAACCATAGAAATATTTTCATTGTTTGACAGTATTTATAACTTTTTTTTTCGTTTGTCGTTAAAAACTGCCAGAAGATATGCCGAGTACGCAGAATAGTGCGAGAATACAGATAATTAGGATATGTGAGGGATGCAGCAAAGCAAGGTTGACAACTTTCAAGAAGAAAATGTGTTTAAAAATTTATATAATTGAAGACACAAGTGTAACATTTTTTTAAAAACGTGTTTTTTCTGTTCAATCGGATCAAAAGTTGCCTTTCTTTCATTCTAAAGTCTCTTTATTACCCTATTTTTGTAAAATAACTCAGATATTCAATTGATAAAGGTGTTATGTACCATATTTTTTATTTTCACAGTGGATAAAGGTGTCAAGGTAACATGACACCTCTATCAACTGTCAAGTGTAAATTTTCGCTGTAGAGCCCACAACATGACACTTGAATGTGAGGTTATGTTTTATTGTCTTGTTATAGTTTAATGTGAGAGTGTTTTTAAATAGTTTTTTTACTAAAACATATTCAGTGTCTAGAGGAAAATACATTTTACAGCTTCTAGAGGATTAACAAAAAGCATGTGCTACAAAACCAGGTAAGAAATTACTAACTTCCATCATTTCGTTATCAAGGGTCTATTGTCCTTTTGTATTGATTTTAGAAACCAATCATTATCAATCAATTTTGTGAGCAGCTCAAAGAAACTCATGAAGGTATTGATCATCTAATTATTTGGTCGGACTCCTGCGCAGGTCAAAATAAAAATTGTCAGTGTCAGTGTCAGTGTTTATTGTCAGTCTCTACCAACCTTTAATTTTGAATGGAACATTCAAAGTAATTGATCATAAGTTTCCAGAGGTTGGACACAGCTACTTAGTATTTCGAAATTAAAAAAAAAGACAGAGAAAATATATAATTTCGCTCAGCAACACACTTGAAATAAATGTCCGAAGCTAGTTAATGAAAAATTCCAATCTAAAATCTTTAAATCCATTTTTCACAGAATAATTATTTTGTGACATGACAACTTTATCCACTTGTGTCTTCAATAATTATAAGCAATTAACAAGATGTTTCCTACTCACTATGGTACTTATGTTGAGGTAGAAAAATGCTTACGCACTTCACATCCCAAAGCTGCAAGGTTTTCCGAAATAAATAATTTACTAACATCTGAGAATCATCCAGTTTTGGTTAATAAGATATTAAAAAATCAAGCAAACAATTCAATAAATCCAAAGTAGACTAAAATGTTGCTGTTCAAGTGCACACTCGTATTTACTAGACTTACCAGTTACAACTACTTGAACTGACATGGAGTTTCTTAAGGAGTCTAATCGCTTAGTAGCTTCTTTGGTAGGCCCAACACAGCGGTATTCACCACCTTCTTGATAAATAACATTATCCAGTCTTAATTCTTGAGAAGCCCCCAATGGCTCCAGCATACCAGTAGCTGGTTCAACTCTTGTCCAGCAGCCTGTGGTCCCTGTAACAATACAAGATTGATCACATACTTAAACGAAGCATGAAAAGTTGAGGGGTTTTCTGGAGCAGATATTTCATCTTTATTACTGCACTATTGAAGAAAAATAAAGACAAAATATCTATTCTCTGGGGCAGCTCTACTCCCTCAGTCAAAAAAATAAGGAGCCTGTATGTTTGGAGTGAATATTGACCGATACCCAAAACATCTATTGTACCCTAAGGTCATCTGACATCATCATCGTGCCTGCCGCATATATAAATTTACCATTGCTCAGTGTTGTTTTCGTTTTGTCTTCATCTAAGATTCGTGTAACTTTATTTATAGAATAAAGGCAATTAATAGTGAGTATTGTGTTTTAAGTTATCATATCTTTAGCAACGTCAGCTATAACTTTGAATTAAAAGTCATTTAACGTATACAATAGTATTTTATTGAATTGGAAAATGTGGAGCTTATATTTCTCTACCTTCTTGTATTTTCTATTTTGCCAAATGCCAGGAGGAAAAATATGTAGTGTAACTATTTGCAAAAGCAATGTGAAAAAGGCCAAAGAAACTGGGAAAAATGTTAACAATAAAGTTGGATAAACTTAAGTAATCATTTTTTTCTGTTGAGAATATCGTTTTAGGAAGTAATCCAGGAGGGTAATTTTTGATCCTTTACAATTTGGGAATACTTGTTAATATCGTTGTTATCACAGTTATACATGGAAGCTGGTGTGCAGAGACCATTTTCCTAATTGTTGAAAAGAGAATTGAAATAAATGTGTCATTAGAATGGTATTTCTGCCTTCACAATAAACTACCTTCTTCGTATAAGCGAACCTTTAGAGGCTTTGGTATATCACACTGAGCGACTGAGCATTAAGGAGTTCCGTTTTCTTTAGTTTGTCTTTCAGATCTTTCAACTCTTATTTGGAATAATGTCTTTAAGTAAATTAATGATATATCTGAGGAAACTACGACGAATATTCCATAAATGGAGGTCTTTTATTATGTTAAATCTTAAGCAATTGTTGAATGATCTTTTCAAATAAAAAAATATAGATATACATGATTGTTTCGTCGAAAGTGCTTTATGGATATTACTTTCAAGTCCAAAAATATTATCGATGCCGGAACAATTTGTCTGTAATTAACCATTTTCTCCATTAGCTTACACATTGAACACGAACACGTTAAAAGCCACCACTCGATATACTGTTGGATGCGACTCTATATTTTCAAAAGCATTTGAATGATTTGAATTTGAATGATATAGAGTTGTATATTTTTTGAGGGGTTGAATTGGTTTTTTGCAAACCTCATATGTACGGAGATTGTTCAGCAATAAGAAGTTAAAGCATAGCAAGGCGATGGAAAAACCTATGAATATTTCACTGTAGTCTTGATGTGAATTTTATAGGAATTAATTTTATATGTTAGGTCTGGAAAAACTCTGAGCCGTCACTTCCGTCATCTGAGATATTATTAACGAGCTAAGCGGTGTACTAGTTTATAATACTAGAATTGGAAGTACGCTTAGTCCTCTTAGAAAAAAATTTGTTGATCGAGAATGAGCACAATTGGAGAAGACTGGTTTTTGATAAATGTTTTGACTAGTTCAAGTGCATTGCATTAATTAAATAGTTATCTTCGTTTTTTGAGGTGAGCTTTGGTTTATTTGCTTTTGACTTATTTTTTGGTATAGGGAATCAATTGCACTGTATGATAGGTGGACTCGCTTCAAGTGAAGTGATTTCGTCAAAGTTTCGTTTTGGTTGGCTTGTATCGACAGTTGCTTGAGAAGTTTCTATAGTTGTAGATATTTGCGGGTTACCAGAGTTTTGTATCTGTTGGTTGCGTTGCTGTATTTGATTGAGAACGTGCTGATAGGATTTCATTTGATATATGTGGAAGTACTGTAGGTAGCATCATAGGTTCAGAACTTTGAGATGCCATCTGGACTTATTTTTTGCAATTGTAGCATACCATATTATATTGAGAAATGAATATTCTGTAGGTTGTCGAAGTCAAGTATAAATGAATATGGAAGCTGTGAGTTGTGTGTACTGAAAAAAACTTGTGATGCACCAATTATTAAGAATGTTATGGGTGAAACAGGTGTTAAGCCAGTTTTTTTTAATGCATTCACCAGTATATCAGGAGGTTTAGATGAGCAAACATTTGAGAGAACGATTCTATATGCTGGTAATATAGTTTTTTAGCAGTGACTAGCACTCCATCAAATTCTATTTGTCCGTAGTCATTTATGAAAGTTTCTACTAGTTGTTTATTTGATATGTTGTATATATCCAGTTATTTGATAATCGAGATGAAAATATTATGTTTTTTGCCATAATTGTACTACCGAGAGGATTGAGGACATCTGGAAGACAAGATTTTTCTAATGCACTGAAGACGATTGCTTGTTTCTTTGAAAGGAAAATGGAGGTTGAAACAGCTGACGAATAGGTTCGGGAAACATCTGATCTAGACTAAGATTGTGGAAGAGTCGAAACATTTTGATTGCGGTTCATTATGAATGGTCCAAAAAATACTACTGCTCTCTCACCTGGTAAAACAGGTGTATGGGACTGCGATAGTAATTATCCATCGAATGAGAGCGGTTTTTCATTAATAACAATATAAAATGAATGAATAAAATTCTTCAATACACAGTTATCGTCCACATCGTAGCTCATAATCCAATTTTGAAGATATCAGTAAATGTACAATGCGCACAATTCACATTTATATTTCGTCAACATTTTGTAATTTCAAAAATGATGGAAGCCCACGTTGATTACAGTCAGGGTCGTCTTTTTCTTCCAGTTTCAGGATTGTTAGATACGTTTTTTGACTAACGAATAAAACTAACATAGTATGCTGTGGCACACTGGTAGTAAACATTGCGATTAACTGTTACAGTGCAAAGCTATTACATTTATTTAACTTCATAGACTTTTGAAGAGATTGAGAGCGAATCAAGTAATTTTTATTTAAAAAATACGCCTCCAAATATTAGGGAACAAGCCAACATTTCCTGATCAACCTTTTTACCCCAAAAATCTGAAGACAGGTATGAAAAACAATCTATACAATATCAGGAATGGGCTGAAGACAACAAAATAAGTAGTTAATCAGGAATAGGTTTAAAAAGAGCCGATTATACAATGCCATTATAAAAGTCAGTAAAAAGTTAATCCTTCTATATTTTATTCCTAGATTTATACCGAGACTAACTGGTTGTCAATTCTTCAAATGGATTTTCATGACAGGTACAGTTTATCCGAGAATTTCACACTGGTAGTTCCAATCGACCAGCATTTTGATATTTGGTGCTTTGATATGCTGGAATTTCTGACATTTTCTATAATAACTCCAATTTCGTGGCTTGTTTGAATCAGTTTATTTTGGTATCAAAAATATGGATAGGGTAGTAACTTTTTCACAGCAATGAATTGGTTGTGCTATTTAGCTGAGTGGAAGAGGTAGAAAACATTATTTTTTAATGTAGAAATCCAACTTTCATATCATTAAATATATTTTGGGATGCAAAAAACTGACAGTTACTAATACTAGGAAGGAATAAGGCCTGCAGACTGCAACCAAAAGCACATGAGAAATTCCAGTTCATCATATTCTCCAAATAAGGAACCTCATCCAACTTATAGTGTAGCATATCTAACTTTAAATTGTTAAGGATCTGTATAATTGTATCTCAATTTTTTCATATTCTGTTGTTTTTGTACATAATTTTATGCTCTCTGGATCTTAAATCCAAGACAGTGTAATATTTTACATAACATAATATATCGCTTGATATATATTTTGCGTTGGTATCTCGTGGTGTTCACGTAGTATGTATCGATTTAAGGATCTAGGATCCATGCATATACTTATATTTCCATCAGGCTTTTCCATCATTCATTTTTATTAGGATGTCTCTTTAAACCATTTTCTCTATTTCTTCTACAACTTTGTTTTGGATTTTAACTATTCCTAATGTTAAAGTAGTATGATTTGCGTAGCTTGTCAAAGTCCTGTTCGTTCTAATTATTGGGTTTATTTTTAAACCTTCTCAGTAAGGCACTTGAGATTAAATTAGCTTGTGAACCACTATCTAATTTGAATTTAACCATTGTGTCGCTTACCACAAAACTCATTACCCAGTATTTATCTTTACATATTACTTCATTCACTTTAATTGTTTCTGTGATTTCACTCACATAGTTACTATCGTAATGATCTTCTTAATTTCTTGTGCTTCTAGCTCGTGAATTGAGCCCGCATAATGATGTTTTAGAGTGCATTTCTTACAAATGTTTCCCCATGCTGGGCATTCCCATAACTTATGTTACTGAAGACATCTTTTACAGTCTACTATTTTACCTATACTTTTCAATTTATATTGTTTAGTCTTCTCAATGACTTGGAATTTATCCGGCCTTTCTACATCATTCACAACTTTTACATGGCTCTTGGACGTTTCTTCTGCCCTAGATACATCAGAAGTTTGCAATAAGGATAATGAAGATTCTTCATGTGAACGTTCTCTGAGACTATTGTCTCTTATGCCACATATTATTCGATGCGTTATCAAATTATAAGTTAAATATCCAAATTCACAATCACTGGCTTTAGTTCTTGACGATGTGACAAAATAATCGATCGTTTGAGTTTTTTTGACTCTGTGAGAAGAATATAATCTCGTATATGTTATATTCCTGTACGATTTATAGTGATATGAAAATAAATCCAATACAACTTGTAGGGTCTTTTCATCACTTGTCCTTTCTGTTCCATCTTCTTCTACATATTTGAATGTGTTCTATAGTTCTAAACCTGTAGGTCTAACGAAGTGTGAAAATGTAGCTCTTTGTTGGCTTATCGGTTTTGTTGAAAGTTCAGCTACCTCTAAATAAATTTCAAACGATTGTCTCCATTTTTTCCAATTTCCAGCGGGGTTTTCGCCGAATTTAAATTCTTTTGGTGGCTCTCCAATTGTACGGTTTACAATGTGATGATAAAAGCGAAATATTTTCAATTTTCTCTCTTCTATTTTATCTCGGTAATTCTCAATCAATACCCAGTTGCTACCATGTTATTCATCTTACTTTTTATTTTGGACATATAAATAAAATATATCAAAATACATACAGTAATTTCAAGTTTTTTTTATTTATAACTCTCTGAATATTGGAATGACATTATATCGGTGCAAAAACAACTAGATTGCCTGACTTCACATAAAACAGTGCTGCCATTTTATTTAATTCGCTTATGCATATTTTGGTTTAGTTTATAATAACGGGAAATTCGTATTTGCTGCACATTTCATTGTATATACATCAATCCTTAGAACATTTCCAGAAAATGAGGAAAAACATTTTTGTAGAGTTTGGGAAAGTCCTAATGTAGACAATTATTAAAATATCAACTCCTTTACATTTACATTCATGAAAATACTTCTTCGGCCAAGGTCGAAACATAACGCTTGGTAGGACGACTAACCTTATCTTTCCATTCATGTAACCTTCTCCCTTAATTCATTCACTCATTAGTGCGATATAGGTAGTCCAATATCTTGTAGATCCTCAAAAATATTTAAATAAAATATTGAACTATTTTAGCCATCCTAGAGGCCCACATTTGAGAATTAGTCGCAGTTGTACAGCGTGTTCCAAAACTTCGTGTCAGATCAATGATACATCTTTTTGAATGAGAAAACCTGTATTTTACTTGAAATTTGAATTCTGTTTAACATCTCCATTGTTAGTATAAGGTTGTGATAGGTTAAATAGTGTATTTAAGAAGTTCTGACCACTTGTTCCTGGAAATTGTAATGATTTCAACGTATAGTTCAAACTGCACAATTTGAAATTGATCGATGGAACATATTTCTTCCACCATTTGTACGAGTCTTCATATCGCAAAAGTGTTCCGGTCCCAGGAGACTATAGGTATTAACAGGTCAAAAGAATAACTCATACCAACGCTTGCCAAGAACCAATGAACTTTTGAAAGAAATCATACAGGCGGTGGAAACACCAAAACTCATAAGTTTGACTACAACTCACATAATCCATTCTAGGTACTTGTTTTCGTATCCCAGAAGAGTTTGAATGCAAAATTTCACCTTTTATATAATTGACCACTTGTTCCTGGAAATAATCTTAAGTTAAACGTCCCGTATACTTTGAACTGCACAATTTAAAATGATTATTTCACAGTCATATGTCAGTGATGGTCGTTTAGTATCATTTCCGATCATTAAACAGGCTAGATGAATAACCCGCTGTACTGAAAACACACTTTGTTTACGACCAACATGTAAGGGCCGGTTGTACCAAGCAAAGTTCAGAAATGGTTCTACTGAACCGCAGATCACTGGTGATCGTGGACAAAAAAAAATTTGGTGCACCAGTGAAAATTGAACTCCTTCAATTTATATATTTTTGTTAGGGTGGATATCCTGAAATAACTAGCTTATTTTTATAACCCTGTAGTTATCAGCGTGCTTTGTTTATATATTTGACAATTGTGATTCAAAAGCTGTCTAGAACTATTTTGGGTTTTGGCCAAAGTGCTCGTTGAAATAATGGAAAGCTCTAAGAAATTTGTGAGAGCTACAAATTTTACTGCTGCAGAAGAAAATGCACTGATTTGTTTATAGAAAAAATACAAAAACTGTGTTGAATGCAAAAAGACCTATCAGTTTTAGAGGAAATATTTTCGGCGATTGCATCTACTCTACCGGTGGACCGGATTTAATTGACGTATACAGAGACCTCGTAAACCATAATAGATACAATATCGATTGAATGGAGACAAAGTTAGCTATATTGATAGGGAATTAGATGGTTGAAAAAAATTTAAAATATCTCGACTAGTTCCGAACATATTCGACAAAATCCGAAAATGGTCCTTTTCGTTTTTTAAATGTGCCGTTGTTACTATAAAATATATAAAAAAAAATATTCTAATTTTTTTTAAATAAACAAGGTTTTCTAAAAATAACCATTCCAAAAATTTAATTACGACGTTTCGACTTTACAGGGCACCGTCAACTTTATTTTTTTAAATACAGACCTGGATATTTTATTGCAATCTCTTTATGTTTTGTATAAGATACATACAATGGTTTTGCATTCTTAATGATTCTACTACGTTTCGTCTTTGAAAAATGTCCATCTTTTCGAGTCCGCTTTCAAGTTAAATAATCATAAATATCGGGCATTAAATAAGAATTTTTAAAGAAAGTGATTGAACTGACCAAATCAGTCAAAAAAGTTGTTTTAAACGACGTTCAATCTGTGCATTCGATTGTTCTTAACATATGAGATGTAGCATCCTCCATTTCTGGAGTAATTTTCCGAAATGCATCTACTGTTCCTTAACTTATTTAACAGATTTTTGAGTACATGTTTGGTGCATTCATTTTCTCCAAAAATGCTCATTTAATACCAATCATTAGAAACTATTTGACTTAAATAAAGGAAAGCGAGCCCAAAAAAGATGATTTTTCAAAGACGAAACATCGTTAAATGGTCAAGTATGTAATTATATTCATTCATTTTTTATTTTCCATACTAAAGTACATAATGATAATGATAAAATAATATTTGTAGTTATAAACATACATGGACACCTAATTGAGCATTTTACCTAGGCATGTCTACCTGTTTTGTTACTACTCAATTAGGTAGTATTTACTCTGCACGTTTTATCTTTAAATAGCTAATATTGAATACATTAAAAGTAAGAAAAAAAACTAAATTACAGTGCAAATAAGGTTATGACACGAATAAATGTGAACAATTAATAAAACTAAATAATAGATAATAAAAAGAAGACAATACTTACGCAAGGAAGTAGTAGACAAGAAAAAAAACGACAATGAACCAGTAGTTTGTATGTTATTTAGCCATTATATCAAATATTTTATTTTGGTTAGTTATTAAATGATTTCTTAATTCAATTCGGAATTTATTTTTTTTTATTTGTCTGAGGTGAATCGGGATTGTATTAAAAAATTTTACACTCGAATTGTAATCGAATGTTCTCGGATTTAGACAGCAGTTTTGATACGAGTCTTTCAAAGTAAATGGTTTATGACATTTCCGACATAATTCATTTGACGTTTGTCAGATTAAAAAAACTTTTTTTTTATTGGTGAACCATTTTACCTATTTAAAGCACGCCTCAGTGTGTTTAAATTGAACTTTCAAAAACGCGCGTTTTTTAAAGTTACCATGGCAACATCAACAACTCGAGAAACGAAGTCTAAATGACAATTTTATTATTATTGATCTGACAGGAGCACTTTGTAACGTCAAAACCTTTATTCGAACAATATTTAAAAATTTCAATTTTTTTTATACGCATCAGAAGATTTTTGCGGTATTAACCGCGATTCTGCTTTACTACTTAAAAAATCGATATTAGAATTCATTTTTATGCACTTCGGTGACAACAATAAATCTTAAAGACAAAATGCAAATTAGTTTATGTTTTTCTCATTTCCATGACAACGCAAGCATCACGAATTCAACCATTTTACATTATTAGTTCTTATTTCCATTTCTTGTTGTTGTAGTAGTAATAGATACCAGTATATATTTATAATTTCAAAGAGCACCAATAAAAAAAAATAGCGTAAAGTATTCGTGGATAACTGGTCTCTAAAACACTTGCTCTATTTCGAGCACTCCGGCTTCGCCGTCGTGCTCGAAAAATCGCGCGTGTTTTAAAGTCCTTAATATCCACTTATACTTTAATATACTATTATTCACAATCGGTCAGTAATATAAACATTTTTTACCTTTAAAACGGCAGGGAAGTGACCCATTACTTACTTTTACTTCCATGTGTCATTTTTCTGAAGTATGACAATATTGTGTTAAGCTGGTTTTAAAAAAAGTTGATACCTTTCTTTGCTTTTCTACGGAGTTATTCCCTCAACCGCAATATTAAATTGTGATAACAAATTTTCTTAAAATCAATGTTTTTAAAAGCTTGTAATTAAGCGATTGAGAAGATATATATTAGTATACATACCACGCGGGAAGGATAATTCCATCCACCGCTTTTAGCGAAAATAAACCCTGGGCTGTAATGATCTACTTCCCTGCTAGGTATGTAATATACTATTTTTTTGAATTTTGAACTTTTGATTCACTTATATATTTGCTAAAATACTATATTAATGTGATTCAAGATATAATATTGCCAATAGGATATTATTCTCAAATCTATGGAGAAAAAGGAAAAATTATGGGCTGGTTAGCCTTCAAACTAAATTCATTGGGTTTGGGAAAAATAATAATCATTTTATTGATCTGCGCTATGAGGGTTCTAGTTGATTTAGAAGATATTGATAGTAATAACATCGACATTTTTAAGATGACTACTCTAAACTCGCCATTTATTTGATGTACAAAGTTTTATGAATCGCTAATCAGGTATTTCAAAAGGGTCACTATTTCCAAGTTTTTATCGTTGTCGACAAAGCAATAAATTTCTTTGTGCTTGCTCTGCCATTTAATTACCCTCGCTCACAATAGGCAACATTGTACCTAGAATAATAGTTTATTGCATAAGTTTTCTTGATGTTATTTCCGTAAATTTTTCCAAAAATCGGCAGAAAAAACATAAAACGTTTTAATTTTTCTTAGGAATTAGAATGCGCATGTTAGAATCCCAAGTATCATGAGTTTCAAAATAAGTGAACGAATACGACTGGTCCATATCTATCGAGCGAATCGACTCGTATTTCTACGACTAATCGAAAAATAGAATCGATAATATAATTATTGTCAATTTTGGTCGGCCGTTACGATCGTATCGTGTAATAGAATCCCGGTACTGTTCGTTAACGGCTATTGTACAACTGGGCCTGATTCTATTTTCTCATTCCGAAACAAGAATACCAAAAAACAGAGCTGAGGTCACTTATTCCAATAACAATGCAGTATGAGGATTATAATGTGAGGGAAATATTTATCTAAGATTACTCGAAGAATATATTTTAGTAGCTGTCAATATTGAATTATAAACATGTATAGTTGGACATTGTATATTTTCTGTAGATAACATAATTGTAATATCAAATATAATATACGAGTATATACATATAAGTATATTAAATAATTTTCAAGGGAAATTTATAAATGAGATAGAAAGACGGGGTCCGTTGAACTATACGGAGACACGAATTTTTGAGTGATTTTGTGAAAAATTGATAGTACTCACCCATTTTGAATATTATCCGTCGAAAAATTTGCGGGTTACACACAATTTACAGAGAAAAATTAAAAAAAAGATTTTTTCTCACCACTTGAACCATCCCTTTTGGACTAGATATTTTACACAAACAACAGTTTACATGTATCGCACTGTACGGGAAAGTGATGAACAACATGTATTCTCGCTAATTGTAATAAAATTTCAGTCACTTTCCTCATCATATTATCTAAATTACCACTTTTATAAATATATATTTGAAAGGCTGCAAATTTGTATGAAAACAATTAATTTCAATGACAAATAATGACAGACAAGATCTACCGTAAGCAGTAGTGTGTAACACTCGTGAAAAAATCGGTGATAACTACAAATATACACCAGATTTGTAGTAAATATATTTCTTTCTCTTACTGTTTTTTAAGTTTGATTTCGAACGGTTTAAATCTAGTTACCTTTGCCCGCAGCATTGAAATCTATATCACATTCTTTTCATATATGTGTGGCCGTATAAGTTTCTCAAAAAGCTAAATATCAGTAGATTTTAAACCCCGATTTATTCCCCAAAATATACCAAATTTTATAGAGAAACTTACCACTTTTGCGAACGGCAGCTGTTCGTCGGTAGAGCAGGTGAGTAAGTTAGGATATCCTCAAAATTATTATATAGGATTGTAACCTTAAGAAAAAACCAAATTTAATGGACGCCACCTTTTCTTGGTTTAAAGTCGTAGAAAAGGAGACGACTTACTAGCAGAGTTACTTGAAGTTCACAGTTTGGTAATCAAGACTTACACAGCTCAATAATACTCAGGAATCGTTAGATAGCTTGTATTACAATAGTAAATGTATAAGTTAGTAAATATGAATATAAAAAAATTTTAAGTAAGATACACAATGTAAAAAAATGGGACAATTACAATAAGAACATTTAGGTTTTTTTACTCTGATGGTGGTTATAACCCTTCTGCCGACTGAGGGCCTAATACTAGGGTACAAAATTAAGCCTTGCCTATAGTGAAGCCATAGACAAGGGATGTGAAATCTAGGTAGTCCAAATTAAGACTCCAAAATAAGTTTCTGAAGTACAGAGATTTTTTACACTCCACAGTATTTGTGAATAACAGGCCTCAAACCAAATATCTAAATTCAATGTGAAATCTCCCGATGGAGCATTGACATGTGTTAAACAAGCAACCACACTAAGAAATAAATTAGCTCACCGAGCTAGTTAACATATAGATATTTTAAATGAAACGTGGAGGTCTCCCGACAATTTCAATAAAATGGCAAATAACCAGCTAAGGAAAACTATGACTACAACAAAATTTACCAATTACATAAAAAATTCAAAAAAATATAAGTAACACCCAACACGGGCTTACCGAATGTACATTGTCAATATATTCAGCTGAACAAATTGTTACAAATTGTGTACATACCAAATATTGATGTGTTGTTGATTATTTTACATAGTTTTTATGTCCAACAAACTAAGAGGCCCGGAAAGGTACTGCTCTACTGGTTGTGTTTTTTTTATCTGTCAAAAAAACTTGCTGACACTGGAACTGTGATCCCGGCTTGTTAAAGCGGGATGGTTATCACGTAGGACTGGATGAATCTTTAACACCAAGAATGCTTCTCATATAATCATAGTAATTTCGGATACCAGAAATTTACAGTGGTTTTAGCTACCACAAAAAGTTGTTAGCCAATATCGGCCCAATGAATTTACTTATGCTAGGGTCTTCAGCCTACCCAGTTTTCCCTATAATTGAAAACAAACACTCGAGTTAGTTCAGACTGGCTTAAATCGAACAAGATTTCTTAAAAGTCTTAGAATTTTCTTACCTATAATTAGGGATCCTACTGTTATCACCGTCAAGAGTAAAATGGCCGTTTCTGTCTTTCTGACAATGCTACCGACAGCGACTACAGCAAAACTCTCACACAAGAGTTTGTAAGACGATTTCTTTATCAAATTTTTGACGGTTTCACCTCTGGTAAGTAGGTGGCGCGGCTAGTACTACTTAAATATTTTAATTAATTTGGAATACTACTCGATATGAGAGTTCCAACGAAATCAGTAAAATATTAATGCTACAATGCCCCTCTCCCTAAAATAAATTTGACAACCTGTCAAATTTTTATATTTGAGCCAGAACTAATATCCTGCAAAACATCAAAACCTCTAAGCTATTGAACTGTACTAAAATGACAACAATGACAAATTAAAGGAATCAACATTAACTACCAACTAAACATGAAAATCCTCCACAGGTTATGCAAGTTAATTTTTCTAAAAGCTTAAATCTATATAGTTGAAGGTTTCTGATCAATTAAGTTAATTTACTGAAATATCCGAATTTGAACCAAAATGGGGTTTTAAATCACGAATGTGCCAACGCCCGGCTGAAGTACCGTCTGTGTTAACGAGATCGTAAACTAGTTTTGAAACTCTATTTGCAACTTTGCATAAAACATATTTAGGCGCTAGTTTAGCGGTAAACTTCTCAGAGGCATCCGACAGGACCCTGTTGCGTTTCCACACCAAATCACCTACTTCAAATGCTGCATCTTGCCTTCTTAGGTTGTATGAATTCGCATTCCTTTGATAAGCTTTATGCAAACTCTCTTGCACAGACTTGTAGACTTCGTTTAGACCTGAAATTTCTTTAACATACTCATCCCTGTCTCTGGGTGATAATTCGATATTTTCAGTACTCTCAACCGCTCCATAATATTTGCCTGAGCTAGGGATATATCGACCAAAGTTAATAAAAGCTGGGGTGAAGTTATGGACCTCATGCACAGCAGTATTCAGCGCAAACTGAATTTTATACAGCTCTGTGTTCCATCTTTTGTGTTCCTTAATATAACTGCGTATAGCTTGCCCTACCGTTTTATTTACTCTTTCTACAAAATTGCACATCGGCGCATACCGTGGTGTGAACCAAATTTTCTGCACCTGATATGTATCGATGAGTTTCTTAAATTCTTTACCTGCAAACGATGTTGCATTATCACAAATGACAAATTGTGGCGGACCAAATTGTAAAAATACCTGATTCTCCATAAACTTTACTATAGAATCTGCTTTTGCATTCCTCATTGGATGCAATAGAGTATACTTCGAAAACCAATCTACTACTACTAACAAGTACGTAAAGCCTTCAGGTGACCTTGGGAAAGGACCTATTATGTCAACAGCTATAATCTGAAATGGAAATTTTGCTAATCTTTCTGCTCCTCTTAATCCTAGGGGTGCAGAATTTGACATCTTCTGGGCTTGACATATTTCACACGATTTAACAAACTTTAAAACATCATCTCTCATACGTGGCCAAAAGAAAAGTTCCTGAATACGACATACTGTTTTGAAAAATCCTAAATGAGAACAAGTAGGAGGGTTGTGACAACTCTTAATAACGTCTAAGGTTTGTGGTTTTGGGACTACCGTTTTCCATTCTGTTACATCCGTCTGTAACTTCCGTTTAGAGGGGATAAACTTAAGCAAAAGATCATTCTCGACTTTCCACTGAGGATAGGAATCTGGATGTTGTAGGACTTTTGATTTTTGTCTTGAATACCACGGATCTGTAGAATCTTGGTTAACAGAAATTACATTCATATTGCGAGGTATCGGGATGTCCGGGAATTCGCAAGAACTTTCGCTATCACCAGAGTTTGACTCATTGTTTTCAACAGACATAGAAGGTATTCTAGAGAGAAAATCTGGAACGACGTTCAGTGACCCTTTCTTGTGTACAATGTCGAACGTATGTTGTCGCAGCTTAACTGCCCATCTTGCCAATCTACCACAAGGATTTTTAAGTCGGTTAATCCACAGTAACGAACTATGGTCCGTTAAAACTTTAAATCGGGTTCCTTCAATATATGGACGAAATTTCTCTAACAAGAATATCAAACTTAAAAGCTCTCTTTCAGTCACACTGTAATTTCTTTCAGCCCTGGACAGTGATCTAGAAGCATACGCAATCACTCTTTCCTCATTATCTATTTCTTGATAAATAAACCCACCTATACCAACATCGCTTGCATCGCAGCCTATAATGAAAGGTTTCGAAAAATCTGGTGGTGCTAAAATCGGCGCTTCTATCAATAAGGTTTTAATTTTAAGAAAAGCTTCTTCTGCTTCTTGGGTCCATTCAGTTTTCTGCTTTTTCTTCTTGCCTTTCAACAATGAATTAATGGGCGACATTAAAGAGGAGTAGTCATGAATAAATCGACGATACCAAGAGCATAAACCTATGAAACGTTTGATTTCGGTAGCTGTTTTGGGACGGGGATAATTTACCATGGACTGGACTTTAGACGGGTCCGTTCTCAAGCCTTGCTTATCTACAATGAATCCTAAATATTTAAGCGAAGTCTTGAAAAAATCACATTTTTTTAAATTAACTGTGAGGTTAGCTTCTAGAAGAATTTTCCTAACTTCATTCAAAAGATTCACATGTTCCTCAAAAGTAGAAGAAGTAACAATAATATCATCAAGATACGTAAAAATATGTGGTTCATACTTAGGGCCAAACAAAGCATCAACTAATCTTTGTTGTGTTTGAGCACTATTACAAAGACCAAAAGGGACAACCTGAAATTCATATAATCCTCTACCGGGTACACTGAATGCTGTTTTCTCTTTAGATGACTCGGCTAAAGGAATTTGCCAAAACGCGTTTCTCAGATCTATACTTGAAATGAATTTAGCATCACGTAGCATAGAAAGAATCCTATCAATCCTGGGTAAGGGATAGCTATCATGTTTAGTTATTTCATTAAGTTTCCTACCATCAAAACAGAATCTAAATTCTCCTGAACTTTTCTTAACTAATAGTACCGGACTATTCCAAGGACTTTTTGATTCTTTTACCACTCCCAACTCTATCATTTTATCAAGTTCGGAATTTAAATGTTTTAGCATATATGGGGACATTAAATATTGTCTCTCTTTAAAAGGTTTCGCGTTTCCTGTATCAATAGACAACTCTAATTTGTTTGTTCTGCCAAGTCTGAACTCACTACAAATGTCTCCAAACGATTCGATTACATTTTGCATTTTTGTCCGTTCTGGACCACTTAATTCATCTAAACTGAATAATTTAAAAACATTCGGTATATGTTCTGAACTATCAATATTGATTTCTACATTAGGTATGTCACTAGAAATTTTCCAAGTTCCTTCATCAAAATTTAACACTATTTTAAATGTCTTACAAAAATCACTTCCCAAAATTAAAGACTGAGGTAGGTTTGGAACTACTAACATTGGAATAATCTTAATACAATTATTTATTGACACTGGGAGGTCCACAATGCCTTTCACCGATTGTTCAGTTCCATCTACTGTGGATATGGTTTTTGAATCAACAGGTACGATATCTAATTTCAATTTATTCAACAAGTAAATACCTCTATTGCCTATTACTGAAACATTTGCACCACTATCAAGCAATGCTACAATATTTGTACCTAATATTGAAATTGAGATGAACGGTCTGTTATCATCTGGTTTACTAATTAATAAAGGACATACTGAACTTTTTCTATAAAAATCTTTAACAGTTAATTTCCAATTATCCCAATCAGTTCTATCAAAATTACTAACAACTACTTTACTTGGGGAAGTTCTATGGCATGTCTGCCTAAAGGCGAGCAATTTAAATTCTTCAACATTATCGACTCTTGAAGATTTTGTTAGAGGTGCAGACGAGTCTAATCCCACCTCATTAACTAGTTTAAATTACATTTTCTACAATTCTTTGACACTACATCTGGTAAACCACATTTAAAACAAAATGTTTTCTTTATACCTGATTTGCAGTATCTATGACTATGATTTAACTCACCACAACGCCAACATCTTAAGGGTTCTCTATTCTGGTTACTAAAATTGTGTTCCTGTTTGACAGGTTTAGCATTTTGATTACCTCTGTAATTGGAAGTCGAAACATTACTTCTATTGGCTCTAGAATTTTGACAAGAATTGTTAATGTTACTTGAAGCAGTTATATTAACACTACTTTTCCTAAATTGTACTTTATTTTTACTTTTATTTGTTGAATTAGATGTTCTGCTTGAACCTGAATCTGAATTTTCACTAATGCTGACGTTTGAGCTGAAATTGCTCTCTTGATCAGTTTCTACAAAAGTATTGACTATCTTTGATTCTGTTTTAAATTTAGAAGTGGATGCTATACCTAAAATATCTGCTTCTTCTAATTTTTTGCAAAGTTTTGTTAGGATTTCAACCGAATCTATCTCGCTTAAGGCTAATCTTCTACAGTACTCAGGTTGAAGTGCTGATTTTATGTACTTTATTTTAGTTTGTTCATTAATTTTGTTGCTTAAACGTGCGAAAAGTGTCTGCATACTAGCTATAAAGAGAACCACTGGCTCATGTTTGGCCTGTTTGTAACTCTTAATCTGATCCCAAACTTCATCATTATAATTTGATACTAAAAAATCTGATTTTAATTTACTAACAAGAGAATCCCAATTGTTAACTTGACTTTTAATGTTTCTAAACCAAAGAGTTGCTTTCTTTGTAAATAAATCACTAGCTGACCTAAATAATTCATCTTTACTAATTGATCTAGACTCTGAAATGTCTTCAATATCTTCTAAAAATGACAATACATTTTTTGATTCACCATCAAATTTAATACCTAACTTGTATACTTGAACTTGTTTTCTGATAGCCCCTGTAGGTGAAGTTATACCCTGACCTGTACTATTTAAATTTACTAAAAGTTGATCTTTATTAGAGACTTTTTCATGTAAATCTGCTTCTATTACTAAAGTTGTGGCATACGATTCATTTTTAAATTCTGATATAGTATCAAATTCTGCCTCTGAATTATCTAATTTTAATCTATTTATTCTGCAAGTGACATGGTTTAACCTTGAACAGGCTCTTTTATAACTAGAATCTTCAGTAGTACCTTCAAAATCTGACACTAGGGTTTCAACTGAGCTTAAGGTTGATTCAATCTCAAGTTTTTCATTTACAAAATTATAGTTAACATCTTCTAAACTTAATGGATCTATACTCCTTGATTTTTCTTTCTCTAATAACCTAAGCAGAATTTTTCGTTTACCCGCAACATCTTTATTTGTGACAATACCCCGTATTCTTAACTCATAATCCAATTCCTGGATAAGTAAATGATTCGGTTTAAAAGTGTAATCCATATTAAATAAATCAGTAATCACTGGACAAAAATGCAAATGATTTTCTTAAATAAATCTGAATATGTCTGAAGTCTGTTACTCACAAATCCTATCTTCAGAAAAAATGATACTACTAAATATGTATCAACTGCAACTGAAGTAAAATATTCACAAAAGTAACCTTAGTGTGTCAGTAAAATATCACCCCAAGGACATAAAATACCTACTAAGTACCAAGCAAGAATTTTCTCAAAAGTATCTTACTAAAACATCAACACAAAAGTATCTCAAGATACCTGGATGTTGCTATATACCTAATCTAAAAGTTAAGTAAAAACTGCAAAATTTTCTAAAATGCTCAATAAAATTTCCAAAAATGCTCAATAAAGTTTCCAAAAATTATATTACAAGGATGTTACTCAAGGGTAACCCTATAATTTCAAAACTATTTTGCAGAAGCACAATGTTGGACTAATATACCAATATATTACTAAAATTTCCAACAACTTCTCAATCGTTTATACACAACTCTAAACCGAAGTTGCTATACCTAATTGAAATTTATCTTAATACTGAAATTTATCTTAACCTCCTGAGTCCCGAATAATTTCTATCTCACAATTTTAGTTTTTTTGGTGTTTGCACTTTAGAATTACTGTTGCTCACAGCAAAAAAATGGAGAAAAAAATTTCCAGTGGAAAATCTGCATTTTCTCAATGTCATAAATATATGACTTTGGGTCAGTATTCCGGGAATTATTCTAAAGATTAGGGACAAGTGCGAAAAATTAAATGCTTGTCTTTCTAGAGTTTATATTTTCAAATTAAAATGAATACTGTGAATTTCAAGTATAAAAATCGTAAGTATGAAAAAAAACATTACTGCTTGGTATGAAATTGGAGAAAACAATTTCGCTTCTGTGTGCTGCATAAATATATCTTGCATTTGATGCAAAATGCTGTCGTTGTATGTTTGCAGCTGCTTTTCCTACATCTATTTTGTTTATCAGAATAATCGACCAGATGATCAGCCCTATGATAACGTAATACTTCAGCAGGTATTGGTTGAATTTCCGCCCTTCGCTTTTTGTGTTTAGGTTCCAAATATTCGTACTCACTGCAGCTCTCAGAATCAGAAGAGAGATTGCTTTCGGTTATGATTTGTTCTCCCAATGACAACTTGAAAGTCCTCAATTGGGGAATATTTTTGGACGGTACTTTTTTTTGTTTTTGGGTGTCTTTGTATTGAAACCATGAATTACAAACTGCCAAATCAAACATGTGGGAAATAAAGCGAACTGTCCACTTTCTGGTGCGAGAGCGACAAGGACAAACAGCCAACATTCTGTCAGCAAGGTCTACGCCGCCCATATATTGATTATAATTTTTAATTATTTCTGGTCTACTAACCATTTCGTATTCTTTTTTGCGCTTTGACCATCTCCTGCATTGATCTGAATTGTTGGCCGCATAAAATGTCGAAAGAACTGTAACAGGTTTGTTGTCTAACCATCGAAGAATGGCAATGGTTCCATCACCCCGTACCTTTATTTCACTCGCACCTCTTTGGCCTTTCATAAACTGTTTTTCCGGTGAAAATATACAATTTTTAGGAATCCTATTCTTCATAATCGTTCCTGTTACGTGAAACCCTTTCTCGAGTAACATATCGGCGAGTTTTACCGTTGTAAAATAACGATCACAGTAAAGATGATGGCCGGGCACAAGAGTCTCACATAAACTGATTATTGCCGCTTCACCTAAGGTACATTTTTGTTCTTGAATGTCTGCAGAGAATGTTGAATCGCCCTGATATACTGTCATATCGCAAACTATCCCATTAGGATTGGCAAGAACAAAAATTTTAATACCCACAGGATTTGGTTTACCTGGGCAGTACTGACGAATTCCACAATGGCCAGTGAACGGTATTATCATTTCGTCAATACTGATGTTATCAGATCTTATTTGAGCATGACACCCCTTTAGTATACTTCTAAATAGAGGCATAACTTTCCAGATCTTGTTTACTTTTTCTGCCTCAGTTACTTCGGGATCAAAAACGACTTTTAGAGATGATCTAATAACAAAAAATCGGGCTCGCGTCATAGCATTTCTAATTATTGGAACTCCATACTTTCTCGACCAAAACATTCTAATTTTCGGCAGTTCTATAGTGCTCATAACGAACAGAACACCAATAAATATTTTCAGCTCCGTTATTGTCAATCTGAGCGGTTTGCCTTTCCTTTCCACGTATGTCCTATTTGTTGCTTCTACCATAATTTCCAGCATTTGTTCATTGATGTATTGCTTAAAAAAGACTTCTGGTGTCCATTCCTGGCAGTCCTCCAGCTTATATCTTGGTTGGTGAAGAGGCTTCTCAGATGGCTTGAAATTACCTGTCCATTCGTCATTTACAGGTGTACGAATGACAGTAGTAGGCCTTATTCGTGTTACAACACGACGACCACGGCGTCCGCGACTATTTCTGGTAGATCCACTAGGTCGTTTTATAAGCGATGATGAGAGTGATAACTCAGATTCTGAACCATCATCTTCAGTGTCTTCTGAGGTGTCTGACGAACTTATAGAGTCTACACTATGGTCATTTTGTAAATTTGGTGGCAATTCAGGATCGTCGTCATCGGAAAGACTAATATCCGATTCGTAAAGAACTTCCTCCAGTTCCTTTTCAGTTAGTCCTGCAAGGAATAAAACCTTTCTTACGTTGTCAAAAATATTACATATTATTTTTTACAGCGATTGAGAACTCATGTTATACCCGTATGACAAGAATCAATGGAGGTTAAGACCAGGTGTAATAGTGGTATGACATAAAAATATCATAACTGATAAATAACATAATATGTTCATCGATGAAAAAAATACTTATTGATTCATATAAACTGATTATCAAACTACGTTAATATTATAAAAACGTGAATAATTAACATAGGATTCTTTATATATCTTAAGAATACTTACGGCGAAATCGCGAACGGTCGGCCATGTTCTCACACTGCTTCATGTATGAACATAATATTACAGTTTTCCTTGTTGCCACCCGACATTACATAGTAAACTGACCTAAACCCTCTCATACCTACATATAATTTGCTAATATTCTTTAAGATGGCGCTACCAGGACGATTTAATTTTTATGTAATATATAAATGACACTAGGACCCAGGAGGTTAATACTGAAATTTATTCTAAAGAACCTGATTAAATTTAACTTATAAGATCAGTTTGATCTGTAATTATACTTGAAACTACCCAAGTATAATAAAGCTGCATCTATCGATTACCTATATTGTTCGTGTAAGCACCAAACTGTAACTGTGTGTACCAAAATTATATCCCAAAAACCTTAAATAACAAATATAATATTTCAAGAACTGAATCCAAAATACAATCCTATTTTAGCTTAAATCCACGTTGTTGGGCGCCATTTTGTGGCCGTATAAGTTTCTCAAAAAGCTAAATATCAGTAGATTTTAAACCCCGATTTATTCCCCAAAATATACCAAATTTTATAGAGAAACTTACCACTTTTGCGAACGGCAGCTGTTCGTCGGTAGAGCAGGTGAGTAAGTTAGGATATCCTCAAAATTATTATATAGGATTGTAACCTTAAGAAAAAACCAAATTTAATGGACGCCACCTTTTCTTGGTTTAAAGTCGTAGAAAAGGAGACGACTTACTAGCAGAGTTACTTGAAGTTCACAGTTTGGTAATCAAGACTTACACAGCTCAATAATACTCAGGAATCGTTAGATAGCTTGTATTACAATAGTAAATGTATAAGTTAGTAAATATGAATATAAAAAAATTTTAAGTAAGATACACAATGTAAAAAAATGGGACAATTACAATAAGAACATTTAGGTTTTTTTACTCTGATGGTGGTTATAACCCTTCTGCCGACTGAGGGCCTAATACTAGGGTACAAAATTAAGCCTTGCCTATAGTGAAGCCATAGACAAGGGATGTGAAATCTAGGTAGTCCAAATTAAGACTCCAAAATAAGTTTCTGAAGTACAGAGATTTTTTACACTCCACAGTATTTGTGAATAACAGGCCTCAAACCAAATATCTAAATTCAATGTGAAATCTCCCGATGGAGCATTGACATGTGTTAAACAAGCAACCACACTAAGAAATAAATTAGCTCACCGAGCTAGTTAACATATAGATATTTTAAATGAAACGTGGAGGTCTCCCGACAATTTCAATAAAATGGCAAATAACCAGCTAAGGAAAACTATGACTACAACAAAATTTACCAATTACATAAAAAATTCAAAAAAATATAAGTAACACCCAACACGGGCTTACCGAATGTACATTGTCAATATATTCAGCTGAACAAATTGTTACAAATTGTGTACATACCAAATATTGATGTGTTGTTGATTATTTTACATAGTTTTTATGTCCAACAAACTAAGAGGCCCGGAAAGGTACTGCTCTACTGGTTGTGTTTTTTTTATCTGTCAAAAAAACTTGCTGACACTGGAACTGTGATCCCGGCTTGTTAAAGCGGGATGGTTATCACGTAGGACTGGATGAATCTTTAACACCAAGAATGCTTCTCATATAATCATAGTAATTTCGGATACCAGAAATTTACAGTGGTTTTAGCTACCACAAAAAGTTGTTAGCCAATATCGGCCCAATGAATTTACTTATGCTAGGGTCTTCAGCCTACCCAGTTTTCCCTATAATTGAAAACAAACACTCGAGTTAGTTCAGACTGGCTTAAATCGAACAAGATTTCTTAAAAGTCTTAGAATTTTCTTACCTATAATTAGGGATCCTACTGTTATCACCGTCAAGAGTAAAATGGCCGTTTCTGTCTTTCTGACAATGCTACCGACAGCGACTACAGCAAAACTCTCACACAAGAGTTTGTAAGACGATTTCTTTATCAAATTTTTGACGGTTTCACCTCTGGTAAGTAGGTGGCGCGGCTAGTACTACTTAAATATTTTAATTAATTTGGAATACTACTCGATATGAGAGTTCCAACGAAATCAGTAAAATATTAATGCTACATATGTATGGTTGCCAGTTGTAATCGGTTACGTAGGAATCATGACATTCCTCCTTTTCTTCTTCAAATATTATGCAGATGACATTATAAGCAATGGATTAAAAAATGGAACATTACTGTAAATATAATATATATGTTATTCAAGAAGGGGAAGGGAATATAATCATTGGATTTACCCTTCCCCTTCTTGAATCTTGATATGAGCGTTACAAAGTATTGGATATTTTTCAAAAAGGGGAAAGGTAATGCGTTCACGCATTCCCCTTCAATTCAATCGCATCTTAATAATAATGTAGAAAAATACCATGATTCTCAAGTAGTCGATTACAGCTGGCAACCATGCCATAAAGTATTGTATTCTGTTCTGTTTTGTTGGCTGTATATCTATATATACTGATAAATTTTCAAGTTATGGTTTCATGGTATAAAGTATAAAATAAAATGAAAAGACCCAAACATGATATTTATTTAAAAATTATATGGTATAATAGTATATTACGTAACAAGAGTTGTAAGTAACCCATTACGCACGAAGTGAAAAAGTTTACGCACGAAGCCGTGCAGCTTCGAGTGCGTAAATTTCACGAGTGCGTGATGGGATTACAACTCGTGTAACGTACTATACTTTTTCTACGCCCATCTATTTTCTTCTGAGTGCTCATAATTTCATCTTTTTCATTAGGTACTAACAGTCATATTCATAGGTAAAGTTGAGAAAATGTTCGGATACTATAATTTGTTACCAAAATTGACAGCATAAATGAGATGACTTTCTTTCCCATATCAAGAAACACCGAATTATTTTTTTTAATTGTAAAATGTGTTGCCGACATTTAGGGGCATCACTCTTTTAATCTAAAATGTATTTCACTAATGCTAAGAGCTTTTATGTTTTCCAATTGATTAAAAGTATGTCAATAAACCAAATAAAGTAGTACGTAAATAAAAATTTGATTGCAATTTGATTCAACAATGAAATCTAAGTTTTTCTATCTAAACGCACGTGTATGTTATGAGATTTTCATTAGTGCATGTTATTGTTAAATGTCACTTAGAAGGAATGTTGTCAGTGTGATTTTTGACGTATACAGACAATGGCGTAAAAAAACAATTTTATGTTTTATAATGACCTAAAAATGTATAATATCATTTACAATGAAAGATGAAATAGTTATTTATGCAACAAGTGCAAAAAGTGAGTGTTTTTTGCACGCGATGTGACAACACGTGACAACACGTCGAGTGCAAAAAACACGTTTTGCACGAGTTAATACAATATTTTGCAAAAAAGAACCACTTTTTCCATTGAATGTGTTTCACAAAAGTGTTGTTTTTTGCATGAATGTAGAAAAAATAAATTTTAGAGAATGCATATATAAATTTATGGTTTTGGTTACGCATTACGTTTCACGGAAAGATATCTATCAGTTCTGTCATTAAAATTATTTACATACAAATTGGTTGCCTTTTAAATATGTATTTATAAAATTGGTCATTTATATGAGGCTATGGAGAAACTAACTAAATTTTTTTCAAAGTTAGCGAGAATACATATTGTTGATCACTTTCCTCTACAGTGCGATACATTTAAAGTTTTTTTTGTATAAAATATCGGGCCAAAAAGTGATGGTTTAAGTGGTGAAAAAAAATCTTTTTTTTTATTTTTCTCTGTAAATTGTGTGTAACCCGCAAATTTTTCGACGGATAATATTCAAAATTGGTGATTACTATCGATTTTTTGCAAAATCACTCAAAAATTCGTGTCTCCGTATAGTTCAACGGACCCAGAAAGACGTACTTTGAGTTTGATAACAACCTAATAATTCTTTATACAATCATATGATATAACTAATAAATTGATTTTATAATTCTTCATGTAAATTATCTTGAATAGGAAAAACCTTGTTCAATACCAGAAATGTATCCCATAAATCTGAAATTAGAAAACAATATTTATAATTAGAAGTTTCAGTTTGGCAGAATCATAACCTAAATTAAGTTCACGTAAAATAAGTAATAGTAAGGATTCATTGGACATGTATTGAAAGATCACACGTTTAAGAATCACTCATATTATCATGGTTTTTTATTAAAAAGGACACAATTTGAAGGTTTAGGGCCTGGTTTTTCACCTCCCAATAAAGTTCCTACTAGTTATTATTTACCGAATAAGCACTAATCAACCACTAAAGTTATGTGGCTAACAACTATTTGATACTTTATTATTACATGAAAAACCGGGCCTAAATTTGTGAATTAATTAGTGATATAAAGGGTAGGAAGAAATATAATAGTGAAAGGACAAATATTATGGACTATAAGAGACATTAAATACGAAATTTATGAATTTTCGCGAGTATGACAAAAAAATAAAGTGATTTGAAAAAAATCACTTAGCAACCGAGGTTGTTGAGTTTAAGAAGAAGGAAGTTAGGGACGCCGAATTTTGGGAAAAAGTTGAAAAATATATTAGAATTGAGAATTTGTGAAAAAGAAAAGGAGTTTTAAAGTTAAAATAGTTCATTACAAAGTCAAGAAAAAAGGTGAAAGTCAGAATTTATAAAACTAAAAAAGTACATTAGGTATCTGTAAGAAGTCGAAGAGTTGTTCCTGTGTTCCTGGAGAATTTAAAGTTCTCACTCGTCCAGTCTGCATTGGAATCTTGGAAATTGCAAATCTCCGTCGAATCCAGTGTGTCTAATTTGCGTAGGGTTAGTGATATTTATTGGCCAATAATAAAAAAAAATTATTATAAGAAATTTCAATCAGAAATACATCTATAAAAAAGGTTACAAAGTCACTACAAAGTTTTCTCTTGATAAATTTTAAATCATAATCTTACCTTGAAATCGAAAGATCCATTTATTCTTTTAGGTTAAGTTGTATACGTGTTTTATTATATCTTTCTTTGTTAGTTAAATTTGGAATTGATATTCATGTAATTTTTATACAAATGCATATGATATTTTATTAAATTGTTGTACTGATATCCTTTGATTGAAAATACACAGCAAACATCCATTTGAGCCAAAAACATCACTGACTGCAACCCACTACACACTTCATAGACAATAAAAATTTTCAAACACATGGTCAGGGTAAAAATAGGAAGGAATACGTAACACAATTATTTTAGAGCCACATTTATTTTGGTATAAAAAAAATTATATACAAACTCTTTATCTATCTCATTCATTAAAAATAATAAACTGTTGAACACATTAAAATTAAAAAGGTTAATTCAAAGTGTAATATCTATCAATATAAATACAGCAAAGTTTCTTTAGAGCCAGAAACGAAAGAGAGTAGGAGTTTCTTGTTCCCGATTGATATTATGAGCTAGCTTAAAAAAGGATAAGTTAAACAAAATAAAATAAACAAAGCTAAAGAAAATTTAAAGTTATAAATCAAAATAAAATGAAATTTAAAATATTATAAAATCATCATATAAAATCATAATAATTTATCAAATGACATGACAAAACTGTAAAATTGTTAAGAACTTGCTGCTTATCTGGGGAAAGATGTTTTGTAAACATCATTTATACTTTGCACATACACAACGATTCACCATCTTGTGAATATTATTCAACCAACAAATACAGTAGGTGTCCTTAACTGATCCACATTCGAATTTTTTAGAATATTTAGTGAAGATCAAAAAAAACAGCTCTCAAAAAATGTAGGTATTCAATATAAACGGTTTTGTCACATTTACTGAAAAATGGAGAATTACAGAAACCCTCAAATTGACATCCTGTTCATGAACACTGATTCATGTATCAATGAAATTTTGTTCATTGTCAAAGATTAAATGCGATTCATTTTTATACATCTATCTCAATTATACAGAGTGTTTCCAAATGACACTTACAACGTTTGCATGAAGATACCTCTCATAAAATTGAACAAAATGATATAAGGAATGAGGGGTCCAGCTCATTTACTTTTCGAGATACGGGGTGTTGAATTTATGAAAAATTAAATGTTTTCATTTGATAACTTTAAAATGGATGGATAAATTGATTTGACATTTGGCAGGTTGTTTAAAGTGTAAAAGGGCATATTTTGATGGAAAAACAATTTTCAATTCTTGATCCAGTGGTGTACGTTTAGAAAAATATGTCACCTTTCCCTTCCCATTTTTTACGCCACTGGCATTTGAAGCAATTTTTATTCAAATTTGTATAACCTTTACATATCAAAAAAAAGTATAGTTTTAAAGATATTTATTGTTTTCATGAAGTCTGCAAGATCATTTTTTAATAATGAAATAAAAAAAAATATTTTTCTTGTATTTTTTTCAATGACTACCAAACTAGTTATGGTTAGAATATGTAACAAAAACTATTCTGTGATACAACAATGCATCTAAAACATTGAGAAAATATTGTTGAAAATACTTTTCCAAACTTTTGTGTTATTAACATAAAGAATTGATGACAATAAAAAATAAGATAGGTAGTTACAAATTTAAACAATATACATAATTTTTCACTAAGCAGCCAACAAATCACAAGAGATGTTCAAAATTTTGTCCATTTACTTTTAAACATAATCCGCAACGTTTTCTCATTGAAAATCCTATACGCTGGAAAGACTGGCGACTACCGGAAATAAATTCTGTAACTGCATGGATTCTTGCTATCAGCTCCTCCTCTGTTTCTACTATTGTATCGTAGACAAGGGACTTCATGTAAGCCCACAGAAAGAAGTCGATAGGATTTAAATCCAGTGACCTCGCAGGCCACATATTGGGCCCACCTCGGCCTATCCAGTTGTTTCCATATTGTTGGGTTATAAGTTGTCTGGCCGCTAAAGAATAATGAACGGATGCCCCATCGTACTGAAACCATACATTATCCATATTTGCCCTAATATTTAATGGTACAACGTCGTTCAATAAATAAGGCAGACTTCATGAAAACATTAAATATCTTGAAAACTATACATCTTTTGATATGTAAAGGTTATGCATTTTTCACGTGAAAACCATTGAGGAATACAAATTTGGATAAAAATTGCTTCAAATGCCAGTGGCGTAAAAAATGGGAAGGGAAAGGTGACATATTTTTCTAAATGTACACCACTGGATCAAGAATTGAAAATTGTTTTTCCATCAAAATATGCCCTTTTACATTTTAAAACAACCTGCCAAATGTCAAAGCAATTTATTCATCCATTTTAAAGTTATCAAATGAAAACATTTAATTTTTCATAACTTTAACAGCCCGTATCTCGAAAAGTAAACGAGCTGGACCCCTCATTCCTTATATAATTTTGTTCAGTTTTATGAGAGGTATCTACATGCAAACGTTGTAAGTGTCATTTGAAAACACCCTGTATAATAATGATTAAAGGACATATTTAGGATTTGAGGAACCACAAAAAAAGTCATGAGTATGATTATAGCATTTTAATAATACATGGTAGCATCTGTGGAATACAGCAAAATAAATAAATAAACTTTGACATCGTTTATGTTGGCATAGGATAATACGTCCGTTTACCCTTCTAGCATATTCAGAGTATCGGAGAGTATCGTAATCCACTCAACAAGACTCGCTCAAATTCCACGAAATTGTTTCTCTCATTTTCAGGAAATGTTTTTAAGATATATGTACATATATACAATAAAACGTGCAGCAAACACGAGCTTTACGGGATATGTAGTAAATAGTGGTGCTTAGTTGGATAAATAAAATGCAGCTTAATATTAAACATTTCCAGACGAAAACCATTGGTCTTTAATGTAAAAATCACTAATTATACACTTATACAGGGTAAACTTGAAGTACTCATTTCAAAAAATCGAAACATCTGCGAAAGAAAAAACATATCAATCGGTATTAATGTCATCATATAGAACCTATTGCTATAAAAATTAATATTGAAAGAGGTCCTGTTCTAGATCTAGACAATAACCAGTGATTTCTTATACTCATCTGATAACACCACAATCGTAATTTGTGACATCAGATACCTAGACAAGAAATTTCATAGCGAAGTGGAAATTATTATGCACAAAAGCATTTCTAAATATCTGCAGAATTTAGGTATTTTCTATTGGCTTTTTATCTAAAATAGTATTCCATTCATTTTGGGATGTCCTTTAAAGTTTAAAGTGAAAATAAATATCGTGAAATAGCATTTACACGAGGTAAAAAAGGCCAATTTTCTTAAAGCTATTGGCAATCGGTGAAAAAAATTATCGGAAATACATAATTCTAACTAAGTATTCCTGAATGTCATCCCCCAAAAAAATCTTTTTTGAAAAAAATAAAATGAAAAAACTGCACTCCGAGGTTAATATGAAATACATTTGCTTAGCGACAGATTCCGATATCGAAATGCTATTTCGGCAGTGCTGCTGATGTCGAAACATATTTCGGCTAAAAATCTCGGGGTAGAAATCCTACAGGGATACAAAATGCCGATAGCACCTGATTCCGATTTGACCTGCTTGACTTCTATTCGATTTTACTCATTTCCATCTCTACTACCTAGATTATTGGGTTTGAGCAGATTATTAAGACAGTAGGTCTGTCATGTGAAATTATTGGACGCGTGTCTTATTATGAAATATTTATTATAGCATATTTTAAAAATAAATATTTTTAATTTTTGAGCCAATTTGCTCCGCAAGAGCCAATCTATGGAGAGTCAACAAAAAAAATCAAATAGGCAACCATGGGGCCTGCCGACAGAAGTGAAAACAAAAACAAATGAACCTCTCTAAAAATTTCCTTTTTTACTTCCATAGCAAATGGATTCCAAAAATTTCATTATACGCTTATGATGGGAGGAAATTAACCCCCTAAAAATTTTTTATCGTTCGCCCATAGTTAATGGGAGCTCTTACAAATCAATGATTCCCTTACACAAATTTTATCTCACATCCATGGTAGATAGGAATTTCTGCAAATAAATGTTTCCCTTTTCAAAATTGTATGGTACTTCTATGGTAAATGGAAATTTTTCACACAAAATGTGCGCCTTTTCAAAAATTTCATCATACGCCTCTGATGGGAGGAAATGTGTCCAAATAAATAAACACTTTTAAGAATTTTTATCGTAAGCCCATGATTAATGGGTATTATCACAAATCAATGATTCCCTCTCACAAATTTTACCTTACGTCCATAGTAGATAAAATTTTTTGCTAATACAGGCAACACTATGAATATACGCTTTATTGTTAATTGCGCAGCACAAAAGATTGACGAATGAGCAAAAGTATTGTTGATTTGTCTTCACCAAAAAAAAAAGTGCTCGATGCGCTTATAAGTTTTCACTTAAAAAAAATGTAAAAAGAAGTGAAATTGAGTATAAATATTTCCATTGCTCGGTCTGCACTGCTGTAATCATAATATTAACCACATTATTTTCACAGAATATGTTTTATTTTCCAGAAAATTTGATATTACTCTTGCAATCGAATGATATCACAAGTCTTTTGAACGAAGCTCGAATGCTATTCCTAACTTTATTCAAAATAAATTCCGGTCGTAGTGACATTCCAGAAAAGTTTCGCTGCATTGCATAGAATGAAGCACGGCAACTTACAGAAAAATAAAAATATTTTATTATATTCCGTTTCGTAAAAGGACGATCTGAATCTGACATCGACTGATTTACAATTTTCTGGTTCGATTGGGACTAAAAACTTTGAGGAATTTTGTGCAGGATAAGTGAGAGATACCGTTAAAGAAAATTATTTGGAAGTAGTTATGATTAACTGCATTTTATAAAATGTTTTGTTCATCTCACTTATTTTTCTCTTGAATCGGGTGTATACTGAGTCTATGGATATTGAATATAGATAGATGTCTGCCTTTCCTAACATGATGGAGACTATACCTTCTGAAACGAGGTTTCTGAACTGAAAAAAAGAATGGCTTGTGATTTTAATCCAAATGATTTTATTATTTGAGAATAGTGTCTGTTCCTAGTTAACATCGTGATTTTCCAGAGGCGTAGCTAGATTCAATTTTATTTTTGATTTAGTTTATACATTTGCTTTGACGATTGTTTACTTAGACCATGATCATTTTTGAATTTTGTATTGCATGTTTGTTAATTATTTGTTAATATAAATGAATTAATTTTTTCTCTTTATTGAGTTTCTTATCATGATGCTAGGTAAGTATAAACATTTTTTTTTGAACAATATCTTGGATAAATAATTTGTTGATATCATAATATTTAAAGAATATGTAAGGATTATTAATTTTATTATAATATTTACTCTGCCAATTGCACTGCTTTATATTTAAGTTGGGAGCCTTTTTTATAGTATATTATTAAACGAGCAATTTATGATAGCCATTATTCACGCAGGGTGACGTTTCCGTCCCGATCCGTAGACGAGAGGCGCAATTCACCCGAGTGAATAATGGCCATAAATTGCGAGTAGAATACTATACTTTGTCCACGACCGTTGATTTCTTTATTAAATAAGGCGAGTGTAGAACGGAAAGTAATAATTTGGTATTATTGACAATTCTAACATCAAAATTAATAAATTTCCTGAGTACGTCAAACGTGGCATATAGAGATGGGCGATACTGTGTAAAGTATCGATACACCGTATCGTTATCAATATATGGTTTCAAAAATATCAATATTAAAAAATACCGTTATGAAAAGTATCAATACTAACAAATTTTAATATTTTATCGATACGATATATTCCATAAACAAATTTCCTAAACAAAATACGCAGATTTAATAGTTTATTCCATATCGTACCCCTATCTCTAGTCACCTATGTACCGAAATTTTTTGAGTGTTGAGTTGTTATGGCATGTTATTTTAATGCAGAAGCGTGAATTATGAGTTAATAATTCACTCTAGTAGATATATGGGTACCATATACCTTTTGTTAGGAGGTTAAATATTGACACATTATTGAGTTGTCGTGGACAAAAGTTATTATTTGTTCTTGTTGATGAATAATTTCATTGGAAAGGAAAGTATATTGATTAGATAGACAAATGGTGATTGGTAATTAAGTATTACTACTAAAAATTGTCAAAAACTGAGAACTAAAATCTTTCATTCTTATAACAGCTTGTTGCAAAATACATATGATTTATAGTTAATTACGGAACTTGGCTTGCAGGTGATATAGTCGATGGTGAACTTTTTAATGATAGGTATCCAGTTTATCGAATCGAATCGAATAGGAAAGGAGAGGAGGCGGAGTTTCAATAGCGGAACTGGAAAAATATTCATTAACTTTAATAACAGTAAGAGTTATTTGTTTTTAAATTCACTTACATACCGAGCGATGAAAAATCTACTTATTAATATAATAATAATGTGTTCGAAATTTAAGATAATAACTAACTGGGAAAGGACACACAGATCTTTTAGATAATTCCGGAGAAAACTATAATTTTGAGTTGTCAGATTTTCACCTCCTGTACACTATGTGAAAAGACTATAATTGGTCTGTTCTATACGAAAAAATGACGTCAACCAGCAATTAATAGTATATTATTCATTTAGCATATAATTATTATTCACGAAGGTGAGTGACAACAACACCTGAGTGAATATTAGCCATTACATGCAAGTAGAGTACTATATTCTGTCCACCACAAATAATTACTGTTTATTAATGAATTTATTTTTATTATCTTTTCTCCAATTTAGGAAGGGATTATAGGCTTTCATATACTTATATTTTTTCCAACTTCTCTGGCAATAAATTAAAGAATACCTACTATTTATTCTCCTTCCCTTATTTCTGGAGAAGTAACATCCACTTCAGTGTTTGATTCGCTTTCCATATTATATTTTCTAGTAATTTCAATTTAATTACAATAATTGAAATTTTTGCAATTGGTTATCAATTATTTAAAACGTCACTTTCTTTCAGTTTTGACAATATCATACACTCTATATACAATAGCTTGATACATTACTATATATGTAACTTAGTGGTTTAGAGGTCTGAATACGCGAAATGAAAATTGTAGACATAGACTTCAAATCCAGGGGTGGCATTCTGTTCGCACTAGCTAGTATAGTCTTGTGGATAAACCAAATTTGGTCCTTTTGTCGCGACAAATAGTTCTAAAGCGATCGCCAAATTCTTAAAGACAAAAGCGAGTATTATCCTAACGTTCTTTGTCTAAATTGAAATAGTAAAATTATTACTGTAAAATGTTGCCAATTCCAATTTTTATTTATTTGATATTGGAAAATGAAGAAAGATTGGAACCAGTTAAGATTAAAAAACATAGAGAGGCGCATTTTAAGAAGTGATAACGACCCTTTTTCAATAACTAATGAGAAGTCGATTCCGTTGCTTAAGTAGTGATAAGGTGCAATTCTGTAAGCAAATGTTAACTTTTAACGCGTGGTTAAAAATTAGACAATCTGCTAACTCGATTTTACTATTCTGTATGCATTATAATCTTTAAAACGTGAACGAAAAACTCTTAATTGGGCATCATATTTGTTGAAATTCAAATCCTAACCTTTACTATGTATAGATTAAAACATTTCTGATAGCGGAAACTTCGTCAAATATAACGGCTTGCCGTTAATTTTTAACCACTTCTTATAGAATTGACCCTATAGAAAGCTAAGGTATAATCCTCAACTTAATAATTTTGAAGCAATTCTTTTTTCAATTAGAGTTGTAGAATTTGATTTATTCTGTACAATTTGTGCTATTGGTATTATTAAACCAAAATTCTAACACGTTCTGTTACCAAATTTATATTATGTAAATAAGTAAAATACCACAAATATATAAAATATTTAATTTTTATTATTTTGTATGTAAAAGTCAACATCATTAAAAAATATTACATTAAGGATAATAAATATCCTAACACATCAAAACTGTCTTTCTAGTACAGTCAAAATCAATAATAAAATTTATATACTTTCTCAGTTCTTGAAATACCTATCACATTCAGATTTTTATTATTAAATGTGAAAATCCCCACCTATTTCTGACTTAAAAGTAATAGGAATGAAAAAATATGCCTAGGAACAGAAAAACTATTTGCACAAATAGGTACATATTCAATATAATATACCCACTTCATGCATATTTTACCTTCCTAAATGTAATAACAAAAATAAACCAAAGCTGCAAAAAAAAAATAAAAAATCGCCAACATTTGCAAAAATAAACCAAAATAGCCAAATAAAACTAAAATTTCAGTTCTTTATAGTAAAAAAAATTTTTTAAAGATTTGTTTATTTAATTCAGGTTCTCATTAATACCTTTTAAATTTGAATCCATACTCTCAAGTACATTTAGGGTATCACTGTTCATTTGTTTTATGGGGTCTGTCATGGTTGTTAGCTTTTTTCTTCTTGTTGTGGATATCGAGGGGTTTTTGAATATTTCTGGTGCTGCCTCCATACCTCTAAGATCCTCTACATTCTGATTCTCTTCATCAATAACCAGTTCTATATTTGAACTGTCCTCATAGCTATATTGAGCATTTGGAGTATCTGTATTTAATGGCAAGGATGTATAATTGGAATTCAACATGGGACATTGAAGGTGAATTTTTTTCATTTTTTTTTATTTCTGTGAAAATAAGTCGGAAGAATAAACACTAGGGGCCTGTGGGATACTTTGGATAGGAACTGAATCTAAGGATTATTGAAAACTTGGGTTAGGTAAGAACCCCGTCTCTTTAACATTAGATGTTCCCATGGCTGTTACAGTCTTTGTTTGCCATCAAGGCCATCAAGGCCACTTAACTTATTTGTGAGCATACGTAAAATGTAAACATTATCAAATAGTGGTGGACAAACGTCTTTTAAGCAATATTTTATGATATATTGAATGTAGCAGCTACAAAGATCACATAAGATAAAACTGAAAACTTTTTTCACCATGATTACAGACAGAATCAAATTTAATCTTGAATTGAAACAACACCTCAGAAAACAAAACTCATTAAAATTCTGCGTGCTAAAATTAAAACGTCTCATGAAAGATAATCACTACTATTATTTAAATGAAATCCAAATAAACTCAATTCAAGACCCCAATATCTTTCGGAATTTTGTAAAAAAAAGGTATAATAATAAACAATCGAGAGGTTTCGGATACAAATATTATGAATAATTGTATAATATTATAAGGGAAGAGTTTGCTGACTATTTTTGTTCGGTGTATGGAAGTAATTCATCATATGATAAAAATTCAGATAATAGTATGTCAGATAAACTCCCAGCTTAACTTCGGAACTTATCCATTTCACGAATATATCTTGCACAGATTGGGATGATGTTTTCAAAAAATTAAAACCAACAAGATATGCAGGGCCTTGATACATTTTTAAAGCGTGTCAAGAGCACTTCTATTCGTTAATAATTATTTATAATAAATCTACAGCTTTGGGTATTTTCACAGATGCAATTGAATAGATTAACTCCCGATTACAAAAGTGGTAATAAAATATTAGTTAATAATTATAGACCAATTGCTATTTTGAACTGTTCAGCAGAACTCTTTGAATATATTATATATGGAAAATTATATAAATCTACTAATACACGGATTTTCTTGTCAAAACTCATCTACTCACTATCTTACAGTAGTTAGAATAGTCGGTCGCGAGAGAAGGTTAGGTTGACTGTATTTACACTGACTTGCCAATGATTTTAATAATGTGAATTATGACTACTTTTAGCAAAATTAATTTTTTTTGCAATGACTGATTCTCTAATCATCTTTTTTATCTCTTATTTGAAAAATTGCGAAAAAAAGTTCGAATTTGAGACCAAACATAACACTGGAAAAGAGGCTATTGATTTCACATGCAGCCATAAACTAATAATAAACTGGGAAAAAATAAATAATAATTTGGAAACATTTTCTGCGCATGATGTTTTATCACAAAAAGAAGGATTCAGCGTTTGCTCTCGAACTGCCTGACTGTGACTAAACGAGCCTAAACGTGCTTTAAGCAGCGCGACTGACCAGTGTGCGTCACTCTCGTCTGTGGCCCGTACAGTAGGTGCCGACCTCGGGCGCCATCGAGTATCTCCGGTGGCGCTCGGCTTTCATGCGAAGCGCGCACGGTTCTAACACCCCGTGTCGCTCTCTGAAAAGAACATCTCCTCGCTTTAGTCGCTTTCCATACACTTTTTTAACTAAACCACCCTACCTTACCCCCTACCCTAATCCGAATCGAAAAATTGAATTGTGTAATTGACAGATTATTATAATAATTTTCAATAATAACCCAACCAAAACCACCCTACCTTACCCCCTACCCTAATCCGAATCGAAAAATTGAATTGTGTAATTGACAGATTATTATAATAATTTTCAATAATAACCCAACCAAAACCACCCTACCTTACCCCCTACCCTAATTCGAATCGAAAAATTCTTCGTATTTTTAGTCAATTTTTGAAAAAAACAATAAGAAAATAAAAATAAAAATATCTTGACTCGGACACGACTCGAACCTGGTCCCTATGTGTTAAGAGCCCAGCACACTTACGCTGGGCTAATCTCTGCACACATTAATGATATCGTATAGAAGGTTAAAAGCTTTAGAACCGTGCGCGCTTCGCATGAAAGACGAGCGCCACCGGAGATACTCGATGGCGCCCGAGGTCGGCACCTACTGTACGAGCCACAGACGAGAATGTGTGCGTCAGCCCATTTGCATTGGAACAACAACATGGATCATTTTTAGACAAAAAAGTTTTTGACTAAAACAGTTTTTTGTGTGTGGCTGGCCTTGCTAAGACACACACAAAAAATGTCATGAACATCGGACCAACCGTTTAGGCGAAGTTTAGCATGAGCCCGATTGCAGCGCCACTTACTGGGACCAATTGTGAATCTAAACCATTCTCGAATTAATTTGAACACGCACAAAACATTTCTTCAAAATGTATCCATACAAAGTAAACATGCGAAGATAAAGAAAAAAGTGAAAAGGCTCTGCCTGTTTGTTTCTTGAATGAATAAATGAGTTATATGCAATTACAATGAAATAAGCCTTCACTGAGGAAGAAAACTCTGATGAGCTGGACCAGCATCGTCATTTCACTGTGGGGTCCACGACAAACTGGAATAAAAGGAAATTAAATAGCAGATGAACTATCAAAGAGAAACACACCCCTTTGGAGATCAGCTCCATTGTAATATTTAAATAAATAGACAACGCCGAAATGGAGATATAGTAGGGTTGAGACAATGAAAAAAACTGGAAGTCCTGGAAAACTACAACCTGGTGGAAAAAATGCCTAAGCCACGGAAAGATTGTACTAATATATCCTGACAGAACACTGCTTTCTAAATGGGCACCTAAAAAAGCTCAAAAAGAATCTAGATTTTGCGGATTTGAAGAAGGAACACATGCTTACGAAATGGATACCATTATAGAATCCTTGGTCACAACTGCTACTGAATAGAAAAGGGAAAGGCATCCAAACTGAAGCCTGAGGATATCCTGAAATGGGTCTAAAGGTAAACATACAAACAATAAAATAATAAACTTATCTGAAGTTGGTCTACAATAAATCACAAAAGCTGAAACAGGTGTTATGGTTCAAAATGAGGTAATGACGGCAACGTTGAAAAGCTGATAATAGTAGGTTGTGGAGAAAGCTTGTAACATGCCATAACTCCTTTGTTTATAGTGCCGAAGATTCCATGCTACATTCCATATTAGAGCATCTCCAAAAACTTTGTTCGCCATACCCCCCACTATGATTAAATAATCAGATTCCTGAATATGATCCTGTTCAAGACAATCGAACATATTTAAAATCATTCATTGGACTTGAATGTGTAAATCCCTATCGTTAAGTTCAACTGTCTCCATTTCCACCACCCTGTGCAATTTAATTATTTTTATTTATCCATAGTCCCCAAAAAAGTGAAGTTGAAGATAGCAATATATAGATAGTTCTATATTTTATAAACCTGTAAGTACAAACCAAGATCACTCTTTAACCAGATTGTACTGTAGGTAAATCTTGGACATCATTTTAATAAGCTAGTTTTTTGTGTACTTATAAAAATGGAGAATGCGTAAATTGGTACGTAGTGCAATAGAACTGTAAATATTAGCCAAACGGCTTATTTTATCGAATTCCAACAAGAGTACCTTTTCGTTAGCTTAATGTATGGGAGAGTCAATTTCGATAATTCCATACAGGTTGTGCCATACCTGCAAAATGTTTGGATCACTAACCCTGGCTTCAAGGCACTACTGTAAATCTGTTTACCTTTCCAAAATAAACATACACGTTCATTATAGCTTTGCCGTGAATTTTATCAAAATTAAATAACTAGTATAAAAAATAAAAATAAAAACCAAATTCAAAATTAAAACTTTGGGGGCCTATAACTCGAAAACATATGAACACTAAAAATAGGGTGGGGAGTATTGTTCAGCAGCACAAGGGCAGAAAATTCCTAACGCTATGATTTAACAAGCTTTTCACCATCTATCACTTGAGTACTTTGACGTTTCAAGTGAATTTTTCAATTAAACGTTTATGTCACACAATGCAGAAAGCGCTTTAATAGTCCTCTCTTTGCTACGCACGCTCGTTCATTCAATAGTGGTTATTTTGTAGGAATAAAAAAAAAGTATCAAAACATTAAAAAAAGCAATGTAATTGAACTCAAATAAAATTTCTTGTTCGTAGAAAAAATGGTGTATGGAACTCTAACGTAATGGTTATTACATGATCGTGGCATAATATACTAATTTAGAGCTCCTGGCAGTTATGTCATTACTATAATACACATTGAGTGGTGTCGATTGCGGTGAAAAATAAAACTTTCGATTATCTGGATTTCAAGATAGTACTGCGAGTTTTAAAGAAAACTGTTCATATTCGATGTGGTTAACTGTTAGATAACAACAAGATAATGAGCTGGTTGAATGATTGAGGAGCTACAGAAAACAAAAGAAATATTTTGAAATAAAAAAATAACCTAAAACTTTGAACTTTATGGAGCTCACAAAATTCACAGTGGTATATCAACGAGAGGAAAATACATTCTATAAATACAAATTGATTTTCTTAACTTGTGAAGAGTAAATAGCAAACAATTATTGGGAAACAAGTACTTCTCATATCGTTGTTTCATTTCATGTTTCAGCGCCGTAAAAAAGGTTAGGACGCGCACGGCACTTAAACATGTATGGAATGTGGTATGTGAATTGTGATATGCGAGAATGATTGCATGAAAGTATTCTTTTGAATGAGACAGAGTTATTGTGAACATATCTCTATCTATTTAGTTTTTATGCGGCGTTGTCATAAAGAAATTTAACGATCATCAAATGAGTCGAAGGACACATTTGACACTTGTGGTATCGACAGCACTACCTTGAACTGAAATACCTATCTACTTCTACCAATGAAACGTTTCAATATTATTAATTTGTGAAACATTATTTAACGGCAAATTTTCGACAGCCCACTGGGTAATTGTAAAAATTGTTTCATATGTTTCATCTTTAAATTAAAGTGAAATTGTCTGGAAATTAAATGTAATAAAATGAAATCATGGAACTGTGAATTCGTTATTAAAATTTCATTTATTTGAGTTTTAAATCTTTTACGCCTATGAAACAAATTGTTTCAAATTGAATAAAAACTGTTGTATAGTTTGAAGTCGCACTATACCTACATATAACCAAAAATCTTTCAGGAAATATGTCTTGTGTTTCTTAAACGGAAAAAGGTTGCATGTATGTATGTTTGTGTGTATAAGGGGTGATATTCACTAAGCCCTAAAAGATCGATTGTGCCCCCTTACTTCTGCTTAGTTACTGAGGAACGTCTCAGAGACTAGTAGCTCCTTCAGTCCTATTTCCCTGAGGAATTTTGGGATATATGTAGGATTTAACTAAGGTGAATGTCCCGTCCCTATTCTATCCAGTAATTTTGTGGGTCCTGTTCCCTAGGATTCTGAATTGTATGTAAAACGTGAGTATGTAGATGCATGCCACAGAATCTACATTCTTCTTTCTCCACTATTTTCAGCTTTTTCAGGTGCGACAATGTTCCGTTAGGAGCCCTGTGGATCTCTTAGTGCAGTTTAACTTTGACTTATGCATTTATTTGATCTACACGGGTTGTAATATTGTCTAAGCCCTACTAGATCTTTCCAATGGTCAGATCTTCTCTTTTATTCGGCTTATTTTTTCCAGTATTACATTGGAGCTGTTTCACTCCCCCTCTTTGCTAGTTGATCTGCTATTTAATTTCCTTCTATTCCAGGGTATCCCATTGTAACATGTCTATCGACCATTTCGATTTTATCGAATGAATCCTCTAATTACCGCTCGCCGTCACACTAGCCACTTCCAATAATTATAGTTCTGTGATCACAAATTCTCCTAAGACAATTGACATATATTATGCCAACTGCCGATTCCATTATGAGAGCCTCGCCCTTTTCCGCTACCGACCGTCTAGTAGTAAAGACGTACCTTCTCTTATCTCAAATTTTTCTTAAGTATTACCTTCAATTGCTGTGGTACGTCCAAAATTATAATTTATAATTATTAAGCTTTTTGTAAAGTAGTGGCTGAGGTAATTTTTTATGCATTTCTTATTTTTTTACAGAGATGACGAATTTACACATATCACGTGGTCATCTATGTTTCTTGCATACTTGTACATTACTTTTAAACTAAATATTTTATTATAAATCACTGTTACCTCTTAATGCAAGTTTTTTATGTTGCAGAATGATTCTTTTCAATAATAGATACCATTTTCATTTTAACCTATAAAATATTCCTTTCTTATAAAAACCTGCCAGTGCCGGCCTCACATATCATTAAACATTTCATTTTTCAGAAATGGTTTATTCATAAGCATAACTTTTTGCTATAATAAGTTCTTTCAGATCATTAGTACATTGTCTAATTTAGCCGATAATTGTGTTTTTTTACTGTTTTAATATGGGACATATATGTTGGAAAGCTTTTAGTAAATTTAACATTCCATTATTTCAAACAACTGCCTTCCTTTTTTACCTGAAAAGCTGAACCAACATTATGTGCCCCATTACATTCAAGTTCCTACATCCCTAATCCACCTGAACTTTAAGGTGAGCACAGCAGCTAAGCTAGGATACAGCTTTCTATGATACCGTTACATTGCTAGGATACCGTTATCTAACCACTAGGATACACCTAGGCTATTAGCTTGCATCAATTTCAACAATACATCTCTAGCGTCAGTTTCTACCAGACCTCTCCATCGATTTCAACTAAGCTAAGTACCTACTAAAAAGTGCAGGTCTTATTCTTCCTGTTTTCATTATCCTCCATGGCAGAATAAAGTTGATATTTTGAATATTTTTTGTTAATTTCTTATCTACTCGGCTGTAATAGCTATAGGGGATCGTGTCCGGGTTTATGTAAGCTTCCAACTTTTTTATTATTAACTTTCAATTAAATTCTACAAGGTGTTTCTACCTTTTTCACCTCAGTTTCCTTTTTATTTAAATTCATATTTGTTATTTCGTCGACGTCTAAAAGGTAGTGGCGCCCTAAGTTCTTATAGTCTGTCAACCCTCTGGCATACCTAGTGTAACACTAACATGGAGTCGATACTTCCTTTGATTGATTGGTTCAGCACACCAGTCAAAGGCTTAGAGTCCTCAGCACCTCCAGGCTTTTTGTGCTCTTGATTGTGCCGTTTATGTAAAGAGACCAGTAGCCCTTATCAGGCTCAGCAGCCTTTTCACTAGTTCCTTCTTGGAGAAATCCTCCCTTGGATGCGCTAGTCCTAGGAGTCTATATCTCCAATGAGATAATGCTTCACTATCGAAGATAATGTGAGAGGCTGTTTCCTCCTCTTCCATGCAAAACCGACAGATAAGTTTCTCCCTATATAATATGCCGATTGTATGCATGTGCTTCCTCTGGGTACAGTGACCGGTAAGTAAACCCGACACTATCCTCATCTGGCCCCTGGTAAGGTTTAGTATTTCATTAGTCAGCGTCTCCGAGGTTTCTTTGACCAGGAGTTTGCGGTGTTCCTGTTTTGGCATGTGTCTTCAGTACGACTGGTGTTTAATTTGAGTTTGACATATACAACCACGTGCAGCAGTTTTAGATATCCCAAATACTGGTTCAGGACCAGTGAATGCAATCTCAGACCCTAGCTTTGCTAGGATGTCTGCCTTTTCGTTTCTTACAATACCATTGTTCCCCGGGACCCTCTTAAGAGTAACTCTATTGTGGTAAGCCAGGGTTATTAGTGTTTGTAGACAGTCCCAGACCAGTCTAGATCTGATCTGAGGACATGCTAAAGATTTCAGTGCTGCCTGACTATCGGAGAGAATAAGGATGTTTTGTCCTCTATACCTCTATACCTTTCGATGATCAGTTGCAAACACATGTCGATAGCGTAGATTTCTGCCTAGAATACAGAAGCAATATTCCCCAACGATGCGTGGATGTTGAACCTGGGTCTAGCACCATGGACTCCAGCACCTGTTCCAATGTCAGTCGTAGATCCGTCCGTGTACCACACCAACGTTCCTTCCTGACTACATGCTTCCAACCTATCCCAGTTCCCCAGATCCCCCCTTGAGAGAGTCTCTAGCCGGGATCTGTCTCGAGAGGAGATAGTATCGATAGGTATTTGCCAAAGTAACGTGTGATATATATTAACTATATGTTGTAAGGCCATTTAGATATAGCAAAAAGTACACATATAACCACACTTTTCATATGTAGATTATTATACTTTTCCCCATATGTCACATATACTGTCAGCTGAAATATTAATATAAGTTACGTTCTTACTTCGAGTTTTATTAATAGTGCCAGCTGCACTAGCATGTGATATACATATATTACATACTGGCGACGAGCAGTGAAATAAACCCACGAAGTGTTATTTTTTTTCTGAACAATACAGTACCTATATTTTTTTTCATTAACGAGGGCTGAAGCAGCACAAGTGATTGTTAGAGGTCAAATTGGGACCCTCCCCGAATACAGAAAACACATTGATTGGTGCACATATCAAGAAAGGATGGATCAGTATTTTTTGGCAAACTACATTGAAAATGACAGAAAGGTCGCAGTATTAATCACAGCCATTAGGGACGAAGTTAATGATATTCTGAAGGGGCTCTGCGATCCTGTTCTTCCTAAAGATAAGTCCCACGAAGACTTGTGTAGAATACTGAGAGAGCAGTTTACTGAAAAAGTATCGGTATTTAGAGAGAGATTGGAGTTTTATGACCTTAAGCAAGCTGAAAATGAACAGGTAAAGGATTTCTACGTTAAGCTTAAAAACAAGGCGATAGAATGCCAAGTTTGGGAATAGCTTGCGAATGAAGATCGATTTGTGTCTGGTCTGAGAAGGGGCCCAGTGCTAGAGCGAGTGTGTGAAGAGGAGCATACGGCTACACTTCAGACTATTGTGGAAGTGGCCCTTAAGAAAGAAGCTGCTCTGATGCAATCAAGAAATATAACAGCTGTAAATGCTCTTAGTCTACAAAAAAAGCACCAGTGCCTGGTAATCATTCTAGTAAGCCGATGAAAAAACAACGAGGTGAACAATCGGAGGAGCCAGGAAGAGTTGGAGCTAAATGCAATAGCTGTGGCAATGGTGGCCATAATTTTTAAACATGCAAGTACAGGAAGTATGCTTGTAGAAAGTGCAAGAAGGCTGGACACCTAGCTAAGGTATGCGTACATACTAATTTAGTTGTACTTTCGAATGATAGTCATAATGTCAGCTCAAATGAGTTAGATTTCGTAGAAATGTATATTGTAACTCTGAACCAGTACGTCAAACCTATTAAGGTAAATATGTTAATTGAAAATAAGCCCTTACTAATGGAATTAGACTCAGGGGCAGGATTATCTGTCATACCGGAAGCCATATATTTGAATAATTTAAAAAATTGTAAAATAAAAAATACTCAACTGAGATTAAAAACTTATGATGGTAACATCATAACACCAGTAGGTGAAATTTTTGTTAATGCTCAGTATGGAGATATGTCGGCCCGCTGCAGGCTTATTATAATTAAGAACAGCTCTACACCATTGTTAGGTAGGGACTTAATAAATATTTTTGAATTTCAAATAAAGCCTGAAATGGGAAACATAAATAATATTCATTCTGTTAGCAGTTTAGATAAATTATTAGACGAATATAAAAACTTATTTGATGATAGTTTAGGTCATTATAAATTGGAAAAAATTGAGTTAAAGGTTGACCCAAATTGTAAACCTATTTACTGCAAACCACGGACAGTGCCCTTTTCATTTAAAGAGGTTTTAAATAAGGAGCTTGATGACTGAGAGAAAAGAGGGGTAATCGAGCTTGTTGAGAATACTGATTGGGCTACGCCGTTGGTACTGGTCGTTAAGGACAATGGTAAAACACGGGTCTGTGCAGACTATAAGGTAACAGTAAATAAAGTAATGCAAGATTTTGAGCATCCTCTTCCTCGCATAGAGGAACTTTTTGCAGCCCTACAAGGGGGCGACCATTTTACAAAGTTAGATTTGTCCAACGCTTATAACCAGTTAGAATTAACAGAGGACACAAAGAAATTGTTATGTTGGAGTACGCACCGAGGAATTTATAAACCAAATAGGTTACCTCATGGCACTAAACCGGCGTGTAATATAGTTCAGAAAACGATGGAAAAGGTTTTGTTAGGTATTCCGGGAGTAATTAACTTTTCAGACAATATTGTCGTTACGGGCAGTAGCAGGAAGGAACATTCAACTAATCTAGAATTGGTGTTTGTTAAGCTTTCTAAAGCGGGATTTGAATTGAATATTAAAAATGTCAGTTTTTTGAGACCGAAATTGGATATTTGGGCCATATCATTAACAAGGACAGGTTACACAAAGATCCCGATAAAATTAAAGCGGTAATGGAGTGTCAACAACCGACAAATATTTCAGAGGTCAGAGCCTATACGGGATTGGTAAATTATTATGGCCTTTTTACCCCAAATTTATCTTCAGTTATGGATGCATTATACAGTGTGGAAACCACTTATGGAATAAAATTCTTTATGTCATTATTTTAGAAAATGATAGAAAATGCCGAGACACGTCAACTTTTGAATTGAGTTGTGTGTTATCTAAACATAAATTTAAATGTATTCACGCAAGTATGCCATAGTCGGTGTTTTTTTTTAATGAAACACCCTGTAAATTTGCATATTTTTGAAATCCCCTTAATGAACCAACAAAAAATTTCTATAAATTTACTTCAATATATAAGTATTTAGCTAGACAGCTGGATTCAGAACTACTGTGAGAAACTCCTCCTCTTCTCCTTCCAATGTCTGTTAGTTATGTGGTTATGTGCGTATGAGCGATTTAGTATTCAAGTGTCTTTTGATTTCTTTTGGCTATAACGGCTTCCAAAATAAAAATGAATTCGTAAATAAAACAAAAAAAGGTTCTTCAAATTAAAACAAATTGGAAATAGATTCCAGAAAACAACCCTAAATGCTGAAACTAAGAATAAATGAAATAAATGTTCAAATAGTCCTCCTTCTTGAGCCAAACAAAAACCGAATCTATTGAACAAAGATAATCTTGTATCTCTGAGCTGATTCGGTATAATGTTTGCAAAATGCTGGATAATTTTTACCCTTGATTTTATCAAATTTCGAGCCCGTTATGGGCTTGAACAGTACTTGGATATCGACTGCTGTTTACTGAGTGTCTGACGCTAATTAACGACCGCCCACAGTTGAGACTACGAAGTGGTGGGAATTGTACGATATGCTGAAGGTGTCCAAATGAACGATTGTAATAATCGTGTTTTTAATCTGTTGAAACTTGATATTGGTCGACTAGTTCAAAAGCAGTTCTGATACAATGCTTAAAATCGCTATGTTCCGTGTCTCATTGCATGTATCTGTATAGTCATCTTCAATAATATTTTCAGCTTTATACCCAATACAGATTTCACATTAGTCTTTCTTTGGTTTGTTTCTGTTTGGTTCTTATGACTTATTTAATGCCTTTTGTATCACAGAATCCTTCCTATATTTTATATACAGCTGATTTTGTTTGAAACAGTGTGAAATCTATTCGATGAAGACCTACTATAAGTGTGATTCCAGCTTCGGAATGTCGTTTAAGAATGTTCATAGAGTAATGATTATTACTTTAAGTTCCGCAGTCATTCGCGCTTGAGTTGGCATAGTTATATCATTGTTATTATTAAATTTGGTGTTAGCTGCTTCAACTACCCTATTGTTCACCATCCATTCACTCAAGTCTAATGAACTCAACAACATTCTTTCACACACTCGGAGGCTTCCACCATTTCTTTCCAAGACATTCAATGTTTCTATTTATTTCAATGCTGGCTATGGAATTACTAATCGTACACCAAAAATTCGTTAGTCCCACCTGACTCTGTACAAACTTCACTAGCATTCATAATAATAGATTTTTTCAATCATTTTGAAACCTCATTCTCAATTACTATTTAAGACACAGTGTACGGTACCTTTTTTTAATTAAAACCAAAATCGAAATTTCACCATAGTTTCCCGTTACTAAAACTACTTAAGTTTCAACTGTTATTGTCATCCTGGGATCTGCGGAATAGTTAAAATTACACTACGAGACTTCTGCAGTCTCCCTAGGAGGTTTTGCATACTGATTAAATGACGATGGGGGAGAAATCAGTATACAGATGAAAGAAGTGAGTTGAAGTTGATTACAAGTCAGATCGAATGCTGATAAGGGTTGATTTCTTGTTCCGAATTGTTTGCGTTATCACTGGCAATACTCATAGTTAGTACCGACAATGTTTATTCTGTGGAAATAATATGCTGAAAGTATGGTATAAAAAGTTTATTCAGGAGGTATTGTTGAGAAACAAGTTTTAAATTTTTGGAAATACATTTATCAGAAAATAGGCGAGAAATGATCATTTGAAAAGCCCGCTTAAAGAGATTATCATACCTGAGTATTTTTTTCTATGACCTGGCACAATTGTCTTATTTACAAAGGTAGGGTCTTACCACCATTTGTCATCTAGTTTATTCACATTAATTTTATCAGTTCATCTCCAAAACTCATAATTCACGCTTTTGCATTTAAATAACATACCATGACAACTCAACACTCACAACATTTCGGTACATAAGTGACTAGAGATGGGGGTACAATATGAAATAAACTATTAAATCTGCGTATTTTGCTTAGGAAATTTGTTTCTGAAATATATCGTACGGATAAAATATCAAAATTTTTAGTATTGATACTTTTTATAACGATAATTTCTAATATTGATATTTTTAAAACACTATATTTCTAACGGTACGGTGTATAGATACTTTACACAGTATCGCCCATCTCCATATGTCACATTATTTGACGTACTCCAGAAATTTATTGATTTTGACGTTAGAATTGTCAATAATACCAAATTATTACTGTCCGTTCTACACTCGCATTATTTACTTAACTTTTATTTAATAAAGAAATCAAGGTCGTGGACAAAGTAAAGTATTCTACTAGCAATTTATGGCCATTATTCACACAGGTGAATTGCGCCCCTCACCTATGGCTCGGAACGCAAACGTCACCCTGCGTCAGTAATGGCTATCGTAAATTGCTCGTTTAATATTATACTATTAATGAACAGTACGAATCATAAACCTGCGATAACTGATATGCAAAATATGAATTTGTATAACCAGCTCAAATATGATACAATTGTCTACCGACAAAGCTAGTGCAATAATTATTACCACAATATTTGTGGTTGTTAACGTTAGCAGCTGTCAGAAAAAGTCAGAAGTGTGGTGGTAGGAAGATGGATCCGTGGATTATGAACATTTTGCTAGACCATGAAATTAATGAAATACACTGGTGAGATTCTCAGGGTCAGAGGATAGGAGGGAAATGGGACTTGCATTTATAATTGCCTCTACTTCTGTTAATAATGTATAAAAATGTCCAAATGACCGTAAGTATTGTCCATTAATGAAAAGTGAAATCGATCAATCTCTTGAAACATTGCTTATTCATGTACAATAAAATTGTTTTCCGAGGATTTTAGGCGAATAAGGGCTAATGAAATAAAACATTCACCAAAAATTCTTAGTTCAAGCCATTCATTGGCGACTCTGGCTTTTTAAGGATTGATGGGAGATTGGCAAATTCGAGATTTAGCTTCGAAAAGAAACAACCTCTAATTTTATCACGGCGTCACCATCTTACTAAACTAATCTTTATCTGTGAATATTTGAACACTAATAACAAAATATTCTTGTAACCTCACTTTTCTCAGTTGCCAGACTTGTTAGTGGAAAAGTAAGGTCGATTTACGCTATAAAAGTGACTAATCGTTTTTCTAGTAGTCACCAGAATAGCAATTTTATTGAAATTGGTTAAAAAGTTACTATCTAGAGTTGCTTGTCAGTCAGTTGCTATAAAGTTGCTTGACTGCCACTTGGATACAGAATGGGCCTGTAAATGAAATAAAACACAAGTTATCTAATTAATCAGAGTTTCTGTTGTTTATCATAATGATCTACAAGGATATATAATAGCAAACTACACGACCTTATACATAAAATATCAATTAAACCTAGTCAACCACAGACAATGCTCATCGTAGTATGAATGATTATTCTCGATAGCGTGTATTTTGGAAACAATTATTTTATTCGCAACCGTATGCTGAGAAGTTAGTAACCGGTTTTATTCAGCTTGCCCTGTTGTTTGTTTAAATTTAGTGAGAATCTGATATTCTATTCCTTTCACGTTGAAATTGATTTTTGACCTTCAGTTTTAATGATGATACAATAATATAATTATGCCTATTCAGAATTAATGTATGTAAGGAAACATCCTTAATCATATTGAATTGTGCGCGTAAATAAGTCGGTGAATTAGATCGCCGATATATATGAGGAGAGAGGGTAGACTAGATTAAATTCACATATGTCAATAAAGAACTAATTAAGAGACAACGTGGTAGTTGAAACAAAACTTTGGATTAATTATATTGAATAATAACTTTGAATGTTGTTTCTTTACTATTTACAGGTAAGACTAATAATTAGATTTTGTATATACTGTATTTATAATAATAACTTTACTATTTACAGAAACAATTCTTGTATTATTCATAACCTTGAAGTGAACCCTACCATTTATAATAAATAGAAAAACATTATATGTATATTCAAAATGGCTGGCACAGAATGACGAACTCCATTTTTGTATCCCCCCAATATGGACCTCAAACGAGAGGGTTTTTACTAGTAGAATACAATACATCGTTTGAATAAAAACAAATTTAAGATGGCCGCCACTGAACAGTGACGGATTTCGTATCTGTTCCAATACTCTCAATTTGGGTATTGGTTATCAAGTAAAGGGGCTTTACAAGTAGAACACGCATGGAGGATCGTAGAGTAGAGACAGTCTATACAGTTAAACTGAAATCCATGCATCTAATTAAAACAAAGAAGTTTGTCAATTCAGAATCGGATTTTCGGTTTTCCGCCCAAATCAAAATTTCGTATCATGTCGAGGACTGTATGGTATTAGAGTGGCTAAAAACGACACATAGTTATAGATATACCAACCAATTTAATGAAAGGTTGAAGTGTGTCGAGTACTGTAAAGCATTAATGTAGATGAGTAATATTTGACGTAAGCGCTTTCCCCACGAGACTTGGTCATATCTTCTATAAAAGTGGTGCTCCTCGATTGGACTGAAGAAGATCCTCCTCTATTGGATCTCTAGGGGGGTTCACATTTCATATGAAAACAAAAAACTACACTAGATAGGAAATAATGTGTGAAAAGCTGCATCTTATAATAAGATTCACTTATATTTGAAAAAATATTAATCTTATTAATCCATTTTAAAGAGTACCGAATAATTTCGGTGCATGTATACTCTTTTTAATGCAAACGCGCCGCCCAATGGTGTGCATATATCTTTTATTAATTATTAGATTCTCGCGATAGATCGTCTCGATTTGTCGTTTCAAATAGTCTCCAAAATTACATACCACCGTTATAATGTTCATTACTCGTGGGAGCAGAGCGGCAACAAATAATAATAAAACATAAACAAACAAAAATTAAAAAGAAACTGCTGCACAATGCATAAAAAGGCTCGGGAAACTGGAACAGAAGTATGGAGCAGATCGTGCAAAGGAGAATAGTAATAAATATTTAGGCTTGAAATTGTTTGAGGATAGACAAGGTTACGTGTCGAGTAAAGTCTTTGGAAGGATTATATATTGCGGAGTTACACTACAACACATTGAAAGGAAAGATACCTTGTAATAATAAGGCACTGAAATGAATAAATAAAATAAGAAATATTAATGAAAGAAATAAAACTCAGGAACTTGGAAATTGAACATGTAAGAAACAATTTTAAACGTCAATAGTTTCATTGAAAGGAGAAATAATAATGATATAGATAATGTACCAGAAGCTCCAAAATTATTTGGTAGGTCCAAGGTAGGCAGGCTAATCAATCTAAGGCATTGCTCAGACGCAAAAATACAGTCAGGCGGCGTAGCGGTACCTGAGTGAATGTTTAATATTCTTAGCATTTATAATGATATAGATGGTTGACTATGGTGAGAGTTTCACCCGCCCCACGACTTCCTCTGATTAACAAGGAGATTAGTGTGGAGACAAGGACATAGAGCCTACCAAATTTTTTCTCATCAGAAGAGACGTATGAGCAATCAACTTTACCAAAAGTATTTTTTTATTAAAGAAAGTAATCAAAAATTTACATTGGTGAATAAGTGAAATTATTATTTTCCTCAGTCATGGTCACCTAGAAAACATTGATAAAGTTGATTCATGTCAAGTACTTAATGGTCTGATTTCCATAAAAAAGAACTGACCAAATAGTAATTCCTCATTCCTGACCACACTGTTCAAAAATATCGATAGATAAAAACAGGGCAGCAGTATTGACTACAGCAACAGGAATAATAAACAATCATTCTAGTGCCACAGCAGTGACATTGTTGACACCAAAAGGCAACGGTTGGAAGTTGAAAGAGCAATGAGCACACGCCCACCTGTTTTGGTAGAGGGGACTGATCTAATTGTGAATATCACACATAAGCCATTTTTCTTTGAACTTAACCACGCAAATCGGGTTAACAATACCATGACGTCACGGATAAATTTTATGACGTAACGGTTTGTGGAAACCCTGAAATAAACAAACACCTAACCTCCAATAAGATAACTACTCTGTCAAACTATCTCAGTGAGCTGGTTTGTGTGGTTGGTTAACTGTTACGTCATGGTTTGGAACACAAGTCCAGTAATATTAACTATAGCATAATTCTTGTCTCTCTCTTTCGATATTATCTTTGTCGCACTTGTGTAAATTGTATGACCTATGAAACTTTTTCGCAATCTGTATATCATCAATGAAGCTGCACCCACACTTAAAAGAATATAAACTAACTCGCATATTGGGGTGAAACAAACGTTATTCAATCAACTGTGATTTCTAATGATCATGTTGATGTTCTTTTGACCAATAAGAATTCCCTTGTAATGCTTAATAAAAGACAGTTGTTTTTCTTCCCACCCTGTTATTTTTCAAATATTTTTCGTTTCAAGTATAATAAATTAAGTTATAGAAATTCCCCGATATTTCAGAAATGCATATCTCGATAAAACTACCAATTACCTGGAACAGATTAACAAAGTATCATTTTTCACGACAATTTTAAGTAATTTCAAGTCTACGAGAGGGTGGAGGGAATTTCAAGAACAATACGAGTTTTAGTTCCCAGTAAGTAGTAACTAACCGAAGTGTTCGTTTCTGCAACATATAAAAACATTAAAATTTTGTGTGAATTGTGGTGTACTGAACAACAAGATATTAGGAGTTGAATAGGTATGGATAGTATTTGCTGATAATTTTGATGATTATTATGTTTAAAGCTCTTCGATATCAAACGTTATTGAAAATATTAATTTATCACTGCATTTATTGAGCAACCAATCCTGCTGTATTGTGGGGAGTCTGTGTCACTTACAGTCTGTCTAGTCCTAATACAGGGTGACCAATCACTCCATTCTTTCCTATTTTTTGCTAATTGTTTTGCTACTATAATTGTTTTTCCTCTTTCCTTCAATATTTTGGCTATATTGTTATCCCAGGATTCTTTGGGTCTACCTCTGTGTCTTTTAACAATCACCTTTGCTTCCCATACATTTCTAACTAGTCTAGTATCCTCCATTCGCTGTAGATGTCCCCACCAGTTCAGTTGTCTTTCTCCTATATAATCTAGCATGGACTTTATTTCTAGATCCTCTCTTATATCTACATTCCTTATTTTATTCCTTTCACAGATCTCAGGTATTTCATTTCTATAGCTTGTATTCTACTCTTCATTTTTTGGTCCAGTACCCACGTTTCGCTGCCATAAGTAAGTATCGGTCTAAAAACTGTTTGGAATACTGTCATTTTGGTTCTTTTTGAGATTTCCTTCTAATCAATAAATCCAGGTTTCAGTATGTAGTATGTTTTTATGGCTTTTCCTGTTCTTTCCATAATATCCCTTTCTTGGTTACCAGTGCTGTCAATTGTTGTTCCTAAGTATTTAAAGTAGGTAACTTGTTGTATTATACTTTGGTTGATTGTTATATTCAACCTTTCTTGATTTTTTGCTATCATCATTATTTTTGTTTTATTTGCATTTATTTTCATTCCATTCCATTTTAAAGTTCTATTCCATATGTCTATATTTTTTTGAAGACCTCTCTCTGTATTGGCCATTATAACTAGATCGTCAGCAAATACACAAGTGAATAATTATTATTTCTAGCAATAAGATTGGTTTTATTATAAATTTTGTTGTCATTATCATGTAAGTACCGGTAATTATGAGTTGATTTTTAATTGAATTTATTAATCCTCGCATATCACTCATTCTCCTGAAGTTTCCCCCCTACATTGTCAATTAAATTATTATCCAATATCGCATTTTGAGAAATTCTAACGGTCTTACAAATAAACCCGTTATAAAATATTATACTGAGAATAAATCAAGAATAAGATAAATGACTACCAATAAACTCGGAATAACTTGAGAATATGTTATACTTCGTATAAGTAGTGACCCAAAAGTTATACCGACCCCTACCCTTGTTTAACTGTGTTATAACCTAAAATAAATTGACGTTTTTTTCTGATACAGATTGTTCAACAAGTGAGAAGAATGCTTTTGAGAGCTGTAGAGGTTATTGAAGGAGTGAATGATTAAATTAATATTGAAAATAGACGGAAAACGAATTTTTAAAATAATTCACTACTCCGCGTGACTGCTAATACAAATGACACGAATGTGGATAAACAAATTCGTTCTTTTTTTGCACGTAAATGCATTTGTCAATCGCATAGAACGTCACGAATATGACAACTTTTCTTGAAATTTAGGGTGTTTTATCTTCTTGTGTGAACGGCTATGACGTTGCCAAACTATTATTTTGGAATAAAAGGAGAATAGTTATACCGATGTTATTCTGAATTTATTTGTGAACGAGTTATACTCCGTATAACTATCGCTGACATAAGTTCGGTATAACCTATGTATACAAGCTTTTTTATTAGTAACACAGTAAAAATTTAAAGTTTTCGAAGCTGCGCCGTAATTTATATGTATTTTAAAGTATTAGAGATTATAAGGCGGTCTAATAAAAATTTTAACGGATTTGTTTCAATCTATATGTTGTGTATATTAACGTATAATAACGTATTGGGGAAAAAGGGATTTCTCAATATGGTCATAAAATGTCCGCTATTAACGTTACGAGTTTACACCGCGGAAGATGGGGTAAAGTAATTTCCGTGCCTTCGTCAAACTCAATTAGCGATATCTGAACTCCAGCTTGGAAATTTGCCTCACAAACCCATCCAGATCACTTCCGAGTTAACAATATTAACGGACTTTAGTTCAGGATCAGTTATTGTGTTATCAATATTTAATCAATCAATCTATTGCGGCGATTATCACCGGAGAGTGCCCGGAAACTATTTAATTGACCTAATGTCTGTGTTATGTTACCGTCAAGAAGATCAACATCCAATAGATGATTTCAATGTGAAGTGTTCAGAATTTGTAAGTGAATAGCTCTCAATTCAACACTCCAACCAGATTAGTCATTTGAATATTCATTTAATGTGATAGATGATTATTTAATAATACTTAAAGTATTTTCAGCAAAAAAATATAAAAAAAAATATAATGAATCCATGAAGCTTTATCAATTTCAATTTTATAACAATGCAGCGAGAAACAAAGACAACAGTGTAGTTTTATGACCACCCTTTCGTAGGGGCCTATATTGTTCGAACAAATTTTGTAAGTTCACATAGTTTGTTACCTGGCATAACCAGATATGTCGTTACGATACTGTAAGACCAGCGTGAGATGGTCAATTTTTTATATAAAAACATTTATCAGCCAAAAGTAACCGGCGAAGTAATTACAAGATTCTCCAACGACGAGTTATCCTTCTTTGTGAGAATAGGAGTATGAAAGCTGATTGATCATCCATCAATCATCCCTGAGAAAACGCCTTGAGACGAGAACGCTTTGAGACGAGAACGTATTTCATAGTCGAGTTTCGAGACCCACAGCTTAAGAAAAGCTGCAACTGCGCATGTGCAAGTGGTGTCTTGCTCAAGACAGCCTGCGACCTGAGATGCGGTTTCTGACATTTGTCTTGTTATTTGGGGTTAGATTGTGTTTGTAATAGAATAAAAATTTTAATAGTGATTAGTGAAAATGGATTAAAGAGAACACGAGGATTTTTTGGAAATTCTTGATCATGTTTAGGAAAATATGCCAAATAATAGGATTCCAATAATATACATGGAGAAAATCCTATAGAATTTTTTTTTTAAATTAACGTGTCTCGGCAACTTTTGGCCACTGACACGGGATCTGTTATACAATTGATTACATAATACAATTTCAATTAAATTAAACAGTCGACAGTCTTTAAGGAACTGAATCACAGCACTAAGCTGGTTAGGTAGTCCGAGTACGTTTTTGAGAGTTCCACTGAGCTTGTATTTGCGACGAGTTAGGCTGCAGTATTTGCAATCTAAAAGTATATGCTCAATTGTGAGTCTTGCACTATCACATAATTCATAGGTAGGAGGATTTTGTGGAGACATTAGATATCCATGGGTTAGCCGGGTGTGACCTTTTCTGAGTCTTCTTATAATAATTTTGTCCTTTCTTATCAATGGCGGCATTTTTTGAGCGGAAACTGTGGGTTAAATTGTACGTAGTTTTGTGTATTCCAATGTGATTGCCATGTTTGTATCATCGTTTGTCGAACTGATTTTAAATCTTGATGGAGTTGAATTTACACTACTGGCAAATCGGAGAAACGTTTCGCTGCTTGGTCTGCACGTTCGTTGCCAGTGATTCCTACATGGGAGGGGATCCAGATTATCATGGAGACTATATAAGGAGAACTAACTCATACGGAGAAATTGACAAAACCTGACCTAAAAATCGACTATCTAAGCAGTTTGTTTTTTCACCGCTACGCTGCGCATTGCAACACGTGCACCATCCAAATAAGTAACCTTAGTTTTTATAAATGACAGTAATCAAATTGTAAACATTACTTATGACAATAATAAAAACTAAAAGTAGGAGCTAGAAACTATTAAAATTATTGTTAAAAATTGACAGGGTGTGCGTTGTTAAAAATTATTGCAATAGTGGTTGATAGTGCATCTGATTTAAAACAATAAGACGTGAATTGAATTTGAAAAAGCCAGCGAGGTCATTGAAAATATTCAAAGATAAATAAAGTAGGAAAGAATATTTATCATGTTAGGATTCAAATTATATACATTACTCGTGAGAAATCTAGAAAAAGCACAATGGCACACAAAATACTTTACTTTTGCTAATGGTACCATTCTGCTAAATACCTACAAGTGACATTCAGGAGAACTGGAAGAAAAAAGGTGAACAATGATATGATAGTTGATATAAGGAATAAGCTGCGAAAGTAATTTGAAAAAACTACTAATAGGTATGCCCTTTATACAGAAAAATATAAATTAAATTCAGTGGGTATTTCTATAGAAATAGGAAAGCAAATTATTAATGTTGGAGCAAATATATACAACAAATGGAAAAAATATTGGTACACTTTACCTCTATAGGGGTTACTAAAACCATTCGACATTGAAAGTGATTTTTAACACTTATTTCTTACCAATCTTCAGCTAAGTACCTAATTTCAGTATGTGGCACTTGCGGGATAACATCTACAGATAAAACGCAGAGGATTTAAAATAGTGTAGTGAAGGTTTTGTGCAAGTTCAGTTATAGAATGTCAACAGATGTAATTTTCAAAGAAACTGGTCTTCAGATGACAAAAATATTGTAAATTGTAGTTTCAGTATATCCTCGAGTAGGTATATCTGAATAGTGAGTGGTCCAAAGAACCAATTAAAGTGGCCCATACCTCCCCAGGAGAATTTTTATACAAAGTGATTAAATAATAACTTGAAATCTGGCAATAAGGAATGGTGAATAATGTAGGTACATTCTCAAACCAGGAGACAAAACACTTCATATACATGTAGCTCTGAACAGCCCAGTGAACATAATATGTATAAAGTAATTCAACAGTCTGCCACAGTACTAACAATCTGTTGCAAATATAAAAATAAAATTGTGTGTTGAAATTGGTCAGAGTATGAGTATATCTATATTCTGTGTACTTTATGCACTGTGTTTGTGTTATTAGGAAACTGTGAATTGTAATTTTTGTATTAGAATAAAGTAATAATTTTCTTGTATTATGATATGTGTACTATTTACATATATGTACTTTACCTATATGGAAAACCTTTGCATGAACTAATATCATTAGTTAGTTGTTCCTGTTAATAGTGTTGTTTAAACATAATATATTGTACCTATTTTTTATTGTAATTAAACAGATTGAAGATTGTGCATAGATGAATTTGAAGCAATGGGATTCATCCTACACCTTTAAAACCATTCCACCATTCTGTTGTAAGTTATTGTTGCTCATTCACTGTTATTTTGAGATAATTATGGCTGATCACATACATATCTACATACTGCAATATGTATATTTGCAAATTCGAATGTGTTCGTGTGAAATCAAATGTGGAGGACTTCATGTTGAGGTATACATTTTTGGAGAAAAACTGTAATTCACTTTTACTTGCAGTTTTTTATAACTAAGGTAGCTTTCAGGATTAATAGCAAGTATTCTGGATACATCATTTAATATAGTTTATAGAAAATACCAGTGTTTCACACCATCAAAGGCTCTAGTAATTCCTAGAAAAAAAGCAGCACATGTTTTCTTGGTAGCCTAGATGTTTGTATATACAATTTTGGGTTCGATAGTGGGATATATAATTGACCATTTTCCTTAAAACCAATCTCATATGAAGATATCAATGTATTTTTAGATATTTTGAAATATTTTTTTTTTAAATTATTTGCCAGTACAGACAGAATTCAATCATAATGCTATAAAGCCTTGAGTAGAGAATATTAAACATCCTAATTATCTCATTTCAACTTCAACAGTAAACTGATACCTCATAGTAGGCTAGAAACATATAGCAGACCATAGGGTAGGTAGGTATAAAGTTAGAGACAATATAGGTACTGATTGTACACTTTTATATTTAGGTGAAAGTTACAAAATGTGTAGTAAATTACAAGTCTCCTGCAATTCTGTATATTTATCATTTTTATAATTTCTTCATGTAAAGGCTTTGCCAGTTCAGGAGCAACCAGCTTTCATTCATTTTGTAGAAAATAACCTAAAATATTAGATATTACTTATTTATATATAATGAACAAATTGGTTCTAGAATATACTTACTTGCACTAAAGGGTGTCTTTTTCACATTTTTCGTTAAAAGACTTATTATATACTAATTATGACTGTGCCGAACCTTCAAGTCCTCTAAAATTCGATGAGAAGAGAAATGTTTTTGGCAAGATGTATCATATTTTACTGCCAAACGATCACAATTTAAGATATGACGAGGGCGGAAACAGATTTCTTAGTCATACAATTTTTCATTTCTGTTGTGTATTATGTGTATTTCTGTTCCCTAACCTCACTTACCTAACATACTGTCAAATGAGCTAGCAACCAATAAAAAACCATGTATGCAAGACTCATGATTGGCTGTTATTGTTCTGCAGTCAGATGTTTCTGGTACACGTTTACTGGCGCCCTCTACCATTACCAAAAATTGAATTACATGGAGTTCGATCTCCTTATATAGTCTCCATGCAGATTATATTCACAGAGATACTTCTATTACGATAGTGGTGGCAGGTGTCAAGGATATCTTGAACTAAGGGGTGTTGTGAGTAGTAGTTTCTAATGTAGTATATTGATAAAAGGGAGTCTGTACATATGGCAAGTTTACTGTTATCCTGTATTTGGAGTCCTCAAAGCTTGAAGTATTCCGAATAGTTCAGCTGTGTGTATACTGCATACGGAAGGAAGTTTGTATCTTACCATTGTTGTATCTAGTGTAGTAACAGCACATCCGGTACCATTAACCTCTTTGGAGGCGTCGGTGTAAAGGATTTTGTCGAACTTCTGATGGTTTATTAGTTCTCTGAATTTTTGTCTGAAGACTAAGTTAGGCGTTTCGTATTTGTTGTAGTTGCTTAGGATTGTGTTCAATAGCGGCGGTTTTTTGGTTCATGGAGGAGTTTTAGAAAGTTTTTTGGGAGTTGTAACTGTAAGGTTAGTGTTTCTTACAATAGGTTATAACATTTGTGGAGATGAGGGCGATGTTTTGGGTCTGATTTTAGGAGCTGGTTGTATAGATTCAATTAATTTGTATACTGGGTTTTGTGGGTAGGCAGATATCCTGGAAAAATAGGATAGATCTAAAGGCGCCTAGACATATTCGTAGTGCTGTGGTTTGGATTGTGTCAAGAGATTTAAGGTACATTTTGCAGGCGTTAATATAAAGAATGCTTCCGTAATTTAGTTTGGAGCGGATCTGTAAATCCTTATTAATATTTCCTCTTCTGCTCCCCATTGGTGATGTGCTAACGATTTTAATCCGATTCAAACAATTAGCTTTAGTCTTCTGAATATGTTGTCTCCATCTGAACTTTTTAATTTTGATCAAAAATTGCTCCTAAGAATTTTTGTTGATCAACCACATGTAGCAGATCCCATTGAGATTCAATTGTGGAGGAAAGTGATTGTGTCTTTTGCTGAAATGGATTACTGTGGATTTGGTTGTTGAAAAGTGAAAACCGGATTTAACAGACCAATGATGGATGCTATCTAGACCCTTCTGTAGTAGGGTTAGGTAAGTACTAGCTGTGACTTTGCCTTAGCAGTAGAGAATGAGATTGTCAGCATATAGTACATATTTGACAGGTGAAATGATTGAGAAACAGATATCGTTGATACTCATCAGGAATAGAGTTGTGCTAAGAACCGAGCCTTGTGGTACTCCATTTTCTGGGGCATGAGATGTTGACGTTTGCTCAATTGTAGCAACTTTAAAAGATCTGTTGGTTAAGAAGTTTTGTAGGAAGAAGAGAATGTTTCCAGTTAAGTTGAAGTCTGTGAGTTTTTCAAATATGGAAGTTTCACAAATCGTGTCGAAGGCGCTGTCAATATCTAGACTCACGGCAATTATGACATTTTTACTTTTAAAGGCTTGTGAAATATCAATGTGTAGAGTAACCAGGTTATCCAATGTGCATCTATTTGGTCTTCTAAAGCCTGCCTGCGCTGTGATTAAAATATTGTTCGATTCTAAATACCAATGAAGGCGCCTGTTAACCATTTTCTCGAGAATTTCACACATTGTGCAGGTAAGTGAAATAGGTCTGAAGGAATTTGGAAAATTGGAATTAGAAACATTCTTTTTGGTTGGTATAATGATTGATTCTGTCCATAGAGCAGAAAATTGTTGACTGCACCATATTTTATTGTAAAGCTCGAGCAATTTAGTTCTTGTTGCTGAATGTAAATGTTTCAGGAAGATCATAGGTATATCGTCAGGTCCTGCAGCTGTGTTCTTTAGTGAAGGTATGACTGAATTTAATTCGGATAGAGTGAAAGGAAAATTGAGATAGTGGCAATTGTGAAGAATTTGTGTAGGTTGTGAGTTATTTGATGAGTTTGGAGGTTCAGGATAAGATTTTGTTTTATTTTGGAAGTGTTGGACAAGAATGTTAGCAATTTGTTGGTCATTGGTAATGACTTGACCTTCATGAGTTAGGCCAGTTATTTTAAAGCTAGTGTTTCTTCCTTTCATCTGTCTTATCTTAGTCCAGATTTGAGAAGGAGAGGTGTCAGAAGTGATATTGTGCTTGTGAATTTGTTCCACGACTCTCGTTTACTTTGTTTTAGAACCCTTATTGATTTTTCTCTCATTTTTTTAAAATTTATTAAGTCTGAATCATTTCTGGTCCTTCGATATTTGTTTTTTTGCATTTCTTCACTGCAATGGTGCAGGATTCATTCCACCAGAAAACAGTTCGTTTTAGAAGGTTGCCGAAGTACTTTCCTATATATCTATTGGCTGCAGAAATTATGGAGTCAGTCAATCGACCTAGAGCTTCATCTACATCATTCGAATAATTGATGATGTCTGTAATTTCCTTAAGCGTTTGGCTATTAAGTTCCAATTTTGCATTTTCTATTTTCCACTTTCCTTTAATGTTAACTTGTTTAGATTATTTGTCTGAAATTAGGATAGGAAAGTGGATACTATCATATAGGCTATCGAGCGTCAGCCATGTTAGTAAGGGTGCTGTTCCTGTACCTGGAAGTGAGGGTTGTGAGACTTGGTGAAATTGGTTTCTTGTAAGCGAAGGAAATCTATTGAGAAATTAGATATAAGCTGTTGTAATCGTTCCAAACGGGGGTCAAAAAAAGTCGCAGTTCCACTGTATTGAAGAGAGGGGCATGATAATAAATAATTTAATATGATGATTTATGCGACTGTTGTAAGCCTTCGGAACTGTAATCTTCGTCACTTGGTTCGTTAGACATATCCAAACTCTCAGTATCTTCAGTGTCGGATTTAAGCTTCTTCTTAATTTTGTTTGTTATACGGGTTATTTTATTATTTATGGATCTATCTGTAACGTCAGGGTAAATTAGATTTAGGTTTAGGACTAGACCAATAATGTCATCTGTATGTTTTAGGGCTTCCGAGCACAGATCAGAGTTACCAAAAGTATGTTCTAAGAAATCGTAAAAGTTTTCTGGCGTTTTTTGATAGGATTTTGCTATAGATTTGATTCAGCGGATACTCTCACCTTGCGCTTCTTCTTTGTTACTTTGGGTGCTGCTGTGGAAAGTGAAGAGGATGCAGGAGCAGATTTCAAAACGTTGTTGACTAGTTTAAGCACTCGCTCGAACCCCTATGGAATTTTATAACGTGGAAGAATTTTGAAAACGTTATAGATTTCGGGTCAAGTTTCGTTTAGCGTGAAATTATGTGTACATATCGGGTAGGTCTGAGAATCGGACAACATCTATTTTTCATTCCCCTAAATGTTAAGGGTGGTCCACCCCTGAATTTTGTTTTCATTTTTTGTATTTTATACAACGAATAATAGCTATTCACGTCTATCCTTGAGAAAACTGTAGTTTAATTCGTTAATTTCAGGAAAGCTTTCGATTCTGTGGATCTTAGCGTACCCTAGGAAAATATTTATCAACAAGCTGTTAACTCAAAAATTCTAGGAATTCTTCTTTCCTATAACTCATTTTTGTATAAATAGAACAAAACGGTAATGTCTCTGATGAAATTGGAATAACGAAAGGGATCGATTAGTCCTCTTCTTTTTTCCATATGTATTTCTGATCTGGATAGCTATTTTCAAAAACATAAAGGTGAATTATTTAATATGGTACAACTAACATTAACACGCTAATTTATGAGGACGACTTAGTCCTCTCTGCTAAGTCACAAATTGAAATATTTTATAATAATTATGAAAATCTTAAAGTCATACTGCGATAAATTCAATCTTGAAGTTAACCATTCAAAAACAAAAGTTATTGTTTTCCGCATCGGATCTAGCTTTGGTAAACAACTACAAAAGCTCCAAAATAAAAATTGTTGATTCTTACGAGTCTCTAGGTGTAATTTTCTCGTTTAACGGACTTTTCATAGGCAAAAGCAAAATGCAAGATCGTCCCACGGTTTATTCCTACAAACCATAAATTCATCACACATAGCAGACATAAACTGAATTAAAACTTTATCTTATACAATAACGTAGTCATACCCACTTTCACATAATATGCTAGCAGTATTTGGGCCCTCCGTTACAAATATGCTAAAAAATGCGAATTAATTTTTGGAAAAACCTATGTTCTTGACGTAACTGTACCTACAGTGTACAGCCGCATAATTATGTAATCCCAACTAAGGTTAATATTTGTAAGCTGGTATATTTTATTATAAAGCAAGCTGTAGAGCTTCTGAATAGAATATCAAATCATGAAAACAACAGATACACGCAAAAGCACTTATCCTTTTAAAAAAAACTGTATAATGCTGATAATGTCAAGTTAAAATATAACTGGATTAGTCAACTACAAGCTTATTTAGAAAAATACTACCAGCTCGAATTGAATAATACTAACCATATAGTTCGGTCAATTTAGACATTTCAAATAACACAAATTCCGACGGTGCTGGATTTTGCTAGAAACCTTGGGTAAGTGTTGAAAGTCCATCGATAACATATTTGCTAAAAAAGTTATTCGGGGACAAAGGTGAACATTTTTAGTCTTTTGGGCTTTTCTCGTGGACGGTACATTTTATGAAAAATTATTATCACAGAAAAGCCGGGAAAGTTAACATTTGTTTCTTCTGTCGACAATCAACACGGGGTATTCTATAAAGCTTGGTAAAAGAAAAGAAGCACAGAAGAAAGGTCAATCAGATTAAGATATCAATAGAAATCGATAATATCATCCAATTAAATAACCACTTTCAATATCGCTTATAAATAGACAATAATAGTATATTGTATACCTAGGCGGTGAAGTGGCATTATTCAGGCCGAAAGAAGATATGGACAGGCGACGCACTGCCGAGTCTGGCCACTTCTTGATGCCTGAAAAAGCACTTTACTGTCGTGGTTTACACATAATTTTTTATCCTGTACAATAATTATTGGTATATTTTTTTTACAAAAAATGTTATTTTATAATATGAAATTCATTGCCGTTTTTATCCTACACAATAATTATTACATTATTTCATCTGACAAGTTAACATCAAACAAATATCAAAATACGACAACTTATGATTGAATTTGCAGACATTGACAACTGCTTACAATTTTATTTTTATACTGACGTTTAATGATGTTTATTTTGAGCTATTCTTTTTTGTTTCTTCTGAGTATGATGTGATTGAAATCGCTTATGCTATTTTAAGTGAGATATCAATCATATAAGCAATTTTTATTTTGTCAATTGGGGCGCCAGCTAGCGTGGAAACGTAAAATTTATTTTCTCGGCTTTCCGTAGAAAAGGTCACTTTCTCGCCTCCGTAAAGCTGGTAGAATTCAACATAGTGTAGGATAAAAAATAAAATATTATTCCATGAAACTTCGTCAAAGCCGTTAGTATAGTATGCCTACCATTTAAACCACATTAAAAAACGCGCCAAGTACACTACCATCCAGGTTGTATAAAAATGTGTGTACTTTAGTGCGTTCTTTTTGACTGATATCTCAGTTAATCTCAGCTGACAGCGGTAACGTCATAGAGATTCTACAGATAGAAGCAACAAGCCATATGCCGCTGTAAAAGTGGGAATGTCCGTATGAGCTCCGGTTAAAGAGAAAGAGGCAGACGATCAGAGGTTTTTCTGTCTTGGTCGGTGTCTACAGTATACACGCCATTAAAGAGAGACATCCTGAATCTCTCTCACATGCTGACGGGTTTCGAGCTGGCTTGTTGCCTCTTTCTGTATAGTATCTCTATGGGTGATGTGCGCGTTATTTTTGATTTACTCACTTCGAAGTGAGCTGAGATTGTTCCTCCCCCTTCACCGATGCTGCATGTGCAATGCTATGGTATCAGTTAGACTTGTATCCGAAATAAAGTGGAGAGGATAACGAAATATTTTATTTGAGATTTCCTTGATGGATTGAGCTTCAAACAGCATAAATTCATAATCTAATTTTCTTTGGTTTTGAGTGAATGTTGTCCATGTTATTATGGAAAGAATAAGTTCATTAGATGCTTATACAAAATAATATGTCTTATATTTTAAATCTTTTTGAATTTTCATGCGATCTGAGATCTCAGTAAAAAAAACACACATATTGTATAGGATATAACTCATTTGCCTATCAGTATTGCGATATCTCAGAAATGGTGGGTCTTAGATAAAAAAGAATAGGCGTCATTTTTGTAGACAGTGTGTCCACGGATGGGGTATCCCATAAGTGAAAAATTTTTAAATATTAGTTTTAGTGAAAAATATCATTCCTAATAAAAAGTTTTGCTTGTTCTGAAACCTCATAAAATGAAATAAAATTCAAGGTTTTCAATACCCGTCTCATTTTATAGCCAGTTTTATGAAAACCATATCATTTATTGGGAAAATAAAGTATTAATCTAGTAAGTGACGTTTACGATGTACCAAATAACTGACAACTTTTATAATCTAATTTTCTTTGGTTTTGAGTGAATGTTGTCCATGTTATTATGGAAAGAATAAGTTCATTAGATGCTTATACAAAATAATATGTCTTATATTTTAAATCTTTTTGAATTTTCATGCGATCTGAGATCTCAGTAAAAAAAACACACATATTGTATAGGATATAACTCATTTGCCTATCAGTATTGCGATATCTCAGAAATGGTGGGTCTTAGAAAAAAAAGAATAGGCGTCATTTTTGTAGACAGTGTGTCCACGGATGGGGTATCCCATAAGTGAAAAATTTTTAAATATTAGTTTTAGTGAAAAATATCATTCCTAATAAAAAGTTTTGCTTGTTCTGAAACCTCATAAAATGAAATAAAATTCAAGGTTTTCAATACCCGTCTCATTTTATAGCCAGTTTTATGAAAACCATATCATTTATTGGGAAAATAAAGTATTAATCTAGTAAGTGACGTTTACGATGTACCAAATAACTGACAACTTTTATAAATAATTATCTAATTATCACTCTTTAATAAATATCTGACAACAATGTAAAATGCAAAATTTCACGAACAATATCCAGATGTACACATTACGCCGTGTGGATTGAAAAAATTAATAAAGAAGTTTGATGAAACAGGATCTGTTCAAGACATAAATAAATTGAAAAATGCGTACGTTGAGGAGGATGATGCAGCTAGTGCACTATCACTGGTTTCTAAAATATTAATCTTCGTCTCGGACATGCTCCAGTTTAGTGCGGTCCTGGTGACTTGCACAGGGTGCGGTTTTTTAGCCAAATATTTATTAAAGAATGAGAATTTGAAAATTATTCATGAAAGTTAACAGTTACTTGGTACATCGTGAACGTCACTCACTGGATTAATACACAAACGTTGTGTATCCCTCTCTCCACCATGTTTATGTATAATTGTGATAATAAATGGCAATAGACATTGTTATTGTTATTATTAATTATCACTATTATCACAAACTAATTTGCTGTTGAACGTGCAAAGTTTTTTTTATTCATACCACATTAACCGTGGTGATGATAAATGCATAGTTCCTGATGGGAGGAAATTTTAGAGAAAATAAGTAAGAGAAAACAGCATCTGTATTTGAAAACTATAAATGCATTATTATTTAAATACCTACAGTTAAATAAATTGAATTGACTTATTATGGATGCTAGATACATTAAAAGTGTCAAAACAAGCAGTAATTTTTATTTTTTGTTATTCAATTGTATGCCAAGGACACGTTTCCCTTGCTATCAATGTATTTACGGTGGAAGTAATCAATCAACTGCAGGAACTTTGGAACTTTATAACTAAGATTCTGAATTCCAAGAAGAGAAGTTATCCCAAACAGTGTCCCGGCTACTCGCCTGTTTCCAATATAACCCCCAAACAACTAAACTTTTACCTGGAGGACATGCTAGCTGGACTGCCCCTCCTAGAGAAACTTCTAATTGCTTCCCAGTGGAACTCAGCTCCCCGATGTCAAAGTCTGGCTCTTGGGTAACATCGGTGTCGTCTGGAAATACAAAACAAAAACAATTAAAAGCGATGTCAATCTGTGAGTGAATTTTTATTGGATTTCTTAAAAGTTGGATTATTTTTTATGACCCTAATCTTATTTGACTGAAATTAACTATACTCCTGGAACTAACCACTATCAATTTACATTTCAAAAAACTTCAAAACAACTAGATACACAGTTAATGAGTTGCCTTCTGGTTTTTTATGTAATCATCAGAAGTTGCCAACGCAGTTTGTAGCAAAACTTCAACAAAATGGAAAAAGCAATTATGTAATGCAAAAATTCGATGTCTAATGCTTTTCCGCACGCTCGAATGGAATAGTTATTTTGCTAACTATTGTGTAGAAACTTTTCCGCACGCGATTGTAATTGGTCGAACGACTCGAAAGGCTGTTCGGTCAAGGAGTTGAGTACTGAAACTTTTTGCCAGTGTGAGGCTTAGAATTTTTTCTAGAAGTCATGTTCATGTAACAACTGATTATCTCTTTTAATCATACAATTTATACATCGTTGGTAAGCAAGCAATCTCTTTCTATTCTAAAACAGTACGTTTTCTGATTGTCTTTTAAGCAAAGAGATATTCAGGATTTTCTAAGGTTCTAGATAGTTAATTCCGAAAAATATTTCCTCAACCTGGGATACCCAGTTGTATTGTTAGTATAGTAAGTTTGAAGAGAATAACATAATAATATCAAGTTTTACATTGATCAAAATATTTAATGTGATTTGTGGTGGGAATAACAACCTATTACAGAATACCGCATATCGAATACCCCAGACAGGAGAACACTGCACAAATGTGTATACAGAGTGAGTTTTAAGTATGGAACGTCCCAATTATCTCGTAAACAGATTGGCCGATTTTTATAGATTTTGGTGTGCAAGCGTCTTGTGATGCATCCGATTTAATAATAATAATAATAATAATACATTTATTATCCACATTAAGTATATAACAGGAACACAATATGGTGTAAGATGAACATTACAAAATGGAGACAGTTTTTCGAATGTTTCCAACTGATGTGGATAAATGGCTAGATTGGTTCAGGTTCAGACGAGTAGTCCTTTCCTGCTCTTCCACCAATGCCAGTAAAAATATAAACACTCAATAAAATATAAAACTAACACTAATAGAACAATACATATCAACAAGAAAATAACAAATTTTAGACAAGAAGTAATTAAAATAATATATATATATAAAAATCTTATGATATACAAGAGGAAAGAGAGGATGATGTAATCAAGAAGGGATCAAGGAAGGGCAGACTTATATTTATTTCTGCAAATCAAAGAGATAGTTCTTGTATTTTTGTTTAAATGTCAAAGCCGAACAACGAAGATATGATGGATTCAGAGCATGTATTTTATTATTTGGGGTGGTATTTACATAATTGTCAAATCTATATGGATCACTCTGTGAATTTTCTGCTTTTTAAAATCCTTAAGAAGTACTGAATATTTTTCATGTGATGTTTCCCTATACCTGAATGCCAGGAGTTATAGTTAAAGTTATACATTAACATTATTTGAATAAACTAATATTTTATATCATGAAAAAAATATCATAATCAAGTTTGATGTCAGTAAATTACTTAAAAGTTTAACGGAACTGGTGCAGTAATAGTATATTGTGTCACAAGCGCAGAACATTTTAGCAGCTTTAGCAGCCCGAGACTATTAGATGAACGAGCGAGGGCAGTTGATGGTTAAGGGCTGGTAAAGCGTTTCCTGCATCTGTGACACACAACTGTTTTTTGCCTACGGAATAAACCAAAAAATGGGAATATATAACAAAAAACTTTTACATACACTAACGTTTATCTGAATAATTCACCTGAAACGTCAAAGTGAACAAGTGACAGATGGTAAAAAAATCAAAAATCGTGGCGTTATGAATTTTCTGCCCTTTGGCTGCTAAACAATACTTTCAGTCCTTTTTTTGGTTTTCATAATGTGATTGGTTTTCCGGTAAAGTAGACGAAAAAAGATTTATCCGAATTATTGCGCAGAAGTACAGCAACGGAAGACCTAAATGTTTGTTTCATATTAGAGGTGTGTCCATATTTGAGTAGTGGAGACATTAGGAATTTTAAAAGCATACAAAGAAGGCGATTACGGCGAAATGATGTCCGTTCACTGAATACAACAAGCTATGCAGTTTTCAAAACTTTGCAACATCCTTGACTGCTCAATAATTCTCTATGGTAATCTTATCTTCCAATTTCTATATACTGGCAGTTTTTGTATTATAAACGATATTTTTCAAGTGCCCCCACAGGAACTAGTCTAAGTAATTCATGATCGCAGGGGCCTTTCAATAAAACCACGCCTTCCAATCCATGTTCTGAGAAAAAAATTATTTAGATATTGCCTCACCACACTCGCATAGTGAGGTGCTGCTGTCAAATATTGTCGTTTGAATATTGTTATTGTTTGAAAGTTTCGAATCATGAAATTTCTAGATTAAAATGTAATTGGAAATACTAATAAATAGGCAGCCCAGGTAAAATACTATTTTCCAATAAATCCAAATAGGTACGCCGGACCATTCAAGTTTTCCTCAATACCTAATTGATAAGAAAAATAATTCGCAATAATTTTTAATAATCAATTTCCTGTCCTAATTGCCTAATACGGTAATACCTGAAACAAGTCCTTATCTTATAATAAATCAAGCGTGTATAATATAGTAGCATCACTCGTTGGTACTTCGTATACTCGTCACTAGCAATAATCAGGGGTAATATCCTTGGAGCATTTAATTTTTTGGGAAAAATTAGATGCACGAGGGATATTTGGTAAGATTATTTTCTGAGTTGAATAAACATTTTATTTTTATGCAACATTTTCTTAAATTCAAATAATAAGAACAATATAACTTTCAAGCTAGGAAAGGTAATTACTCATACTCATTTTAAATTACTATTAATATAAAAATGACAATTATTGTAGGTTACAGGAGTGTCAAACTTGCATGAAATTTTTTTTCGGAGAAACTGCTAACAGCTAATTAGCTAATTAGTTTATGTGGGTATTTACCCAAAATGTGGATTTTTCAGAGGGGTAGGTCAGGGAGGTATTTAACATTATTTGAATGTTTGGTCTAAATTTCGAAATTAGTAATATAGGCGTAGTATACATGGAATTAGAAAAAATATATACAATTCATTTAACGAATAATATTAAAATATTAAACAAATATTTTTCATATTCCTACTTCCTGGCCATCGGAGATTATAGGTAGAAAAACTTAAATGGTCTTTGAAGCAGGTAGGTAGGTATAACATTGTGATTCAATTGAGTACCTATAACTCATATTTATCCTTCTGACAATATTTCTAAGATATTTTTATAATATTAGATCTTGAATATTTTGTATCCATACAAAAAGGAATATTTATTTTATATGTTATTAATGAAATATTACTTTTCAAATATTGTATAATAAATATTTAACAAATATTTGTTTTAGATAACAAATATTTATAAAAGATATAAATATTTCTTTTATATTAGGAAAATATTTAGCAAATATTTGGTGCTATCGGGGAAGATGACAGTTGTTGAGTAATTTTTCCACTGAAAATTCATATTTGACATACCAATTCTTGATAGCGGTTGGTCAAAATGAATGGGAAGGAAATAATCAGAGTAATCGAAGTAATCATAGTAACGAATATTAAAATGATTACTTTATACCTAAGTAACGATTCGTTCCGAATACTCAGTAGTACCGGAAATCAACATCTCTACATTATCCTATGTCCAATGTGTAGGTCCATTGCACATCCATTGTTTGTTCATGTGTTATCTGGGATAGGTCCTTTGTCTCTATTCAGAATATTATCACTTTAAAATATTTCTATGCTTTCAAATGCACAACATTCTACTGTTATAAGCATTTTTTAACAATTTCACACTATATACATTAAATGGCTACAACCTAAAACATGTTTAGCAGCACTCGACTTCTCTGTACAGTGTACGCCCATATTTTAATTAATCTACATGTTTTTTATAACGATTTTTCACAGATCTCTTAGTCCACCCAACATATTCCATATCGCAATCTAGTCTTTTCCAAATCAATTTACTTTATTCTTGGGGCTACCTAACGGCTGTTTTAAAGTATTGTTTGATTTGTGAAAAATAACTAACTAACTAAACTCTCGCTTTATTGAAAATGTTTTTCAAACCTTGTCTTTAACAAGGATTGAGAGGTACTGAAATGAATTTTTTAATTTCACTATTTTGATATGAATAAATAACTGGTATCATGGAAAGATTAATTAGCTTATCTACTATTTTTCCATTTTACCCGTTAATAACAGCTGCCATATTCCCAATTCAAAATAAGTTTGTCTATGTACTAAAAAATGAAGAATAACCATTTTATGTTGATTACAATGAGAAGAATTAGATAGGATATAGCTGTGTGAAGCTGTATCGTTTCTATAAAAAATATTAAATTCTTACCTATTTTTATTCCTAATTACCAATGTATCTAAAAATTGTAACTGGCCATTTATTTCGAATTTATGAGTAAATTTAGAAGTTGAAAACTTTGAATTTAATTTAAAAAATGTTTATAATATTTTTTTTATTCAAATTAACGTGCATAACACAGCTATGGCCATTAGCACGAGGTACAATACGGTCAAAGTTACATTACAAGATATAAATCAAAACTTGAAGCTCAAACTAACTATGGGATCACATGATGTAAGCGAATTTATATAATAATCATTTTTAATTAAATTCTGTTTATAAGCTGTTCTTCTAGTAACTTGATCACTTTGCGAACTTAATTTTCACTATTTAGGGTCTCCTTGTAGTTTGTATTTATTCCTAGTTGTCGTCGTCTTGTGACGGAATATGGACATTTAACGAGTATATGCTTGATGCAGAGCTTCACGTGGCAATACTGACAGTTCGGCTGAGGTGATGATTGTTGGTTGAATTTCACGAAGTGTACATATAACTTGATTCCAGTGAATTTGCCAGTTGGAACGATTGATTTTTTTCAGGCTAGCTTTTAGGTCATTACAAAGCTGAAGATTCACCGAGGCAGTAGCAGTTGAGGCAGCTTCTTTGGCAAGGCAATCGGCTTTTTCGTTTCCAATAATCCCAACGGGGGAGGGGACCCATGTTATTGTGACACATGTTATTGTCGCTCCAACCACTAAGGTTATTAGCGAAATAGGAGACATAATATATTATAAAGACAAAAACTACAATAACATAATATATAAACCAATGTCCTTTAAATAACCTATTGTATCTTCGACGTTCATGTTTTCACCTAGAGTCTCCGCTATATTCGCTGAAATGTGGTACTTCTTTCTTGTATCCTCATATTGTTTACATTCGATTAATATGTGTTTTACACTAAGTCTAATTTAACAGGTTTCACATATTGGTAACTCAGTTCGTGTAATAACATATTTATGGGTTAGTTTACTACGACCGAGTCGTAAACGTGTTATTCGTACTTGGTTTGGTCTGTTCGATAATGGTTGCGTCCAAGGATTTACTGTTTGTTTAATTTCTTCCAGTTTATTTTGTGCTGCACTCCACGTACTTTGCCACGCACAAATAGTTGTTGGGCATGTTTGAAGGCTTGTAAGATAGCGAATAGCTCACCCGTATGGACTAGTATAGAGGGTATTTTGTAGTATCCGATCGATCCTTACCGAACACCCAACTCCTACTTCTGCCTTAGATGCATCCGTGTATACGACCATGTTATATTCTTTATTATTCAGCAACTCAAGGAAAGCAGATCGAATAACATCTCTATTGGTTTCTTCTTTGTTAAATTTGCAGAGGGAGAGATCGTATTGTGGGAGAAATTTGGTCCATGGAGGAGTGTTGGAGAGAGGGAGAGTTCGAGTATGTGAAAGGTTTACGTCTTCAATTAGTGGTTATATAAGTTGAGAAATAGAACGTATAATGAAGGAATATGGAGGGTTGACATGAAGTTGATATGATGTTAACATAGGATATACTGGATTGGGTTTTAAAATTAAATTGTCAACTTTTGCCTTATTTGTATCAAATGGATGATATTGTTCATCCACATACCTTCATCACACTCTAGGAAAATACTCAAATTATTTTTTAGCTTGGGTCTCAAATTCAGGTATCCCCGAAGATAGAATAATGGATTTGGAAAATAGTTGTAATGATTGTGATAAGAAATATGTTGGGTAGGCTGAGAGGTCTATGAGAGTTGGTTTTAAAAAGCATGTAGCTCTTTTGAATTGAGGTCGTACAGATAAATCGAGTGCTGCTGAACATGCCTTAGATTGTAATCATTCGATAAGAGTTTCCTTATGATCTCTCATAAGCAAAAATCATGTGAAATCCTTGAGAGATTATCAATTACACAATATATAAAATGTTGTTTTCCGCATACCTTATCGGAAAACCAATGATATGGACATCAAAAATAGAGCAGAAAGTATTTTTGTCCACGACCACTTAATAATAAGTCAGTATTTTACCTCCTAACAAAAGGTATATGGTACCCATATATCTACTACAGGGAATCATGGTTCATAATTCACTAGGGTGAATTATAAACTCATAATTCACTAGGGTGAATTATAAACTCATAATTCACGCTTCTGCATTTAAATAACATGCCATGACAACTCAACACTCACACAACTTGGTACATAGGTGACTAGAGATGGGGGTACAATATGAAATAAACTATTAAATCTGCGTATTTTGTTTAGGAAATTTGTTTCTGAAATATATCGTATGGATAAAATATCGAAATTTTTAGTATTGATACTTTTGATAATGGTATTTTTTTAAATTGATATTTTTAAAACAATATATTTATAACGGTACGGTGTATCGATACTTTACACAGGATTTAATAAAGAAATCAAAGGTCGTGGACAGCCTACGGCTCGGGACGCAAACGTCATTTGGACACCTACATATCGTATAATTCCCACCACTCCGTAGTCTCAACTATGGGCGGTCCTTAGTTAGCGTCAGACAGTCAATAAACAGCAGTAGATATCCGAAAACCATTCCAGCCCATAACTATTCAAAATAAAATAGAGAAATCAGAATGTACAGCCTTCAGGAAAAAATTCAAATTTTATCGTGGTATTTTGGAGGTCACTCGACTGGGGAAATAGTAAATTTATTCGTTGTTGCCTTTGAAACCAGCGCCTCCACAGTCTACAGTTGATCGAATAATTAAAAAATTTCGTAAATGTGTATGTTTACAAAACTTCAACAAATGCAATAATCTCGGTCAACCATCTGTAAGGCAAATGAGTAAACAGCGAATAAATAGAGAAATTGATGTTTGTGCGGTGGTTGAAAATAGTGAACCATGTTCGAGCAGGGAAGTTGCTGAAGAAGCAAACATAAATCGAAGTACAGTTTGATGTATTTTAAAAAGAAATGGGTATCGGTTCTATAAGGTGCAAACTACACAAAACCTATTTTTCGACGACAATATGAAACGGATGGAGTTCTGTGAAGAAATGATGGAGAAAGAAAATTCAGATAATATTTTTTTAAATGACGCACATACGCGCATAACCACATAACTAACAAATATTGGAATGATAAGAGGCGGGGTTTCTTACAGTGGTTCTGAATCCAGCTGTCCAGCTAAATACTTGATATTTACTGAAGTAAATTTATAGAAATTTCTTGTTGGTGGACTATTTAGATCGGATAATACATTAAACAGGTATGTTCCGTTTCTCATTGCATGTATCTGTATATGGTTGACGAAGCACCATAGTGTTAGTTTACGTTCAGTCTCTGAAGAAGATAACTTGGTTATCGAAACGCGCGTAAGATAGTGTGAAGATTTAGTGTTGGTGTAGTGATAGTGTGAACAGTGTTTAGTGTAATATGCCGATGGTATCTAGTTTGGTTTAGGCAGTGTTATGATAAAATAATGAGCCCTAGTATTTACCCTATTGAAGTTTTAAAAAGTAGAATTGCTATGTTAGATTTTAGTCCCCAATCATTGTATTAATTAATGTTGTATTATCCAAATTTACATTGGAATCAACTTACTTTTAACAAATGGACGTACCCTGTTCTATCGTACTTTTATTGCAGTGATAATCACAATTAATATACAGTGCTATTCAAAAGTTCCCTCCCCCTCCTATCTTTTGAACAGCTACACTTACATTAATTAAATTTGGAGTGTGAAAATAAAGTGTTGTAAACTTCTCTACGAATGGTAACAGTCGACGTAATAGTAATAGATGACGTCACAGTGCCACTCTGGCCAATAATTTTAAATAGGACCTTATGGCAAGTGATATCTCGTTTGAGAGGCATTGACATTGGCTACAGAGCCATATTAATTTTGTTTGGGTTTAAACTAATTTTGACGGATAAATTGAATAAATATTTTTTTTAAATTACTTAATCAAATATCAGCAATGGATTCTTATAGCAAGTGTTCGAAATGTGCTCCGTCTACTTCCTGACAGTGATACATCCTATTAGTAAACTCTTGTCGTACTCGTTCGAATGTGTCAGCTGAAATTGCATTGCATTCTTCAATAATTCTTTCTTTCAAAACGCCAATGCTATATGGTGCCGTAGTATAAACCTTGGATTTCAAGTACCCCCATAGAAAAAAATCTAATGGTGTCAGATCTGGTGACCGAGGTCCATTCTATAGGACCTCGCCGGCCGATCCATGTACCTCGATATTCTTCATCCAGATAACGTCTTACTGCACCATAATAATGTGCAGGAGCACCATCTTGTTGAAATGTTATTTCCAGATGGCCGAATTAATCTGGATTATCTTCCAAAATTTCAAGAATCAACGGCTCAATTGCATTTTATAACATCTCCAGATACACTTCACCGCTTAAATTTGAATTCAGGAAAACAGGACCAACTATGTGGTTTCCCAAAATACCTGCCCAAACATTGACTTTTTCTGGAAATTGGGTATGTTGTTCACGAAAGGTGTGAGGATTTGTGTCACTCCAATACCTTACATTTTGTGTATTCACATTTCCATTGAGGCAAAAAGTACTTTAGTCACTAAAACAAATTGTTTTTGTGTAGTGTGGGTTTTGACTAATTTAATTCGTCATACATTCACAAAATTCGAGTCTTTTGTCGGGGTCGTCATCCGAAAGGTGGAGCACCATTTTTAACTTGTATGGATGAAATTTATTTTTAGCCAACACTTTCTGTACTGTACTTTTACTTACTTCACAGATAGACGCAACTTTAGTTGAAGAGGAAGTCGGGTTTACTACCATTTATATTATCACTAAATGTTGGTCGACCAGATCGTTTGGTATCTTGAACACTACCTGTTGCTTCAAACTTGTGAAGAAGATCCCTCAAATAAGTTCTCGAGATAGGGCGATCTTGATATCTCTCATTAAATAAAGATAGCTGCTACTTTGTCGGCTTGAGTACGTACCATTTTGCCCATGTAAACTCTTAAACGTCTCGTTAAACAATAATAAAATTAAATATTTAAGCTATTTAGAATAACTTCGCAAAGCAACAAATACTATTAAATTAAAACCGTCAATTTTTTGACAACTAACCAGAGGCGGACTGAAAAATCGTCAATATTTAAATGTGAAATAATAATTTTGGTATTTATTTAATTTATACGTCAAAATTAGTTTAAACCCAAACCAAATTAATATGGCTATGTAGCCAATGTCAATGCCTTTCAAACGAGATATCACTTGCCATAAGCTCCTATTTAAAATTATTGGCCAGAGTGGCACTGTGACGTCATCTATTACTATTATGTCACCTGTTACCATTCGTAGAGAAGTTTACAACACTTTATTTTCAACCTCCAAATTTTATTAATGTAAGTGTAGCCGTTCAAAAGATACGAGGGGGGGGGGACTTTTGAATAGCACTGTATATAGGAACTAAGCTGTTCAAAGATTTTTTTTCTCGTACATACATACTTGCAGTGTAATCTAAACTGCACTTTTTGTGAAATAACATGAAATACGTGATATCTCAATGTTGAAAGGATGAAATTTGAATAACTATATTCCTTTGTTCTCCTGCTGCCTTTCATTTTAAAACGGACAGTACCACCTAAACCTCAACAAAACCACGTTTTCCGCAAGACAAAAAACGGAATTGCAATAAAAAAAAGAATACCTCCAGAAAATATTGACAACAGTAAGTACAAAAGTGTGATTCAACTATTGGAAGTATTTTGCAAGCGCCATATTTTATTGATGGATTATTACAGTTTCCTGTGAAATTGTCGTATGTTCAAAAGCGCGTTACCAATAGATATCGACTGATATTATCCTTGCTAATGGCAGACCAATGGTTGATTAAATCTTGTAGATCATACCGACCCCGTTTATCTTGTTTAATTCAATGTCTGTCGGGGCAAATAGCCCGAGAAGAGTTGTTTCTTCTAAGTGAACGGAAACGTTTTAGAAAATATTTTTAATTTTTTCTCGATATCTATTGGTAACGCCCTTTACTAAATACGACAATTTTACAGGAAACTGTTATAATCTACTGATAGTGCAAACAGATGTTTTAGTACAGTCAATGAAGGTTTTCACCTCCGATTTCGTTGAATCTCCATCGATTTTCATGAAAATTGGTAAGTAGGTGGGAGATACCTTAAGAAACAAAAGTGACATAGTGCCAACTTGCGCTTTTGACCTGGGGGTGGATGCCACCCCTTCTCGGGGGTGAAAAATATTTTAATAAAAATAACCCCAGGAATCGATAGACAGATACATTCTAAGCAAAATTTGTTATTTAAAGCTTTTGAAATAAATCAATACTTTCTGAGTTATTAAAGATCAAAGATTGTGATTTTTCGTGATAGAAATACATGTTTCATAGCGGCTTTTCATAAATAACCACTAAAATTGAAGCAAATAAAAAAATTAACAAATCCCTTCTTTGAAAAACCTTCGAATATTAATTCAACGTGAGCAATAGGTGAATGTATGTATATTTTTTTTCGGAGAGTACTTAAATCTAAGCATTCAAACTTGAATAACGGGAAACCGATGCATTTTATGACATATACTTCCTGAACACTTTTTAAAGTACTCGGAAATACCTTTATAATGAGCACTGTAAACAGTTAATAGCATCAAAATTGAGCAAGTTATAATAAAAATAAGATGACACTGAAGAGAATTGTTTTGGAGAAATCGAAAAATAAAACCTTCACCATTTCCACAAAAATTCAAATTTATGGTTATCCCTAAAGGAATTTCTTTTTTCCCCTCAAAAATTTTGCCTGGTTTGGAATGCTAAATTTCATTTTTTTTTTAAATAACTTAAAAAATATTGGATATTCCTAAAAAATGATGAAGAACGAAATTTGAGTTTTTTTTTTCAACAACTATTTTTATTTTCATAAGATGAAAAATAATCGAGATGGAGACGTTTAAAGCCTAACTTTTACTGCGAGAACCATGTGACCGGGATCCTTTAACCCTTTATCTTCTAAAAAACAAGTGCTTTAAAAAATCTTATTTAAGACGATCCTATAGCTTTTGAAATTACCTTTCAAATGGTTTTTGAATAAACCTGATATCTTGAAAATTAACAGAGTTATTGTAAAGAAACAAATTATATTTTTTTGGAAAAATTTTTGGAGCAGAGATTTGATATGCTTATATTATAGGAAAACGTGTCACTAGGTACATGCCTACTAAATATACATGTATGTGTGTGTGTATGTTTGTTTTGAAGATAGAGAAATTGAAAGGAACGGTAAACATCAGGCAGCAGTGATAATTGCCAAAATAGCCCTCCAACAAATGAAGAAGTTGGTGAAGAGAGCTGTGATGAACAATAATGAAAATGTATTTATTTATTAATTAATAAAAGATGAATAAACGTTTCATATATTTTAATACATTTTTCTCTTGAAATAAATTAAATTTTCATGTCAAAAAATATGTCACGAGTAAAAAAATATTGAAAAATCATTTCCAACTTTAAAATATCTTGCTTTTTTATCACTTTTTACACAAAGGGTAGTTTGAAGTCGTAGTTTGAAGAATGTGAATTGAATAATATTAATAATGTTTGAAATATATTGATAAAATGTATCTTAACTATTAAAAAATATTCTAACTATTTAAAGCTGATAAAAAAATTATTTCATTATTATTATGACAAGGGGTAGTTTTTGAGGGTGAAAAATTTCGCAATGAATAAATGATTATTTCAATACTCTAAATAAGATTTCACTCCAGTAATGTACTATGTAATAGGTTAAAGTTTTTGAAACCAATTTTTACAATGATTCAGCAATAACGGGGTAGTTTTTAAGGGTTGCAATTTCACTGTCAACCAAAAATTATATCATAAGTATCAAATAAACTGTTTATGTAATGTTAATATGCGATTTTAAAACCCAGAATTACAAAACATGATTTTTTTATGATTCTCGATTTAAGTGGTGGCTGCTAAAAGGGTTGAAAAATCCATTAAAATCATAAATCATGCATAAAAATATTAGAAAACATTTATTTTATCTCATTAAACACAATTACTTGAGCCAGAATGGTTAAATCTGCATTTTTTCCCATTTTTCACAAAAGGGGTGGATTTCACCCCTAAGTTGCAAAAAGCGCAAGACGAGCATATGTCACTTTTGAAGTAGAGGGTAAAACATACTCAATTCCAAATTTTCATCCAAACCTATGGAGGTTCAACGAAATTGGAGGTTGTAGCTGATTTTTGCTTTCATTGACTGTAGTATTTGTGTCAATTAGAATTTTGGTATGCGGTTGAGGTGAAAATGTTGCTGTTATCACTGCTTTAACATTTCCTTTACCAAAGGATAAGTATTGATTGTGACTTCAGGATCGTATTTACTCCGGGATTAGTCTCACAGAGCTCTCGGACAGAGAATATCTACCTTGAACCGATGAGGACCAGAATACACCGAAACCGGTTTACAAGTGATATTGTCCCTTCTAATTGCAAACCAGAAAGGTTGGTTAAACCTTGTACATCATACCGACCCCGTTTAACTTAGAAGTGCAATTCAATGTCTGTCAGGGTATATAGCCTGGGGAGTAGTTGTTTTTTTGTCTAAGTGAACGGTCACGTTCCTGACAATATTTTCCAAACTTTGTAAGGCATTAATAGTACCTTTATAACTATTATTCGATATCATTGACACTTAACACTTTCATCAGCTCCCTTTAAAGAAATCGATTTCTCGATAATAAGTCCGAGGAAACGTTTCTAAAAAGCACCCCAATCATTAGCAAAACACGGGTTTCAGCAAAAAAGAGAAAAATAATAAAATTTTCTTTTTCACGTAATTAACCGATGTCTGGAACGGACTCTTCAACCCATTTTACGAAAACTTCACCAACTAATTCACTAAATCCACTCGCCACAACTATTTATGGTGGTCGTCGAAAAATAACTCTTGGCAAAAAAAGAGGGTGAATATTTCAAAGGCCAGTGTTTAGATTCGATTCCTGTGTCTGGGTAATAATAAATGTTTTAGTAGATTGTTCTCAGACTGAAAAAGAAAAACAATGGAAAAAGATAGTTGACTTTGACACATGTGAAAAAATACAGATACGGACAAATATCTCAAGTCGATGGTCAATCATTGCTGTCACTCTGAAAATGCTAAATTTGGCGAAATAGCAGCGAGTACAATAAAATTTCCAGAAGCGTACTTAACGTTGTCGGTGATAACCTGTTGTTGGTTACCAATTCAATTCTTCCAATATTACATTGGAGCTGATTCCGCAAAAGGGTTCCGGCCCCCAAAAGAGTATCTCAGTCCTCCTCTTCGCTAGTTCATCTGCTATTTCGTTTCCTTCTTTTCCAGTGTGTCCTGGAATCCACAGTATTTACCTTTTCATGATCGCTCATAGATATTATCGAATTTATCATAGTTCAAATATATAAATTAAATGCATAGTAGTTCTTAAATTATTGTGGCGTTTTTAAGGTTGAATACTTAAGTGAAACAGTAACCAACCAGTTAACCTGCTTGAAATGAAATTTGTATTCATAACATGATATAATCAATATTATTCCTATTAATATGAATGAGATTTAAGAAATGAATTAATAATTATTTTAAAATAAAATATAAAATCGAGTAAGTAGGTGACGACTTAACATAATAATTGTCATAAAAAAGTTTTAAAACTATCAACACTATAAGCTAAGACTATGTTTTGGGCAGCCATTTCATTGGATGGAAATTTTGATTTGATATATTATTACCCTAATTTGCATCAAGGGGATTGTCACCTCTAGATATGAAATAATAGAACAGCTGCGGACAAGTTGCTCTTATTAACACGTGTCGTGGTAACACATCAGAATACGACACAATCGATATGCGAACACATTGCCATACACGTACTCTCTGCTGATGTTTTCATGTTTAGATACAGTTTTATTTATATCTTATGGGTACCTAGTTCTCGTTTCTCAGTCGTACCTAGTTTATCTAATCATAACATTATGGAGAATTTACTTGGAGGGATGTATTTGTGAGTTACCCCTCCCTAAGTCAATGACCATATTATTAATAAAAAATTATCAGGATTTATATCCCATTTTGTAGGATGCACTGATGATGTCCTAGGTCGAAAGCGCTCTGGAAATTAATTTGAAAAAAACAAATGTTACAAAATACACCCTTTCTATTTCTTTATTGTAGAACACAACGTGTACACAGCACTTCATTAGCTACCTAGTAATAATATTCTTATTAAGAGCTAGATTCAAAGCCTCTTCCTTTTTTTTATTCCTTTAATCTTTATTGCCAATATTGTACAGAAAATTATACTCTCCTACTTCTTTTATCAACTTTCTTACCATTTTTGTGCTTCCACTCCACTGCAACATTCAATATCACCCTGAAGAAAATCTGGGACCTCCAGATATTGATAAAACGCATTCTGACGTCTTTAGGCAATGTATCGGCTTCTGACTACACATCACAATGATATTATGTGCAAGTTAAACACGCAAGAAAAAACAAAAAACCATGTGTGCAATTCACACGTGGTAGAAGTGAAACCTCCAAAAATAGATAATAAGACGAATGTAAAATTTCGGGAAGAGGATAATTGTGTCGTTTCATTGCGAAGTTGCTATGGTCACCTTCCAGCTCCATCATCAGATCAGTACCATGATGATAAGTCATCTTAATATTGCATTTACACATACAAAACACCACGGTTGTTGTGATGCCTTTGCTCAAGCTTTGTACTACGCGTGCGCGCACAAACGTATTAACACACGTCATACTGTCGCTTTTTCGTTTCATCTATTTTCAAATCACAACGATACTAAAGAAGATTTCATTTCAAAAAAGAACAAATACCATTTGTTTGATAGCTCTGACAAAAACAGGACCCCAGAATTAACCAACTGGTTCTGAACATGCAATGTCAAGCGTGTCATTGGTACCAACTCTTATTTTATTATTTCTTTTTGATAAAACATTTATTATTTTAATTTCAAATTTTAAAAATTGTTTATCAGAATTAAAATAAAAGGCTTGTAAGTACATAATTTGCGTTTTTTTTGTATTTATTAAAAATGTAAAGGGAGAGGGGGCAAGAAAAAATTATTAATATTCTGGGGAGCCTCAACAAAACAAAGGTTGGGAAACCCTGCTCTAGATAGTTAACTATCAATATTTTACTAAGGTCATATTTAACCAATCGTGATATTTTAATGTCAGGAGTCTCCCATTGCTCTGTGTACAATTCATTATGAATCACCCAGTAGATTGAGACTTGATTGATAGGATAATGAAGCGTAACACTACTAAAACATTTAATAGTGGAAAAATGTTAAGTTTTTTTATCTTATCCTGCAGCATGCTACGTTATTTTTTATGTGGTCTGTATATAAAGTTATTACGAGGAAGATCAAATTATCAGATAGGCGACTTATTAAGTTTACAGTCTTTTTTATGATATAAACCATAAAAAATGATGAAATTCCTATATTAAGTGCTTGAAAAATGCTCGGGTAGTATTTGATTAACAATATGTTTCCTAAAAATATTTTACGATGTTCAGGAAGAGACATTATAAGAAGTTATGATTAACACAAATACAACGTTTCCGAAACAAATAATAAGAAACAAAGAAGTATGCGCCTTGGTACTGCCGAAATAGTGACCTTTATCGAGATTTGCAGGTTAACACTGTTAGTCAGATTATTACCAAGTTGGCCAAGTGTCTAGAATAAAAACACTGTAACCATGTAAGCCATCTCGACAATATCAACCAAATGAGAAGATTAAAAGGAGAGAAGCTCTATGAGTTAGTTAGTTAGGTGCCAGTGTGCAGCAAAGCAAACCTTCTGCTCTGCACATCAAAGCGGAATATACTGGCACGACGGAAGCAGCACCCAGTCATTCCAGGATAACAGATATAATCACAAACTCCCACCTATACTCCGGAAAAATTCCATGGTATCGACACGTGTCTGAAAATGAACATTTGAAAAGGGTATAGAGGCCAAAAAATACTTATACAGGCAGGCAGCACTGGAATCTTCAACATATCCCCAGATCAGATCCGATCTGGTCTGGGACAGCCTACAAAAGCTTTCAACTCTGGCCAGCCACAATAAGTTACTGCCGAATTAGACTCCGGGCTACAAGGCAATGAAAAAGCCAATACTCTTGCGGGGAAATAATTTAAAATTGAATTAACTGGTCTCAAACTGGTATTCGGTATATTGAAAACTTCAGTATGGGGCAGCCACGTATCGAAGCAAAAACACAGCAAACTTATGATCAAAAAAAACCTCGTAGTCGCTGCCCAACGAAATACTAAATCTAAGTATGGGTGAAACACTGGAGCCTAATTACCATGGTTATATATAGGAAGGAACCTATCCGTCTGTTGTGCACGGAAGAAGAAACAACTATAAACATGCGAAACACTGACTCATTGGAGATGTAGACTCTTGGGACCAGAATACCCAAGGAAGGATTTCCCCAAGAAGTATTCACTGAGAAGACAGTTAAGTCTGATAGAGACAACTTGTCTATTCACATAAGTGGTACAGCCAAAAGCCCATAAAGCCCAAACTCTGAGAAGAGGACACAAAATGTTGACTCAATGTACTGTGATTAGTAAATAAATGAGCCTAAGTAACTTTTAATCACTTAGGCACTTAATTTTAAAATAAAACTGGTGATTCAATTTTTTTTCTATTTGTGGGACTCTGAAATCCATGTCCATTCAGCCAGTATCTAAGATAAGTGAATTTAGTGTTATTATGTAAGTCAAAGCTTCCCTAATCGTTTATGTTATACTTGGATAGGACGGATATGGGTGTAGATTATGGGGTTCAATTGGAACAAAAACATGACTAAGTGAACTATAGCTTTATAGCATTATAGCATTAATCACAATTAATGAACATATAATGATGAGAGTGCTGGAAGTGATTTTAAAAAAAATATGTACATCGACCAAGGAATTTATCTTTTTTTGTGAGGTTTGGTAACATTAAATCAGCGCAATAGCCTGGACTGAAAAGAATTAGATGACCTTGAATCGAATAGCAGAATTCACGCTTATTTTCTGGGTTTTTACAATCCTTTTCCGAAATTTATGTATTTATTTTTTATTAATGGTATGGTAGAATTTGTGAAATCGCTAAATATAACATTGTTGGCGTTATGAAGTGAGTGATATATGAATAAAAGAAGGAAACAAATGTATACCACGACAGCAGCTAACTCTTTTTTTTTGGGGAGAGCCGTTCTAGTACTGGGAGCACTGCAGCCTGTTGGCTTATTGTACTCTACTCCCACCTTTATTCCACCCACCCAGCCATTCCCGTACCCTCGAGTAGATGATATAGGTCAACTGGATGCATGCCATATGCTCCAGGCGGCACGTAAGCCTCTCCGAAGATTGTCTGTCTCCTTGAGTCCAATGCCTCACAGGGTTACGGTCTCGGTCTCCATGCCACAAAGTCTGCAGCTGAGATCCCCGTTATATAGCCCCATTTTATGCAGATATGATCCTTTACCGGGGCATGACCCAGATAACCTGTAATAATTCTTAGCTTGTTCCTACTAGCATTCGGTAGTTCTTCAGCCCGTTTTACACATATATCACCTATGAAGGTCTTACTGTGTACCTGCTTTGGAGTGTTTCTCCACTGTAGTCTATGTTGGCGTTTTACCCATTTTCGTATTTTGTTCTCGGACTACCTTCTTTGTGGTCCCAAGAACTGGTCCTGGTCCAACATATGTCGCTGCTTAACCTCTTCTCGCGAGTTCATCATCTTGTTTATTTCCAGAAATATCATTATGTCCCGGCACCCACACCAGTTTTACTCTACTGTGGTCTGCCAGTTAATTTAATTCTTTCTGGCACTCTTCTACCAGTCTGGATGTTACCTTGCGGCTATTTAGAGCTGCAAGGCTGTCAGCTAACTCTATTCAAACTGGCCACAACAGGCGTATGCTATATTCTTTGTGATTATCTGAACAAAACTTACGGAATGAAGTAACTGGAATAGAAGGTATACAGATTCGGCAAATAATTATGTTCCGTGTAGCTATTCTGTGAATGGAAGAGAGAAATCTATAGAACAACAAAGATGCAATGCAGTACTCCCCTCTCCGGGGAGTCCAATCGAGTCAAGAATAGTGGGTGTTTCATGGAGGGAAAGTATTTAGTTCTTTCTTGGACATATCGAATTTTATGTATAAGTGCGATCTGCTGTTTCTATTTGAGATTTTACATATGGAAGATAAATATTTGCCAAACCTGTACCTATATAATAGGTAGATACTTACATCGGACGTTCAAGAAGTATCCGATACTGGAAAACCTTCCCAATCTGTGTTTTGCGATGCACTTGTACCATCCACTGTGCTCTCTCCTAATTTCAGAAAAGTTAAGCATTCCATCGGGAGTTTGCTGTACCGGTGGTAAGCCATCGTCCTTTTGCCATATTGGTTGAGCTTTGGGATTGGCATCAACGTCACATTTCAGAGATACCGGAATTCCTTCCCTTATGGGAAAACCAAATCCTGGTTCTCGAGATATTGCAAAAGATGGGGTATCTGGAATATAAATGGAACTTTAAAAATTTTCAAAATTATTTTAAAAATAAGATACTTAAGTGGACGATACCACTTAAATGCATTTTTGGCAGAATTTGATAAATCAGTTCCGGAATGACTGATAATAGTCCATGAAGGCAATCACAAAAAAATAAATATACAAATTTTCAACATATAAAAGATAATAATCCATGAAGGCAATCACACAAAATAAATATACAAATTTCCAAGATATAAAAACATAACTAGAATACGTAACAAAGTTCCATATTATATCTTTTGTATTATCCTTGGGGTATTTTCATCATTTTCTAGTTATTTTTGTTGGAAATTAAACCCTTATTTGCTATTTCACTCCAACGTTGGAGATAATATGAAAATATTTACTGCAATTTTAATTTGACAGCTACAAAAAATTCTGAACTGAAGAATCAATGGAAATATTTTGATGTTTGAGTTGTCAAATTTTCAAGGATTCATTCACAGATTGTGGATGGAGAAAAATTTTTGTTTTGTTTTAACAAATGAAACAATCACCACTTTATAGTATAGTTTTGATTCCAGGAGCGTACCATAACTAAGCGGTAGAGAGAGTAATATAATTTTCTTCATTGGATCGCCTGTATTTTATTTTAACTTAAATATTTTTCAAAATTCAAGAATATACCACATTATACCTCTAGCACGAGCCGTTGTTGTGTGAGTAAATAATATTTGAAATGATTATACTACTCACACTTACTATTGAGTAAAAGTTCTTTTTAAACTGAAAACTGAGAGGAGTAATTTGAATTAAGTTGTGATTTCTGCTGCTGAGTGATTGTCAGATTGCCGTTCATTTCAAACAGTTCTTTTGATATAAAGTACACCGACATTAGTTTTGTATTAATTTATATGAAAATATTCATTAGAATCCAACTATTTTAATTGCTATTTTACATGAAGAAGATTTAGCTTTTATGAGTCGAAACTCTTATTCAACATTATATAGTTCACTTAAGCTAGTCAAGGGCTCTCAACACTATTTAAAGTTAAGACTTCCCTATTGCTCAACTGATGATGTCAAAAATATACAACTTGAAATTTACCTTGTGGCGTTAGAACCTAAGCAGGAATGTACCATTTGCAATATGAACGAACCAGAAACGCTTCACCATATTTTATTCGAGTGTCCTATATACACAGCAATAAAACCTAAAATTGAATGTATGCAAAATATTGATAATTTCCTGCTAGCTTCAAACAACCCAACGTTTATTGAAGCTAAATCAATTGTTGCATACATTGCAAATATCTTAAAGTTGCGTTCTTTTATATTCAATGAGTAAAATATCATCATTATTTTTCCTTTCTTTTTTTTGTTGTAGTCTGTGATACCCACTGAGTTTTTTATTATTGGAATATACTTTGAAAATTTAATTACTTCTGTCTTCGTTTATTGTTTGTTATTTCTATGTTTTTTTTTTCTTTCCATAATTTACTATGTATACTCAAGGATAATAACATCAAAACCCTTGTTATAACAAATATGTGTTTCAGAAGCAATGAAGTTATTATTTCTATTACTATTATTGCTATTTTATCACGTTTTCATCAACTCACTTTGTTGTCCGGGTGGAACTTTGTACATGATTTTAAACTTATTTTCCGATAGGTTAGAGACTTGAAATTTTCAACATAATTCAGAATTGGATGAAAATAAAAGAAAATATGGAAGAAGTTGGAAAAAATTATTGATAAAACGTCCCTTTTTAGTTTTGACATACATCATACGGACTACATACATAATAAATTATTATGTTTATATGTATAGCCCAGGCATTGGTTGCAGAAAATTATAATTCTTAGGCCAAGGGTTCGAATCGTGAAAATTTTTGTTATCATTATATTGTGAGATTTGTATATGATTAACCTTCAATATAGTTTTTATTAATCCGTAAACACGCCTTATATAATCGAACTAACAAATAAAAAGAATTTCAGTACACCACATTTTCAAACCGAACTAAGAAGTGAAAATGATTTTCCTTGTAACTTCAACTTCATGCGAGAGTTCTATAAAAATGTAGAAATTATCTATCAATAAAAAAGTAGGTTGATCCATTAACAAAATAAATAATAAAATGAAACGATAAATACGCCACAAGTTGTAGATAGAGAAATTATTTTCCACTTTATAGTTCGTTTTAAAAGCGTGGTAAATAAAAAAAAGGTATTTCACTTATTTATCATTTATTCAGTTTGATAAACACAATTTATAGTGCTTGCTTGTTTTTTCTTTATGTTAAATATATTATAAGCTTCTCAGTAGAATCTAATTTTTGTAGTTTTACATACATTATAGTATTTTTCAATATCAAAACTTCTATTCCATTTTAGTTAAGCTGCAATTGTAAATATAGAATAATTTAAATTTAAATACAATCACTTTTTCAACATAATTATTCATGTTTTTTTGATAATACTTAAATCACCCATTATAACCACCCATTTTTTCACAATAATGTGACATTTGGTTATCACGTGCACCATGGCCTGTGGTCAATAATGATATGATATTAAGACTTGCCTTGATCTTTCAAGGGCCACGGCAACTGGGAGCAGTACAATGCTTAGTTCAAAAAGTCTGAACACCACCCTTTCGGAAAACACTACCAATCTAGTAACTTTTAGTTGTGTGCTTGAGTTTTATTAAAACGTCCGTCTTAGTTTGAAAACAATGTATAGCCCTTTGAAAAAAAAGCCAGGGTATGAAAAATTGTATTGTAGTGTATTTTATTCGTTCTATTTTATAGAAGTGGTAAAGCGATTTTTGGTGGAGTGAAATTTATGAGTTCGCTTCACCGACATGCTCCATTGACGTTGATTTATTCGTGAATATATTCTTTTAAAGATATTAAATATAATAGTTAGGTAAGGTTATATTAGTTGAAAACTATTATAACGCCATGCAAAGTTTTTAAAAAATACTTTCCATTCACTTAGAAGCAACAACTACTTCTCTGGCTATATGCCACGACTGACATTGAACGACACTTCTAAATTAAACGGGGTATCTGCCAGAAACGGTTAGAGAATAATCGACCATTGCAATTATCTGATCGTTTCTGAGAGCTTTTTTTTGCGACTGGAACAGACCCAATAATAAAGAGGACTTGTAAAGCTCAGATTTATTTTAAAATTCTCTTGTGACCATATAAGCTTCCGCGATGTCAGGTATTTTAAAAATGCAAGTTTCAAGTGATTTTCCAGTCGCATAAAATCAGATTTCCAATTTCAAAGGAAATGGAAATCTCCTTGGTCAGACAAAATAACAGGCTCGTCGCATGAAACAATGTAATTTATTTTTGGGAATTAGGGTTTAGACCAGTGGCATCAAACAAATATTATATATTGTTTGGTTATAATTACATAATAATATCAGTGCATGTGTTACTTACAATACTCGAATTCGGGTAATGTCCCAAAAAAAATTAGATAACCTAATTTCGGTTGAACCAACTTTCCAATTCCGTAACGTTTGTTGGTAGTGGAGTATTTTTGATCGCTTTAATTTTGTCTCCAGTTCTTTCTAACCCTCTGCTCGTAATTTTATGAACCAAATAGGTGAAAGATTTTCCAAAGAATTTTCAGCTTTTTGTCGACGCTGCAAAACTATTCTCAATTGATCTTGTAACAGAGCTCCTTGTATTTTGATATCATACAAAAATACACAGACTGTAGTTATCCTACTCAATAAATTCGTAACATCGTTGATATATCTGGAGCAGCTTTGGTATGGTTTATTTACGATAAAAAGACGATGACGCTGCAAAACAAAATTTTGTGGTGTTGCCAGCATGTACATTTTTTCTTTATTCAAAGGAAGCTAAAACAGTCAATGTGACAGTTTTTCTTTTTTATTCGCCTGTGCTTAACTGGTGAGGCATAAATTGAAGGTGTTTATCTATAAATAGAAGGCTTGTATGATATACAAGAAACGGTAACCAATCGTTCTATATCTCAATTACCATTTATTTTGATTAATTGCTATTTTTTATAGAGAATTGAATGACAAACTCTAGAACTATCTTCAAGAATACTAGAAGAAATAAATCAAAACATCAATCATCTTGAGGAGATTGAAATATAAATATAATTCAATTTATAAAAGAATATCACAAGTTTGATCTAACCTACCATTAAAAATATTCAAACATTCAACTGAATAAATTTATAATTAATATTGATAATAATTAAAGTAAATGGTATTACTCACGCCTCTTACAGCAGTAAGCAAGCCCAACTGTTGAGGCATTCTCATCAAAAATAACTTTTCAAGGTTATAACCATCTCTCGGCATTTAGGTACTGTTCCATTTCTTGGGCATTTTAATGAGTTTAACTACACTTTGCAGATTTGCCTAATTAACTAGTAACGAAAACAACTATTTTTCCAACATTGAAGAAAGAATGAATTCAGGAGCACCAGAAAAACTTGTAATGACGATGATCGTTGTCAATAAACAATAAATGTCAAACTAAACCTAACCTAAATTGTGTCAAAACTGCTGAATTTTTTCCAATGATCTAACAACGACTTGAAGTTTTGCCAGCCCGTAAGCTGAAAATTGCCCTGGCCATTGAGTATCAATTGTATATACGGCTGGTAAATTTATATTCTCTGATATGCAGGAAAGTAACTAAAAATGTTATCATCGTCTTTTATCGTAAATAAACCATACCAAACATTAATCTATTTAATTCATAGTATCTTTTTCAGTAGTATCTTCGTATCTTCGCACTTTTCCTATTTATTGGCGAATGTATTTAATCTTCATCGCCGTAGAAAATATGTCTTTTTGTGTTTGGAATTGAAAATGTATAATTAATTAGGACATTATTGTTGAATGTAATTTTAAAATCTTCCCAAAGTCTGATAGAACCATCACTTTCCATAACGGGAACTACCGGCCTACCCTATTCACTGTATCGAGTTTTAGACAAAACCTCTATTTTTTATAATCGGTCAATTTCATTTTTAACCTTTTCTGTCAGGTCCAAAGAATCCACCAACAAACAAGAAGCGAAACTTTGGAAAAACACGAGTCTGCCATCTTTTAAATTAGTCGTCATAATGTCATACGATCACATGAAGGTCTCTTTCTTATGGTCTTCACAGACCCAAATAGGATTAAAGTTTGCTTGTAGATTGAAGTTATTTTTTTAAATGATCTATTTCACGTGTAAATATTGTCAACTAAATGTGCAGAAATACCTATGTAATACATATGATAAAACACTTTATGCTGAAATACTTTTTCGAGTAAAGCTGTGAGCATTTATCATGATTCTTAGTGTTAGTTGTCACCTCCAAGGTTATTTTTTTTCGCCCCTTCAACATCAAAGGCTTTTCGGCGGTCTTCACTTCTTGTTGTGTATTCTTTGCAGGTACATACACAACAGTCAGAACTAGAATACTCCATATCCAATAATTGCGCAAAACTAGTTTTGTACATTACCGAGTGATCAATACTAGCTTTCTTTTCCTTTAAATTTAGTGAAAAGTGAGACTGCTGTGAAAACTGCTAGGTATCATGTATTCTGGATTCTGTGAACTTGCCAACCAAGTAATATATAACTTATAACAACTGAGCTCCAATTTTAAAAATTGTACATAAAACGTCGTGTTTCTCTCAAATCCAATGCTCTGCGGAACATTTGTAATCGAGATAATCTTGTATGTTGCTGGTCCGATGAAAATATCAGACACTAAGCTGACAGACTGTGTTCCATCCATCTATAAAAGGAGCTACCACTGTGCCAGTAGCCGATCATTTGATAAGCACATCCTATTCTGCTTACCGTTGATTCAAAAATACGTTCCCCATCTGAGTGTATTTCATGAAATCCTGTGAACACCTCTCATTGAGCTCCCATCCTATCAACAACATTATTCATTATTGAAACTTCAATTATCTCACTTTCAACTGAAGGCATTTCAAAAGAACAGTTCCTTAAATTGATAAGAGTGATTCGTTTTTTCTTATAATTTTCAACCAATTAGAATGATCAATTTAGTTAAGTTATCTACCTTGAATAATTTCGATAATACCTAATTATACATAGAGTATCATTAAATTCAATAAACGAAAGTAGACGAAATACTGAGCCTCATAATACAGTGAAAACAAAAAAGTACGCATGGAAACAATTTCTTTCGTTTTGCGTTTTGTAGTGAAAGAAACTATATACTAAATGAATCAACTTTCACTGAAATGATAGCATCCATTTTGAAAGATTGGGCTTTCAATATGATAAAGGATAATGGATAAAATTATTAAAAAAAAATGTAGTTAAAACGATGTGGAACGTTACGGCGAAACAACTACAAGAAAAATATATGAAGGAGTTTAATAGAGTAATTGATCCATTCTTTGGTCCCATATTTTTGGCCGCAAAGAATTAAGAAGGTATCTTCAAATGTTACCAGACAAGAGAAAGGTTAGTGCGTCAGCATTTAAAGATACCGTACATAGATGATAGAAGCGTGGGATGAAAATACACCAGAATGATTACAAATAAAATTCTTCTTAATTCCTTCTATAGAACTTGCGTGGAGGGGAAATGAAGGAGTGTCATTTTTGACTCATTATTTTCAAAAGAAAACTGGAAATAATAATGCTCCAACTGGTAGAATACGATATAATCCTATTTACACCAAAACCACACAGGGAGGAGCAAAACCGTGTGTTAATAATAAATGGCTTGTACCGAACCATAATGAAGTAAGTCGTTGTCCAGAGAGACTTCTAAATAAACTTATGATAAGAAGAAGCGAAAACATAAAAGTTAAAACAGATAGGATATTTCTGACCGTAAATCCTAACTGGAGAAAACCAAACACCCTTGGCTGGTACAAAAACATGCCAAATGGAGTGCATGGTGCATGGCAATAGCAATTCTATCAAACCCTACCTACAGTAACAGTTACAATTAGATCATACTATTTAAAAAAATTATGCTATTTTTACAAATTGTTTTCAAAATATTAAATGTCATTTTAAGGTGTCGTTAGTGATGAAAAATTACGTTTAAGTGCAATTACTCAGTATCTCATTGATAAATTTTGACTTCATCTGTTAAGAGTTATCTCAAATAGAAAAATCCGTAATTCGAATTATTTACTTCGAAAACGTAACATCAAACTTTATGTGCATGGACAAGAAAAATCCGTTTTAACTTCTTCAGCACTAAATATGTATCTCAACTTGTCCACAGTTTCTTTCTGAGCATTCAATCGTTCTTTTAGAAAATGCCTTTATCACATTTCTAATAACAGCCGGAGTGATATCGTCACATGCTTGAATTGTTCTCTCCAAATAACCAATATTGTCGAATGATCTTTTAAGGTACACTTTTTTCTATAGGTATACTCACAAAAAGAAGTCTAGTGGATTCAGCTCTGGAAATCCTGCAAGCCAAGCAAATTCCACAAATCATCCTAATACTCATTCCATCAAAAGTTTGCAGTAGATATTCTCGAACATTTCTGGTACTATGACATGGTGCCATGTTGACACCATATGCGTTGTCTTTCTATTTTTTTCTGAATTTATTTTCGACACTTCCATCTCTCCTGAATTTTTTCATTATTCTACTAATTGTTGCAAAATGTACAATTTTATCGGGATGTCTGTTATTGAATATTACTAAAGCTTCCCTATAGGTTTTGTAGTTATCTCCGACAATTGGAACAATTTAAAATTTTTCGTCAAGAGTCAATTTCAACGGCATTTTTGCTACTTCTAGAAGTACAATTAATACACACTGACGTTTTTATTTCTGTTTACATTAGTTTTAATTACATTTAAATTTCAATGTACACAAATCAGATGGAATGTATTATTTATATCTCGAAAGCTTTTACTAGACTGACTTTCGTTAAGAGAAATATCATTGTCAGAGCAACGTAGATTTTAAATTATTTCGTTTATTTTTGTGTATTACAGTGTAAAATACATTATTCGGTTGAGTATTACTTATTTATTATTGATTTAAGTTAATTGCTAAGATATTACAAATCAACAAATAAACATTCGAGGTGTGTTGACTTGTTGAATAAGATGAAAGTTGACGTGTTTCACAACTAAAATTTGCAAAATTTAAGTTGAAATCGGAGTGGTCAAAATATTCCTATTAATATTTTGCAATTTGTGGACACCCTGTAGATCTAATGTCAAAAGTAAATACTTTAATATTATTATTTTTGAAAGCAGAGATTTTCATAAAAAATAGTTTTTTTTCGTTAAACTTATGTACAATAAAAAAGTTTCTAATATGTTCCCAACTTTTCCAGACATACTGTATAATCTAATTTCCATAGTACCACTTTGTATTTAAATTAATAAATTGTTCATATTTACTTGATTTACTCAATAAATAATCGTATCGAATACAATACGTAAGTACTTCAAAATAAATAACCTGATTATTTTGAAGTACTTATAGTATTACTACTGATTATATATTTATAATACTATTAATCACTTTGGAAACGGATAGATACAATGTTGAAATAACAGATCCTAAACCAATTTAAATAAATTTCATACATTTTTGGAATTAGCTCAGCAAGGGAATAAAATTGGGGTTACATGGAAAAAACTGTTGTTGACGTAATCACTCTGCATGACAGATTATTAAAAAAAAGTGGTTGATCAAAAATCAACCTGTTCCAGGAATTTTTCATGTTATCTTATGATGAATGTATAAGTTACTTTTTGAACGCACTGTAATAATATGACAAAATGGTAATTCGAGAACTCAGAGAGCTCGCAGTAAAAAGGTTGTAACTTTGTTGCCGTCACCAGTAGCATAACATAACAGTGAGTTCTTGTGAATGCGTTTTTTTTGTTTACTAATTCAATGGTCATTTTTTGCTAATGGAAAGGGATTATTCTTGTCCAAAAGACGCATTTATCAATTAGTCTCTAAGCTCCCGAAGTGGCGCTTACCGGCCATTTGTGCTTAAAATCGTTACAAACCGGATATATACACGTTAAATGAGATGCCCACAAGAGCTAATACATAGAGGAAGATTAAACGTTTACCGGACTACATTACTGTGGTTTACAGGACGAAAGTTATTGATCATCCGTCTGTGTGATTACCTAATGATACATAGGGAGGAAAACTAAGTTGAACGAGAACATTCTCTTTTGAAACGTCGTCATTTATCAGAGAACTCGAGAATATTGAGGGAAACTAATAGAGGCGTGCCTGGATTTGTATGGAATAATAATGAAGTTTTCAGTTAGGAGTTTTGATGGAGGACTGGTTTCGATTTTAAATGGCTATGTTAAATTCTTGTTCATGGTATCTTTTTTGTTTCAATTAAAAAAATCACCAGTATTTTTTTGTCTCAAAACCATTTCTTGTTTGCTTATCTTAAAATTGTATATATCCTAATAATATATTTTCTCTACTCCTATTCTAGTTGTTAATTAAAAGCCAATTTTCAGTTTCCCAATGATACTCTCTCTAACATCGCGTGATGCACATGCACGAAGACTGTAACACTACTAACCGTTTAAGAATGTATGCGCTATTAGAAAGAGAAAGCTATACCGAACTGGTTGTCCATCTCTTTCTAATGGGTGGACGAATACGCTTACACGAGCACCTATAGCATGCCTACTCTATGTGTATTATCTCTATGGTTTTATAACAGTTCCAATGTTTTGCGTTAGTCAAAAAGGTAGATACCGTCCACTTTTTAAAAGAAATGTCGAACCTGAAATCGCTGATTAACTGCAAAATCAAAAAGGTATATGAAAAATTTTCTGGTCAATTTATGGATTGGAGGGTAGCAAGAGAAGTATCATCCTTTTCTGAGAACGTGTTTCTAGTGTACTTTGGAGAACTCTCAATAAAATTAAAATCTTCATCTCTCTGGACACACTACTCTATTTTGAAAACCCAACTTAATATTAAACATAAAACTGATATTAGCAAATATCAAAATTTGTTGAATTAAAATGAAAGTTCTTAATCGTAGAAAAAATAGTATATGCAACCCTCATGTAATGGTTATTAATACACTCGCATTAACCATACGAAACTCGTTTCGTATATCGGTTAATGCTTGTGTAATAATAACCATCATTACATAATCGTTGCATAATATACTAATTTTCTACTCCTGTTTTATAATATACTTATTAAAAGACTAAAATCTGTATCATAATAATATTCATTATGATACAAATTTTCATTATGATACAGATTTTTAAGCCAATAGGAATGCGACAGTCGCACAATATTTAATATAGCCATGGATACCTGGTTGATATTTCTCAAATTAATTATATTATGTCTGTTCCCTGCAATAAAAGTGTAGCACTGAGCTATACGATTTTATTTATTTTAATTATGTTTTAATGCTTCTTGCAGTATACAAATGCAATATACATAGATAGTCCCAAATTTAGCAATTTTACAAGCATTTTTTCACAGATAGACCTGAATTTTTCCTTTTATTGCAGGCGAACATACCTATTAAGTGACACTTAATTTGACAGCTGTCAAATAATTTTGATTTTCAAAAGTAACTATATTTAAAATTAATTAGAAGAATTAATATTATTATGTTCAAAAGTTTTAAATTTATTTATTGTACAATTTGTAAAATTTATTTGTTGAAGTTCCTTTCATTGTTCTTGTTTTTTATAATAAATGATAATTATTAATTAAATAATTCTTATTAATCGGAGTAGAAAAAATATTGTTTGCAACTTTCAAATAATAGGGAAGAGTTGACAAATTTAATTTTTTCCCATCACAAAATGAGATTCGTTGCAAAGTGTTGAATTGTGTCAATATAGATTAGATTAAATGAGATTTGATGAGGTGGCTAATAGGCCAATTAATTCCACTGCGACCTTTCCAGATCTATTGTGGTCCTCTAAATCTAGATTACATTCTCCAGCTCGACTCTTTTTAAGTAGCCAATCAGCCTCGAGACTGAATCTTTGTCTGTCAACCCCATTAGCTTTACGTGCCTCACCCAGTTAACATACCTACTACGGCTTTGACAGTTTTCCTGTCTTTGCTTATTAGGTCTGCCGTTGAAGTTTGCAAATGTTCTCTAATGAACTGTTCAGCCTATCCTGGAAAGATCACCCACAATTTCAGAGATTTCTGTGCCACCCACTTCCTATTGGCCATGTTTATTGTCGACTTTGCGATGCCGCCGAAAGGTTCTGGTCCAATGAATGGCATTGATGAGTCTTGTTTAAGGCACCTATGCAATCCCATACTAGTCCTCTATGGAACTAAGTGCCGCTTAGCTATCGGTGAAGATGGCAACTGGAGGTTATGTCCTTTCCTGCCTTTCAATTTCTTCAACGCGATGGTGAATCGCCGTCACGTCCGCTTGGAAAGTTGTGACGTCCTTGAATAAAGGCTTATTGGAATAGCTATCCTTTGTTCAAGCCCTACAATTCTAGCTTCTAAACGTACTTCAGTCTTCGAGCAGTCCGTATAACAAGATGCCTCAACCTGTATGGGTACACCTTTCTTCCAGTCTTCCCTACCTGGTATAGTTATTTGGAACTTATTATTTAAGCTGTACCTTTGTGGTCGTTGTGTCAATGGGTTAAGTCCGCTCTTAGCTCGATAAGATTTTGATAGTCAGCTCCATGTGTTTGGCTTGTGTGTTGTTGACTTTGCAGTAGTCTGTGCGTTACAGATCTGGCCACGCCTTGTATAAAAATGTGTAGTGGGGGCAGATCCAACAAGACTTTCATCGGACTTGTATGAGTGGTTTTTATGGACATTACAATATTTTGTGAGTCCATTGCACTTAAAGCGGGTTTATCAATGCCCGGTTAAATCTGTCAGCTACGTAGCCCTCAGCTATTTCTTGCCGTCAGCCAAAGTCTCGATTAGATTAGAAAGGGTTTATCAATGCACCACATAACAGACAGATAGCTAACTGGAGGCTAACTGTAATTGAGCATTTGACAACCTTGTTCGTGTTATAAACGTGGGTGTAGTGTTGTCAAAGTGTAAATTTATCATTTTAATTTGGTGTAAGGAGGATTACCTGTCACATGAAATATACATATTATAAATTTTACTCGCATATTTTGCTATAACACACTAATTAAGAATATAGAGGTGAACGTTTTTATTTTTCTATGTTACCGTAAGCTTACTCTGACAACATCGTTGAAAATGTTATTTGTCAGTGTCAAAATCGTGGAACTGTTATTTTTATTTGGTCCGTGTTGTGGTTTTGAGTTGTTCGCTTTTGAACATGCCCATCGAAAAGGTCGTCAAGTTTCACAAGATCCATTGACAATAACAATAAAATGAAATACAAACACACAGAACCTGGATGCTACTAAACTACTATAAATGAATCACAGCTTTTCGATTTCATCCCAAACGATGATAACACAATCAAATTTAAAGTGGAAATCTAATCTTTGATGCAAATTGTAATCAAATATGAGACAATAATGTCACAGTTGCCAGTTAGGATAACAAAACACCACTTTCTCGTATTTAACAGTATGTTTTATGGTTAACATCAACTTGATAGTGGCAGCTAGGATAGCCGAAAGTTTGACTGACAGCTAATGCAAACTGGCAGTTGATAAACACTTAGGCCGACAGCTAAAATTTAACCCAAGGCTACAATATTTAACCAAGCATTGATAAACCCGCCTCTACCCATATTTCAACTATGGAAATTAACCGAAAACTAAAAAAAAAGAGGTAGATTTTGTTGCTCCAGTTTTTGTTCCAGAAGCTGACAATTTTTGCACAATATCGTTTGCAAGAATATATGACTCTTGTGATCCAGAACTGGAAATACAAATTCTTGTCGTGGTGTAACTTTTAAAAAAATTACTACAAAATCGAATTTCACCTTATCTTCTATCTAGTCAACTGAGAATTTGTGTTTTGACTGTTGCAAATGAATCGAGAACGAATTTTTCTCTCTGGATATTAGAAAGATACCAGTCAAAATCTTCACTTCCTTTGTTCTCAATTTCCACAAGACTATCCATCTGATTCTTCGCAATAGTTCTCAATTTCGTTACCTGAGGTTTCAAATCAAAAGCCTTTCGAATATGGAATTAAGCGTTTTTTTCTTCTCTATTCTACCCTTTCAGAGGCTTCTATTTTTCTCATTTCCTGTTTCAGACGATATTTTACATATCGAAAGAATTATCAAAATAATTTAAAATTTTTATAAATATTTTTTCGTTGAAGTGGTATTATTTAGAAACAGTTAGTTCCATTTAAAAGTTATATGAGTAGATTCCACAAAGTAAGGGTCAATACAGTAAATTCCTATTATTTAATTACTCTCTAATCTACTATTTTCTGGTATTTATTTCAATCAGGTTGGTTGATTTATTCTCTCCTTTCTTCCTTTTTAAGCAGAACAACTCTCACACCCTTAGGTAAGGAGTAGACTGTACCGGAGTAAGCTTAACATCGGAAATAATTACAATTTTTGAACTTTGTTTTCCGGTAGTTGAAACAAGCGGGAACAACTGTTGATTTGTTGAAAATTTGCTAATGAACTGGAAGGTATTTCGCAATTGGACAAGGTGGAGTCAATTGGACAAACATCATTTGTGTTTAAATATCTTCTATAAGTTCCTTGTGGCATTACTTGTTATTTTTTCTCATTTTCTTGGGAATCAAACCACAATAATGTTTTTTTATTTTTTTATTTCAACGTTTCGGTAGCGTTCCAGCTACCGTTGTCAAGATTAACTAATAATGAATGAATGAAAAATTTTTGGTCCCTATCTGACACAACGAAAAAAATTTGACAACTAGACAATCAATAATATTTTGAAGTTTAAGACTACAAAACTTTGTTGTCAAATTTTATCAAGGTCCATTCATAGTAGACCACACCTCTGGTAAAATGAGAAATAAAATATTTTATTTCATGACATTCTAACGATATGTAGTCCACTAGAAATGGAATCCAGTGAAGTGCACGTTCCAGGAACGGTTTTTATTGGGATAGCGCTTTTTTCTTGCTTATTTTGGAAATTTTGTTAATATAAACGCGTTTGTTGTTACTTTTTTGTGTATGGTTATTTTGTTTTCAAAATATGTATAACTCAGTTTGGTGATTTTGTGTATTGAAGTGTGTATCGATTAACAACCATTCCAAAGATAAATCATAAGAAAACCTGGATAAAAACTTATGATGCTATCCTGATAACGCCGGTAATTGATTATTGGAAATTTCTCTTTCTAATATTGGTAACCAAATTTGACTACATTCGGCTGAAATACTAGCTACACATTTATCTGAATTTAGTTGTATTAAAGCACTTTCTTTGATTTTTCGTCTTTTATTATTGGGCTCTTTCAATATTATTTTTGTCGAATCTCATTGAATTTTATGCCCCTCTTCCCAAGCATGTTTGCAAATACCTGACTTAAAGAACTCCCTATCTTTGATATACTTTTTATGTTCATTTATTCGGACTTTCAATGGTCTAGATGTTTCACCTAAATAGAATTTGTCGCATTCACAAGATATCTGATATATGCAGTTTTTTGAAGATTGTTCTTCATTTTTTGGCTTCGTTTTTGTTAGAATAGATCTCAACGTATTGTTAGATTTGAAGCTAGTTCGAATATTGAATTGATTACCAATTTTCTTAATTCTTTCTGATAAACCCTTAACATACGGTATTGTCAAGTTTTTAAAAATTATGTTAGCTGAATTATTAATATTATTGTTATTGTTATGGGGTATTAACAATGAGCCCTTCTCTATATTCTTAATTTCTTTATTCACAAATTCTGCCGGGTAATTATTGGCATTCAAAACATTTTTCAGCAAAGTTTTCTCCTTTGTGAATTGATTATCGTTAGAACAAATAATTTTGGCCCTATCGGATAAAGATTTTACTATTCCTTTTTTAACGCTTATAGAATGATTTGAATTAAAATTCAAATACCTATTAGTGTGTGCTGGCTTACGGTAAACACTTGTTTCATACCCTGTAGGTGTTTTATTAATAAGAACATCTAAAAATTGTAAAAAATTGTTATTTTCAATTTCAATTTCAAATTTGATGGATTTTTCTCCTTCATTTATGTTTGTTAAAAAATCATTCAGAGATACTAAGTCGTAAGGCCATATTGCAAAAATGTCGTCAACATATCTCCACCAGACAATTGGTTTTAATTTTTGATTATTTACTATTTTGGTTTCAAAATGTTCCATGTAAATATTCGATAGAATTGGTGAGAGGCAAGAGCCCATGGCAAGACCAAAATGCTGTTCATAAAAATCATTATTGAATTGAAAATATGTTTTTGTTATACATAATTTTAATAACTCTATTATTGCTGTTACGCTCAATTTGGTCCTTTCTGATAAGTTGCTGACTGCCTCTGCAACGAAGTCTTCAGAGGAAAAAATATTTTAACCGAACGGATACCTTCAGTTCAACGTTGCGTGTAGGTATATTATGGTTATCCAAAGAATGAGGGCAGAATTTTTCGTTGAAGCATGCATGTATGTCTTAATATACCTCACAACTTCTAGGAATCCTTGCTGGTCATTCAACCGCTTGGAGAAGAAAATACCATTTTTACCTTCTCGGGCTCTAGTTAATACTGGATGCGTTCATCCCAACGAAGCGCTACCGGAGCGTTACTTGCTCGGCTCTTTCTGCTCCAACTGCTTTTCCTATCTGCTTAAAGTCTTTATTTGCTATCACTTTTGGCACTTGTAAAACAGTGTTCACTCTGTTTTCAGAATTCTGTCAAAAGTAAATTTCTCTATATAGGTTCTCGAAAAACATGTTTACATCAACTTTCTTGGAACTGATGTTTCTAGCTAGACTTGTGAACTCCGGTTTTCGTGAAGCTAAATTATTGTGACACTTTATGAAACGGTTCATCCAATCAACTTCAGCTGCATGTTTTTCTGATCATGACTTTGGTATACTCATAAGGAAATATTATTTTTCAAAAAATTCATAGAGTGTTGAATATTTATAATTATTCCTTTCGACATCTGTTGATACATTCACTCTATTAAATACGACAATATTACAGGAAACTGTAATAAGATTCATAAGGAAATGTTGAAATTTGTAACTTTGAAATTTAAAGAATGTAATCAACTAGTCTATACTCTTCTTTATTGAAAAAAACCTGATGCATTGTATATTTTTGTTTATGTCCGTTATTTCTATCATATCAGTATAGAATGTCTAACTGTGAAAAAAACTAACTGAGGCAGATGATTAGTTTCTGTATATTGGCCTACACTTATTTTGGTGCCTAAGATTTTAGACCTGATTTCAGGTATATTTTGTGAGCTGATAGAGCTGATACGAGAAAACTAGTCACATCTTTCATATTAGCTCTTGTTCATAAGAAATGAGAAAAATACATATTTAAAAAAATATATTAATTTATTTGGAAATTGTTTTTGGGGTGATTTTTTTGAGTGAGATTGTCCTGGACAATCACGCATTATTCACCAGCAATAATCAGCCGTCATATGAATATCCCATCTGCCTTGGTACCTGTGATCCATTGGTTTTATATCCTGGTGGAAGCGTTCATCTGGTTCTTCGCTAAAATCTCCTAAATTATGTCCAAAATGATCGATATGATTACGCAGGTAGTGCACCTTCAAGCTCATATTACAGCCTAAATTTTTGAAGTTCAGCGGCATTTCTTCGACTAACTGTTTGTAGTTATCTGCTTTGAAGTTACCAAGAATGTTTTGTGTAACAACGACAAAAGATTTCCACCCAAGTTTTTCTATTTCAATCATAGAAGCTTAAAAATCCGTAGAACTTTTAATTAGTTGACGTATCTGAGGCGCATCAAAAATTCCAGCCTTCAATTTCTCAGTACTCAGCCAGGAATTTTTTGAGAGAAGAAATCGAGCGTTGACCATTTTGGTCAAGAGCTTTGATAAATTGTCATGAGCCCTAGTTTTCTGTGCAAAGGTGGAATAATGATTTTTTCTCGTGGACCTAAAGGCTGGTTTATGACATTTTTCTCACCAAGAACATGATTTCTGGCAAACCAATTTTTTTGAGTCCAATTACTAGATCTAGCTGGACTATCCCAGAAACAAATAAAACAAGGGTATTTTGTATAACCACTCTGTTGGCCCAACAAAAAATTTACCATTTTCAAGTTGACACAAATTACCCACACATGTTCAGAATATTTTATTTTTTCTAGAAGAACTGAAATTACCTTGTATTCTTCTTTCATAGATGTAGAATGGGCGAGAGGAATAGGAGCATATTTATTGCCATTGTGTAAAAGGACTGCTTTGGGACTTCTTCTACTGCTGTCGATAAAAAGACGCCAATCATTTGGATGATAAGTCTCCAGGCCCATGAAAGTCATCAAGCCGTTCATATCATGACAAAATACCAAATTTTCATCAGAAGGAAAAAATTGTAGTAAGTTTTGTTCTCTTGTGCGATAGAAAGTAATTTTTACACCAGAAGAAAGGCCATTTTTTTTCTTTTAATCTCGATGCTAGCAACCCATCAGGCTCTTTTGAAAGATCTAAATTCCTGATAAGATCACTAAGCTCACCTTGTAAAAAGTTTTGGGAATCGATGTTTCTCCACAATACTCAAAATCATAATCTTCTTCTTCAGAAATTTCCATTTCGTCATCGTCACATTCCAGAACTTCCCGATGAAAAACAGGTATTGGAACAGTATCTGAATGAGGAATAGGTCTTGTAGCGGAAGGAATATTGGGGTACTTCCACTTGCTACGATTGTTTCTTTTAATGCCCGTTAGACTCGTCATACAAAAATAACAATCGTCATGATTTTTTGTTCTCGCCAAATCATTGGTACCCCAAACTTCAATGATTTTCGCGTTCCTTTTTCCCATTGCCGCAAATGTTCAATGCAAATCTTACAAACAATGTGAGGCATTCACACTTTATCTTGATTGCCAATTTATATACCAAAGTATACAGAATACAAGTGTCATTAATCGGTTTCCGTTGATCTTTCATTTTATACTCACCGCATATGTGACAAAACATATCAGGATCGTTAATGCAACTTCTCGACTTACTTGCCATCAAAATTTATAAGATTAATGTTATAAAAGTAGTTATAACATGGACAGATTTTGAATAAAACCGTGAAAAAGTAAAATAAGAATTGTAGGTGAACCAGAGCTGTCAGCTGACATCTAGTAGTAGCAATGTAGTTCATACTATTGTACCTACTTTACCGACTATAGATGCGAACAGAGCTGCACCGAAACAAAATTTTTTTTTGAAGTTGAATATGAAGCACTATTTATTACAACATTGCACTTGTGGCATGGACTATATTTTTTTGGTGATTTCATTGTGAAAATCGGATTTTTTTCTTTTCAAACTGATAGTCCCGCTGTTTTGTATAACCACCTGGTTCAATCCAATTTAATTTTGTTGCAATTAATTTAATTTTAGTTTGTGATGTGATTGAACGTTTTTTCATATATATCAATGAGATCACTAAACTCCTATTTGTTTTCTCCAAGAGATTTACAATCTGCCCTTGCTACTGAAGGCGTTGTTTAAAGTAATTAAACCATTCGTAGTTTAAGGAGCACCATTTATTTTCCTTTCAGACATAAAATATGCAAATTATACAGCTTTCACTTTCCTTAAGACCTTGCGATACTCAGGATCTTCTTCTATTCCATTTAACGAATTTTCCAGAGGTATCTAATATAAAATTTGGTTGTATTGAAAATACGTTCATACCATCCCAAGGATAAATACAGAGCATGCTTTGTTGAATTTCATAATTATATTGTTCCGTAAGGAACATGTTAAATTCTTCAATTTATTTGGAACTGTAGCATCATCTCTTTCGGGAAAACTCAAGTAGCATTGAATGAACAAAGCATATTCCTAGTATGTTCATAATGTTTAAAATATACAGTCTGAAACAGCCAAATGGAATAAATTCGATAACGAAAAAATGAGGGCATGTTGGAAAAAACGCTTATACACGCCATCGATTTGTATTTTTAATTGTGCATTTAAAAAAAATATATGTCCGGTGTTTCCTGTGACAGTGGCCAATAACAACTTTCTTATTTTAAATGTAATCCCCTGTATATTATTTATTTTTTGGATTCTTCAAAGTACATCAGATAGAGTACGTCAAATAATGTGACATATACAGATGGGCGATACTGGGTGAAGTATCGATACACAGTACCATTATAAATATAGTGTTTCAAAAGTATCAATATTAGAAAATATCGTTATGAAGAGTACCACTAAAAATTTGGATATATTATCCATACGATATATTTCAGAAACCAATTTCCTAAAAAAAATACGCAGATTTAATAGTTTATTTCATATTGTACCCCCTCTCTAGTCACCTATGTACCAAAATGTTGTGAGTGTTGAGTTGTCCTATATTTGTATTTTATACTGTTGCAAATCAACGTTATAGTGTCATCTTCACAAAGGAGACGCAGCTTTTCATATAAAATTTGAAAAAAGTTCAATGATATTGCTCGAATAATTCAGTTTAGTGTGAACAGTAATCCATTTACAAGTGCTGTAATTGCTTCACACTGAAGGTAATAAAGTATATAGACCTCATGCTATTTGATTTTATATATACTATATTATACTTTTCAAATTTCTTCATGAATATTTCTCATTTTTTGTTGGAAATAATTTTTGACACTAGTGGCGTAAGTGAAGTATTTGACTCACTTCCATAAATGGCAAATAATCTCTTCAATTTCGAATCCATTATTTTGGTTACAGACGTGACTTGTTTAGCATCGCCATTTTTTTACACGCTGTGGAATTAAGCCATGTGTGTGCAATAACTGTTAAGGAGAAGAAGACTGATGTACAAAATAAACAAGGGAAAAAGTATTCCTGGGAAGGAACCACAGAAAAAGCTCCATTTCAGTATCTTAACTTGGACAAAGTTGAAATAAGTGAAATCATTTTTATAAATTTGTTAAAACTGTTAAGATGTGGAACAAAAAATATCACGAATATCCAAATTTTACTAATAACAAATATCCCATTTTGACTAGACTCAATAATAGCCCTCTTTCATTTTTTTTTCGTAGGAAGTGTGGGACTGATGTTTTCCATGTGCACTAAATTGGAGATAATTGGTGTTATTAAACTTTAGCTGGTGAGAGCCAAAGATATAATGGTGAAAGCATCCAAGGAACCTGCAAAAGATATGCCTGACAATAATGAAATATATTTTTTTTCCTTTATAGTAGTTTATTTCATTTTCAATAATATATGTTCTGAATAAATGAGAATATTATTTTTAATATCTTTTTAATAATGAGTAGGGAATTAAAAATGATTTATGTATGCGACTCAAAAATTACCACTACCTGATACATTAATATAAATAATGTTTCACTAATTACAATAAAATAGTGGAGGCCACAATATGGGGACAGATTCAAGGAATATACCTGTAGGTACTGGACAATTTCAGTGTATGAGGGGAATGTTCATAAAGAATAATTCTTTTGGGCATATTCATGTTGTATAACATGCATAATATGTAAAGGATATTCCGAGTGTCCCTAAAATATGTCACACATATCAACTGTGGTACATAAGGACATATTGAGTACATGCTAGGTACTTGATGTGACAAACAAAAAACACAAACCTAGCAAGTCCTAATGATATACATAAAGCTATCTCATGCTATGAATGTACCTTGGACCATGCCGAACATTCCCGGTACGTTCCTAATATATTAAAATGTTACTTGGGAAACACTGTTGCACTTTGGATTGATAAATTTCACAAATACGATTTTAGATGAGGCTTCACAAGGAAAATTAGTACAAAATATCCTCTAGCTCTTATCACAGACATTACCTCCTCCTTCTGACTATGAATTTATTATTACTTTGTGTGTTATTGAAGTAGGTAAGTGGAATAATTTATTTATTGTGTATTTTTCTATATTAAATAATAGTTGCGGACAGAGACAAAAAACCGATAGCTAAAATCTAATATTTTTCCTATGTGTAATACATTATTTTTTTTTGTGACGCTAAAAATGGCGATTTAATATTGATTATTTCCTTGCTATTAATTTTGACCAATCGCTATCAAGAATAGGTATGTCAAATATAAATTTTAAGTGGAAAAATTACTCAACAACTATCGACTTAGCTGTCAGCAGTTTTTCCGGAAAAAAATAAGTTTATTGTCATCACTGCTTCAAAACGGTACAGGAGTAGCAGTGGCGACGCTGCGGTGCGATGCTATAATGATGGCGTCACCTATAAATTAATAAGGCCATAGGAGGCGCGACGGGTCAGCTTATCTATTTTTGGGTGATCTGTGTTCCAGATACACTCAACGTATCAGCGACACGAAACACAACTGATTGTGACATGAGAACTTTTACCATTCTCTTCAAAAGCGTGTAACTACTTCAATTACGAAGATAATAACATGAATAAAGAATCAAAATATGCATAAAGCATTATTCTAATTTTAACACCAGTTGGAATCACATGGTGTTTCAGATTCCGTCTGAAAAACTTCTTTACATTTATACACCCCGTATATTTTCATATTAAAATGTGCTCACATCAAAATTTTTACCACAGTATCTATTGCTACAAAATAATTAACCTACACAAAAACTATCAACAAAATCTAATGAATGATTCAAGAGATCTCTGAATAACCTGAAAACTTTCATGTCGATAAAAAATGTTATGTCAACTACCTCAAACCTCCCACATTGTTCTGAAAAGGAGCTAGAAGTTGAACATGTGAATACTATGTGCTTTGTATTGAGCTTTATTTGTATTGTCTTGTGAAAAAGTCAATACAAAAAGTCTGTCAAAACTTCATTCAAGTGTCACGTTCAAAATTTTAGTTAAAAATAACTATACCCAACATGCATATTTAAATTGTAAAATATGAAATATGGTGGTAGGGTACGTTTAAGTTGTCAATGTTGTCGCTGTAATAATCCGAGCTTGTTATCAAAATTCCTACCAAAGTCCTGTTGTCTGAAATTTTTGCTGTTCGTCACTACCCTTGTCGTAGTCTTGTATTATTTGACTAACGAATTTGTGAGCTGTTCACCTTTCGCGGAACCTATACATATTTTTTAATAACAATGGAGAACTTTTTGGAACATCATACAGATACCTTTCCGTATAGACCGTATAAGAGAACATGGTACGGTGGTAATAGCCATTGTATTTCTCCTAGTATAGCTAGAGCAATACAGTCTTATGAGAGAATAATAAGGAAGTTATCACGTTCAGGAGAACCGGATACGAAAAACCGAAATAATTGTAACTGTAACCAAAATGGAAAATGCTGCTGTTACAGAAGACGTAGGCTGGAGACAGCAAGATTTGTGACACTTGCTGATGCATGTATTTCTGCTCCGAATTTGTTTAAGCGAGTAGATCCAAGTTATGTTAGGTCGATATGTTCAATTCATTCACATAACAAGGTAAACATCCCAGTACCAAATTATCTACCTTGTGAATTTTGTAACGTTCAAAATAAAAATGTCTTTCACTCTACAAACACTGATACTACAGATGATTTTTGCAATTGTGTTTGTTTCGATAACCATAAGCAGATGACAGATTTAAATTCGAATCCATCAAAATTGTGTACCGCGTATGAACCCACGTGTATTGTACCCGAATGTTCAGTAGAAAATAATAAACTGGATGAAGTGGAAGGAGATTGTCAAAATCCAATAAAAAATATCAACATAAATATTGAAGTTAAAGTTAAGAAGAAGAAAAAGCACAAATTGAGGACAAATTGTAAGTGTAAGAAAAAAACGAATGATATGAACGATAAAACCAATGAAAATCGGCAGTGCAATGTTAGATTATTGAAGCAAAGTTCAGTTCCGAGAAAATGTATGTGTGTTGCTTCCGAGCCTATCACTATCATCGATTTGCAGCCACAAAAAAAGGGAAAATTCAAATTCCTGAAATTCTTTCAGTTTTGCAAAAAAGATAAAAATAGCAGTTCAAATAACCAAACACAAAATGGAAACATTTTCGTGCATACTTCAAAACCATTGGAAGCAGACGAACTGAGCAAGATTATAGAAGAGAACGAAAATGTGGTAGAAGCACCACCGAAATTCACAGAAAGAAAACAATCCGAAGATGAGGATGATATATCGGTGTTAAGAATAAAAGATGTGTTAAGACGTCGTCAATCAACACGTAAAACAAGCGATGTAAGCGATCACCCTCCAAGGATGCGGTCTCCGTTAAAAATTATTAAAAATCCTCAGGAAAACCCGAACGGTTCGATTAAAAACAATTTTGAAAGTAATTCAAAAACCAAGAGTATTCGACAAGAAACAGAAGGACGAGGAATTTTGACGGAAAAAGTTACTGTGAAAGTTTTTCCATCTACCAAGGATGCTAACAATCAACAACGGAGATCTAGCCAGCACAACTCTCTGGTCAAAATCTTCAAAGATTCTGATCAGCCCAAGCCAGCAGGAGCTGTAGAAAATTTCCCAGATAGCAACGAAGAAAAAAAAATTAAGAATATTTCATCGAAGGAAGTTGATCTGCGTCACATACCCGATAATAGTAATACGCAGGATAAACTAATGAAACATGTTGATTCTCGTGTAGTAAATAGGCAGCGTGCTTCCAAATTCAACGATAGCGTTTCCAATTTAAGTCATCAAAACCCGAAAGAAAATACTATTCGCCTGTCGAAACGTTCTAGTAGAAATAGTGAAACGAGGTAATTTAAAAAGTTTGTTGAGAAATTACCAAATCTAAAAATGTTCCATTTTAAATTGTGCATTCAGTAGCTTAAAGTATTTGTATAGTTTAAAAAACTGGTTTATATTAAATTAACGAGATGTGATGTACCTATGTGTCGCATTCGTTTTAAATATAGGTCTAATATCGATTGGCTCACCACAATAGGCTCACGTAACGTATGGATACAACTGGAATTTCATTAAACCGGGTCTCCCCGAAGTAATAAGAGGATGTAATTTTCACTGAGAATTTTTGCAATGAAAAGTTTTATTAGAATAAAATTGAGTTATTTTTGTTGTGTTTTGGATATATTTTGTACTAAGCTCTTCAGTTCACAATAGTTTTATTGGGAAAACCCTCCATTTGTCAAACAGATCAGACCTTCTAGTCGTCTTGTCCCAGGGATGGATTTACATCTACATATCGTATCCAACAAAATTTTTTTTTAGTTGAGAATCTCACAGCTTCAACTATTTATAAGATTATGAAGAAATGCGAGGTATACCATGCATAAATCAGCCCAAAAATGGGCCGTCGAAAACTTTGAGTGATGCCCAATCAAATATAGTGGTGTGAAAAGCAAAGAACAATTTGGTAGCGTCAACTAGGAAATTATCGCGTAGGTTTTGGGTTTCTAATTTGAACATTAGTAGAAAATTGATCAGAAAGGGACTGGATTTTTGGAGTATTGATGAAGTTACATTTCAGCTGGATCTAGCATTGTACACCGTTATGCTAAAATAACCAGAAATTGGTAGGAGGCGTACAACATCAATTTCGTACCAACGAATGATAATCCTCCAAATGCCCCACAGGAAAGCTATATTTAAGAGCTTAATCATTTTCAAAGAATACACTGGAAAGAATATTTATTATATGAAATCAGGCGACAGCAACAACATCGATTAAGTTAACGATAACCAAAAGTGTATGAAATGTGGAAATTAGTATAGTGAGGTGTCTAAGTAGTTCAATCACGTCTTGAATAAAATTATTAATATATTTTTCTACTTCATTCTACTTCTTCATAACGCTCTTTTCTTGATTTTTGGAATATTCACATTATTTCAAACATCTCATGTTAATATAGATTCCTTCACCTATCTTCAAACGTTCATGGAATAGTTTTTTTTAACGAAAACTACCCTTTTTACTATGTAGCTAAGATTACAAATTTTCTTATGTAATTCAGATAAAAGTTGGATTTTTGTGGACATTTTTCATCAAATCTTGCAGTATCCTACATGTTATGCGGCAATGTTACTTTAATTAAACAGGGTGCTGAATAAACTTTCATAATTATTTTTTTCAAATGAGATTTTATAGGGTCTAACAGAGAGTTAATTGAATTACGCATATTACGCATATTCAAAATTGCACACAAAAATGAAAAAGTGCAAAGATCAAATAATTTTTTTAATGCTATTTCTCAAAGAATTTTATTACAAGTTTAAGATTACAATACGAAATTAAACCTGGTTGAAGCTGATAATCTTGTTTTTCCGTTTGTAGGAAGTCAACTATTTTTAACCACCCTATTTGTTTGTTGCATAAAATTATATTAAAAATATAACGCCAACGAATCGGAACATTCGTTGTTACGTCTTTTTTTTTTGTTTTGAAAATTTGGTTGTAAAGTATTAAGACGATACAACCACTTGTTTAATCTTAACTTGAAAATATTAGATGCAAATTCTAAGTTTGCAAAAATATGGAAAGCGAGAAGAGTTAATTGCCTGTGTTGTGTTGTATTTTCACCTCGTTAACACTCCAACGTTAAATGATTCAGAGAACGTCTACATAACAGTAGTGCAGTTTTGCTTAAGGAAGTAATTTATTCAAGAGTGCGATAAATATTGCCAAGACCAAGACCTTTTCTCTTCACAAATGTAAAACTGGATCAATTATACAGCCCACAAAGGAAAAAGGAGAAGTGGATGTATCGTGTTAACAAAAAATACTAGGATACAAAACAGTTCAATTACGAATGTTGTGTTTCGGTGGCACTCCATTTTCCATTACACTCTATGTTACGAAAAAGTTGTGTGGTTAATACTGTGTTGACCCGTTTTAAAAACTTACAAAGAGCTTGAAAAAATAATTGCCTTTATCCAGTTTTTATTACCTATTGTGATTCGAAACCCATAATTAAATTGGATAGAAAAATATTTAGCTACGTAAGAAGAATTGATTTGAGTCTTTAACTTCAACATCATGTAATTTTTTGTGTGTGCACGGTTGTACGTTGGTAAATAACGTTCAATCAACCCACTCTTTACCTCAGTTAGGGGGTATGATTCATGATCAATATTTTCGTTGTCCTCTCTCTATGTAGATAATAATTGTTACCTATACTTGGCGCTTTTCCGGTGCATTGATAGTTTACTCTCAGAAACACTTCCACACTTACTCTCACTCTTCAATACCTTCAATAGTCGATATCGTTTCAATCAACGGTTTATCTGTCTCACCCTGATTTCCGTTACGTTAAAGCGCACGACGATACTTTAGTTACAGAAATTGAAATTTCATCACTTCATATAAGAGTGTATGTAATAGAAAATCCTAGGTTGGGATATATTTTCAATTGAAATATTGTTAGAACTTTTGAGACATTCTGTATTAAATCAAGGCAGATCGAGGTAACCATATTTTCCCAGATGATTTTCTAGTAATAAATGTCTCGACCTTTCGGTATCATTATCATCTTTCTCAAAAAAATAAGCAGCGTTTATAAAATTTCGACTACTTAAAATTCCTCATCTTAGTTCTTATCGCAATCTATTTTGCCCCTTTTTGTATAAACTTATAATTCCAAATTATCTTTTTCTGATTCTATAGCCATATGTATGATACGTTGAAAAAATTTAAGCTGCTGAAAAAGTAACAGTTGTTAGTTTAATCCTGCCTGGAACTTATATGACATGTTTGTTTCAGGAATAACGAAGTGATTCGAAAAAGTGAGCATATTCTAACTTTCTACCACCTTTTTGATGATTGGTCAATATCTTCAATAATTCAAGCAAATTGTATGATGTTTCGAATTTCTACAGATTATTTGGTGGATACAAAAACGATGAGATGGTCTTATCATCTTTACATCGGAATAATATATAATTATTTAAATAAATCGTTCAATAAAAAAAAATACTTTGATTATCAAAATAATCATGATATTTTTATGTTGAATAGATTTAAAAACGAACAATATCAGCATATACCCAGGGGGTTACGAACACAGCAGATTTACCGTGTAAATTTGAGAAATAACAAGTTTTTAGTTAACAAAGGCAGGTTGCAAATTTCTTATAGTGGATTTTTAACTTTTATAGTTACGTTTATTCATATTTTGTATTTCATAATATTTGTTTATTTTACATTTTTATAATTATTTTCTCCATTTTACTTTGAAAATTAAAATAAAAATGAATAAATTTGACGTTCTATCTATACAGTGTGTCCGAGTTTGTATGAAACTGCAGGGTCTCTCGGCTGTATGAAGATACAGCCTTGCCATTTTTCTTAAACTGTGAATTTTTTTGTGAAACATTCCAGGTTGTTAAAATATTTTTGAAATTATTTTTGTTTCGGAAATACAGGGTGGTTTTTAACGTCCACTTTTTCTTTGAATGTCCTGTATCTCTGCCACTACAAAAGTTATCAAAAAGATGAGAGCGCTATCGTATTTACATATTTTTTTATAAAATTCAGTGGCGTGCTAAAATTTTTTTTGGTGTTTAGTACATATTCATTTAATCTCTTTGAACTGTACCTACTGACTTTTCAATAGATTAGACATGATATTTGTCATTAGAAAAAGTGTAAATTTGTGTAATATCTTGAGAACGATACTCCAAAAAAATATCGAGCACGTCATTGAATTCTAAGAAAAAGCGTAATATGAGATAGCGTTATTACTTTTCTTAAACTTTTTATTATAGCGGAGTATACTCAAAAAGCATATATTTGAAGGGTTTCAAAATATAATTAATTCAGAGACTTTTAACTATATCACTTCTATTATTGCAATGGTTTTTAAAAGTTATGAGGATTTTCCCGTTTTGTTCCTTTGAAGGTATTTTAATTCAGATTGGTATACAGCTGTAGCAATAATAATTCGCCTTTTTCAAATTAAACGGTTTTCCATAGACGGATCAATTTTCGCGGAGATATCACAAACTTCGTTCAGTTTTTCAAGCTTAATGTTACCTTTACAATATACTAGTTGAAGCGCCTCTTACTCAATACACTGCAGATATAATATAGCATTCCCTCAAGTCGGACTCGGTTATATCTTTATCTTGCGATTCTAGCATGAATAGTTCCTTATATACAGCCCAGGGATGGGCTTATTCAGCCATCCTTTACACGCTTGAAAGCTCATGATTTGATTACATACGAATATTCAAATATAGACGACCCATTTGTCCTGTCTCAGGGCATGTGAGATACATGTCGCGTGACTTTAACAGCAAGAGTCAAGCCAAATGAACCCGCACAATCCTTATGGGAAATGGCTTTCGGCCAAAATTTTTGAAACTCAGGCAAATGATAAGTAGATCAAAAGTGACCATGGGCACCAAGCTCGAAAGTCAATAGTTCATGATTTACAACCCCCCAAAGTCGATGCTTTCTACCCTTTCGGCATATAACATGAACACAAGCAGCGATATTCTTTTTGATGGAATTCATGTGTCTATGCTTATATATATATATATTGGTACACCATACGTTGTGACTTCCGAAACAGATACTCAATATACGTTCTGACCTCATATATTACGTTGTGACTTCCGATTTCGGAGGTCACAACGTTTACCCATGTAAATGATGTTTTTCATAATGCTGGTGCGCAGATCGGTCGAAATCCGAAAATTCGTTTGGAGGTCAAAACGCTCTTCCAGTATCTGCAAAGGAGGTGGTGTAGTTCCGCTATAAGGCACTGGCGCTGGTGTCGCACTATTGGAGATACCACTGGCTTGCTGTGACTTCCAGCATGTTACCATCCTCCTTCCACTTCAATGAACGAGTATACATCTCTTCCTGTCGAACTATATCACTATATACAGATGTCACAGCGTCTTTTGCGATCTGGCATCACCGCAGATCGTTTTAAATTATTGGAATTAAATACATAGAGGCTGCAACTGCAAAGTCTACTTGGCATAATGCATTTTTCTCTTAAAATAATATAAAAATGACTCAAGGAGTTTTGAAGCCTTGCTAGTGCTTATTTTCAGGGTTTCTCCTTATCTTCGATTTCAAATTTCATTAAATTCAAATGTATTAGTTTTCATTAGTGTTTTCTCACGTCGCCCTAGTAATTAATACAAACAATATAAAAAATGGATCAGTTCATTTTATTCAAGATGTCACTATAAGGACGATTTTCCTACAAAAATGTAGAATTCATTTGAAAATGAGAAATCTCAAATATAAAATGTGATTTCATAATTACCCATTAATCATATTCCGTAATAAAATTCACAAAGAACGGTGTTTATGAACGGTTAAATTTCGATTTATTTGTAATAAGTCGGTTAATGATGATAAATAAAAAAAAAGTTCTCAATATCTCACTTTAGATGCCTATAGTTCATGAAAGACTGGAGTTAGGTACACATTGTATATGAAATTATGAGTATTCAAAGTCCCTCCCTCTTCTAATTATTTTTAGCGACTTAATCATATGATCAATAACACTTTTAACATCTATTTCACTGAACAGGTTTAGGGTGATGGAAAAAATTGCCGAAGATCTAAATTTTTGCAATAAACTATTAATAATATTTATTGTTTATTTTTTGTTGCTTTTTTCGAATTTTTCTCACATCCCTCAAAAAATTTACCGCTAGTGTTTTTGAAAACCTTCATTAAATTCACACCGTAACTAGTTACCCCTATTAACGATCAATTATTCCTCAATAGAAAATGAAAAGAATGAACACTACCCTTGTCGGTTCCCGCGAAAACAAATTTATTTCACTGTGCATACATAACCCTTACCGTGCTCTGCGAACATTTGTGATTCCTGTGTTAGTGCTAATTGTTTTCCAAAAATTAACAATGCAACGACGATCTCGAAGGATGGTTGAAATGGTTTCCAAATCTGGTAAGTGAATAAATGTTGTTTTACATATCTTTCAAATAGATCAGCTTATGGAAGGGAACAATTATTTTTTGTTAAAACATTGCAACGATTAATTGAAAAGTAGTAAAAAATTTTGTAGGCAGGTGAAAATCACATTTACTAATGAATATAATCTTCATCATTTGGAAAAATGAAATGGGTGTGTATTGACAAATTTATTTGTACCAAGTTCAATTTCTACTGAAAAAAGGGACAAAGAAAAAATATATTTTTCATAATATTGAAGGAATATGTACCTGGAAATTATCAGTTAAATATATTTTATAAGACCTTGCTCGGTTCTAGGGTAGGCTTCGCCTGTCTCTTTATAATCAAGTTTTATAATTTTTCCCCATTTTTTCATTGCACAATTAAGATTAAATAATTATTATCGACACTTTAAGTATATTCTATACTGTTTGGAACAAATGAAAAAACAGGTTTCGATCCAAAGCCGTATTTTTTTCATCTTCACAAAGTTTTGAATATAGCTGGGTTTTGAAAGGCGATTTTTTATCATTCCGAATATACCAGCGTCTTTTTGTTTTCTTATATTTTTTCACTCCAGTTTATTAGCAGATACACTGTTGTACTTTTTGTTGAGAAAACAGTTTGGTCAATAGCTCCATACTTTTTTATTTGCGTACAGAGGCTTACGATCACATTCTCCCATTAACAAATATTTCATTCAATGAACATTATTAGCACTAAAGGCAAGCTTGAAAGATAAATTTCATCAGCATAAATTCTTTTCAAAAAACTTATTATATACATACAAATTGGAATAGGTACCTACAATTGTGATTTTGTAATTTTTTGTCCTTATCGTCCCCAAACAGGTAGAATTCTACTCTGTATTATTGTTTTGAAGGCGGATTATCGATTATTTTCAGGCAGATTCACTTACAGTTATGTAATATATATTGCGAGGAACTATTCAACTGTTAAAATTGCGACAACATGAGTGATGTACGTTGTCTTGAAAAATTGAAGGTTTATTATTAGATATTATATTCAGTGCCGGCTTGAGATAATTTGCTTATGGTTTAAATTGAAAAATGCTATTCATAAGATCATTTTCGAATAATAATTATTCCAAAACCTTATTTAACACGAAAATTGGAAAAACTTAATATCAGTTAATTTTTCGAGAAATTAAATTGTATCGGAAAGGTGACCATTAGGTGTATTTAATTTAAATCAGTCATTTTTTTCAAATCGTTATCACTTACTATGTATTTTGATTTTCAGATGAAAATACATCAAATTCAAATCATCAGAAACCTTCAACAAATGTAAGAAAATCTTTCAAATTTTGTCAGATTTCAAGTTAACTGAGTTTCTGAAAACAATATTTTCTCAACTTTCAATAATTTATCAGTTCTTGAGCTAAATTTTTTTGTATTTGATTATGTTGAAATCTGACTAGGAAATACTTAAATCCTAGTTTTTCAAAATTGATTTTAAAAACTGAAAATTTTGTAGGGCTTAATATATGAGAGGCAAAAAAAATTGGAGAAAGTGAGTTGATTATAAATAGAAATAAATATTTCAAAATTCATTTATAATGCACATATGCACCTTTCCGTTTATGCTTGGATTGGATGTACGTGAATAATGTTATTTATCATTAAATCAGTGCACAACAATCAATTTTATAGTGAATTATATTTGCTTCTACCTAATCCATGCTTGAACGGAACGTTGTAGACGAAGCATATTAGGTAGTAAGTAGTAAGATACCGTTAAAAAATCTACCAATAAAATTCCTAGGAAAATTTTTTTGCGGATATTGAAGAAAAATTAAAATTCGTGGAGACTCAGTCGGATTTTACAAATGACAGAAAATATGATGCATTATCCCAAAAAGTGGAAGTAAGTTAGAATATGTTTGAAAAAACAATATGATAAATTTCATTTTTGTAGGAATGGATAAACAGCAACAACTTTCAAGAATTTACTTCAGAACCAGACAAAATTAAGGTAATTTCTTGATTTAACTTGAGCTCTGCAAACTACAAAATAACAAACTGTAGTTACATGGCGATTGAGCATATTTAACAAAAATACAGGAAAACGTTAGTTTTTTTAATATACACACTATTTGATCATCACAATTTAAAATCAATACAGTCATTATGAATTTCTCATAATTATCCAATCACAGTTTGTTCCCGAAAATTATTATTTTTCAGATAATACAGCACATTGATCTAAAAGACGGCGACCATAAAAAACAACTAACTAACGAAACTGAATATGTGGTCAATTATGTAGACAATTATGAATCTATAAGTATGGAAATGATAAGTACTTCCGGTGAAGTAGCAACATGTAATCAGACAACAGATCCATATATTTTTACATACTCTCCAACTGAAAATTTACATGTAGGCCTTGAGGTATTACATTATATCAGCTTCAAGACCAGTAAATTTGAAAAAAAGCTTCGAATCAGACAACCGTAATTAATATTGTTAATGCAATTAATTTGTCATATTTCACAACTTCGGAGTTTTTTTTCAAATTTACTGAGCTCTGTGAAATCTTCCGAAAAACCCTGTTTTTTTTTTAAATTTCGATTTCAGAATTTACTAGATGTTTCATACTTTTCGGATTCATTATCTATTAGAAACACTAGTGGAGAGGTCCCGTTTCAAGAAAAAATTATTTGTTGTACTTCTCAATTAGATCAACATGAGGATCTAAATAAATCAACCCATTTACTTGAGTCGCGTAGTGACGATGAAGAAGAGAGCTACATATTTTCCGATGGAAACTCTACCGATACAAGTGATTCAATAGCCAACTGTGATGAGGACAAAACGAAAGGAATCGGTATCACAAAAGACGATACAAGAGATCCAGATATACATCAATTTGATGATAACATTTTAAATGTTGATAGAACTAAAAATACCATAACCGGGAACGATGTCTTGGTGCTAGATGACGGTTTACCATTATCTGAAAAAATCAAGGTAACATCCAATATTCTCTCTAAAGACTCTCGTAAAATGAGTACAAAAACAAGTTTCCATAGAACAAGCTCCAATCTTTGGTTAACAAGATTTTTGTTCCATGATATGAATTGAAACCTTCACTGGGATTCTGCACACCATAGAATTTTACTATCGCCTTTATTCACACGTCTTTTGACGACGACGATTAAAGGTTTTATTTCATAATAATATATTTCACAATAATAAGTCAGAAATCGAAGAAGACTTGTCGACAGTTCACGTATGGTATACTGGGGGAGACTTTCGACTGCTGTCGAGTGGAATAATAATAGTAATGATATTGTAGAAAGCAATTGGTAAAGTTTTATAGTGTGCAGAGTCCCAGTACTGATTTATACAAGTTGAGTTTCTTCGTTTACCAGTCATACCATGATAAAGCAAGAATTGTTGAAATCTGAACTTTTTTTCAGCTGGCACAGAAAAAAAAACAAATTTTGTGTAAATTTTGTACAAACGAGATACAAAGCAAAAATTTTTCAAGGCATATAGAGAGGCACCATGTAAATGAAAAAGAAATAGAGAAGATATTAAAATATCCCAAGAAGAGCAAAGAAAGAAAAGAAGCTTTTTCACTGTTGAGAAATGAAACTAATTTTGATTTATATATAGGTGGAACCGTGAAGCCAAAACGAGAAAAAAAGCTATTGGACGATAGTAAATATTTTCCTTGTGCCTATTGCAAAGGATTATTCTTCAGAGACTACTTGAGACGTCACATTAAAAAATGCTCTGCTTTCAAATCATATGAAAGTTCTAAGGTGAAATCTAACGGAAATTTTTCCACATTATCACGTTGTCAAACAGTAACTGCTTGTGCAGCAGATCCAACAAATACAATTTCCAGCTTAAATGTGAAGGAACAAGTAAGTTTTAGTTTGGGCTGATAATGTTACCAAATGGATGAAAAAATAAATTGAATTTCAACCATAATGGTGTGCAAAGAATTAACTGTACATTTTTTGCATTGGCTTTCACGCTGTAAACCTGAAACAAACTCAACGAAAAATTTTTCATTCCGTTGTAACAAACCATTGTTAGATTGAACACATTTATCAGAATAATTACTCTAACTCATACTAATTACAAATACAATAATACAATATTTTTTGAGGTTTTCAGATAAGAGTTTGCATTACTTGTGATTTTTATTAGCTGAACATTTTTATAGATACATTTACTGGTAAGCAGGTTTTAGTCAAATTCAAGATTGAAACAATTGAAATTTTTCTAATAATAATAAGAGTGGTGTTTTAGATTTGCAGATAAAAAGCCAATACAAAAAAACACGTAGACTTCAGAAATTCATAAACTTTTTTCAGTTGGAACATAAAACTGTATTTTTATGTTAGTTCAATTCGCAAACATTTTTAAAGTTGGTAGCATTATTTGTGCTGGTTGAAGTAAATCTGAATGTGTGTTTTTACTCCAGGTATTTGATTTGATGAAAGGTGATTCTATAGCTTATGAGGCGAAAAAAGATCTTCTTATAGCACATTTTGGAAACAGCTACTTGAAGAAACATCGTAGAGAAAGAATGGGATATGTCTGTAGCAACCGAATGAGAGAACTTTCTCGTTTGCTTATAAACTTTCGCATAATAACCAACAATGAAAAAGTTCGTTTGAAGGATATAATTCATCCCAAATATTTTGACACAGTGCTATCTGCTGTTCGAAACGTGGTGGGATTTGATCCTATGAAAAAAACCTTCAAATCCCCAAGTCTTGCTATGCACTTGGGCACATCCCTCAAATTAGTTTGTGACGAATTAACACACCTAATTTTAAAAGAAAGTAATGGTTTCAGATTTTGCACTGAAAACGAATCAAAAATACGGCTAGAGGAAGTTAAGAATTTTAAAAAACTAGTTGAATCACGCTGGGGTATAGAATTAGCTTCTCTAGCCAATAAAGACTTACAAGAAAAGAGATGGACCAAACCTCTTCTTGTTCCGCTTGTAAGTGACATCAAGAAGTTCAGAGAGGAAACTTTAAATATCTCAAACACTTGCAAAGGCATATTTTTAGAAAATAAGGATACAAAAAATACTTACAAAGATTTGGTACAGTGTGTTCTATCTTTACTTATAATTTTCAACAGGAGAAGGATTGGTGACGTTCAGTTTTTGAAAATCAAAGACTACGAAATGGATAGAAAGACCGATTTTACAGATTTTGAAGATGTATTGACAAATGCCGAGAAAATGTTGACCCGAAAGTATAAAAGAGTAGTGAATAGTGGGAAGGGTTCCAGAGCAGTGGTAATATTAGTTCCTGAAATAATTCAAGAATTCATCGAAATATTGTTAAAACATAGAGACAAATACATTCCCGAGAATAATGAATATCTTTTTGCTTTACCAGATAGTAGGATAAAATGGGGAAAAGGAGACGTAGCAATAAGGTGGTTAACAACAAAAATACAATTAGAAAATCCTCAGGCTATATCTAGTAACAAGCTACGAAAACATATTGCTACTGTCATGCAAATCTTGAGCTTGACCTCCGAAGAAACTAAACAATTCTCTGACTTTATGGGTCATACAGCGAAAACCCACAAAGAATTTTATGAGTAAGATATCAGGGAGGGTATTTCAAATCAATTCATAAAAATATTTGGTTTTTTAGACTTCCTGTAGATATATATCAAACCGCCAAAGTCTCTAAAATACTCCTCATGATGGAAAAAGGTACCGTTCCTGCAGAGTACAAAGGAAAAGCTCTTGCGGATATAAATTTTGATGTTAACTTGGAGTATGCAGAAGAAAGCGATGGAGAGAAAGGTAATATTCTGTTATCTATTTTTATATGAGTGCGGCCAGGTTGGCTGAACACTATTCCTGCGGCCTCTATAGCGAAACAAATAGGGATTGACTGTCTTCACCTTGTCTTCCCAATGTATATGCTGTGTTTAATTTGTTGTTTGGCCAGTCTGGACGCACCATTTACAAATGCAGTCTATGAATTTTTCTACTTTTTATTTTCAAGACGAAGAACGACCCAATCAAAAAATATATACCTTTCCGCAGTCTCCAGAAAATGTCATCAAGGATAAAAGGGAAAATATAGAATCAAATGGTAATTACCCCCTTTTTTATTATTAATAGTTAACGTATTTTTTGGTATTTTTAGATGAAGAGAAATTATCGGAAGAAGAAAAGGAAGAAGAAAAGGAAGAAGAAAAGGAAGAAGACACTGGTATCCATAAAAACAGTTCTAATAATCCACCCAAGATATCTCGTAAGAAGATTTTCAAACTCATATTAAATTTTATATTCCTTCATCTTTTACTTACTCTTCCCCTCCACATAATAATCACGACTACTTACTGTACAAATTTCAGGTTGGACAGCAAGAGAGCTTGCATTACTGAAGTGCCGTTTCAAAAAAATTATAAATGCAGGACAATATCCGTCATCCAATGAAATGAAAAAATTCCTTGAGGATACAAAGATAGACAGAACTGTGCCAGTCGTTAGATCAAAAATTCAACATTTGATTAAACTTGGTAACAAGCTATAAGTTTATAATGGTTCCATGAAATAAAAATATTTAACTAATACAAACATACTTTTAATAATTACTTTCTCATCCTGAATCACCTCGAACCACTTAAAATATTATGATCTCCATTTCAGACAGATTTTGACTAGTGGGATTAACTGTTAATTGAAAAATATATCTACCTATAATACCTCCTTATTCATTACATGCCAATGTATTTCATACATAAGCATATTTTCATTTATTTTTAAATATTTAGGTATCACTTTTCTCATTGACCATTTTTCTAGTACAGCCCAGAAACTAAGAAATTGTGCCAAGTTGATATTTAAAGGAGAAACAATAAAAATAAAAAAAAGCGAAGTTTTAGCTAAGTTTTTTCATTAAGTATTTTCACTTTTGAGCACGAACTAGAATTGCCAATATGCTGCGTGGATAATATTGAATAATATAATGTAGTTACGCGCGTTGTTGCCAATTTCACCTCCGGGCGACGTTGTAGCCTCCGTTTTCACGGAGGTCATATCGCATGTGCTATATAAAATATGAATATAAAATTTTTTAGGAAACTTTTACCCCTCTCTTGATATTCGGATTCTGCTACCTACCCCCAACAAAAAACTCATTTTATATCTGTTCTAAAACCACGGGAACACCCGGATGTCAGGACGCCTCATATGTATATCGGAGGTAACAACTTAACAGGCACCAATATATATATATATATATATATATATATATATATAATATATGTCTGTTGTGAATACTAATGTGTGTATATATATATACAGTATGTCTGAAAAAGTTGGCAACATATGGGAAACTTTTTTATTGTAAGTTTTACGAAAGAAAGTTATTATTTATAAAAAGTTCTGCATGGTCCATAAAGTAAAACGCAAATGTCTGATGTCAATTATTTCAAATTGCATTCGAGGTTTGTCAAAAAATATGACTTTGATGCAAGAGTAAAATACCTTTATTTTTTACAGTATCGAAAACTTAATTATGAAAAGTTGTTTGAAATAGAAAACTATGTTTTAATATGCAATTAGGTCATACTACTTGAAAAAAATTTTGTTATTTTTACAAATTGTTCCCAAAATTGATAAACTTTGACTTTATCTGTTAAGAATTATCTCAATTAGACATATACCTTATTAGAATTATTTGTTTCGTAAACGTAACGTCAAACTTTAAGTGCATGAACAAGAAAAATCCGCTTTAACTTTTTCATCACTGCAGATGCATCTAAACTTGTCCATCGTTTCTTTCTAAGCATTTAATTGTTCTTTTAGAATATGCTTTTATTACATTTCTAATAACAGTAGGAGTAATATCGTCACATGCTTTCTGAATAATTGTTTTTTCCAAACGATCAATATTGTCGAATGGTCTTTTAAGATAAACTTTTTGCTTTAGGTAATCAAAATACTCCTATTAATATTTTGCAATTTGTGGACACCCTGTTTATCTAATGTCACATGTGAATACCTGAATATTATTATTATTTTCGAAAGCAAATATTTTCATAAAGAATAACTTTTTTTCGTAAAACTTACAATAAAAAAGTTTCCCATATGTTGTCAACTTTTTCAGACATACTGTATATATATACACACATTAGCATTCACAACAGACATATATAAGTATATATAAGCATAGACACATGAATATCATCAAAAAAAATATCGCTGCTTGTGTTCACGTTATATGCCGGAAGGGTAGAAAGCATCGACTTTGGGGGGTTGTACATCATAAACTATTGTAACAAACTATAATACGTAAACGTCACCTGTGGAGATCCACTAAGCCGACAACCATATGGTTTATTCTCAAGTCATGTGGGTAACAAGATTAACAACCAGAAAAGTCACCTCGGAACATGTCAGCAATATTCAAATCATTGCGATATGCTAAATAAGGACGCCAAATTATTTCAATATAACAACTAAGATATAGAAAATGAGTAGCAGTTTCTCAACCCCAGAATGACGAGTAGATGTGAAGCTATTAAGGTAATACCAAAATCTTGCCAAAATGGGGACTAGAAGTCTAAAGCCAAATACGCGAAATGCAAGCCACCAGAAAAACGATACAAAAGTTGACATTAGAAGTAGGCTTGATATAATAGGTATATTAAACAGTCCCTGGTCCTGGTTATAGAAAGAGGAACTAACTATGATAAATTGGGTGAAAATTATTTCAATTCCAAATACTTCAATATACAGTAAGTGCGCGTTGTATGAAACACCTAAACTCGATTTACTGATAAATGCTTAGACTGTGACAGATTGCAACAATCTAAACATCAGTTATCATTAAACCGAGTTTAGGTGTTTGATACAACGCGCCCCCAGGTGCAAACAACGATTATCTTGAAATGTTGACAGATTCTGCTCAACAAAAGGTACTTGATAGCTGCTTATTGTTATAATACCATTTCAAAAAATTGTAATTCTGTCTCCCATCATCTCGCATGATGGTGAAGTCATCGCCCATAATGTGTAAAAGATACACAAAGTTGTCGGCTTGAATATAATTAATGTACTTTTGAGCTGTGATTGCTTCATTTTCCACTTCATTGCTTCCATTAATATTTCCACACATACCATCAGCAATCGCCTATCCTCCATGACTAAGAGGGGATGTAGAAGTAAACTTTGCAAATATTTCTGCTGATCGCTTCCAAAAGTGCTGCATATTATCCGGTGAACGCACGCAAAACCGTAATTCAACAGTGAACATAAGGTTTGGCCAATAGTTAGTCAACAACCTATTTAGAAACGCTATTTAATCGTCTCAAGAACTTATATGCGGCTAGAGCCTCTCAGTCATCAACATCAGAAACATAAGTAATCGGCGTCTCGTTACTCACCGATCCAATATAACACAAAACCATTTATAGCTCAGTGTAGTGAAGCGAGGCCTTTCCTAATTGCCGACGAGCAGCTTTTTTCCCAATTTAACTCAGCAAAAAAATTATTGCTTCCATGAAAATTCGTCCCATTGGCCTAATATATAATTTAAGACATTTCCCTTCTACTGATAAAGCGTCGCAAAGCGTATAAAAATGCTTCAGTAGAGAGGGATTTCACCAACTCTAAATGTAAAGACTTTTATGCTGCACATATGAATAGAACTGTCCATGCCTTCAAGCCTCCTTTAAATATAAGGAACCTGTTAAATCAGTACCAACAATTTCAAAAACTCCAGCATCCTTTTAGTATTTAATGGAGGGAAGTCCTGTAGCAATAAAAGTAAAACGTGAGATTTCTTTTCTGCAAAATAGTGTTACTGCGTTTTGTTGTTGACGAAGTGCATCACACTTATATGTTTTTTGAAGAAGATCAGAAGCCGCCTGAACAACAAGTTGGTGGAGTGGAGTTCCTTAAAAATAAAACTCAGAAGACTGCTTTCTCCGAAGAACATCAGTTGAAACTAAAACATATGCAAGAAAAACATGATCGACTGATGTAGGTACTTACAGGTTGCTGAGTAATAAATGAGAATGAAGTTCATGAAAGAAAAACATAATTTGAATATGTCTATTCTCCAAGAAAAAAAAGAGATTACTTGATAGATAATTTTATTTAAATATAACAAATATAATTGTTTAATATTTTGTGTCTCATTGTGAAATTATCACACATTTGAAAAAAAAAACGATAATAGAGAATTATGGCAGGCTCAAATATTGACAGTCACTAATAAATGCGTCCTTATTTTGGCATTGTTGACAAGTGCGCATGCGTAGTTGTAGATAAAAATAAGGGCAGTCAGTAATTAAATACGGACTATCCTTAATTGTGACTGGATAGTGGCGGACACAATTGGCGTCACTATTTTTGAGACATGCGTATGTATGTATGTATGTATTTTGGGGTAACATTCACTGGGACCTAAAAGATCTATTGTGTCCCCTTACTTCTACTTAGTTCCTGAGGAAAGTCTCAGAGACTAGTAGCTCCTTTAGTCCTATTTCCCCGAGGAATTTTAGGATATCTGCAGGCTTCAACTTAGGTAACTGTCCCTCTTCTATCCAGTAGTCTCCCAGGTGCTGTGCCATATGATTCGGAATTGCTGTGCAGTTCGCAAGTATGTGGATGGAGGATTCTTCTTCCATTCCACAAAACCTACAATCTTCTTCCTCCACTATTTTGAGCTTTTTAAGGTGCCCATTCAGGCGACAATGTCCAGTTGTTCGGCAGTTGTTCGGCAGGAGTTTGTGGATGTCCTAGTGGTGTAATGAAGTATGGTTTTATCCCATATCCACTATCCCCAACTATAACACAATCTACATAGTTTCCATTTTTGAACTTGGTCCTTACATTACAATTTCTGAAAATATTAGCATCATGGGCACCTCCAGGACAACAGCATACAATATTGTTTATTTTCAATTCGGCATCACACACTGCTTGCACATTGAATGAGAAAAATCCCTTTTGATTTCGAAAATTTTTAGCCTGAGGACCACCAGGTGACTGTATCCTAAGTGTACAATCTAGTGCTCCAATGCATTTTGGAAATTAACTTATGCTGAAGAAACCTTGTCTGGTATAATTAATATCTTCGAGTGTTACGGGAAACTGAATACAGGTACGACTGAGTCTTGCAGTAGCCCTTGTGACTTGTCGTACCTACAGCTCGGCTTGCTGTTGATTTGTCAATTCTATGGAAGTCAGCTGTAACCTTAAGTATAGAACCTGTGGACAAGTATCGTAATATCACAAGGACTTTAATATCAAGTGTGATTGCATGGTTCCTTGAATATGCCATATTTATATAATATAACTGGTGAAGGTATTTCAAATTATTAACCCTGAATGTAATATCCTCAGAGATATGATCAATTAAAAATCTCACAGTCCGTTTTTCTTATCGAAATCTACATTTGAATTCCATTTCCGATCATATTTCTAAGTGACTGGGCCTATTTCTGAAGGTTTGTGGTCTTCTAAGATGCAGTGCGTGATAAGCCAAGTAGGGCATATTTTCTTCTACTTTTTCTATCATTCCTGTAGCTTAACACTCTTCAAAAACCTTATCATAATCTGAAAATGCATTCAAAGAAATTAAACATTTGTGTGAATTGTATTTTGAGGTTATTGCTAGATAACTTTCTGTCCACCGTAAACTTACTTATACCTATGTTCTCCGTTTATTACCGTTTCCTCTTTAAATTTCTCCAAAGCTGTGCTCTGTAAATTACATTCACATTTCGCATTTATAGGATCTTTTATCCCGAGTGTCTCTAAATTCCACAAAAAAGAGTCTGTAAGATAAGTTGATACAAAAGTATTCAGTTTATAACTGCATTTTTGTAGTTTTGTTATTGTCCAAGTAAACTTATTTTCAAGAGCTACTAAAAAATCATATTTTCAAATTTTCCAGCTATAATGCTATCATTGTTGTGAATCAGAATCCAGCAGAGCCCTTACAATTTCAAATTTCGATATGCTCTCCTACCTCTACTTTGACTTTCACAAATTTAAGTAAACCCTGCAATTTATTATTGAAAGCATCAGGTACTCAATTACGCTCCCAAACTTTGAAAAGTTCGTACGGTAACGCATATTAATCGCTTGTTACACCTAATGTTTCTAATTCTCTAAGCTGAGTCTCCAACCTATCACACAACACATCAAGTCGATAAAACAATATTACATGTGTTTTGCTTTGAGGATTGCATATTAAGTACAAAATTTAGTAACTCCCTTACGTATACCTCAATTAAAATCCGTCCCTTGTGTATCAGCTTTTTGGTTGTTCTATAGCGATTATTGTTATCTCCACCAGGAGGAAAACTTTTAACCAGGCTGTTTGCCTGCGATCCTTCTTGCTGCTTATATCAAATAGTGGTACTTGTCTTCATCAGTAACGTCGTTAATTTTCTTGATTAGCCCCGAAAAATTCATCCAGTTTTTGACAATGCCGTTAAATTTTTTGATTCCTAACTTTGGCAGATTAATATTTTTCACTGGTTATTTGTGTTTTTCTTATCTAGTCTCCCTTATTTCAATGTTTTTAATCATAAACTAACATCCGTTGTTTACTAGTACCTTAACAATGAAAGATAAATATAATATGACATGAGGACCCAGAACAATATGGCCGAACTACCACCGACGTCATTCTGAAATGGTCTGTTCCAGAACACATGACTTTGACAGCTCGGCCATATTGTGCTGGACGGCGACCAAATCAATTAGTTAAAGTTTTTTTTGGCATTCGAGCCGTAGCCCTTACAGCCATATACAAAAATTGGTTATCTGTCCATCAAGTATTATATATTTTTAAGTAGCAGACGGAATTGTTTGATAAATTGAATACTTATTATTATTTACTTGATTAAAGTTTCCTGTATCAATTGTCATATTTAAGTAAAGCGTCCTATGAATAGACGTCAAAATAATAGTGTAAAGCTATTAAAACGCTTAAGAAATTAGAAAATTACTATCCAAAGGATAGACTGTTCACCAGGAAGCAGCATCTACTTCTCGGGCAATATGCCCCGCCAGACAATGAATTACACTTCCAAGAAAAACGGAGTTGGTATATATGAAAATATAGAACCACCATTCTGGTTTATAATTAGAAGGAACAATATCACTTGCAGACCGGTTTTGTGCGTATTTCCGCATCATCAGTACAAGGTAGATATTATCCGTCCAGAAGCTCTAAGAGCCTAATCCTGGACTGAAGACAACGCTGAAATCACATTAATACATTATACCCAGTGAAGGGTTTGCCAAAATTCTATATTGACAAAAAACTATTTCGGTTTTGTAGGTTATTTACTTGATTACAGTTTCCTGTATCAATTGTTTTCAGTCCAGGATTAGGCTCTTAGAGCTTCTGAACGGATAATATCTACCTGGTACTGATGAGGCGCAAATACTCCGAAACCGGTCTGCAAGTGATATTGTTCCTTCTAATTATAAACCAGAATGGTTGGTTCTATATTTTCACATATACCAACCCCGTTTATCTTGGAATTGTAATTCATTGCCCGAGAAGTAGATGTTGCTTCCTGGTGAACGGTCTATCCTTTGGAAAGTAATTTTCCAATTTGTAAAGCGTTTTAATAGTTTTACACTATTATTTTGACGTCTATTCATAACACGCTTCACTTAAATATGACAATTGATACAGGAATCTGTAATCAAGTAAATAATAATAAGTATTCAATTTATTAAACAATTCCGTCTGCCACTTACAGGTTACAATAATACTGCTACAACTACCTATATACAAATTTTTGCATCCCTAACGAAGTGTAATAGACAATCGAAAATACTCTTATTGTGCGAGGATAATAAATGCATTGTATTCTAAGGCCGGTTTATTTTTAAAAGGGTTAATTTGTTTCCAAATTCTCTTTATTCTTTATCGTTGTTCTTGCAATGAATATTGTCCAGGTCGCCGGTTTGTTGACATGTGGGGCTGAGATCGTTATCAAAAGATTTTTATTTTATAAAGTTGAGCAGGATAACAAGAGCGACCAAATTACAATCTACTGATTGCTGTTACACTTTTTCTAGGGTGGTGGTAATATTCATACCAAGGTTTGTTACGCAATTAAGGCTATAAGAGGGATATCTCGTGTTTAGGTGAAGTTGAATCGTGTATGTTTTAGTATCTGCTTAGTTTTGAAATTTATTGGTCTGGTTTTATTTCCATGAAATTGTAGCAAATATGCCCCAAACTACCTATGATTTATCTCCAAGTGGTGATATCAAGTACCGGTACAATGAAAAAATTCGGATTACAGACAATATCTACCCTCAGGCTCTTTCGACCAAAGATCATTATCTGCAACATTTTGAACTACCCAATTTGTTAAAAATGCATTTGGTGAAGTATTCAATTTTGACTTATAGTTTCCACACTGAAGCACAGTTGAAAGCTTATAGAATTTTAAAAGCCTACAAATACTACGAATCGTGTTCAGTCTTGGCGATATTACCTAAGCAAATTAATGATGATGTCACCTCGCTTACTTAAAACTGTCGGAAAAAAGTATACTTCATTATTTTCTTCCTGCTCTCCACACTTAACAACACTATGAAACAAAGGAATTTTAAATACCTTCAGTAACTAATTGTTAATTAAAGTCCATTATCCATTATATACCTGTAAACAATGGAAACGGAATAGAATGTGTGCCCTCCAGCAAAACACAGCCGACCTGTCAGTGACGTCACTCTGGAATGGTCTATTGGGTAATATACCATGGGAAGATTGGCTCAGCATATACACAAAAAATATTATTATCTTCCTCTAGGCAATCAAATATCTCCCAATTTGGAAGAGGGTCCAATAAGGACACTAACACCATTTTTTCAAAAATACAGAAATCAGTTTTCACTGGAAAAAATTTAACATTCCATAAACTACTTGAATTTATTACCAAGTTTAACATTAGGCACAATATTTGTAATACCTGAACCATCTAACACCACATACACATAAATACAGAGAATCAAGAATAAAAATTGACAAAACCTCTCAGTCCAACTGAATTTTTTTGACCTTTTCACAAAAATATAATGAGTGAATAAATTTATGAAATTGAATATCACAATATGTTCGTAGATTATCAATTCGTAATAGTGACAGCAATCAACATCATCTTCTCTGGATGGCTTTTTATCACTTATTTCAGAGACACCGTAATTTGAAATATCCAGCATATGCTGGGAAAAAGATTTATTGATAATTTCTTCCGAACAAAACGACACAGAGTCCGCTACAGTCATATCGGAATACCGTTTCCAGTTGTTACGCTTCAACCACATTTTGTATTCATCATCATTAATTTCAATATCAGGCTCATTGACATCAATATTCAAAACGCTCGATCTACCAATTCCGTGTTTTGAATTATTTCTCAAACAACTGTAACTGTAAAGATTTCTAAGATTTAAATAACGTTCTGGTAGGACTGGAGAAAACACCGTGGAAAACTCCTCAGCCGAAACGTCTTTTTCCAAGTTCCTACTATCATTTTTATACAAAATTTGATTACCGCTATGGATAAATTTAGTATCCAGAAACTGATAACTGTCAGAGGAGCTATGGAAACTGAAATCTGTAGCAGCCCGGCTACGACAACTCTTACTTTTGATCTGATCCCAATTTATTTCGGTGATACTTTTCTTAACGCTTCTGTAACTGCGTGGGTTAGTTTTTATATATTCCGGTACGGTATATAATTTTTCATTGGAATCTGAATTACTACTATACTGTTTCAAGATGTTTGATACGTTTCTAATAAGTGACAAAGCTTTGGTTTCAATTTCGTTGTTCAAAACAGGCGCCACGATCGTTTCGTTCGCGTTAAAGTATTTATTCATCAATAACTGAGCTTTTAAGTTTTCTTGAAACAGTTCTTCTTGCACACGCGGGTTGTTAAAAAATGATTTAGTGTATTTTAATTGGTCAGAAATATGTTTGGACTTTTTTTCGAATAAAGAGTTACTGGGTACTGTGAATGTATTACTTTTCAATAACATAGAGGCGCTGTACTGTTTTTCACATTTCAACTCTGATGGAATTAAAGTGAATCCCTCTTTATTCTCTATTTTATTGGAAATAGTTTCACTAGTAACTTCAGTAGTGATATTTTCCACGGAAATGATATTATCGTTTGGGAAGTTATTAATTGCTTTTTCCTGTAAGTTTTCACAATTTGGATGGACACATTGACTTTTAATTGCAGTTGTACTTTCATTTGGTGAGATGTTTGATTGTCCAGAATATTTTTTATCTTCAGAATACATTTTCAATGTGCTTGACTTCTCTAGTTTCACGTACAATTCTGGCTGTTCTTGGATATCTTCTAGTGATAAAGGTTTAATGAACATTTTGTATGCTGGCATAGTATAATTATCACTATTAGTACTTTCCAAAGTTGCTTTGAATTTTGCACAATCCACATTATCCATATTGCTATTTTTGCCGTCTTGTTTATTCAATTCTTTTGATGGAACCATCACCATTTTGCTGAAAATGTTTTCGTTAAAGTACGCTGCTTGTAAATACACAAAAATGTTGCACCCTCAACAAAACCCCTAGATATTTATTTCATTTTTGACATTACGTTCTTATTTCGAGATACACAGACGTCAAACGTGAATGCGTCAAAATAGTCGGAAGTGATTTTCTCTCGAAAGCTGCATGATGATTTATCCTCAACCAAAAATTATGGGTCCCTGAAGGCCCGTATTCTGGAATCTCGATCGGTGAATGTCGCAAGCGACATTTCAAGATTGTCGCACGAAACGCAAAACTGGAATTCTTGAATGTCCAAATCGACGATTTTCATGCTAAAAAATCTCACTAGGGTTTGAGCAAGTGACAAATTGTTATATATGCGAGATTTTAATTTGTTGTGGTTAGGTTAAGTGTAGGAAAGGTCAATTTTTCTTAAATTAAACATGGAGGAATACCAAGATGAGGCTGTCGCTATTCAACAGGAAATATTACAAGAGCTGTATCCTGAAGAAGGGTTTCGACGTAGAAGTCATGTATTTCAAAATGCATTTAATATGCATGAAAAAATGTTCAAAAATCATTTTCGGTTGAAGAAAGATTCAACGACTAATTTAATAAATAAATTTATTAATTAATTAATTCTCTCTGCGCTTTACTGCAATAATGAGTTTTTTTACCCTCCGAATTCATGTTTAAAAATAAGTAACGAAGTAATCAAAGAATTGAAGTGACCAAATTTGGGCACGTCGTGAATCAATACTAATTGACATTAAAACTTCAAGTAATTGTCAGAATAATTTTTAATTTTCTCAAACATTCTATCCGAATGTATGTTGATAAAGTTTGGAATTTGTAACATTTGCAGCAATCTGCATTCTTAACGATATCCCAACTTGCGAAACTTGGTAATTACACTAAGCTTGATGCTTAAAAACACATATTTTGCGAAAGCAGCTTTCACAAATGGAATTTATAGTCAGAATATAGATTATTTTGTTGAGAAATTACACCACAATATTTTCATATTTTTATTTCAACTTTTCGCCAGCGTTTCAGCAACCGTTATCAAGAATAATTCAGTTTTTTTAAATGGTTTGTCCCTATCTGTCACCAGGGTATCGTATCTCTGAACGCGTGATGGTACTGCCACCTATGGAGTCGGGAAACTTAGTTAATTTGCGGATATACTGAGAACTGTAACGCTGCTGGTAGTTATTCTAGATGTTTGCGCATGCCTCACGGACATCGCTCACATTACGCCATTTTGCAGTTCATGTATGTGCTTCGTGCTTGAAGTTTGTTGTGGAAGTGTGAATTAGTTAATATTATCTATCAATAATCATTATCGAAAAAGACAATATCCTAATTTATTGTGAAGGAATATAACGTATATTGCACTCGGTAAGTTCCATTTTAGTAAAATAAAACACAACATCTTTCATAACATGGAAAGCGACAATATTACTAAAGTAGTTTTTCCTTTATACAGCTTTGTACTTCCAATCCAGGAAGAACAGCTTTTAATTTGGTTGGAACGAAGTGAAAACAAATCTTTGGATTTGAAAAGGTAATTTTTTACACATTTACTTATTGAATAAGATTAAACGTGGTTATGTTCTGGATCAGGGGTCTCCAAACTACGGCCCCTCAATGGTTTTGGACCAGCCCGCCCTTGATGTAAAAAAAAGATTTTAAATTTTGTTTAAGTGAAATTTAGCTTTGCTATATTTTAATAAATACATTTTCTTTTCAATGTTTATTTGAAATTTCCTGACATTTAACACATTAAATTTTCAACAGTTAAAAAGTTGGTAACAATAAAAAATACAAAGATAAAATTTTTTTTATGAATTTAAGTATGAATTTTACTAAAACTCAATATTTCACATCTACTTAAAAAAATCCAAAGGAGAACCTCCGCCTCTTTATATTTACTACCTGGCCCTTAGGTGAAATAGTTTGGAGACCCCTGTTCTAGATTATAAACCAAAGAAGTAAATCCATGGACATTTGTTTGTATCCCACAATAAACAATTCTATCTACAAGCAAATAGTGTGTCTAAGAAGTATTGGAGTGCATTAAGCCATTCTGAGTGGTTGATAATCTTATGAAAGGTAATATAAATCTCAAACAGTATAATAAAGTTCATATAATAGCCTTCTTGGTGTGCCTCATCGTTTGTGACGTATATCCGGGTTTTGGGTATGTCGAAATTTCATTTCTTATTTTGATATATAGCTGACGTTTAATTTGATAAATACAATCATCAGGATCGTATTCAGTCAAATTCGAAAAGACTATGAAATTAATAATACTTGGGATATACTGCAAAATAAAACAAATTGTATATTCAATTTACATATTAAAATAATTTTACATTAGTAAATATAGTCCTGCAAAAGAATTATACAGCGTGTTCAATTAAGTGTGCACCGTATAAGACCCTATTTTATTCTTAAGTTTTATGGAAAAAGTTATTCTTCACTTATAATTATATTCTTATTGTTAGTGAATTATATTGTTTTATTATTTGTTTAAATGAGGCCACTGCCTCATTGGCGACCGGCAAGTTGCATCCCAAAAAGTAAAATGTTACCTGAACGAAAAAAGGCAACCGCCGAATTGCATCCGTAATCCAAAAAAAAATGTTAATAAACCTATCATGGTCAAAGCCTGGTCAAACTTTACAGCAATGTTGCCGATGTATCATTTGAATCGTAAATATTTTCATAAAAATTGGAACATATATCTGTATGAGATTTGAAAAATATCATCATATTTTCTTACGCTATATTTTATTTAAAAAAAAACATAAGATATTCTCTTAACTACCCTACCATAACCCAATCGCAAAATGGAATTATTTAAATTTTTATATTATTCACTATATTGTTATAAAACTGTATTAGTCGCGGATTCGGAAATAAAATTTAGTATCAATAATTACGATATTAGAATAAACATGACCACAATGCCCGCTTTTATTTAATTATTATCTACTAATTTTAGACACCATATTAAATTTGTTAATGGGATGCAACTCAGTGGTTGGACGGATGCATTTCAGCGGTCAAAAGTTTGGCATGCTCAAATGGGATGCAACTCATCGGTCCCGGTCTCATTGAGGTTTTTACTGACCCCATGCATTTGATGCTCATAAATTTAAACATAAAAATGAAATATTTGAGCAATCCCAATGAAATACATAGGATTAACTGATTTTATATTAATTTCACTCATTGTTATACACTGTGTCCGTAAAGTATGGAACAAATTCATTTTAGCTACAACAGACCATTTTAAGAAATAATCCTGAAACACGTCGATTTTTGATTTCAATTCACCGTATTTTAAAATAATCTAATATACAGTGTGAATTACTTTCGAGTAATGACGTCACCGTCATTTTTTTTTAAATGGAACCCCCCCATTTTATCTCAATCTTCGGATTACTGTAGCTGAGCTGATTCCAAAAATATATCACATGTTGATTCCAATTGGTACAGGGTGGACAAAAATACAATAGTTTTTTTGTGCCCATAAGTAACGCGTAACATTCTTTATTAGTTAAATTAACAATATTATCAAAAATACTTATTGTCTAGCGGCACTTGGTTTAAATGTAACACCCTCAAGTTTGATACATTTTTAGATTAATAAAAATGAGCTGTTTCCAAACATGTTTGTTACTTGTGGTCTGGCAGACAGAATATGAAAGAAATTATTTCTTATCAATTTAAAAAAAAAACATAGTCGTCTAGTTTTTTGTGAAATGTCATTATTTGTTTAGTTATTTATTGATGTTCAGTGACAGTTTAGTAGTACAATATTTTTGGTATTCGTGAATGTTTTAATTATTGCTTAGATTCAATTTGAAGTAGAATTGGAGTTAAGTGTAAAATTGGAATACTTATGATGATCGCGAACTCAGATGGAAGTGTGCAATTTGTTTAATGATAAATATTCAGAATAACCTATAACGCGTTCAACAGTCAGTAAGTTTGAAAAGAAATTTCGAGAAATTGGTACGGTTGAAAATGAACGCAAATCAGGTCGTCCCTCTGCAAATGCTGATACAGCATTAGATGTTGTACTTAGTTTCGAAGAAGATGCGCACACTTCTGTGCGTAAAGTTAGTCGCGATATCGGTGATAGCAAAACAACGGTACACAAACTATTGAAGCTTGAAAAATGGCATCCTTATAAAATCAAACTTGTGCATGAATTAAACGAAGATGATGTTAGAAGGTACCTAGATAAAATTTTTCCGAACAGGTGGATTGGTAGACGTGAACCTATTGAATGGCCAGCGAGGTCACCAGATTTCAATCGTTTGGATTATTTCACGTGTGTATCAAACGAAACCAGCAAATATTCAAGAATTGAAAGAGAGAATTCGGACAGCAATAAATAATATTTTTCAAGACACAATAAACAAGGTTCAACAAGAATTTGTACACCGTTTGGGTTACTGTCATATACAGCAAGGGATGCAGTTCGAACATTTATAAAGTCATGTATTTCGTCATATTCTGTCCGCTAGACAATAAGTATTTTTGATAATATTGTTGATTTAACTAATAAAGAATGTTACGTGCTACTTTATGAGCACACACAAAACTATTGTATTTTTGTCCACCCTGTACCAATTGGAATCAACATGTGATACATTTTTGGAATCAGCTCAGATAGACTAATCCGAAAATTGAGACAAATTGGGGGTGTTCCATTTAAAAACAAATGACGGTGACGTCATTACTCGAAAGTAATTCACCCTGTATATAAGATTATTATTTTAAAATATGGTAAATTAAAATCAAAAATCGACGTGTTTCAGGATTATTTCTTAAAATGGGCTGTTTAGCTAAAAATGAATTTGTTCCATACTTTACGGACACAGTGTAAAAAAATACTAACTTGGTGCAATGGAGTTGAAGGTATGAATGGTTTACAAGCTTCTTTTTTTAACTGAAAATACTTTTTCCGTATATCTAGGCATATTTTTGTATTATCTAAATAAATAAAATGCTAACAATAAGATTAATATTAACTTTTCATAAATAACAATTGACCGTAAACAACAAAGTACAGACCTGACGAGAACTGTCAGTGGGACATTGCCGCTACGAAAGGTACGTCTGCATCTTAAATTAAACGATATAATTTAGCTCAATTAATAGGTCGTGCTGGCGCGTAATCTAAACATCAACCAATCAAATTTTTGTAAGTCAAATATTAGGGTTAACGGTTATTAATCACAGACCTCCTTTTTTTCTATTTCTCATAAAGTAATCTGTTAGAAGGACATGAACAATCAATGACGCACACCAAAAATGAACTATAGTATATTATTAAATGAGCAATGTATCTTCTTTTTCGGCTTTTAGCGAAGATCACAACCATGTAAAAGGTGTTAGAGCTTACTTTTCCGACTCTCAAGGTGACGCAACCATAGAAATAATACACATAGAGTAGTCATGCCATAGGGGCTCGTATAAGCGTATTCGTCCACCCATTAGAAAGATATGGACAACCAGTTTGGTATTGCTTTCTCTTTCTACATTCTTAAAAGTCAGTAGTGTTACAGTCTCACGCACGTGCATCACGCGATGTTAGAGAAAGACAGCATCACCAATTACATTCGCCATCTCTTTTTATTGCGTGGACGCATCCGACTATAGGTTGTCTACTCTATGTTCATTATCTTTATGGACGCAACCCGTAAAATTAATTCGCCGTAGGGAGCGCCACGGTCAGATGCCCATCTGTAAGTATGTTATCTCTGTCATGCACTAAATTCGACAACTGGACAATCAATAAGGGGCATCAAATTTAATGGGATTCGTCGCACATAATATTGGAAGAGCCGAATAATAAAAGACAAATATCGAAGAAAGTGCTTCAATACACCTAAATGCGGATAAACGTGTGCGCATTCATCTTCACCTTCTTGAAAAATATCCAATACTTTGTAACGCGCATATCAAGTTATTCAAGAAGGGGAATGGTACATTCAATGATTATATTCCCTTTCCCTTCTTGAATAGCTTGATGTGCATTACAAATTATTGCATATTGCATACACGTATTCACCCTTTACCTTCTTGAACAATATCCAATACTTTGTTACGCGCATATCAAGTTATTCAAGAAGGGGAAGGTACTATAATTATTATGTTCACCCTCCCCCCTCTTGGAATACTTGTTATGAGCGTTACAAAGTATATCACGCATTAACCCTTCCCCTTCAAAGATATCCAATACTTTGTAACGCTCATATCAAGTTATGCAAGAAGGGGAAGGGTGAATCCAATACTTATATTTTTTTCCCCTTCTTGAATATTAATGTGCATCATCCATGCATTCATCCCTTCCCTTTTTTTGAAATAGATCCAATACTTTGTAAGGGGAAAAGTGGTCCGAATATTGTTTTTTCCATTAACAGTTTGGCGATTCCAGGTGGCGCACAATCAAAAATATCTGCCACTTCAATAAATGTTATGGGTATTTCCCTTTTATTTGGGTCCATATTAAAATAGATAGTTTATCAAAGTTTGTATCACGTACAAAACAATTTCCGGTTCGAAATCAAACTTAAATAACAGTGAGAAAGAAATATATTTATTAAAAATCTGGTGTATATTTGTGGTTATCGCCAATTTCTTACGGGCGTTACACACTACTGCTTACGCTAGAGCTTGTCTGTCATTTGTCATTGGAATTAATTGTTTTCATGCAAATTTGCAGCCTTTCAAATATATATTTATAAAAGTGGTAATTTAAATAATATGATGAGGGAAGTAACTTATATTTTATAACAATTAGCGAGAATACATGTTGTTTTTCCCGTACGATGCGATAGATTTAAACTGTTATTTTTTGACCGCTACTTCTGAAAGTAGCTCTTTCTGTATTCATTTACGTATCGAAAGTTACGTTTTGTAAGTTCCATTTGCTGAAAGTGACAGTTCCGTACTAAAAAACACTTTCTGGACGCTCTGGGGAAGACAGCTTTAATGACTGTCTAGATGTAACTGTACCCACGTCAATGTTGACAGTTCTATTGGCACAACATTATTAATTACTTTTTTCATCCGGTGAAATAAAAATTAATAATTGCCCTGGAGGTACAATTGATATTGGATACTTTTCGCAAATAAATAATAGCTATTTGTGTATCAAGAGCAGAAAGTAGTACTTTGGTAGTCGAGACAGAAAGTTGTCGCGCGGCGCGTCAGCGGAGCTCTCTTTTATCAATGGCCGCATTCAGAAGAAAAACTCGATTAGGTCACGTGATGATGAGCAATTCTTCTGAATGCACTTTTTCACAGTAGTTGATTTATTTACATTGACAGTAATGACATGGACATGATATTTGTGTGTACCATCGGTTCAAAATAAACAACAATATTTTGGGTTTTTTTGTGAACCATTTAACAGAACTTAATAGAATTTAATATAGTGGACCAGGCTGCAATTAATTTAGCTATACCATTACCTTTACTAGCTATAGAGGAAAGGGAAACACATGCTATGAATAAATACTATTATGAACAAGTAGTCCCACAATACACAGGTATTCCTATTATTCTGTATAACATGTCTTTATACTCATAACATATTTCCACCTCTTCCATATCGGTCAAAAACCCACCAAGAAAATAAAAAAACTAAGTAAACAAATATATTCAAAATTCAAACGAATTCGACCATCAACTCTCAAAATGGCACTATTGACAGTATTGACAATTAAAGAATCACTAATCGTAATCGTAAATCGCTAATTTAAAACGATCCAAAAAATGGGGTCCGATTAGCAATATATATTTACAATTCATCACTTTTATTGCGCATTCAGCAGACGAATCCTCGGCGATTAGTAATCGATAGTGTCTGCTGAATGCGGCCTATAAATAAAATTAGGCGTGCGCTAAAGTTACTTTTTGCTTAAGAGCGCCAATAATGTCAAATTATGACAGCTCGCGGAAAACATCAACTTTGCAGTTGCTTTTCAAGGTACTTTGTTGGACTTGCCTGTTGCTAACCTCACAAGTTTCAGACTTGTCCAACAAAGTAGCACTTTCAGTCCTTGGCATACAAATAACTATTGTGTGAAATATCCAGTCCAAAAGTGATAGTTCAAGTGGCGACAAAAAAATCTTTTTTCGGATTTTTCTCTGTGAATTGTTTGTATCCGCAAATTTTTCGACGGATAATATTCAAAATAGGTGAGTACTATCGATTTTTCGCAAAATCAGTCAAACATTCGTATCTCCTTATAGTACAACGGACCCCAAAAAGGGAGCGCCACGGCCAGATGCCCATGTCTAAGTATGTTATCTTTGTCTGGCACTACGAAAATACTCGACAACTGGACAATCAATAATATTTTGAAGTTTAAGACTGTAAACAATTTGTTGACAACTTTTTTTAGGTCCATGCACAGTATATATTCTTGGTAAAATGTGAAGTGAAATATTTAATTGTATGACATATTGAAATATTCCATTCCAAGAATATCATCTACTGTGTATGGACTTAAAAAAATTTTACAATAAATTTTTCAGTCGTTAACTTCAAAATTTGATTGATTGTCTAGGTTCCGAGTTTTTTATATGCTCCAAATTTTTTTAAAAACTTAATTATTTTTGAGAACGGTAGCTGGAACGGCACCGAAGCGTTAAAATGAAAATATAAAAAATATTATGGATTAATTTCCCAACAAAATTAACAAAAAAAAAAATTAATACACCACGAGAAACATACATAAGATATAGATTTCTGACTAAGGAAATGAAGCTTACCGAGATAACATATTTGCCACGGCAGGGACAGAGTAATTGTTATATGGTTTATTTACGATAAAAAGTCGATAACGTTGCAAAATATAGATTTTTTCTTCATTCCAAGGAAGCTGGAATACTCAATGTGACAGTTCTTCTTTTTTATTCGCCTGTACCTCGTACGGCATGAATTGGAGGTGTTTATTTATAAATAAAAGGCTTGTATGATATTCTCAGATTCATTTAATATGAGTATACAGATACATGCAATGAGAAATTTCTATAAATTTACTTCAATAATTATCAAGTATTTAGCTGGACAGCTGGATTCAGAACCCCGCCTCTTCTCCTTTCAATATTTGGTAGGTATGTGATTATGTGCGTATGTGCGTGAATAAAACGTTATTTAAAAAATTATTATATGAATTTTCTTTTTCCATCATTTCTTCACAGAACTCCATCCGTGTAATATTGTCGTCGGGAAATAGCTCTTATGTAGTTTGCACCTTATAGCACCGATACCCATTTCTTTTTAAAATAGTCAAACTGTAGTTTGATTTATGTATACTTCTTCGGCAACTTCCCTGCTCGAACATGGTTCACTATTTTCAACCACTGCACAAACATCAATTTCTCCATTTATTCGTTGTTCAGTTATTTGCCTTACAGGTGGTTGACCGAGATTATTGCATTTGTTGCAGTTTTTTTAACATCCACATTTACGAAATTTTCCAATTATTCGGTCAACTGTGGACTGTGAAGGCGCTGGTCGATTTTCAAAAGCAACAACGAATAAATTTACTATTTCCCTAATCGTGTGACCTCCAAAATACCACGATGAAATTTGATTTTTTTCCTGAAGAGTGTACATTCCACATACACGAATTTATTTTATTTTGAACAGTGAATTTATTACTTGGTCCATAACATATATATAATTCAATTTATAAAATAATATCACAAGTTTGAATAATCTTACCTATCATTAAAATATTCCAACTGAATAAATTTAAATATAATCTATAATTTGTATTGATAATTATTATTAAAGCAAATGGTATTAGTCACGTCTCAACAGTAAGCAAGCCTGATTGTGGCATTCTAGTCAAAAATAACTTATCAAGCATATAACCATCTCTCGGCATTTACTGTTCCATTTCTTGGACATTTTAATGCGTTTAACAACACACTGCAGATTTGACTAATTAATTATTAACGAAAATAGCTATTTTTTAAACATTGAAGAAATAATTAATTCAGGAGCACCAGAACAACTTGTAGAAACGATGATCGATGAATACTAAACCTAACCTCAAGTGCCAGAAACTGCTGAATTTTTTCAACTGATCTGACAACGTCTTGAAGTTTTGCCAACCCGTAAGCTAAAAATTTCCCTTGCCATTGAGTATAAATGTCATATCAAATAGGAAGTTCTTCCTTATTAAATCTACTTCAACTGAATTGAACACAACAGTAACCAAGCAAGACATGTGTTTTCTCCGCAAGCTCTAGTCTCTCACGAATATGGCCTCTGATAGGTCACCTACTCAGTTGCTTTAAATATTAAATATCAAAGTCAATACTACGCATTGGTTACTGTAAACCAACTCCCTCAAATTTCCTAATATTTTTTAAGGGATTTGATATTTTTCAAATAAATTAAACTAATAATACAAACGCATATTTTCTTTTTATATCATTCCTCTGATGAAGTTGGATAATGCTGCCTTTCAAACCGCATATTTTTACAAATAAATTATAAATCGCGTATGGATGCGAGTCATGGGTTTTAAATGACAGACAGAAGGGGAAGATTCAAGCAACGGAGATGAAATACCTAAGAAGAGTTAAAGGAATAACAGAAACAAATCGTATTAGAAACCAGACAATAAGAGAGGAATTAAAAGTAGAGCCTTTACTGGAATGTATGAAAAAGAGGCAACTGAGTTGGTGGAGACAGTTACAAAGAATGAAGGATACCAGAGTAGTCGAACAAATGTGGCAGTAAAGACCACAGAACAAAAGGAAGAGAGGAAGACCGAAAAATACCTGGGACAAAACATTCGAAAAAATCCTAAGAGAGAAATCCCGCGTTAAATGGAGCAAAAATAAAAGACAAAAACAGGAAACAATGGTGGAAACTCGTACATGGATGAAAAGAGCTAACCTTCCCACACCTTACTGTATGGAAGAAGGATTTTGCGAGATCTTTTGTGACAAAGTCCGTTATTATAGGAGATACCAAAAAAAGTTATTTACAAAAATAGGAGACAGCTATAAGCTTCTCATTTTGAAATCAGTTAAAAGTATACAGGGTTTTCCATAACACTGTACCGCATCAAACATTTTTTTTTTAAATGAAACACCCTCTGACTTTTATTTTTAATTAAAAAACCACTTGACTTCCTCGTTACAAGAATACAACGTTGTTATGTGTTATACAGGGTATTTAAAACGTACCAATTTCTATGAAAATCGTAGCTAGTTCAACGTCTTGTATACAAGAAAAGGGGTACAAGAGCAATGATGTGTTGTAGTTCCAATTTCTATGAAAATCGTAGCTAGTTCAACGTCTTGTATACAAGAAAAGGGGTACAAGAGCAATGATGTGTTGTAGCCATAGTTTTTAAGTGATTGTCAAACTTCATAAAAATGATTGATTTTGCTAAAACTGTTTAAATTTAATACAGGGTACGTCAAAACACAAATTCTATATTTGCTCTTTTTTTTTAAATGCATTTTCTGAGAAGATTTACTATAGGAATACATTTTTCTTACAGAACGTAGAAATTTCAACGAACATAAAGCACACTAACTTTTTGGAAAAAGCTGATATTTTGACGGGTGAATTTTAGAATGAAAATTAGGGTGCTTTTTCGATATTAAGTCGAAATAAGCTGAAAAAATAAATAATTCAAATCAAATAAATCACAGTGTATTTGGGACATAAAAAGGTAACTTGTCACCAAATTTCGTGGAAATAGTTATTTGTTTTACTAGGCATAAAAGCACAAGATTTAATGCCGCGGCTGGTGTTTCATAGCCGAGCGTAGCGAGGCTATGAAACCAGCCAAGGCATTAAATCTGCTTTTCTGCCGTGTGAAACATATAATTTTTTCTTCAAATTTGTTCCAATTCCACGCAAAATCGACTTTTTCATATTTAAATTGCGTTTCATTATCATCATCAGTATCATTTTGAGTTTTCTTAATGTCATTGTCAATTTTAATAACCAGTTTGATTCAAATTATTACTTGGAAGGTTGCCTAGCAACGAACTTTTTCTGCCTAGGCAGTAAAAGTGGACTTTTTCTGCCTAGGCATTAAAAGTACAACTTCTAAGCCTGCCAAGTGTCATTAAAAGGCCGCTTTTAATGTCATTTGGAGAAAAAAACATTTTTTGTAGAAGATAAACATAAAAAACCAAAAAATTGTTTTTTAAATTTTCCACGTGAATTTTGAGGTTATGTGAAAAGAGTATGAAAAAACAAACGTTGTAGATCTTTTTATTACCTACAACTCTGCCATTTGACTTTTTTCCATAGGACTAGTTTTGCCGGAAATCGAGATAAACCATTTTTTACCCTAAAAACCTCACCCCCTTCTCGACCTCAGATTGCCGTAAATTATTTTTCATTTCATTTTTATAATATTCTCCTCCTCTTCCAATGGGTTTTTTTTTATTTTTTTTTCACTTCTTATTATTTTTAAAGGCTTACTGTGGTCTAAATTTACTTCCGTTAATTTTGAAAATATATTATCCAATAATATCTTCCATAGTGTGTAGAACTACCAGAAGTGATAATAATTATTGCTTCAGTTGCGGGTAACCCAGTTCAGTTAGGGACAGATAAATCCGTTAGGGCTGAACCATAACTACTTATCGATATAATAAGCAAATATCCGCCACTAAGCCCGATTATTGACCAAATAATCCAAATTATAGGGTATGGAATGTAGTAGACTTTGACTAGATTAGTCTAACAAGTCCTATACAATCCAAACAGGGGTAATAGTTCTAATTTAGTTTCTGTTGTGAAACGGTTTCCGTTTTTTTTTTTAAATATTGGAATAATATACTGGATGTTGCATTCAAAATCAATATCTAATGTCATACTTACATTCTACGTCTAGAAGGACTGATGCATTCAGAGATTTGTCCAATGCGATATGACGAACGAAACATGTCAGCGTAGCATTATGATGACCTCTCAAAACCCTTCCAAGTCTGGCATCCGTCCTGGCTCCAAATTTTTGATCGCGAACAGTTTCAGTCAAATTGAGCACTTCGAGTGGTACTTCAGGAATTTCAAGTAGTGCTGAAGAACCCAGTGTAAGTTCCCAGGAAAGTTGTGGCTTAGGGTTACCTTCGTCTACCACACACGATACTGTGAGATCTGAATTTTCCTTAACAAGGATGAAAAGATTTCCTGGATCGAGAATACGGTTATCGATCATCAGGTAGGCTTTCTTTGGAGCATCTGAAATTAACAAATATCTATTGTTAACATAAATACGGAACAGGGTAGGGTTATAGTATTGGAAGAACTGGTTTAACGGAAGGAAACAGGAACAGTTTTTAACGTGAATCCTGAGGATAAAAACATGTCTGTCAATCAATTATTGAGAATATTTACTTAAATAACTGGAAACCCGCATATTATTTTGATGTGGAAATGCTTTTTATTGAGCTGCAACGGAAAATAAAGTGTCATATACTATGTGATACTCAAGCAGTACCTGATAACAATGAAAATAATCTAAAAACTTCTATGGAGCTCACACAATTTCGACAAAGCATATAACAATAAAGGAGTAATATCTTTTATATCTTTTATTGTAGGAATACACCTGCATCTGAAATTTCCTCTACGATCATTTTTATTGAGATTCAGCTTGAAAATTACCTCCAAGGCATAACAATATCGGTATACTTGTATCGAGGGATGAGATTCGTTTTCCCAGCTTTACTTTGACAAATAGACGGTTGATGAATAGTAGAACGAAATTTTCTACAGGGTTTCTCAATGAAAACTATAAATACGTTCGCGTCAGAACTAATCATAAAGAAATGTAGATAATTATTTATTTATTCATTTCTGGAAACTACTCATCTGAAAAGCTTGCTTATGGAGATTTTTTTTCTGTCTATAAGATGATGAAACTGTCCTTTATACGCCTATTTGTCATTTAGTTTAATCCAAATGTCAGTTCAATGCAGTGCAATCCAAAGCGTTGTGAATGTTACTTAAACGCAATGTGGTGAGAAATTTACTTCGTTCTGGACTGCCAGCAACGTCTTCAACTGAACTCAACATTGTTAAAATGGAAGTAATGGTTACAGAAAATCGTCGTTTAGGTCTGAAAGAGGCAACCGCTGAAATTTCCATATTTTTTTTCATCCGTTAAATTTTGAGTGGTTTTTTTGGGTATGAAATGCGTTCCCTTTCGATTATCATCAAAAGACCTGCATATGTTGTAACATGAAGGTCGTCTCTAAACGCCTGATAGTACAAGTCAATTCTAAACCATCCTCCATAAAACGCATTGTAGCTGATGATAACATATAGACTCAAGAATATGACATACAAACCAGTCAACAAGCTTCGGAATGGCCCATTCCAACCGAACCAAAATCGAAATGCACCCCAAAGTCGGAGTTCTTGCCAGGGAAGTGAGCGAATTATTCTGGAAAAATTAGCCTTTTATCCTTTTGAACAGAATTCTGGCTGAAAACTCAAAAATTTTATAATTCTCTGATATTGTTATTATTATTATCTTAAGTGAACATCCGTCCTTGCTGGTAATGTTCACCTTTCCCGATCGCGTGTAAACGCAAATGGGATTGGGCTGAGTAGTTGCATGTTTAGATATTTATGGACAGTGTGACAAGTATCTAATATTGCAATCTTCTGCAGATCAATGTATGTGCTTTTGTGGAGATCTAGTTTGGTGGGGTTGTCTTGTAGAGTTTTAGGAATTAGTCCCGTAGATAAATCGGTGACCAGCACCACCTCTACTTTCTCTGCATGCCACATCTGTTCTACCTCAATTGCCAAGAACGTTGTATTTTGCAATTTTCTCGTAGTATTTGTCTGCAAAAATTATTGTTATTGGGTACAGCAACATCCACTAGAAGAACCGAGTTAACTTTTTTATCCACAACTACAGTATCAGGTCGGTTATTCGTCTATCGACCTATCTTAGAATAGTCTAAGATCTTTAAAACTAAATGCGAATGGTTGTTGTAATAAGGCGTGTAGGTGTTAATCAATCCAAATTTTCTGGCTAGCTTCTGATGGATGATGTTGCAAAGTTGATTGTGCCTGCGTAGTTAATAAATGTAAGCTATGGCTGAACATCCCGACGTTGTATCGTCTCTGTTGTTTGTTGACCCCTTCTGCTCTGGTCCGGAACGATGTTTGGATACCTTATGACAGATTTCTTGTTATTGCTGGTATTCATTACTTGGTCTTGAATTACCATCATAAATCGTTTTGTTGCTGAAAACAATGTGCAATCAGAGAGCCACATTTTCTGCTTCCTGGTCGATATAAGGTTGATTGAGGTACTGATGATGTCGAACATGAAGCGCTTTCTGGGCACACTCTGCCTGTTTGTCAGAGCCTGAAACGATTTCAAGTTTCTCATCAGGGTTAACAAGATCTAAGGGAAAATCGCGACAATCTCATGCAATTTAGATGTTTGAGCATTGCCAATGAAGAATCTTTTGAGTTTTGATATTTGTTTGTGATGTAAATTAACTACGACGGCTAGAGCTCTCCCTCCCTCTTTTCTTGCTAGTGTGGTTGTAATAACTGATGATGTCGGGTGATCACATTTGTGTTAGGTTATCATGGTACGCGTTGTTCTTTGAACATCTTCCAGTTCTGTTTTTTACCGGTGTTGATCGCTTTGGCGAGATTTCCTGAGTTCAGCTGGGATTTCAATAAAGTAGTCACCCTTTGAGTGAGATGGCCTCTTATTTTGGTTCTAACTTGCTTTTGGTTTAGTAGCTTAGCTTGTAATTATTATCATTTGATTATCTCAAGTGTACACTACTTGTTCAGACCTCGCTGGTAATGTTAACCTATCCCGAGTGTGTAAACGCAAATGGGATAAGGCTAAGTACCTAGTTAGATATTCATAAATTCACGTACAGTGTGACAGATATTTAAAATTGCAGCTATTATTATTATTGTTATAATTATTATCATAATAATTATTGTTATTATTATTATATGTAGCCATCTGCTTCCTGCTTCGACAAAAGACAAAAGAGAATTCGCCATGAGTAAATCTGACGGAATATAAAAAGTTCTGAACGGGCACTGCGGAGGGCATGCTCACCCACTTTTCAAATTTTAGTCTCTCCAAATACTTCACAGGTTTATAGCTGCCTATACCTGCATTTTTAGGTAAAAGGAAGTAAAATTAGAAAATTGAGGGATTCGAGGGGAAGCTAGAATAGTGAGGATTTAATTTCGAATCAAGGCTCAATTTCTCAGTTCGACTTGTAAGGATGGATGGAGAATATTTTTGTTGGCTAAACTTGAATATACTACTTAATACTGGGTAAGATCTGGCTGGCGACTACGAGGAGGAAATGGGTTGTTTCTTCGTTTTGAGAGAAGCCCATGATTGGTCAATTTTATACTTTCGCGCAGAATATTATAGTTTGACGTGAGAATACAGTACCAGTTGATTCGAGAAGTCAAACAAAGATGTTTTTGTAATGTGGATTAGAGAGGTGCATTTCTGAAAAATTGGCTTAGGATTTTTGTTAAACACAAAGATCGGGTTGTTTTGAGCAATGAAGAAATAACTTGAGTAGTTGAGGATATTGTTCGAATTAATTGCTCAAAATCTCAGTTGCAATCAATTTCTTCACATTGCTTTAATCGATTCCCGAAAATGCGTTGGAGAGACGTTTTATTGATTTGATTATTTATTGGAGTCAATGTTTTCTTCTGGAAGAGACCGAATTGGGAGGTGATACAAGAAATTTGGTTGAATTATACCTATTTTGTGTTCCATTTCACAACCAAGCTGGGAGTTTTGGAACCGTTGGCCATACTCGACACTAAACACAACACACTACTACTCAATATGGTTTTACTAGGATCTCTGAAGAAGATAACATATCGAATCGCGAGTGAGATAGTGTGAAAGGTGATTGTTGGTGCAGTGAGTGTAAATAGTCTATGGTATTTTCATTTTACAATTCCCGTTTTTTTTGGTCACAGTAGTACTTACGATTGTCTCAATTTTTGTAAAGCTGTACCAAAATTATAACTTCGGACTTGTAAATATACCCTAAAAAATCGAATAAAAGCAATAGTCTTAGATTAATTTGAAATTTTGAGTGGACTTTTTAGTATGTTGAGTCTATTTTATCTTAAAAATAGCAGGCACCTCGTTTCGTACAATCATTTTCGATACAATTGGGTTATGTTGTAGTTTACGATTGAAAAATTGAGACGCTTTTGCAGTAGCGCTTACGCTGGTCCACATGTCATGAGCATTACAAACAAGATCAATGACGTAGTTGGTGATGTCACTACATGTCACAGCGCTGAATCTGAGTATTGTGAGCAGTATTCGGCAAGTACTGAACGAGCTGACAAGGCTCTGAAAATATTAGGAAGTTCTAGACTGCAAAGAATGATTGTCTAATTTTCTCAAGGTCCATTTGCAGTAGATTATGTCGTTGATAAAAATGATTGTTAATGTAGAAACATTTATGTAATAACTATTTTATAATATCATCATCCATAGTGTAAAGACAATGTTTCACCTTTATTTTGTCTTCAAGAAAATGTGGAGCTTGCAACACTCTGCGATGTGAATGGACAACAATTCATTTTTTCCTCCAAAATATTTTCAATTGTCTAATTTCCAAGAGGCGTCATTTGGGGAAACATTTAAAATACAATAATTTTAGACAACGGCAGCTGGAACGTTAACACAACTTTGTAAATGGGAATATCAAATAGCGTTGTTTAATTCGTATTGAAAACGAAACAAATAATAAATATACTACAAGAAAGATAGTATATATTTAGAGCTAGCTCGGTGTCCACAATCCATTTCCAGTGAAGAATCAGTAATAAAACAGACCATCGAATTCTCAACACAATTATTTTTTATCCGTTCGTCATTTTGTTTATTAATACTTTTAGTTTCAGTCGCTTCCAAACCTGAAAAGGTATACTGATATTATTTCGTTATTTATTTTGGATAGCAAACGATGAAGCGAAGAAACCTGAATCAATACAACATTTGAACATGCAAACTGCAACTGTGTAGCTACATTTGAGATCAGAGAAGGTCATGTGAAAATCGGAAATAAAGCTTGAAGTGTCGATTGTTTTCCTCTTAGCCGAATTTGAAAGTATTAATAAATACAAACTTCACAGGCTATAAAATATAAACGATACATTTATTCCCAATTCAATACTTTGTATTATTGTCGTTCCAATAATGTTCTCTTCTTTCAAATCGATATCATGAACCGTTTTCGAGAAAAATAAATTTAAACTTTTAGTGTTTCTTACATGAAATCATGTTGGATTATAAAACTGTGTCTGTAATATCAAGTTGGATTTGAAAAATCAACAAATTGTACAGATACTGGTAACAAAAGTCGTGAGTATTAAGTTGCTTACATTGTTTAGGAAATTTTAAATTAATTTTATTTCGTGAGGGTGAAAAACAACAATCAACATTAAAAAAAAAACAAAGTTAGAGATAATTACCAACAGAAATAAGATAATTAATTTTACAACAGATGCTCTACATGACGACCATTGGTCTCAATACACAAATTTATTCTTTTCTCTAAAGATCCTCTAATTTTTGCAATAATTCCTGCATTATTTCTAATTTCATTACAAGCGTTTTGAATTATTTGCCACAGCTGATTACGGGTTTCTATTGGAACAGCATAGACTAATGATTTTAAATAACTCCAAATATAAAAATCACAGGGGATTAAATCTGGAGATCTGGGGGGCCAATTAACTGGATCACCTTTTCCAATTCATTTATCGTGACGTGATAGTTATTGTCGAGATGTTGACGAACCTCTCTACTACAATGAGCTGGGCAGCCGTCGTGCATGAACCATAAATTATTTCGAATCATCAGGGGAACCTCTTCTATTAAATCAGGTGAAACATTTTGTAGGAAATTAAGATATTCTTGTCCTGTTAAAGGGCTAGGAAGCTCTACGGGTCCCAGAAGCTGATTACCGATTACACCTATCCAAACATTTATGCTAAATCAATAACAGCGAACGACTGGTTTGTAACTGTTTATTGATTATACCAAGTTTGAATATTTTAAGTAACGGTATTTTTGAATAATTTGAAGAAAACCCATATAAGGACGGCTTCTTCAAAGGGCTGTAGCTCCCTTAGGAAGCATTTTCGGTTTAAGGTAATTTGAGCTAAATCAACTTAAAATCACCTTTAGTAACTGTAGTTTCCGTTTGACATTAGAGTTTCTGGACACCCTGTATATGCTGATGAGGTAGATATGTGAACACACACACATTCCAATGTGTTCATTGTCAAGCATCGAAATTATATCTTATTTATATTATTTAATTAACATGACAGGCTTAAGCACAGCCCTTGTCAGAAATAGTGTAAATAGTTAAGTTAAATAATACACATGATATCAGTGAATCCTGTAGTTTTCATACAACTATTTGAGCGACTCCCAAAGGTCCCGGACTTCCACTAGTTCATGTGGAATCCAAAACAACATACAACACAACGGAGTACACGACTGAAACGAGCAGTACAACTAGTACAACCGTCGTTAGGGTTTTGGTTCTTTTTGTTCATAACCAGTCTGCAAAAACTATTCGAGCAGGAACATCACCTTTTAGCATTTCATAAATTTTTCGAAAGCAATTCTTCTAGTACTACATTCTGTTATATTTCGTCCATAACATCATTTTCGTACACCTGGGTAATATCGGTGTGCCTACCAGTCTCAGTACTTTCAGCTACTACTGACAACCGTATTCAGAAATGTCAACAGCTCCGTTTGATATTAGTTGGTATTTACAACTCAACCGTTACAAAACGAGCGGACACACTATGGCTACGTTGTGTCGGTATCTAAATCTGTAACGTAAGTGTCAATCATATTCCAAATCATACTCCAGCTTCAAACTATAACCGATGTTTGTTTCTGTTGGTTTGATATCTGATTATGTTATCTGATTTATTGGTTTGTTAAAAGTTTTTAGGAATTATAATTATATATACAATACGTAAGTTCGCAGTAAGTTGGATTAAATATTTATTGTTGCTATTTTACTTGAAGTTATTTTATAGTTGTTGCTAGTAAACGAAATAAAAGTAAAAATTGTACAGAACAAGAAAAACAATTGTTTTTTAAAATCGTTGAATAGTAAGTATTTAAGGTGTTAAGGAAATAGGAAATTAGCATATTAAGAAAATTATGTGTAACATTGAAAAAAGATAATCATTAGTTGATAATAAAGCATTTAAAATTTTTGTTTTGATCCCTTGTATTATGCTGTTCAGCCTGTTACATACTTCGTTTCAAAAACTATTCTATTTAGTTAATTTTTGTGGCTCATTAGTCACTTCCTTCAAAATTTTAACTAAATTTTAAAATATGCCTTGACGCATTAGTCACATCAAAATAAAACATTAATTTTTTTCGAATTCCTCTTCCATTTTTGTCTTTAGATATTCGAAATTTCAAGTTTCGATTGTAACTCTTTCTTTCCTCTAACTGCCACAAAGAAGGCAACATTTCAATATATTCTTTTTAATTTATTATTGGTAAACAATTTTTATCGTCTGGTTGCAAGTTACGTCTGGGCAAGATTCCGCCAACCTTGGTTTTTCTATTCCCGTTTCGTGCACAAGTAGAGACATCACAGTCATCATCGCCATCGCGTTAAGGTCTGCAAAACATCCCCATCCCTTTAAGATAAGTTCCTTCGACTCATCTTTAGCGTGTGTAAGATTTGGATTGGGCGTGTTATGTTACAATTGGTATTCTTTCGTTTGGTTTTTTGAGTATTCAATTTATGTGAATTTTTGGATAATCCAATAAATATTTTGGATAATCCAATAAATATTTAATATCTTCAATTTTTGTATTGATTATTCAATATTTATTAAATTGGATACACGTGTTCGGGAATAAGTAGTTTCATTTTAGTTAGTAACTTTACGTTAATTTTTACAAGGTGTTTACAGCTTTCCACCTTTTGCTTTCGTTTTTCTTCACTTTCGTTGGATTTAAAAAGCTGGTGGCCTCCAATTTAATATTATTTGTACACCCCATCCCAGCGATAGCGAATAAAATATTTTGTCCACGACCACTTAATAATAAGTCAATATTTTACATCCTAATAAAAGGTATATGGTACCCATATATCTACTAGAGTGAATAGAGTGAATAATGAACTCATAATTCACGATTCTATGTTTAAATAACATGCCAGGACAACTCAACACTCACAAAATTCCGGTATATAGGTGACTAGAGATGGGGGTACAATATGAAATAAACTATTGAATCTGCGTATTTTGTTTAGGAAATTAATTTCTGAAATATATCGTATCGGTAAAATATCGAAATTTTTAGTATTAATACATAACGGTATTTTTTAATACGGATATTTTTAAAACAATATATTTATAACGGTTCGGTGTATCGATACTTTACACAGTATCGCCCATCTTTATATGTCACATTTTACGTACTCCTGAAATTTATTATTTGACGTTAGAATTGTCAATAATACCAAATTATTACTTTCAGTTCTACACTCGCCTTATTTAATAAACAAATCAAGGGTCGTGGACAAAGTATAGTATTCTACTCGCATTTTATGGCCACTATTCACCCTGCGTCAATAATGGCTATAATAAATTGCTCGTTTAATAATATACTATTAATTGGTGTCGAATTCCACTCTCTGAGGTAGAGTGCTCTAGCCTGGGACCTTTTAAGTTACACCCAATTGCCAATACATAACCTACAACTAATTATAGTTGAAGAATTCGAGAACTTAATCAATTTACTAAACTTTGCAGTATTCAGATTTCAAATTAAATTAGTTTCAAGTGTAAATATTGATATGATAATATACCTACGTTAAGGCAAACATGTCAACTGTTGATAAATATGCCAAAAAATATCAATGCATCTGCAAGGACATTTCCATTTTTTTTCCTACCCTAATCCTTTTTCCTAAATTCCTCAACTATTCAGAAGAAAAGACTCTATGGAAAGCAAATTAACATAATCAGAAAGAAACGAGAAGCTTTGGAGAACATTACGAAGCAGTTCAACACTTGTGTTAAGGAGCCCAGAGAAGTCAAGCAGATGGAAAATGTATACGAAAATTGTGAAAGAAAAGCTAGGAAATATGTTGCAGAAGAAAATGTAGGTCCTACTTGATGATTTTTTTCTACTATCACACCAAAATTAACTACTAGCTCTCTTTTATCTATAAATAAAATTAGGCGTGCTTCAAAATTACTTTCTGCTTAAGAGCGCCGATAATGTCAAATTATGACAGCTCGCGGAAAACATCAACTTTGCAGTTGCTTTTCAAGGCACAAAAGACGACTTTCGATAGTGATGGCAGAAAAAAATATTTTTATGCACGACCGGGCGAAAAAGTCCAGATTATAAATACATTTAGCGGGCGTAAAGTGTCACTTTACCGCCCGCGGACTACTTTACCGCACCCCGGGCGGTAAAGTAAATCTATTTTTTTTCTTTTAAAAATGCACATTTTGCATCTTCTGCTGCTCTAAAAATTTCCGGTGGTGTTCCGGAAACTATTTCATCGTCACTACTGTCCATTACATAAACAAAATATATGAAACTTCTTCGAAAATATACTAAGAAACTTGCAATACGTGAAGTCGACTGTAAATAAAAATGGCGTCTACCTATTCTTGTCCTATTGACTTGGTTGCTATGGTAACACGTATAGGTATATAGATTATTGTTTTATCATCTTATTAGTTTCAATAAGACTTATTTTTATTTAACTATACAAATGATTTGGTAGATTGTTATCCAGGGTGAGTTATAATAATATCGAGGTATAAAATTTATCCAACTTGAAACATTTATAATAACCTACTCACAAAAGGTGAAAAATAGAAAATAAAACATATTTATCAATAAACTATCATTAATACGGTCGTGCATAAAATTTTGTATATTTATTAATAAATGACTATTAAAACGGTCGTGCATAAAATATTGTATGTATTTCAGGCGTAAACAGCGTTTATGGACCTTACGTGTTAATAGCCCTCGCCTTGCGGCTCGGGCTCTTACTTACACGTTGCGGTCCATAAACGCCTGTTTTACGCCCTTGATACATAAATAACTATTGTAATGTATAATGACAATAAGGTAATAACCTAATTCCAGATAACAAAGTGTTTTGCTTTAATTTTAATAAATAGGTACATAATTTTATGTATCTTTGGTTTATATTGATTTTGTTAAAAGCTCCTGTGTGCATATTGATAAAGACATAATTGAATGAATAACTATGCCGTTCAGTAATGTTATATTTAATATCAGTTTCTCTTAGACGTTGGTGAAGAACCGTAAATGTTGATCGTCGTCTTCAAAGTAATTTGATGTAATATCTATTCTTGTAAATATGTCAAGACTGTGAAAATTGATTGGTTATCAAATGATACTATTGAATACCAAAAAAACCAAATTCTTAAAATTGATTTTTGTATAAACAGGTGATAATACGATACATAAATTCAGAAATAACTTTTTCATAGTCCAAGTACTAGACTGTTCACTACAAATGATACTTTATCCTCATAAAAGTGATTTATAGAGTTTGCGTGACGTTATGGTCATTCGTTTCAATAAAGCAGTGATATTACCATTTACAGCCCCGTCCATCCATATAACCTCTAATGTTCTAAGTGTCACATTTACTTTGAAAAAGTAACAGTTACTTTTATATAAAATACGTTTATTGGATTTATCAGCATATACCATTTGTTGTTGGAATGTAAAAGGACGCGAAGTAAATATATGCAAAAGCGTTTCCTTTATGGGTCGGTGTCGTAAGTAGAAATAAGAAATGCGAGTAGTTTAATAAAATAATAGACTTGTGGAACATTCAACAAGCTTTATGTTGACTTTAAAATATTCATAAGTAATATCATGAGGGCATCTAATTTTTCTGAAAAAAAATCGAAGAAACACGTTGGTAAGTAATATTTTAACAAGGAGCACAAGTGTTGGTGGCAACTAAAATTCGGGTCGTTTTCGAATTTTTTGACAGAAAAAAGTAGATGCCTGAATTTGACAAAACTATTTCATGAGTAACAGATTAGTCTGAATATACATAGCTTACAAAACATACTAACTATTATACATGCATACATAATAAATATGTAGGAATTAATTTGAAAACTTAAAAACAGGTAATTCATTTAATCTCAAAATATTACAAACTAAATAATAAAACTGCAATTTTGGTACACAGTAAGAGTATTGTTTGAAATATTTGTTAACTCATTGATAACGTTAGGTGTAGGTAAATCATTCATGTTTTTGATGGGTCCAGCTGTAGAGTGAGGAGCTCGAGAAGTGGCTGCAGAATCGTCTGTTTTCTGCTTCTTAGCTGGAGGTTCTAAGTCGTCACTTCTAAGGGTGTTTATGATGTTGGAGTAAAGCTCATGATCCATGTGCAGATAAGGCTTAATTGGGTTGGCTGTAATTTTAATTAATTGTTGTTCACCCACCCCTCCTTTATCCAGGTTACTGACCGCTGTCGACCGCATAGAGTGGTTTGTTATTTTTATTTTTTTGTATTTAATCCTAACTGCTGCTTCTATATTCCATTTCGAAATATCGTTTTATCCGATTGGAGTGTTTTTGTACCATCCACTTTATTGTTCATTGTTCTATGATGGGTTTACAGTTTGGAATAATCTATCGGTTTTTATTCTAGATGAACGTTCAACAATTACAATTTAAAAAAAAGGTCGGGTTCCTTGTGCCATTTACCATCGGCCATTTTTTTTCCGCACTGGGCCATTTTATTGAAAAAAGGATTATATTCTACGCTTCCTGAAAAGAAGAATTTATGGAAATCGGTTATTTTAAAAATATGTAACTATATTTTATCTACCTGTTCCAATCCCAGAATAATGAATTTTGCAATTGACTGCTTCTCCACCTCTCCTGGCAAGTTCTACTGTAACGATATATCAAAATTTTCGCTGGTGTCCCGTCGGAGTGTTTTCGTCTCATAACAAAACCAATGCGTAGTATTCTTCCAACTTTGATGAAGTAGAGCTCGATTTCCTTTTATTGGCGCACATCTGCAAATTCCTTCGTTTCGCTACTAGAATTCAAAGATAATATTTTCATCTTATGATAAAACTAATGCGTATAGTATTCTTCCAACCTTCATAAAGCAGAGTTCGAGTTCCTTTTATTGGCGCACATCTGCAAACTCCTTTGCCTCGCTACTAGACTTGATAATATCTTTAAATGGATAAAAAACTATTTTCCATTCCACAAAATACGTCTCTTGCATTTTTTGCAACAGTGTTCCACATTGTCTTCACAACTAGTTCTTTGTAATTTTCAATGTTTTCTCTCTTCATATTCCTCGCCCAATCTTTCAGGATTAGATTTAGTTGCTCTAAGCTTCTAGTTTCTTAAAGCTCGTATTTCTTTGCATTGCAGAATTCCGTAAACTGTTTCCATATTGTCGTATTGGATTTAACGGTATTGTACGGTACACTTTTCTCAATCTCCATATCAATATTAGTCATAAAATCACTTCCAAATCGACGCACAACTGACCAAAAGTGATTATTGTACGGAAATTCACTGAGACCCAAAAGATGATTGTACTCCGTTCTTTCACTCATAATCTCAGGGGCTAGTAGTTCTCCTAGTCCTATTTGAGACATTCTAAAAAATCCGTAGGCTTTAGTTCAAAGGAGTCTTACTATGTTATCCAGAAACAGAGGGAGCATGCATTATTGTTATGAAAATTTACAATTTTTAATGCAAAGAGATATATAAAAGTAATAAATCCACAACGAAATTGAGAAAAAAACTTCAGAGACCGGTAGTCCATGACACATGTAGGTTTCATTATTTCGAATAAATGCCATTTTCACTATCGAGTTTCATGTGAAAAACAAATAGAATGAGGACAGTGGACATTTGAAATCTCAGAATTAATTAATGCAGTGTATTTGGACGCATTCTTTTGGCTCTACTTTTCATCAGAAAACAACATACAAGTCCAAGTGATACTAAGGGTTGAGAATTGATAAAAAGGTGGAAACATACGGTATTGTTAAGTTCTTGAAAATTATGTTAGCCGAATTATTATTATTATCATTGTTATTATTACCATTGGGTATGAACAATGAGCCATTCTCTAAATTCCTAATTTCTTTATTTAATAATTTTAATGGGTGATAATTGTTAGTTAAAACGGATTTTAGTAAAGTTTTCTCCTTTGTGAATTCATTATCATTATAAAAAATGATTTTGGCCCTATCGAATAAATATTTTAGGCTAATAGAATGATTGACATTCTGTTTATAAAAATCGTTATTGAATTAAAACATAATTTTCTTTATTCATATTTTTGATGATTCCATCATTGTTTTAACGCTCAATTTCTGATCAATCTGATCAATTTCTAATTCCTATTACTTAGTATCTGTGAATGATTTTTTAACAAATATAAATGAAGAAGAATCTATAAAATTTAGAATTAAAAATGGAAATAACAATTTTTTGTTCTTATCAATAAAACACCTATACGGTATGAAACAAGTGTAACCCAACACAGACTTATAGGTATTTGAATTTTGAATCCAATCATCCTATTGTTCGTCCATTTCGTGAGGTATTATTCTCTTACCGCGTTATTTGAAGTGCGATGCAAAAATCATTTAAGACCCAAATATGACACCAATTAAGATACATTTTAAAATAATTTTGGCTTCTACAGAGTCTTTCAAAAAAGGGTGCAACAGAAATACATTTTTCTTAATGGATAGTGGGGATATTTTGGCACTTTTTCAATCACCGTTGAGGTCTACATTACTGGTAATTATTTTTTATTCCATACAATGTAGCTTAGTTATTACGAAATTCGTCAAAATTTATCATTTTCCATTACCTGGGAATTGAGGCCACTGGCAGGTCCATTGTGCCATTCCCCTTTGCAGGCGATCGAGGGCCGACTTCGCAATAATCTTGAGCGTCAAGCCCTCCAGCATAACCCTGCCCACGGCCTTCTCAAACCAAGCCAGAGAGCCCCGTCTGTTCAGGTCACAAAAAAGGCTCCCCGGGCAAACGAGTGTCCCTCAAAGATTGGTACCGAGGTGCCAGGCTTGTACATCTCCTTGAGGAGATGCGCGTGGATTCGCGCGAACTGAGCATATGGTCCGGGTAGCCCTCGCAAATGATGGCCACATTGAGGTCGCTGCTAGCAGCGTCCCCGTAGGACTCATGCCCACCAGGCGCAGTATACGCTTTCTTGGTGGGCCAGTCTGGCCTCTGGTAGCGTATCAGCCACCCGAAGCCTTTCCGTCCCCCCTTTGGTGGCAGCAGGCTTGACCCCACTGGGACCAGCACTTTCGTGCATAGCCCAGCTTGGTCCTGCTGCCGCCACCTCCTTGCAGTTGGGCCGCCTTTCGGTGTCCTTTTGCTGCTCGGCACCGCAAACGGCCTTGCGGTGCAGTTGTTCTCGGCACCGCCTGAGCCCTCACCGCTCACTCCCGTCTGAAGGGCCTGTAGAGGTCGCGATCTCAAGAATCTCCTCCGAAGACCCCTCCTCTTCCTTCTTCTCGCTGGTGTTTTCCATGTCCAGTCCTACGAGCAGCTAGGGAAATCTTCGGTCCACCCTCGAAGTTGCTCCGCATGCGGGGGTAAGGCTACTTACAATGGGGTGTCGCCCGGTGCCCCAAGGTCTGAACCAGTAGCTGCCGATCCTCTGTTTGGCCATGCATCCGATAGGCCTGGTCCTCCCACCACAGGATTCAGGTTTTTGATGTGGTTGTCTCCTCTGGGCCCAGGCGGCTAAGCCAAGACCCCCGACTCTCTAGCCCGCTAGATATGACCACAGACTGCCAGATTATCGGTCCCGCGGAGGTCCCACTTGGGGCCCTCCGGCATCTTTTACCCCAGTGCAAACCATAAGTCACAACACTTCAGCCGGGTTGGGGGGTTGGTCCGCGGTGGTGCCTTCAGAGTCCAGCCAAACCAATAGTTAAAGAACAATCTTAAAAAAACTGCATATATCAGATATTAACTATGAAATAAAACAATAAAAATTTTTTTTTGTTTAAACCTTCATTACAATTGAACTATGTTCAAATACAACTTGTGACGCGTTTCGCTACATAGTAGCTTTCTCAAACGATTCGTTTGAACAAAAAAAAAATATTTTATTGTTTTATTGTTTTATTTCATAGTTAAGTATGAATCTTCATCAAGTAAAAGCCTCATCTATTCAATATTATCAGATATCCTGTGAATGCGACAAATTTTTTTTAGGTGAAGCATCTAGACCATTGAAAATCCGCATAAATGAACACAAAAAGTATATTAAACATTGGGAGTTCTTAATTCAGGTTTTTGCAAAGATGCATGCATTTTATTGATTGTCCAGTTGTCGAATTTTTTCGTAGTGTCGTATGGTCCAGCATTTTATGAAAATTCAATAATTCCTGATAACGGTAACTGGAACATTACCAAAACGTCGAATTAAAAATATGAAACAAATGTGGTTTGATTTCCCAAAAAATTAACAAAAAGTAGACTTTTTAACATTCAAACAAAAAAATATTGCTAAGTGAAAACTACACTTTGCTATTTCCTTCAAGTTTGAAATACATCGAAAAAGTTATGCAGCTCAACACTTAACGACAATTGAGAATCTCCCCTTAATTCCACTGCATCGAGATATGGAACGGAAGGAGCATGATACCCTAGAATTGAGACACACAAGGTGTGGTATTAAGACATGCTTTTGACTGGGCCAGTCTTAAGATATGATCAAACGCCGTATTAACTGAAATATAGTGAAGGGACAAGATGAAATTAGACTGGGATTATTAAACTACCAGCAGGGGATTATTGTCGAATTAATTTGTTTCTCGCTATAATAGTAAACAGGATCTCTGGGATTGTATAGTATAATACCGAGATTTTGTAACGCAAAAAGGGAAATACCGGCAATTCAATAGATGAGCTGAGGAGTTTTAGGAAAACGCGACCAAGGCTGGCACTCTCTAGTCTGTATCTAGAGGAAAGAATAGAAAAAGCGTACGAAAAGAATCGCTATACTTGATCAGAGGTACTCTATAAGCGAATCTCTATCGCCTTGGCTATAGTTCAACAAAATTCGGGATGGTCAATCGGATAGAGAATAATCTACTAATAATTCAGAAAATATTATGCAAATTTGACTATTTCATGATAAAAATGAAAAAGAACCAGAAATTTAACATTTATCTGTTAGCATTGGTAACCTTACATTTTCATATAAGACACTGTTTAAAGTATTTACTTTTGTCTCGTTATCGTTAACTTTGCACTATTAGGTAAAACTAAACACTTTCATCCGGCAACAGTGTCCTTTACAAAGAGAATTCACATTTAAACTGCTATTCCTAGGTCTTTTCGCTACAAACGTTGATCACGTTGGAAGCACATGCCATTGTATTTGAAAATAAAACATTTACAGCATGCCTTTATTAACAGACTTAAAACCTGCGAAAAAGTGCAAATTATAAAATGGTATTTTGAAGGTCATTCGGCTGGTGCAATCGTTAATTTGTTTATTGTGGCATTTGAAAATCGCCCAATTCCTTCAAAGTCAATTATTTTGAAAATAATTAGTAATTTCGAGAAATATGGATGTGTTCCATACTGTAGAAAATGCCAAGCTTCGGAAGATCCAATCGAACGTCCAATAAACGACGAAAGGCAAACTAGATAATTAAATGTTTGTTTCGCAGTTGAAACAGGACAGCCATCTTCTTCAAGACAAATTGCTGAAGAGATCAACATGGATAAGAGAATTGTACAGAATATTTTAAAACGAAACGGGTACCATTGTTACAAAAGAGGAAATTTTTCCCGAGGACAATATCAGACGAATGGATTTCTGTGAGGAAATGATGAAACGTCAAAATGCGGACGAGAACATTTTAAAAAATATTTTATTCACGGATGAGTCAACTTTTTCAGTACATCAAAAACACAATCCATCCGTCACAAGATATTGGTCTCTGGAAAATAAACATCTAAGCATTCCAATCCGAACACAGTATCCGCAGAAGCTAAATGTTTGGACGGGTATTTTAGGTGACCACATTGTAGGTCCTTTTTTTAATGGGGGGAACTTAGATTCCTCCAAATATTTAGATTTATTACAAAATCATGTAATTCTTGCATTTCTCCTTACCCGATGTTGATCTTAACAGAATTTGGTTTCAACAAGATGGTTGTCCAGTCCATAATTCAAGGATAGTAATGGAATTTTTAAGGTTTACATTCCCCGGCAGAATCATTAGTGGTACAATTAAATGGCCTCCAAGATCAACTGAACTAGCCCCAAATGATTTTTTTTTGGGATTTTTGAAAAGTAGCATTTACAAACATGCATTTGAAAGAGCTAATAATTTAAATGAATTGAAGGTGAAAATACAGCACATTTGTGCCAGCATTACGCCAAATGATCTTAGAGATATGAGATCAAATATTTATCACATATTTGGTTATTGTCTGGCACAGTAAGGTGGTTTATTTTAGCACTTAATTCATTAAAATTATGTTTACCTTTAGAACGGATTTTCATTTTAATTTTTTAAAGAAGTTTATACTTTATATTTAGAGTAGGTGTACACTAATTTTATTTTTTCAATTCAATTTATTAATTTTTTAGTTGTTTATAATCACTTTATTAATTATGGTTCTCTCAAGAAATAATGTTTTATTTTCAAGTTACAATGGCTAAAATAATATTCTGTTGTAGTTAGAAATTAATTGTCAACTTGGTTACTCCAGAAACGATCAAGTTGACAAAAATGAATTTTAAGATGTACAGGTTACATAATAACGATTGTATTTTTTTATTTCTTTAACACCCTCACTCCTTCCAGGTTGGGAACATACTGAATACCACGAACTAGTGAATTCTCTCTGTAAAGGACACTGTTGCCGGATGAAAGTGTTTAGTTTTACCTAATAGTGCATGAGCTGGAAAAAAAGTCAACGATAAAGGGACAAAAATATCATTTGTACAAATTAATCAGCGCTTCTGGCAACAACAACCTCTGGAACTAAATACACGCCCTCGCTGACCACTCACAATTATTCTTCTCTCTTTTTCAAGCTGTTTTTCTCATATTTTTCTTGTCGTACTTGTGTAAATCGTAAGTCTCCAAAAGCCCTTTCGCAATTTGTATGTCAACTACCAAATGTCAAACGACAACTGCAAAACGTCAAAATCCGACGTAATGGAGCCTTAGCAAATCCACTCAAATATTAATTGTCAAACTATATGCGTGCAACTAGTATGTGAAGTATGGGTTAACAAAGTTAGGATATCCCAACTTCAACTATGCTTGTAATAATCTGGTCTAGAGGGTGACTAAAATATCTATCCATCTTTTAAAAATATCGAGGCTAATATCTGACAGGTATTTTATGTATACTTGAATAAAACTTTCAACGTTTATAAGACGTCCTCAAGCTCATTTCAAATTCTCAATACTTGTAGCAGAACTAATATTACAAAGTAGAGCATAACAAAAAACACGACACCAATATTACAAGGAAACTTGTATCCAACCGATATTATTTTTAATCAAATGCCAGCATCTCTCCATTAAATAACTTAATTTTTACCCAACGGAAACAAACGGCTAATATTTATTTGACTCCGGAGACTAGTTTACCGTTGGTTAATTTCAGATAAGAGTTCTTTCTCGTGAAACGGCTTCTATTTATATTTATTTCCGAGTTTCCTTTTGTTTTTCAGTAATATAACGTCTCAATGCAGTATAATTTATAAACAGTATAACTTAACGTAACATTAGTTCGTTATCTTATATTGTTTGTTGCTTTGTAGGATTCCTTAAGGTTTGATGGTAATTAAATTGTAAGGAAACTATTGAAATGCTCAACTCGTTTGCTAGAAAGTTCGTGTAATCCAATTTATTGGACTGAAGCAGATTTGTTCTGATCGAATTTTTCATTTGTCGTATAAGTTACATGGGTAAAATTTCCTTACAATCTGACATTTCATTATTATAGTTTAAAGGAGTAGAAGTGATGACTGCAAGTAGGTAGCATTTCGAGCCTCTCCTCGCCTAAACCATGTAAGCAATGTAAAATAGTGGCACAAAGTGGCCCCAAGTGTCTTGAGTGTAATTTTGTTATGCATGATGCAAGTATTGTGCAAAACTGGTGATATAGCACAAAAGAATAATCTCTATTTTACAAATAAATAAAACTAACGGACTGTATGACAAATTAATCTCACCTTATGCACCGGCAGGTTTGTAAGTCCTTAAATTTTTGGTGAAATAGCTATAGGGTAAGACAGAGGAAGGAAAAAAGGTAATCAATTTCACCCTTCACCATAAATAGTTATAATTCAATAAAATGATAACCGGTTGGTCGATAACTACATGCGACGGATTTTGAAACAATGTTCTCTCTGCTAGATACGAATATCTACTACTTACTGTTTAAACGACCAAAAACGATTATTAATATCCTGTTTGGACTCAATTCTTACTACTACTAATCGTTAACTACTGAATAGTGGTTATTTTAAAAAACTATACACACGAAGATAACTTCGAGTACTGTGGAATATCGTTCTAAGTGGATGAAACTAATTTCTGCTTGATGAGTATTTATAAATAAATTTATTTCTCACTGTACTTACTGATTTTAATGGATGTTATGGAAATTTAACTTAGTATGACAAAATACTGAGGCTACAAGGGTTGCCATTGATGGACATGGACGCATTTCAAGATCAAAAATAGATTATTTCCTTATTCATTCCTCACTTAAATATAAAGAATAGGTTATGGATGTACAACTTGGTGACCATTTTAGTAACAATATTGAGTGTGAAAATATTAAGTGTTCTGGCACCGTTAAAAATGGAAGAATAACTGATATTTTCATTATAAAATAGCAACCCGGCTTCGCACTGGTTCTTTATAGAAAATAGAATAGGCTATGTTACTCCGAAGAGATGTAGCTTCCGGTAAAATTGGTTGAGTAGATGGTAAGAAACAAAAATTCAATCATCTTTCCCCGTAATACATTATATTGAAACATTTAGATTAGTTCCTGAGTATATTATTTTGGAAATTGAAAAAATAAAAATATTTCGTTGTATACGACATTAATAACCTGATAACGTGTAAAAACGAACAAATTTTTTTGTATCGAAGTAACACGTGATAGGACAACATACAATTGCCCGTGCTAAAAGCACTGTGTGCTTAAGTCTACTCTCGCAACTTTTAATGTTTGACCATGCGCTTTATTAATTGTCATTCCAAACGCTATTTTCACGTGAAACTGTAACCGTTTGAATTGGAAAGGCAATTCTGAGGTTATCATGGGAATTCTTGGTATAAAAACAGTTTCACCAGTTGCGTTGCCAGTTAATACAGCATCATGCGAAGCGACGTGCTTGAATTTCATTCTAGCGTCTCCAATTTTTTTGCGATCACTCCTTAGATATTCATTTAAATTATATGGTGTAAAAAAGTGAAATGTACATAAAATGCTTAAAACTTCTAACTTATTTAAAACGAATAGGATTAATTTGTGTAAAAATCTTTTACATTATCGCATTATAATCGTCAATTTTTTAAAGTTTTGAAATAAATATAGTATGTTATCCTTAAGAGATAGGCATATGCCGTCGCGTACTTTTTTCTTGACCCCTATAAGATCGACAGTTCCAAAATACATTATTTTGTTATATCTCAAATGGCTTAGGCAGCGTTTTAGTAGAAAGCTCCCAGAGGGCTTATTTTTTTCCGACACCTCCAACAAATATCATTATATTTTAGCCAATGTATACAAAAACTCAAGATTTACTAAAATGTTTCTCGAGAACCACTATATACATTGGTGAAACTAGCATGAAAATCAGTGGTTTTTGAGTTTATATCGAAAAGACAGACGCGCGGAGGACTTTGTTTTATAATATGTAGTGATATCTCTGAGGATGGCCTACGCAATTTTTGTCAGAAACTAGAAAAATATTTTTATCATGTTCTTAATTTCACCGACTACATTGATCACACTTTTTTTGACCTAAAAATATTATCAAATATTATACTTCGAGTTAACCTGTCTCATAATCATAAAAAACATAACTAATAGTTCTATGTTTAACAGCAAATGAATAACTGATCGAATTCTTGAAATAATAGGCGACTTTTGGAATATGATTTGACTGTCACAAATACGACTGATGCTCTGGTTCCGGCGATTCATGAAGGTCAGAAAAATAATTATACTTAAAAGGTGAAACAAGCAAAAAAGGCACAGCTAATTGAGAATTAAACGCCGTTTACTGTTCTGACAACAATCTGTGAAGTTTTTGAAAAGTGCATTAATAGATACATATTTTTCCTAAATAAATTTTATATTATTACAAAATATCAACAGGGCGTTCTCCCGGATAGGTCATCGGAAAGTGCTGCTACAATAGGCTCCATCAGTTATATTCATTATCAATTGAATGGAAAGAGGATTGTGGGGGCACTTTTCTTCGACCCGTTCAAAGCTTTTGATCGTATTGATCTTCCGATAGTAGCAGCAAAATTATATGCATTGGGATTCATATGTAGGTATATATATGTAAATGTATTTTATATGTCATGGGAAACATTTCGTAGTTTCCTATGAACTGTGATTCCCATAACTACTCTACCAGATGTAGTGATAAGCACTGAGCTCCTAGGCATTCAACAAACTCTTAAGAATTTGGTCCCTACTATGCTGGAACAGGATTTTACAATCATCTTCCGTCTTTCATCAAAATCGTAGCCAATTTTGACAAAACTCATTAAAAAAATATCTTATTGACCAGTGTGTGTATGTCACAAACGATTTTTCCACTTTTGTTCCATTAGTTTTTTTATTACCTATATCATGTGAAATAATATGATCTGAAGGGATGAATAAATGTATTATTATTATTCATCAATTTTGGATTGTACATGTCAGAATGTTTTTAATAATGGAGACAAACTGGATATTGTTCAGTGATTGGAAATCTTGTAAAAAAAGGTTGATAAATAAGTTGAATAATAGGTAATAGTTTATTCACATATCACAAAGGAATTATAACAGTGGTTGGCGAATATAAACAAACGCGAAGTTGGCCGAGAGGTGTGCCTACAAAATACAAATAAATACAATTAAAACAAACATTCAAAAGTGTAACCTCAATCAAATTATGAGATATGTATGATGGGGTGACATTTACTAAGACCTAAAAGATCTATTGTTCTCCTCACTTCTACTAAGTTCCTTAGGAAAGTCTCAGAGACTAGTATGTGGATAAAAGTTTCTTCTTCCATACACAGAATCTTCATTCTTTTTTTTCCATTATTTTAGCTTTTTAGGATCCCTGTTAAAATTCTGAGTGCAGTTTTACTTTGACTTAGGCATTCATTTAATCTCAACAGGTCCTATTCACCCAAAAGCATATTTGATTGCCTAAACCCTACTAAATCTTTCTAATGATCAAAACCTCTCTTTTCCCCGGCTTTGCCTATTTCTTCCAATTACATTAAAGCTGATACTGCAAAAGGGTTTCGGGCCTCAAAAGGGTGTCTAAGTCCCCCTCTTTGCTACTTCATATGCTTATATTCCAATGTGTCCTGAAATTTAACCAAATTATAATTTAAGTCAAATCCAACATTAACGATATAAGATCGTAGTGGAATTATTGAGTGAAGTTGGAATTACTGAAAAGTTTGGTTAATATGATTATACATTTTCATCCATTCTAGGCAATCGTATGTAGACTTCAAGCACATATCATTGTAACACAAGCCACCCATACGAACGCTGCTCGGAGTAAATACCAACGAATTCGAAAGATTCCAACTGGCAAATGTGATCGTATCTGTTCCAGAATAGATGGCGCCTGGAGCTCTCCAGTAAGTACGGCAGTGTGAATGTGAAGAACATAGAAGTTTCAGGAAATCTCTATGTGAGATAAATTTGAAATACTTTATCGTACGTAAATAAATTAGTAGTCTTAATATACAGTGTGTATTATTAAACATTTGTGAATAAATGAAATGATAATCAGTGTAGAACTTGAGTAAATTGGAATAAAAACAATCGTTACATTATATACCGCCACTCGGCTCTGTGGGGCGTGAAAAGGCAGATGAAGGAATGGTCATGGACTGTCGACTTTGTGGAAGAGGATCGGTTGAGTGAGACTGAAAACTTTCTTTAGAGCAGAAGAACTGATGAGTAGATGAATAAACCGAGGTGAGGAATGTGAAACTTCCGAGAATCCTGTGTAATAGTTTGCCGCAGACCAGCTGGCACAAACCGTAAACTACCTGGTATTGCAATGATCCCTCCAGCGATAGAGGAGTACTAAAATACAGGGCTGACCCTGGAGCAACGTACAAGTAGGCTCGTTTCTCCATTGAAATGGGTATCACCTTGGGGAATGATCCCATAGGGCGCGTTGTATCGAACACCTAAACTCGGTTTAATGATAACTGATGTTTAGACTGATGTAATTGATGATAATAAATAAATCGATATGTCACAGTCTAAACACCAGTTATCATTAAACTGAGTTTTGGTGTTCGATACAACGCGCCCATAATCATTGCCCTAACCAGAAATATCAGAAAATGTCCTACGGGGACTGGACCACAGTTCGCAGGAACCTACGTCCAAGCGGAAGTATGGTAGTGTTCAAGGAGATAGCTGGGGGGAATAATACCGCAACTAAGTCCCTGGGAGGGTGCAGGTCGTAGGGTCGATGAGTTTTTCGAAACTGCCAGAGTCCTTTTGTGTTTCCCAACAGATTTCCTGGAGATGAGAGAACCCACCAAGATTCTGGAAACTTAAAACATTGGTTTGGAGGATTCTAGGATACCAACCTTAGGCACAGGGGACTACCATTGTGCTAGGGATGGATGAGCATTCATTGAGGGTGCTAACATATGAAGGGTTGAAGGTATACCTCGGTCTGTCACAACTAATCTTCGGGGTATCCGATGAGAGGGCAAAAAAAAGCAGACACCGCCAATACTGCAGGTACTTCAAGTGTCTTTTCTCGAGATTTTCCTATCCGAGAACACCTGTGTAAAGTATCTCTTCATGCACTGGTACGAAAAAGAACTACTTATATAATCTATCTTAAAATTTTGTTGCTTGAGTATTTATCAGTGTTCGAAGTAATAATCACGATAATTGGATTGAATATTGAAGTTCTATTTTATCGAGTTGACATGATGTCCCAATTTTTGACAATTGACTGGCCTCAATTTTTTCCCTTGTTATTCAAACCAATGGCTTTTAGCTTCACACTGAGCATTTGTTCTCAGGAATAGTCTGTAGTTTTAAAATTTGAGCCCCTTTTCGACATAATTTTTTTTAATAATCTGATGGGACAAACATGGTATCGTTTTTCACTAAAAACTTGCTTTCTGTTAACATTCTTGAGCCCCCTCAACAAGTTTTGCTAAATACAGCTCAACTCGGTTTGTTACAGAACTATCGTTATTTCTATCGATATAAAAAAACAGTCGAGCAATCAGCAGTTCTGCCACCTGGCCAAGCTAATCTTACCACAGCTATGTGGTAAAATTTCCGTTGCACCTTGGGGAGAGTTTTTAAATCACAAATTAATCATTTTGGTTATTTCTATCAAACTTGATACTGTTGAACTTTATTTCCTACAACAGGGATCCGATTCTCGTCCTATAGCAGCTCGCAATAGTAGAAATACAACACTTATGAATGGGGCAACAATTGAAGATATAGACTTTGAGAGTGAGATGTGCTCAGTTGTACTACTAGCATTTTAATAGATAAAATAATATATACAATAGAGGTTTCTACAACTGGAATAATCTGTCCGAAGGATTTGAGGTCATCTGATTGAACACAGCCAATCAGAACATTATTATACTGAAAACAAAACTCATGGGCAAGAACTTATTAAATTCACATTTTTCTCGTGAATCCAGTCACTTTTGATGTAAATTCATTCTTTTTGAATTTTCCATTCTGGAACAAAAGACTTCTGTCAGAAGCTTAGAAGAAAGGAGGCACAATAAATCGTATAGGTCTCAGTGAATACCACCCCAGTATACAAACATACCTTTAGAGGTTCATAAGTGGAGTGAATCAGATTATTAATTAATTGATGTTTAATGTTTATTTTTTACCGAAAGGAACAATGAAGAAGTTTTAATTAGGATGAATAGAGCAATGATTGATTCCTCTTGGTGTATTTGAAGATGGTGCGTTGTTCAACCGTCTATGAGGAATAATTAAATGTTGACAAGCTTACACTTTCCATATATTGGAGACTACCCACACTATTTTTATGAAAATTGGTATAGATGAAGAACATTTATCGAAAATATTTTGTAATACATGTCACTTCCGCTTATACTGAAATAAAACGACTTTGTTATTTCAAATGTAATACCCTGTATATAATCAACTTTTTGAATTTTCCATGATATTTGAATGTCACTTTATGTAGAATACCCTAAATCTGAAATTTATACTTATTGAGATATTAATTTTTTTGATAAAAAATTGACAGGTGCAGACCTTCATATTGAAAATTCCACACAATGCCAAATGAAAAACATCCTGTCGGGTTGATTAGTAGGACAATCAAGGTAATTGGTGACATAACGAAAACTTCTTTTTTGCATACAGGGTTGTTGAAAAAATGATGAAAATTTCAGGTTCTTGAATGTTGAATATCTTAATTTTTTTTAATGAAAAAAACATATTTTTATTATTTTACTTAATTCTAAGGACAAAAATAGGGGCAGTTTGAGTTCACTTCCCTATACCTAATCTTTTTGATAAATTGACAAGTATTTGAAAATATTAATTATTTCAGCGTTATTATTGCGTAGGCGTAGGCGGTGTTATTTTATTCTTCTATCTGTTGAAGTCAATCACACCCTACAGTGATAGAAATGGCTTAAATAAGAAGGGTCTGTACCTGTCAATTTTTTATTAAAAAAATCAATAAGTCTCTCGATAAGTATAAATTTTAGATACAAGGTATTCTACACAAAGAAACATCAATATTCAATGTAGAATTCGAAAAGTTGATTATCTACACGTGTTACTTTGAAAATAACAAAGTTGTCGTCCACTTTCGTTATAACCGTAAGTCAAATGTCAGAATATTTTCCATAAAGTCACCATAATTTGTGTAAGCTCATCGTCAAACAGCCTGTAGAATGATTACTGTGATTTGAGTTTCAAATATCTGTAACTTCCTTGTGGCATTCCTTATTCTTTTTTCTTTTATTTTTTTTTGGGAATCAAACCACAATAATAGTGGTCGAAATAAAAAAAACATTGTGATTTGATTCCCAAAAAAATAAGAGAAAAAAGATTTGAGTTTTATTTACCCTTTTTGCTCAATTATAAACTCATTTGAAATAAATTCTTTTATTTGTAAATAAATGCCTCCGATTTACATCCATGGAGGTACTTGAAATTTGAAATTAAGTGCATCCTGTAGAAGTGATAAAGCTTCTATTGTTGGTTTCAATTTATTTCTCTTACAGACAATATTTTGCTGTCTATCTCAAATATCTTACTTAACTAATGCTGGAAAAAACTTTCAAAGACGTATTCAATCGGAATCAATTCCCGGGATTTCTTTCACAAGGGAAATATTTTATGGTGTCGGCGTAGATCACCATTCGGTTGAAACTTTCAGTTAGCCAGACATAGAAAACTTTTATCTGTCTAAAAATTGTGCGAAAAAAGTGAAAGGAGTGTAATCAGCTAACCAGCACAAGACTTTCTATTGAAATTCCCTGCATGAGACTAGAAAAAGTTTTATTAAATTTATGTTAAAAACTTGCAGGCCATCTCCGACTTTGCTTAGGTATCACTATGTCGATACATAAAAGTTATCCAAGGTTGTAGTGTATCAAAGTATAAGTGGATGAAAATCTCTTGGAAACTCGCGCCATTTTTCGAACGCGATGACGCATCTGGAGTGTTTTAAATACAAGTTATTCATGGAAAGTTTTTTAGCTTATTTTGTTTTTATTGGTGCCCTGGTACTGTTACCACGGAAAATGGAAATGAGAACTAATAATGTGAATTGGTTGATGTGACATCAGTATATGTTTCGTCGAGATGGAAATGAGCTATTGCAGAATGAAGTCGTACAAAAATCAATAAATCATGGTAATAGCGTGGGGTGCTCGATATTGATATATAATTTCTTACTAGTTCTATTCCGAAGTGCAGAGTTAGTGTATAAATGTAGGACAAAACTCCCCATGCTATTACCAAAATGAATTTGATTTTCTCGTTAATCGTTTTATTCTTAAATTGAAAATTATTTTTTACTTTTTAGCTCGATTACCTGAAAAGCGTGTTTTTTAGTTTTTTTCAACCACAGCGTGTTCACGGATGGGGTATCCTATAGGTGAAAAATGTTTAAATATTAGTTTTATGGAAAAATGTCATTCCTGATAAAAAGTTTTGCTTGTTCTGAAACCCCATAAAATGAAATGAAATTCAAGATTTTCAAAACCCTTCTCATTTTATGGTTAGTTTTATGAAAACCGTATGAATTTTTGCATCAAGTTCGAAAATAATGTATTAATCTAGTGGATGACGTTTACGATGTACCAAGTAACTGTCAACTTTTATGAATAATTTTCAAATTGTCATTCTTTAATAAATATTTGACAATGTTAAACATTCAAGAATCATAATCACTATCAAAAATAACATTACGGAATAATAATGTAAGAAACACTAAGTAAACAAATAACATCTATTCAATATAAATATCCTCCCCCAGCTTCAAAACATCTCTCAATCTTCTTTCTAAATTCTTTGAAAGTATTTCTCAGCATTTCTGGGGTAATTTCGTTAACGGCATTAATGATAACTCGTTTAAATTCTTCAATATTATGGTTTAAATAATTTGCTTGAGCTTTTTGTTTTAAGTAGCCCCATAAAAAAAAATCAAAAATAGTTAAATCGGGGCGGAAAAAGTATTGGTCCATAACGTCCCATCCATCGCCCAGGAAAATATTCATCCAGCCAGCATCTAATTAGCAAAGTCGAATGTGACAAACATCCATCATGTTGAAAATATACATTTTACGCCTTTGCTCCAAGGGAATATTTTCTTATTTAGGTAGGTATATTAAGTTGTCCAGCAAATACAAATATACCTCCTGATTTAATGTATCTTTCAGAAAATACGGTCCGTTTATTCGATCCGGTAAAACCACAGACCAAACATTAACTTTTTTAGCAAATTGACTATTACAGTCAATCCTGTAGCTCGCGTTTTCACTAGCCCAATATAGACAATTTTGGGAAGAAACGACTTCGTTTGTTGTAAACGTTGCTTCATCAGAAAACAAAATATGATTGTGAAAGAATCGGTCATGCATAAGTTTTTCACCAATCATCTCACAAAAGGCTAACCTTGTGTCATAATAAAAATCTTGTAAGGTATGAATAAATTCCGATTTGAATGGATGAATTTTGTTTTGCCTAAATATTTTCTGTAAGTGACTCCTGCAAAAACCAACCTCCACTGCTTTTTTTCGTAGACTCAACTTGGGATTTTCACTTAACGAATGCATAGCTAGTGAACTAGATGCATCTTCCTCCTCAACGCAGGCCTTTTTCAATTTTTTTTGTCTTGAACAGATCCTTTCTCATCAAACTTCTTTATTAATTTTTTCAATCACACCTTATAATGGCTATATTTGGATATTTTTCGTGAAATTTTGCAATTGCATACTGGTACGAAACTTCCCCAATACCATAACACTTAATATATAATAAGATATACTCTTTGATGAATAGTTAACATTGTTATCAAATATTTATCAAAGAATGATAATTTGAAAATTATTTATAAAAGTTGACAGTTACTTGGTACATCGTAAATGTCACTCACTATAGAAATAAATTATTTTCGAACTTAGTGCAAAAATTCATACGGTTTTCATAAAACTGGCTATAAAATGAGACGGGATTTGAAAAACTTGAATTTTATTGCATTTTATGGGGTTTCAGATCACGCAAAACTTTTTATCAAGAATGACATTTTCCACTGAAACTAATATTTAAACATTTTTCATCTATAGGATACCCCATCCGTGGAGACGCTGTATAAATCATTTTTCACTTTTCAGTTCAATTTACTACGAGGTGTGTTTTTTTCAAACTCGATGCCAGATCAAAGTTGTATTTTTTAAAAATGGAACACTCTATATTCTACTACTATATTGTATTGTTATTGGTCCTCGACGACTGTGCAGAGTTTCAAGTTTCGAGTCTGAGCGTTTAAAGTGGATAAAAATCGAGTTCAAAGGTTGCGTTATAAATGGAACACCCTTTATTACTCTATTGTATTGTTATCGGTCCTTGACAAGTATACAAACTTTGAATTAAATTTGTTCGTTTAAAATGGGTAAAAATCGAGTCCAAAGGAATCGGTTACAAACATACTTACATACAAGTGAAGCTTATATAATTTATTCAGCTGATTGATTTGACTTTTGTGATTCATATTCATATCTTCGCTAAGTATATGAAAAATTTAAATAAAAAACACGAGACCGCGGAGATTTGAACTCTCAATTTTCTGTTTACTATAGACAGGCGCTTTAACCAAACAAGCCACGGCACCAGTTAGTCCATTTGCTATAGTACAACCTTTCAAGCAAAAACGATATATGCTTCATGAATTTTTCCATACAATAAGTTCAAGATTCAATAACACCCTATATTTTATTGCTATTCTGTATTGTCATCGGTCCTTGACGAATGTGCAGAATTTCGAATTAATCTGTTCGTTTAAAGTGGGTCGAAATCAAGTCCATAGGAGTCGGTTACAAACAAACATACATACAAACAAGTGAAACTAATATAGGAGTGTTAAAAAAAAATTAAATAACGGTTTCAACCTATCTTTTTATGTATTTGTCGCTACTTTTGTTACTATTCACTTATTCGGTTTTCAACATGGGTACCGAGTGTAAAAAAATCAGTATCGCAGAAAATCGTAAAAAAAATGTTAACAGAATTCGTAACAAACCAATCACGCCTGATTCAGTATTTCGGGTCAATTTAAAATGTCCACTGTCGAGCAAAAATTTTACATGATAATTTTAGGTGTTTTTCCACCTATTTGGTTATAAACATTGATACCAAGTGTGAAAAACTTATTATACAATATTATGCAATAGGAGTTGTTAATAGAGCTCGTTACGACCCAATCACTCCTGATTCATTATTACATTGATTGATTAGCAGAAGCTGCGGCATTTCTCCTCACTGAAGCCTGGTAACTAATTCAAGCTTCATTATATTATAACTGAGGTTAAGTTGACGTTTTCACTTCACCTTTAATTCTACACGAAGCGCTGATGTTTTATTATGTCCATAACTGGTTTTACTCAATTAATTCAATTTGTGGTTATATCTTCCGTTAACCAAAAATGTCTTTTAAACATTTTCTCCTACGTATCAAATGCATTTCATCAGGATATAACTCTTGTGAAATTCCTTGTTGGAAAGCAATAGCTTCTTTATCGTAGTCCTCCATTTTTCATTTGGAAAAAATTACCGCTTCTTCACGTAACCTAACCACAACAATTCAAAATCTCGCATATAATGACATGACAATTGCTAGTGACATTTTGTCGATGGATTGTTTTGTTTTGAAATGTCGCCAGCGTCATTTACCGATGGAGATTCGTGAATACAGGCCCTGGACGGCCATATTAGGTCACGTGACCTGAATTGCCCGATAGACCATTCCAGAATGACGTCACCTACAGATTCGCCATCTATAATAATAGTTAGACTTTAGTTAACAATTACCTCTAAAAGGTATCCATCATTACCAAAAAAAAGTTGTTGGGTCGGAAGGGCGTAACGATCAATATTGTCTATAATCTAAATTTTTTCATCTCACTGACATTTGATATCACCATAGATAGAAGATAGAAGGTAAGCGAAATGACTTATTCTATTAATTTTTTCTGTTTAACGGTTATCATGCTGCCTACAGTCAAGAAAAGTTTCTACCCATTCGTAGAACGATAATTAACAATCGATTTACAACGAATCACAAACCGAAAATAGTAGTGGGATAAATTGACAATCGATTTGGAATTCTTTACTACGAGCAAACCCATCGTTGTCCCAGACGTGCTTAAAAATGAATTTTTTTTTTGCATAGTTAAGTAGAATCGCGGTAGATACCGCAAAAATCTAATGATGCGTTTGAAAAAGATTGAGACCAGTTCATCAGATGGATGAAAAAGCAAAAGATTATAGATGTAAATGAAAGAGGTGTGCTTGCTTACCTTTAGAATGAGATGCTTTAAATACGTAAGGTGACGTATTAATAAAAATACGGTGCGGTGGAATAAGTGTTACCCCCCCCCCTATTAACTACTGTATTTTTATATCTTGAAAAAAAAGCTCAAACAGGTCAATTTTTATATTAAACGTAGTATGTTATGACATAAAAATTTCGAACCTGACATAATCCCTCTTTATGGGGGTGTAATCCCTTCGATTTTTTTAAATGAGAAATGCGACACCTCATTTGAAACCTATTGAAACACTGATTTCAAAAATGTATAACACTTTGGTTCAAAAATTAACAGAGTCTGAGTTATGCGAGATTAACGGATTATGATAAAGTCACTATTTAAAATAGTCATTATTCTTGATTTATTCTCACTATAATATTTCATAACAGGTTTATTTGTAAGACCGTTAATGTATCATAAACCACAAAAAATATCGTATCTTTCTACTATAACAAACGACACAACATAACTCAGACTCAGAAATACTCATAGTGTCAATTTCTACGCTCCTGAAATCTGAAAAAATATAGATCTACTCCAAGCAAGAGTATTCCAGTGACAAACATTTTGAAAATTCTCATTAACCATTTAATACTGGGATATGGATGGTTAATATGAAATGTTTTTTTTTAATTCAACCTTTTTAAGGTCTTGTTTAATTTAAAAATATTCAATTGTTTGTACTTTCTGCTTGAATAAAGCTTCCATTTTCCGTTTATTTGAATTGATTATAATACGATGCCACTTGCTAACGGATACATGTTAATTCAATCCTATTGTTCCAACAGTAGTAATAATACTGTTATGCAGCCGTTGCCGAACAAAGGTAATTGCAGTTGAATTCGATTGAGATAAATTAATCTTGTTACATCATCTAATTAAGTTGAAATAAGTATTAAATGTTATAATAATATTATTTCAACTCTGCTGCGTGTACGAGCAAGAAATTAATTCAATCATTGTTACTGAATGTTCCATTGTATTGAAGTGAAACATCTTAAATTCTTAAGATCAATCTTGGGTAAGTTGCAATAATTTTCCAGTGGACAAAATAGCTATTCCTTCAATTGGTACGGAAAGTATCCCTTTCCCTCTCGCATGCGAGGCTAAAGGGCCCGAGGGCAACAAACAGAAATGGATGAGCAGACATTTCACTTCAGTGTGGAACATTTAATATCTTCTAACAGCTTCTGCATAAAACCACCAATAAATAACATAGAATATAGTGTTTTGGATATATTGAGCAACGTTATATTTTTCAATTGATACAATAAATAAACCCAGGCTGGTTTTACAATATTAAACTTTAAAACTGTATTTGGCTATACTTCTCCTCTAGATACAACTCATTTTTATCACTTTTGACATAGAACACTAGCATAAAACTAGTTGTTGGCAGTTTAACTAAACGAAGTTAAATTACATCAACCCACAGAACTCAAGCTCGCTCAAGATTATGAACCTGGATTAGTTAAGTCCCGTTAAGTTGTACGTTGGTGCAACGACCCCCTACAGTGCAAAAATGATCGTTCGATTGGAAAAAAATTGAAAATCAAACCCAGTTGATCTGAATGTTTTAGATGTTTAATTCGTATCAGTAGGTGCATTCATGATAAACATCAAACATTTTGACTGTAATTTCCATGTTTATATTCTTTTCATACTCAGTTCAATGAATTTATCAAGAATTGTATAATATTCTACCAAATTGGATGATGGGGAAAATAGAGAAAATAATTAGTTAAAGGGTTATTTTGGCGTATTTTATAAAACCTTACAGCCTCCCATATTATTGTCAAAATGTTCAATGCTCCATTCGACATTTTTTAGGAAAGACGAAAGATATTGACGCAGCATAGTTATGCTATGGTATAGATAAAGTACTAAAATTCAATAGCTTTTTGAACTTTTTTATGGCTCAGCGGTTTTGGCATGAAACCACTTTTTTCATTACACGACTGTGTTCACTCAGCTCAGTGACCTCGCGCAGTAGCCATATTTACGGTGTCATCTACGGTTCGGTAGACGAACTCAAAACTTTGAAAGTGTAGGTATTTTTAATTTAAAATTAATGTTTTTTGTGATCACGTTAGTGTCTCAACACGAGAATGACTTGTTTCTAATTGTTACAAACTGTTGCGTTTTTTCTTATAAATAGATGGGAAAACAAACACAGGTAGGTTATTTATCATTTTGATTTAGATCTAAATTAGCCTTCCAGAATATGATTAGCAGCCAACAACGTTTGTTTGTATTATTTTTGGACTCTCAAAAAATACGATTTCACCGTGAAACCACTGGGCCATTAATTAATTTATGCAAATGAGTTCAAGAATCAACAGATGTGTGCCTCTAATCAGTCCAAGTTTAAGAGCTTCATAACGTTAGAATTTTTATTGAAAATTTCCAATTAAAATAACATCAGACATTCGATATGTATTTCGTACAGTTATACTCAACATTTGAATGAATCAAAGATCAGTGGCGAAATTTCACTAATTGCAGTGACAGATCTTCTGATGCTCTCAGCATTTTATTTGCTTCTGCGGCTATCTGCGGAATAGGGGATATAAATAATAGCTTATGATCTCAAACCACATCTAAGCCTTTGACGCTTCCACTCCTTTAAGAGGAAAGCTGTAAGTAAGATGTTGAAATGTAGATGTATACAAAAAATGAAATTTGTAGGTACTTAATTGAGTTAACCCTTGACAAGTTCACATTGCTCCAATTCGAAAGATTGTCCAAATCACTTTGCAGCAATAAAGTGTCATTATCGTTCACTTCACATTCGAATAATTTCAGATCACCTGGATTGAAATTTCCGAGTTGCATATTACATCAGAAATATCACTGACATATGAATTGAACGGCACTAAACCTAGGTGGACAAAATGCGGTACTCCTGATTTGACGGAGATTGACGTAGATACAGAGCCAGCACAACGTACAAATCTCGTACGATTTTCCAAAAAGCTACATACAACCGTCAAATCATACAATTAACACAATCGATTGCTTCGGTAGCTAGGAAATCAAACATTTTACATTAAAGCACTGCGTACTAATATTTTTAAAAAGTCTCTAATATAAGTGGTAACTTTTGCAGCCTGTTTCGACATTTTTCTTCTACTGTATAAATTTAATGTACGTAACATATATGCAAATTGATGTTTATCAACAACAAATTCTTTTATTTCAATAATTTTAGCTTTTAATTTTTGTCTGTTATTTATTTCTTTATCTCTTATTTTTTATTGGGTGAGTATGAATTATAAATAAATAAAATCGGTATATATTGCGTCAACCTGGGCTTTTTTTCTCGAATCTATTTAGAATTAAATGTTCATAAAGTATTGAATAAGCGAAGGTTAATTCACCTCTCACGAATCCGTGCTGTTCCTTATTAATTAGTTGACTTGTATCCCAATTCATCTTCCAAGATGTGAGGCAGTTAAATAATTCAGGTATTCAATGCAGACGGATCTAAAATTCCCCACATCATTTTCAGGTCCCGATTTGTGAATTGAAGTAATCACACTTCGTTTTCAAAAATCATGTCAGACACCAGAGTCTGAAGAACGGTTAAAAAGGCCAGAGTGAAAACACAGTTCTTCATGGGAAACATTGAAGTGCCTTCTGGGCCGGATTAGAATTTATGAGGACTTAAATATTATGCAAAATAATCAATTAATAGTATATTATGCATCGCTCATGTGATAATGGTTATTAATACATAAACATCAACCGGGAGCCAAAGGCGAGTTTCGTATGGTTAATGCTTGTGTATTAATAACAACATGAGAGTTACATACACTACTTTTTCTAGGAACAAGAAATTTTATTTGAATTCAACAGCATTGCTTTTTTTGTTTCAATAGTTTTTTATACAAACAATAAGAAATAAAATATGAAAGAGAAATAAGTTCTTCAACTTAATTTTTATTAAAGAATTATTACAGTTTCCTGTAATATTGTCGTATCTAATAAAGCGATTCAACAACAGATATCGAAGAATAATTTTTATTCTAACGCTTTAAAAAAAAAATATCTTTCAAAAACAGTATAAACCTAACTAAGAAGCAACAACTACTCCCCGTGCTTTAGATACACCGATGGATATTGAATTACACTTCAAAGTCAAACGGAGTTGGTATATCTACAAGATATTTTAAAACCAACTATTCTGGATTGCAATTAGAAGGGGCAACACAACTTATAGACCAGTTTCGGCGTATTTGCGCCTCATCTCATCAGTATAAGGTATGTGTTATCTGTCCGAGAATCTCTAATCCCGGACTGAAGAATACACTTCAATCACAATCAATACATGTCTTCTAGTAACGGAAATGTAAAGATTGTGACAGTAGCAACGTCTTCACCTCCAATCGCACGGTCACTGTTTTTGAAAAATATTTTTCTAAACTGTATAAAGCATTTGAATAACAATAATTTATTATTCTTCGACATCTGTTAATTTTTATTCCTACAAAGTAACCACTATAATACCTATGAACTTAATTTAACTATTAACAATAAACATAAGCGAATTCATATGTAACATTATAAATTACATTTCAATCAATTTTGTTTAAATACAAATTGTGAATAGTACAATCACTGAGAAGTAATTAAGGTGCTAAGTCACTAACGAATTTGTACTCGCAGATGAAAAGGGCAAATTAATATGAATTTCATTATTCGTATTATCAATTGAATGGAGAATTTGATTTGAAATATTAATTTCACTCTGTAATTAATTGTCTATATAATTCTCGGCAACCGCAGTTGATATCCAGCCGCCGTGACGTTTTAAAGTCGTGATGTCGCTCTCTGCATCGACTAGCAAAGTGGCAGAGCTTCTACGGAAGGCAACCGTCGAATTGCATCCGTAATCCAAAAAGGTCTGTTAATTAACCTAACATGGTCAAAGGCTGGTCAAATTTCACAGTAATGTTGCCGATATATTATTTGAATCGTAAATATTTTTATAAAAATTGGAACATACATGTATGAGATTTAAAAAATGTTATCATATTTTCTTACGCTATATTTAAATTGATATCCATGAGTATACATAACTAATATTTTATTCAGAACTAGGCGAACCATCCTTATCTAGGACTTCAGTATGTACCCAAGAAGAACGGTACAACCAAGAGCACAGAACGCATAAGTATTAGATAATCCTTAACATCCAATGTACCAAAAAGTCTAAACAGACGTATTTAACTATACAGCTCAGCATTGGGTTGAACAAACATAAATTGATGAAAATATTACACCGGTATTAATATCTTAGAATGAAATTTAAAAAAAACTATAGCATCCAATACTAGTCACAACCTCATGGCAACTAGTGAATTACCGATGTTTTGGTGGAAAATTTTTCCTATTAAATCACTCTAACTAAAACTAAATACGGGAATTAAAACAACTCTTTGAGTCACGCTCATCTGTTTTAAAGGAAGTAGGTGTGAAGCTATTCATTAAATCGGGTGAGAATGGTTAATAATTAATGCATGTTATGTTTAATATCGGATTACAAATTACTGAATTACAAAATATACACGCCATCCAACAGGAAAATCTTTAATCTAGATTAAATCAGCAACCGTACGTATGTAATAAGCTTAACAATTAGCTAATTTATTCCACCGAATCCATGGACTAGGTTATACCCCAGAAAGCTTTAATTAATTGATATCAACCTCTGAAGGATTTAATAAATAAGAAATGGGGTGAGGTGAGGAATATCACAACTAGAAGCATTTTTGAATTGTTTTGTATTGTATATTGACACATTTTGAAAAATTTCAGCCTCGAATTATCTTGGTTTATAGCAAAAATCATATCATTGTTTCACATTCTTTCCATCTGTTTTCAAATTTGCTGTTCATTTTTAGTTCATTTTCAACTCTAATTCTAATTGGGTGTGGAAGGTTGAAAAATGAATACAAGCTACTGATTTTAAAATTAAATTTTAGCAAATAATGTAGAATTCTATAATTTACCCTTGACACATTTTTGGAATAGATTAAATTTGCAAGCATCAAACATGAGCCTTTTTCCCAGTGACTTAGAAATTGTAGTTTTGGTCGCCTTCCAAACAGGATATCGGCTGAAAACAATGAAATATGGAAAGGGGAATTTTAGTTTTCAAAAAATAGATGTAAACTGTTATTAATATTGTACAATGTACAGGGTTTCTCATTTTATTTTGACCCCCACTTATTTTCATTAATTTCGGGAATACAAAAAAAGTTTCAAATAAAAGTTGTATTATTTCAACTGTGTCGACCAAAAGTGAGGCAATAGACTGTATTTTGAATAAAATGCATATTCAATGTTTTAAATGAAGTAGGTACCTTGTATTTTTTCATAGTTTTGAGTAGCCCTGCATTTCCTGATGACAATTATATAACATTGTGTAGCATTAGTTTTGTTCTATAATGGCGTATGGTACTACAAAAGGGTGATCATAGCTATGCAACTGATATATCGAATAATTTATTATAAGCTGAAGGTCCTTATACCAAAATGGGTTATACTGCAGATGAAAAAGTAGATATATTCCCAATTTATCTGAAAAATAATAAAAACAAGCAAGCAGCAAGAAGAAAATATAGGCTGATTCATCCGGATCGATAGACTCTTTCTGCAAATACATTTTTATATAATTATTGTCGTGTCGTAAATAATAAAATATTTGAGCAGAAGAAACGTAATATCGTAGGAAATGATGATCTTAATACTTTGCCTTACTTTGAAGGTAAAAATTAAATTCTTAAATAATAACATTTTCATTTTAGAAAATTCTGAAACTAGTTTAAACAGTGCTACTAATGCATTAGAGAAAAAAGCCGCGCGACGGTACATAGACTTTTAAGAAAGCACAACTTTACTATAAGCTGTACAAAATATTACCGGTACACGAACTTACCGATGTTCATGAAAGAAACCGATTAGAGTTCAGAATGGTTACAAATGTGAACAATGATCCTAATTATTTTAAAAACATTTAATGGACAGATAAATCAAATTTTTAATTCGTGTGAACAGAAAAATAATAGAAAAAGAAAATAAAGCAAATAAAAAAGTCCGGAGGAAAATCAATAAATGTGTGGTGCGCGGAATATTTCAAAACGAAATAGCTGGACCAATGTTTTATGATCATAAATTAACTGGGGAATCATATTTGGACACAGTTATTACAGAATTAAATAGTATGATATGGCAAAAACAGTCAAGTAATAATTTTCATGTGACAATAAGGGTACCATTAAATGGCCGCCAAATAGTCCCGACTTAACCTAGCCATGTGATAGCTTTTAATGAGGGTTTTTAAAAGAAAAAGTGTATTTTGATTCAAATACAAATATTAACACTATCACTATACACTATATTGAAAATTTAAATGGTCATAATAATACGCATTAGAAAATTTGAAATGAAGATATCACTTGTGCAATTGAAACAATGAAGGGTACTTTGAGCATCGACTGTAATCTTAAATGTAATATTGTATCTATTAATTGTATATTCATCAATAATTGTAATCAGGGAATGTAGGGCTGCTCAAAACCATAAAAGAAATACAGGTTGTCCCCTTTAAAATATTGAAGATGCATTTTATTTGGCACTCTCTTTGTACAAAATTTAGTCGGTTGCTACATTTTTGGTCGGTACCGATAAAATAATATAACTTTTATTTAAAACTTTTTTTGTATTCCCGAAATTAATGAAAATAAGTGGGGGTCAAAATATAATTAGATACCCTGTACAGTATCTACCATAATATAATAATCAATTTTAGATTCATGAATTTAATGCATTCAAATTGTATGACTCATATCCATTTGCTAATGTCGCAGTATTCCATTTAATATTTAAAATAATAGTACGTAAGAACATACTTTTTTTTAACTTTTATTTCAACGTTCAGGTAGCGCTTCCGCCATCGTTATCAAAAATAATTGAATAGGTAAGTTTTTATCCCTATCTGACACTACAGTCCAAGAAACACTAATATTGCAAACGTCTTATGCATGCAACTGTATAAAACGGACCAGCTGCATGGCTTTCGCAAAGTAAATTGCGTGTTGTTACTCTTTCTGAAATACACTGTCTATGCTTCGCAATTCTGCAATCTTAGTGTGTCTTCGACTATTGACAATAGCTTTTAAGAAGTATATGATTGAGTGTGTGTCAGGTAGGGACAAAAGTTCAATTATCCTTGATGACGTTGGAATGAATATATGAAAAAAGGTTGTCGTTGAATTACTTAAGAAATCTCAAAAAGGATAGTTCACTCATCTCGATTATCATGACGACAAATGTTATCTTGCATTGGTCGACCTTCGGCTGCAATCTATCAATGTATGTTTGAATCGTAATCGTATGGGAAATACTTTGCCAGAGAACATAGCTGAGAGCCTCTTCGCAAACTCAGTCAGGAAAAGAGCTGCCCAAATACTGCTGTCCATTCGACATAGCTGAATCGGATAAAGACACTTCGACGTAAAATTGCATGATAAACATTTGCTTTTAAAATGATATTACCTCCAAGTGCGCAAAGATAAGCATGACCATACATGCCTACCCTCTCCTTGTAATTTATTATAAATAATTGATACTAATTGATATGGTGCTGAGTATTTCTCTCACAGGTATTGAGCGAGGTCCGTCTATCAAGCAAAATATATCTTACCTAATTTTAATAAAAAATATTGATTATTGATTGTATTCAATTCCATTTTGCATAATACTAATAATTTTCTCCACTGAGTTACGGATTTTTTATTTTTCACAAAACTCCCACAATTTGTCAGGCTATTTTTTCACATTCAATTTCCATAATTTTATCGTTTTTACTGATGAGATCAAGGGAAAAATTAGTTTCAAAGGGTTCCTATTTGGTAGGAGTCCAAAAATTTAAATATTTTTCGAGCATCACGCAGCCTCCACAGGTCTTTCGAAACTGCAAACAAGGTTTCACACTTTTTGCATTTTTTTAAGAACATAGAGAAACCAGGACGTATAATCAACTGTGACCTAAGATGTTTCAGAATGACTGATCCATTAGTGGGTGTATTTAACTATGGATTAAACTGTGCACTTGATACACAGACCCTTGGGATACTGAATTCTATGACAGATTGATACATCGCCCAGAGAAAGATTCCCAATATTTTTAAATACAATTTTCATGAAATATGGAATTGTTAGATGAAAATTCACCACTCAGATTCACTTCAATTATAAGTAACAGTGTAAACTCAATTTTGTTAAATGAGTTAGTATATTTAAATAAAATAGTGTTCGTACGTGATTACGCAATGGGCAAAATCCCTCTACAGATGTTGTCAAGTTGTCTAAAATTACCCTTATGCCATAGTTTTTCATTTATATCGATGTTTTACCAGGAAGTGGTCTACAACAACCACTTTTTATGTTGTATTTAAATAATATCAATCCTCTCAATAATGTATAAACTATCTTTTATCTGACTACATCGATAACGCTCTTAAATATAAAAAAACTGCCATATCATTCCTATTTTCTTCTGATGTTTCAGTAGTAATACTTATAATGAAAGACGTCTGTGCTGGGTGAAGTTTCATGTTTTTGAAGTGTTCACCATCGATCGCGAAACTTCACGCATTATATAACTTTACAGTTAAATTCAAGAACATTATACAATACCCCTTTATTTAACAGTGGTACAGCTGCAGTAGTTAGCACTGTGAGCAAACATGCAATCCACGTCAATAACTTAACTCCGTCTTTCACAATGGCTTCCAAGAATTCCCCTTGGTGATGTAACTTCGTAATTTTCAGTTTTGAAGTTTTTCCACCTCAAACTTCACTTTTTCTCAACAATAAGCACCATAGTAATGAGATAATTTCGCATACAACTTATACTGTTTACTCTATTCTAAACGACTGATACACTTATGATGGTTTTTTATACGTGAAGATGTGTCGTTTTCTAGGATTGCTGAAATATCTGTTATGTTGTGTTTCCAAATTTTTGATACTTGACAAATTAGAGATAGAGTAGAAAGTCTGAATTGTAAAACAAGTCACAAGAAAACAATAACGATTGAAAACTGATAGTAGTGATGGGAGAATAATGAAAATAGCCCAGAGCAAATTACAAATAAATATGGAAGGGAAGGAAAGACCACCAGGAGAATGCTCCAACTTTTTTTCAGCATCTACTACATTACATAGATTATTTGGCTGCCGTTCGTGTGGATTTCTTAAAAAATACTAATTATGAGATCAGGTGTGACCTATGCGAAGCCTAGATAAAACTACTGGTTCTGTGCGGTTGAAGTACTTTGAGTAAGTCTGTGTTCTCATTTCCTCAGGTAACCTTCATATAAGTTCCATTCTTCTTGTCGAGTGCAGTGTCAATTTTATATTTTCCATTGTTTCTTCAAGAGGAATTCGTATATCCTGCACAAAACTAGAGGCTGATGGTAAATGTTCTCAGGAGTCAGGGTAGGAGATTTGGGGTGCCTTCCTGAATATTATTTATGACAATATAATGTTTTTCACTAGTTCAGAAGAAAGTGATAGTTTAAATTGACGGTTTGGAGTTAAATTCATCGTAATGTTTGATTATATCCTGGTTAATGTGTAGTTGTATTTTTTGCGAAAGTATATCAGGCTTTGCATTTCTGTTCGTGAATGAAAGGGCATGGTTGGAGGGTCTATTTCTAATGCTACTTTCGGATTGAGGATCTGGCAAAGCCATACACCATGCTGAAGTAATCAATTCTTGATAAAGTTTTGTACATAGTGAGTGATATTTCTCTATTAGAACTCCATTTGATTCCAGAAATGCATCTAATAATATCGATGTTTTCGTCATTTCACACTAAACACAATAATGTTCTTTCCAATAGACCCCTATAGCGTTACTTCCAGTTGTTTCATAGACTGCATTTTAATGCGATTTATATTGATGACGCACAAATGAGTTTTGGAATAGGATATACTTAGCTCCACAAATAAACAACATCCAATGAAGTCAACTTATTCAAAACACTTCAACGTAGTTGTCAAAATTGTCAAAGACCCAATATCTTTGCAACATTGTAAATAAAATTTATAATAAGCTCTTCAATATACTGTTATACAGTGCTATTCAAAAGTCCCCTCCCACCCTCGTATCTTTTGAACGGCTACACTTACATTAATAAAATTTGGAGCGTGAGAATAAAGTGTTGTAAACTTCTCTACGAATGGTGACAGGTGACGTAATAGTAATAGATTACGTCACAGTGCCACTCTGGCTAATAATTTTAAATAGGACCTTATGGCAAGTGATATAAAGTTTGAAAGGCATTGACATTGGCTACAGAGCCATATTAATTTTAGTTGGGTTTAAACTAATTTTGACGGATAAATTAAATAAATACCAAAATTATTATTTCACATTTAAATATTGAAGATTTCTCAGTCCGCCTCTGGTTAGTTGTCAAAAAAATTGACATTTTCAATTTAATAGTATTTGTATATGAATTTGCTTTGAGTGATGTTTTATACAGTGTGTACATAAAGTGACGTAACATTCTAATATTTCGATTTTCGTTAGGTTTACAAAAAAAAAATGTTTTTTCAAATAATCCACTATCTGCATAAATCGATTATATACAGGGTGTGCCGTTGCTCCAAAATAACTTTTTAACATATTTTTTCAAATAGTACACCATGTATATATATTTTCAGTTTTTCATAATCTATTAAAATACAAATACAACCGTCAAGACCGCATAATTCTAATCTCATTTGATCGACAGTTATTGAGAAAAATAATTCACGGGAACGTTTTTATTACCAAAATAATAATTAACAGAAACAAATAACTAATCTTATTTATTGAGATGTTCAAATTGTCTTCCTTCTTCTATTTGACAGTATCCAAGTCGATTATAAAAAGCTGATATGGTATAACGCAATTACTGATTTGTTATTTTATGGGCTGTTAACAGTATTCTATTTCTCAGTTCATCCAGATTATCAGGTTTTGTCTTGTACACAATGTTTTTCAGATATCACCAGAAGAAATAGTCTAAGGGCAATAAATCAGGAGATCTGACTGGCCACTCAATTTTGTCCCTTCTTCCAATCCATCTGTCTTGGAAAACTTCATTTAAGTAATTTCGAACAGCAACACTAAAGTGTAGTGATGCACGATCCTGCTGAAGCCAAGTGTTATTAAAACTGTTACCAACTGCATTTCTCATTGCAGGAACTATTTGATTTCTCAATAAATCTAAATTCTTTGGTCCGATCAAATTGCCTTCTACAAAAAATGGTCCGATAATACCTGCCCAAACATTACTCTACCATTTAACATAAACGTGGCTTCATCGGAAAATACTATCTTACTTGTAAAATGAGGGACTGCGTCTACCTTTTGCATTATAGTTTCACAAAATTCTGCGGTCATAATCGTCTTCAGATAATTCTTGTAATAGAGTTACTTCATAAGTATGAAACGTATTCTTCTTAATAATGTCACAGACAAATCCCACACTAACATCATGTTCTAATGCAGTTTTTCGAATGGATGTGAAAGAATTTTCTACGAAACTTTGCATAACGTCCAAAGATTTTTCATCATTAGTTACGGTCTTTGGTTGGACAGTTTTAGAGCGATTTTTAGTTGAGCCGACTCCTCCAAAAAGTTTCACAATTCTCCAAACTGCAGTTTTGGTAACTTGGTTGCATTTGGATACGTATCGTCAAAGAAATGAGCTACCTCATCATAAGTTCTTTCACGATCACCGTAACCTCACATCATAAAAATCATTATTTTTACCTGTTCGGTAAATATACTTAAGTTTTAAAAGCAACTAATTACAATAAACAGCTTCCACTAATGATAATGAGAAATAAAATGCATAACATCTAAAAACAATTAATGACAGAAAAACCTACTACTTTTTGACCTAAACAATTTTTTTATAATTTCAGATTCGAACCATGTAACTTTGGAATTATTAAAGGTAGACATATGCGGTCTTGACGGTTGTATTTGTTATTAACTAGATTTTGAAAAACTGAAAATATATACCTTCATGGTATACTATTTAAAAAATATGTTAATGAGTTATTTTGGAGCAACGGTGCACCCTGTATACTCCTAATCGACGTATGCAGATAGTCTGGATTACTTGAAAAAACTTTTATTTAACGTTTTTTTTATAAACCTTACGGAAATTAAAATATTAGCAAGTTACGTTACTTTATGTATACACTGTATATGAGATAAGTCACGTCAAAGTTCCAATCAGTCATCAATAGATTAGCTTAAAATAATGTCCGTGGTATGTCTGGTATTTGACACGTGAGGTAGTAGTGATAATATAGTTATAGTGACAATTTCACATATGCCCATACTAACTGGAGTCTTTCACGAATAAATGAACCCTGTTCAAAATATTTTATCGTACACCGATGGAACGCAATTACAGTGACGTCATCAATCCATAAATTTTGCACCTACCAAAAATCGCTCAAAGTGGCTGAAGAAGTTCCCAGTTCAGTAAATCGTAACCTGAACAATGTACAGTACACACAAATTAATTTTCTCACCTAACCTAACTAAACTTGAGTTGCTACAGCATGACGGCACAGAACTAAAAATCGGTGGCGGTGACAAGAAACTGAGGCAATAATCATAAGTTAGTTTCATGGGCTATAGTGCGTTTCTCCACAGCTGAAATTGAGCCTTATGTGAGATTCTGGAAGAGAAGATATATCAATCACCAACAATGTTGAAGATTCACTGTTCAATTCGATTTATATTTATTTTGACGGAAATTTCTAAGCGAATTTACAATGGAGAATACTTGCTGCAAGTGTCAACCTATTTTCTGGAAATAGCAGATTCAGGTATATTCTACAGTGTAGACTCTACATAGATTAAATCCAAGCAAGCTTGACAATCGGCTATTTTGACGGATGAAACCACTGTGTTGCCACTAAGTACTTTCGTATATGAATTATGAGAGCCACTCTTCCAGTTATAAAACATATTGCTAAACTGGAATGGGTTGGAAACTTGCTGTCAGGATGGGACGTTGCTGTGGTGAAAAATACTGTAGCATACCATAACAGTATAAGACTTTAGTTTGTCCCGGGTAACAAGGGTACTGGAGACGATAGAACGGCAAATACCCTAATGAAATAGGGTCTGAACCGCCATTTACTTATCCTGAACCAACGTTTGGTATATTAAAAAATGCAGCACGGGGAAGTAGATCTCGATGGGTTCGAATGAAAGTGATGGGGTTATTCCCACTCTACCCTTTTGAAGCATAAGCACAATCGGCATTATGAAGGTATGAGCGTATTCATCGGTTGTACATGGAAGAGGAGAAACACATCGACGAAATCAACTCACCTACTCATTAAAGGTAGGAACTCCTAGGACTAGAGTGGTCAATGGAGGATACTTGCAGAAGAAGCTAGTGAAAAGAAGATAAGGACAGCTAGTCTATCCTCATAAACGATGGAACCAAGAGCCAAAAAATCCTGAAGGCTGAGGTGTCGAGGACTTGGAGCACCTGACGGTCGTATTGTATAATCAATCAATGATATAGCTTCAGTTACTCACCAACTAGCTTAGCTATTTGAAAGTTATGGACACAGAACACCTACGATCGTTGCGACTAATACATCAAAAAATGTATACAATAAAAGTAAGACTAATTGATTAATTAAATTATCAATTTCATATGGAATACGGAGAAATTTTATCTATCTAAAATTCAAACCGTTTAAAAAAAGGCTTCCAAGCTTATCTTCATTAACGCATACTCACACAAGATGGCAAGCAAGTCAAAGCTTTACGACAGAACGATAATGGAATAAAGGAGTACAATAACAGGATAGACTGGCGCAGACAGAAAAGGGATTATCTACGACTCACTAGATTATAATTAAAATATGTATTTGTGCATATAAATGCGTTTCCGTCGAGTGAACGTTATGGGCGAGATGGACTTTGTGGGGCGCCTCTCGTTCATTACGTATGCGTTAATGAATATTTCGATTTTATCTTGCTTTGGACAGATAATTAATTTATCTTGCGGAGCAGGTCACAGTACAGCTTAGAATGACATTGTCCACTTGTTTAAAACGGAAAACGTTCATTTTATTGTTGTCACTTACCAGTGCAGTTAGCCACCCTTTGAACATATGTTTTTATCAGAAGTTCCTACCATCATAGAACAGTTGGAAAGAATAAAATTGCTAAATGAAACAATCGCACTCAAAAGTACTAGAAAACAGAAATATAAATATTCAACTCTGTGTATTCTACATGAAATTTTTCGAATATATATGTTTATATATATACCAACTCATCTCTGCTTTTTTTTGGAAAACTTCATGTGAAATACAAAATATTGGATATTTTTGTAAAAATTTTTAAAATGCATACGTCTTTCTTTCAATTAACTAGAAATGTTTTACATAAATTAACGAATGTAGTATATATGGTCCTAGCTACATAGCATCATTCAAGCTTAGACCCTGGCAGAAAAAGTACTATAATTATATCAATCTTCCTCATTGTAAATGCGGAAGGGTCAATATTTTTTTATTTTCATTTATTCTAATACGAAGTTAATTCAACTTCAAAATGTGGGTTTTTATTACTCAGGTTCATAATAAATCTGTCAAATTGAAAGGAACATATTTCCAATTATTTCTAAATAAGTTTTAGAAAAATTTAAGTATTTTCTTTCGAATTCATCCCTAATAGTTTTTGATTTATTGTAGGGTAATAACTTTTGAAGGAAGAAGTAGGTATCGTATAATAAACATTCGTTAGAATTGAATTGAACAATTTTTTGAAAACAATTGGTTAGGAGAAAAAACTGTGTGAATCAGTGAAATTTTTGTCAGAATCCACTTTAATCAAGGCAAGTGTATCAAATAAATCTGAAATAAACATAAATTTCCGAGTGTCGCGCAATTTTCCGTAACCCTATGATAAACTGTTTATTTACCCAAAATTGTTAGCTGTATAGGCCTTCCTTGAACAACAAACCCGAAAGCGTCCTCAGCTTCACATTGCCATCGCCCGTCATCTTCTAGTCTAACATTGTCTATCAACAAATTCCCGTTAACGTCTACTAAAAACCTATGCCCTATCACTCTTTTGTTATTCGTATTGTCTTTAAGGATTGTTTGCACTATTTGTCCGTCTTTCAGCCAAATGCTTGTACTGAAATTAATGTTAACCGCACAATTTAACACTAGTTGATCACCTTGCTTCGAGTAGATTTGTGAATACTCGACGTCGGTGATGTCATGGCTAAGGTTTGTTCGAATGTCAGCTCGAATGGATCGCCTGTGAGCACTTGAGGTATGCGGATGTCGAGTATGAGTTTGTGGATGAACATAACCTGAAAAAAAGAAAAATATATTAATCGATATATTTGAAATATGGAATTATACAACTTCGTTATTCTGTTCAGTTTTGTATGAAAAATGTATCCAGTATAATGATATTATAATTTAAGAATCAATCAACCTGGCGTAGCTGCGAAAACTTTGACGAATACTTTTTGTTTGACAGTTAGCAGCGAGCTATCGTTTTTGTAATATAGTTAGTGCCAACTTAAAGTTGCCGGCTTTTTGTTTGACTCTAAGGGCGCGTTGTATCGAACACCTAAACTCGGTTCAATGATAACTGATGTTTAGACTGATGTAATTCTTGATAATGAATAAATCAATATGTCACAGTCTAAACAACAGTTATCATTAAACTGAGTTTAGGTGTTCGATACAACGCGCCCTAAGACTAAGAGTATACCGTCATAGCCCAGTCAATATTATAATTATTTAAAATGCGTACTTAGTTGACGATAAATTAATTTAATGTTATAATTTCAACTAATAATCGTTAATAGTTATTGAATGAACTAGTTTGTTAATTAAGGCGATTAATAAACGAAACTGTTTAAAGCACGAACGAGCGATAGCGAGTGAGTGCCTTTAATAGTTGAGTTATTGTAAATTTGTAATTGTGCAGTTATGGAGTTAGAAAACACTGCGCAATTACCTGCTGCATTGCTGGCGAGTGCAAAGTTTGGTATATTGTCTATATCAAAATGTCATCAAAACGTCAAAATCACAAAGTGCGTTAATCACATCCATTAACGCATCCTTTTTTAATTAAAATAATTCATTAATATCGAAATTAATAAACGGAAAAAATGTGTTTAATAATTTTTATTTAATAAATAAATTTATCGACCCCGCAATTATGGAGTGCCATCCTCCTTTTTAAGATACGAAGGCCACTTTCAGAAAGGACTAATGATCAGTAGTGTCGATCGGTCTGATCCATTGTTTTATATTTATCATTCACATGTCCGCGTATCATAAAGCAATGTAAAACAATGAATCACGACCGATCGTCAGTACAAATCATCAGTCCTATCTGAAAGTGGCCTTAGCGTTAATGTATAGAAGAAAACACATTTTTTAATGAATCTTCACCTGAACGACGACTCGAGCTTTCTTTTGATGTATTCATGGTTTCTTTCAATCTAAAATCTATTTGTTCTTTCCTCTGTTATTTATAACCCGAATATAAAACTTTGCTTTAAACAATATTAACCTACCTATTTATATTTAAGAAATCTTAAACAATTAACACTATCTTATATCTCGTTTTATTAAAAAGTATATCTCAAAAAATTCATTATTTTTTAAATCTTTGAGTGAACCATAACTATTTTTGAGACAGGGTTTATTTATTTTGAGTGGGAACACTCGCACGTGTTTGCAGGTGTTCTCTTCAGTCGGTGGTCTGACATCAAGAAAGTGTACTGTGGAAATTGTAGGTAAGTATATGTATATGTTTATTGGAAATTATATTTTTAGTTAAACATTATACATTTACCATGTGGCGTCCTTGGGAAATATCGAGTTCGTTCCAAAACATCGTGTGTAACAACGACGAAAATTTAAATAATAGTGATGATTTTAGTGATAGTGAAAGTAATGAAAACAGGATTCGACGACATTTGAATTTGGAAGCACAAAAAATATGTTTAAATGTGTATAAGAATCTACAGGAAAAGTTTGGTTTCCATGAAAAACAGAACTAATGCAAGCAGTATCTGATTTAACAGAAGTTCCCCTGTCAACTATACGTGAAATAGCTAGGAATGGGCCTTATGAACCCAAGAAGCGATGTGATAAGGGATTGGTCAAACCTTTAGATGCGTGTTTGATGAAATTATTAAAAACCACTATTTATGACTGTTACAAAAGAAATGAGTTACCTACAATTGAAATAATGGGAAATAAATTAACAAATGCCGGCCGTAATGTAAATTGCTGTCACAAAACCATTTAAAACTGGATTAAAAAATTGGGATTCAAATCCAAAACGATTAATAAACGTCGAACAGGCATGGAAAGCAGAAGAATTGTGGATATGTGGTATATATACTTGGAACAAGTAACTAAGTATAGAGAATAAAACCGGCCAATTGTATATTTGGACGAAACTTGGTATGATACACACGATACGGTTAAGAAAGGATAGACTGATGGGTCAAAATTGTGTATGCCAACTATGCCTACAAACGAAGGATCCAGACTTATTATTGTGCATTGCGGTGGAAATGAAGGATGGGTTCCAAATGCCTTAGAATTATGTGTAAAAAAAATGGAAGATTGCAACGTTGACTACCATAAGAACATGGAAGCTAGTATTTTTGGAGAATGGTTTGAATCCACATTGATCCCAAACATAAAGCCAAATAGTGTTGTAGTTCTTGACAACGCTTCTTATCATTCACGACAGCTCAATAAAATACCAATTAAAAGCTCCAAGAAGATCAAACTGCAAACTTTTTTAATGAATAATAATTTGTACTTTTTCTTATAAAAAACAACAACTGATTGAAGTTTTACAGATAAAGGAATTCAAGAAATTATACGCACTAGAGAATATTGCTGAAAAACATGGACACTCCATATTGAGACTACCTCCCATCTCATCGAGTTAATTTGAGGACAATTAAAACAGACTATTCGGCGTAACAATACATTTCCTAAATTTGATACGAAAGTCGTCGACCTGATTGAAAGAGAAGTAGCTAATATTATCAAAGAAGACTGGGAGAAAATGATTAAAAAAGTAATCAAAACTGAAAATGAGTATAAGAACATTGGGCAAGTCCATATTAATGGGGGAAATAAGTTTATTATTGATTTACAAGATGATAGTATTAGTGAAGCAGATGTTATGGAAGAAGGATTAAGAGGATTTTTTGAAGAAGAAAGTTAATCAATTTTAATATATTTTTTGTTACTTATGTAGTAGTGACAAATTGGATTTAGAAATTATATTTATTTTTAAAGAATCGTTTTATCCATCGTTATGAAATTTCTTTTTTTTTTTGTTATTTTGCATAGAATTTAGTTTTGTTTATGGTTGTTGCTTTGAAATTTCGTTTTTCATAAAAAAATCGAATGGGATACAAAAAGGGTTCAGTTCACGTCTGGTATCCCGTTTAAACCGAACGCCCTTTCAACAACTACATAAGGTCAAATACAATATAGAATTATGTTTGGTAAGTAGGCAATAGTTATTTGTATGCTTAGGCCGCGAAATACCTTTTTAACGTACCGAAAGAACAGTTATCGCCGAGGCCGCTTGCGGCCGAGGCAAGATAATCTTGAGGTCGTTAAAAAGTTTCGCGGCCATGGCATACACACTATTTTTCGTGCAATCGTTAAAATTATTAAACTTTATAATTGTAAATGAATATATTATTTCTCTAAAATCAACAGCAGTTCAATTTAATTTATTTAACAATGTGTGCTATGGAAATGATAGGTTTCAATATATACAAAATATTTTGACAGTTCTTGCTTCAACTTCTGGAGTAAATATAAGTAATAATACAAACTGTACAATTAATGTTAATATTCCTTCTAAATAATATGAGTACTTATGTATTTGTTGGTATTCAATAAAAAATAATCCTTGTCTTTGTAGTATTTTAAAAATGTCAAATTTGGAAGTGACGTTTGGTCTCGCAGCCGTTGCTATGGGTAACGGCCGCGAAATTGAATTTCGCGGACTGTGTTGAGAACGCGAAATAATGACTTCGCGTCCGATTGCACGAAAAAATAATAGTAATACCTTTCAGAGTCTAGCTCCGCAACATAACTTAAAGGGGATATACGATTAGTTAGCTGGCACTATATGTTTTACGTCGACTATAACAAAATGGTTTTAAATTATTGTTGATGATGTAGTTCTAAGTAGTGAAAGATTAGGTTTTCAAGCAGTGAAAAAGTTTCACTTGATACATGAAATTGTGAGAAAAAGATATTTTCTGATTTAAATGATGAACTATGGTTTTTAATCAAAAATAATATTTTTCAAGAAATGCAAAATGTAGTTTCCATATAACCTGAATTGAAAATGCGGGTTTCAACGCCTGCTGAGCCAACCGAAACTAGTCAATTACAAAACAGTGCGACTGTTGCCGGGCAAAAATCGGTAATTTTTTTTTCTCATGGCAGAAATCGATCCTTTTCTGCCGGCACAATGAAGCTGAAGCTTTAATTTCGATCCTGTTTATTTCAAACCTGTATAATTATCATTCAATCCTGATACTGACAGATATAATATTATTGCAATTAAAATGAATAAGAATGTAATAAATAAGCATACAATCAAGGGCTGTATTCTTGACTGAAAGGGTAGAGCTTCCCGAAAGGAAACATATTTTGTCTTCATTTTACTTGGTTACTCTGTCACTGCAGTGACAAACACAAAATATCTGTTCTCTCGGAAATCTCAACTCGCTCAGTTAAGAATACAGCTCCATTATGGATTTAGCAATTAGAAGTACACACCAACATCCCATTGACAAAGCAAAAGCTGTTACTTTGGATTTATTACCTAAAAAATCTGAAGCAAAATATCTGAGTACTGCCGACAAATTAGTTTTGGGAAGAATCCAAAGGAGACACTCACATCATGGTCGAAGGAAGTGCAGATTAATATGAAAAATATAGTGTGTGAGGCAAGATGAAATACGATTTCAGATTTCGGGTGATACCAGCACGAGCTTCACTCGAGCAGGTAACTTCACCCCAGTCTGAATCGTTTTGTCCTAGTGACACAATATATAATTTCATAATTTAATATACTGAAAAATGTATAAGAACCTATTTATATTTGAAGTTGACAAAAAAATTTATCTTACAAAGGTTAAAATTGTAAAAACTGTAGTTTTAATCGTTTTCAATGGTAAAAAGTGTATCTTTCATAATTTGATAAAATGGTAAATGTACTTCCAAGATTTAAATTAACAAAGAGCCAGAAATGTAGTTCGATAGTGAATATTTTAACCTTGAAGTTCGGCGTTCCAAAATTTTGATGGTAAAAACAATCACTTAAAGTATTTCAATAATAAAAAATGTAGTTTTTATCATTTAAGATCATGAAAAATATTATTTAACGGTAGATATTAACAGAATATCCGGCTTTTAAGGTTTTGAATAGTGAAAATTCTGTTTTTTATCGTTTTCAACAGTTAATATTTTAGTTTTCATAGTTTTAAAGAGTGAAAAATGTAGTTTTCAATAATGAAAAATGTAGTTTAATAGTTGAAAAAAGTTTTAAAAAATGTTTCATAGTTATGACGAGTGAATTCCTGAAGAAGTACCTAAATAACTTGTATTTGGAAATCTATTGTTTTATGTTCAAAGGAGGCAGAGAAGTCCACTTGTACTTAAGTTTGAAACCACTAGAATATATTTGTTTTTTTGAAAAGCAACGTTTTCAAAGGAAACTTCATTTAAAATAATGTTGGTCATCAACTTTCTTCACAAAATAACAAATTTTACAAGTGTGTTTGATGAAATACGCTGAACTCTAATGAGACAGCTACAACTGTTTTATTTGGATAACCTTTCCATAACTTTCATAACAAAGTTTACGACCCTACATGTATAAGTAGATGAAAAAATTGGTTTGGAAACTACTCACAATATATTCCTGGTTATAACTTGGAAAACTAGTAAAAACGATAGGAGTAGCTCTAGTATCAAAACATAACTTATGTTTCATTTGAAATATATTATCAGAATATTGAAATATATCATTCAAAATTTAAATGTTATATATTTTCGAAGACTAGTTCCAAATTTGGATACAAATTCCAGTAGTAGGTTTAAATTACGGTGAAATTAGAGTTGAAACCAAGGCATATATGGAGGTCATAGATTTGAACAAACTTATTGTTTCATGAAATGTGTAGAACTTATCCAGTTTGAAAAATAGGATAGTTTTCATCCCGATAAGTGACCCGTATTATTTTCAACCGTACATTCAAGGATTTTGAGTCACATAAGTTTCCAAAAGATGTCGGCAAGATACACAAATACCATCTGTTATCTAGGATATCTAAACATTTGATACATTTCGCACATATAAAGTTCATATGAAGAACTTCCTTTGTACCAAGTTACAATTGAATAATTACAAAAATGTGAATTTTCAAAAAATGACGAATTTTCCTTGCTTCCTAATTATCCGATTAACTTGCTCGATCTCTCATTTTGTTTGTATTTCAATTACCTACGATTTATCTTCACCTAACATTGAGATGGCTTCAGTACTTTTTACGGTATATGAAGAAAACTAAAAAAGGAGGTTTTTTTAGGTTCAAATGTTTATAACAAATTACTGAAAAACATTTGCGTGTCCAAAACATATAAAAATCGTGATACACAATGTCTTTCATAAAGTGGCACCATCCGTTTTTTACTAGGATTTTTGTCAAAAGTATTCACCTATTACTTGGCCTATATTAGTAGAGATCATCCCCGGATAAGCTTGGAGACTTTTATTTATTTGTCGTTACTGACTTTAATAGGTTAAAAAGGAATTCAAATATATAGAATTAACATCGATGCTGAAACTATTTAGTGAGATGAGAAATATATACGAATGTCATCATCCTTCAATTTTACTTGTATCTTGATATACTTCTTTAGACAAATAGATAATATTAGGAAAACACGCTTTTCTGGAAGAACGAATTAAAAAGTGGAAATTATTTATTTATTATTTTCACTGTCAGAATTGTGACTGTACTTAATGTGTACCAGCGCTATCAGGAGGATGGTCTTATAACCAAATGATCTGGTCGAAAAAAAGTCACAAGTCAAAGACATGATGATCGGCTTTTGTGAATGTCAAGCTTGTGGAATAAAACATATGCGATTTGGCTGTGAAATAAGTTTGAAGAGGTGAAAGGTATTAATGATAGCGAATGGACAGTTAAAAGAAGGCTCTGTGCCGATGAATTGTCTTGCAGAAAGATGGATACAGGCCCAAAATTGCACCGTCAGCATCAAATTGGAGCAACGTATTCGAAGGCATACACCTGCACCAAGAATTGCTCAGGAGTTGAGATACTTTTTATTGCAGAAGTGGACTAATATGGATGAAAATGCAACATTTAATATAATTTAGAGAATGTCCCGTTGAATGCAAGCAGTTGTTATTGCAAGAGACGTTATTAATGATCCTTTTTTCAATAACGTTAAGCTTTATTCATTCGTTCGGCTCCCAATAACAATATTCGATAATTAGTTTAAAATGTACAGGTACTGTTTTTCTATTTTATATTATTTGAAAGCAACTGTGTTTGTTGTCTGTTTGCATATTTGAAAGCTACGAAAATGAAAATGATCAAGGTCCAGTTGAGACTCCTCAACCTCGAGACCAGCATCTTTATAGTTTTGAATACCAAAATCGGTATGGTCTGTCCGATGACGGCACATTTTTCACACACTGTGTATAATGTGTTTCAAAGTATTCTCTATCGAACCGCCGCACAAAGGGGTATTTTGCTGATCTAGCCGGTCAAAATTATTTATTTAGTTTTTTCACTCCAGGGACTTGCCCTGGTTAACTATAAGCCATTTTTTTCTTTTTAATGAATAATGAAACGAAGTCGTACAAAGCTACTTTGAAAAATGTTACTATCTGTGGCTTCATTTTCTATCTTTTGTTTGAATTGTGCCTGCTGCGATCCATCACAGCCCCATTTGCAAAACAGCTCTAATGAGTCAGATTCATCTGGTCTTAGATCACGTAGAACATCCTTCAAATACGTCAGTAATCTTGTTGTATGTATGGTTTAATACATCTTAAAGCTTTACTTGTGCGCATGTTTCAGTCACTTCGTAAGACTGTTTGGAAGGATAGCAGTCACTTTTTGCTTTTTGCAGGATGCTGTAACTAGGAAACAACTTTTTACTGGCACTTCTTATTATTTCATATTGTCGCCGAGTGAGGTCAGCTTCCACGAATACAGAAAGTGCCGATAAAGCTAATAGCTGTTTTTCTTTGTCATCTTGTACTGTTTTGTATGCTTTTTTCAACTTTGTAGATCTCGTTGGAGAATTCATAATCTGCCTAAGTATACTTGAAGCATCTTTTCTTCCAGATCTTTGCAAATTTGTTTGTGCAGCATGTATCAACATATCATTATCCGCTGTAATACGTGAGGTTTCAGTTTTCCTTCTCTTACTCCTTTCGCTTAGCTCATTAAATGGTTTTGATGGTCGACCCGAACTTTTAGGCTGCCCTTTCAGTATTTCGAATGTATTTTTTAGCCATTCGTCATTATTATGAAGAAATCTAGCTTCCGTTTTATCAGCTTTCTTCCACCTTTGTTTGAAACCCGACTTAATATGAGAAAACTTGTGCTTCAACGCCTTTAATTCATCTTCAGAATAGTTTTCGCTGGAGAAAATCCAATTTTCCAAGTAATTTAATTTTTCTTCAAAATTAAGCAAATTTTGCTCTTTCATTTTATCAAAAAGGGATCTTCGGGTCACTAGTCTAATACCTGAGTGACCAGGTGACCCTGAAACGAAATAATTACCAGGGTAACATAGTGTAAATTCCAAATAGTTTTTTTTGCACTGTCTAGGTCTGTCGCCTCTGGCAAAAAAGGGGGCGGGTATGGACGGCTAATTAGACCATAATAATTTTATATAAACTATAGCCTGTCGTTATCAATTAACATTATAACCGGGAAGAAACCTGAAATATAACAAAAATCTTTTCAAACCTGAAATTGGGTTGTCAATTTTAAGAAATTTAAACTATATTTTCAAACGTCAAATAACGATATCATATCAAATAAAATACAGCATATTTTAACAATATGCGTTCTTACCTCCTTGATCCATATCTATAACAATATTTTAAAAGAAGTCAGTAGTTACGAAAATATTTAACTTTTTGTCAGATACTATCACACTTAGGAAACGCATACGATACGTGCAGTTGAAGCGATGACTAACTTCTGACAAAACAAGAGCGCAGGTGCATCCGATAAGAGACCGGGACGGGTTGTCTATTGTTCTCTAGTCATTCGATAACTCTAGGAACCAGTTATTTTTTACCTGCGACAACTTCTTATAAATTGGTTTATGACCGACTAAATCAGCGAAATACCCCTATGTGCGCCGTTTAATTCAATAAATTAATGAAACAAGCATTGCTTGAAACATAGAACATTATATCGACCCTAATATTAATAGCTGTCCGGTGCTCTATTACTATGAGATCTTGTCAATAACATAATATACATTATATACGTGGGTACATAATATATATATGTATATTACCGCATGGCGTATATGTCGCTATAAATTCAATACACCTCCAATTATTAATTTTAAATTAATTGATTATCTACCATAACGTGCAACGTTTGATCACGTCGCAATTTATCAAAGCAAAATTTTATTAATAAACAAAGATAATTCTAGCTCATGATATTTTTGAAATACTGACAAGTTATTGAATAATCGTTTGATCATTAGCTTCAGTATTTAGGGTAATTATGGATAGTCTTGAAACTGGTTGTCGAAATCTGAAATAAGGCTCCAATTGGAGTTTTTGTTTGTATACCCACGTTTTGATTGATTGAAAAAGGAATTTTTCATCTTTTACTGCTACTTGTCATTTACTATGATATAATGAACGGAGCCTCCATTATATTTATTTTCCATGAAGCTTGTTCTCGGTGATTCTTGCGAGTAGTTTTTCAACTAAGAAAATCTGTAGAACTGTGATTAATTTTGTATAAGCGAAAAAAAATAAAGAAACTATATGCAGTCCTGGGAACTTCCAAAAGAAGTTAAACACGAAAATTTTATCGTACGTCTACGGTAGAAGAAACAATTCTCAAATATGTCATTGCACACTTATGGTTGATGGTGTTTCAACAAATAAATTGACTCCGTTTAAAAATTCCATTTTTTGCTTATGATATAGAGGTTTTTACAAATAAATTAATCCTCCATGAAAATGCATTTGTAAGTCATTGGTAAATGGAAATTTTTGCAAATAATTGGATTTTTTTACAGGTTGTAACTCAGGAATTAACGAATAAGTTTATTTGAAAATTGGGTAATCTTTTTGGGACCTACAGTAATTTCATCCGAGGTATACAGGATATCTGTGACGACATCATGAAAGCAGGGACGTCATAGCAATGGAAAAAATTCAATAGAAGGGTGTGAAACAAAATTATAGCTGGGCGTCAATGAAACAAAAAAAAATATATTTGATTGCTATGAGACTTAAAAAAAAATGATGGAAAAAATACTGCAGGTTCTTACCAAACTGATTAATTATTTGGAGATAACAAAGCCAGTTCTCAGGACTTTGTTATCTGATGGAAATTAAGAAACGAGAAAAGTTTAGATAAGGAAAGAAATTTAAGGGCGCCACTAATTTTGTTTCCTAAAACAAAATTAGAAAAAAAATCAAATAAATAAAATTAGCTAACTTTTAACCTTTGCTATCTACTCACATATAATTAAGTTAATTGAGATATTGAAAAGAAAACTGATGGTGGAGGTTTAATAAATAAAACTTTCACAAAAAAAAAATATATATGAATAACTATATTGATATAAAAGTTGAACCATTGAAAGTGTATAAAAACAAATATCTATAATTAAAAAAGGTTAGTAAAGCTTAAAATTAAATACAAAATGGTCATCAGATTTGTAACAATTGTAAAAATGATCTTTACAGAGATACAACCTCTTTATATTCTTCTGGTCTTGACGCGTTGGATGGATAGAACTGGTTTTTCCACCTTCTGACTTGTAAAAAAAATTTTGTCTTCTGTTTTTTTAAACGGGCCTTTGGACTAGGCTCCAGAGAAATGTAGGTACTTCAGAAAAACTGTGCTCACAGAAACTAGTAGGTACTCCAGGAAACACACAGGAACTGTCCCCTTTGCAACTGTGTTCCAGGGAGCTGTATTCCCAGAAACTACTCCAAGATAGGTACTTCAGGAAACTATATCCCGGAAACTGTATCCCAGAAACTGTGCTATAAAGGAATATACAGAAGATATAAAAAAAAAATAAAGAAACTATAAGATTAATAAACATTAAATACAATTGAATACTATAATTCATAACTTTAGGATTCCTGATTTATAACAAAAATGTATGAACAATCTGACAAATAAAAAAATTATATGTTGATAAAGAGAATTTTCAAGGAATATGTAAGTAAATTGATAAATCCATGTGGCATCCAAAATGGGTATCCATCTTGTACTAACTAATTTTTTACACAAAAAAATGGTAAATTTTCCAATATCAAAATTTAAAATTCAAAAGAAACAATAAAATGTAATAACATACCAGTAATCCAGATTCTTATTAGGTAAAACGTCTGCAAATTTTAATTTGCAATTTCAGCAAAAATATAGTTTTTGGATTACTGCACAGTTCCACACTTGTTGGTTTGACGACAGACGATAAGAGAAGACCCCTCGGTACGTTCTCCGTTCATATTTAAAGAAAGTTCAAAATTTTAAATTTCGCGGTATAATATCTCTAGAATATTGATTTTTAAACCAAAAGTTAATTCCACCAAAAATTATAAATGTGAAATAATTTATGAATTTTTCAATTGAACAATTTTCGGTAAATATTCCACCAAAAATCAAAATTCTAAAGAAATTAATCGATACATTTATCAGCTGAAAGGTTGAACGCAAAGTTCACGTTTCAGGTGGATTAAACTTATCTCAAATGAAAGAGCTTTTTATTCCAAATTCAACAGTGTATCACAGTGAAGGTACTCAAGTGGATAATTACACTAAATTTTCAGTTTAATGATTATTTGCAACAATAGCCAGAACATTTCGACTTGACAGTGATTTGAAAAAGAAAATTTCAAAATGGCCTCCGTCTGCAACAACACAAGTAGCGAACCGTCTAAGTAGTTCATGTGTACATGCCGCATGTATCATCTCTTGCGTAAGGTTATTACAAGCTTGTCTAATTTCATTTTTTAAATCGTTCGTGTCTACAGTTTTTTTCATTATAAACCAGCTCTTTTTTATTTTTATCCTTCTATTTTCAAATCATCACAATATACACATACATACGTATGAACTAATTTTCAACACATTTTCATTGCCAATTACAGTCCCTGATATAATGTTTGGGAACATTTTTGAACTAAATTCGTAAATGGACCGTATGTAATTACCGGATGATCCAGCGAAGTTCTTGTTCCAATCCGCTAAGTGCTGTGGTCGTCCAAAATCGTCATCAATATTTTGGGGGAAACGAAAAAGTCCGCCCTATGATTTGAGAAATCGTAAAAAAAAAATAGCCTGAGTTAGATGTTACACAGTGTTGAAAAGTTTGCATGAAAACGTCTGCATTGCTTCCGACGTTAACTACATTGAGAATACCAGACCAACAGTGAAAAACTGGAGATCATTCAGAGCGCTGTTTTAAGCTATTCAAACGAGATAAAAAGTATTGAAAAAGTATGAATCTACTATGGTATAGCTGAATTTGAAAAATCCTCAGCTGAGTGAACAGCAGTTGTCGAAGGTCATATAAAGCGACTTGATATTCCGTTCATCGACCACCTTACCGAAAGTTAATCTCTATAAACATCGCAGCGCAGCGCAGTTATACCAAGGTAATGCCTCGTGACAGGTATATATGGAAAATATGTTTCAACTGTATGATTGAAGCTACTACTATTTATTTGCAAACATAATAAATATGGTTCAGAAAGAAAAAGAAAGAGAGTTTTGCCCAAACAAATTCTATGGGAAATATATAAAGAACTAGTTTTTTATAGGGGACATCATCACTACGTATTTACATTTATATAAATCAGATGAGACCCAATAGATTTATTGTGCTCTACCCTCTCCTCAATTCCTAACGGAAGACTTATATGCTGGTAGTTCCGTCAGTCCTTTTCCTCAAAAACACTTCAGGATATCCATATGCTTTGGGTGAGTATTCCTCTATATCCAGCAGTTTCCCAGGTGCTGGTCCCTGGAAATTTGGAGTGCTGATTACACAAGAGCGTTAATGGCTGTTTGATTATCCGGCATGATATCGTCGCTAAATAGAGTGTGATATTCAATCGAGTTTCTGGATATATATTGTTTAAGTTATCAATCAACTCTTAAGTAAGCAAGATGTTTTTCTTATGATTTATATGTAGCGAAGGCAATTAATTAAACATATTTGAATTGGAGTAGTCTACTCACAGTTAACCTCTACAGTGGTAGCCTCTCCACTAAGTGAGCCTCACAAAAAAGTTCAACATTATTATTGGTATTCTGGCTGTTCTTATATTATATCCCAATTCAATGTATCGTTTAAATGAGAGATTTATCACAAGTCTAATTTGACCGACATCTACATATATGGTCTAGCACCGCCACTGAACCTGTCTATGATTTGGAAATGTCGTTCAGTGCAAAATTGGAACATTTAATATAATTGGTTATTCCTGTGGAAACTGAAATTGCTAATTTGTTTTACATCCGCCTGGTGGAAGTTCGGTGCATTTTATAATTAATATCTATATGCAAGACAAGTAGCAGCTGCACGTGCTGCAGTTTGTCAGCATAAATATGTGGTTACTGTGAAGTTTATGTTTCAGCTACAAAAACACTCTCTTCAACATCAAGACAGGAAAGCTAAAATGATAAACTGGAACAAATTTATAAAATATAACTTTCTGGTTAATAGTTACACTGTTAACTACATATAAATGAAGTTAGGTGGAAAATTGAGTTTATATGGTTTTTAGTTGTGGTGTGCAAATATGATATGGAATAATGCAGTTGTTGGAGGCTGGACTCTCTCAAAAGCCAATTGGATCATCCCTCATTACATCTTGGGAAGATAGGAGAAGCAAGGTTGCTGGGGCTGTAAAATAATTTGGGCGCATAGTAGACAGGTGAAATCAGGTCAACTATCCGTTAGAAAGTTTCCAGATTCATGATTATCAATAGACCAACTGATGGTCCTGAATGGAAGTTGGAGGTACCTAACACAGGACAGGTCAGACAATGCAACTAGTTACTATTCACTTGGAAAACACACCTCTTTATCCGATAATTATGGCTACATTATGGCACAACCAAAAAAAATAACCATTTCTGTTTATTCAGTGATATATGTATGTTGATGATATGTTTAAAAATTATTCCAAACTATACGGGATGTACCAAAAAAGTAGCAGATTAAATTTACATTTTTTTAAATGAAACACCCTATATTATTGCATGAGCGTTACGTGAGCTTACTAAGGGGATATTTCACATTATTCGTATAGAGCTAGGAAAAAAAACAGTAAATAACTATTGAACACTTTCTTTCACAGTACTCTCCACAGAACGAAATGAATTTTCGCATCCTTTGGAACCAAATCTGGAATCGATGTTTTCGTGCCTCAAAATTTTGAGTGTATTTCGAGCAGCTGTGTGCTACATTTTTATTATAGAACAGGATGATTGTTTTAATTATATTCCACATGGTGGAATACTAATATTTATAGATAATTTGGCTAATATTTTCAATTGTCATTCAAGTAAGTGGGTTTCTGCAATGCTTGTATAGAGATTTTTGGAGCTGTTGGGAAACGTTACCTTGAGAATAAGATAAAAATAAGAATGCAGTGGGATGGTACTACAGCAGTTTTTTAGTTAATGCTGAAAATTAGTTTATCCCAGCAAATGTATAGGTGAAGGAAGACCAAAACTGTGGAGAGCACAGTTACTAGGTGAGATGGAGATGCGATAATATGAATTAGAAAATGTTGAGAGGTCTGCTAATATTTAGAAGAAGTCAATTGTAAACAATAATAAAAAGAGACTGCAAATATCTGAAAAAATGGATTTAGTTCTGCTCATGTCATAGGTGATTGTATAAAATGACAATGCCTCGTACAACATTTTCAGATTTTCAATCAGGAAATCAACATAATTGCTAGCATAGCGGGAAATGAAGTTAAAATCATTACAAAACCGCACACTCCTCTGCTGACAAACTGTACCAGTACAATTATCGATTCGTTTAGGTAGAAGGTTTTATAGCGGCAGACTCCAGCTATTATTTGAAAGCACGTTAATCATATTCGTACACGGATGGTTTATTATTGGAAAAAGTAATGAATTTCAAACACAGCCCCTTGTGGTATGTGAAAACACTAAAAAGGAACGACACTTTCATACAATTTATTTATTTTTATTTATACTCAAATTTATTTTTAAAGGTACCTATACCAACTAATATGTTCACCGCTTTATTTTAGTTAATTAGTTAATAATTTTTAATTATAATTGATAAGTAATAAAATTGGTCATATTTTTGTAATTTTGAATGTGTATCTAAATTTGTTAAATCTTCGACCTTTTTTTTATTATTGATATTAAGTTATTTTAGATTTGAAATTGAGAATTTAATAATTTATTTACCTATAAATATGATAAATGCTTTCCATAGAGATTTATAAACTTTTAAAACCTTTATAAAATAACTTATTTTGTTACCGGTGCGTATTATGCTTTTAATCTCTGCTCCGTGACGTTTTCTACTAATGATGTTCCCTCTATATGCGTTCTCCAGCAATCTTCCGTTGTTTACTACGTCTCATCCCTCACACTTCACGTTAACGTTGCTTCTAATTGTTAAAAGATTTCTTGTGTACCTTCTGCTCCACTCCTAACTTCTTTTCTTGCCAACTAATTTGGTTTAGTTTAATTATTTAACTTATGCTTTTGATTTCCTGTTTCATGACCTATTTATATCGTTATAATTAACGTCTCAGCTGCTCAGCTCTCACAATTTACTTTATATTACTCCAATGCTGCTTCTTGTTGTTCAAGGTTTCTCATCCAAGATCTGCTGATCTTGTTTTCGTTTCTGTTTTGATTTGGTTTAATTATATATTGTATATCCCCTTCCATGAACATTTTTTTCCCAACTTCTTCCAATTTTCTATGATTTCTGAATATTCTTGTCCATCTCCTTGTCTTATCATCTGAAAACATACCTCTACATTATGTTCCACCAATTTTGTTCCATCTCTAGTATTTTGTATTCCACTGTTCATATTTTCCACATTTTTTCCATTAATTGTGTAGTCTCTACCAAATTTTCATTCATTTTCTTTGTTTCACTCTGTATATTGTTAATAGTTCTCCCCCAATGCTCATTTAACTTTCTAATTTCTTCTGTATTTTCTTTTCTTATTGCTTTTATGATCTTATTATGCTGATTTTCCATATATTATATCTTATATTTATTTTTTTTATTTTCTTGAATATTTTTTGTTATACTTTCTTCTATTTGCTCCTTAATCTCTCCATGTCTTAAAAACACATATTTTTTATAACTTCCACTTTAACTTCATCTTGTTTCTTCACCAATTCTTCAGTTATTTGCTCAAAACTGTTCATAATCTGTGATTTTATATTCCTCCCCAACCTTTTTTGTCTTTCTCCAAATTCATTTTCTAATGTCGTCTCCATTTCTTGTAATTTCTTTTCTGACTTGGTTTGTCCTTGTTCCATTTTGTTGTCTACTTTTTTTTATATCACTTCCTAATTCTTCAAGCCCTTGTTTCATATCATTTTTTAACTCCTCTTGTCCTTGTTTCATATGATATTGTCCTTGTTTCATATTTTCCATCAAATTATTCAACATATACATTATATTAACTTTTTCGCCCATTTCTCTTGATTCTTCCACTTTAGTTACTTCTACCATCTCCTCTAATTGCCAACTACAAGACTACAACCAATTGAACAAAAATTCCTCAGAAAAAGCGCTGCTGCCCCATTATGTTATCTTTTTTATCTGGGATCACCTAGCCCGACTTGCTTTGGCTACCGTGCAAATCAGAAGCAGTTAATTCACGAGTAAAATTCGACCCTGAGTTAACTAATCCTGGATTAAATTAAAATCGGTGCAATTGGGCATTATTATAACGGTAAATTTTTCACAATAATGTGACATCTAGTTACTATTTTTGCCCAATTATAATTCGATATTTAGACATGCCTTGATTCCTCATCGGCCATGACAACTGCAAGCTGTACATAAGGTACATATTTTACGTAATTGTCAATTAGTTAAAAAATTCTGAACACGACCCTTACGGAACACACTCTAAATCTAGTAACTTTCATTGGTGTGCTTGAGGTTTTATAAAATGCTCCTCCTAGTTTATAAACAATGTATATTATAGATTATTATATAAAAAAGTTTGTGTTTAAACCGCTAAAATTCTGAGACATGCTTTATATGTAGATCCATTAACATAAAATGTACCCACGTTTATGTTACCGATCAGAAATACAATGAAGGCTCCAGCTTCATCTGTGTATGAATGTGTGTGTGATGTGCTGCGTATTGGTGAAATGAACAATAAGAAACATTTTAAAAAATATAAATGTCGTCCGAAGACTGTGAAAAAAATAATATGACATAATATTCAATATAGCTGGAGACAAAAATCTATTAAAACTCTCCAAATCGAGTTTTTGAAGAATTTTTAGCAATATAACTAGGTAAGATTCAAATTCGAAAAGTAGATAAGAATGTTTTCTGTCTCTCACAACAAAATATTTGTTTAGAGAAATTATACCAGTTTTAAGTGTACTATTTATCTGAATTTTTCATAGAGGTAACACCAAGAGACTCTGGTAGGATGGAAGTGGAAAATTCAACAAACACATATAATTGGATGCAGGTGAAAAACATGGTTGTATTAATGGAGCGGTTATCTTATTTTCGTCAAAATCGAAATCGGCCGATAATCACAATAGGTACCTACTATGAGTCCGACTGTGTTTGTAAAATATGGAAGATACACTTTTATCAGTTTTACAGCATGATTAAACATATATCCATTACATTCCTACCAAAAGCTTATTCCAGCATTATTTAATACAAGCCCAGTACGTATTGTAAGCAAAAAAATCTATTATTGTTTATAAGAGAGCCATGATTGAAAGTAGATACAGTGAGCACATTTTTATGTTCAATATGGGGAGCATTCACAAGTGTATCTATCAAGACAATCGTACTATTCAGTCGATGTCATACTACCTAATCCGAAACAGGCGTATATTCGTGAAATACCATCATGTTCGGTAACTGAATAGCACAAATGCCTCGAATACGAAACTTTCAAGTATACCAAAGAATACACTAAACAACAAGAAGTGAAGGCCGGCGAAAATACTCTGATATTGTAAGTACAAAAATAAATAACCTTGAACAAGTGTCAGCTACCTTAAGCATACACTGAGAAATATTATTAAATCTTACGCTTCACTCGAGTCGCACTGAAAAAAAGTGTGTCAGTATGAAGTCGTATTTTATTAAATGTACAGTATAAACGGTGGAGCTCTACCATCACGTGACTGTTACATCATCAACAATATTCATATGAATCGAATCTAAATTTCTGTAAACTCAATAGAAATAATCGTTATGACTGATTTTCCAAAGGTCGGCCTTTTACGAATTGGTAATTAAACAAGAAATTTAACATTTTTAATTGTATTTATTTTATTTATATGGCTAACATCGACATATTTATTAAAACTATCGATATACTGGGTGAATAAGTTACAAAGTCCAAAAATAATAAGTACTAAAATAAGCATTGTAATAATCTCACGACATTTTAGGTGTTATGAAATGTCAAAATTTAACAAGTTGATAATGTATTATATTCGTACTTACCAGTTTCAAATGGTATAAAAAATCAAATTAGTTCTTGCAAGAACTGATTTTAACAATGAATACACTTTCAATCCAAAAATTCGCTAAAATCAAGACAATAAACTAAACACGCATAACCTCAAATGCGGTAGTGTCAAATTCAACTTTTAGTATGATCAGTTATATACGTCAATTATATCGTTTTCTCTTTTCACAATTACTACCGCAAATTTAAAGAAACTATTACGTACGTCTTGTTGGTCTTGTGAAGAAGGTTGTACGTTACTATGTTTGATTTACATTGATAGAAGATAATATGTAGAAAATATGTGTTGCATAAATCGTAGATTGGGTCACGAGGTGGTAAAGCTCCAGCGTTTCTACTGTGTTTGTAAATATTTCTGCACGTTTCGTTGATAACGTTGACGTGAATTCTGCCAAAAATAGTTCATAATAAAACACATTCACGTAGGTATCTAGGTATATAATTGTAAAAAATGAACGAAATATATTTCTCATAAACAAAGAGAAAGCTAATATGAAGAAAACTTAATAATAAATAAAATATAAGGAACATAGGCAATATCTTTCCTTTTAATGTCATCTTTCTGCATATATTTTGCAAATTCTACACAGGACGTAATGCGAAGTTGTCACTATAGGGAGGTGAAATATATTTGTTAATGATTGGGAGTTTTATTGGAATTTTCAGTCTCCCTCTTAAATCGGGAGGGGTGGTAGTACTAAATCTAGTCTAATTTGAAAGTATGTGTCGCCTCATTTTTAAATAAAAGCTTCCATTCAACTTGACTTATATGTAGCTGTGTTGCGAATCTTGCAACTGAATCTTGAACGAGCTGCACATGCCTAATTCAACTGAAATTTTGCACCTATTTTTGAAAAGGCTTCTTATCTCACATATTAACTCATTTTGAGTGAGAAAGTGCTTACAACAGTCAAAAAGGATGTAGGGAGTATAGGAAATAAAGAAGTAAAAGTAAAGAATCCGAAAATATGGAAATAAATGGTCAAGAAAATGGAAGCACAGGGCCTGTCGACACCATAAGCCATGGGCCTACATGGACTGTGGAGTTGTTATTTTTTGGATAATTCAATATTCAACCTTTTATCCAAAGAAAAACAAAATGATAAATGATATGATTGTAAAGGTTAAAGAAAATAAAACTTTCATTATATTAATATGAAGGTTGTTATTTCAAAAAACAGTCAATTGAAAATTGACCTGTTTCAGCAGTTTCTAAAATTTCAAAGAATACTGCCAAATATCAGAGTGATCTATTTACAGTGACCCACACCATATATGAAAAAACATAATATTTTTTTGAATGGAATTGAACAGTGCTTTTCATTATCATTTGCCTTAATAGGGATTGAAAGAATACAACTATTAATTTTTCAATGTTTTATTAAATATATCAATTAATTACACACAATAACCCAAGCTAAGAAATAAGAGCGAATAATTTACCAGCTAATTATACGAACCGTTAATCAACACCCACATCACAAAACAAAACAACTTCATCCTCACCTACATTGAAGTATAAATGGGATTTAAAGGATATTTTATCTAAATAGACTGTACAATGTTTGTCCTGTATTGTCATTGTTTTGATTCCACTTTTCAATGCCTAAAACACTTCATTATTTTGAAGGCCAGGTTTCCAGGTAGTTCATGCAAAGTTCTTTTAGATGGTGAATAAAGAATTTTTTCCAAAAAATTATAAACCCTGGACCCCAAAAAATAAAGTGTTGTTGCATACTTTTTATATTCACTGGAAGATAGTCTGCCATAACATTATTTATTTTCAAGCAATACTTGCTCTTTTACAATTTGAGCCAAAGATTTGTTGAAAAATTAATCACACATCTTCCTAAAATTATCAGGAGTATATTTATCTGGCTTCTTTTGTGTAAATTTTGAGTGATTTCTCTTTAACTTCCACACTTTTAATTTTAATTTTCTCTTCCTAGGGCTGTCACATGTCAAGGATAGTGATGTTTGAGTTGACATCGGAGAAAACTTAGGAATGGAAGCTGTTGCATTTGCTTTTTCAATATCTATTTCCAATATCTCTTCTTATGATGATGTTCCAGGTACAGATAATTCCCGCTGATATCCAATGATGCTATCTATAAAATTGAAATATCTACCAATATTGATATGATTCACATTCTATATGCTGTTATCTTTGAACCATTCCTAAGCAGCAGACTTACCAGATTGATGCATTTCTTTTGGTGAAGTTTCTATTCCAGGAACCTTAGCCATTTTTTCCCCGAATAATGATGTTCCAAGTGCAAATAATTCCTTTTGATATCCAATGGTGCTATCTATAAAATTGAAGTATTTACCAATTAAAATATTTACCAACGTTAATATGAATCATATTCTACATGTTATAGTTTGTATACAGTCCGTTGCAACAGCCTGTAGACTTACAAGTACCGACTTTCATAGACCAATGGAAAAACCCAAAAATAATTCCAGACGACTATTATAAGTGATCCTCGGTATGTTTTTTGGATTGTTCTATAGATTGATGTGTATTTTTAAATCCATGCGCTGTTACCACTGACTTCATACAAACTATAGTATATTTTAACAACTCATAAAAAGCAGAACCAGTTGGATTCATTTTTTTGGGTAAATTCTCAATTTCAGGAATGATAACCTTATGCTTATCAGGGTGAGTAAATATTGTGGGCTCAGTTTGAGTGGATAAGTGTTTTCTGGCATTAATTATGCTCTTATACTTTTGTTCAAAGTGCCGCTCACATATTCTGAAATTCATTCGAATATATTCTAAATCGTCATCAACTACATCTTCTAGTTACATGCTGTTAACCATGCTCAAGTCCTAAAATAAAATATAATATGTAGTAAACAAATATGGACTACAAAACATACTACTCATATTAAATTTAATTAATATAGGAACATGGCCGCGATACAACATTGACAATTATTGCAATAATAGTATATTATTAAACAAGCTATTTATGATAGCCATTAGTCATCCGAGTGAATAATGGCCATAAATTGCGAGTAGAATACTATACTTTGTCCACGACTTTAAAAGTCAAATAAATAATGCGAGTGTAAACGGAAAGTAATAATTTGGTATTATTGACAATTCTAACGTCAAAATTAATCAATTTCTGAGTACGTCAAATAATGTGACATATAGAGATGGGCGATACTGTGTAAAGTATCGATACACCGTACCGTTATAGATATAGTGTTTCAAAAATATCAATATTAGAATGTATCGTTATGAAAAGTATCGATACTAAAAATTTTGATTTTTTATCGATATGATATATTTCAGAAACAAATTTCCTAAACAAAATACGCAGATTTAATAGTTTATTTCATTTTGTACCGCCATCTCTAGTCACCTATCTACCGAAATGTTGTGAGTGTTGAGTTGTCATGGCATAATATTTAATTGCAAAATAATTCATGCTAGTGAATTATGAACCATAATTCATTCTAGTAGATATATGGGTACCATATACCTTTTGTTGGAAGGTAAAATATTAACTTATTATTAAGTGATAAGTGATAATATCATTTGGAAATCTGAACAAACTTAGTCCTCTCTGGTTTTGGGAACACATCCACTTACAATATAACTTATTTTCCCCATAATTTCACTGTTTTAATGATAAATGTAAGAGGCAATCAAAACACTTTAAAGACAAATATAAAGTGGTTATGACTGGTAATGACCTCCAAATAATACAATTACAAATTTGTCCACACAGGACATGTGATCGCATGAGAAATGCCAAGTGGCGTCTGAAGGCACCGTTTTATGCGAAGCTTCGCTTCTCGTTGTTTGGTGGATTCTTTGACTATACGAAAGATTTACAAGTGTTTTGAAATAAAAATAATAACTGACTCATCTATCCTCGTTTTTATGCAACCAAATTTCGAATTCCAGGCATTCCAGATCCCTTTGTGTGTCCTTTTTCCACGATCATAAACTTGTCGACGGGTTCAACATTGGAACACAAGGCGATAACGTTGAAGTAATATATTTCAGCCAATATCAGGTTGGCGCAGCTTAAAACGAAAGCTTCTACTGACATTTGTCTGAATTGTAGTTTGGAATGAAAATGGTAATTTTTGTATTCTTCTGATAGTCAAAACATTTTTATACAGAGTGGAAAGTCTAACTGGAACGTCAAGTTTAATGTTCAATGGGGCATATCACAAAGGGATTTGTATACCTATCTTTTTAATTATCTGGGGGGTTACATACACCCCTAATAACTTTTGTTTAAATGGAAGGGTAGGTTGATAGATTTTTTATTTGAAAGCTTTCTCAATTGCAAATACAATTCTATTTTTTTGATACTTTTTATGAACAATGTGTCGGACAAAAATGTAATCAGGAAAAATTCACTGGAATTACTTTAATTTATAGGTATATTGATAAGCCCAATAAAAAACCTGCTCGATAGTTTTTGGGTCAACTTGAACTGAATGTGATTGATTTGTTAGTACTTCTTCGCATTTCAACGTGTAAATTATAAACGAAGAATAGGAGGATGCCCTATTTAACCCAGATGCATCGTATCGAAATTTTAATGATGATCGGATATGGGGACAGAACCTGAACACAGGCTAAAGTCGCTCGTTTGTTTACTAAAGTTCATCCAGAATTACCTTCAATTAATGGAAGTACGATTAACAAAATTGAAACTCGATATCGGGAGCTGGGCCACGTAAGGGATGCTCCTCGACAAAAGCTTTTAAAAGTCGACGAAGAAGCCCAGTTGAACATATTGTTGGAGGTTCAAGAAAATCTTGTTACTCCAGCAGAACTGCCGTTATTGGGCTGACGAAATTCCCCGTTGGATACGTGAATGCCATACCCAAAGGGATCAAAAAACAAACGTCTGGTCTGGAATTATTGGGTATCGCATAGTAGCCCCTTTTTCGAAGGAAACGTGACCGGAGAAACGTAGCATGCAGAAAACACTTTAGCAGCCGTTTAAACTTTCTCCGTCCCATGTTCACCAAGTTTGTTGTGTTTTGTGTGAAGTTCATTCAATTTAACAAAAATCATACTATAAATATCATGATGAAACAACACGATTACTTAAGAAATAACCGGTATTATTCATGAAAATAATGACGTGACGTTAATAATATTAGTTGTACTACTAAATTTCATCACCTGGAGTTGCATCCAATGGGAATGCCAACTGAAGTGGGAAAAATGGATGAACCCTTTTTAAGATGTTATGGTCCGCCTATGGTTGATGGAAAATGCTTCAAAATAAGCTTCCTTCAAATTTCATGATATATTTGTTATTTAGAGATTTTCACTAATAAACTGACCCCTCATGAAACAATTATCGTATGCCAATAATTAGTGAGGATTGACACCAATTTACCTACTTTAAAGATGTATCGTACATCCTTAATTTGCACGACTACGTCGATCCCTTAAAGAGAATCATCTCACGGACATGATATAGAGATTATTACAAATCAATTGGTTCCTCTTAAAAAATTCATTCCTTGTTAAAAATTTCGTCGTACGCCCATAATAGGAAGTGTTTCAACCAATAAATTAGCCCCTTTCAAAAATATCGTAGCTCGACCATGGTGGAACACCCTTTGAAAGTAAATAGTACGCCCAAGATACGTGGTGACAGACATTTGTTTGAAAACGAATAATACACATGGTTTCCACTAAACGCTCAATACATTTTCATTATTAAGAACATTAGCCTTGGCGGATAACATTGATTAAACTAGTCTAGTGATTAAGCTTTTACGTAACATTCTTCATCATTCAAGTTTCAAAGTCGAAAATTGTAATAAGATATAAACCGTAATGTAATTTCTTCTTCTATTGCAATTAATATCGCGTCTGACAGATCTCAATATCTTATGAAACCATGTCTGGCAGTCGAAGTCGCGCAACTTGCATAAATTTGATAAATGTTCTAATAGAATACTGCTGTTATTGTACATTTTCTCAAGAACCAATTAGAGTCATTAGATACGAAATACTTGAAAAGTTATTTCCTATACTAAAATAAATCGAGGGTAATAATTAAGTCTCCACGTTCTTTAGATCTGTTTATTGATAGCAAACGATGGTAGATGAGAGAATATTTATTAAGTATCCTCACGTTAACTAGAAAACTGGCAAGTGCCTCTAACAAAATAGGACAGTTTCGAATAGTACCTTATTTATCGCTACACTTCCACTTTCATAGTATTTTTTAAGTAAATAAACATACGGTAAGAACAAATAACAGTGCCAATTATAGTATATTATTGAACGATCAATTTATGATAGGCATTTTTCACGAGTGAATAATGGCCATAAATTGCGAGTAGAATACTATACTTTGTCCACGACCCTTGATTTATTTATTAAATATAATGCGAGTGTAGAACGGAAAGTAATAATTTTGTATTATTTACAATTCTAATGTCAAAATTAATAAATTTCTGGAGTACGTCAAATAGTGTATACACTGTGATAAGAGTTAATCACAAAATATAAGAGATCATCGTATGACATGTAGCGCAGTATATAAATGTACAGTAACTTAGCTAATTATGAATAAATCAACCCGAAAGGTTCCGAAAGGTGTAATAACACCTGTTTCGGTATAGTACTAAAACATATTAATGAAACGTGGTATATTATAAGACTAAACTTAAATTAAAATTAATTTAAGACACAAAGTTTAGAATAATTCTGTTACCCTAAGCAAAGTGTTACACACTTTGTCGTGAATTGTTGCCTGCAATGTTTAACATTTTGGTTGCATTCATAACCTTCTGCTCTTTTTATCTTTTGATTATTGTATTCATTTTATGATATTATTTTATGTATGTATGTATGATGGGGTGACTTTCACTGAGACCTAAGAGATCTATTGTGCTTCCTTACTTCTACGTAGTTCCTGAGGAACGTCTAAGAGACTAGTAGCTTCTTTAGTCCCATTTCCCTGAGGAATTTTAGGATATCTGCAGGCTTCAAATTAGGTATATGCCCCTCTTCTATCCAATAATCTCCTACGTGCTGTGCCCAAGGATTTTAAATTGCCACAGAATCCACATTCTTCTTAATCCACTATTTCCAGCTTTCTCAGGTGCCCGTTCAGGCAGCAATGTCTCTCTTAGTGCAGTTTTACTTTGACTCACGCATTCATTTGATCTCAACGGATTGTAGCCACCCGTCAGAATCTGTGATTGTCTAAGCCCTACTAAATCTTTCCATATTATGTAATGTTAGAAATTTTGGTTGCATTCATAACCTTCAGCTCTTTTTATATTTTGATTCTTGTATTCATTGTATGATATAATATTTGTCGTCTTTTGGTGGTATGGTTTATTTACGATGGAAAAAAAGATAACCTCATTTTAAGTTACTTTCCTGCTAATCAAAATGAATATAATTTCACCAACCGTAAATGCAATCTATAGGTACTTAATGGATAGGGCCATTTACACTCTACGGGTTGGCAAAACCTGAAAACGTTGTTAAATTGATTGGTAAAATTCTTCAGTTTAGTTTAACATTTTTTGATGTCTTGAATTAGTTGTTTCTTTAGGATTGATTTCCATACCTTTGATTATTCAGACTATTCTGCAGTGTGTAGTTAAACGCATTAAAATGACCAAGTAGTTAGACAGTAAATGTTAGGATATAGTTACGTCTTTGTCAAGTTATTTTGAACGAAAATGCCAAACTAGGGACCCGCTTCTTCCGCTTAGTGCTGTAGGAGAAGTAAGTTATAATATTTACATTCATTATAATTAATGTTACATATATGAACGTAGAAGATTGGAAGTTTTCAGTGTTTGGTTAGGTTGATGGAACTTGGTATATTTTTATATAAAGTGATAGGTTGCTGTTTCTTGTATCTTATCAACACTTTTGACATAAATATATACTTCTATTAAATAAATCTGCCTTTTGTTTGTGAGTGGTCCGACGTTGGGCGCCAATTTGAAACTGCTACTCAGGTAAAGAGCTACTCAGGCGTGGATTTTTAGACTAATAGTAACTCAAGGAGTAGGTCTTACCGGTTCTCGGGTAATCCCACTCATCTTTGCTTTGCTTAACGTAACGTAAATATAAGTAGGATTACCCGAGAACCGGTAAGACCTACTCCTTTAGTCACTATTAGTCTAAAAATCCACGCCTGAGTATCTCTTTATCTGAGTAGCCGTTTCATTTATGTTGGGCTACTTCACTGCTGGAATCTTAATTTTTGACGGATTGGTTTCGTTGGGACTTTATATTTTGCTGGCCTAACTACGCAGGAAATATTTTTGTCAGTGGTGTCTCTTATCCACTGTCATTCCAAATTCTGCAGATACCTTGCTCCAGATTTCCATCTTTTTCTCTAAATCCTTTTCCTACCCTGACATAATTATTGAATCATCTACAAAATCTGCTTCTGATATATACACTCTTCTTAAATGTCTGTGTCCCACGTGCAGCTTTGTCATTTTGGTAGACGATTTTCCAATTATCTCATCAATAAAAATTGTAAATCATAATGGCCTTTGTCCTTCTCTCTGCCTTAATCCTACTTGTGTTGGAAAAGGTTTTGAATAGCTATTTTCGTAAATCATAATTTCTGTTATTTTTGTAGATGTTTCTAATTATGTGTATTATTTTGTAGTTGACTCTCGTGACCCATAGTTTTTTTCCATAACTTCTCACTTCATATCTATGAACCCCATAAATACCAATCTATCTGGATATAAGTTACAGCCGGCTGCTTGGGTAGATTATTACTAAGAATTGTATATGCAGAAAACTTGTATATCTGTTGAATATTTTCTTTTTGCCGACATGTTGATATTAAGCCTTGTAAGGAGTATAGATGAATTTAATCCGTGGTAAGAGATTATGTTCTTGCAGTTGTTTTATTGGTTTCGGAAAATATCCTTTGAACTTCCTTCCTTTTTATGTACTTATTAGGTTTTGTTTCTCTCTCCTCTAAATGTGTACCTATTGTTTTTGATCGCTAATTGAAGCGATATGAAATGAAAGTGTCGCTTTTCTCTTACCTGAGTAAAAGTTAATTTGGTAGTAATGATTTCTTTTGAAAAACTGTGACCGGTGTGAGAAAGGTCATATTTCAAAGGGCAACATCAGTGTTAGCAGAAATAGCCAGAGCTATTATAATTTGAACAATAAACTGTGAAATAATGTAGTGATAAATTCGAGTAAATTCCAACATGAACAAAGATTTAAGTATTTTGTAAATTATATTCATTTTCTGTTCTCGCTGGCTTTTGATGATCCTATTTTTTTAAAACAATCACAATTCGAACAACATAAACGGAGACGAGTTGTAGTTAATTATAACCTCGACTTGTAAGTAACTTTTCTCGATGATTAATTCACGCATAGGTGGTTGAAAAGAAAGAAATGAATTGACGGTTGTTTAATACTCATAGCACACTATTAGTGGGGATTTATACTTAAGCATAATATCTTGAACAGGCTGGCCTTAACCAAAATCAACACAGTTTGTGCAGGTTTCACTGTAGTCTAGAAGCAATAAGCGACGTAAGTATAGTTTTGTCAGTATATCATACTACCCGGTATAATGAGAAACAACTCAACTTGGTCATTGTGAAAAATATTAAATTTTACTTTACCCTGCATGGCTGCATCCAAGATGGAATGCAATGAGACTTTGCAAAAATGTACCAGTACCCATGGTTATTCAAAAATGACGGATGTGATCACAAACTTCTTTATTAATATAAGAACATGCTGGCCAAAGTTAATAACAACCAACCGTACAACATCCAAATGCACTGCAGTGAGATGGAAACTTGTAGTCAGAATGGTGTGGCACACTAACGAATTCAGAACTGACATAGGAACAGAGCTGGGTCCATGGCGTTCAACCTAGGTGCAATGCTTATGCTTTTTTTGATAAAATCGCACCTGTATTCTAGGTAAAAATCAACGCTATCGAGACGTGTCAGCGAAATAAAACATTGAAGCGGGTTATAAATGCCAGAAGAACCTAATATTCTCTAACAATCAAGCAGCACTGGAATCTTTAGAGTTCCTTTAGATAAGATCCAGACTAGTAAGAGCCTGCCAACAGAAACTCTTAACCCTGGTCAACCACAATTAGGTAACTCTAAGTAGGTTCCCATGCAAAAGAGCATATATAGGTGATGAAACGGTAGATAGCCTTGCGAAAAACCGGTATAAAACAGAAGTTACTTGTCCCAAACCAGTATTTAAAATATTGAAAATTACATACATACACCACGAGCTTGCAATATGTATATATTCGTATCAATATTTTTCAATACATGTTAACATCTCAAAAACGCTTCAGATTGGGTATACTCTTATTTTTTGCCTTATAATTAAGTGAAAGAATGGAAAATATGGTAGTTGCACTTGAAAAAATTGAGATATTTAACATCTCTCAACTTGGACTTGTCATCATTTTTTTAACAGCCCTTTATACAAAAAAGAAGTTTTTGACATGTCAGCAATCACCTTGATCGTCCTACTTATTATACCAAGATGTTTATTATTTGGTATTCGCTGTGAGCCGCGCTCGTGTTGCCGCCTAGCGGATTTCAAAGTTAATAGCGGGCGTGTGTATTTACGTGGGTGCAAATGGTCAGACAAACAAGAATATTCAAGAATTATTTAGAAATTGATTTTTTCAGTATTGTAATAGTATGTGTAAAGTTAGTAATACTAACCACTACCACTTCTAGTAAGAAACTTGTAAGTATACGATTACGAACTTGATAAAAGATAGGTACTTGTTATGTAGCTAGTATAGGTTAAGTCATGCAAAACAAATCCGTTCCAAAGATTTTCAAAAAGTAATTTACACAGATAAAACAATATTGAAAAAATCGTACGTATGCTGTAATAAATGGGTTTACAATAAATGCAGTCACACAAAACGTTATGTTTACCACCAGTGTTTATTTATCATTATTTTTTTTTTGTTCGGAAAAAATAGATGGTTGTAAATTTACTAGTACACAGGCTACATGCATAATTTTGTCAATTGAAGAGAACAAGTATTCTGGAATCTTATTCAAAGTTTGATAAACTCTTAGAACTCGTGCAATGCTATAAGTCATATTTGTTTCTTCTTCGGAAAACTGAGTTTTTTTCCAAAAAAGGCGGCATGGTGAGAAAAACTTGCTAACCACTTGCATCAATGACAGATCTAATATCGGGAAATCCTTTATCTGCTAACACAATATCACCGTCTTCCAATAAATCTATCAATCGTGATTCAATTGTAATCTGCGGATCACTTTTCCTACCACCAGCTCCTCTGGATTTAAAACAGATGAATCCAGACGGCGTGATATTGCAAAATAGTTAGTCAAATATTTGAATATTATTTATAATGTGTGCTTCGCAAAGTATTCTTTATTTATAATAAAATTTAAATAATATTTTGTATTTTTTTTTCCTTAAAGATCTTCTCCCTCTGATTCCCTATTTAAAAAAATTCAAACTTAGTTTAACATACCTAAATCCGAAAATAAAAAAAGTTTACAGTACCCCTGGTGGGACTCTAACCCCATAGTCCCCGGCTTAGGAGGCCGATGCCTTATCCATTAGGCCACAGGGGCTTGTGTAAGTTACGAATAAAGACGCTTGAAAGCGAGGTTATGATTCACTTACTTTATCCTCTTTACAGCAGCTATCCACTTCTGTCTTTGTAGCACTTTACTAGGTGCTTTTGGAAATTTATAAAATTTGCAATTTTTTGTTCTGCCATTATTCTTACAATTCACGACACAGCATTAATAATTCCAATTTGACATAGTGCCTTCCTATTAAAATGCATACGAATTGTAATAAAAACACACGCCCGCTGTTTTCGGTACTTGCCACCCCGGGCACTGGCATCGTTTTGCTTATCCCCTCCAACCGGGGGCTCACAGCGAATTGGGGATGTTTACACAAAATTTTATGGAGGTCAGCAACCGTCAATTTTTTATTAAAAAAAATTAATACCTCGATAAGTATAGATACAGATTTATATATAGGTTATTCTACACAAATTGGCAAATGTGTCGTTCACTTTCGGTATAATGTCAAAATATTTTCTATCAATTTGCCATATTTTGTTTTTTGTCTTTGCCAATTTTTATGAGCCTGTATATTTTTCGGTGGATCAAAACGAAACTACAAGCTGTAGTCACTGGCCTAAACAACAAAACGGCAGTTTCTGACCAACGAAATAATAAACCTTAGTGGATGAATCAAAGGAAGAAAGTGACAGGATTACTCACCGGTCACAACAGCCTGAAGAAGCTCATGCATACAATTGACATAATAGACATGAACCGATCTGTCGGTTAATTATGGAAGAGGAAGGGCAATTACTAATGATAATAGAAAAATATAATGTTTACCTAATATTATTTTATCCCCAAGCGTTACCCCACTGTTAGTTTCGTGTTTACAGGTCTAGACTGCGATAACGTTCCAGACTGGTGAAATTTCATTTGAGTTTTGCGAAACAGTCTCTTATATTTTATTGTTATTGCTCGCAAGTATCAGCACAATAGAGAGTGGAAAGTTTTGTTACCAAGAACCGAGATTACACGAAATTACCCGGATTTAATTTATTGTTAAGATATATATTCAAGATTTTCTTTAGATAAGATCAGGACAGTAGCATAGTATTTAATAATATATGTTTTCAAGTAATAAGAAGGGATCTTACTTCGAAATATTGCTATTATTATTTTTGTGAAATAAGAAAATAATAAAAAACGAAACTGACAAAAAAAAATCATCATGAAACAATTTAATACTTTTTTTTTTCATTCGATGTAACTTAAAACACATGGTTTATTATGTAGCCAAAACTGCTTAAAAATATGCAAGAAACCACGAAGGAATAATTCATCAACTTGAGAACATCGAGGCCATCGAGCTCTCGAATCACTCATTAAATCAGATAAGAAGACTGAATAGGAGGAGCTGGTGTAGTGCAGTTCACATTGAAAACACCAAAGCGAATGAAGTGTTATAGGGTGACTCTTAGATCCCATTTCATACTATATAAGGAATGGGAAAGAGTTACTCAGACTAAATTGTACCAATAAAAAATGATGTTATCATTGATTCTTTTATAGTTGTGAGGTCGGTGCTTAGTTAACCATGAAAACTATAAACTTTGTCACTACAAGTATAATAATAAACTTGAAACAACGAGTGTACGTTTGAAATTGTAGGGTTCCGACGAATTATGCGACGTGACGTGAATGCAGACAATAAGCTTCAAAATGATAAAACTGTCAGTGATAATGAACAATAATTTCTTATTAACATTAAACACAACGGCAACGACTAATACGTATAAAATTGTGATATAAAACATTCATTTTTGGCTTCTTAGTGTTTGTTTAAGCTTTTTTCCAACTTTTAATTGTACAATTTCAAGTCATGACTAGATCTTGTATAAATATATTCAAAATATACCTTACCATAAATATCCCAAATTTACCACATTTTAAGACATGATTGCTGTTATTTTTTTTTTTGTATCTATAAATTTTGATAACTGTTAAGTAGGTATAACATTAGTTTCAGTTTTTATGTAGTCTTCCAGACAGTTAACTTATGTTACAGTTAACAGAACCAAACGTAAGCCCCGGGAAATATGCGAACTAAAAGAAAGGTCATCGCAACGAGCCAATCAGGAGCTAGTGGTAACGATTGTGCATTAGTAATTGTTAACATAATCGAAATAATATGACCGAGTAATTTTATCAACATACATCAATTTTAGTGTCTGTATCAGTGTTGTCAATGCAATGATAATTATTCAATTTTGACATGAAATTTGAAAATATAGACATTTAGGGCAGATGGTCGTTTTATTTTGGGTCCAATATAAATGGTTTTATTAATATTTAGAGTTAAATTTTTAGCAGGATTGACATTGTTTACATATCTTTTGACACTCCTGAGAGTTAACACTTATGGTATCGATATTTGGTTATCGATTCAAAATCTCGATTGTTACTACAAAAATACAACTACAGCGACATGAACACGCCCACCCAGGGCTCATGTTTGCTTCTGCCGACTGTACATTTACTATTTGGTTTATCGTGGCTGCTAATAATGCTAATGTGCTAATAATCACTAGTATTCAAGGATTTTCAAATCAATAAAAAATGCGAGTGATATGCTTGCAAATGGGTATGAACATACAATGTTTCCACCCTATTATTGCATATTTGAACTAATATGGCAGGCTGAATCCAATGTTGAAGTGATAATTTTCCCACTTTAAGCTTCTGCAGTAGAATTAGTGAGAAATGTGGTGAGTACTGTTTCTGCAGACAGTTGGAAAAATAGTATGGAACATGTTATTAAGGTGGAAAATTCTTGTTCGCATGAGTCCTAATATTGAACCTTTCATAATAAATTTTGATCAAGTTAGTGCTAGTCACAGAACTAAATTTAGAGTAGTTGAGAAATAATTAAATTCATACTTATCATTCATAAGTTTCACGTGCATCACGATTTAATTATTTTGTTTGATCAATACTGGATATTGATAAAAAGAGTGGTATGTTGGCTAGTAACTAAGACCTATCGGATTACTTTGAGGGTTTGGTACATTATCCACATTATTATTTTCATTATCAATAAAACCGTTCAACTTAAAGTTTTTTTTCTAATGTTCAGCTTGAATAACTTTTGGGTGGGTAGCAAAAATTACATATCTATAAATATATATTATAACATATCTTGAAACATACCAGAACCTATCAATATGACTTTTAAAAAAATATTTGTGTTATTCAAAAAGGATAAAGTTCATCAGTTAATATTACCAAAGCGTTGAAGCAGACATAAAAAAATTTACCAAACATAGCAAGCAAAATAATGGAAATCCCACAAGGAACATATTATATAGAATATTATTCACCTGATGACGCTAGCTTGTTACTTGTGAAACCGGTCGAATAATATTTGTTATATTTCCTCAGTGTAAATTGTTAATCGCTGGTTTTATTCGATAAAAGGCTTTATTTTGACCCATTTTCTCAGGACCAACAGTTTTCCTTCAAAGCTGATCTTCTGATGCAGAATTTTCACACATTGAACCAAACTAAGCTTGAAAAATCAAATCGAATCTTTTTTACCCGTAGCTCTTTTTGAAAAATCACACCCACATTGCAGTTATAAGTGATATTTTCAACGTGTAACAATATTAGCTCACTATTTTCAATAATATAAATAGTCTCTTAATCATGACAGAAAACGTTGTAAGCCATTTTAACTTCCATTTTTTTTCAGATGATTCCGTTTTTTTCCCCATATCTTCAATTATTATTTTTGCTAGATATACTTACATTTTGTAATTCCTTTTATCATGCTTGTTTTTCTCCATTACTTGACATTTTTTTTGCAGTAAATATTTTCCTCCTTCAAAGTGCTGTTGGTTTATAAATGACTCCACGTTTTCAACTAGATTAATTATTTTCGTTTTTATAAAAAATCGTTTTGTTTCTAATATGAAGATTGACATTATACGTCCCATAATGTAATTTTAAATTGCTCTCATTTGTTTCCTCCTCCAGTACGAGATTAACGTTAATAAAAACGTTGAAAAATTGATGAATTCCCATTTTATCACCCCAACGCCATACCGTTTAGAATATATGATGCCCTTGATCCTGGATAAGCAGGTCGATTTCTAAATCAAGGAATGCAGGGATAAACATCTTATGTCTAAGCGAAGGGACTTTTTGTCAAGCTTCGGCATAGAGTGCGTGCCTAGGATGTGAGATTTCGGGTTTATACGGAACATCAATCTTCATGAAGAGGCAATTCAGATAACACAAAGTAAGTTTGATTCGTAAACTAGAGTATTTTTGTCGGTGCTGTTATTACAGAAAAACGTTATCTCAATTATATTTTAATTACACCCTCACTAATATTCCGTTAAATAAGTATCGAAAACAATATGTAGATTAAATTAGATATGATGAGGTGGCTAATTGGTCTATTCCACTGTGTCTTTTCTAATCTATTGTGGTATTTCTAGGATATATTACATTCTCCAACCCAACTTTTTCTATGTAGCCAATTAGCCTCGAGACTGGACCTTTTATGTAGTTTAATGCCTGAAACGATGTTTCCCAGAACCAAGCCAGTGTAGATGTGAAAGTACGACCGAGAATCGTAGCAGGCAGTCTAGCGAGGTGTTGACTAGGTGGGCTTCCTTCTACGGTTGGACAGGTGATGACTTGTCGACCTTTCCTCTCCTCGTTCTGCACGGTAGTGACCTGTTTGAATAAACCTGTCCACGCTGAATGTATTGACTTCAGTGAAAGTCAGTATCGACTTTCGTACTTTCCTGAACCTCCTGTCCCTAACGTACTGACTTAGGGATATTTTACCGTGCTGAAGATGTTGACTCTAGCGGATATCTAGAAACCCGTTAGTGTGCAGAAGGTATTGACTTTGGCACTCTCCTGAATCTCCTGTCCTTAAGGTACTGACTTATGGATACTCCGCCGCGCTGAAGGTATTGACTTTGCTTTGTTAATTAGATTGATTGTTGGCATCCCTATGTGTATTCATTTGAAAAAAGCCTACTTTGAAGACTCTACCACAATAACTACAGCACAAGTGTGTAAGATGGGAAAACTGTCAAAGCCTCATGGGCTCAAGTACCGCCTCAAATACACTTAGAAACCGTTGAAAAGTCGCGGTAACCTGGTTAGCGTCGCAAAAGTGACAATGGCCACAATAAATCTCTAGAATGGTGGAAAGTCTCAATAGGACACAGACAAGCAAAACACTACATTATAGGACATTCGCCAACATTCACAGCAAACCCAATAAGCCAATATAAGAAAATGGTCAAAGCCGTAGTAGGTAATGGGAACGCAAAGCTAATAGGATTGTCAGACAGAGCAGATTAAATTGTAATTTGTTTTGAATTTTTTTTTTAATATTTGTTCAAGTTATCATTTTCAGTGAACATAGCCGATTCCGTTATCACAGCATGACAATTTTCTCATTCAATTGCAATCTAATTAATGATTTTTTTTTATTTTTAATATCTCTCCAACATACAGAGCGCGGTTGAATTATGGAACAAATTCATTATTTTGCAATTAATTTATTTGAGATAACAATCCAGAAATAGGTCAATTGATTTAAAATGCGATTTAATTAATAATGTTCGAAAATAACACAGTGACGGGATCGTTGATTTTCTTAAACTGAAATGTCGCTCTTGTGATACCTCATTTGAAGAGGCTTTCAATAACGTATTTAGCAGTATCATACTTAAGTAACTGATCAAAAAATGAAATTTAATCGGAGAATAATTTTACAATAAACCAGCTGCAGTATCGAATAATCAATAGATACTTAATACTTCTCAGCTAAATTGAATGCACAAATTGCCATTCACAACCTTGACAATAAGCAAATCGACGAACTCACTCTTCCCGCACATTATGAATAACTTCTGGAGTGATTCTATCAACTTCGCCTCTAATTAGGTTTTGTTAGATTTTGCGGTTCATCCACATAAACCTTCGAGTTTAAATGGCCATATAAAAAAAATCTAGAGGTGTGAGAACTGGAGGTCTTGGGGGCCACTCTATTGGTCCTCGTCTACCAATTCATCTCCCACGAAAATACTGAATTAAAAACTCGCAAACATCACGTGCATAACGTAAGGGTGCACCAGATACTATCATCTGATATGTAAAGATTGTTGGCGTTTAGGAAAATATTGGCAAGGAATGGTTATCACTCCTGTTCGCAAAAATCACCTGTGTGTGTCATTAATAATTATTCCCGCTGACATTCATTTTTTAGATGGTGCTGAGAGTGACCTCCAGCCATTCATCTTTTCTCCAGTGTTTACAATTTTGACGAATGACTGATTCATTTAGGCAAAATGTAGCCTCATCAGAAACCATAATTTGTTCAATAAAACGTGAATTGCGGTTACATAAATTCAGCGAAATATCACAAAACCGTTTGCGGCGATAGGGATCATCATCGTTGAGTTCTGGATGTAACTGAATTTTGTACCGACCGTTGAAATATGCCTGTGTCTGCTGCAATTTGGCTGGAAGTATTGTAAGTGCTAATTGGCTGATACGTCTGTCTGGGTACTCTGCAATAGAGAAATCGCATAATATCTGCTGAGTTCTTGTGTATCCGACATTTCAATTGACATTAGGCAGGCAACTTCATTTTTATCGATTAATAAGAACATGAACCCATATTTCACATGAATTTTGATAGCAATCTAGGAAACAGATAATGAACCCAGGTAATTGTGGAGAAATCATCATCATTCACCGATGGTTCCAAATCAAATCATGGCTCTGGGATAGTATAAATGGACCTAGAAAGAGAGCCTTGGTTGATATACGTCTGTGTTTCGAGCAGAGTCGTTTACCGCTATATATTGATGAAAACATCAGAAGAGGATATACCGGAAAAAATTGAAATATTCACTGACAGCCAGGCTCTGCTTGAGGCTAACCAGCAATCCAACAACCGGGTCTAGACTGATAAAAAAACTGTGAAGAATACCTTGAGGGGCTGGCAAGAGACAACAAAGTGTCACTAATATGGGTGCCGACACAAGAGGGGATTGCAGATAATGAAATGTCGAAGCAATTAGCTAAGGAAGGTTCTAAAGGAGACTTCATAAGCCCGGAACTGTTTTATGGAATTACAAAGGATTACATAATAGGGGAAATCGGAAACTGGCTGGATACGAACTCAAATGAACGTTGACACAAGGACACTTCCATACAAAAAGTTTACTGAAGGAGGTAGACAAGGAACTCTCAACCAGGCTGATGAAACTGCGTGAGCAGCTGCCTTCAAATATCTCTTACGGTTACTAGTAACCGACCTGGTGACTGAACACTGCACAAAATGAGCAAAAATAGTGAATCTTTGTGTAGAAAATGCGAATTTTACGATGAAACTCCTACTCACATACCCTGCTTCTGAGGAAACTTAAAGGGACTCAGACGAAAATAACAAAACCATCACAATTACTGAAAATGCCCCCAGTCAAACTAGTTGCCTATATAGAACACACGAAGATTCTGGAATGGAAGTAAATAACATGGGAAATGGTATAAAGTAGTAGTTTAAGTGTCTGGGCTGTTGAGCACAACTCAAACGAATGAATAAACCATTTTGACCATAGGTTTCCATCCTATTCCTGGATGTTGTATGTTGGTCATCGTTGATTTCTGCGAGAAGCGTCCCAGAACCAGAAAAAAATTGGATCCAAGGATTTCAGTGCTGTCTGACTATCAGAGTATAAGGCTCCTTGTGCCTATTTTTCGTTTCAACGTTAGTTTGTAGACACGAGTTTATAGTGTAGATTTCCGCATGTACCATAAATGCGAGCGTTCCCAAAGATGCGTGAACGTTGCACCTGCGCTTAGCAACATGGACTGCTGCTTCTGTTCTTGTCAGTGATTACATCTTTTAATGATGATGATACGTTGCCTTCCATTCATTATGTAGCCATTCTAGCTTTCATCTTGACATTCTGAGCTGAAGGCGAGTAGCTGTAGCTTATCGCTCTTTTGGCAGCCATTAAGACCTATTGTTTGTTTTGTTGAGAAGATGTGAATTCCTGATTAGTTTTGTATCTAAAATATTTCCCTGATATTTCACCTTGTAGCCTCAGCACAAGTTGAAGAAGCTTGACCGTTTTAAGCTCCGAAGAAAATAAGCGTAGCTTTTGGAGTATTCACGCTTGTGTACTTCTTTCTCCATCATTTATCCACTATGTTGCAGTTGCTTTGATGTAACCCTGGGGTATTTTTCCAATTAGATGCTCTCTACAAATTCCTTTTCAGCCCTTCTGGTGAATTTTTCTTTCCCTCGAATGTTGCATAAAACTTAAATAACATAATCATCCAATGTCTCACCTTATCGCAAAAATTTCGACTGAACGTAATCGGAAAAAACTATCAACATCACTGTCACTTTTGTTCGACATGCTTCTTTCGTCTTCGGCATAGTTGGTGATAAGTTGGGGTTTTCGTTAACTGGTTGAAATAACACCACTCGTTTTTATTAATTATTTGTATTTTAACGTGCAGCAGTAAGTGATACATCTAATTCTTTTTTTACACCATTTTTCCTTTGCTAGTGCTAGTCGTGGTCGTTGTCTCTCGTCCTCTGGTCGCCCGAGATTAAATAGCTTGGTTGAAAAATTTACAATGTTGCCACTGTTACAAAATATTACCGTAATCTGAAGAAACTTAAGCTCGAACAAATCCCCCCCTTCAAAGGCTGTGGTTTCAATAAATTGATAATATTTCTATCAACAGAAAATAATAATCCCAATTAGGTAATGACAGTGAACAAAAATTGTTTATCCGACTGGAACCCACGATATTTTAGTTACCGATCGTTTAATACCTTAGTTTTTTGTTTTGACGGACTACATTATCTTTCCTGGATGGGCTTCGACTATTTTTCCTAGGTGCCAAGACATAGGACGAGCGTGGTCCTCCTTCAATAAGACAGGGGAACCGATGCGGTAGTTCTGGTTGGTGTTGAGCTGCCACTTGCTTCTCTGCTGCAAATGATGCAGGTATTGCTTTCTCCACCAAATCCAAAAATGCTGACCCATTAGTTGTAGATGATGGTATCTTCGACAGTAACTAACGTTTTGTTGTGTTAAGTCTCATTCTGGAAGAGCCGTGAGCTCTGGTCCAACTAGGAATTAAGCAGGCGTAATTGCACAGAGGACATTAGGATCGGAAGATATGGGAACAATGGATTTGGCCTAAATTTGAGTAGTTAAAGTATAGACCTCTACATAGCAAAAACGCGTACAGCTCAAAATGCGCTTTAAATAATGTTTGCAAGACTTTACGGCTGCTTCATCTAGCCAAAATGAGGTGATCGGAATATCATAAAATGCATTTAATATCAGAATGTACCGCGTTGTTTTGAACACCAGTGGATTTGATCCATTTTTAGACTGAAATTGAATGATTATTACATCCCACGAAATTAGGAACGTTATCGCTGTGAACACACGATCAAAAGCCTCTTCGCGATACAAAACGCTTCAAAAGGATAAAATATCCGTCACTGGTTAGGTCGGTGATGACCCCAATGTGCACCGCCTCAGTCACTAGACAAACGGAATTAAAACACAGAGGTATCCCTTGATGATTTTGTTAGAGCGAGTTTTACTTTTATTGAGCTCGAGAGGCGCAGCATAGTCTACAGCAACGGATGCGAATTGGCGAGACGGATTAACTCGTGACTTAGGCAAATCACCCATGTTTGGAAAACCGATATTTTAATTTTTCTTGAAAAATGGTATACATCGCGTCATATATGATTTCACTGCGTTCTTGCCATTAAATGGCCAGTATTTTCGCCTCATATGATATAAAGTACCCTGAACTACGGAATGGAATGTGCGCTAATGTTCATGGTCAATTACGGGTTTAGGGAAATTATTATCCGAGAACAAAACTATAGGGTGTTAAATATCATATGCATAATTTGAATTTCTCAATCTGCCACCAATTCTAATAATACCGTCTTGATCCACCCGAGTAGTGTTTTTTAAAGGATTGGCAAGATTTCACCCAATTGAATTGGACCGATACAAGGAAGTTCAAATAAAACTTCTGCGCCTAATAACATCTCAATTTCCGCAGGGGCATTGAAATTTGGATCTTCTAATGGGAGATCTTCAGGAATATTCATATTATTAAGTTTGATGTATCAAAATATCTTTGTGATGATACTTTCGTAATTTCAAGTATGACAAAAAAATTTTATTTTATTTTTTATTTTTGAGAGAACAAAGATATTTCAGCAAGCTGGGATATATTTGTTTTTATTTGATTCATTCCTACAACTGGAATATCGATTTTCATGCTTGGGACATGTAGTTTTTCTAGCATAGAGGAACTTATAAAATTTTATTGTGAAGCGGAATCAAGAAGCACTCTGCAGGTTGAAATATTTTTATGCTTCTCGTACACATTGACATTAGCTGCGGATAAAAAAATTGAACGAACTAATTGTATAGTAGAGGTATTCGACATTACTGAACTTCCTCAAGGTAATGTTCCAATTACACCGTTTTCTGGATTATCTTTGATTTCGGTAACATATGTTTGAGTTGATGGCCGAGGTTCAGTAACTCTCTTCACGGTATTCGAGCTTTGATTATTTGCGTAGATTTCTTAAGGTTCATATAACGGAGTCGTATCTACATTCTGAGGACTTATGTACATGTAGTAGACAATTTACATTTTCAAAGGGGTCTGATACGTTTGATTCTTTAAATTTGGCACAAAAGTATATCAAATGCTGTACGGTATCTGATTGATGTTGTGAAGGATTTTGATTAAAATGGTTTTTTAAATATAGTGCTTGCCTTTGTCTCTAAAGTTTCCAATAATTAACACCTTGGTGTTATAAATTTTTGACAAGGCATGCCCTTTAGAATATATTATTTCCCTTCACGTTCTGTATTTGTGTCTAATTTTGGAACGAGAAAATATATTAAAATTATATTTCATTTGGACACGCTTTCTCTTAATGGCTTTAGTGAGCGATCATTTTGCAAAACTTCTGGCGAGTGAGATTCTTCAACTTATATTGGCAAATCCATTATTTCTTTCAAATGAAAATTTATCATCACCTTTTTATTTTCATACCGTTGTCTTCAACAATTTCCAAGCTGTTCTATAATTCGCACCAGTAGGTGTTACTGAGGCAATTACATTATTTGTTTGACCCTTCAGAGAGGCTTCCTAATAATAAAACCGTTATACATCGGATAAAGTAACACTATCGTGTACTAATCCGCAAAACATATCCCGAAATCTTTGCCATGCACCTTAAGAACCGCTAAATTCAGGCAATGTTAATAATGGTAATTTCGCGGCTACACTTGCAACATTGCACCTTAAGTTGTTTGATTTCCAATAGTAAATACATTTGCCCTGGCGCCATCTGACCGTGGAATGGAATTTGATGAGATATAGATGAAAGGTGCTGGTCTAAAATTTCAAGACCCTGAGCTGAGGCTTTGGAATAACGTGTTTCAAATTCATCCCTTTCGTTTGAATAATCTTCCTCGTTATAATTATCGGGAAAATCATCTAATATTAATTCTTCGAAATGCGTTTGAACCAACCAGAACTTATGAAGGAGAGGTTTTATAATTTCCACCCTGAATTGCAATAATTCGATTGATTTAGCCAGATCAGTTTGATCCGAAAAGTTTTGGAAACGAGTTAGTTCTCCATTAATTTAAGCTTTGTTGTACTTTAATCGTGATAAATCAAGTTGAGGACTTGCATCATCTACGTCTGACATCGTGATTTTTCTTAATAATTATTCATCACCGATTATTGTGATTTGTACTAAAATACTTACTATGATAAAAGGTTTTTGCGAGAATATGTTCACTGTGATTGTCTTCGAGATCTTCAATTTGTTAATTTGTTTATCAATGTTCGAAGTAATATGCTTACAAAACTACGTGATGCATGGAGTACCTATATCATGCAAATTGATATAATGTTCACGAGATTTTTGATACGAGACCCTCAACTATTTGCCTGAATATTAACGTGAAATTATGCACACTACAATTAAAACGAGATTTTTATTTAAATTACGAGGTTGCGTTGAACTCAATGCATTTACTCGCTAGAATCTCAAACCCTTATTGAAGATCTAAGAAATAGTGGTTATTTCCTACCTTTCAATAGGACCAATTCTATAAGAAGTAGGTAAGAATTAACGGCAAGCCGTTATATTTGACGAGGCTTCCGCTATTAGAAATGTTTTAATCTATATATACCTAGTGAAGATTAGGATTTGAATTTTAACAGATATGGTGTCCAATTAAGAGTTTCCGTTTATATTAAAAAGACTATAATGCATACAGAATAGTGAAATGGGGTTGGCAGGTTGTCTAATTTTTAACCATGCGTTAAAAGTTAACATTTGCGAGCAGAATTGCACCTATCTGTCATCTTTTATCCATAAAATGAAAGTAAATGACTGTCTATTTATAATTAAGTTCATGTGAACTAGATTTGTTACCTCTGTTTATCCCATTTGCTGGTATTCCTATCTTCCCGTGGCCTTTTGGTTTGCGACAAATTATAAAGTCTTGACGGGTCCCTAAACAAGAAGCTTGTGATCCTATCATATCCCTGTTGTATTATTAGGTACCTACCGCGGTACTTTCTTCTTGCATATAGGGGTGAGTGAGATTAATTTTTATTTTTGTAAATATTATTAGTTTTTTCCTGTTGCCACTGGCCGAATGACGAATGTCTAAGCCAAAAAAAAAACTTAATGCGGGAAAATGGGCAAACAATTTTAGGTTAAAATTATAGTAAAGGAAAGAACTGACCTTCTTCTTCTGCCTCAATTGGTCGAAAACACATTATTTATTCTTATTTTAATGTGAACAATAAGTAGTACATTAATTCCCTTTTTTCACACTATTTTTGTATTCTGCCGGCGTTGAATTTTTGTATGGTATATATGTCCCTGGATACTCTTTATACTTATAGGTAATTGATTTAAATGATATTCTAAAATTAACATAAAATATAGAAAGCGATTTATTTGATCTTTGACAAGATTTTATCAATACATGAGGTCAATTGGAAGCTTTCTGTAATTCCGTATTTTTCAGTAAATGTGACAATTCCGCATATGTTGAAAGTTCACATTTTTTGCCAGCTGCTTGTTTTAATTTTTGATAAATATGTTATAGCTGTTGTATCCAACTGTGGTAGATATTAAGACAAAATTCTAATGTATAGGTATAAACTAAAGATACTTTATTTATTAGTTGAATTGTATTAACAAAGATAATAAATCGTTGTGTACTATTCAAAAAATGTTTGCAATACATCTTTTCACAGGTAAGCAGCAAGTTCCAAACATTTCTACAGTTTAACGTTTCTGAAATTATAAGTGTCGCATAATTTAATATATATTATGTAAATACCATCTAATAAGAATACAAAGACCCCGCGCTTTTCTTATGACAAAGTGGCTTTCCGTCAAATGTTATAAATTCTGGATACGATGTTGTACTCGACTTCTTGACCAAAAGTGTTCATGGGACCAATTGAATCCTATGACTAGTTTCCAATATACAGAGTATTAAAGTTGAAAAATCCTTGTTTTTCGTGACCACTTAATTTTATTATTAACAAATAAATTATTCATTTTTAGTTGATAGTACTATTGATATGTTCTAGTTTATCGTAAACTCACACATAAATAGTTCAAAATGTCAACATATACAGGGTGGGACTCAATTATGTAAGGACGAATTTTTGGAATTCTATGAAATTGTTATTGAATGAAAACAAGGTTAGAAATAAAAAGCTACTTCATATTCAATGTTCTGGCATCAAATATACCAATTCTAGAGGTATTCCATACAGGGTGATTCTTAATGCAGCCTGAAACTAGTTTTTTTTCTATATGAAATAAATAAGTTACACCATGTATTTCAAAATTAGTTTTATTGAACCCTCTTGTTTAGTTTTTGATGTTGAAAACGTATTGGTTATCTAGATATTAGTACTTTTCTTATAATACAGGGTGATTTGCAGATACATCTTGTTATTAAACGGACAAAAATTAGAGAAAGTACACTTTTTCTGAATCACCCTGTATTTTATAATTCGATCAGTCTAAATGATTAATTTATTTTGTTTTGTAATAAGCTTAAAATGGTAGATGAATTGAAAAAATTTCATAATCTCACTATGACCAGTTTTTCAGACAAAAAATATCAGCCTTTTATTTAATTAACTAATTTACTATAGTACTTACCTACAGGATAATAAAATAATTATAATTTATTCATCTTCCTATCAATGGTTTAGTATAGTTTGGTATGTATCCATAAAAATGTGATTATAATTTCGTTCAATACGCCTATTTTGTTAAGTGCTCTACCCTAACCTAACCCTGTTTCTGTAAAAGTGGTCATAGTAAGATTATGAAATTTTTTCAGTTTATTCACTATTTTAAGCTTATTACACAACAAAATAAACTAATCATTTTGACGGATCGAATTATAAAATACAGGGTAACTCAGAAAAAGTGTACTTCTTCTAATTTTTGTTGGTTTAATAATAAGATGTATGTGCAAATCACCCTGTATTATAAGAAAAGTACTAATATCTAGGTAACCAATACGTTTTCAACATTGAAAACTAATTTATTTCATATAGAAAAAAACTAATTTCAGGTTGCATTAAGAATCATCCAGTATGGAATACCTCTGGAATTGGTATATTTGATTCCAGAACATTGAATATGAAGTAGCTTTTTATTCCTGACCTTATTTCATTCAATATAAGAATTTCCTAGAATTCCAAAAATTCGTTCTTATATAATTGATTCCTACCCTGTGTATGTTGACATTTTGAACTATTCATGTGTAAGTTTATGATAAACTAGAACATATCAATGGTACTATCAACTAAAAAAACATATTTATTTGTTAATAATAAAATTACGTAGACATGAAAAACAAGGACAAACATAACTTTTGACGGAACGCCACTTTGTCGACCAATATCAAGCTTCAACAGATTAAAAACACGATTATTACAATCGTTCATTTGGACACCTACAACATATCGTACAATTCCCACCACTCTGTAGTCTCTACTGTGGGCGGTCCTTAATTAGCGTCACACAGTCAGTAAGCAGCAGTCGATTTCCAGGTACTGTTCAACCCCATAACTATTCAAAATAAAATAGAATGTGCATCCTTCAAGAGAAAGTAGAAATTTAATTGTGGTCTTTTGAAGGTCACTCACAAGATCAGCGTATCGTATTTGTATCCGTATGATTTCTTTTCATGGGGTTTTTAAAAAAATGAAATTTATCGGCACAATTTTGAACGGGATCAAAATTTGATAGAATTGATGGCGAAAATTGTCTAGCATGGTGCAAACATTACACCGAAGCAGCTCAGAGATACAAGATTATCTCTGTTCAATAGATTCGGTTTTTGTTTGGCTCAACAAGGAGTACTGTTTGAACCTTTAATTTTTGAGTTTTAGCATTTTAAGTTGTTTTTCGGAGTTTATTTGGGGTTTTTTAGAAAATGAAATTTATCGGCACAATTTTGAACAGGATTAAAATTTGATAGAATTGATGGCGAAAATTGTCCAGCATGGTGCAAACATTACACCGAAGCAGCTCAAGATTATCTCTGTTCAATAGATTCGGTTTTTGTTTGGCTCAACAAGGAGTACTGTTTGAACCTGTAATTTTCCAGTTTTTGCATTTTAAGTTGTTTATTTTCAATTAATTTAATTTAAAGAATTTTATTTTGTTTTTCATTTTTATTTTGGAATCCGTTATTGCCAAAAGAAATCAAAAAATAACTAACAAATATTGGAAGGAGAAGAGGTGGGGTTTCTTACAGTAGTTCTGAATCCAGCTTGGTAGCTAAATACTTGATATTTATTGAAGTAAATTTAAAGACATTTTTTGTTAGTGGACTATTTAGATCGGAGAATACATTAAAGAGAACAATAAAAATGTTCTCGGACTTTGAAAAAGTACTTAGCTCTCACCGTGTAACGTCGAAATTGGTTTTAGACTGCCAAAAAAGACTCTCCTCAATAGGAGAACTCAATAAAGTATTGCTGGTCTGGATCCCTGGTCATTCTGGCATGGAAGGAAACGAGAAGGCAGACTCTCTTGCAAGGGAGGGTGCCGCACGTGTTTCTATCGGACCAGAACCTACAATTGACATCGCAATAAGTTTTGCCAAATAAACACTAAATACCTGGACGGCAAGAAGAGCTTTATACTTCTGGCATAAATTACTAGGATTGGTTCATTCAAAGGCTTTCATACATCCTTCGGAGAATGTCTCCAAACAAATATTAGACTATAGCAGACATGACCTACGTTGTCTAACAGGCCTTTTAACAGGCCACTGTCATCTGAATCATCACATGCTAAAACTTGGACTGTCGGAAGATCCGACCTGCCGTCTTTGTCTGGAAGATGATGAAACAGCAGAGCATATAATTTGTGCCTGCCCCGCCGCGGCTCGAATCATGTATCTGATGTTTGGCAGGGATTCTCTCTCGCCCTCGGACCTGGAATATTATTCACTAAATAAAGTAACCGGCTTTGTTAAAAAGCTGAATTTGTTTGATGAAATCTGTATAGATGTGAGCCACAATGGACTCTTGCGAGTCGCAGTGGAGGGCCTTATAGACCCACTCAACATAAACCTAGCCCAACCTACTTATATACAAATATTTTTTTCCGTTGAATTCCGCGATAATGTGGGAGATTCAAAATTTTCATTCCTTTCCGTTCCATCCCGCTCCGCGATAGTGTGCGGCCTGCTTAAATCCCTATATGTTCCGTTTCTCATTGCATATCATATAATTCAATATCAAACGGCAACCAAAACTCAATCCTCGAGTGATAAACGAATCTAACATAGATATTTTCAATAAATTTCAATCCTCACACAGAACGGCATTTTATAGGAATCTGTGACCTTTGCTGTTTGTATTCCTATCCTTCTTTTGAATGAAAAAAAACGATTTATATGTAAGCTTCAAGCTTCAAGTGTGTTGTCAGTATAGCGGGTTATTCATATAGTCTGTTAAATAATCGAAAGTTTTTGTGCTACAATTTCAGCTTGAAAACACTACATAATGTTTCTCCATATCGGAAACAAATAATGCTACGGTTAATTTCTTGTAACATATTTTTCCATTAGCTAATGGCAAATCCTAAGTTGTTTATAATGTTCTGTTTCCTACATAAAAATGTCTTGTGAGCACATTAGTAGCGAATAAAAAAATAAATACTGTTGGGTTTTCCTAAGGGTTAGGGTAAAATGTTTGTTAAGCGTGTGTTAAAGAGAAAATTATCATTTTATATTTTCAAAACCATTTGTTACCTTGTAATTCATAGGTAGACAAATTTGTTATCATAATATACAGTGCATCCATAAAGGAACGTCATTATTAGTTTAATAAACTGTGCTATGAAAAAATTCTGGGAAAAGTCGGCTTTTGATTTTAATTCAGTTTTTTATATATCACTCTTGTAGAATAACATCTGGGTGATGACATCAGCACCAGATTTTTCAAATGAAACTATCACCTTTTTGCTGAGCAGATTCCAAAAATGTATCTTGATTCAATTTGTGTACAGAGGGTTAGAAATACCAAAGCTACTTATGACAATTTATAAAGAATAAACTCCACTCCACTCCAACAAATAAAGAAAATGAAAATTCACATCAAACGTTTAAATTGTTCTTTATTGACCACCTAACAATAACTTAACCTGGTAATTGAGTCTTGATGTTTTGTAGCTTAGCGGGTGTTACTGTCTGAGAGAACTCCCTATTTTCATCCTTGCGATAGTCCATAAAACGTTTATATGCATTTTCGTACTTTTCCCTTGATTTCTTTGGCAATAATTCTAATGAAGCAGTATTCACTACCCCATCCAGCTCTGGAGGAGTCCCAGAAACGGGAAATTCATCATCACGTATCATTTCACTTTCGAGAACACCAGCAATTAAATTTATATGCGTCAAGTTTGACAATTCAACTTCAATACGTTTCCATATTAAAACAAGTGATTTTATTTAGTATTTCAAAGCACCATTTATTTGTGAATAAAATTATTCGCGATTTTTCCAAAATTAATTAATATCTGTCGAATTTTAAACGATTTGCGGAAAAATAGTATGTTTACCCCACTCTGTGTTGCCAAGTTGAGGCACACTTAGCAATCTTCACAGTCGTTAGGCTTTTTCTACTCGGTAAACAATGTACTATTATGTTTTAGTATCTAAATTTCACAGTCTATGGATCTTTCACTGTTCACTGTATAATTATATCTTGTTTTTAAACTAGGAGGAGCATTTTAGGAACCTCAACCACACCACTAGAAGTTACTAGATTAGTAGTGTGTTCCGAAAGGGTCGTGTTCAGACTTTTTGAACTAAATAAAAATTACGTGAAATATGTATTGTACTGCTCGCTGTTGTCGTGGCCAATGAGGCATGTCTAAATATCGAATGATGATTGACCACAGATCATTGCGAACGTAGTAACCAAATGTCACATTATTGTGAAAAGATGTAAGGTTATAATAAGTAGTTTATGTAAAATGTTTTAAGAATTTAAGGATTAATGAGAATATAGAAATGCAATTGTATGATTAATTTTTTTTTAACATTTGAGGCTTTGGTATAGCAAAACTAAAAGTGAACAGAAGTTTTGTTATCGAAAAATACCATAATATAGTACTGCAATGTTCAATGTATATAAAACTTGATGTGAAACTTATATTATTAAAAATAAAAAATAAGCATGGATTTTTTCCATGAAAGGGAATAAATGGGTAAAATATAATACTTTGTTAAAAATAAACAATAAACAACAAACGTGGTAGTAATGATTGAACTAATGACTATTTTTCTATAAATAAACACAAAACTGACAAATGTCAGTGTCAGTGGTATCAAAAGAGCTGTGTGAAACTGGTGGCAATCTGACCAAACACTAGGCAGCAGAAATGCCAACTTAAATTCAAATCGCTCCTCTTAGTTTAAAAACAAGGTATAGGTATTTATAAATTTTTATTCCTTAAGGCCAGATTCCAAGTCACCGGAATATTGTGACATTTTGTCTACCTATACGATTAAATTCAGGTCTGTGATATCATGACGGCCGGTTAATTTTCGTGTATGATTGAATGGTCTCAAAAATTCAGATATCTTGGAAATTTAGCAGCCAAGTTTACCACCGCCGGTAGTGGGTTGCATTTTTCGGACCTTTACTAAACGCATGCAAAGGTAACAACGGGTCAGTGAGAAATGTAGAAATTACTTGGTATTAACTGTGTTTTTATTTGGGACGTTTTATTGTGTTATTTATTTGTTGATAGTAACAAAAAATTGAGATCCATGAAGGAAAAACGTGACTCAAGTGGTTAAAGTGAGACTAAACAATACTTTAGTATAATCTCCGAATAGCTCAATAAACTTGGGTCGTATAATTTCATCTTATCTCTGTAACAAGATTTTGGAAGTTCTCCGAAATACACGTTCACGGTTATTATGGCTTCTCCGTTCGACGAAAAATGCTTTTCACAGAAGAAATTACTTAGGATTTTGAAAAGTTGGTAGTCACTACGAGGCAAATTTAATGAATACGGTGAGCGTTTAAGTAATTCATACTTTAATGCTATGGTGAAAGTACTTTTTGCGAACAAGTGCACCTCGTAAAAAAGGTCATTCACAAGATATTCAATTAAAATTTTTCCTTTATTAAAAACACACTATAACAAATAAAATTTGTGGTAGGAACAACAATTTTAGTCTGCTTGTGACAGATATAACTGACGTTGCTTTTCAACCTGCCCATTCATTAGTATACAGGGTGGACCGGATTTAATTGACGTATACAGAGATCTCGTATACTACAATAGATACAATCTTGATTTAACGAAGTAAAAGCTTGATATATTAATGGGAAATTAGATGGTTCAAAAAAATTTTAAATATCTGGATTAGTTGCGGAGATATTTGACAGAATCCGAAAATGGTTTTTATCGTTTTTAAATTTGCCGTCGTTATTATACAAGATATCAAAAAAATTATTCTCAACTTTTTTCAATAAACGAGATTTTCTATAAATTACCACAGCAAACATTTCATTACGAAGTTAGGTACTAGGACGAAGTTATGAAACGATTTTATTTAGTTCCGCACGTAACACCTAGTTCTTGTTAACCGATTTTCCATACATTTCCCGTTAACCAATTTAACAGATTTTTGGACACATGTTCAGTGCATTCATTTACTTTCATAATTCTTATTCAATGCCTAATATTTAAAATTATTAATTTGACTTAAAAAAGATGATGATTTTTGATAGAAACGTGGTAGAATCGTCAAGTATGCTAGGTATATCATTGTATGTATCTATACAAAACGTAAAAAATATTGCAATAAAAAATCCAGGTCCGTATTTAAAAAAATGAAGTTGATGGTGACCCTATAAAGACGAAACGTCGTAATGAAGTTTTTGGTATGGTAGTTTATAGAAAACCTCGTTTATTGAAAAAAGTTGAGAATACTTTTTTTGATATCTTCCATAATAACGACGGCAAATTTAAAAAACGGAAAGGACCATTTTCGGGTGATAAAAGCTTTTATCAGTTCTGGACTGGTCACTGATAAAGCCAACGTGTTTTTACGGAATATTGAGAGATATTAAGTTGAGATTGAGCGTATAGGTTAGGGAAGATTGAGTACTTTATTAAGCAGGATTAAGCGCTGGATTAAGCATGTAGATTAGACGATGAACTGAGCACTCAAGCAAGAAAGAGCAGCACTAACACAGTATATAAAAAGGCCATTTCCTGGTTTGGAGCTACATTAGAAAATTCGCATTAGAAAATGGGAAATGGGTTGAAAATATCGAATGTTATTCATATGATTCCTATGCTAAACTAAAACATGTCTTGCAGCTTGGCTGCCGCAATATCATCAAACGAAATGAGAAAGCCATTTTGTGAAAAAAGGTTAGGAGTGATTAAACAGAGCTGACATACTAATCACACTATCTTTGGAATCTTTAAAAAATATATTTTGGTCATTAAAAACAAAAAAAATTGGTTTTTTAAATATTATTATGGTTGTTTAGGGCTGAAAAAACATTATTGAACATAGTTCTGGCGTTACAAATGTGAGCCATTTTGTATTGAATTGAATGCTTTTCATACTTACCACTTCGAATTATTCCAGGACCGGTTTAATAATTTCAAATCCACTTATAATTTTCGTTGAAATCCAACATTATGGTTTATTAAAATCAAATTTCAATGGAAATAGTTAAATTTCCAATTATCCTCTCAATCGTTTCCAATTATTCCGTACAGGAGAATCCATGACAATTTTTTTGAATACGTGATCAGTATTTTCTTTTACGGATAGCTAAATTTATGTATTGTCTAGAGTACTAGCGGTATTAAAAATTTGGTAAAGTTTCTATTAAAAATTTATTTCATATAGCTGTGAGTAAAATTAATTTGCACCGTTCCACAATTTGTTGGCAGAATAAAGAAACCTGTCAGCAGAAGTAAAACCGGTTTCAGACAGATTTTTCATTATTGCAGGATCCACACTCACCAGCGATTTCTGTACTCTCTTTTTCCGCTAAATAGCAGTTGTTTCACCAATATTTGTGATAATGAATCTTTTTGAAACGTTTATTATTCTTTCAGCAGCTCCATGCTTTGATCCATTATTTTCTCGTTTTAGTTGCCTGAACATATTTAGCATCATTTTTTGCGAAGATCGCGAGTAGAACATACCAAACTTCTTTTTGTCTATATTGTCTCAAATCTCCACTTTCAGAAATTTAAAAACCTTTGGTAAAAAATGTCAACAATAAAATATTCCTGCTATATACATACAACAATAAATCAATTTATTATGTATACTACGACATGGCAACATCTGTGGAATCAAGCAGAATGAATAAATAATTGTTTATGTTGGCATAGGATAATACGTCTGTTCACTCTTCTAGTATATTCATTGTTTGGAGCCTATAACAATATCTTCCTCTTCGAATGGTCGCCATTTTATATCTTGCACTGAAGTCTGCACAAAAAAAAACAAAAATCCTTCGACAGGATCGAGAGTAAAGAGTGACAAATCCCGTAACTTGAATATTACTCCATCAAACTAGGTAATAACTATACAATGAAAGCCTTGAAGTATTTCCCCCTTCACTTGAAGTTAAATCTGTCAACTGGTTTCTCAACTCTGGTGTTTCCTCTTAATTATTCTTATGTGTCTTGTTTACATTGAGAACATTGTTTGTACTTGTGGTGTAGCTATTGTCTCCATCGTTGTTTCTGGTACCTCTTCATCATAATTTTGAGATGAATTATCCCGATATATTTGCATACCACTCAATTTAACTTCTGTCCTGACAATTTGTTCTATGTGTCTTCTAACCCTGTTCCCTTCTGCATCAATCAAATAATGTAGTTTACCATCCTACTGAACTATTTTTTCAAATAACCACATCCAAGTTTTATCGTTACTCCGGAAACGAACTGTATCTCCTATATTGAAAACATTTTTTGGGAAAAATTGAGCTTGCTTATCTCGTTCGGAAATTGTGGTAATTCAATCGATTTTTGTTTGAATATACCTTTTTAACTGTAGTTGTGCTGGTCATAATCCAGTGGTTGAATGTTTCGTTTCACGGTAGTGCATCAGGAAATTTTGTAACAAAGCAATATCGGAGCCTCCTTTTCCGGATAGCATTTGCTGATAGCGTTCTTCTTTGATTGAGCATATCTTTCAACCTTTCCATTAGTTGCTGGATGATGAGGTGTCAAAAATGTAGGTATGCATAATTCCATTACTTCTTATAAATTCTTCAAATTCACAACATGATGTTAAAATGGTTGCATTATCTGTTAATAGTGTGATTGGAATGTCAAAACGTGCAAAGGCACCTACTTCGAAGATAACGAATAGGCATGAACACAGTCACTATAATAACGGAAATAATCATTTGAAATAATTTCATAGAATACAAATATTCTAATGCAATCACTCATTTTTACATTACATTTCTGATTACATTCATCTTCGCAGCTAAAACACCGATCTTAAACGTATAACGGCAACCTTCTCTATATATCGTTCAAGCTCTCATCGTATTTTGTAATTTTGCTTCGTTTAAATGATATTTACCTACTCACTATAGAATTCATGACTATCTCACAAAGTAATTTGAATTAGTGATCAAAATAAATTTTTAATTTGCAAACTGTGAAACATTTTTGAAGTATTTACAGATGTGTGATTACTGTTTTAACGTTTAAGTGCGAAATTCGAATTGTATTTTAAAAATCGGAATTTCCCCTTTAAGGCAAGAAAATTCAATGTCCTTGTTTTCAAATTCTGACTGTGTTATTTTTGTTTCAGATTTTAAATGTTCGTTTACTTGCCTTAACAATGGATTTTGATCCGTTTTCAGTACGTCAGATTCGTAGTAAAAATGACAAAATAGCTTCCTAAATTCTATTAATAAAAAAAATAAGATGTTCCGTCTCATGCAAAAACAGCCACACAACGATGATCTGAAAGAAAAATACGAAAGCTACCGAAACAAGTTAACTTCACTGATCCAAAAAAGTAAATCCAAATTCTATAACCCATTGATAGAAAAAAATTAAAACAATTCAAAAACTCTGTGGGATGTTGTTCATCAAATATCAAGGACAGAAAAACAAAAATACATCAAAGATAGTATTAAACATCCTACAGAAAACAAAATTTTGAATGACAAAACGGAAATTGCGAATGCATTTAATGAAACCTTTATTGAAATGGGTAGAACTCTTGCTGGTCGGATAAAAAACAACAAGAATTACAAAATAAAAAGATCACCTATAATTAATTTTAATTTGTGTTCGAGCCGATCAACACCATGGAAACGAGAGACATAATTTTTGGATTAAAGAATAACAAGGCAGTGGGTTGTGATGACTTGAAGGCGGAAACTATAAAACAAAATATCAGTCTATATTCTAGAACCCTTGACTTATTTATTGAATAGATGTGTGGAGGAAGGTGTTTACCCTACTAAGTTTAAAAAATCATTAATTACATCATTGTTTAAAAAGGGGGATTCATCCATCATCACCAACTATCGTCCGATCTCTCTAGTCACCCATCTATCGAAAGTATTCGAAAATATCATTAAAAAAAGGGTTGTTGATTTTCTCAATAAGTACAAATTGATTTCAGACTATCAATTTGGATTTAGATATAAAATTTCAACTCAAGATGCTGTTCTGTCATTAAGTTCAAAAATTACCCAAGCTTTGAAAGAAGGAAGACCGTCCTTGTGTGTGTTCATAGATCCGTCAAAAGCGTTTGACACTCTGAGTTATCGCCTTCTTCTTCAGTCGCTGGAAGTTATTGGAAGCTGTTTGAAAATTATTTAACAGGAAGATGCCAGGCGGTGAAAATGGGTGGAATACTGAGCAGTGAGAGGGTGATGGACTGTGGAGTACCTCAGGGTTCCGTGCTGGGACCAACATTATTTAATATCTATATACAAACGGACTTTTCTCATCGAGAAACAAAGGAGATATAATTGGATTTGCAGATGATACAGCCATCTTTTATAAAGCGGATGATTGGAACTCATTGAAAGCAACCGTTGAAAAGGATTTTTCTACGATAAGATGTTAGCTGAATAAAAAACTATTAACGATTAACATAGTTGAGTCAAACTACATACCTTTTTGTTGTAACTCGACTGGAATGCCTCCGTTCGATCACTTAGTAGTCAGGAATGGAGCACCCTTCCACATCCTACCCGAAAAGAAAATTAAATATTTAGGAATAATAATTGACATGCATAATGAAGTGGGATTTACATATAAAGTATACCGTCCACAAGTTGAGAACCATTTTATATAAATTCAGGAAACTCAAGGAAATCCTACCAAAGAAGCACTTGAAAACTTTATATTATTCCCTAGTAGAAAGTCATATCGTTACGGAATAGCGGTTTGGGGGGGGGGAACTTTAAATACTCACATACATTTTATCGAGGTTATGATATTCTGTACACTGGAACTCTAATTCTAGACATAAGACAGTTGTAATTTCTATGCACAAGTATAAAATATCATGCAAATAAGCACACAGCGATGCTTCCTTCCATCAATACAACACACGCCAAAAAGATCAATACGTTACTCCCCTGATAGTTAGGGTCGCTGCTTAGAGATCATACTCTTACTTTTCTCCCAAACTGTAAATATTATTACTGGAACAATAAAATCAAATAAAAATATCAACCACTTAAAAAACGAACTGAAAAAGCACATACTTCAAAGTAAGAGAACTAAACTTCAGCGAATGTTCCATTAGGTATATTATGGAAACTCAAGAACATGCAAAAAATTACGTACCTTTGCTATATCGTCGGCTTGGTATCTCGAGATCTCTTATATCAAATTGTACTTGTTTTTTTTTATATCTTTATATCTGTATGTTTGATATCGAAACGGGTACATCTGTATTTATCGTTGTTTCCTCGTGTAACTAATAACTCACTTTTTAGCATTTCGTGAAATATAAATATGTGTGTGTGTGTATCTATGTATTGTAAGTGTGTATTTTAGTATGTGTCTATTTGTATGAGAATGTGTTTTGCATTTTATATTTAGATAGGTCGATTAGTGATTTGAATTAAATTTTTAATATTTCCATACATTCTATTTTTTTAATAAGTATTTCATACCTATTTAATTGCTTCTCGAAAAAAGTGTTTTACACTTATCGAGTATTTATTTATACACAGCTTAACTTTATATTTTTTACTTTGTATTTGTACCATGCCGATGTGAATAAATATTATTATTATTATACAATATTTTTATGAGTAACCGTCAAAACTGAAATTTGATATAGCTATTACATTGCAATATTATCCGGTTCAAACGTAGTAGTGTGAGTCATTTGTATATTAATTTAGGCAGTGCATTTCCATGTTTTGCTGTAGATCTATGGGTACTCTACTTCATAATCCAATCCTTGTAAAGATTGTGCGTGATGTGATATCCTAGTTATTTAGTAAATGTTTATTGGAATTGAAAATTGTAACTAATGGCTTATGGTCCGTAATTGACTCTAATTCACAAATATTGGAAAAATGTATGACATCCCCATAAAATCGATGTTGCTTCTTTACCTAACTATAGTTTTTTTCAGATTTTTCTCGATGCGTATGCTATTGGTCTTTTTGAACCATCTGGGATTGAATGTAAAATTGCTTCCCCAATGAATATGAGCTTGAGTCAGTCGCTAATGTTAGAGGTAGTGTGGGGTTGCGTGAAACTAATATACAGTGTGTAAAAGCCAAATGGAATAAATTCATTATTTCGGTTACTGTACATATTTATAAAAAATCCCGAAACACGTCAAATTTAAATTATAACTTGACATTCTTTAACGTGAAAATGCAACCCCTACCTTCAACCCCCTTAGAATGACAGGTACAACCCCCAATTTTTTAAATGGGAAGTATAGGCTTGTGATATATCATTTGAAAGGTCTCTTCATTCTCTATTCAAAAATGTTATTGTTTTTAAATTTAATGCAAAAATTAACATAAAAAAATTAAAATCATGTTGTTACCGAAATTCGCTAAAATATACTCGGAACTTATTACAATATTACTCAAAACTTATTTCCCGTTTAGGTCTTGATAATGAGAAAGTGAACAAAAACCGTAGCAATGTGGTTTTTAGATGGTAACCATTAAAAAACTTTAAAGAATTTCCGTGGCAACGCTATTTTAACAAGCAGTAGTAAATTGTTTTATTTAAGTTGTCATTGTTGTAATTTAAGTATAAAGTTTGTTCAATTCAATTCTGAAAAATGGTTAGATTAACGGAAATGCATAAAATAACAGTTTTACAAATGATTGGTTACGGAGATAACATCCGAACACAACAGGAAGTAACTCGCCTATTTCATGAGAAATTTCCTAATTTACCGCCTATATCCCAAGGAACAATAAGTAAAATAGAAAAGCAGTTTCGCGAGTTTGGACATGTGAGGCAGATAAAAAAAGCAGCTGCTAATGCACTGAGTGATGAACTCAAATTAGATGTGTTGCTTGAGTTTCAGGAAAACCCACATACATCGAGTAGACAGGCATCCACTACATTCAATGCTAGCCATACATCGATAGCAAACATATTAAAAGAAAATAAATTGCATCCGTATAAGATGATACCTACTCAGGAGCTCATGGAAGACGATTTTGATAGGAGAACTTTTTTTTGTGAGCAAATGATGGACATGTTGGATAACAATATTATCCAATTAGAAGACGTTATGTTTTCTGATGAGTGTACTTTTTTACTTAACGGTCATGCTAATCGGCAAAATTGCCGCTACTGGTCCACGGAAAATCCTCACTGGATGAGAGAAGAACACACTCAATACCCTCAAAAGGTTAATGTTTGGGCAGGGATTGTAGGGAACAATATAATTGGTCCCTTTTTTATTGAGGGCAACTTGAATGGCAACAATTATTTGGCACTACTTCAAAATGATGTCATTCCAACGTTGGCAAATTTATATCCTGATCCAGGTAATCCTCAAGTTCCAGCGAATACGATATGGTTTCAGCAGGATGGAGCACCACCACATTACCAACTTAATGTCCGGCAGTACCTCGATACAATATTTCCCAATCGGTGGATAGGAAGGCGAGGATCGATTGAATGGCCAGCGCGATCACCTGATCTTACATTATTAGATTTCTTTTTATGGGGATATGTGAAGAGCCATATGTACAAAACTAAACCTTCTGATTTAAATGACTTAAAAGAACGAATAACGCTTGCGATTAGGTCGATCACGCCTGATATGTTAAATAATGTTAGAAGACAGTTTTATTTGAGATTAGGATGTTGCCAAGACGTTCGCGGAGAACATTTTGAACATCTACTTCATTAACATTCATAGTTCTTTTTCGTGTTCTACATTTTATTACGTTTTGCATTACATTTTAGTTTTTGATTGTATGTAGCGAATTTCGGTAACAACATGATATTAATTTTTTTATGTTAATTTTTGCATTAAATTTAAAAACAATAACATTTTTGAATAGAGAATGAAGAGACCTTTCAAATGATATATCACAAGCCTATACTTCCCATTTAAAAAATTGGGGGTTGTACCTGTCATTCTAAGGGGGTTGAAGGTAGGGGTTGCATTTTCACGTTAAAGAATGTCAAGTTATAATTTAAATTTGACGTGTTTCGGGACTTTTTATAAATATGTACAGTAACCGAAATAATGAATTTATTCCATTTGGCATTTACACACTGTATAATTAGATAACATTTCTTGTTTAATCAAAGAGAAACTTTTTTCGCATTAAGCATCTCAATAAAAGGAACATTTTTATGTAGAAGGTTATAGAAGGGTTTTACTTTTTTCGCATTGAGCATCTCAATGAAAGGAACATTTTTATGTAAAAGGTTATAGAAGGGTTATACTTTTGTAGCTAATCTTCCGTAATAATTTTCCACCCCTAACCGGCTTATCAGTTAATTTACATTTTCTGGCCTCTCTGCTTTGAGTAATGCTACTGTTTTCTCTTTAGTTTTCTCTAATCTCCGTGCAGAAATTTTGTGTCCGAATATACAATATATTGGATTTGAATCATTTGCATTTTTCTTCCTTTATTCTCAAATATACATTTTGTTAACGTTGCAAAACTTGTTCAAGTCTATTTGAATGTTCTTTCATACTGCTCCCGTGTATTTTGATGTCATCTGAAAATACGAACACACCAAGTATCTTGGCTGAGGTTCTCGATATGTAGCGTTGCCACAAGTATGGTGTTACTTTTGTTTCAAACATAAGGTGGTTTACCTTACACCCACCTTTTGTAATCGTGATTCTGCATCCATGACCATGTTCCGGTATGCTTCTCAGATATCTAGTCTAGTAAAATATATCTTGCCTCCTAGCATAGTTTCAGCAAAAAGTTCTTCTAAATTTGGAATTAGGGAATGGTCGTCTTTCAATACCTTATTAACTGTAACCTTATAGTCTAAACAAAGACGAATGGATCCATCTCGCTCACAAATACGATAAAGCTTTCCCATTCACTGTTTTCGATGTAACTTTTAGATCAATTCCTTTTTCCACTTTCTCATGAATAAATAAATAAGTAGGTTAGCTGTTATCTTTTAAATATAATTCAGCTTCGTGGTTGTTGATTTTTCCCCATTTCCTCCTTGAAAACTTTGGTATATTTTCCTTTAAGTCTCTTCACTGTTTTCATTGGAACATTATCAGACTCCTTCGTGAACCTGGATGCAAATCCTCGGCTGACTCTTTTTGATTATATGCAACTATTAGATTTTCTTTTAAATCTTCAATGAACTCCATAAATTGGTCTTCGTTCATTTCGTAGTTTCGTTAATCTATACTTTCAATATAATGAAGTAATGTAATTTCTTCAATTTAAATAACTTGACAAGGTCGAAAGGAAAAAGGTGAGAAATCCCGTATGTAACCCCGAAATGCTACTATATATAATATAAAGAATCAAAGGGTAGTCTTGACGACTAGTTAAAAAATTTTGGGCTGATTAAGAAATTAAACTCTTTTTCACTACTTCCAAGCTTTCGGATTCATTTTTGGGAGTAATTTTCTACAATTTCAACCTCAACTCGGAAGTCGATTTTTGTATTTATTTGTATAGCGATCAGGTGTGGAAATCCAGTCTAATAGAAGCATATTGTAGGAGACGGCTAATGAAAATTAGCGGCATCACGTGATAGTTCAGGATATTTTTTTTTACCCAAAAATCAATTGAAAACATCTTCAATTCAGCCTATAAATGGCCTTAGAATCCAGCCGTCTTCAGCATTATCAAAATCAGGAAATAGTATATTATGAAATGAGCACATAATGATGCCCATTTTACACGAGTATGAAATTTGCAGCACGAGCTGAAGGCAAGTGCTGCAATTCATACGAGTGCATAATGGCCATTTTGTTGCGAGTTGCATACTATACTTTTTCTATGACAACATATCGTTCACGTTTAATACATGCATACATTGCAAAAACTTTTAAAGAAATAAACTGATAATATTTCAATACTCCGAATTCCACTCAATAGTTTACTCTTTTAAGCCAGGTTTCACCTTCAAACCGGAGCTCGCGAACCCACTGTTTCTTAAAAATATTAAGCTTGACAACTGGCGGTTTCTTTTGTTTATAGAAATTTTAACTGTTCAAAGATAACATTTATTGCCCACGATGGCTTTCTAATGATTTCACGATAATAACACCACAGCAAAGCATCCTATATTAACAAATTTCAACGAGATATATGCAACAACTCAAATCCAGTATGTATACTTTATTTATTATATCGACTAGGTATGGGTATGGGAAAACCAACCCTCTACATCTTAAAGCTCGGTGACGAATTATCCTATTGGATTACAATCCGTTTAATTCAACAAATTCACTGAAGGATTATTGGTGTACAACTCTCCAGTTGCTGTGAATTCTTTAAACCAAATTCGTCTGTCTATTGTAGGAAAATTAGGATAGCCGACCTCACTTTAAGATCGATTTGGTATGTGCATTATGTGCAGGTAGAAAATAACTTAAATATGGAAGCAATAATTGCAACTTTACAATAGGTTTGTTCCAACTGGCGATTGAACCGTTATTGGTATCGTTTCCGCAAGTGTTGTATTTTTTCAGGTTCCAACTGTTCTTGGGACTGCTTGGGACGGCATACAAACTGTACTTTCTGGAAGAGGTGTGTAAGTTGATGTGTCCATCTCAAATTAGAATTTGCGCACTATACACTACTTGAAACGATTCCAAACCGGTTCATAAATACCAGTTGGAACAAACCTAATATAACCTTTTAGCTGCTCACCCTATTGTACGAGTCCAGTAATTGCAAATTTACATTCAATTAACCTAAAACATTGGTATGCATACTATAAGTATATTTTGATCAAAGAAAATTCAACCTAGCGCGATAAAAAGGTGAGATTGTACGTATCAACATTAGTGTAACTAATTCCCGATCGTAACTCGAATGCACATAGTTCAGCGACGTGCTATAAACGTTAGTAGCTCATGTACCGTGTATAATAAGGATTAAAAATGCATTTTCCTCAAACGTAAATTTCTCCATCATAAAGCGGGAGAAACGAGTTTCTTTTGCTTTCAAGTAATAGAATTTTTAATACCGTATTATGATAAGGAGAAAACCTTCAGCTAAATCTAGATAAAGTTACATTGCATAGCGATATGTTGGTGGGATGCGAATTTATAGTGAAACTCATAAAATTCCGGTATTGCGAAACATAAAAGGCCCGTTTTTAGGTCGAAAGAGAAAATAATAAAATTTTACGTTCGAAACACACCTTATGTCGATATTATTATGTAGTAATGGGTGTTATTCCTTTTGATAACTGCCATTTTTGATATCCCAAATATATATATATATATATATAAATACTTTAGTTAGATTAGTTTCCACAAAAGAAGAAGCCACGAGAAGTGACTGACAATCGGCCTCGTAACGACCGTTTCAGGCCATTGGCGTTACAAACGATGTTGGGAGCATATTGGGGATAGGTACCTAGCAATCAAGTTGCAGATGTCATGACAAAACCTATTTGATCTCCGAAGTTTGTTGAAATGAGAAAAATGTTAGGGGTAGTTCATTTGTAATGATCGTTCATATGTTAATTTTGGGAGGAAGTGTTGAATTTTCTAAATTAACGATTTTGTTTGAAATACCCTAAATATACATTTTTGTTCTGTCAGTTTTGATAGAATTAAAATAGTTACAATAAAATAAGTTTTTGTCGGGGGTAATATCCCTAGTGCATTTAATTTTTCCGGAAAAATTCGGAAAAACGAGTTTCTTAGTAATTTGTTTTAACAAATAGCATGAGCGGGAGTGGTTTTAAAAATCCGCGAAAGTGGAAAAAACCTCGTCTTCGATTCGGTTGAAAGTAATTCTTCCACTTAAAATTTATATTTGACATACCAATTCTTGATAGCGATTGGTCAAAATTAATAGGAGGGAAATAATCTATATAATTTATCATACTGTTTTGCACGAAAGTCTCCGTAGTTAGAATATGAATTTAACAAGGTTGACAATTATCTTCCAATTACAATTACTCCCATATTTTGTTATTCAATAGAGGAGCATTGAAAAGGTTATAGTTATAATACTTCGATAAACATTTTTTTTTTCAAATTCGCAAAATGGGCTTAGGAGAGAACGATCAACTACACAAGCTGTTCTAAATATTGTAACTGATGTAGTTGAGGATCTTAAGTGCGAAAAACATACTGGTGTAACACTTTACGATCTTTTTAAGGCATTTCTTTTTAGGACAGTCAATGAAGGTTTTCACCTCCGATTTCGTTGAATTTCCATCGATTTACATGAAAATTGGTGAGTAGGTGGGAGATACCTTAAGAAACAAATGTGATATAGTGCCAACTTGCGCTTTTGCCCTGGGCTGGATGCCACCCCTTCTCGTGGGTGAAAATTAGTTTAATAAAAATAACCCTGGAAACCGATAAAGAGACAAATTCTAAGCAAAATTTTTTATATGAAGTTTTTAGAATGAATCAATACTTTCTGAGTTATTAAAGATCAAAGGTTTTGATTCCTCGTGATAAAAATTCATGTTTTAAAGCGGTTTTTCATAAATAACCCAAAAACCATGAGTTTTTTCAAAAAATGTGTCATTACCAAAATTGAAGCTAATGAAAAAACAAACAAATACCTACTTTGACAAACCTTCTTATATTAATTCAAAGTGAGCTATAGGTAATTGTATGTATATTTTTTGTCGGCGAGTACTTCATTTTATGACATATACTTCCCGAACACTCTTTAAAGTACTCGGAAATACCTTTCTAATGAGCACTGTAAAAAGTTAGTAGCATCAAAATTGAGCAAGTTGTGATAAAAATAAAATGACACTTTCCAATTTTTTTTGGAAAAAACGAAATATATAACCTTCACCATTTCCACAAAAATTCAAATTTATCGTTATCCCTAAAGGACCTTCTTTTTTTCAACATAAGAGATTACCTCAAAAATTTTGCCCAGTTTAGAATGCTCATTTTCGAGAAAAAGTGGGATTTAATAAAATCGAAATTTTTTAAATTTTCGTAAATTTCATTTTCTCTTGAAAATAATTTCAAAAAAATGGATATTCGTAAAAAATGATAGAGAATGAAATTTAACTTCTTTTTTAACAAAGATTTTTTTTATATATTCATAGGATAAGAAATAACCGAGATACAGACGTTTAAAGCCTAACGTTTACTGCGAGAACTATGTAACCGGGACCCTTTAACCCTTTATCTTTCAAAAAATAAGGGTTTTGAAAAATCTTATTTAAAACGATCTTATAGCTCTTGAAATTACCTTTCAAATGGTTTTTGGAAGAACCTAAAATCTTAAGAATTAACGGGGTTATTGTAAAAAAACAAATGATATTTTTTTGGAAAAATTTTTGGAGCAGAGATTTGGTATGCGTATATTATAGGAAAACGTGTCAATAGGTACATGCTTACTAAATACACATGTATGGATGTGTGTACGTGTGTTTTGAAGATAGAGAAAGTGAAAGGAACGGTAAACATTTATTCGAAAACGTGGTGGGGCTTTCTAGAATGATGTGTGTCTATTAAACATTTCTCTCTTAATGGATAAATTAAATTTTCATGTCAAAAAATATGTCACGAGTCAAAAAATATTAAATAATTATTTCCAACTTTAGAGTATGATTTTTCATCACTTTTTGCACAAAGGGTAGTTTGAAGTCTTAGTTTGAAGAATGTGAATTAAATAATATTAATAAAGTTTGAAATATATTAATAAATTTATCTTAACTATTAAAAAATATTCTAACTGATGAAAATATTCCATTATTATTATGACAAGGGGTACTTTCTAAGGGTAAAAACTTTCGCAATAAATAAATAAATATTTTAATACTTTAATACTTAATATAATAAGATTTCACTTCAGTAATGTACTATTTAATAGGTTATAGTTTTTGAAATCAATTTTTACAGTGATTCTGCCATAACGGGGTGGTTTTTAAGGGTTTAAATTTCACTGTCTACCAAAAATTATATCATAAGTATCAAACAAACTGTTTATATAATGTTAATATGAGATTTTAAAACCCAGAAATACTAAAAATTATTTTTTCATGATTTTCGATTAAAGGGGTGGTTGCTAAAAGTGTTAAGAAATTAATTGAAATCATAAATCATGCATATACATATTAAAAAACATTCATATTATCTAATTAAACACAATTACTTAAGCCAGAATGGTTAAATGTGCATTTTTTCCCATTTTTAACAAAAGTGGTGGATATCACCCCTAAAATGCAAAAAGCGCAAGACGAGCATATGTCACTTCTAAAGTAGAGGGTAAAACATACTCAATCCAAAATTTTCATCCAAATCTATGTGGGTTCAACGAAATCGGAGGTTGTAGCTGATTTTTCCCCTCCGTTGACTGTATTATACTGGGTGTCCCAGCCGAGAGTGACCCATTTTAAATGCTTTTATACCAGTTGTGTTAGCCACCTGCGGTTTACGCCATTCCTTTTCTTTTGGCCTAAAGTTTTTTCTAGTTGGTACCAAATTTTGTCTACAATTATACAGTGGGAGTGAAAAAATTGCCTTTTTTTGACATTAAAATTTTCAACTATTTTTAATGGAACACCCTGTATATTGCAACGCCATAATTAGGAGTCGTGTCCAAGGTATCCATATACCAATAAACATCGGACTTGTACCTTGAAGTTTTAGCAGCAAAAAATTAAAATAGTAGTCTGGATATTTTAGCAAACGTATAAAAAAAACGTAACTAGGTATCCATAGTAAACAATTGTCACTGTCAGAGTAAAATGTCAAATTAAGTTAACATAAAAACATAAATTTTAAAGAAAATGATTTATTCATTAGTTGAAAAAGCAAAAACAGTAATCTTTTATACCGAAACCCGATCAATAATAACGACACAAAGAAGATTTAGAACTAGATTCCAGAAAAATCCGCCAAGCAAAAACGTTATTAAAAAATGGCATCAAAATTTTTCAATACATGGATACTTGGAGGTCAAGAGGCCAAAAAGGAATTTGTTTAATCCTGAATATTTAGACAGAATTTTAGCGGTCCATGAGATTATTGCAATTAATAATCAGAAAATATCTCTTAGGAAAATGACGGCTGCATTAAATTTATCTAAAAGTTAGTGCGAGAGATGTGTTAAATGTTTAAAATTATTCACTTATAAGCTTCAAACATTTCAAAAGCTTCGTCAGGAGGACTACCAAAAGAGATTGTTTACTTGCGAAACTCTTTTGGACTTGTTTAGAGTTATACCAAATACGCTGTTAATTATGTCGGATGAGGCGAGTTTCCACATAGATGGTAGATGTAACAAACACAATTGTAGGATTTAGGCATCAGAGAATCCAAGAGCATTTAACGAGTTCCAGCGAGATACTCCAAAGGTAACAGTTTGGTGCGCCATCTCTGCTGAAAAAATATATGGACCATTTTTTTTCAATGAGCCAACGATAACAGGAACTGTATATACTGATATGTTGGAAAATTTCCTTTATCCACAGTTAATACAGGAGGGTATCTTGGATGAGGTCTACTTTCAGCAAGATGGTGCTCCACCTCATTATTCTTTAATAGCAAGAGCATCACTAGATATGACATTTGGGGAAAAATGGATAGGAAGAGCTGGCCCTATAGAATGGGCACCGTACTCTCCTGACTTGACAGTTCCAGACTTTTTTCTCTGGGGTTATGTCAAGGATAGGTGCTATAACCCCCTTCCACATAATTTGGATGATCTTAAGAGGAATAGTCGTGCAGTAATTGAAGCGATTCCCCAAGGTTACACAATTCATTCAACCATTTAATGGTCCGACTTCATAAATGCGTAGAACAGAACGGTCAACATATACAGCAGTTTTTTTAGATTTATATTTATTTCTTTATTAATGTATAGTTCTAAATATGCTAATAAAAAATACGTTTGCTGAAATATCCAGACTACTATTTTAATTTTTTGCTGCTAAAACTTCAAGGTACAAGTCCGATGTTTATTGGTATATGGATACCTTGGACACGACTCCTAATTATGGCGTTGCAATATACAGGGTGTTCCATTAAAAATAGTTGAAAATTTTAATGTCGAAAAAAGGCAATTTTTTTACTCCCACTGTATAATTGTAGACAAAATTTGGTACCAACTAGAAAAAACTTTAGGCCAAAAGAAAAGGAATGGCGTAAACCGCAGGTGGCTAACACAACTGGTATAAAAGTTATAAGCATTTAAAATGGGTCACTCTCGGCTGGGACACCCTGTATAGTAGCCTGCTTCATAAGCTACATTACCATAGTAGGTATTCAAAGTATCCCACTCCAGCCTATTGAGTCGTATTTAAGCGATTGTTATTAGGCAGTATCATATTAAACATTCTTTATCCGAATTTTTGAACCTGTTGTTTATGACGTTTTCAAGGTTCAGTACTTGGACCTTCGCTAATTATTATTTATGTACCTAAATGGCTCACTCTAATGTATGTATCCTTACGAATCTGTTCGATTCACACATCACACCACTTTTATTTATTCCGATGAGAACTACGATAACTTCAAGATAATTTTGAATAATATTGAGGACAAGTGTGAAGTATGGTTGTAATGTGTGTATCCTAGTATGGACTCTTCGTGTATTAGGATTGTAGAAGGGCCTCTGAATAGGTGGTGCTGCTGGTCACTCGGTGGGTCATCTTACAGGAATAAAACAACTACCTGTATCACTGGGACATGTTCTATTTATTACTTAATATACATTAACTACTAACACTAATATGAATACTACTAGATTACTAATTAGAATGAATCGCATGAATTGAACTGAATTGTAATGCCCTTTTAAAATACTATCGTTACATATTTATACGAAGAGTCAAGTTCATCATAAGTACATATAAACAATACTAGTTAATATTTATTCACGCTTTGACATTGACTCGTACGTGCAACCTTTATATTTATCATTTATAAAACAATTCGTGGTTTATTGGAATTAGCTGAAGGGAATTTATTAGATAATAATTTAAATAATTAATAACTTAATATTTAGGCCAAAAGGCATCACATGGTGTTTGTTCAATAAACAAATCAAATTCGAAAAAGGCAAGAAATCTCTATATCTCTTCTTCTGACCAAAACACTGAACGTCTAATATTGCTGTATCATTCTTTTTATGGATCTCTGTTGTGGTATTGTTGACAACTCAAACGAATTGTTATGTAGTTCTCAAACTTCAACGGCTCACTTTCCGCTAGTACATTCCCATATTTATTATGCAGTTGTGCTTGGGTGAGACTCGTCATTAGTCGAAGATATCCTCATAATAGACAAGAGAGCAATCAGGCTTTCAGATAGTGCCAGATTCCGTGATCACTATGGTCCATCATTTGTTGATCTACGGATAATACCTGTACTGACAAACTTTATTTCAAACACCCCTATTGAGATCTCCAGACTTCTTGATACCCATAATTAAAATAAAAATACTAGACAGGCATGTAAGATTCAGACGAATTGTTTTTGTCTGACAAGGCCGCAAAATAATTCTGTCAACTATATCATTAAATTTATTATATCTGCTCATCATGAATGAAGGTTTTGAGTTTAAATAAACTCTGTTGTTACTATGTCAATAGGTACATATAAAACTGTAAGAATCTCTAAAATGCATATACCTATACCTCATTGGACGTTCCTACAAGTCAGTCACAAACAAACATACATACAAGTGAAGCTAGTATAAGCGTGTTAAAAATAAATTATATTTTATGATAAATTCACAAAATCTTCTTTGACAAATATCAACAAAATCAATTGATGAGAAAAAATGCTAACAATGCGGAAGAAACAAAAATACAATATCTAAATACTAAAAACTTATTCCTCACTTTTCAAATTGCGCTCAAATTGTATACTATAATCGACTCCACATCATTTGCGTTTTTGACTTTCAGTATTTTCTTCCCATTTTTCTCTATTCGTTTTCGTTGCTACTGATTGTTCTGTACTCTGCTTCAATTTGCTAATTCATTTTTCAGATTCCGACTTCAATATTTCTAATTCTTGGATTGGAAACACTTTTCCGTCAATGACCAATCTATTTCCTTAAAACTTTGTTTGTAAGTTTTTTTTTTGACACTTTTTGTATTTGTCTATGTTTATTGTTTATATATTTATATTATTTGTATTAGATGAGCCACTGTTTTCTAATTTATTTATATGTTTAAAAAAAAATGTTTTGTTTCTATAAATACGAAATTAATGAACAAAATAGGACATTATCAATGCTATCAGCAACGTAAGTATTATTATACTTTTTTTTGTACATTGAGATACAAGTATTATTTCAAAATCCCAAAGTTATATCAAGTGGATAGTTTTTGTCCACATTCAAACAAAAAGTCATCATATTATTGGGCCTACTTATATCTTCGTTCAAAGGGTAATACATTGTTTTGTGAATTTTTCAATTTTGGCTTCAACATCTTCGTTATCAGATATTTCTAGAACGCTATCATTAATTTCAGTATTCAGTTCCATTGTTTGCTTATTAATAGCTCTTAGTAGCATAGTATGGTTCAGCATTTGTTATGTCTTCTGTGATTTTGTCGGTAATTTTATTTCAACTTTAGTTGTTGTCGAAACAACATTCGAAAAACTAACTATGAATGAATGATAAAACTGGACTTTCAAGTGGCAGTCTTTCCACTTTTTTAAACTTTACTTGTGGCGGAGATAACTGAGAACTAACTAGCTACTTTTGACGCATGATAAAAACTGTCGGTCATTACACTTATGAGTTGAGTTAGTTTTTTCCATGCAGATTATCCACAAAGTAATTTATCCACAGTTTTCTCACCAGTTTATTAACGCCAATAGTAGAGTTTTATATAAATTGTAACTGGGTCCCAAAATTTTTAGTAAGTACAGCTGCTTTTGTGGCTAAAGAATCAGCAATTATTACCTCTACTCCTGTGGTGCCCTTTAACCCACCTCAGGATAATTTTGTTATTTACCGAGGCGTTAGCTGAATCTCGGTGGCACTCTAGTACTAGCCCTGATGTAACACGTCGTCTGTTCAATGCTAATAGGGCTTGTCTGCTGTCAGTGCATATTGTTATGTTTTTGCCAGAAATTGCTTATCTGGCTAGTTCTTTTGATGCAATTGAGATACCAGCCAGTTCTGTTTGAACCATTCCCTACTTAATCCTTACGATTAGTAGTCTGGAGTAAAGTCCACATCCTGAGGCTTCTTTTGTTTTGGGGCCGTCTGTATATATGTGTATTGAATTGGCAGCATCTGACATTGTTCTGTTTTATTTGTATTTTGTAGGGTTTATTGAACACAATCCCTATTAATAGTAATAATAATTGCTTTTATTGACTGCACATAATACGAAGGAGAATAAATAAAAAAAACGTGAACAGAAATCCTATAACCATAGTAGCGGCCAAAAGGCAGAGTTCAGATATCTACAGAGGACGCAACTAGTACCCTGAAGGATTTGCTCTTCCACTCAACCCGTATTATAATTACCTCAAGACAACTAGCATTTTTCTCCCTTCACTTACTTTATATAAGTAAATGGCCCAACTATCGGACGCTTAAGAGCAAAGTCGAACTTCAAGCGTGCAGAAAAAATATTTATGTTCTAAAAAATCACAGATACGGATTGTATTTCAGGTTCCTATATTTCTTTGCCTATCATAATATATTATCTTGTTTGATAATGATAAAAAACGTTGTCTAATAATTAATAATTTATTGAAATAGTTACATTTGTCCCAGTCATCGGACGCTCTAGCAGAGTGAAGCTCTACTTATCGGACGGGATATGTCCCTATTATCGGCTTATGTGGGATATATAATAAAACAAAAAAATAAATTCTAATTGATTTAAAATACAATAAAACAGGAACCAAACATCAATTCTAAACTATTTAAAATACAATAAAAACAAAAAACATCAATAATAACGATTTAAAAAACCATTAATAGAACAAACTAAGTAGTTCTAAAAAATGTGAAATTATTTCATTATTGCAACTTCATATACACCCCTTTTATCCGTAAGCTTTGGTTTTTGAATTTTTTGCGTTATGTCGCATGTCTTATGAGTTAAAATATCTTCTCTGGCAGGCCATTTCCAGTTTTGACCACTAGGGGTCATAGCTTTAACTGTATACTCCTAGTTTTCATGATTATAATTTAATATGCACCCAGGATAACAAGCTTCATTGTATTTCAAGATTACATAGTCACCAACTAAATACCTTGTTTTCTTCTGAACCTGATCTTTTACCCTTTTTTCGTTAGGATCAATACATTTCTTTTCCCCTTAAGTTTTTGAAGCCGTAACTTTGTTTTCTTTATTTTCCATGCGAATTTTTTTCGTTTGTCTTTTTCTTCTTGTTCGTTTTGCTTTTTGTCCAATTTCAGCTTTTCATATTGCTGCCAAACTTGAGAAACAACAACTGAGTTTTTCCTTTCGGTTTTCTGAGTTGCTTCTTTTTTTCTTCTGGTGGTGTTATCCAAAAGACTTTTTTTTTCTACAAACTCTCAAAATTTCGTTTGATAAATAGACTTAAAAATAGAGCATGGTCCTAGCTATCGGACATGTAATAAAAGAATTAATAGGAGACTTAAATGAATACAAGCTTCAGTAAAATAATTTTTTACATGAACCTCATAGTTAACATTTTATAACATATAAAAATCAGATGCTAATTCTTTTTTGTTTTTATTTAAACGTTACTATTAACTATCTCAACTATCAGTCAGTTTATGTACCAAATATCGGTCATTTCATGTACCAACTATCGGTATAGCAGTTTATTAATGTGCTCACATAAATATAATATTTAATTAACTCTTTTATTTAATGAAATATGCTATGCCGATAACTGGTCGGACAAATCATTGGTTTATCAAGAACTAATGTATTCTGAAATATCTTCATAAGTATTATGTAATGCAATTTAAAAAAAACATAACATTGTCGTAGTTATCGGACACCTGTCCGATAGCTGGTACATAACCAAATTTAAGATGTCCCACTTATCGGCCACCATTTTATAGGAAAAAACAACGATAAATTAACAAAAAAAACTATGTATTGTGGAATAGTTAATATACAATATTATACTAGGAAAATTAACCCCATAAAGATATTTTTTCAATAAACATTAAAAAAGTAAGATTACTGAATAGCACTGTCTACCTACTACGTTAGCGAAATGTTGTTACCACTCGACTGTAGTTCGTAGACGGGGTACGTTGCGTCGACAATGTTACCAAAATGTGCAATTTTACAGAAGAATATATTTTTCGTCTCAAAGATATACACTTAACTTATGATTAATAAAAAACCAAAAAAGTGTCCGATAATTGGGACGTGGCCGATATTTGGTCCATTTACCTTATTTGAAATAAGTTAGTTTAATTATTATTCGCAGCTACTATTGTAATTTAATCCAGATATGCTCATTTTAAACGTTGAATGGAACAGGTACTCATATATGTATGAATTATAAATCTTCCGGATACCTACACTGGAATTAATCACTTCTATTTTAATTAGTAAAAGCATTAGGCATTGTACACAAACGCGGTGTAACTACTACTACCTCTACCGACTTGATGGTAATTTATTTGGAGATTGTAGGCGAGGAAAGTGTAAACGAACGACGCGATATTTTACGGTTTTCCTCCGTAGGATCTTCCAACGATATACGACCTAATTCTTGAACCACATAATCCTTTCGAACGATGAAGATTTATTCACACTTTTGTCCTGAACTGTCAACTTTCATGTAATTATCTTATTGATGATTAAATTCACCGTTGTGAATGTAACTGAATCTTCTTTTGACATCTTCATATTTTGTATGTATTAGATACACTGAATAATACAGGTTGGTTGAGAAGTTTTTGAAACACCATTTATCGGTCCACAAGCTGAACTAAAATATGTCATAGTGTACAGGATTATGTATTATACTTATATAGACACTGATAGACTTTGTATTTTATTTATAGTTTTATATTAGCAAATTAATAAAAAAGCAATGTTTCTTTTTATTCACACACTGGAAACAACTTTTACAAAAACCAACTTATAATTTTTATTTTTATTTTTCCTCTCTTAAAAACTGCCTTAGCACAAAACCACTTATCCATCTTAACAGACACTTCCTTCATCTCAGTAGTTACTTGTGAGAAAAGTAGGATACAGAAGTTTGTAGTAATAAGATGTAATTTAAAAAAATTACAAGAAATTGTGAAAAAACAACAACCCAATAAGTACTGAATAGATGAGGCTTTTACTTGATGAAGATCCATACTTAACGATGAAATAAAACAATTTAATTTGTTTAAATCTTCATTACATATTTGAACTAGGTTTAACATACATTCATGGCGCGTTTCGCTAACTTCATTGTTTCCATGTAGCAGCTACAAAAGAAATCATGGACTGACTTCAGAAACAAATAGCTCAAATAATCAGAATCTATTCTATAAAGTTCTGGAATCATAAGCAGAAACCAAGAAATATTTACCAATCAGACTGATATATCATGGCCAGGTAAAAAGAATATTTCCAATATTAACTGGGACCACAAACACAAAGTACTAAAAATATGGACAAACCAGACCACCAAAATTATGACCAAGGAAATAAATTGATGAAATCAAGATTTAAGTCCTGAAAAATGTAATAACACAACGTTCATAAATACGAAAATACTCAAGCAGATAATAAATAATAAACTTAAACGAATATTAGACTTGAGGGGACATTGCATGATGATATTCTTACGATAACACAATTAACAGAAAAACATAAAATAAAAAACGTTACCTAGCGTTCATAGACCCGAACCTTTCGACACAGTATCCGAAGAGAAAGTATGGAGTGGTCTGAAAGATAGTTGAGTACACAACAAAATTATATGCATTATCCAAATCATATATATATATATATATATAATTATGGACCTGCCATTATAACGGTCATTGTTATATTTTGGTTAATAAATCAAATAAATCAATATTTCCTCGAGACGAAAATTTATAGAAGGATTGTTAGAATATTCTAGTAAATAATGAAAAAAATCAGCTAACTGTAAGTCAAGGGAAAAGTCGTCAGCTGATAAGATTCAGTATGCCATGGCCGCGAAACTTTTTAACGACCTCAAGATTATCTTGCCTTGGCCGCTAGCGGCCTCGGCGATAACTGTTCTTTCGGTACGTTAAAAAGGTATTTCGCGGCCTAAGCATACAAATAACTATTTTCATGTTCAAGCAGCCAGGTCACGTATAATCCACCGTGTTATGGTCAGCTGACTTTGTTTTTCTTTCAAAATACTAGATAAACTATAATCTGATAAATTTTCAAATGCCACTGCCCGCCACAACCACGGAGTCGCAGCTGATGGTCGCGAGTATTCATAGTATAAATCCCTGATGCATTTCACTAATTTTCGATTGGGAGGGAAAATATGTCACTGGCTCCTGGGCTAATAGATCAAATATTGATTATGTAATAAGAAACAATACAAAATCGGAGGGATTGGAGAAGAGATAGGATAAGCCAAGGTAGAGGACTAAGCTCAACTTTATTTAACATACACATGGGCAATATAATCAAGAAATGCGAAAGCAAAAACAAAAGCGAAAGTAATGTTCGTAGGATATAAAAATTTTTAGAAACTAGTAATATCACAACAAGTTTTTGCAGACGATGGGGTTAACAAAGGAAAAAGAAGGCATTGAAATTAACACTATGAAAAGAAAAATATTGATAATAGGAGACCGGGATACTTGAGACCGGGTTTAGCCGTATCGTCAGATTTGGCTTCCAACCTTAATATTTGAGACTTTTTTGCTCTGTACTATTTAATGTTATATTTCTAATACGTTAATATCCATTAAGAAAACGGTATATCATGGATATTATATTTTCTAAATGAATATAAACCAATTACTCTGCCATCACTAAATAATCTTGAGTTTCTAATGTAAAGTTTTCATTAAATATTTACTCTGTTGTACGGGTAGAGCGTGCACGAACGGCTTATAAATTGAATTACATATCGTCGCCAACTTTAGATGTAGACAAGATGGCAAAGAAAAAAAAAATCGATTAACCCTCTTCAGGAACCGCATATTAAAGGTAAACTATGTTAATTTAGCATTATTTCATACTCTTTTAATACAATATTTAGTGATGATTATTTTCACTGATATTTTGAGCAACATGACTTTATACTGTAGCATGAATTTTGAGGAAAAATATTTAATATATGTTTCTGTTTTTACAGAGATACCCTTGAAAGATAAAGCAAATTGAATGAAAATATAATATTACCTTAGTATTGAAAGTTATCGTTTCCCGTTGGTATAAGTTGTATTTGTCCATTTTTATCAACCTACTAGTCATAGATAGTAGAGTGCATGGATTTTAATTTTTCTGGAATTTCTTTCTTCATTCATTCGATATATTTTATAAATTCAATTGTTTAATACTGCCCTGAACTAAACTTATGGTTGTTCGAACTGTTTTCCAGTGGATTCGTTTTCGACCATTGCTTGATACAGTTGCTGTTTAGAAGCACAATTCAAGCCGTGTCTTTATGCTAAATTCAACTGCTATATTTTGCCTCAATAACTTAAAATAAGTATGGAAGTTGTAAATATGTTTGAAGAATGAGAATCGATAAAATAAATGTCAAAACTTTTATTGTTTTTATTTGACAAACATCAAACAGAATTATAAGAGGAAATGAGAAGTAACCAAAATAGGCCAATTACAATGGTTGATAATAATCGTTGTTAGTTTTTAAAATTAGCATGATCTTGTGGGATAAATTCATCTCGTTTTTTGGGACCACAATCAGCTATAGTAAATGCGACGATATACACTCACCTTTCGTCTGCTTGTGTGTGATATGGGAAGTTAGAAATAGTAGGAAAAATAAGATCGTTTAACGCAGTCCTTCTCCCACAAAAAATAGAGAAATCTCTTGTACAACAAAGTAGGTTGATTCATTCAGTACCTTTCTATGGTAGCATCTTTCAAAAAGGGTGAAGATCCGGAATAAAGAATTCTGTGAAAGGGAGGGAAATTCACAGCTTCATGGGATCGTCTGGTACACAGATGGTTCATGCTCCAGCGATGGGGTGGGGGCTGGAATTTACTCCAGGAACCCAAGGACACAAGTCTGTGTTTCATTGGGTAAGGGTGTGTTTGAATATCAGGCTGAGGTATATGCTATCTTGGAATGTGCGCAGATAACAGAGGTTAGACGGATCGACTCATAACCATATACACCGACAGTCAGGCGGCAATCAAGGCACTGAGTGGATATACCATCAACTCAGGGCTATGTCGTGAACGCCTTGCTGACCTAGCAAGGCGCAACACAGTGTGGCTAGAATGGATTCCGGCCCACTCTGGTTTTGAAGGCAACGAAGGGGCGGACGCCCTGGCTGTGGAAGGGGCGGCTACTCCCTTCAACAGCCCGGGCCCTACCTTGGGCCTCACAAATCAAACAATTCGTGAGGAGACGAGGAACTGGTTGAAAAACCAGCACCTTGCTCACTGGAGGGCTTTACAGGGTCTCAGGCAGTCCAAGCTCCTATTGAGGGGATGGACTGATGGACATGCTAGAGCTGCTCTAGAACTACCAAGGAGTAGGTTGCGGTATGGCTGAAAAAACGTCGGACCATGTTCTCCTCGTATGTCCACATTGGGATGTGCTACGCAGGCGAATCTTCGGAGACCCTGTTAGGACCTCTGGGGACATAAGCAAGCATCCACTGAAGAGGATTGAGTACTTCATCGAGGGACTCGGCTTTAGGGATGCATAAGTAGCAGGAATGGCACAATAGGCCCGCCAGTGGTCTCAGTGCCGGAACCTTGGCTTGAGTTTGTCTTGGCTGACTAAAATCAGTAGTTTAGTTTCTCTTTAAAAAAACTCAGTTAACTAACAATATTTTTCAATTACCATATTATTAACTCATTGATAAATACAATACCTTTGAAATCCCACACGGCAATAGAATAGATGAAAATGTTTCAAATTCATATGGTTACAATAAAATCTTGTTAGTTCAGTAACTAATTAGTTAACAATTTTTGATGAAGTCTTGGATATTTGCTCCCACAATTTTCACAAGTTTGGGCGATTAATCATTCTAATTATGTTTTAATCAGAAATTGCGGATTCCTTAGCTCAAATACTACTGAAATCAACATTATTCAGATGTTAACCATCCGAATTCGAATGTTCATCTATAATAACTTTATGAATAGACTTATTCAACTTATTTTTTTCATAGCAGTTTTTGGAAAAGAACTTTCAAATACGGTATGAAAAATTCTGCAATCTTCTGTCCTACAGAGGTATGTTTCTCTTGAATTTCACAAGTTTTATCTACTTCATTCAATCAACTTTAATTTCAAATTTAGAATTTTGTATTGAATAATAAATAGACGTGCGGATAAGGCTAGTACGGCTATTGGTATGTTTGAGGCGAGTCGTCTTTAGAGAGAAACTGCGGACGTTTTCCACATCAGTGAAACTGCAATTTCCCGGCTTCTCCGTGAATATCAAGCTACTGGAAACTGGAGAAAGACCTAGAAGTGGACGACCAAGGGTTATCACCCCCGCACATGATCGATGTATGAATGTGTATACTCGTAGAGATCCTCTGAGTACTTCTAAGATTATACAACAGTGTCATTTGTTCGCTTATGCTGTTTCAGTTCCAATTGACGATTACACGAGGTTAACTGACGTTCACGACGACTGTTAGGAACATATCCATTAACGCTAATTCATGTGGATGTTCGATTGGCATGGGCTGCTGAACATTTGAATTGGAATGCTGAATGAAGGTCCGTATTGTTCACAGATGAGTCGAGGATTGAACGGTTTGTTGATAGTCGGCTACTGCACCAAATCTCATCCTTTCAGTCGATAATGCTCGACTACATCGTGCAATCCTATCGAGCATGCTTGGGACCAGTAACATTGAGACCCGGATTTCTATAAACTTATCACACAGACAATCCAAGAACTTAAGCGATTCCTACCTAAGCTTTGGAGACAAATCGATCAAGGCTATTTCAACGATCTTTTTGAAAGCTTACGGAGGCGTTATTTGGCTGTAATTGATATAAGAGGAAACCACACCCGTTATTAAAGTGTGTACTTCACTTTTTAAGAAATTGAAGAGGTGCACAACCTCAAATTGTTGTTTTTATTGTTTGATGCTGTAGTTTTTATGAAATGGCAACGTCATGGATGATTTATAGACCGATTTTAATACTGAAAAAACTTATATATTATGGAGAATTGCATTTGAAATTATAAAATCATAATAAACAGAGTGCTATTGGAAAATTTGAGGCAAGGAATTGTCACCTGAGGGTGAGTGTTGAGGAGATTCAGACTTATTGTAATATTTTTATTTGTGTATGAGATAAAACCTGACGGAATTAGTTTGGGAAAACCTGTTTGTTTATACTTAGAAAAAAGGACTGAAATTGTGGTGACTTTGGTTTCTCATTGCTTCATAGGCTGAACACAGATTGTGTTTAAAATTATAAGCTTGTCTTATACATGTACAGTTCAATGATCGGTGAGTGCGTCAGTCGGTGACAAAAACAAAGAACGTTGACTTCAAATAGTTTTCAAATCACAAGTTTAAACTAACTGTAATTTTGGAATATACCTAGGTATATTATGCCCTCTTGTATATAGGAAATTCAGACTTCTAGCTCTACGCCTAACGGAGTAACAGGGGTATCAAGGGGTTTTGAAAAAAGTCTAGTACGGTGGTGCCTTTTTTTAATCAACTTTGCATTTTTGATATTTTGCTTGAGTTATCAGTAGCTCTACCGTGCTCCCATATATGTTTTTCTCAATAAAACATCACCTCCGAAATGTACGAATGTAGAGAGTAATAGTTTACGTTTTTTGTAAATGAAGCTCTTAATATTCCACGCAGTGCCAGTACTCTTACAGTCCCACTTTCGTCAGTCAACATATAATACCAAGATGTTATCCGTTTAGTTTAATGACTGGATCGATGATTGTAATTAACTGGTCCGGATAGTATGGCAATAACTACATGGCAAATCTTGCTTGAGACTTGAGGTTTGGATGTCAGTGATGTGGAAATAACTGGAGGACTTGCATTGTATTAGTAGGCCGTGCTGTTTACTTCGTAGCTATTCCAGTGCGGCATTAAAGATCTAAGTGTGCAGTTATCAACCTACTGAAATGTATATTTTTGCACTATCGGTGGCTTTCGACTATTCACCATGCCCGTTTTCACGACCGTTAGTAGTCTTCACTGGTCATATGATTTACTCACCGTTCGCTGAATGGTGAATTTAATCGAAGAATTTTTCCTGCAATATCGCATGAACTAGCTTAGAGGGGTGGTGAAGGAGTAATGGCTAAAGTTGACCACTTCCATGAGAAAATTGATCAAAAGGGAAATTTTACAGGTCGCATTGAATACAATACTGGATTTACAAAAAATCCAAGGTCGATAAAAAGGACTTACAGACATTTAGTAAGTATCCGAATAAATATCGACAAATGTCCGGTACGACTCTGTGCAAAATTCATGGAAAAATGTGAAGATCTAGTGATCGATAAATTGCTTGTAACTCTTATCTTAAATTGGAATGCAAACTGTTCGAAAAAATAGTATAAAAGTTGCCCTGTCGGTGAAAATACAATTTCATGATAGTTAAAACGATATCAAACTTGCTGAAAAATGGTGCTCAAGAACAACAACTTATCAAGATTACAGGTCACAGTTACGCTCATTCTATTAAACCATGTCTTCAGATGTATGTGGGACATCATGGAAACATAATTGTTGCCATAAGGGGCGAGCACTCCCTGGGAATTTTTTTTTAGAGTCCGTCTGACAAATTTCCGATACACTGACTCTAATGGCTTATTTTATTGTATATGAGAAACATATTGAACTCGAATACAATGACTGATAAAATTGAGCACGATAAGAATCAACAAGAGGCGCAAATGGTATTATTTAGAAGAATTTTGTTTTTAATATTAGTAATAATGATAATAGTCAAAATAATACTACTAGGCCAGGCAATACGTACATTTTTATGACAAAAATCCTAGTAGAAAACGGAGTGTGTCATCATGTGGAAGATATTACGTAGATATTTTCGCCTCGCAAATATTGTTCACGAAATTATTATAAACATTTTTTTTCAGTTTTTTTTTAGTTTTTTTTTAGTTTTTGTTTAGATAATACGAAAGCTCATTGAGTAATCTTAATGGTGTCGAAAGATGAATTGTGAATAATAAGAATACGAATACAACGCATTTTGCAGTGATGTGATTAGAACCGAAGAAAACTTTTAAATCTGGAAATTTCATCAATTTTTCAAAAATTCACATCTCGGTCTCAAGTTACAGCGTTTAAACTTCGTAGAAAGAAGATATTTATATGCACTTCTTATGCGCGAATAACAGGTAGCATGGGACAATTACTTCTGTAGCAATTGCAATTTCTTAATGCAATATTTTGTAGTAGGTCTGGATGCGCTATAGATAGTCCAATACTGAATTTAAAAACGGTTTCAAGAAATGCAGATATAGAGAAACAGAACTTATATTTTTAATTTGTGAACAAAAGTTGCAAAGTAGGTCGAAAACGCTCAAGAATACTGACGAAAATGATATGGTATGTCTCTCCCCGATGCCCGCTGCCATTCTACTCCGTTACTTTCCGGCGCTCGGTCATTTTCGGCCATATTCCGATCGTTTTTGACCTACTTACGGCATTTGATCACAAATTTTGCTGTTCTACATCTTTACTTTTCGATATCGTTCTAAAATTTAAAATCAGGCTGAATATAACGCATCCAGACCTACTGCAAAATATTGCATAAAAAAATTGCAGCTGCAACAAAATTAATTATCTCATGGTACCTGCTTTTCGCGCACATAAAGTGCGTATAAAGGAAATATTTTCTACAAATTTTCAACGCTATAGCTTGGAAATCGACAAAAATATGTATTTTTGAAAAAATTACGAGTTTTCTAGTTTTTACTAATTTTCTTCACTCCTAATTGTACAATCACTTGGCTGGAAGATGCGTTGTATTATTATTATCTCCAATTCGTCTTTTTACACCATTACGAGTACTGAATAAGCTTTCGTGTGATTTACAAAAAAAGTTAGGTTAGGTTAGGTTAGGTTAGGTTAGGACGTTTTTTCGCTTTAAAAGTTTATAACAATTTCGTGAATATAATTTTCGATTCGAAAATATATCAGGTTCATACTACGAAATGACTTTTACATGATTGCACAGTCCGTTTTCTTCTAGGATTTTTGTCATCAAAATTTACCTACTGCTTGGTCTATAATTGTTAAAAAACAAATGAAATATGCTTTTTTTGTAGGTATAGTGTCTTGGAAATTACGTCAAAATAATACTTCTGGTTCTAATAATTAATTGAAGCTGCTGTTTATTTTCCAAGTGAAAAGACAAGATTTTACTTTTGACTGCACTATTTTTTCCATGCACAATGTTCATTTTTAGTATTTATGAGGAACGCACTCCGTATAATTTCTTCCGACTCTCCCCGTGCTCTATATATTATGTATCCCTAGCTTAGGGGTCTAAATTGAGAAATAATAAGAAGGGGCAGTTTTAAACAAAAATATTTCTCAATGAAGATTCTATACCCAAAATATTTGTTCGATAGGGCTGCTTCTGTATAATGGCCAATCTTTATTTGGTGTAAATTTTATTGCTTCTATATATTACCCGATCTACCCAATTGAACATACCTCACTTCTTTTGCCATTAGGAGAGGGGATTAAAACCCAATTGTTCATGCTAAGATGGCCAAAAAATTAAGTATTCTTTCAAAGCCTCTACAATACGGCCATGACTAATTTTTTTGTAGCTAACCGTCGGCACTCCGTATTCAATATAACAATAAGTGATCCTTTTATAGTCCCTGAGAAAGAGATTAATGTGTGGTACTCAGTTATGCTCTGTGGTATTAAAGAGTTACCAAGGGGACTCAACCAAATTACAATTTTTAGCAAGTGTATGAATTATGACATTAAACTAGTTTATAATTTCGAGTAGGTATGAACCATCAATTCTATGGAGCTAAAACGAGTTTAAACTTAAACGCCCAATATTGAAGATGTAATATTAAACAATTTTTTTCTAAACTTAAGTAACTTATGTCAATGCCTCATAAAAGGTTGATTAGATTTGATGAGGTGACTGTCAAGAAACAGTTGTTGATTTTAATTATTTAAACTGCTTAACGCATTATCAATGAATACATGTAATTTTAAATTCAAATAACAATCATCAACTCCGTAACTATAAAGGAGAGTACCAAAACTCAAATAACGTCAAGCATTGTCACCAACGAACGTTTCTCACACGAAATAGTTCCTAAATTTTTCGACGTTGTCAAATTTCTTTCAGATTTAACTAAACTTCGTTCGGTGCATACCATGGTAACATTAAGAGCGTTTAACTATTTAAACCAGTTGACTAAACAGTTTCAGTACTATAAGCGGTGCATACGGCCCTTAATGATTACAAAATATATCATCATTACTTAACTTTAAAATTGAAGACAAATGAATATAGGGCATGTTGAATAGAAAAGTAAAACCACATTATCAATGTTGCATTGGAGAACAGCACTCAACAATATATCAAGTCAATAGAATCAGAGATATTATTGAAAACGCATAACATTAAAAAGTTTGTTTTGCATTCTGGCACAGGCATTAGATAAGATATAACATATTATATCAAGCAAAGCTCTCACGTGAAATAATCTTCACACATTTGGAATCTTATATACTATAATAAAGCTTTCAGAATAAAGCAGAAATATGCTCACTCAGAACTTCAAGCAGTTGAAGCTAAAAGGAAAAAATACTGACTGTTCCATTCCTGAGATATAACATCAAAAAGTCAACAAAACTTAAAGCAATAGACATGACGAGATATCGTACAGGACTAGACCTGAGAATAGTAGTGAAATTTGAAAGGTAAATTCAATCAGGGAATAAGCACGAGCGATGGTGCTGGACTGCAGCTTGTAAAAACTGTCCATAGTATTTTTGTAGATGTACCTGTCAGAATGATAGGTGTAGTATCTCTATTGGTTCAGTCTGTGACAGAAACTATGGCGCATTTTGCTACAAGCCTCTCTACTGTTACCATTAAAATGAACCAAAACTTTTTGACGATATTGTACTACGACTACCTTTATAATGACTATTTCAAATGTTATTACTGGCTTACTTCATTTTTAATCCTCCCTCCTGATGACGAAAGATGCAATCAGCTTCTTTTATGAGAATTCCTTCAATATTCTCAGCTGAATTACCCTCCACCATAATTAATCTCTTTTCTTCTAGCTCTATCGCCATAACGCCATCAGATCAATACCTGATGGTTTTCCTTCGATGGAAGATGTTTGCTCACTTTCAATTGATGGGTATTTTCATTTTCTCTTTTCTTTTTCCAATGAATCTTTTCTATAGCTACAATGATACCAGAAATTATAGGAACAACGTTGTATGCTTGTATTAATTGCTGGACCCATTTTTTTGTGCAATGAAACCAAAATAATTGCCTTTGGAATTGTTAGTACACGTCTAGGTATATTTTGAAAATATTCAATATCAATTATCTTTTGTGTCCAAATATTCATTCGCCCTCATACATTTTTTGTACTTTTATCCTTTATTTCTCATTCTTCTACCTTAATTCTAGTATTTCTCGTTAATTCGTTTTCCAAAAATGATCTGCGTTTTTGTTCCGCTGCGACTCTTACAATTTTCTCATGCCAAATTGTTTATAGCTTTTTACTATATGCATCTCATAACATTGATTTTTTTTTCCACATCCTTGTCCGTTCCCGTTAACCTCCTTTTTATGTTTCCAAGTTCAAAATTCAATTCTCCTTTTTCATTGATACTCATGATTTCTCTTAGATGAATATTCTGTTTTATCTTTTTATTCATTATAATCATTTTTCTCCGTTTTGAGTTCACAGAAGGTAATTTTTTTCTTACTTTTTTTATTCTTTTTTTTAATAATTTTGTTATGTTTACTTTCTCCTCTCAATGTGTTTGATTCATTGTTGATGTGCTTCCAAGTTTCTTTGGCACTTTCGACACTTCTCCATTAATTCAATTTGCATCAACTAATGTTTTTTAAGTGCGACTTGCTCTCTAACGGCGGGGCTTCACAAGACTGGGCTATGCCGCTGACAAAAAATTCAGCGACTCGCCGCAGCAATCGGAAATGAATCAACTACACCAATATAGCTAATTTAGTTCGTGATGACTGGCTTTTATCTAGAATGTTTGACGACGATAAAACTCTATTAGGGTATATGGCTTAGAAAATTATGATCGATAATGAAAAACATAGAAAGTGCAAGTTCTGAGTAAGGTCTAGTTTTAATAGAAACGTGTAAACTGCAAATAAACTTTTACATCAATTGAACAGGCATGATCATGGTCTAGTGCCTGTCCTGGCGATCAACTGGAACCGAAATCAAAAATCACAACTGTAGAGTGTACTCCTCAACTACAAAGTTATTTGCACAAAAGTGTGTCTACTACTCGCCATGTTGCGAATATTCCGTTGATCATTACAGACATTTGGCCGTTGGCAATAACGAGCCGGCGGCCTGGATATATATTTACATTTTAAAATTTCTAAGTGGTAAAAGCCGCTGGCACTCATTCTGTATATTTGTGGCAAAATCTAATGAAATTTTTTTTTATTTGCAGCAAATCCATTAGTATTCCTCTGGAGATTTACTCAATTCAACACAAACAAATTTTTTCGGATTATTTTCAAAGTATATTCACTTAACGTATTTTTCATAATGGAATTTTCCATAATCATGTACTTTTGCTCCGACCTCAAGAAATATTCACATTATTTGCCTATAATTGTGATTAATCAACCGGTAAGTTATAAAAACTAATTTTTACTACTAAATTGAATTTATAAAAGAAATCTATATTAACCATATGAAAATTATTTGGAGCATTTGGCCAAGGTAGGTAATAAAATACTTCTGTCAGAAAACTTCTGTGTTTCTTGACAAATTGAACATGACCCAATGAACTTCTCTATACCTGGCCACCAACAATATGATCTCATAAGCATTTTAGTTCGAACAATGCCCAAATGCTGTTCATGAATTAAAGTCATAATTTCATTTTACAATATATAAGGAATAACAGTTTCACTTCCCAATAAAAGACAATTGCCGTTTCTGCCAAAAATATACTGTGATGGCTGATGATCCGTTACTAATGTGAATTTACGACCAAAAATATATTTATGAAATTTGTTTAACGCAAAAATAATAGCTAAGCTCTCTCTCTCTCTCTCTAAATTCGAATATTTTTGTTCAGCCTTTGATAATGTACAAGATGCAAACAACACTGGCCTTTTAACACCTTCAAATGATGGCTTAATATTGCGCCCACCCCATAACCACTTGCATCACATGTCACGAAAATTGGTTTAGTGGGATCAAAGTGCGTCAGGACATCTTTGGAAGTAATTAATTCTTCACTGAGCTGACACATTTTTTCACACTCCTGACTCCATACAAAATCACAGTTCCCCTTGAATAAATTATAAAGCGGCTTAAGTTTTGCTGAAATCATATGTATGAATTGTCCGTAATCATTTAGTAAACCCAAGTAGGACTTTAATTGGGATAAATTCTTTGGCGATGAAGCATTTTTAATACAATTGATCTTTCCAGTGGTAGGATGAATTCCTTGTGCATCTATTCGATGACCTAAAAACTCGACTGACTCTTCAAAAAACATTTCTTTTTATTTATTTTTATGTTAAACTTTTGTAACCTTTCACAAACATTGACTAAATTATGACAACACTCTTCAAATAATGATCCATGAATTAAAATATCATCAAGATAACATTTTGCTTTTGGTAACCCAGATAAAACTGCATCCATAACGCACTGAAAAATTCCTGGTGCAGAACTTACTCCATAAGTCATACGATTAAACCTGAATAAACACATATGAGTATTAATTGTAAACAATTCTTTAGACTGGTCACTAATACGTGATTGCTGGTAAGCCCCTTTTAAATCCAAGACAGTAAAGCAACTACTACCACCCAGACTTGCAAAAATATTATTAGGCAAAGGTAGTACACAATGATCACTGTCGATGACTCGATTTAAAGTTTTCTTAAAATCTACACAAATTCTGATTTCGTTGGAATTCTTTTTAGGTACCCTCATAATAGGACTAGCCCAGACTTAGCCGTTTTAAGTAATTCTTCTTCGACTTTTGGTTTAAGTGAATAAAGCATTTCATAAGCCCTATAAAAAATTGGATTTACTCCATCTCTCAACTTAAATTCAGCTTTAAACTCTTTTATAAATGAATTGGGTTCAAACAAATTTTAATACTGGTTTCCTAATTTCCTTATATGAAACATGGACGTCAATTTGACCCAAAACTAAGACTTTTTGACCAGTTAATACACGTAACTTAAAATTCACTGGAATTAGGACAAAATTGTAAAATAAATTAGTATAATCATTTCAACTTACAATCTTCGCCATCAGTATTTTATTAATTTAACAAGCCCAATTCAAATTTCTCACTTGAGTCTGTACTCAACGGTTCATCTTGATCCTCTTCGTGACATCAAATACTCTGTTTCGGCACATGGGAGACTTCCCAGTGTGACCCATTTCACCAGAAGCATAACATTTCCATGACACAGCTGGACAGTTTTTATTTTCATAGTGAAAACGAAAACACCGCTTACAACTCTCTGAACGTCGACCTGAACTCATTCCTGAAGTACTATTTCTAGGATTACCTCGATAAGTGGGGTTCGACTGAGACTGCTGGTCTCTATATTGACTTCTTTGGTTACTGCTACTAGTACTAGGACCACTTCTAGAACCACAATTTCATTTTTTTTATTTGTATTGTGACTTGTAAAATGATGATTTTTCCCCAACTTTATTAACTTGAGCTTCTGAAAAACCCATGACTTTTATTTGCCCTTCGGCCAATTCCATGCTGTGGCGAAAGCTTCCTCAAATGTAAGACCATCTACTGTTAATAAGCGGCGTTTAATTCCATCAGATCTTAAGCCACATACTGATCTGTCTCTTAACGAATCATTTAAAAACATACCAAAATTACAAAACTTGGCCAAATTCTTCAACCTAGCTGCTTGAACAGCAGTATGAAAGCGATATCTTTCAGCAATCACTAATCTTTTTGGACTGTAATGCTTCTTTAGTTCTTGTACCAACTCGACATAGGATTTAGAACTTGGTAATTCTGGAACAAGTAGATCTCTGAATACTCCATAAGCTTCCCCACCAATAAAAGTAAGAGGCAATGAAACCTTCTTGACTCCTAATGTTATATCGTTACACTCAAATAACTGCTCCATTCTTTCCAAATAAGACGTGTTATCAAATTTTTTTGTATTAAACGCCTCGATACTTCCTATTAAAGCCATTATAACACTTTTCGAATAACTTTATGAACTCACCAACGAAATTTACGCGTAACTTCAACTTAAAACATGTGGATGTCGTTAACCTTTCTCGTCGCCAATTATGTTATATATTCATGATAAAAAGACGAGACCAGACTGAAACTGAGCAAATACATTCAATAATAATAACTAACAATACTGTATTATATAAAAGTATATTGAACTGGACTGATCACTGACATACTCATGTCAAACATAATATCACCATAGCTTATTGGAGTGTCCAGTGTTCAGTACTAGTTTATAGTAAACAACGTTCAAACACTGCACTCCAAAATGATCTTCCTGTGCTTCAGTATATTTTTGTTTCCAAGGCAATACTTAGCTGCAGCTTATCCCGGCCTTTGGATTGATTAAGGAGTCTCGCAACACTGAACTTCTTGATCTCCAAAACTAAATCAATGTGATTTTTAGTTATGGGGTTACCTCAAGTGATCAGTTTAGAACACCGACACTTATCGTGAATAGTATTTAATTCTATAATTTTCCATCGTTACTCTCAATTCCCAGTTTTTTATAACCATAATAAGTAGATAGTGCTATACAGATTCTGGAGCACTACTTCAAAAATCTCCGCTTGGTGGCGCTGGGCGGCGCGCGCGTAGGCCGCCATTTTTAATTTTAAATTATTAAATTAAAAAAACTCGAGTGTGGATCGAACCCAGGTCCTTCGCATTCATAGCTATACGCCTAACCCACTCAGCCATGGAGCTCTCCGAATATTAGATTCGAAAAAAGGTAGTGTTTCTGCGCGCACGCCCGTTGAATCGAGCCGGCAGCGATCTCACTTGTGTATAGGATGCGAAGAAGTGTATTATATGCTGTAATAAGTGTGACAAAGAAGGTAGGAGTTGGACAGAGAAAGTATTCGCATCGAATGATCCCGCGCGCACCGTCTTGCTGTAAAATGTGACGTAGTCGAGAAAGATACGTTAGGATGATAAGGCGGCGCGCTGGAATATACCGGGAGGCTTAAAAGTAACTTATGTTGAAATATTACTAAGAATTTCTATACCGGGTGGCTTGAAAGTAACATATGCGTGACACGTCAAACGCAATGTGTAACGGTGAACGTTGAATCTTTGGGAGGTTTTTTTAAAAAATATATATGTTGTTAATAATGTGTTTGGGTATTAGTTTCTTGAGGATAACAGAAGGGTGAAGATCATGTTAATAATTATATTAGCTGCAGCGCTATGTCCAGCACTTTGTGTTGTCGACCAGCAGTATGCTATGGAGTATTTACAACGCTTCGGATACGCAAATGAAAATGATTTGACTAAACTTGAGGATTATTTGTTGAGTTTTCAAGAAAAATATAATATTCCTGCAACGGGAGAATTAGATGAAGATACAATACAACTTCTGGATAGACCAAGATGTTCTGTAAGTGAAGCAGCTTTGGACGATGATCATTCTTATAGAGTTAGATCAAAATGGACCAAATTTAATTTGAAATGGTTCTTCCCTCAGGCAAATCAAGCATATCTTGATGTAATCGAAAAGGCTTTTGAAGTGTGGAGTAACAGCTCAAAGTTCAAATTTGAATTAATACACAAAACAAAACCTTATGCTCCCGATATAACTATCACTGTTGTACATGGAAAACACTATTTTCGTGCAGATTGCCAAGGTAGAGATGAATGTCCCAGTGCATTTGATGGCCCTGGAAAGGTGTTGGCACATGGTTATTTCCCAAATGGCAACAGCTGTATAGAACTTCATATTGATGCCGATGAAAAGTGGGATTTAAGTTTAGATGGATCAAGTTCAGATGATAGGACTAGTCTACTCATGGTATTAATTCATGAAATTGGACATATCCTAGGTATATCCCATAGTGATAATGAAAAAGCAATAATGTATCCATGGTATCAACAAAACGCGACCCCAAAATTGGGTGAAGATGATAAAATGGCCCTTGAAGCTCTTTATGGACCAATCAATAAATATGCAAATAATCCTTTCAAACTTACGCCACCGACTACAGGTCATCATAGGCCCCATCCACCAAATAAAAATTTATGTGACATAACGCCGGAGTATATGTTTACTGCGATGGCTGGTGCATTTGAAAATTATCACTTATATATTATTTATAAAGATTTTCTATGGAAAATTGATTTGAATTCGAAACTTATTCCCTCAGAACCAGAAATGCTCGATGATTATCTACCCGAAGAAGTGGGCTCCATAATTCAGATTTTTCAAAGTTCTTCCGGTAATTTAATAGCAGTCAATAAAGATGTTCGTAAATACTATATTGCAGATTTCCCAGGTTTGCGAATACTTGAGCAAGGTAATTTACTTATACCGAAAAATTCTCAAATAAACACAATGTTTCAAAGCAACCACGGAAAAATTTATGTATTTTATAATAACAGTAATTATATTGAATATGATAAGAACTTAAAAAATGCCTTAAATAGAGGACAAATTAAAGATATTTTCCCTGGACTACCCACAGATGTTACAGGAGCATTCCAGTACATTGACGGACACATGTACTTTTTCAAAAACACCACATACTACAAATATAATGAGTTTACCAAAAAACTTGTTGCAGCCGGACCCTTTAATTGGAACCTATTTGATATCCCATGTCCTAATGGAGACCTTTTAAATCATCTCAAGACTTTATTAACAAAAATAATTTCTTTTTATCAATAATATTTTTTTTAAATAAACTTTGCAAATAATTAAATTGTTTTTCTGAAATTCCTACGAACGTTGCATTAAAATGTGTCGATTAGTAGAACCGGATGAAGCCTCGGTTTGATAAGATAATAATTCCAGGAAGTCGCAAAAACTGATAACAAGTTTGTAGCACCACAATACCAAAATACAGGAAGTCGTCATATCGTGAGGTTGGCCACAATCGCAATTATAAAACTATGTTAGCAAAATACGGGAAGTCACCTTATCGTAAGATTGGCACAAAAATAAAACCGGAATTTACAGCGAATGTTCTAGAACAAAAACACTAACGTCATAGAAATTATATTATCAACAAAAATAATAGTTTATCACAATTCCACGAAAGTGATATGAAAAAAGGTATAAATACATTTTTTGGTATTACGGCAACGACAGTTCCATATTGACAATCAACGAGTCTAGTTCGAGTTCGAGTTTTTAAAAAACAAAGTAAGTTTTATCTTTATATTTTTTATTTTGCTATAAATTTATTGGAGGAAACTCCTTGACGATTGGTACAACAATTATCATGTTCATTTCAGATGAGTTTTATTAATGAACTAAATACCTTCTCTACTTCTACAGAGGTAGAGAATAAACCAATTGTGAAACTGAGAGACATTCCTGAAAACGTTCCCAAGAAAATTAAGGAAGTTAAAGTCGTTCGATCCAAATTTGGTGAAGCTATATTGGTTGAATTAGAAGAGAGCGTAACTTTTCTCCCCCAAAGGGTAGTCGAAAAATATAAAAAATATATTACTGATATCAACAAGGGGAGTTATAGTCTGGTGTTTTTGGGTCTGCAAGAAATTTCTAGTGGTTGCCACCCCAGGACACTATTTAGAATCGAAGAAAACCATTAAACGGTATGATTTTTTATTTTTAAAATTTCGCTGATTATTTAGCGGGGGTCTGAGGTTCACTCACATTAACCTAACCTAACCTGACCTAGCATGTGTGATTCTGTTTTACAAACATTTTAAAAATTATTTTTTGTTTCAGCAACACATCACAAAATTTGAAAACAGCCGGCTGAGGACAACTTAAAAATTAAGGAGAAGTACACATCCGCAGTCACGATATAGCTCATTACACAAAATTTGGAAGCGACCTGCTGAGGACAACTTAAAAATTGAGGAAATTCGCATCCGTACGACTTTAGAAAGCTGGTGAGTACATTTTTATTCATATACTCAAGAATGTCGAACTTCAGTGTTACTCTACAGCAAATTGATGAAATTTTAAATTCTCTAAACAAAATTCAAACCTTTTCAAATAGAAATAAATGGATTCTACTGATTAATAAACACCTCAGAAAATGTAATCTTGCTTTAAAATCTTTCAAGTTTTCGATTGGAGTAAAACATAAAATTCATACAAAAATAGCACATTTGAAGCGCATGCGATGTTTAATAAAAGGAGATCATGTGGGTGAAGGACTTGAGAAATCTAGTAAAAGGGTCAAGTGGGAAAACATTAATGCTGCATTTAAAAGTAGATTAAAAACAGGAGTTATTATAAACTTGTCACATAAAGATATTAATGCATTCTTTACAGATGCTTTCAAAATGTTTAAAAACAAGATTTTATCAGTTCTCAAGAAAACACAAGTTTCAAAAGTGAACACCACCTTTTGTGGGGATTTTATTAAACAATCAAAAGACGTGGAGTTAGTAGACCGCAAATATTTTAGTACTCCCAATGTTGTATTGGACATTGGAGATGATTTATGTGATTGGTTTAGTATAAATATTATTGATCCTATTTTGAACAGTTTATCAGAATTTGCTGAAAAAGAAAGCGGGTGGGCATTATCTCGAATAATTTTTTTGGAAGTTGCAATAAACAAATATGAAATGGGGGTTGGCTCGTCTTTCGTTCCACTACCAGAACCAATTTCTCGAAAGAAGGCAATTGTAAACGTTTGTAATATGGACCGAGCTTGTTTTTACTGGGCAGTAAACAGTTTTTTGAATCCTGCTACTCAATCTAGTAATCGTACTTCATCGTATCCACATTACTCTGAAGTTCTAAATACAAAGGGCTTAGATATTGAAATGCCACTGTCCCAAATTACAAAATTTGAAAAATTAAATAATATATCAGTAAACGTATACTCTTTAGAACTAAATCAATCGAATAAATCTACATTTTATACAGTAGTTCCTACAAGATTAACTAAAAATAAACTTGAAAGACATGTTAATCTATTGCTGGTCCAATCCAAGTATTATCCCAAGTTAAATGATTATGATGCACCTCCTGTAGACGATACAAATGAAAACATTAAGTACCACTATTGTTGGATAAAAGATTTATCTAGATTAATTTCATCTCAACTTAATAGATCTAGGTTTAAAAAATTCATTTGCGATAGGTGTTTGAACTATTTTCATAGTAAACAAATTTTGGATAAGCATGAAAGTGTTTGTAAAAATATGAATGAGTCAAAAATTTCTTTTCCCAATTATACTCACATTGAATTTAAAAATTTTATTTATAAGCAGAAATGTCCCTTTGTTATTTATAGTGATTTAGAATCCATACTAAAGGCTTATACAGATCAACAAAAAACAGATAAAACTAAAAAATATCAACAACACGTAGCTTTTTCTGCAGGATATTATTTAAAATGCGCTTACGATGATCAGCTTTCATATTATAAATACCATCAGGGTGAAGACTGCATAGATTGGTTTACCAATCAGTTAACTGATGTAGCAAAATTTGTAGAGTCCAAAATTTTAGATATAATACCCCTTGGTGTTACACCTAACTTGGTAAATGCACTAAATTGTCATATTTGTGAACATGAATTTACTGATAAAGATATAGTCGTTAGGGATCATGATCATTTCACTGGAAAATTTCGTGGATACGCTCATCAAGCATGCAATTTGAATTTTAAAAAAGTTTTTGTTGTTCCCTTGATTTTTCATAACTTAAGCGGCTATGACTCGCATTTTGTTATTAAGGAAATTGCAAAACGTGGAAAGGTTTCCATACTACCAATAAATAAGGAAAAATATATAAGTTTTACTCTACATGACTCTGAAACTAGCATCAAGTTTAGGTTCATAGACTCCTTTAGATTTATGGGAGCAAGTCTAGACGAACTGGTATCTACACTGAAGGAGGATGATTTTAAAAATTTAAAACACGAGTTTCATGATTTAAATAACCAAAAACTGAAACTTTTGATGAAAAAAGGGGTTTTTCCATACGATTACATCGATTGTATAGAAAAGCTCAACGACGTAGAATTACCACCCATTGAAAGTTTTTACAATAAACTTTATGATTCGAATATTTCCATGGAACAATATAACCATGCAAAAAATGTTTGGGAGTATTTTGATACTGCTAACCTGGGAGAGTATAGTCAGCTATATATGAAAACAGACATACTGTTATTAGCAGACGTTTTTGAGCAGTTACGAAGTAATTGTTTGCAAACGTATCAGCTAGATCCTGCGTGGTACTATACTCTTCCTGGGTATACGTGGGATGCAATGTTAAAGTATACCCAAATAAAATTAGAATTACTTAAAGATATTGATATGATTATGTTTATTGAGAGAGGTATTCGGGGAGGTATATCTGTTTGCTCAAATCGATATTCCGAAGCCAACAATAAATACATGGAGGAGGAGTATGACCCTCAAAAACCCTCTAAGCACCTTTTGTACCTAGATGTGAACAACCTTTATGGGTGGGCAATGTCAGAATTCCTCCCTTATGCAGACTTCAAATGGGAAGATAACTCGAACATTGATATCAATCAAATTGCAGACGACTCTCCAGAGGGGTATATTCTTGAGGTAGACCTGGAGTACCCTAAGGAGCTACACGATCTACACCAAGATTTTCCTTTTTGTCCTGAACACAAAACGCCCCCCAATTCCAAATTAAAAAAACTCATGGCTACCCTACACAATAAACATAATTATATCTTACACTATCGAAATTTAAAACAAGCTTTAGCAAATGGTTTGATTCTAACAAAAATACATAGAATTTTAAAATTTAAGCAAGCTGCATGGCTAAAACCCTACATCGCTTTAAATACTAAACTAAGAACGGAAGCTACTACAGCTTTTGCCAAAAATTTGTATAAATTGATGAATAACGCGGTGTTTGGTAAAACCATGGAAAATATACGAAATCATAGGATAGTGAAATTATCAAGATCATATTTGGGACGTTATGGAGCTAAAAACTTGATTGCTAGTCCTTGGTTTCATTCTAGAACAATTTTTGAAGAAAATTTAGTTGCAATAGAATTAAAAAAAAGTAATCTTGTTTTCAATAAGCCCCTGTACATTGGGATGGCCATTTTAGACATTTCAAAAACTTGTATGTATGACTTCCATTATTCATACATCATCCCTAAATTGGGAAAAAAAAATTGCAAATTAATGTATACAGATACAGATAGTTTCACGTATGAACTTCATTGTAATGACGTATACGAAGAAGTGATAAAGGATGATATTCACATGTTTGATACCAGTGATTATGCAGAGGGTAATCACTTTAACATTCCGTTAGCAAACAAAAAGGTGTTAGGTTTGATGAAAGATGAATGTAATGGTTCTATTATGACGCATTTCATAGGGCTACGTTCAAAAATGTATGCTTTTAAAGTTAAGGGTGGGAAAATAGTGAAAAAATCTAAGGGGGTAAAGAAAAATGTTGTAAAAAATAAAATTACTTTCGAAGATTACTTGAACTGTTTAAAAAACTGGAAGTCAAAGTACATTTTCCAAAACACAATTCAGTCCTATGCACATAACGTTTTCAGTATTGAACAAAAGAAAGTGGGTCTTTCTCCTGAAGATGATAAGCGGTCACTAATTCCAGAGTCGTTTGATACGCTTCCCTGGGGTCATTACAAACTAAGTAACACTGAGTAATATTTTAATTTTTCGTTGAGTATATGTATATAAAAATGTACTCTCATTGTTTTAGATATGAATACATTAAGCGAAAACTGCATAAAAATAATTTGCGAAAATATAGAATGTCTAGCAGATTTTTTCGAATCGTCAAAATTACCATGGACTCTTACCAAACAAATCGCAAAAAAATTTGCAGGATACAAATGGAGATTTTTAAATAAGACCGCTCAAAATGATCAGTCACGGTTTTGTAGAAATCTCGATTTTGTTCATTGTTCACGAGACATTCTGTACAAAGACCGAAATGCTGTACTTGCTAGATCTGACTGGGACTACATATTTGAAGACGAGTCTGAATATTGCATATGGGTTAACTATTATAGGATTGATAGATATAACATATATGTTTGTAAAGAATGTTTTGATAGCATTAAAGGATGCCATAAAAGATTGAGGAAACATTTGATTGTAATCAATGATCATCACCATGATGTTTGCGAGTCAGAAGATATAATTCGTGACTTGTATCACAATAAAGATTGGTGGTGTCAAAGTTGCTATAGAACAGTACTTTTTGAAACAAATGATAAAGATTCTTGTATTGCGAAACTTCATAATTCTCCTAGAACTCTCAGATTTAGGGGAACATATGATAGTGATAGCGATATTGATCATTTTGACGGATTCTAGTATTATCAATTCATTATTTTGTTTTTCTTTCATTTTTATAATTTAATCTTTTGTCAGTTCAATCAAATTTTGTGATTTATACTTTTAAGATGTGTAAGTTTTATAGTTATTGTTTATCATAAATATATTGATCTTTTGCCGGTTCAATCAAATTTTTGTGATTTAGAATTTTAAGATGTGTAAGTTTTATAGTTATTGTTTATCATAAATATATATATATTATAAAATTCATTTTTTATTTCTTTTTCCTACATTCATGTGAAGACTCAAAGTGCTATTTGAGAATTTTATTATATACTAAGTATAACAAAATTATCACGCTGTCAAAAGGACCAAATGTTAATCCTGTACGAAACACTTGTCACGTCAAATGTCACATTCTCACGTCAAATGTCATGTTGTCACGTCAAATGTCACGTTGTCACATCAAATGTCACATTCTCACGTCAAATGTCACGTTGTCACGTCAAATGTCCATTCTCACGTTAAATGACACGTTGGCACGTCAAATGTCGCGTTGTCACGTTAAATGTCACATTCTCACGTCAAATGTCACGTTGTCACGTCAAATGGAACTTCATATTGATCTTTCAAATGGAAAATTGATTTGAAATCAAAACTTATTCGCACACACAACCAGTTCAAGAAAACAACAATAATACACAATTATTTATTTAAATCATTGATAACTTTAAGTTTATAAAAGTATACATATTCTCTGAGAGCGTTGTTTAACATATCGTTTGGGGTTATGGAACAAAATGCATATAAAATTTGTAAAGGACTTTCAGAGGTGATAGTTTTACAGAAATCCAAAACATTATAATAATATTGACAAAAATTTAAATTTTCCAACATAGCTATACGTTGTAAAATCAAATTATTTAGTTTTAAAATTTGGGACACTTCTTCTTCATCCATATAATATTCAACTCCATATTTCTTGACGAAAATCAACTTAGACCCGTCATAATTTAATGGAGTAATGGTGCAGTACTCTCCACATGGAAACGAATCAGGTTGGAACTTGTCGGCGTCGTCTGTGGCATGAAAGAAAGCATTCATCTGTTGCGTCATTATTGAAATAAAGGTATACCATTCGTAAGTGCTGAAAGATATTTTGCTGCACTTTAGCTGTTGGGATAGAATAACAGCAGGCGTAAATGATCTTGCAGGACTTATTCCACATTTCATCTCATAACCAGAAATTGTATATTGTGTTGAAAGTAGGTATACATTTTCGGACTTTGCAGCAGTTTCATAATTTTCCAAAATTATATCCAACTCTGTACTACAGTCAGATAAACTGGATTCGAAGTAACTGGAAGAAGAAGAATAACCACTATCTTGAAAAGTCATGTTGCTAACTAAGCTCAAGTACTGAAGCGCTCTTCAATTTATAGTTTTCGTTCTTTGCGGTCAGCCATCTTCTTCGGTATTCATACGCAGCGAAGCTTAGTGCTACAAAACGGCCTTGTTTTCAATCCAACTGTTGTGTTTTTTGTCTAGTCCGAGCCATTTTACATACATTTTGTTGCCCTTTTTTCTGAGAACTTTTTCCACCAAGTAAATGTCTGAATTCGATGTTTTCTGTAGTTCTTCATCGTAGAAGCAGCCGCTGATTGGTGTACCTTGCATGTCTTCGAGTAAATACGTAGCGGGATTGGTTATTTTCACTTTGGTGATTTTGAATAGTTCTGTAGTCCAATTGGGTGTATATCCTTTTTCAAAGACATGTTTTGCCTTGGATATGCGCACAATGTCGCCAACTTTAAATTTTCGCGGGCCTGCTATTTTCAAATGGCTATAGGTGTTATTCAAAATGGATTTTTCATTGGATTTATTGACTTGAGAAGGTTTATATTTTGTTGTGGAATGTTTTGTATTGTTGTAGTCTTGAGTAATTTTCGGGAGAATATCGATCCATTTGTAGGTGCCATTTAAACTGAAATACTTGTAGAGTTTCGATTTCAGCGTTCTTATAACACGCTCTGCCATAGAAGCTTTCATTGTGCTAAATACGCTATAATGATTTATATCATGTTTTTTCATTAAATTTTGGAATTTGCTGTTGTAAAATTCCTTTCCCTGATCAGATTGCAGATTTTTTGGTATTCGTCTAGTGTGAGCGAGAATGTCCGAGAATGCCCGAGTAATCTCCTCTCCGGTCTTCGTCTTTAGTGGGCGTGTCCACACAAACTTTGAAAAACAATCAATAACGACTAGTATCATTTTATGATTCCTATTTTGTGGAGCAAAATTCCTCATCTCCGCAAGATCCATTTGCCAAAGATCGTCAAGGCCCTTAATGATAGTGCGTCTCCGAGGGAATTTTTTCCGTATCGGTTTGTGGAGCTCGTTTACAAGCTGAATTTTTTCTTTAGAATACATATTATGTACCAGCTAGCTTCAGCTCCAGACTGTTAATGCGGTTAACGGTATTCGTATTCATAACCTTAATATTGTCTACAATGCCTGAAACGTTAGTTTTCATATCAGAGACGGATCTGATATTTTCTGTAATTTCTTTTTGTAACTCACGTATGCTTTCAACACACATGTTAATAGAAACAGTGAATTCTTTTCGAATAAAGGCTTTCGCTGTGACAATTGATTCGTCGACGTATTTCTTCGTAGCCATATCCCTACCTGCTACAGGGGGATTTCGCGAAATGAATGCATCAATGACGTTAGTTTTATTTTGTAAGTTGGCAATATGCGCCTGTAATATGGGGATTTTCGTCTTATGAAGCTCATTTCTTATATCGTTCAATCCTACTGCTAAATCCTTTATATCACGGTCTTGTTGTTGCAGCACCACACCATGCGTTTGAATTAATGGCGAGTTGATAGTACGTAGGTCATTCAATTGCACATCAACATATTTTTTTGTTGCAGCATCACTATTTGTTGTCGGTTCCTTAACATTACAAATTTTCACATTTTCAATATCGATATCACCGTCCGGTGTATGAGGAAACGTAATTTTCGCCGGTAAACGCGCATAGGGCGTTTGATGTCTATGTCCGAATTTATCGACTGGCATAATTGAAATGAACAAGTTTCAACTTGTATTATTCTATTATATCAGCCTCCTTGAGCTCATTGATAATTGCTACTATTTCGTTGCCGTGTGACGTATTACCTGCCTCTTTCGAAGCAATCAACAACTTCAAACGATCCACTAATTCATTGGCATCGTCCCAATAAATATACTCCATAGGTTTATCATTATATGTTAAACGATCGATACCTTTTCCTTTTGCTAAAGGAATCGATTTTAGACGAGTCAATACCTGAGACGATCTATTCGTCGTTAGAGATTTTGTTTTGAATAAAGGTTTTATGATGTAGCGATATTTTTCAGTACTTGACCCCTTAAGACGATCTAACGTGTCTAAATGAACTTCAGTTGTTGTCAAAAGATTTTTATAGTTCTGTAAATCTTGATCATTGTAACTGGGGTCTCGGTAAAATAGAAGCTCATACAAGCCTGGTGTTCCAATTACATATCTTCCTCCTTTGTTTTTCTCAGGTAGTATGTTTATATTACCGGTTTTTCCATCGAACGCAATTCGACGTTTGCCTAATGACCAACCGATTTCATCATTGTATATCGGACCATAATTTTTATCAATTTTATCATCTTTTTGGAAGTAATCTTCAATGAACTGATGACTGATAGCGGGATATTGGTCCAAATAGTCTGCGAAAGCTTCCTGAGAAATTTCGGGGCGCATCTGTTCTGGAGAACGTGTAATATTGCCGGATTCATCGGTTTCGGCCACCGGTTCCGTTTCGAGAAAAGGTGTAAACACATCATCAGGTTCTTCCTCCTTCTTTATTTCCTCTTTTGGATTTAAATTTGTAATCGTTTTTTGTAATGTCTTTGAGGATTGCACAATTTCTTCAAGTGGTTTGGATATTGGCTTGAATAGTTTATTGATAGACTCATCTTGCTCTGATTTACCCAATTTCAACGCCAAGTATTTTTTGCGAATCGATCTTGCAAGTTCAGACACTTTTTTCTTGCGCAATGCAGTAGCAACCTTATCATCAGACATATTGGTGCAGACTAAAGGCACATCTTACAATTTTATATATTTATCGAATCCTTTGCGATACCTACCATCATTGAAGGGGAAATCCTTCGCAATTACCAAAGTGCCATAACGGTCACACCAGCATGTTGAACACACATTTTTAAATGTGTCGAATGTCATGTCTGGAGATACGTGTTCGTCGAATATATGCTTCAAGTTCACCTCATCTTGCTTGAATAACACAATTACATTACAATTATCGCGTATAAGCTGTTTCGGTATTTTTGAGTATGTTTGACAAAGATAAGCAGCATCGATATCTTTATGTCTGCACATGGAGTAGTATTCACGAATTTTCTGTTGACCATCACATGCAACGTCATCGAATAAAAAGACAGAATTAGGCCGAGCTTTATCTGGACTTATTATTTCCTCGTTGTCTTTAAATGGAAAATAGCCAACGCCCTTGACTTGTGCTATAACTTCTTGCAGCAATTGGTACTTTGGTTGGAATAACGATTTTGAATAAACATAAACGTTTTTGAATTTCGCGCCATTCGGATTAAATAGGAGCGCCAGCACGACGTTCGTCTTTCCACACCCGCTGGGACCGCATATAATGGCACGGAAAGAATTTGGTAACAATTTACCATGTTTGCCAATCGATGGCGTTGAGGTGAAATCTAGATTTTCAATGGGTATCGTCTGCTCTTGTTGAATTATTTTCATTGTGTGTGTCGTTTTTCGTAGTACTACTCTTTAAATATAGGTGTCACCACTTACGCGTATCAGTCTTAATGTTGGTGTTTGAAGGAGAAGGTCTCTTAAATTCTCTCATCAATAAACTACCTATTGAACTTCACTTACCTAGCTATCAGTACTGTGGACGTAAGTAAACCACCCCACCCTTTTTGCGAAAAAAAATTAATTGTTTTTTTGGTAGCCGGTACAAAATTGGAAAAACGTCTTGATCGTGGAGATCCAGGCATTAACCCCTTGGACGCTGCTTGTAAACAACACGATATTTCTTACTGGAAGAATAAGTCTCTCGAAGAACGACACAAAGCCGATCGGATACTTGAAGATAAAGCTTGGGCTCGCGTCAAATCAAAAGACGCTTCTTTTGCAGAGAAAACTGCTGCATTACTTGTGACAGGTGGAATGAAGGCGAAAAGAAAGCTGGGAATGGGTTGTCGTCGCAAACGCCGTTCCTTGCATCGAGATGTCATTCTAAAAGTGGGAAAGTCCATGAAAAAAGGGGCATCTTTGAAAGACACTGCAACGTTTGCCTTACGAGCAGCCAAAGCACTTATTAAAGAATTTGGTGGGAGAAAAGAAGTCGAGGTTCCTCGAGTAATACCTGTAGCGAAATCCGGAGGTTTCCTACCACTTATCCCTTTGTTTGCTGGCCTTTCGGCACTCGGAGCTTTGTCAGGTGGTGCTGCTGGGATTGCTAAAACTGTTATTGACGCAAAGCATGCGCAAAAGAAATTGGAAGAAGATGTACGTCATAATAAGGCTATGGAACGTGTAGGATCTGGCCTGTATCTGAAAAAGTACCCAAAAGGCGGTTTTGGATTGTATTTGAAAAAAAACTTATAAAGCTACCCAATCACGCACTATCCGACTTTGACATAACACATTACGCAAAATCGCTTAAAATACCACATTTTCGAGGAGTGTTCATGCGAGACACTCTGCCCAAAGACGGTCCTCGAAGACAAGAATGCGCAGTGGTTAATTTGGATACCTCTAAGAATAGCGGAAGTCATTGGGTAGCTTACAGAAAGATAAACAACAATGTAGAGTATTTCGATTCATTTGGTAACTTGAAGCCGCCGAAAGAAGTTGTTAAATATCTGGGAAAGAGTGCGAGAATTTTCTACAACAATACCCAATATCAAAACTACGATCAAATCAATTGCGGTCATTTGTGTTTGAAATTTCTACAACAATGACGGAACTATTACTACAACATATCTACCATGGAAAAACATTGAGTAGTTTCACTGCCGAAGAACTAAAGCACTTTCCCCTTGAGCATCTAATAGAGTGTGTAAGGCCTTCGGAATTGCTTGATATGTGGCATAAACTTCCCAATGAATATCGAGCAAATTTTGAACTACAAATACGACTGCCTTGTTTCATCCGACAACCGACCTGATTGGACGACGCATTGTGACGGTCCACCGAGTTCGCAAGCTACTTGTTTCCTTTGTAAACAAACATTAAAAAAATAAAAAATGATATTTAAATTCAAACATGCCTCGTATTTCATTAGTCATCATGTCGCAGTTGCTGAGAGTTAACAGCACCAATCACGTGTTCACCTTTCAGCCTCCTACCCCTATTGTCCTCGATCCAAAGAATGATTACGAAATAGCTCTACGATCTTTTCATTCATATCACAGTATACCAAACATTGAAAATTGTACGTTTTACTACTACGATACCAAAGACAAGCTTCAAAGTTTCAATTTTCCCACAGGATGTTATGAAATTGCTGACCTTGAAGAGTTTATCTGTGATAAGTTGGGTGCGAGCAATTCAACTAAACCGGTATTTTCACTAAAACCCAATCACAATACGTTGAAATGTGAAATTTCAAGTAAATACAAAATTTCCTTTATGCAAACTGATAGTCTTGGGAGAATATTAGGATTTTCACCGAAAATACTCGACGCTAACAAAACGCACTCTTCAGATCTCCCCGTCAAAATCATTAAAGTATCCAGTATCCGCTTCGATTGTAACATTACCACTGGAGCATTCGATGCAAACAGACCTGCTCATACCATTTACGAATTCGTCGTACAAGTAGATCCAGGATATTCCATTGACGAAATTCCTCATAATTTGCTCTACTTACCCGTTATACCACAACGTGAAATAACCAATATCACCGTCATAGCCTTAGACCAGGACGGTCAGCCTGTAAACTTCCGTGGAGAACTTAGTACTTTGGTGTTGGAGCTTAGAGTGCGAGGCAGATGGGACTAATAATCAATCATAAAAGACAGTCTGCAGAGCTTTCAACTTCATTAGCTAAGCAGTCGCCAAAGCTAAAACAGCTCACGTTCGCAAACAAATTGGTTCTGCAATCGCTGGGGTTTAAATTGAAAAATGACAACCACGTATGGAAAACGGCTTCGTCAAAACGACAACATGCCTTCGATGTTTGATATCTATCGTAAGCCAATGTTTGACGATTCAATTAGAAAGGCTGAATATAGAACCTATGCTCCATTTATAAAATCATTCAATTGCAGTGACATTGTGGAGTTTAGCATTAATCAAGTTGATTCGTTTTTTGCAATGAGCGATACTTTGTTGTGCATTAAAGGGTCGCTTGAAACACATGGAGCTGGTGACGTAAAATTAGCAAATAATGTTGGTGCCTTCCTATTCGATTCATGTACGTACAGTGAAAGTGCCAGGGAAATGGAAACAGTTCGGGATCCTGGAATAATAAGTGCCGTACGTGCTATGACTTGTTATAACCAAGAAGATTCCAATCATATGGCTATAGCCGGCTGGAATTACCCGAAAGATCCCATTCTCAATGTCAGCGACAAGTCCTTCAACCTTCAAATACCTCTCAAACATATTTTTAACATTTTCAACGATTATCCCATGATTACATGTGGACGTCAAACAATACGATTAGTTCGAGCACGAAACGATAATGATTGCATATATATTACGGAAAAGAATGTCTCTGGTACGCTCTCCACTACAACAGCTAAAATTAATATTATAAGTGTTGAACTAAAAGTTAAACATATCTTTCCCAATGATGATATAAAGATAAATCTCATGAAATCCATTCAAAAAGATCAACCTATAGTTATTCCATTTAGGAAGTGGGAGTTACACGAATTACCCTCAATTACTAAAGGTGCAAGACGTGAAGTTTGGGCTGTTAAGACATCCACTTCAGTTGAAAGACCTCGTTTTGTTATTGTCTTCTTCCAAACAGACAAACGTAACGTGACTACAGCCGATCCTACTTTATTTGACAATGCTGACGTGCAAAGTATAAGACTGTCACTTAATGGTGAATATTGGCCTAATGAAAGAATGCAATTGGATTTCGCTAAAACTGACTACAATGAAGCCTATTTTAACTATACTGAATTCTATCCCAACTACGCAAACTCCACACAGAAGCGCCCCCTGCTGGATTATTCTTCTTTCAAGAAACGAGCATTGTTTGTTATCGATTGTTCAAAGCAGGAGGAAAGCATGAAGGCGTCCACAGTCGATGTGAAACTCGACATTGAAGCAAACATAGGCTTCCCCGAAAATACCAAAGTCTATTGCATCATAATTCACGATTGCGTGATGGAATACTTCCCCCTCACCGAAATTGTTAAAAGCTTGAACTAGTTGCTGATCGGAGTTAGTGTTCGAGCAGACGTCAACATGAGAGTAGCATTCGTAGACATTCAAGGCTTTGTCGTAGATGGGATTTTCGTTGCCAAAGAGCTCACCATAGAAATTGGCTTCAAAAGTTCACATTACATATTTTTACCACCGCAACCGTTTTCCACATTAAGTAACGAGGACAAAAAGACCACATCATACTTGGAAAGGAAGGTACATGGCATTCGATACTCTTCGGGAGATGTAGAATATTCCAAAGTAAACGAAATATTAGAAAGCAAGTTATTGTATGCCGCAGACTACATTTACGTTCGAGGACAACAAAAAGCCGAGTTTCTGCAAAAGAAATGTCACATTTTCGGTATTTTTCCACATATTATTGACGTTTGCAAATTTGATGGTACGCCGTGTGCAACAGGAAACTTTGACCACGATCCAAACCCCTGCCACGCCACTGGAGTATATTCGTGTACCGAAAGAAATGTACAACGCCTCCGCTACTGGTTTTCAAATACTGTATTACCATTATAAATAAAGTTTTTTAAAAAAACATGGGTTTTATTGAAACACTCTGTATATTCATCAACTTTTATATTACATGAAGATTCAAATTTTCGTTTTACAATTTTTAAAATAATTTTTAAAATTAAAACAAAGACAAATACTAATATTACACACGACATGACAAAAACATTATTAATTTCATTTTTTATATCCTTTTCTGTTCTGTTGAACATGGTTGAATACGTCTTAACGGATAAGTAATTTGCGGTAATTGTCTGTATGCTAACTCTTTAGGTAACCAGTTTATACTAAGACTGCACCACGTCTGTCGTACTTCTTCCCCACCAGATAAACTGAGATTCTCTATTTGCCTCATAACCTCACTTTTATCCTCATAAAAAGCAATTTCTTCATTTAATTCACCAATTTTCCTAATAAACTCTTCAATTCGATGACTGTACTCTTCCGAAGCCATATTACAAATGAGCTGTTTGACGTGACGTAGCACGTGACGTTTGGCGTAGTACGGTTAGCCGTTACACGTGACGTTTGACGTGACACGTGACGTTTGACGTGATACGTGGCGTTTGACGTGACACGTGACGTATACCCAAACAAATTATTAACAACATATATATTTTTTAAAAAAACCTCCCAAAGATTCAACGTTCACCGTTACACATTGCGTTTGACGTGTCACGCATATGTTACTTTTAAGCCACCCGGTATAGAAATTCTCAGTAATATTTCAACATAAGTTACTTTTAAGCCTCCCGGTATATTCCAGCGCGCCGCCTTATCATCCTAACGTATCTTTCTCGACTACGTCACATTTTACAGCAAGACGGTGCGCGCGGGATCTTTCGATGCGAATACTTTCTCTGTCCAACTCCTACCTTCTTTGTCACACTTATTACAGCATATAATACACTTCTTCGCATCCTATACACAAGTGAGATCGCTGCCGGCTCGATTCAACGGGCGTGCGCGCAGAAACACTACCTTTTTTCGAATCTAATATTCGGAGAGCTCCATGGCTGAGTGGGTTAGGCGTATAGCTATGAAAGCGAAGGACCTGGGTTCGATCCACACTCGAGTTTTTTTAATTTAATAATTTAATAATTTAAAATTAAAAATGGCGGCCTACGCGCGCGCCGCCCAGCGCCACCAAGCGGAGATTTTTGAAGTAGTGCTCCAGAATCTGTATAGCACTATTTACTATAATATTATAATTTTTTTCTCATTCTATTGGTTTTAACCAAAAATTTCAAGCGTAAAACAACAAGGATTTCAAATTATATTTTCATTTCAGAAAACTAATTCATTTATTTGATGACAAATAAAAGAAAACTTTATGATTTCACTTCCATGTTACGTTATAGGAATGTTGAAAAAATTTGAGAAGAAAAATATTGAAACTCAATTTTATATTGGTTATATAATATTTATTAAAAGTATGACTCCTGCTATGTCCTCTGTCGGGAAATATAGGAGTCACTTCAATATACAAGATCCTCAAGAAGCAAAAAGCAGTAACCTAACCTATTACGATTAGCAATCCTAGGCCGACTCAGTTGTAACCAACATATAGATTTTATTGTTTTTAACGAAAAGCTGCTGCGGAACTTCATAACCATATTGTATATTATTAGGAAAATTATATTACTAGAAAACGTGTTTCTTCATTGTGACAGTTGTACAAAAGGTGTTTTATGTTCTAAGAAGCAAGTCACAGATAAATCACGAACAGCAAATGTGAATATTCCGAACCCAACCGAAAATTTTACTAATTCTACATTATTTAATAATGATCTTCCAAATGATAAGCTTTTTTGCTATTTCTAATTCATTAAAATTATATCCAGTTAGGTCTCATTGCTATGAAAATTTGTTATTATGAAACAATTAATTTTTTGTATCCGAATCTCTGTTTCAGTCCTGTATGGGATTACTTGCAATAAACTTTCAATGGCAAGAGTTGAATCTACTGGTCAAAACAATGTCTGAATGGGAACCATACGATGAAAAAAATAAACCTCTCCAGGAACTAATTGCTAAAGATAAGAAAGTCGTCGTTTTCCTTTATGTTACCATAGGAATGTTTTCAATCACATCACATCTATTTTGGTTGCCATTTATTGGAGACGAAAAACAATTGTCCTACATCTACACATTCAGTCCCAAAATAATTAAAAATCCGATACTTGAATATTTTATTCTAAGTACGAGTCTGGGTGTATTATCGTTGGGATTATGGATACCATTTATTGGAATACTGTTTGTTGTCTACAACTTAAAATTTCAATTTTTTCTTCTCAATCAATTCTTCGAAGATAACATTTTGAATTTCGTTCCCCACGGAGAAAAGGATAACAAAAAGATCTATGAAAATCTGAGAGTTTGTTTGATACGCTACAGGAAAATTAGAGGGTGAGTATATCTCGAATACAGTGGGATTTTGAAAAATATTTATTTATTCAAATTATTGAAAAGTGTTGTAACACAAAAAGTCAAGCTTTTTATAGAGTAATTATTCAACACGTAATCGTCAGCTGTCACCATTTTTCGTTAGGTACCTATCACCATCTTCCACAGTTTTCAGGACTCATGTGCTAATCTGTTATTTCTGAATAGTAGTTGCTAACTGGATGTTATTCCCTTCAACATTTTTTGATCTAGTAGAAATCCAATGAAATCAGTTAATTTGTGGTCATTTGACTGAACACAACCAATCAGAACAACATTTTAACTTTTTAAATAATTAAGATTCCAAAAATCTGGATCTTCATTTAACTTTCTAAATTGTATATTCACGTATATTGTTTTTTATTTGTATTTTTTTCTATAATTTCCATTTACCGTGGAATGAAATTCCCAAGAGGGGTAAGAAAGGTAGCAGACGAACCAATCAAATGGTTTCTGTACCTTCGAACAGCTTGCATCTTATAACAACCTTGTTAACCAATTACAATATTTTTATACCAATGTTATACAATTTTATATTGAAATATCATCTTGCGTAATCCTAATTATCGCTTTCAGCTCTTATCAGCAAATTTTATCATCTGCCAGGAATTACGCAATCTGGTTGTTTTTTACAGGATATCCCGCTCTAACCGCAGGACTATTCTTCATTATAGCAGTAAGTAACACAATATAAATTATGTTATCAACCAGAACAGTAGTTATCAGTGCTGACAGGATAAGTAGGACGTTCCATTAATTTATTATTACCGTATTGATTCCTTGGCACCTTTTACGCTCTTGGTTGTACCGTTTATGTGCAGTGACCAGGGCTCCTTATCAAGCTCCACAGTCTCTCCACTAGATCTTTTTTCGATAAATCTACCCTAAGGCGCTCTATTGCTTTGCATTTGAAGATAATGTATGAGAGTGCTTCTTCTTGTTCCATGCACAACAACCAACAGATATATTCCTCCCTGTGTATTCCCATGTTAATTCTTGGCATGCAGCGACCGGTGAGTGATCCAGTAATTTTCTCTCTTACCCCCAACTTAGTCTAGGATATCGTAGGTCAGTGACTCCGAAGTTTTTTCTGACCAGGATGGAGGTAGATTTGATGAGGTGGTTAATCGGCCTATTTCACTGCGACCTTTTCAGATCTATTGTGGTCCTCTTAATCTAGATTACGTTAACCAGCCGGACTCTTTTTAAGTAGCCATTGCGTCGAGACTGAATTTTCCATGTAATTTCTTGACGGTGGCTTCTTATTGCCCAGTACAAGGAACTGCACATTCGCCACGCAGTCGCACTGGCATAGGATGTGCTCTGCAGTTTCCTCACCTAGGTGACAGAGTCTTTTCATGGCTTCGTTTGCCCACCGCCTGTTAAGCTTACAGTACCCTGTTAAAATACCTATCAATATTTTGACAGTTTTCCTCTCTTTTTTTCGCCTGATTCTTTGTATTTTAGAGATTTTTCTTGCCACCCACTTCCTTGTGGTCATATTTTTTGTCGACTTTGCAACACTGTAGAAGGGTTTCGGTCCAATGGATGGCATTGATGAGCATTGTCTGGCCGTTTCCTTTGCCAATTCGTTGCCATTATGACCCTCTCGACCTGGTAGCCAAGCTACCATCACCTTGCAATGGTCTTCAAGTAAGCTTGAGGCATTCATGCACTCCTACACTATCTTAGAATTAACCTCTATGGAATCAGTTGCCTTCAGTGCAGCTTGGCTGTCGGCAACTGAACGGTGTGTCCTTCCCTGCCTTTTAATTTCTTCAACGCAGTGGTGAATCGCCGTACCTTCCGATTGGGAAGTTGTGACGTCCTTTGATAGGCTCATTGGAATAGCTATAGTTTGTTTCAGTTCCATAATTTGGGCATAGTTGGGTATAGTTATTTGGAACGTATTATTGAAGCTATATCTTGTGGTCGTTGCGTCAATGGATTGCCCCATTGAGACACCCGTCTCCAGCTCCTCGATGAGCTTTCGATAGTCAGCACCGTGCGTTTGGCTTATACATGTGTTGTTTACTTTGCAGTAGTCTGTGCGGTACATATCTGGCTCATCATGTACTGTTTAATCAAGTTTTGAGTATAATTGAAATTAAGACAATAATTTTTTCCTTTACTTGAACAGATTATTGTATTCCAGGTTTACCTTCGATAAAATAGTTGAACTATTCATTTTATAAGGTTATTATTTTCAGGATATAGTGCACTCAAGTGTATTTCGAATTTATACAGCTCTTATAGCTGGTGGACTATGCACTATAACCATATGTTGTTGTCTCCAATTGTTAAGCGATGAGGTAAGGCGGCTATTCAATAAATACCTGATTAAAAAATGTTTCACATGATAAGCTGTTTTCTATCTAATCCATTTTTTAGATCCACTATTTTGAGTAGATTTCAATACCTCTCATTTATTTTTAGTCTATCATATTTCATAACAACCTTTGGAAGTGCCCTTGGTATTATTGGGACTTGAAAAATCAAAAAACTTTAATAATTGCGATGTACATGACCGCTGATCCTGTCAAATTATCATTTTACAAGATATTAATAATTGATTTTACTCTACTGCCACTGGTAAGTGATATATTTTTTAAAAGATTGTTAATATTCTGGAGATTTACACATTATTCGTAGAGTGATATAAGACATATGAAATAAGGAGAAAATTAATTGAAACGGGATGTTTGGATTTTCTTATATCTCACTTCCAGAAATTTTTGAATCTTCCAAATTTTTATCTTTTTTTCTTCTTTAAATTCTAATTTGAATTTCAATGATCCATCAAGCTACACAGCCTGGCTGTTCCCAGCCTTTGTTTTTGATGACGAAATAATTTCTTCAAACATATCTCAATCTTTTCCTTGCTATTCATTCAATGAAAGAATTTTAGGGAAAATTTAACCTACTACAAAATTTTTTTTCAACTTTTCATTTCAGCATATTACCAATATCTTTTTTTAGTCAGCAGAGCGGTGCTACAAGTTTTGTGCTATAGTTATGACGCTTTACAGAAGAGGAAGAATATGAAAATACAAACTCACAGTGCTGCCTTTTTTGAATATACACCGCACCTAAAAATAACGCATACTTTTAGGAGCTTGTTAAATTTTCTCGATCGAAGTTCGATTTTCATTCATTATTATTTCGAGTAGTAGCTTAGTAGTAGCTTAGTAGTAGCTTAGTAAATAATGTTTAAATGGTGATATCATCCGATTTTTCTTCAAGTCTCACTCTATTCCAGCTTTACAGACTTCATAACATCAAGAAATTTGAATTCTTTGTTAGAAATGTGTATTCGAGTAATTTTAATAATTATTTTTAAAAAGAAAAAGTTTTGTGGTATGGAAATATTAAATATCAAATCGTATTATATGAAATGAAAGAGCAAGAAAACTTCCTGTGGATCACTTTAATATGATGCGCGAACAGCAATACTCCATATTTGATTTAAAAATGTTCAAAACCTTTCACCTGTTTTCTATTAGGTAATTCCTTAATATTTCAAACTTTTCGAGTTCAGTTTTTTACATCTGTTTTCGTGTTTAGTTTCATTTTAATTTTCTGTATGTTCAAATTACTCGTAATTTTGTGATTTTTTCCATGTGTATTGTTATATTCTTCATGGAATCACAAGCTATTCAATATTTCCCAATTTTCAGATTAAAATTTTTCAATTGGTTGCAGTAGATTAAGTATTTTTTTTTCAAATCCCTTATGTTGAACTTCACGAATTTCTTTAAACATTTTTAGTTTTTCTCAAAGAATTAAAATCTTCTTGATGTTTTTAAATTTTTGAATTGAGTTCTTTTTTCATTTTCCACAACTTAATTTTCCAATTTCTAACAGCTGGTTTTATAATTTCTTGTGGGCTTTTTTCAAACTACCAATACTAATAATATAATCAAATTTTTTCAATTAAATTCCTTTGATCCTTCATGAATAATTTGGAGTTTGATTTATTCCTTCATTTTTCTTAGCTAACTTTGTGAATATTTTATTGTTCAAAAAACTAACAAAAATTTTTCGATTTCTATTTTAACTATGGAATTAATGCACACATTATGTTGAAGTTTATACAGTCATATTCCATCACTTACCCTGGATATACTATTTTCCCCCTTCTCACCTCTAAATTGGTCTCTCTATACTATTTGATTCTATTTTTTAAGACACAAAATCTTCTCAACAACTAGATCAAATTTTTGCTAAATCCAAAAAATTGAACTGAAAGCTGAGCAAACAGACCCAAAGAATAATGATAATCCAGTTTCTGTTATCAAACTAAGAAATTCCGGCGTGTCAGGAACTGCATTGAAATGACTTATTTTAGATTACAAGGAGGTTGATTTTCTCGGTTGTTCACTATGCTTCGACCTATAGAGTTTAGAGGACCACAATAGATCTGAAAAGGTCGCAGTGAAATAGGCCAAAAGCCACCCCATAAAATCTATGCTTCGACCTATAAGATCATTTGTGTATTTCCTACATATACATTTTTTGGTCCAGAAGTTCTAGGCTTCTGGAATAGCCTACTATCCGTTTTTTGGAGCTGGAACCGTAACCTGATGAAGCTGAGACCAGTTCGAGGTATTCAAAGCGTTGGTGAACAATTACAGGCAATTGCAGATATTGTGTTCCACCGTCCCATATGCATAATCGCATAGTCTGTATGTTCCACTGTCTACTTAGCCCATCTTACAGAGACACAATCTAAGTAAATTTCTGTGAATAGTCTAAGAACAGATTCTTTAAGCTCCAAGAGCACTTTGGCTCAGATCGTGATAACATTTTTGCCTGACTGGCAACTAGACTTTCTTTAAACACAATTTTCTATTATATTCAAGTTTAGCAAACGTTTTCATCGAAAAATTCAACATTTCCTATACCACCAATCATACATAATTTACTGTGTTCATTAAAAAACGATCCAGTTTAAAAAAAAATTGTCTCTGAAATTGTTTGTATTGCAAAGTATGGATTTTTGCGTGGCTGTAAGAACTGTATACAACGATGCACTTTTTCTAGAATTAATTCGTAAACTTTCCCACATTTTCACAACAGAAAATAAATAAATTTATTAGGAATTTGTCGGTTTTATTGAATTTTATGTAACCGATGAGAGGAACTCAAGGTTAGGTTGTTAACATGAAAGAACTTCAAATTCAGCATTAACTTTTAAACCCTCGGATCGATTCACAGCGAAACTAAGGAATGCAATTACCATACAGAATGCACAATTTTGAGACGTATGCTGGAAAAAAGCTGATATCTATTCCAGTTCATCGACCAGCTTTGAGGAAATATTGATTTGTTTCCGAGACAGTTTTAAACTGTACAAGGCAAAATATAGGATACTAATTATAGCAGATGTTACATCTGAATTTCTTGAATTCAATCAATTTACAGGATCTAGCAGATTTTAACAGACTGTTGAGCCTATAAGACCTGCTGCTCCAAGTAAGGCGATCCTAGAGATTTGTTAAGTAGTTTCTCAACCTCAACTATTGCAAGTTCATTGTTTGCAGCATTTAATTCATTTAGTTAAAAATTCATTGTTTTATTTCATAGTTAAGTATGAATCTTCATCAAGTAAAAGCCTCATCTATTCAATTTTTTAGTTAAAAATTAGTTCTAATAAGATTTATTATTAATTTCTTCCAGTAGCGATTCTTATAATTAAATGTTTGTCATTAATCATTAGCCGACACAAAGTATATAAACAGTAGATTTCAATATGTGAAGAGACGATGTTTTCTCTGTTTGAGCAAAGGTGTGTTGAGCGGGATTTCGAATAGCATACGCAAAAATTTAGGCTCCAACAGGTAAGCTACTCGTTATGGAAAATATATCATCCATTTATATAATCTTCCTTATCCAATTGTATGAAACCGAGACAACAGTGTTATGAACATCACAGTTTTATGCAACTGGAGTTACAATGTCTGTGCCGTATTGTTTAACAAATTACGCATGAAGTCACTGTTGCTAAATATACCCATTGTTGGGACTTTTGAGTCAAATATTTTTTATCGTGATCTTATTCGCATTCTGTTGTCATGAAAACAAGTTTGCTAAAAGTTCAGCAATTAATAATAATTAACCGAACCCACCCCTAAAACATTGGTGCAAACGTAAACTACCGAGCTGGAGGATTGTATTGCAAGATGGTGGCCCTATACCATGAGTTTGGTCCATGATTTGGAGTGAAATTTTCACCGTTGCGATTTTTCAAGATTCTGAAGAGAAAAACAACCTCAAATCATAGATTTAAAGGGTTTTGTGGATAAATCGAAATCTAAATCAACAATTCGGAATTATACTATAATATATACACTAACTAATTCCATTTTGTTATTCAATAATCGAAAGTTCACTTGAGGTATTTCCAAAAGTTACGCAAAATTTGAAGATTAAGATCTACAACTTCGAAAGTGTAGAGATTTTTTCTTAAAGTTTAACTGAAACTTTGGAGTTTGAGGATAACTTAACCAATAACCGATTACGAAAGTTGTTGATTACTTCAATTAGCGTATTTTAAATTATTGAAATTTATATTCAAAATGGCTCCGAAAGTTTAAGGAAAACTAATTATAAAACTAGATCCTCTGAATTTAGAAATAAATAATTTTGCAAAATATGTAGAGGATTTCAAAACAGATTTGGCCAGTAATTTAGACTCCGTTCTAAAGGAAGCAAAAACTGTAGAGCTGGAAATGAGGCTGGAAACGCAGGTCACTACTATCCGCGAATTTGATTGAGTACAAGGTGAAATCGAAAGTATTACGAAATAAGCAGATCCAAATTTTAAAAAAACATAATCAATAATCATCTTTCGAATATTATTAAGGAATAAACTGAAGTAATGGATCTAATAATTCAGGGCAAAGTGATACTCATGTGAAAAGATTTCATTCAAGAGGGCAATTAACCAATTACCCCAGATTCAATTAGCCAAACTTTCTGGCAAATATGGAGATTGGTTTAAGTTCCGCGACATATTTGATTCTCTTATACATTCTAATCAGGGTACTATTGGAATTCAAAAATATCATTATTTGGGTGGAGCCGGTCAAGTAATTCGCTCATTAGATTAGTTTAGATTCGGCAGCAAATTATACTGTAGCTTGGGAGACGTTTGTGAACAGATACAATAATAATAATTTATTAATTCATTTTACCATGTGAAATCAATTTCCAATATCCTAAACTTGACCCAAGAATCAGCTGCTGATTTACGGACTATACTGGACATATTGTCAAAGCATTTGAGGCCATTGCAAACTTCAAATTATCTCATAGAATATTGGGATAATCTTTCAATTTACATTATTAGCGATAAATTAGACCAGAATACGAAAGTGGAAAAAGCGCAAGGTTCAACAAGTGGATAAAAACAATGCATTTCCAAGCTTACATGATCTGAAAATATTTTTGAAAAATGAGGCTGATCTTTTAGAGACGCTCATGTCAATTGAGAAGAGTGAAAATCCGAAAATAAAAACCAATAGTTATTTTGTTGAACCACAAAATTCAGAATAAAAAAATAGCCCTGGCCAAAAGCTATTGAATTATATTAGAACGGAAATCCTAGAGAGACTACCTCTCCACCCGTATCAGCATGCTCACCGGGCAGGCGTATCTACAGAGACTGCACTGGTACAACTGATGGAGGATATCCCAAGTATCAAAATCAGTTATATAAGGGCTCTGTAAAATGCTATACAACATATCCAATAGAACTACGTTCATCCTATAACGCTCTTTACAGCTCTAATATAATATGTATACAACCAAAAAAGGCCCAAATTATAAAATCTTTCAGTTCTTTAACATATCCTGCTTATATCATCTCAATAAAAAATCTATATGATAGTTAAAAAACTATTTTATAAGTATGTTTTTCAGTTTGATTTTATAATCTGTCCAAATCTGCGCTTTACAACCTTTATAATTATATTCCTTAGAGATCGTATAGACCGGTTTAAAACCATTTTAATAGTAGTTTAGCGCCCTCTAGATATAAGTTAAATTTTATACGATTATTTTATTCTTTTGTGAGGCAACTTACAACAAAAATATCGAATAACGTTGATATAATTGTCGCGCCTTGCTTGTCATGATTCGAAAAGATGGACTTATAAAAGAATCGCCATCTTAAAAAAATGTGTAATAACAAAAATATGGACGGTATATTATGAATTTATTTATTTTGCGCTACTAATTTTCCTGCGCAGCGAATTTTTCTGATGAAATATACATATATATTTACTAAAAAAAAAAAGCGCTTTAACTTAGCCATTAATTAGCCGATCTGATGAAAATATTGAAACGTGTAATATCCTTCAAAGATATTATTTTTGATTAGAAGTACCTTTTCAGTCATATATTAGTTCAATAAATCAAATATAATACCATATAGGTACCTCTATGAAAAGTATACGTTTTATGTACTTTTTTGTCCGAAAATATCTTTATACAACAATGGCGACCACCGACAAACGCTAAACCCCACAAATAAACATTGCGTTAACTGATACAATAATTATGTGTCAATAAAAACATTAAGCAATGTTTTAGATTTATAAGAAACTCTATAGAACCTTATTATTTTATAGACTTGTTTTTAATGGCACTGTAAAACTATTTGTCAAACAACTACAGTCCGAGATTTTATTCATTTCAGAAGTTGTCAAATTTATTATATATTTTCTTCTATGATTTCTGTTTCGCTATACTACCTATTACAGGGATACGTAAAACTTTTAGAATCATGTATATCTGGTAAATTTCAAACTGCAACTCTATTGATTGCTCAGTTTAATTTATTATAGTGAATGCACGTAACTCATTATAAAATATAAAATAATTATTCACCCATTAAATTGGGCCATATTACAACTTTATACCAATCCTGCCTTAATATTATTGTTGTCGTGTTGTTTCTAGGTAATTTAATTATTGATATTGATACGGCAAATGCATTGGATTTCCCTTAAGTTTTGCTACGTGTGGCAACCTTGTAAATCGGTTTTCAGCGACTATCGTATAAGGAAGCATCTTCAAGAAACGCAGAGATAAGGATGAAGAAACAGGAATAACAGAATAGTGTCATAGAGTGTCTCGAAGCTGCACTTTACAACAGATTAGTTCTTTTGTGCTGCATTTATCTCCTTTTTGAAACATAACCTGCAAATTTTCTTGGTTATAGTTGAGATGTTTAGTTTCAGCTTACAGTGTGAATGAATAATATGTTCAAAATAGTGGAGACTGTTGAAAAAATATCTTTTTCTACATTTCTTTTGAAATGTCCACTATTTTTTAACTCCTTCCAGGGTGATAAATCTATATTATATTATATTCAGGAATTATAGGATATGATATAAATGATAAATGCAATAATACTTATTTGAGGTTGAGGATATGTTAATTTTATATAATGCGGAAGTTTGTTACTGTTTAGCTCTTTAGTCTTTTCTTAAGGGTGAAAACGTAAGCACTTATACAAATATTTTATTTAGTAGTTATAGCGCAGAAACTGTAATGAGTTTGTCCAAAATACTACTAATTTGTTCTCTAAGCTATTTATAACGGGGTCATCGACGCCATTATAGGTAAACAATACGTATTTTATAAAGAATTTGGCTTTGTCGTTATAAAACTGTTTTATTTATCTTATTACGAAGCTTTTATACAGCTTGTACATAACTTTTACAAAACAATTTTTTAACGCAGAATCTAAAGGTGTTATACAGAAACAATATATTCATTATAAAGCACTTAAAACACTTTTTGATAATGTTTTTAAAGCGGTCTTATAATGCGATATAAAACTGTTAAGCAATATATTAACCCAAAACCAAGTTTTATCTTTATAAGGTGAATTGTATAAACAATTATACGATATGGTTATAAAAACGTTTAGCTACATACACAAAAATGTCGCAATCAAACTCCTTAAGTGATAAAATACTCCTTAATTCGACATAAGAAAACCCTTATAAAATAGTTTAGTTTCATAAGGCCATTATTTTGCTACTTGTGATCCGACCACCAAGAAACTGTAGTATGTACATTTTTGGATATGAAAGAAGCCTTTGTCAATACTCCACATGAGGCTGCCACGAGAGCATTGAATAGAAGAGGTGTAGACGGCACAATATCCAAATGGATGTCGGAACTGCTCACCACTAGAGTAGCAGAGACGAGGACGAGCAAAGCCATTGTCTCCATCTATACAACCAGAGGATGTCCACAGAGAGGAGTAGCATCTCCATTGAAGTGATGTCTGGCGGTTGACAAATTCCTGTGAGGTTTGACTGACCTCAGAGTATCCTGCCAAGGATGCGCCAATGATATTGTTAAAACAGCGATGGGAAAATTCAAAAACACCCTTCGTGACATCGTATACAAAAGGGTCTGAACTATAGAAATAGCTGGTGTGGGCAAATGTATCAACTCAACCAAAACCATTTTAATAGCCTCCACTAAGAGAAGAAAACCCAATCTTAAAACCATCCATCTTGATGAGAACGAAGTTGAATGAAGACAAGAGGTCAAAAATCTAGGTGTGACTATAGACAATAAACTCCTGTGGAACAAACACTGAAATATTATATACTAAGCGAGAATGGCTCTTATGATGTGCCGGTATCTGACCCAAATATCCTGAACTGGATGTACACTGCCATAGTGAGACCAATGATCACTTATGGAGCCATTGCGTGGAGTAGAAGAACTAGCCTATTGACTACGTTAGAAAACCTCTCCAAAATTCAAAGACTAGCCTGTATATACATTACAGGAGCAATGAGAACATGCCCAACGGCAGTCATGGAAGTGTTTCTCAACCTAACACCACTACATATGGTGGTGGGAATTGTTGACAAAAAACAAGATACAGACTGAGTAGAGAGGGAGTCGTTAAAAAGAACCCCCTTCTCACTTATTATTCAGATAACTTGGGACATATCACAAGATGGTATGATGGAAAAGTATAACTTTTCAAAGAAATTCGTTACGGAATTGAACAATAAAAAGGAATGGGATCCAAAAATCATTATCGGGCTTGAAGAGAAAGTAAGTTAATGGTACACAAACGGCTCTAAAGCAATAGAAGGAACTGGGATAGGAGTGTGCGGGCCAGGAACCAAACACTCTGGAAGCTTGTGAAAGTCCCCAGGTATCTTCCAAGCAAAAATTTACGCAATAAGAAAGTGTGCTCAATTCAATACTGATAATGGATATAGGAAGCAAAGGATTATCATAGTGACCTATAGTCAGGCAGTCATTAAAGCACTGAGCTCTCGTGTAATCAGTTCCAGGATGGTGTGGGAATACCTAGGCAAACTCAATGAGGTAGGCGAGAACAATATGTCACCTCACTGTGGATTCCGAGACACACTGGAAAAGGAGGAAATTAAATAGCATATGAACGAGCTAAGAGGGGGACCCTAACACCCCTTTGGGGCCGGAACCCTTTTGCGGAATAAGCTCCAATGTAATATTGGAAGAAATAGATAAAGCCGACAAAAAAAAGATTTGACAATTGGATCTAGTAGAGCTCAGACAATCAAATATTCTGCTGGGCGACTACAACCCGTTAAAGCTAAATGAATGCATTAGTCAAAGTAAAACTGCACTTCGAGTTTTAACAGGGATCCTAACGGGACATTGTCGCCAGAATAGGCACCTGAAAAAGCTCAAAATGGTGGAGGAAGAAGAATGTAGATTCTGTGTCATGGAAGAAGAAGCATCTATACACATACTTGCGAATGGCACAGTAATTCAGAATCCTAGGGTACAATACCTACGAGATTACTGAATAGAATAGGTACATTTACTCAAGTTGAAGACTGCAGATATCCTAAAATTCCTTCTAGAAATAGGACTGGATGAGCTGAGACTTTCTCAGGAACTAAGTAGAAGTGAGGGGGACAATAAATCTTCTAGGTCTCAGTGAATATGCCCGGTTGCAAGAACGCTTATTAAAAATGATGAATGATTAACGGCTAATCAATGAAATAATAACTCGTTAATTCTTCAAATTAACCATTATTTACACATCAAAATGCAACGGATAGGTACCTGCAAACATTGAACAATTAATCGACCATATTTTTTTCGTGCAATCGGGTTCCTATTGATGGTTTATCATTTTTTAATTACCCATCACATGATGAGAGATTTGATCAGCGTTCTTGTAACCGGGCATTGGACATTCAAACTTCTGAAATTGGTATTTCAGTTGTAGGAATCATCTTAGTTACTTCTTTCATCGATGAAAGGTGTAGTGTTAAAATTAAATCGTTGAAAAACTCATTTGGAACGAATTTAATATGGAGTTGTTAATGATTCATGATTGTCTACCAAGTCAACCATTAAGCATGTCTTCATGAATAAGTCCAAAAGATGTTCAGCTAGCCTATCCTTATTTCAACATATCTCAGCCTATTTATATTTTGATAGGTGCTGAACATTTTTATGATGTTTAGTGTGTAAGTGAAATTCTCTCAAAGGTTAACCTATGCTTCAAGAAACTGTTTTTGGTTGGGTGGTTTCAGGCTCTAGCGATGAATATTCCTCATCCAACACAACATCTGCTGATCATTTTTGGCGAATGTTTCGGGAAATAGAGAAACCGTTACAGAAAAACCCTTTATTGACAGAGAAAGAGGAATTTTGTGAAGAAATATTTCAAAGAACTACCAAATGTAATTCTGAAGGTCGATTTATAGTCCAAATTCCTCTTAAGGGGGCGAATCCAAGTCCATAGTTTCAAGGCGCTTATATTCTATCAAAAGTTGTTTTTTTTTTAAACCCAAAATTAAAATATTTGTATATTTATTTCCTGGATGAATATTCTCAATCACTTCACATGTCCTATGTGATTATCACATGAAGCAAACACAATATTGAATATTATTTTTACCACATCGTGGGATTTTGATTGTAAGAAATCAAACCACTGAATTAAGAATGGTATTTGATGGTTTCTGCCGAAGTAGTTCAGGTCTCTCGTTTAATAATATTCAATATGTCGGACTAAAAATACAAGATTATCTTATTTCCATACTTTTGAGATTTAGGCAACATCAAATGGCTTCCTGTGGGGACATAATTGGAATATACCGATAGATTCTAATCCAACCTGATCAAAGGTCGTTGCAAGAAATTGTCTGACGTCGGGAACCTACTGTAAATAAAAGGAGTTTGAACTAAATGGTGTTACCCATGGAACTGCCGCTGCACTGTGGTTAGTGATACAATGTACAAGAAAATTATATTTAAAAAAACTAAAAAGTTCCCTAATGCATCGATTGTTGTGGTTTCGGATGTTTACGTGGATGACATATAGACAGGATCTAGTTTAGTCCAGTGCGTACAAAAATTAATTGATAAAGTTCAAACTAGTTCATCAGGTGGATGTTTAACACTTAAGACATGGGATTCTCATAGTTAAGGTATTTTACAGTACGTCCAAACCAAAAATTCCATTGCATTACAAAAACTGATGGTGAAAATAATACCTCAAAATAAATAACATAGGAGCAAGTACACAAGATCAAACTGTCACCAAAAGGTCTGTTCTCTCAGACATTTTTCAGATTCATGATCCTTAAGGTCTCCTAGCTTCATGTATCATATTGCAGAAAAAATTATTTTGCAACAATTGTGGATGATAAAACTAAATTGGGATTGACGATTAAGTCATTACCTTCGAAATTATATACGAGCTGGGTTGATTTTAGGCAAAGCTTAATAGACTTGAATGACTGTGTTAAGAAAAATAGAGTACTGAACACTTCTATTGTATGTTTATTATTTTATTTTTAGTAATTACAGAATCTACAAAATGTTTTTATAACATTTCTTATATTTAATCGACATGTATATTTCTATTGATTGTCTGATATGATGGTTTCCAACGCAAAACTGCCTTAAGGCATATAGTGAATAAAGGACAGCTTTTAGAAACTACTCCATACCAAACAAAAACAAATAATCATATTTCAACACGCCTCCTTAATTTGTTTTTTTTTTACAAACAAAAAATAAAAATATCATAATTTAAAAATGCAAAACAATAATGAAAATAACTTAATCTAAAGAATACAATACAATGTTATTTTCAACTGAGTTGAAAGGCAATATTCCAATCATATCTCTAAATTTTTGGAATTCAATCTTACCCAATGCTTTCGTTAATATGTCTGCTATTTGGTCATCAGAATTAACTTTCTGAACATCAATTATATTATTTTTCTCATGATCATAAACAAAATGATAACTTACATCGATATGTTTTGAATTTTTACAAAATTTGCCATTCTTAGAAAGGGCTATTGCGCCAGTATTGTCTTCATATATTTTTATAGCATTTGGTGTTTCAAAACCCAACTCATTTATAATACCTTTAATTGGTAATAACTCTTCCACACAGTCAGCTAAAGCGTAATATTCAGCGTGAGTGGATGCTCTAGAAACTACTTTCTGTTTTTGTGTTTTCCAGAAAATGACATTATTAAATACCCGAATTAAAATTCCCGAAGTTGATTTTCTGTCAACAATATCTGATGCCCAGTCTGCATCTACATAAGCATCAATAACGTCAGTAAAGTGTAAATCAAAAATAAGTTTATATGAACGAGTTCCATGAAGATATTTTAATATTCTTAAAGCATATTTAAAGTGTATCGAATCAAAACAGTTCTGAAAACGGCTCAAGTAATTTACTGCGTAAGATATATCTGGTCTGGTACCATTTGCAATATATAGTAAGGCGCCTATTAAATTGCGATATTTTAAATCATTTTTCAATTGTTCTGCAGGTTCTAGTTTTAAATTTAACTCCATCGGGGTTTCATAAGATTTTGAGTTTTCTATATTATATTTCTTAACCAAGCTTTCTATATATTTTTCCTGAGATAAAAATAACTTCTGTTCATCAAAAAAATACTGAATATCGATTCCCAAGTATTGACTCACACATCCAAGATCTTTCATATTAAATCTTTGTTTAAAAAGAGATTTAATATAATCAATGGTTTGTTTATTTTTAGAAAACATCAAAAGATCATCCACGTACAATATTAAGTAGATCTTATCATCATTAATTTGACTGAAATACAAACAATAATCATATTTTGATTTTTGAAAATTTAAGTTTATTATAAAATCGTTAAAACAATCGTACCAGTCTCTGGGACTTTCTCTCAGCCCATAAAGAGATTTTTGTAGAAGACATACTTTATTCTCTTCTATTGTGTATCCATCTGGAGGATACACATATACTTCATTTTTGATTTGGCCATTCAAAAATGCTGTCTCAAAATCCATTTGTTCTATTTTCCATTTATTTATGCACGCTGCCGATAGTAATATTTTCAAAGTATTCATTCGTGCCACTGGTGAATATATGTCCTCATTCTCTTCAAATGTTTGCTGAAAACCTCTGGCTACCACTCGGGCTTTATATGTGCCATCTGTTTTGATTTTGTATATCCACTTAAGATCAATAACCTTTTTGTCTTGTGGTTCTTTTACTATTTTCCAAGTTTCATTTTTTTCTAAACATTTGATCTCTTCCGACATAGCGTTTTTCCATTTTCTCGAATCTTCGCATGACATTGCTTCATTATAGGTTTCTGGTACCACAGCATTACTGTAATTTATATAAACAACATGGTCATCAAAACGTTTTGGTATTTTGATTGTTCTAGAGGGGCGTAGGTTTTCACACACCTCCTCCAAATTATCTTCGTTATTTACATTTCTATTTTGGTTTTCCAAATTTTCTTCGATATCTTTCCCCTTTTTATTGTCAAGTTCTTCGTTTGAACATAATATCTCCTCTTCATTGTCATATTCTTCGTTCGGACATTTAATAAAATGTTCGTTACTCTCTATAAATTGTACATTTCGACTGATTATTACCTTACCATTTACAAGAATTTTGTATCCAGTATCAGTGTATCCTATAAGCTTGCCTTTAACCGCTTTGGATTGAAGTTTTGAAGTTCTACATTCCTCTGGAATTCTTACAAAAGCTGTACTTCCATATAACTTTAAGTTTTTCATATCGGGTTTTTTGTTAAAGAAAATTTCGTAAGTGTTATGTTAGACATATAGATATAGTTCATAGTTGGGTTAGTTAGAGAGAAATGTCAGGGATTGATATTTTTGACGTTCTGATTCAATAGCTTTGAATAAAGTTATAACAGTTTTAAGAGTTTGTTATTCGTAACTAAACATGGTGGCAGCGGTTTAACGAAAGCCCAGGTGTAGAAAGAACCATCCCTGATTAAAAGCATCCAAATGAGTGATTCAGACGATATTCCAACCTTTAACGTTAGTAATAATAACATCCCCATTCAGGTGCCCTCACCAGACAAATTCAATTTTAATTCGCCACAATCATGGCCCCAGTGGCGTAAGCGCTTTGAGAGGTTCATGTCGGTCTCAGGACAAGATAAGAAGTCAGATGAAGAAAAAATAAATATCTTAATATATGTAATGGGAGAACAAGCAGAAGAAATAATGGTCCAATTCCGTAATGCTCCAAATACATATAAGGAAATCCTTGACAGCTTTGAAGCACACTTTATTCCTCGTAGAAATACTATATTCGAAAGATTCAAATTCAACTCACGAACACAACAGCCTGGGGAGTCCATCGAATCCTTTATTACTAGCCTGCACAGCCTAGCTGAACATAGTAATTATGGTCCATTAAAAGATGAACTCATAAGAGACAGAATTGTAGTTGGGATGTCAGATAAAAAAACCAGTGAAAGACTTCAACTTCAAGCTAATTTAACGTTAGCAGACTGTGTCCTCGCAGTTAAACAAGCTGAAATGCAAGTTTCACAAAATAAAGAAATTTATGGTAGCCCTACACCCATTCAATCGGTTTCAGTAGCATCCAGAAGCTTTAATAATCCTAATATTCATGGCCATAGCTTAAAAGCAGTTTCTAAACCTCAACACTATCAAAGGGAGGGGAAGAGAACTGAAATAAGAAAGTGTCTATTTTGCTTTTTAGAAAGCCACCCCAGAGAGAGATGTCCAGCAAATAAATCAATATGTAAGGCATGTAACAAGCTAGGTCATTGGGCTGTAGCTTGTCGCTCATCAAAAATAAGACAACTAAACATCGAAGAAGAAGAAACAGGTGAAGTAGAAAATTCTGAATTATTTTTAGGCTCTATACAAGTAAACCAAGTGGGTACCGTTAAAGCATGGACTGTGTCTATATATATATCAGTAGTCTAAGTAAAAAGTTTGATTTTCTTATAGACTCTGGTGCAGATGTTACTTGTTTTCCTGCGCATCTTCTAAATACATCAAATTTGACTACTTGTAATAAAAATGTTACTGGCCCATCAGGTGAAACTTTAAAAGTTAAAGGTACTTTTAAATCTGATTTAATATGTAGCAATAGGAATCATTATTCTGAAATAATTGTTATTGAAGGTTTAAATAAACCTATATTAGGTAGGGGAGCAATCCTAGGGCTAAAACTCCTTGAGCTTGGAAGTGAGGTATGTATCAATAATATACGTATTATTAATCAGTCATATATTTTGAGTAAATTCCCAAACTCATTCAATACCGTAGGATCCTTCAAAAATGAATTAGAAATTAAAGTAAGAGAGGATATCGAACCTTATGTACAGACAGTTCCCAGAACTGTACCAATTCCTCTACTTAAACCCTTAAAAGAAGAGCTTGATCGTTTGCTGACCTTAAATATCATTGAGCCTGTAAACTACCCTACTGCTTGGGTCAGCCCAATAGTAGTGGTTAGGAAGGGAAATAAAATAAGGTTGTGTGTCGACTATACTAAATTAAATAAGGCTGTATTGAGGTCACATTTTCCTATAAGTAAGGTAGAGACAACATTGTCTAAAATAAAAAATTCTAAATATTTCACCAAGCTAGACGCGATATCAGGGTTTTATCAAATTCGTTTGAAAAAGGAAAGCTATAATTATACTTGCTTTATAACCCCTTTCGGCAGATTTATTTTCAAAAGACTACCTTTTGGTATAAACTGTGCGCCAGAATACTTTCAATGCGAACTATATAATATATTAGGGGATATTGAAGGGGTAGAAATTCATATTGATGATGTACTGGTGCATGCTGAAAGTATCGAAACTCATAATAAAATATTGACCCTAGTGCTTGAACGACTTCAAGCTCAGGGTATTACCCTAAACAAAGACAAGTGTGTTTTTGGTGCGACTACACTAACTTATTTAGGACACATTCTTTCAGGTGAGGGTGTTTCTGTTGATTCTGAGCGGATTATTGCTATAGAAAAATTTCCTGAGCCATCTAATAAAACTGAGCTCCTACGCTTTTTAGGCATGGTCAACTTCTCTTCTCGGTTTGTTCCTAATCGCTCTCAAATCCTAGAACCTCTTACGTCACTTCTAAAGAAAAATGTCCCATTCTTTTGGGACGTTTCCCAGGCGGAATCTTTCAAAGAAATAAAGAATATTCTTAAAACAAGTCCTTGTTTAGCCTACTTTGACCCCAATAAGAAAATAGCTATTTCGGCTGATGCTAGCTCCTTTGGGCTAGGAGCTTGTCTTTTCCAATACAATTCACTGGGCGCCAAGGAGGTAGTCAGTTACGCGTCACGACTGCTCTCAACTACAGAGCAACGTTATGCTCAAATAGAACGAGAGGCTCTGGCTCTCGCTTGGGCATGTAATAAATTCAATGAATATATTACAGGTGTAGAGGTATTTCTGGAGACCGATCACAAGCCACTTATTCAGGTTCTACAGACCAAACCTATCGACGAATTGACTCCTAGACTACAGAGATTTCGACTCCGCCTCATGAGGTATGACTATCAAATTTACTATTCTCCTGGTAAAGAATTACTGGTCGCTGACGCTTTATCCAGACATTTTTCTCAAAATGAGCCCCCTCCTCAAGAGCAGGAGCTTTCTAATGAGGCTGAGGCGCATGTCAATCTCATAACCAATCACTTTGAAGCAAAACCGGATTTCCTTGAAATAATCAAACAAGAACAAAGTAAAGATCCCGTTTGTCAACTGCTTAAAGAATATTATTTTACAGGTTGGCCAAATAAGAACAAAATACCTAACCTTGTCATCCCTTATTATCAATACCGTCTTGATATTTCTTTTTGTGATGGTTATCTTCTTCGAGGTTTGAGAATTATTATACCCTTTTCCCTGCAAGAAAAATGTTTATATTTTGTCCATCAAGGTCATTTGGGAATTGTGAAATGTAGAGCGCGTGCAAAAAGTAGTATATGGTGGCTAGGACTCTCCACCCAAATTGAAAACCTTACCCGAAATTGTCCTAAATGCGAAGAGCACAAAATCAATTTTAAAGAACCGATTATTATAGACAAACTTCCGGACCGCCCTTGGCAAAAGATCGCGGTAGGCCTCTTTAAGTATGACCATTGGTATTTAATAGTGACCGATTATTATTCACGTTTTTTTGAAATATTTAAATTGACTAGCCTCACTGAAAACGCCGTTATATCCAGACTCAAGGAGTTATTCTCTAGGTATGGTATTCCTGAAATAGTGAGATCAGACAATGGACCTCAATTCCAGTCTTTTTTCAATAAATTTGCCATGGACTATGATTTCAAACATATAACTAGCAGTCCTTATTTTCCTCAGTCTAATGGATGTGTCGAAGCGGCAGTCAAAACTGCCAAGAGCTTGCTTAAAAAAAATGAAGATATGTATGAAGCACTTTTAGCATATCGCACTACTCCATTAGATTGCGGATTTAGTCCATCTGAGCTGCTTATGAATCGTAAGCTGCGTTCTAATTTACCTGTTCTTCCCAGCTTGTTGAATAATTCAGTGAACACTGAAACGTTTTTTAAAAGAGAAGTTAAATCCAAAGAGAAATCCGCAATTACTTACAACAAAAGACATGGCGTGAAAAAGTTGTCAGATCTAGAGATAGGTGATAGTGTTTGGATAATTGATCTCAGGCAATATGGAAAAGTAATTGAAATACTTCCCCAACCTCGTTCATTTTTAATTGAAACCGAAAACGGGATTTTCCGTAGAAATAGGTGGCATCTTGTCCCCGCTCCGTATCATTGTTTACCTAAATTTCAACCGATATTAACTCCACTACCTGAGAGCAATTTTCAAACTCCCGCCCATAGTGAAGAAGTGGTGACCTCCTTTGGAGCCACAGTGCCTCTTGAGAGCTCCCTTAATTCTCACACAAGTGCAAATAGACAAGATGTGCGCGAGGATGTCGCTAGCAACGAAGCTGTGAGCGAGCGCATCTGTGATTCGCCAGTGTCCACCTTTAATGCGATAGCTAAGAATAGACCTTCTAGAAATGTGAAACGTCCGTCCTATTTGAAGGATTATATTACTTAACTTATATTTTTTTCATTCAAGATTACCTTCAAAAAAGGGGAGATGTTATGTTAGACATATAGATATAGTTCATAGTTGGGTTAGTTAGAGAGAAATGTCAGGGATTGATATTTTTGACGTTCTGATTCAATAGCTTTGAATAAAGTTATAACAGTTTTAAGAGTTTGTTATTCGTAACTAAACAGTAAGGTGTCTTATCTATTTTAGTATTAGCCAATAGACGATTACCTATATATGCTGCAGTATATATACACTCAGGCCAGTACGATTTGTCTAATTTTGATTCTAATAATAAACATCTAGCTCGGTTCATTATGGTTCTGTTGTACCTTTCGGCGACACCATTCAACTCATGTGTATATGGTGGCCCTCTTTTAATATAAATACCGTTTTGTTTAGCAAATTCATAAAACCTTTTATTCAAATATTCGGTACCATTATCACAATGTATTTCTTTTATTCGTTTATTTGTTTGATTCTCCATTAATTTTATATATTCAATAAACTTATCATACACTTCAGTTTTAGTTCTAATGCAATATACAATGGCTATCTTACTAAAATCATCAATAAAGGAAACAAAATATTTTTCACCCTTGTAACCTGTTTGAGTGATTGGACCATTTACGTCTGTATGGATTATTTCTAATATATCTTTTGCTTTAGTTCTAGCATTGTGAAATTTTAAATTCGACATTTTAGCTTCAATACAAATTTCACACTTTAACGGAACGTTTTCAATATATTTAGGTAGCCCATTTATCAACTGTTTATCACACAAGTGCTTAAGATCATTAAAATTAGTATGACCCAGAAGTCTATGCAATTTTTCTTTATTAGAATTAAATACCACGCTTGACATATAGGAAGAATTATTGTCAATTAAATTTTCAATTTGTCCCTCCAGTTCAAAGAGTTTGTTTTTCTGATAAGCAATAGCAAGTAGTTTATCATTTTTATTAAATATTTTAGCTAAACCTTTTTCGAAAACAATAAAGTTTCCTTGATTTATTATGCAGGAAACACTTAACAAATTTTTTTTCATAGTTGGTACAAAGAAAACATTTTTTATTTCTATTTTAACTAACTTATTTGTCACATTAAAATAAGTAACAATAGTCCCTATCTTATAGGATTTCAATGAAAAACCATCTCCTACTTTAATTTCAATAGCTTTTTCTAAACTTACCGAGTCTGTAAAATACTTATCTGAGTTGACAATATGGTCTGAACAACCACTATCTAATAACCACTTAATATTTTCATCTAACTGTCTTTCTGATCTTCCTACAGTGTTTACTTCTACATTTGGAAGTATGACTTCTACATTGAATAAATTATTTTCCGTTTCATTTTCTACCTCTGAATTTCCTGCCAATCTTGCATCGTCTCTTCCACCTTCTCTGTCTCTTGGTACTTCATTTCTTGGAACATAATATGACCTTTGTGGGAAATTCATGTTTGTCCTACAAAATTTCTGGGTATGTCCTAACCTTCCGCAACGGAAACACTTCTTTGTTTGTGAACTTTGATACTTTTGTTGTCCATGTCCGTTGTTGATTGACATAGAATTTGTATAATACTTCCTTGCATTGGAGTTGAAAACCTGACTGGTTTCATGAGCATTGGAGTTGAAAACCTGACTAGTTTCATGATTACTCTCCTTCTTCTGATATTCTAAAGTTATTTTTGATTTTACATATTCAACAGATTTTTCTGTGTCTGGTAAGGCATCTATAATATTTACAATATGTGATTGACTTTCTGGAAGTGTTAATAATAGATAATTTAGTTTATCTTCTCTACTAACTTCTTCCCCGGCATTCTTCAATTCATTTATGAACTTTTCAAATTTGTTAAAAAAATCTATGGGGCTCTCATCTTCTTTCATTTTTAATTCTAAAATCTTCCTCTTACATAACAATTTTACTGCGCTGTTTTTCACCATGTAAGTTTCATCTAACTTTCTTATCATGTTCTTTGCGGTATTTTCAGATATTATTAACTCTAACTGTGTATCAGATACACCGTTTACTATATAGTTTTTCGCTCTTATTTCTTTCTTTTGCCATACGTCCTCGGTTATTATTTCAGGTCTACTGTCGAACATAATTACTTCATTGCAATTTTTCATTTCGAGGAAAAGCTTTAGCCGGAACCTCCATTTATCATAGTTGATACCATCAAAAATTTGGAGCAAACATTCATCCTTTGTACCAGTTGCCATTTTTCTTTTCTATCGGTTTAGTTATACTGTTATCATCCAACTTCAAACAATTTGTTTAAAAACCACGCTCTGCTACCATGTTAAGAAAAATAGAGTACTGAACACTTCTATTGTATGTTTATTATTTTATTTTTAGTAATTACAGAATCTACAAAATGTTTTTATAACATTTCTTATATTTAATCGACATGTATATTTTTATTGATTGTCTGATATGACGGTTTCCAACGCAAAACTGCCTTAAGGCATATAGTGAATAAAGGACAGCTTTTAGAAACTACTCCATACCAAACAAAAACAAATAATCATATTTCAACAGACTGTCATATCGCTGAGGCTCCAAATTAACGACCAACGACAAGACGCGGTTAACCCTCTCAAATGCTCTCAGATTATGGCAGTTACTTCCAGCGATCTTCCGCTATAAGCACCGTTCCATTTTCTCATCAGGCAGCCACTAACAAATATATTGGATCTAGATCTCCGAGAAGTTCCAATTACTCGACTATCTGGATACCTGTTGCTGCAACAAATAGAATAACACCTTTGGCAACAATGGTCTTAAGAGTACATCAGCAAATTACATACCCGTACCAATTGGAAATCTAACCACTAATGGCTAAAGCTGGGTGTTTCAGTTGTAATAAAAGGAGACAATTAGCCTCCTCTTAAATGGAGACTGGGCCAAATAATGGATAGTGTCATAAGGCATAAGGCAAATGTTGCCACTGCGAACGAAACTATCGAAAAAGCCTGGTCCCAGATTTGTGTACTTCCCATTCCTGATGAAGGGGACAATAGTATGGACAAAATTTAATTTTTGTGATTTAAGTGTTTGAAGAACAAAGTTTTTTTCCATGAACATTAAAATCCCAATGGCTGATTGCAATTAGTTTAAGCTGTTTTTATCTTGAGAGTTATTCACCTTCTCAAGCGGGACGGAATATGTTAAGACTTTCGATTAAAATATATTTTATCAAGATATTAATGGTGACTATACAAGAAGATCGAACTCCATGTATACCCATTTTTGGTAATGGTAGAGGGTACCAGTGTAAATACAATACCAAAAACATCTGACTGCAGAACAATAACAGCCATTCATGAGCCATGCATATTCTTTCAGTTAATGGTTTTGTTTATTTATTGCTAGCTTATTCGACAGTATGTTGGGTAAGTGAGGTTGGGAATGATTTCTTGAGTCCGTTTTCGTCCTCGTATTTGAAAATATCTAAAATTGTAATCGTTTGGTAGTAAAATATGATATATCTCACCAAAAACATTTCTCTTCAGCATGGAATTTTAGAAGACTGAAGATCCAGCATATATATATTCAAGATTTATTACAAGGAAAAATAAATTCAAATGCATTCGTATAATTTAGATTTGAAGAATCGTATTTTGCAAGTATAAAAAATACATATTGAAGAAATAAAAGGTGTGTATAGATGAATAGCCAGTAGTAATTGCTCTGATGAAAGTATCCATTAATTACAAATTTGTAAGTGATAACATATAATATTTTAGGATATTTTCCATAAAATGAATTTAAAAACCGATTGCTCCTGAACTGGCAAAGTTGAATATACAGAGTTGCACGAGACTTGTAATTTACTACCCATTTTGTAAATTTCACCTAAATATAAAGTGTATAATCAGTACCTATATTATCTCTAACTTCATACCTACCTATCCTATGGCCTGCTGTACTTCTCTAGCTCACTATAAGTTATAAGTTTACTGTTGAAGCTGAAATGAGATAATTAGGATATATAATATTGCGGCCGTTTATGCTTTAGTAATGTAAAAACCGAAAAAAATAAATAGGAAACTTTGGTTGTGTATAATAAGTAATGAAAAGTAATAAGTTGAACGTTTGAACAAAATAACAAAAGTTACATAAAAATCAAGTGGGGACTGAATAGTAAACAGATGTAATATAAAAATTCTTTCCGTTACACAGAGTTATTTCTATCTAAATACCAACTGAATTCATATTTTCCTATAAAGAGCTCGTAGTTTTTTCAAATTAATTTCACAGATTATTCATTATATCAACTATCACATCATTCTCCTCATTTTTCTTCCAGTTCTCTTGAAATGTACTTGTATATTTCAGAATGGTGTCATCAGCAAAAGTAGATTATTTTGTGTGCAATTGTACTTTCTCCAGACTTCTCACAAGTAATGTATATAATTTGAAAACTCTCAGGTTTTCTTGAATTGAATTCACGTCCCAGTTTAAATCAGATGCATTACCAACCACTATTGCAATAATTTTTAACAACGCACACCCTACATTTTTTAACTTTCACTTATTCTAATAAAAAAGTTCCCACTCTGAGTTTTTATTATTCGGTCATGTTTACAATTTGACCACTGTGATTTATAAAAACTTACTCCTTTTTGATAGTATCGTATTTGCAGTGGCGACGCTACGGTGAAAAAACTGCTTAAATGGACGATTTTGTGGACAGGTTTAGTCAATTTTTTCGTATGAGTTAGTTGTCCTCATCTAATCTCCATGGTGTTATTATTTGCATTGTCACGAAAACAAAATTATTTTTAAGAAAAAGATAAATGTCAATTCACCCATGTCACTTAATTTTTATAACTTGGCTTGAATACGTCACAAACTAACAGATACTGAAGTAAGGAATTGTGTACTGATTTCAGAAATTCTGGAAAATATATCTTTGTCTCTATCTTCAAGTTTTATTCAATTCAAATACTATCAAATACAAAAATTCACGTGAAAATCTTATGATTCAGCTGTTTTTCATAGGTTATGAACTTCTTACCGACCATTCACGTACATACACTAAAACTCCACTCAGAAGGTGCTATAAATTAACCGGATTGTCTCTAAATAGGCAAAACTCCACCAAGAGCGGCCCCAACTTCATCTATTTTCACAAGTAGTAACTTCTGTAGTTTAGCAAATGTTTCGACCGCGAGTGTATTCATCAAATGGGGCTCTGAGCCCCGTCACCTACTTCGAGGGTAATTATACACCTTTATGGGTGATGTAATATTAAAGAGCAGCTCGAAGCTAAATCACTATTTCATTAGGGTTAATTTATGACTTCTCAAGGTCGATTTCTTGCTGGAGAAAGTTGTTGGTATGAAAATAGTTTTTTGCCAAACGAAAGAGGTGAAATTAAAAAACTTTCAGTCGCAAATGCCTACATAATTTCATTTAAGTATGCTGTAGTGAAATACCGACTCATATTTTAATATGTAATCAGAATATGAAACCTACTTCAGGACCCAGGTGTGTCTGTATTATTATTTTCCTCAAATAAATATAAAATTTGTTAAGACTTACTTCCACTACATGACCTGTAGTCCTGAACTAGATTTAGGACTAGATTCGGTGCATATAGTCTTTTCGTTGTGTATCTCTGTGACACGTCAGGAAGAGGATTAGTTATGGTCCAGTGGGGTATTAATCTTATGTTGCTCTTATCGCTCGCGTCCAGGATAATGCCGTTGCTATGGAAACTTCTAAAGGTTTATGCTTTGATGAATATTCGTATTCAAGACTCAGATTGTCCAATGAAATGATATTAGTTTAAACTGTTAGTATGTTTCCGTGTGAAAATATGTTTCCTTTTCGCGCAACGGAACAGGATATAGGGGATTATTATATTTAACTCATTTTTCTTAATTCTGGATTTCAACTTCAAAGTATATAATTGGGCTTTTATACATTACTTACTATTATAGCATGTATAGTTTGGCAAGTTTATCTGAAGCCGTGAAAGGAATGCAGTCGAAAACATTCGATATTGCCACGCTTAACTATAAAAAAGATAGAGTGCTAAGTATGTAGTGGTAATAATTAGAAAATAAACTTTTTATTGTCAGTAATATGATTAAACGTTAATTATTTAATGTGCTTGTTTACTTGGATTTTGTCTGTTAACATTATTTTTTCAATTTATGAATATTTAAAGATGAACTCTTTTCCAAATTTGTTATGGGCTTCTTCAAGCTCTGGCAGCGTTGTGTAAAAACCATAATTTTCACGCCCTCCGAACTAACTCAATTGGTGAAGTTTATCGAAAGGCCTTCGTTGCTTAGCGACCAGCTGCAAGTGCGTGCTTGTGCTCTTCCCTTTCACTTTGTCTATTGACTGACATTGATTATCCAGTGGCGTTGGTATTGTCAGTGTCAGATTTTGAACTATTTCGTATCCATATTGAATTCAAGTACGATTCTTAACATTATTTGTTTTTAACAAATACTGTGTTTTGAAAAATACATTACCTTTAATGCAAAGCAAAAATCAGTTTTTATATATAATTACTATATAATAATAATTATTTTTAATACTTTTATAAAAATAGGTACCGTACGCCATTGGTACGTTTTTGACAGATATCCGCCATGTTTCCTCGCCCCTTACCGATGCCGCGTAGCTTCAGATAAACTTGCCAAACTAAATGGCACTAGGCATTTTCTCTTTGGAAATGTTCCATTAAGTGTTCAAATAAATTACAACAAACGTTGTACAATGTATACTCCCAAAACATGTGATTAATGTGCAGGAAGATTGTCTTGCAAAAACAAAATTCCTTAGGACAACTCTCTGCATTTTCCTAATAATTTTTTCTCGTAGGGTGATCGGACATTCCCCTTAGATCCTAATTGACGTGAATTATACAATGAACGGATTTATATTAAATATTTGGTGCGTTAGATATTCGTTTCACGGTCTGATATAAGGTGCGTTCTAGTTGACGATCGGCGAAGCTAGTAGAGTAGTGAACCGAGTATGAAAGAGGAGGAGCTCCGAGCACATTTGTGAAATCGAACGTGATGGAGTTTGAATCCAGACGACATCACCAGCTTGCTAACCTAACCTAAGAATTCGTGATAGATTTGAATTTGTTTTTGAGTATATGAGTAACATAACATCATAATTTAATAATAATTACCATTAAACCCCATATAATTCTTACTATAAAATATGAACAATTTGGAAATTCGTCTTATAGCCGAATTATTTTTATTTGATTCCGATGATGAAGATGAAAATAAAGAGAGAATACAAAGATTGGAAAAGATACAATTTTTCGTAGAAGAAACTGTGCCTAGGTACAATTTTCAGCAATTCAAGCAGCATTTCGACTGACAAAGACTACTTTTGAAATTTTCATGGAAAACTTGCATTCTGTTGTTGATAGGAAGAGAATGAGAATATCTGGCAATCCCGAATTAACATTGGACGAACAAATGTTAATATCTTTATGGTACACACTCACCACAGGTCGCTAGTTCCGCCCCCGTAAATTTGTTTGCCATATTCGGTTCGGTTTCGGTAATTTTGAAAATAAAAACAACCAAAATGTAGTTATGACAGGTTACAGTTGGGACAAAACTCGCCGGGTACCACCTTCAAACTAGGGGCACATCGAGCGAGCTCGAACTACTCTCTTTGTTTCAAAACGAATGCTATCGAGCACGCTCCATGCATAAAAAAAACGCAAAAGTAGACGCGGAGCGCGCTCGGAGCATCTTGACTGTCAACTCGAACGCACCTATAGTCGTGACACTAACTGTATTGATATTCACGGACATGGACACAGAAACTGACCAATCGGTCTTTATCTTCATTGGAAAAAAACTGGAAGATGATAAAGTCAAGGTCAACTTGGTATTTATAACTGACCCCAGCATTCATGCACACATAAAAGGGGATCAATGAGCCATTGAATTGTAGACACAGTTGAAGTAGATGCTGGATGACAGTGGGTTCACTTGACAGATCAATTTGTTGGGGAGACAGTGAATCATTACATAAATCAGATTCTGGGAGAGAGTCAGCTGTTCAAGGGCGTGGGCTTTCATGGAGATTATGATTGTTCAGGATGTAAACAGGTCCACCAGAGATATTATTGCACATAATTATGGTTATAGAGCATTCTGCCTTAGCCATAACTACAGTTGTAGCGAATTCAAGATGAAAGAAAAGACTGGATACACAGAGAAATATTTAAAAAATATACAATGTTTCTCATGCAGATAATTTGGTGATTACCGAATTCAACATGAAAGAAAAGACTGGAAAACAGAGAAATATTTAAAAAATATACAATGTTTCTCATGCAGATAGTTTGGTGATTACAAGTCCAGTGATTGGAGAGATCAGACAAAACCAAGACAGCGCCATTTCTTCTGGTCCATTTTTCTCAGTGGAGAGTATAGAAAAACATATTGACTCGTAAACAGCGGTGCTAGGGTGGACTAAGTAGCCGTTGAGAATTTTTTTGTTCAGTGAATGCCAGTTTTAGATACATAAAAGAATATGATTGCCAATAAGATTACGGTTCCTGTAGCTGGATGTTGTGACGTATGATAGCATCAATAGTTGAAGACGAGCTGTATCATATCATATCATAGAATGCGGTCTATGTTCCAGACAGTATGACGCTGTTATCGGTGGTATCTTATCAAAAATGGAAATAAAGTAATTTTTGGGAAACAGTGCTGCAAGATTCACAACAAAAATAAATCAGTAGCTATAAATTATCCAATTAACTTGTAGTCATAGTCAGAAAACTACCTAGACGGGAGATTTTCGTATCTCGTCTCGTTTCGCCCTCTCTTGACGAGACAAGACGAGACGAGAAAAGTGCCGTTTCTCTCGATCTCCCTCAAGCAAAAAACTTTACATTTTTGAAGTCTTCTTAAATTCCTCTTTCCAAAAATATATAATAATGTCATGAGAAACTAGTTCGTTGCCGATACAAGTTACGTCAAACTTTTATTGTGGGGGATGCGGCAATGTGAAAAAGTAAACTCTTTTCAGTTTGTTTTAAGCTTTCGGTTTTATTGTAACCATTATCAAAGAACTGCAAAATATATAATTATAGATAATTAAGAATTAAGTTGAAAGCTAAAAAATATTTTTACTTACAACTGATTAAGGTTAATCACAATATCTATAAAATATATAAAAACTGAGAAAAACATGTTATTTTTTCTTTAAAAAAAATTGTTAAAACTGTTTAAAAAATAAATCTTTCAAAAATGGAATTACAAAATTGATGGTAATTCATAGTAGTCATGGAAATTTACATTCAGTATATAAGCAAGCGAAATCATATCCATTCTATTAGAAGACGTGTACTAGACCTTTTTAACATGAAATATTAGTTGATAAGTTAATAAATAGAAAAATGTTTCTCTTCAATGCTTTGATTTGAGTTTTTTGTTTTTTTGGACAAAAGATAAAAAATAACTATAAATTGTACTAAGTTTTTGAATATCAGTTCTTTTATTTAGGCAATTATCTTCTTGAGATATGAAGGCCATTTCCAGGAAAATCCTTTTAGAGTAGTTGCTCTCTTTATATAAAATTTCAAAGTTTTTATAATCTATTATATGATTTGTAGAGAAAACATGTTCAGCTAATGCTTTTAACTTAATTTTTAATATCTATAATTATATATTTTGCAGTTCTTCGATAATGGTTACAATAAAACCGAAAGCTTAGAACAAACTGTGAAGAGTTTACTTTATCACATTGCCGCATCCCTCACAATAGAAGTTTGATGTAATAATGTATATATTTGGACCACAGATAACATACTTAATTTGGACCAGCGGGCTTCGAGTTATTCTAGTTTCATTTAGTGAGCAGTGCCTAGCCATTCAGAATAACATAGTAGTATTATTATTATAACGTTTTATCGCTGGATAATATTATTTGCAGTCAAATAACTCCAAAATCATCGGTCCAAATATAGACATTATGTATATTTTTGGAAAGAGGGATTTAAGAAGATTTTAAAAATCTCATGATAGACAGGGTGTCCCATTTAAAATTTGCTGATTGTGTGACAGATATACAGTTTTGAAATTAGCACAATAAAAATGTTTGTGTAAATCCGTTAAAACTTCTATATTAACTTGTTTGCTGGATCTCGTGAAATAAAGTCTGTAAATGGGTGGCAAATTATAAGAATCTACCCTGTACGATACACCATATAATAATATAATAGAATTTCATTACACAGGGTGGCTATTATTTAATTAATCACTGAATATTTGTATCTTCTAATCATCTAAACGGTAACTACTACGAAGTGAATTAATTTAGAAAACAGGGTGGCCCATTAGTGCGACAAGGTCAATATCCCCGGTATTGTTGAAGATAGCGGAAAACTTTTGACCAAGCTTATATAGGGAGATGCCTATTTTAAAATTATTTTTGTCGTACTCCAAAAAACCGTCACGGTAAAAATTTCCCATTCTTTAAATAGAACTTCCTGTATTTTTTGAAACTTCCAGATTTGTGATGAATTTTTATTAAATGCAATTATATTTAAATTCTGACAGCCTATAGCTTCCTAGCAGTACCTCTTAGAGCAAAACGGCGCATATGTCTATATTTTTCACATCATTATCTTCCCAAATAAATCAAACTTCCAGCTAAGCCGGATGTAATTCGAATGCAGGAAATATAGTTCTTCCGGTTTAATCGAAAGGTGATTTTTTTGGGAAGATAATAAAAATGGAAAATAGGGACATGTGAGCCATTTTGCTCTAAGACCTATAGCTACTTGAAAATGTGATGTTTCAAAAGTCAATATCTTGGAAGCTATTAACTATAGAATAATACTGCATTTAATAGTGAATAATTATAATTTTATGTAGAATCTGATTCTATTTAAAAAATGGAAATTTCTTATCGTGCTGATTTTTTGAAGCACCCGATATGGACAAAAATAATTTTACACCTCTTAACCCTCAATAAGCTTTGTCAAAAGTTTTCCGCTATCTTTTTTGGTACAGGAGATATTGACCTTTGTCGCACTAATGGGCCACCCTGTAGTAAATACCAAACGAAGTTTAGACGCATCTAGGTAAGGTTCTGTCATATTTGACAATTGAACCATTCTAAATTGAAAAATTTATTTCCGTCAATTAGAATTTGATACTTGGAGAACCAAAAACGTACTAAACCCTCAACTGGTATGGTGGGTCAATCTTGACCCAACGAAATTTATTATGATAATTTAAAAAATGTTGCAATTGGCGGACGGCACTGGCCCGCTACGAATTCTCCTAGTTTGTAGCATACTATCTGTTGGCATCTGACAGTTGTAAGTGCAGGTGTTAGTTTTGGAGTAAAGCAAGCAACCGGGTCAAATCAGACCCAGCATACCTTTGGTGATACTATTTTTGTGTAACAAAATGAACCGTAATAGACCCCTTACGCAGTTTGAACTTGAACAAGAGGCTTTAAATCTATATATTAGTGACTGTTCATCTAGAGAAAGTGAGTTAAGCGAACATGACAGTGAGTCAGAGTTAGAGGAATCAGAAAATGATCGAGATTATAATAAAAATGTGCAAGAACAACCAGATTCTGATGAAAGTGGTGGAGATGAAGAATTACAGACAGAAAGAAACCAGTATTTTTTTAAAAAGAATAAATACAAGTGGTCAAAAACACCTCCAGCAAGTGGAAAAACTCGAGCAGATAACACAATCAGAACACGCATACCTGCTGTCATAGGTGATACATACAGGAATAAACCAACAAAATCAATAGAATCATGGAATTTGATTTTCGACGATGATATGTTAGATAATATTATAATAGAACATACAAATGAAAGAATTACTGATTTGACGGTTTCTTATGGTGATGGAGCTTTAGACTGTCAATTCACAAACCATGTAGAAAAACCTGAAATAATAGTATATTACACTCCAAGGGCCGAAAATTCAACTTTCGGCCCTTGGAGTGTTATATACTATTATTGGTTTGCTTTTGCTGTCTGGTGCTTTTAAATCAAATAATGAAGATGTCAATTCATTATGGGCTACAGATATAACGGGTCGTGATATTTTTCGCGCCACTATGACACTGAAACGGCGTTTTATTGGATTACCCCCAGAAGAACCCAGACCAGATAATCCCTGTGACAGCAAAAGACGGCGATGTTACATGTGTTCTAACGACAACAAACATCCAAAAAAATGTTCAATGTGTTTCAGAGGAATTTTTAAGGCACATAGCATTGACGTTGTGAAATGTTTGCAGTGTGCGAGAGATTAAGCAATCAAATAATTTGAAGATACAAATACCCTAGACTTTTTAACTAAAATTCTTTTTTTTTATTTTTTTTTTATTATAAGATGTAAAACAATGAGTTTGAATAAAGAATTACCAGTTTGAACGGAGATTTTTTTAATTGTTATCATTATTTTCTTAATTTTCACAAAAACCTTTTAAAAAGCACACGATGTTTGTTTTCACACCATTATAATAGGATATATTGTTTTTAGTGATTTTTTTTATATTATATATTGTATTAAAGATCTAAATAATACAGTAAACCAATAGAAGAATCATGTCTTGTTAATTTATCAAATTATGCAGACTTTTTACTCACGGGTCACTATTGACCCAACATACCTCAAGAGGTTAACAAAATCACCATACCAGTTGAGGGTAAAAAGTACTCGTTCATTTATTACTATGCATACAAAAAACATCAATTATTAGTTTATCTAAATAGTTTTTTGCTCTAATGCAAAAAACTCAAAGGGGGTTGATTAAAGTGCTATATTCCTCGTTTTTACAAATTTTTTTACACTAAACTCAGTATGTATGAATTCAAAATGATAAGCTCTTTCAAAATCTGTTAAAATATATAGGGTGTCCCATTTAAATTAAAGAAGTTGATGGCATTTCCGGTTAAACCGAAAGTATATTATTAACAAAAAAATGTACATCAGATGCATTTTGTTCCATTGCAATTACCTGCAAATTTACATAAATATCGTTCTCTTCGTTTAAAAGATATTTACTTGGTTCCATACTTTATCCTAACCCCGTATAATGATTATTATATTATATAATATACATACATACATAATATATTATAATATTGGTACTAGAAGCTGAAAAACGATTTCACAGATCTTAGGTACCAGCCATTATACTTCTTTTCTTATCAATCTAAGGCATTCAATAGATGCGTAGCGTAACCTGAATAAATATTTAAATAGCATTCATTCAGGTATAACCAAGTTCACTGTTTGAAATACCACTGGTACCTGAGACCTACCAAATTATTTTTCATATTCTACATCATTATTATCTTTTTTTTTTAATAAAATCGTTTTAATATGGAAAAATTGTTTACCCATTTTATTGGATTTATTTTTAATTGGTGATCTCAGAAAACTAGAGCACTTCACGTTCTCAATTTCTTCATTGATTTTGGTCGTCCACATATGATTTGATATAACTATCGAAAAATCTGTTCCATTGATTCGAAAAATTGGAATACAAAAAACCCGCTTACCCCTTCATTATAGTGAGGAAGCGATCCATTATTGCTTTTCCGCCACAATTGAGACAAAGAATATTGTTATACTATGCGCTGCAAGAACTTCGAGCCTTCGAATTTGTTAAATACAATCAATTATTCAGTAAATGAAAGGTGCATTATTTTCTCGTTTTCTCAGATTATTTCCACTTGACCCAGTATTTACGAATTTGAAATAACAAGATCCAATTTAAAAAGCTTAGGGCATTTCCGGTTGAACCAGGAGTAAACTATTGATAAAAATATAACATCATTCACAGAGGATCGATCTTCAGATCTATAAATATTAACTTGGGGCCAAATGTTATCCCAATCCACCATGTCCCAATCCTATATTTTAGGGCAACTAGCAGTGGAAAAAAGTGAGTGGCTACTTACATTTCAAAAATAAATCTGTCAGCTCATCACATGCTGGTCAAGAAAACTTACCTGAAACAAAATATTTCAATTAGTAATAAGAAAACAATTGTTTTGCTCAGCACAAAATGGATCACTGATGAAATACTTCAAATGAGAGACGAATTTATTCTGATTTTCAAAAAATACGACTAGCGCTCAGTTTTTGGCAATTTATAAACGCCAGGAAAATTTTTAAAAGGTAAACCAAACGAAAGAGGATCTTTTTTGAGAAAAGTCGCTAGTGACACAAAAAATAATCTGGAATACTGTTAATTCTAAAACAGGTTAAAATACAAAAAATAATATCCAGCCAGTTTAAATCGATAAGACTATTTTCGATAGAACGGATATTGTTAATTCCATTGTAGACTATTTTTCATGTTATGCTTTAAATAATATGAGAAACCGCCTCACTCGTTATGCATGTCATAAATACTTTTATGACAACAACTTCTGAAAGTAGCTCTTTCTGTACTCATTTACGTATCGAAAGTTACGTTTTGTAAGTTCCATGTGCTGAAAGTGACAGTTTCGTACTATAAAACACTTTCTGGACTCTCTGGTAGACAGCTATGACAACTTCCTAGATGTAACTGAACCCACGTCAATGTTGACAGTTTTATTGACACAACCTAATTAGTAATTGCCCTGGAGGTAGAATTAATATTATTTTTTTCAAATAAATGAAATCTACTGATATGACAAATAGAGTTCATATAATAGCCTTCTTGGTGTGCGTCATCGTTTATGACGTATATCCGGGTTTTGGGTATGTCGATATTCCATTTCTTATTTTGATATATAGCTAACGTTTAATTTGATAAATAAAATAATCAGGATCGTATTTAGCCAAATTCGAAAAGACTATGAAATTAATAATACTTGGGATATCTAAACACTGCAAAATAGAACAAATTGTGTATTCAATTTACATATTAAAATTATTTTACATTTGTAAATATAGTCCTGCAAAAGAATTATACAGCGTGTTCAATTAAGTCTGCACCGTATAAGACCCTATTTTATTCTTTAGTTTTATGGAAAAAGTTATTTTTCACTTATAACTCTTATTGTTAGTGAATTTTATTGTTTTATTTGTTTAAATGAGGCCACTGTCTCATTGGCGACCGGCTAATTGCATCCCAAAAAATCAAATTTTATCTGAACGAAAAAAGGAAACCGTCGAATTGCATCCGTAATCCAAAAAGGTCTGTTAATTAACCTATCATGGTCAAATGCTGATAAAATTTTACAGCAATGTTGCCAATATACCTATTATTTATTGTTTTTCTTAACTGTCCTGGAAAGCCCCGAGTTTCCTTTTCGTTGGCACAATACAATACCCGTATTTCTGAACTTTACAATAACCTTAAAAGTTACAGCATTACTTGGGGAACGTTTATTAAACCGTTGTGTGAATTGATCACACACGTATCGCAGACTGGCTTTACCAAAAATAATTTCTCCTCTGTACTAAATACCATTTTCAACAATTAGGCCCGACTAATTAATTGTTTAAGGTTCACTTGACAGGTCTATACTAGTAAACTTAGTTATGATAGTGCACACATAGAGACACCTATGTTTTAGTTCCAGTACTGTTTATTTTGGGCTATACTGTATAAAGCAGTATATTAATTATCTTTGACAACCTTATCTTTGAGCTCTTTTTAACAGAAAAAATCTATCTTCCATACATCAAATGAAATATATAATTCAACTTTTTACTTTATAATGAAATCTCTTCCGGGTTCGCTCTGAGAGGATTTCCTATCTTAAGAAGTTTCCTTTATATGCATCGTATTTTGACGAAATATTATTTTTTATATTGCTTTTGCCTGATTGGATATTCATGAAGGTGGCGGTAGATGGATGCCGGTGTCATTGGTTATATGTGACATATATTTTCTTTTTATAATAATCAGTTACGAGTATGAATTCTAGGGGAAGGAAAAAATGAATATTTGGTCATGTATCTATGATAAAAATCAGCTTAAAAGTTTGAGAAAGTTCTGGTGTTGAATTGAGAATTTTATGTTGCAACTAGGATAATTGGGCTTGTTCAAGAAAAAAATATTAATTTAAAAATCGAAACTTAAACTCATTTTAAACGGATTCCCAAAATTTTGGATTTTTCCGCGAACGTTTAAGCCCTCAAATTAATTAAAGAAATTGGATTGAACGAAAACGGGGCGTAGTTACCTGTGACGTCACACTGAATATGCTATACCTAACGTTTGAAACGCCGCGAGTCGAGAGCTGTGTACTGTGTATATTGTAAGTACTGTAACGAAGTTTTTTTTAATGATTATTTGAAGTTACCGAATATATTTTTTTTTTATTTCAGTATGCTTATAACCGTTATAACCCCTGACTTCTGTTAAAAAAAGTTATTATAATTATATTAAATATTCATTTCTGTTTCTGTACTTAAAATATTAAAATGCACCGAAGTGTATAAAAGTTATGCCTCCCAGTGGAGTAGGTAGCGCGCAGGTCGAACTAACCGAGAGAGGTGGAAAGACAGACAGTGGGAGCTGGTTTTGAGTAAGCTCGGGAATTAAGGTAGAGTATCACCTGGCCTGCAGTGGTGACCACTTGCTACCGACCGTCGCTCCGTTAGACGATTTGTTGTTTATAATTTTTTTTGTATAGTCTGTTTTTTTTTCTAGAGATAAATTTATTTTCTTTCCGAATTAAAACTTTAAGTAGTTGCTGTGAAGGTAAGACTTTATGAAAATAGAATTTTAAATAAAAGGTGGTCTTTTCAATAATCGTTAGGCGAGAGTTTATTCAATATAATTAATATTCCATTTTTACAATAATCGGTATACTAATTTTATAGTGCCATTGTCATTAATTCTGAATAATATTTCTTCGGTATTCATTCCCGTTTTTCAAATTCCGTTCCGGTTGAAATATTGAAGTTTTCCAGGCGTCCTGCCAGGGCTCGTTGATATTTCAATTCGAGAGCATAGAAAACCGCTGAATCAAAATATTAAAGTTTTCCAGGGCTCATTGATATTTTCATTCACGGATTAGACCCTTCCGTACTCAGTCTTGCTTTTCAAAATCCGTTTCGGTTGAAATATTGAAGTTTTCCAGGCGTCCTGCCAGGGCTCGTTGGTATTTCAATTCGAGAACATAGAAAACCGCTGAATCAAAATATTAACGTTTTCCAGGCGTCCTGCCAGGGCTCATTGATATTTTCATTCACGGATTATACCCTTCCGTACTCAGTCTTGCTTTTCAAAATCCGTTTCGGTTGAAATATTGAAGTTTTCCAGGCGTCCTGCCAGGGCTCGTTGGTATTTCAATTCGAGAACATAGAAAACCGCTGAATCAAAATATTAACGTTTTCCAGGCGTCCTGCCAGGGCTCATTGATATTTTCATTCACGGATTATACCCTTCCGTACTCAGTCTTGCTTTTCAAAATCCGTTTCGGTTGAAATATTGAAGTTTTCCAGGCGTCCTGCCAGGGCTCGTTGGTATTTCAATTCGAGAACATAGAAAACCGCTGAATCAAAATATTAACGTTTTCCAGGCGTCCTGCCAGGGCTCATTGATATTTTTATTCACGGATCAGACCCCTCCGTACTCATTCCCGTTTTCAAACTCCGGTTTTGTTGAAATATTGAAGTTTTCCAGGCGTCCTGCCAGGGCTCGTTGGTATTTCAATTCGAGGACATAAAAGACCGCTGAATCAAAATATTAAGGTTTTCCAGGCGTCCTGCCAGGGCTCAATAATATTTTCATTCTCGGACCGAACCCTTGCAGACTCTTCCGATCCCCTGACCATTTTAACTGAATATTCCCGTTCAGTTTGTATACTTTACTAGCATCTTCCAAGAATCTGTTTTTCTGCTTTCAATTATTATTAACCTGCTTATTGAAAAGACTTATTTTTTTTTTGAAAACTGGCTTTTACCGCTTTTCTTTTGCATATAAAGACATTGCTTATGCTTATAAACCTCTCTCGCTTATATCCTGCCCGCTTCGTCTCTAATAAACGCATGGTGATTTGGATAAGTAGTTAATTTTTTTTTTGCTTAAATAGTTTTTTTGTTGTTGTAAATATCAGGGTATTGGTACCTGCTACGCAGGATATATTTTTGTTGTTGTTGATTGCTCATTTTCTGTAACGATTTGGTCAGCTACCGACCTTGTAAATATTTATGAAGGTAATAGATCATAACTTAACCGAACTTTTGTGTTTTACTGACCTACTGTAGCGGTAGAGTAGAGAACCCTAAGGTAAAGTAGTTGTGTTGCTGCATGAATTTAGCTTTTCCCTTAGTGTAGGCCAGGAGAATAACTTCTATTGCAGGACCGGTAAGAGTGTTTTCAAGATAAAACCCGACCACACGGGATACAACTAGACCCCTGGAACGTACCGTACCTCCATCTGAGGCTATCCGGAACTCTTGACGGTTGAGGTCAAGGGGCCGTGGAGTTAACCACGTTAAAAATCTGGCGCCCGAGAAAGTGTAAGGTTTAAGAGGTGTCAAAAGTGACGTACCAATTTGGCAAGAGCCAAGTGTGGAGAGAAAAAGGCGTCACAAATTTGGCGCCCGAGCAGGGACCGTTTTCTTATTTGTCTGCTGATTTGAACAGGGACCGTTTTACCCATTTGTTGATTTATTAGGAACCGTTAATTTTTTTTATTTCTAGCAGGGACTGTACCTATTGTTAAATATAACCCGTTTGTTTTTTTTTAATTTTTTTTTCAGAACAGGGACCGTTTATTCTGTGAAGGTATTTTTTTTTATATAGTATTCTTGATTGTTGTTTGAATAGGAACTGTTTGGCATATGTAACTTGTTTATTTGTTTTTGTGAAGAGTTTTTAGGATGTCTTTCTTTTGCTGTTAATTTCTTTTGGAATATTTTGAGAACTGTTAGGATTGCGAAGAGGGAAAAGACGACGAACCTGACGTTACCGTCGAATTACTGAAAAAAAAATAGTTTCATGTTTGGGGAAAATTCTGAAGACATCGACTTAACCCATTTGATTGATCAAGAAGGAACTGGAAGATCCGAATCTGCCACTTCAGTACCGGCCGCCCAACTACCGACCGTAAGTTCCGTGGAAGAAACCACCGACCATCGTGTTAACTGGGTATATTTACTGAGAAACGAGGGTCTTACTACACATCTAAAACAGAGGAATTTATCGATTGCTGGAACCGTCCCCGAAAAACGGAAAAGACTTGTTAACTTTTTAAGACGAAGAAATACTTCTCCGCAACCCGATATTGACCAAGAAGACCCTGTTGATTATCCGACCGTTATGGCAACTTCTCCGATAAATGTACACGACTGGAAAGTGTCATTTGGAAACCGAGGTGATCCGGCTTCGTTTATAGAAAGAATCGAAGAAATATGTACGGCAAAGAACGTCCAGAAAGACCATTTGCTTCCGGTATTACCAGAACTACTATCGGGTGAACCCGCATTTTGGTACCGTAACAACCGGAGTAGATACACGACCTGGGACGAATTTGAAGCAGATTTCCGAATTTTCTTTTATCCTGTTAATTATGAAGTAGACTTAGAAGCCGAGATAGGTAGACGTCTACAAAAGAGAAATGAGTCCGCCGCTACGTACATAACCGAGCTGCAGACTCTGATGAGAAGACATGGGAAGCTAACTTCTGAACAACAGTTAGCATGGTTGTACCGTAACCTGTTACCTGAATACCGGCTACAGATCCGAAAAGGAGACTTTAAGGATTTTTCTACGTTTTGTCAAGTGGTAAGGGAATATGAGCTTCTTAGAAAAGAGCTCCAGAACGTTCCGACCACCAACGGACCGAACCGTGGATCAAATCCCCGTCCGCAGCCGATAAGTACAACCAGATTTGGACCGTCCCAGAACACGACACCTGGTCCATCTAGAGAAGCCATTACAGGTACCAGTCGCCCATCTTCGAACGATACGCCTCGCGATATAATTCAATTACTGTCTGGATCATCACCTCGCCAACCAATCTGTTTCCGCTGTGGGGAATCTGGACACTACCGAAACAATTGTCAGAACCCTCAGAAAATATTCTGTTCTCGTTGTCATAGGGAAGGAGTATTTTCTAGAGACTGTTCCTGCAGGAGGCAGGAAAACTAATTCGAAGCTGTCCCGAAGAGAGGCCGACACAGCTTCCGCAAATATTTGCCTCTCCTGCTGAAACGCCAGAAGAAATGACCGATTTCCGACCGCACATCGACGTCAAAATTGAAAACTGTAAGTTTACAGCTTTGTTGGATACTGGTGCTGCTAAATCATACATTGGTGATCAGATAGCTAGGACATTTTCTCAAAGAAAGCAAACCAAAACCCGCCAAGTTACGAGGGCCCGTTTAGCTAATGGAAATTTAGTCTCTATCACCGACACTTATGAGCTAAAACTGAAGATCCATGATGTCATTGTGGAAGGTCCGTTCGAACATTTTCCTGGTCTGATTACTGATATTGTGTTAGGACACGATGTTCTCCAAAAGTATAATTTCCGTTTGGAGCTAGGAGCCGGAAATATATACATAAATAATGAATTGATAAACCGCTCAGAATTAGCCAGTCCGATAGAAATATTGGAAGTAATTGGAACAAAACTAGAAGAATCTGATGCCGATGTCCCAATGATCTGTAAGGAAGATACAAACCCTGGAATTGGTGGGAAAAATTGTTTTCAAAAACTATCTGTCTCTGAAGTCTCTGCGTCTTCTCTGGAGCTAGGAGTTGACAGAGAGCAATTTGTTTCTGAAGTCTCTGCGTCTTCTCTGGAGTTAGGAGTTGACAAAGAGCAATTTGTTTCTGAAGTCTCTGCGTCTTCTCTGGAGTTAGGAGTTGACAAAGAGCAATTTGTTTCTGAAGTCTCTGCGTCTTCTCTGGAGTTAGGAGTTGACAAAGAGCAGTTTGTTTCTGAAGTCTCCGCATCTTCTCTGGTGTTAGGGGTTGATAAGGAGCCGACCGTTTCTGAATTATCTGCGTTCTCCCTGAAAGATTTGGTGAACGACGAGAATTATGTTTATATAGGATGTCCGTTGGAAACCATAACGCCCATCAAAGACAGAAATTTGACCGAAAATCAGGAAGAAAGACTGAACCTTTTTCTCAGCCGTGAATTGCCGAGGTTTGAAAAGATTCAAGGTCCAACAACGTTAGTAGAACACGAAATCCGATTGCTTCAACCCCGTCCGATCAAACAGAGATATCGACCCCAGAACCCAAAAATGCAAGAAATTTGTAATGCCGAGGTAGACATAATGTTGAAAGAAGGAGTGGTAGAACCTTCCACTAGTCCGTGGAGTTCTCCGATTGTGATAGTGAAGAAAAAAGATGGAAAAAACCGGTTTTGCATTGACTTCCGCAAAGTAAATGAAGTTACCATGAAGGATGCCTACCCTCTTCCATTTATCAATGCTATCCTGGATAAGTTGCGAAAAGCCAAGTATATTTCCAGTTTAGATTTGAAGAGTGGGTATTGGCAGGTTCCGTTGACACCTGAAAGTAAGCCTATCACAGCCTTCACCGTACCAGGACGTGGATTATTTCAATTCACGGTTCTACCATTTGGTTTACACTCTGCACCCGCCACATTCCAGAGATTGGTGGATCAATTAATAGGTCCAGATTTAGACCCATATGCATTTGCTTATCTGGATGACATCATTGTTCTGGGGGAAACGTTTGATCAGCACTTGGAAAATTTATCAGAAGTATTCCGTCGATTGCGAGGGGCGCAACTAGAATTAAATCCGGAGAAATGTCATTTTTGTCTACCGACTATGAAGTATTTGGGCCACGTCATTACTGGAGAGGGAATCCGTACCGATCCAGAAAAAGTAGAAAGTATAATAAAATTTGCAGCCCCAAAGAATATCCGGGAGTTGAGGAGATTTTTGGGAGTTGCCTCGTGGTATAGAAGATTTGTTCCGTCCTTTTCACAAAATGTCGCTCCATTAACAAAGTTACTAAGAAAATCTCAGCGATGGAAATGGGCTGAAGAGCAAGAAGCCGCTTTCACGAAAATCAAAACCTGTCTGTCGGAAGCCCCTGTGTTGAGCTGTCCCGATTTCAGTATACCATTTACCCTACAAACCGATGCCTCCGAATATGGATTGGGAATAGCCCTAACACAACAAAAAGATGGAAATGAACACGTCGTAGCGTATGCCAGCCGCACTCTAAGCCCTGCCGAGAAAAACTACTCTGTTACCGAAAATGAATGTCTTGCCATTGTTTGGGGAATTGAAAAAATGCGTCCTTATTTAGAGGGCTACCATTTCAAGGTCATTACCGATCATCAATCTCTTAGATGGCTTCATTCCATATCTAGTCCGTCCGGACGATTAGCTCGGTGGAGTATTTTCCTGCAGCAGTATGACTTTGAGATTCAGTACCGTAAAGGTGCTCTAAACCGTGTGGCTGACGCTTTATCTAGAAACCCATTACCCGCCAGCCTGGAAGTCGATCAACCAGCTGCGCTCTGTTTGGCCGATATACCTTTCGAATGTTCATTCCCGTTTTTCAAATTCCGTTCCGGTTGAAATATTGAAGTTTTCCAGGCGTCCTGCCAGGGCTCGTTGATATTTCAATTCGAGAGCATAGAAAACCGCTGAATCAAAATATTAAAGTTTTCCAGGGCTCATTGATATTTTCATTCACGGATTAGACCCTTCCGTACTCAGTCTTGCTTTTCAAAATCCGTTTCGGTTGAAATATTGAAGTTTTCCAGGCATCCTGCCAGGGCTCGTTGGTATTTCAATTCGAGAACATAGAAAACCGCTGAATCAAAATATTAACGTTTTCCAGGCGTCCTGCCAGGGCTCATTGATATTTTCATTCACGGATTATACCCTTCCGTACTCAGTCTTGCTTTTCAAAATCCGTTTCGGTTGAAATATTGAAGTTTTCCAGGCGTCCTGCCAGGGCTCGTTGGTATTTCAATTCGAGAACATAGAAAACCGCTGAATCAAAATATTAACGTTTTCCAGGCGTCCTGCCAGGGCTCATTGATATTTTTATTCACGGATCAGACCCCTCCGTACTCATTCCCGTTTTCAAACTCCGGTTTTGTTGAAATATTGAAGTTTTCCAGGCGTCCTGCCAGGGCTCGTTGGTATTTCAATTCGAGGACATAAAAGACCGCTGAATCAAAATATTAAGGTTTTCCAGGCGTCCTGCCAGGGCTCAATAATATTTTCATTCTCGGACCAAACCCTTGCAGACTCTTCCGATCCCCTGACCATTTTAACTGAATATTCCCGTTCAGTTTGTATACTTTACTAGCATCTTCCAAGAATCTGTTTTTCTGCTTTTAATTATTATTAACCTGCTTATTGAAAAGACTTATTTTTTTTTGAAAACTGGCTTTTACCGCTTTTCTTTTGCATATAAAGACATTGCTTATGCTTATAAACCTCTCTCGCTTATATCCTGCCCGCTTCGTCTCTAATAAACGCATGGTGATTTGGATAAGTAGTTAATTTTTTTTTGCTTAAATAGTTTTTTTGTTGTTGTAAATATCAGGGTATTGGTACCTGCTACGCAGGATATATTTTTGTTGTTGTTGATTGCTCATTTTCTGTAACGATTTGGTCAGCTACCGACCTTGTAAATATTTATGAAGGTAATAGATCATAACTTAACCGAACTTTTGTGTTTTACTGACCTACTGTAGCGGTAGAGTAGAGAACCCTAAGGTAAAGTAGTTGTGTTGCTGCATGAATTTAGCTTTTCCCTTAGTGTAGGCCAGGAGAATAACTTCTATTGCAGGACCGGTAAGAGTGTTTTCAAGATAAAACCCGACCGCACGGGATACAACTAGACCCCTGGAACGTACCGTACCTCCATCTGAGGCTATCCGGAACTCTTGACGGTTGAGGTCAAGGGGCCGTGGAGTTAACCACGTTAAAAATCTGGCGCCCGAGAAAGTGTAAGGTTTAAGAGGTGTCAAAAGTGACGTACCAATTTGGCAAGAGCCAAGTGTGGAGAGAAAAAGGCGTCACAGTACCTATCGTGTTGTGTGAGAAACAAAACGCTGGACTGTTGACTGTACTGTTTCGTTATTTTATTTTATAATGACTGACAAAAAAAGTGGTAAATAAATACTGTTTGGTTCCTGACCGACTTCCAAGAATGCACCAGAAATATCTATTTGTGTAACAAGGGAGCAAAATGCTACTTTTCCTCCCGAGGATGAACTTTACTGCCCGACGAGTAGCAGAGGGCAGTAATCATTCAAGGGAGGAAAAGGCATTTCACTCCCATGTTATACGTATGATTTTTCTGCATCTCTCAAATAACAACTCATTTTTCTGAGTAAATACGAATATGCTTTTCTTCGGCCCATTGCTTGAAATGTGAATACTGTTTTTCGAATTTTTCTTTAGACTTTCGGGGCAATAGAGATTGTAATGTTACATTAACTTGTTCCAAAATATCCGGTGGTGTATTATTTATATCTTCAAATTCGCTTGAATCACTCATTTTTTAAATATTATTTCATATTTTGTTGATATATTATTTTCTGCTATTTTGAATAACAAAATTTGTAGATTTTTGAAATTAGTGATAACTTATAAGCTCTATATAGCGTTTAACACAAATCATTTGTATTAGGTAGAGGAAGATATAGAAAATTATATATACATTAAAACAATGAACAGTGGAAAAGTTAAACTAAAACCTGGAGTTGTACCGAGATTTTTTGATTGTCAAAAAAATAGAATTACAACGCATAGTTCAAAGCCACGGTCACAGTTTTTATTAAAGTAGTCCATCACCATAAAGATATCGACTTCAGGTAAATTTGCAGAATCTGCTTTAATAAACCCAGTATCTACTGAATACATTTTTAATAGCAAAAACCACTAACACTTTTGAAATTTAAAGATATTGCAGCTGGAACCAACTTTCTTATGTGAAACGCAGCGGTGTACTGCCGAATATCAGACCACAATATGCAATGTGACGTCACAGTCGGTTCTGCCGCTTTTTAACGGAGCTCCATTTTCAACCTGTAATATCTAAGTAGTGGGGAAAGTTGAGGAGCCAAAAATTTTACCTCTTATTTTGATGATTCAGTTTTACAAAATAACGGAAAAAGAACCGAGAAAATATTTCATTGATAACAAGCCCATTCATTCTTATATTCTCCATGAATAAACTCATGAAGAATAGTGAAAAATGTGGAGCTGGAATATCGAAAAGGTGGAGGGTATGAATTTGGCACCTCTATCATCAAATGCAAGTATATTGAAGAAATTGAAGGAAGCGAGATTTTAACAATGAGAAAAAATTGTACCCGTAACTCTAACTTTTTTTGGTGCTATGAGCTCCATTTCCTGATCTATTAATTTATTCAAAATGTTGCGCTTAATCAGTAAATTATATCACAAAAAAAACATTACTAGAATATTTTGATTTTTGGAAGTTTTGAACAAAAATTGATCTGTCCACGAGATTGAATTTTATCTTCGACATAATATCTCGTTAATGTGTCACGAAATATTTCAAATCAATATAGATTATAATTTATTATGATGTAATCTCAACACCAGTACTACTGAATTGTCTTTATCCTTTAATATTTGAAATCTATATCAAATACCGATGCAAAACCCAGTATCCACCAAGCTAATCTCTAAAAAATATCTATTTGTTATTCCTGATAAGCTCCAATTCAAGCAGAAGCACGTGTTCAAATCACTGTTAACCGTTATTAATTATTATTAGTTGTTGTTACATGATTTCACTCCAGGGAAAATTACAGGTGTATTCGTGGGAGTTGGTCGTTGTTTCGATATACTCCAAACTCAAGTTTCAATACGGATTAAGCTGCTGAACGGCTCAATTCAGTTGAATGCATTTTTTTTATGGGATCTTTATCATTCGAATGAAAAAAGTTATTATTTTGACGTTGATTTTTTTTTATTAAGTATCTATACTAATATTATAAAGAGAAAATATGAGTATGTTACTTATTCTACCACCATGCGCAATAGTATATTATGTCACAAGGGTAGACAATGAGCTTAAGCAGCCAGAGACTATTAGATGCACGAGCCACAGTAGCAAAGCGAAGGCAGTAGATGAGGGCTGCCAAAGCCTTTTCTGCATTTTGTTTTTCGCCTACCGAATAACCCAAAAATTATAACAAAAACATATTGACATACACTGACGGTTAATAAAAAAAATCACGTGAATTGGCAAAGTAATCAAGTGAAATTGATGAAAATGAATTATTCCATCAATATGGACAGCGAAAGTGATAGTTGTTTCAGTACACCGCCGGATATTTCTGAAATAGCCAAAGCAGCTGCTTTAAATTTACTTCTAGAATGGTCCAGATGCAAATATGAAAAACAATAATGCCCATTTAATGCAAAAGGCTTTAATACATGTAAAGGAAGTGGAACAACGTTTTAGCGCAACCGGTAGTTAGTAGCTGGTGACAAACCTCGCCTCCCGATACAAAACACTTGTCCTATGCACTTCAGCTCTGCAGCCTATGCTCTTACCTTGTCGCTGGTCGTTGACATTTCCACAATTTCAAATTAATCAAAGAAATAAAGAAATTATAACACTAATAGTCATACAAATCTAACTGAGCAGCCTACGTTTGTTAAATTAAAAAAATATGGTCCAATTTTTTTTTTGTGGCTGTACGAGCCGTTTACCATTTTCTTTTGTTCTGTTCTAACATAGCTAATATATATTCAATGATTTGCTTAAAACTGTTTGTTAATGCTAGGATAAAATATTTACCCTTCTCACTTAAATATTCAACCATTGAAAAAATTATTTGATCACTTCAATATTTATGTTTTTTGGTGGATGAGTCTTATTTGGATCAAGTTTTTTTTAAAATAACATTTAACTTTGGAGGAGATTTTAATTGAATAAATTGGAATCAATCATTCACACAATATTTGCAACTGGATAATGTTATAATTGGGGTGCAAAATACATCTTTATATTTCTTTAATACCTGTCGGCACAGGTGAATTTCTTGAATTGACAAGGTTCTTAATAGCGCAATCATAAATTTCGTTTGTATAGTTCTTTTCACGATCTAAGAAACTGACTTGACTTGACTTAAACTTGAGATGCAATAAAACCATCAAACTTTCCGCCTTCACCGTTCAGGGCCGCACTATACCTGATGAAAAAGAAAAAGTCTTATTAGAGTTTTCTGGTAATAATTCATTATGTCACGGCTAATACTTTTATGGCTTTATTGCATGTCATCATCCCATCTCAGGTCAGGTCAGTTTCTTAGATCGTGAAAACAACTCTTCATATACCTGTGCCTGTATATGTGCGGTCGGGATCGAATTGTCTCCCGAACCGGACGTTATTAGCTGTCTTCGAAAAGGGTCATGTCCGAGTTGTCTCCTAAATTCAGGTATACTTTTTTCACTTCCACATTCAACAAGTTAATAATCAATTGTAAAGGCAAGGAACATAACACACACTTTAACAAATCAATACTGGGGGCGAGTGAAATAATATTATAATGGGAGACTTTGTTATTTCTACCTATCAGTAACGGAGACAACTCGACCCTTTTTCCTGAAACAACTCGACCTCAATAACAAAATCTACCCGTTGGTCTCAGGAGACAACTCGACTTCTTCAATAGATATCTTCAAATTTTGTTTCAGACCTCCCATTTGATCACGATAAAATAGTATAATGAAATTTCAGTTGAAATTATTTCTAAATTTCTGAAAATAATCATTTGAACAGATCTTTCACATTATGCCAGATATTGTGATAAATGGCGTGATTTCTTGTTTAATATTATCCACTTTTTCATGAAGAATCTCAAAAGGCAAATGGGGTCATTTACCTACCCTCCATATTGCTTTAATTACCATTCCCACTGTGTTAATAACCACTAAAAGAAAACTGTAACGACCGTAAAAAACTATAAAGTTATTTTTATGATTAACTTAAATTTGAATGGATGGTGAAAAAAAGTCCATTCTAGTCACAGTTCAAATGAATAACGATGGTCCTAAGTATACTCGTATAATGCGAGGAAATAAATAAAACTAAAAAAGTAATAACAATAAATTTGATGGGAAATGCAGCTATTAAAAAATATCTTATTATCATAAAATATGACGATTAATTAGATTTCTCGACTTTTCAAATTTCGGAGTAAAATGAGAGTTTGTTTAGATTTAAGTAGATATAATCGGCTAGTGACTCGCTAGACCAAAGCAGCATTTGGACATTGTTAGCACTCAACGTTCTAGTGACCACATTACGACCCATATGGGGAATAAAAATTACAGTCGTTACGACGTCGGCACTGACTTTAAATGTCTTATGTACTCGACCATACCCAACGTTGAGCAAACCAACTTCATTTTAAGTACTAAAATTGTGACTACCCACCATTAAAAGTATTAATACAGTTTCCTGTAAAACTGTCGTATTCAGCAAAGCATGTTACCGATAAGTATCAAAGAATAAACGCTTCACAAAGTTTTGAATTTTTTTTCAAAAACAGTAGCACCGTTCAACTGAAGAGAAACAACTATTTCCCGGGCTATACGCCCCGACTATCATTGAATTACACTTCTTAGTCAAGCGGGGTCGGTATGATCTACAAGATTTAACCAACCATTCCGGTATGCAATTAGGAGGGACACCATAACCTTCAGACCGATTTCTGCGCCTCAACAAAGTATATGCTCTCCGTCCGAGAGCTCTAGGAGCCTAATCTCGGACTGAATAAGATACTAAAATCTCAATCAATACATTTCTTCCAGGAACGGAAATGTTGAAGTCACATTATTGTGAATAAAGTAATTGTTATAATAAAAAGTTTAAGTAGAATTGGAATTTGTTAATAGTTTAAGTATATTGACAATGCAATTGTGTTTTCAAATTATTCTTTACTTACATTTGTGGCTTGGGTATAGATAAACAGAAGCGTTGATTTAGAAAAATACCATATTGTACTATAATGTACATAATATGAAACTTGATGTTGAAAAATTTGGAAAAATAAGATTTAAATTCCAACATGAATTAAAATCAACAAGAATGGACTGATTTTGCTTATCACATTGAATAAATAATAAAAATTACAATCAACTGGGTTGGAATATACTTTGTTAGAAATAAAACAATAAAAAACAAACGCAAAAAAATGTTAATAAAAATTGAACCATTTATATCTGAACACAAAAAAGTTTTATCAAAAGACCTATGTGAAACATGTGGCAATCTGACCAATAGGTAGGCAGCAGAGAGGCCAACTTAAACTCAAACATAAGATATAACAATTAGTCAGGGGAAGTAAGGTCGAAAGTTGTCGTGAAGTGAAATAGTTTGGAAAGGTGGATTTTACTTTTTTAAACGAAAGTACATCTACTATGGACTACTTTCCTAGATTTTCGAGAAAATCCCGCTGGAGCTTGCAATACAGCTTGCAAGTACAGCTTGGAGCACGTGAAATGCTATGGTTTTCCGTCTATAACTTTTTCAGATTTGATCACACAAAAAAAATGTGGGCATCAAAATTGTAGGTAATTTCATATTCTATAAGATGACATAATGCAATATTTAAAAAAAATTTTTTTTCAACCCTTAATTTTCAAGAAATTGAAAAAATTTTTGCAAAATGGTTTTTTAAGCGACAAACATGATGGGAATAACAATAACGACCTCAAAATATATGAAAATACAGTAGTCCGGCCCCTGAAAACGATGGTGCTTTCCAATTTCAAAAATTCAAAATGGTGACTACACAAAATTGCAATATATTTTTTTTTTCAACCTCGCCTCATTTCATGAACATTAACGCTATCGATACGCGATTTATTGCAATCGATAGATAATAAGTTGTAGTTTTATGAACAATATTTGGAAATTTAAAAACAAATTTTTTACATAATTTTTTTTGAGTTTTTTTGAAAAAAAAAATTATTTTTTTCAGTTTTTTTTTTTAAATTTGACGTTGAAAAATATAATTTATGGACTCATTAGCACTTTGAAAATGTTCGTCTCCAAAAACCACGTATTTTGAAAAAAAAAATTTCAGATTCGACCATTAGAAGCGGAGAAAATAATGTTCAAAGTTCAGTAGTCATTGTGACAATAATATTCAAAATTTTGAGTTTCTGATTAATTCGTTGAATTGTTCAATAAAAATTCTAAATACGCAATAATTTTCATTAACCTAGTGTCAATGAATAAATAAAAAATTCAACAGTTGCCTCAGAGTGTGACCCGAAGACGAGCTTACGTGCGCGGTTGAACGAATCTTTCTAGTTTACATTCAATTTGGCTCTGTATAATTATTATAGATATTGGGTATAAAACTATAAAACTTTGAACATTGTTTTCTCCGCTTCTAATGGTCGAATCTGGAATTTTTTTTTTCAAAATACGTGGTTTTTGGAGACGAACATTTTCAAAATGCTAATAAGTCCATAAATTATATTTTTCAACGTTAAATTTGAGAAAAACTGAGAAAAAAAATTTTTTTATTCAAAAAAACTCAAAAAAAATAATGTTAATATATTTTTTTTAAATTTCCAAATATTGTTCATAAAACTACAACTTATTATCTATCGATTGCAACAAACCGCGTACCGATAGCGTTAATGTTCATGAAATGAGGCGAGGTTGAAAAAAAAAAAATATTGCAATTTTGTGTAGTCGCCATTTTGAATTTTTGAAATTGGAAAGCATCATCGTTTTCAGGGGCCGGACTACTGTATTTTCATATATTTTGAGGTCGTTATTATTATTCCCATTATGTTTGTCGCTTAAAAAACCATTTTGCAAAATTTTTTTCAATTTTTTGAAAATTAAGGGTTGAAAAAATTTTTTTTTTAAATATTGCATCATGTGATCTTATAGGGTATGAAATTACCTACAATTTTGATGCCTACATTTTTTTGTGTGATCAAATCTGAAAAAGTTATAGACGGAAAACCATAGCATTTCACGTGCTCCAAGCTGTACTTGCAAGCTGTATTGCAAGCTCCAGCGGGATTTTCTCGAAAATCTAGGAAAGTAGTCTATAGTAGATGTACTTTCGTTTAAAAAAGTGAAATCCACCTTTCCAAACTATTTCACTTCATATCCTTACTTCCCCGGACTAAATCTGATGTCTGAGTTTGAGTAATACAAATGATGCGGTACATGTAATTTGGATCCCATTTTAAGAAGGGTCAGAAAAAATTATTAATTTTAGTTTGGTTCCCAAAATTTCAGGTATACCTGATTTTCATGAGTATTATTTGGTTCCCGGCCTTTTCAGTTCACCTGGTCTTTATCAGTAATTTGGTACCCGGAAAGCGATGAAACCCCTTTAGTTTTTATAATTGCTTATCATTATATATAAAGAATTCACAAATAAATATATTACAACGGCAAGTTAATAACCTATTTTGTGCCAATAGAATCATAAAAATTCTGTATATAGGTACTATGAAAACATTGTAAACTGGCTAACTTAGGTCGAATGCCTTTAGATTATGCAATAGTATCTTATTACTCTCTTTTCTCTAAACTACAATGAAATAAACAGGGATTACGTAGGTAGTGCTTCTAATACAGTAATGTTCGGGAACCAAATTACCAATGACCTTTTTGACGCTGTGAACCAAATTGCATATTATTAGCCGGCATCTTAAATTGATATCTAATATACTACCTGTCGGGAACCAAATTACCATCACCCAAATTATGAACAGTATAATATAATAATAATAAACTTCGGCCAATATTGTAGCAAATCACAAACGTTGTTCACAAAACCTACAGAAATGCTTTAATAGTTATTTGTTTTACTACGCAAAAAAGCTGCGGCATTTAATGTTTTTTATGCCATGTGAAACATACAATTTTTTCTCCAAATTCGTTCCAATTTCACGAAAAATTCCTCATTTTGTCTTCACTCAATGTCATTGTTTATTTTGAATACCAATTTAATTCTATTTATTACTTGGAACGTTTCATAGCAACAAATTTTTTCTGACTAGGCAGTAAAAATACACTTTTCATGCCTGTGAAATTTCATTAGAAAGCCACTTGGGAAAAAATAGTATATTTTCTTTAAACGTCATATAAGTGATAACTTATGTGACGTTTCTCAAGGACATTAAGTCATTAAGTGTCATTTAAATGACTAAGAGTATAAGTACTTATACTCCTGAGCGTATAAACACATTATTTGAAATATTTGTTTTGATAGATGCCAAACAAGTACTTATCCATGATAACGATACCAAAAAGGGAATATACAGTGGAATAAGTAGGAAATTAAATCTTGTTATCTTTCCATGGCTGCTTTAAAGTATCAGAAATGAAGGACCCATAATGAAGTCTAATCCTTCTTGCAGGTGCTTGCGGAATATACCATATGGTCCTGGAGTTTTGTAGGGGTTAAATGAGCTTACATCCCCATCTAATAAGGTAGGGTCTGAAGATCCCATTCGTGAATTCCCAGTCCTCTTTGGTTGCCTTTGTTTTGGCAACCGGCCCATTGTTATAGCTTGACTCTATTTTCACCGAACCAGGAAAGTGCACACTAAGGAGGTGCTCTAGAGCCTCTGCCTCAGTATTTGAATAATTTCCGTTCGTCAACTGCATAGAACCAAGTCGGCCCTTGAACGCCTGAAAAGGGCAACAGTTTGGGTACCGGCGCCGATCGCCGATGGAACACTGTCTCCCATAGACAGAACGTCAAATTGAGGCTCGATCTTTGGTCAGTGGAGATGCTTGAGCGCACGAAGGGGGAAGTCCGGTATGGGCTCGGGAAGATAAAGTTTATCTTCGCGGAAACTACCGAGACCCTGTTCCGTCCTATTCCTTTAGGAACGGGGTACGGTGTTTTCTCGAACGTTGAGCTTGTGAGCGTCAAGCAATCAACCATAAACTCCAGTCGAGAGGGGTCATGGGTGGTATTTATTATAAGAAAAATTAATACCAGGTTGGTTGGTAACTAATACTATTTATTTTTGTACAACTATTATCTATGTTCGTCACAGACGGAGCTGGTACACAAAACAGGAAAAGAGTAAATAAAGTAGATAAGCACAGTAAAAATATTCTCACGCTACTATAGATCTATGATCCGGAAGTCAAGTGTCATACAATAGACAAGACATTTATAATTTATGCTTATAAGTACATGATTAATGATTGTAAAATTAATGAATAAAAAAAATACAGTAAAACTGATAAATAAAATGAAATTAATATCACCTACTCCTATATGTTTCGATGTTATTTGAGCACCTACCTGTTGATAATGGTTCGGCCTCGTAGTTGTCACTATCGGCAAGATCCACAATCGAATCCTTTTACAAGAAATTACCAACTACTGGTTAATATAAAAAATTATGGATCTCACAATCCTATTAGCATAAATCCTCAACTTGAGATTATTAAATGCACATGCTTCCAGTGTCAAGCGCTGTTAGGCTGGCTCGGAGAGATGCTTGGCGGGCCATCTGCGAGGATATCGTTTCGATACCTTAAACGTCAAGGCTACGTCGAATCTTAACGAAGTCTCCTGACAGTGCTCTTGGCTGCCTGGAAATCGCATTGGGTGTTTTCACGGAAACTCCGGGGGATACCTTGCAGCACCTGATTGAGACTCACTTCCCCGGTTGTAAGGCAGTCGGGCAGGAGGGTCCTGACATTAGGCGTGTGGAAACAAAACGACCATGTAAGAGCGACTATATTCTAGATAAAGAAATAGTTACCTAAGAGCGGAGTACTTATGCTATACGTACGTTTAGCCACTACAAATCTCCGGACAAGGACCAAATCTTCCCGACTCTGCTTCAGCAGGGCTGAGATGCTATTGGTTCAATCTTGGTGCATATCTTTCGGGCCTGCTTGGCAAGCAGATATGTTCCTGAGCAGTGGAGACAGGCAAGAGTTGTCTTTATACCCAAGCCCGGTCGTACCATGTACACCGTGGCTAAGTCCATTAGGCCTATTAGTCTAACATCCTTTGTGCTAAAAACACTGGAAAGTTTCGTTGATAGGTATAAAAAGGAAAAGGTTGGGCTTAGGTTTCCTTTGCACAACAACCAGCATGCTTACCAGTGTGGAAAGTCAACGGAGAGTGCCTTACACCAACTGGTAACACAGGTGGAAAAGGCGCTAAAAAGTGGCATGATCGCCCTGGTTTCATGGAGGTATAAGTGCCGGAACCTTGGCTTGAGTTTGTCTTGGCCAAGGTTCGCCTGACTAAGTAGTAGTAGTTATGATCGTTTTTCACTGAAAATAGGGGTGCACCGAATAATACGTGACATTTTAAATAATTTCTTAACAATGAACAGCAGCAAATGATAGTCTTTTTCAAGCTTATTTTTGATAAAACTATTTGATGCAAATTTACAGGTGAATAAATAGTTTGATTTATTTATTAATAATCAAATGAGTTAAATGTCATATTTACAACCCCAGTATCCGCACAACATTTCTAACTAAAGTAATGTTCACCTTGAAACTAACTACCAATAAGCTTGTCCTCCGTTCTAAACCCATTGAGTAGACGGGGCACACCTGCTGTGATATGCAGATGGATAAAGGCCACCCTGGAAAACAGGATAGTAATATCCACTCTGGGTCAAGCTACCATCAAAGCAAGAGCAGGTGGAGGATGCCCACAGGGAGGAGTTCTCTCACCACTACTTTGGGCAACCTTAGTAGACAATCTCCTCAATGAATTGTCCAAGGAAGATTTTGATTGTCTAGGATACGCCGATGACATAGTAATTGTCGTAAAAGGTAAGTTTGCTGGAGTAATATCTGAAAGAATGCAGATAGCTCTAAATATGGTAGACAACTGGTGTAAACAAAAGAGACTGCCGGTCAACGCTCAGAAAACACAAATTGTCAACTTTACAAAAAGAACAGCACTGCAAGGCCTAAAACCACCAGTGCTAGGAGAAACAGCAATTCCATTTGCCAAAGAAACAATATACCTCTGGGCATTTTTTGATTATAGGCTCACTTGGAATACTCACATAGTGAAAACCACACAGAAAGCTATCATGTTTTTAGACAGATGTAGAAGACTGTGTGGTAAGAACAGGGAACCCAACCCAAAACTGACCCTGTGGTTATACACAAAGGTTGTCAGACCAATGATAACTTATGGGTCCGTGGGGAGGTGGACAAAAACGCAGCAAGTAGGAGCAATAAGGCTGTTGAATAACACACAAAGGCTGGCCTGCCTGTGTGTTACAGGGACCATAAAAACTACTCCTGCAGCTGCAATGAAAGTCTTAATGAATCTGCCACCTCTACACATATTCATACAAGGTGAAGCGAGATCTGTAATGCACAGATTATTACATAGCCAACAACACATAAGCCAAACGCATAGTGCTGAAAACTGGAAGCTAATCGAGGAGCTAAAGGCGGACTATGTAATGGGACAGCCCATCGATGCAATAGCTACGAGATATAGCTTCGATAATAAGTTCAAAGTAACTATACCAAACAGGGAAGACTGGAAAAAAGGTGTACCCATACATGCGGATGTTTTTTGTTTAGTATACAGAAGGGTCAAAGACGTTAGACGGCGTAGGAGCCGGTATAGTAGGGCTAAAGCAAGGGATAGCCTTCCCAGTAAGCCTATCAAGGAACGTCACAATTTTCCAGGCGGAAATGACGGCGATTCACCACTGTGTGGAGGAAATTCAAAGGCAGAAGAGAACATATCGTTCAATTGCCATCTTCACAGACAGCCAAGTAGCGCTAAAGGCACTCAACTCCGTAGATGTCAATTCTAAGCTAGTATGGGATTGTGTGCAGGCCCTAAACACACTGGGTGAGCGTAGCAATGTTACGGTAGCCTGGGTACCGGGGCACGAGGGGCATGAGGGCAACCGAAAAGCAGATGAAATGGCCAAGCAAGGCTCATCAATAACATTCGTTGGGCCGGAACCCTTCTGCGGCGTTGCAAAAACCATAACAAGGAAACAAACAAAGAAGTGGGTCGCCCACAAATCTCTGAAATGGTGAAGGAACTCACCAGGAGAGAGACATATTAGAACACTCGCCAAAATTTACAGCAGATCTGATGGCCAAAGACAGGAAAACTGTTAAAACTGTAGTGGGTCTGTTAACGGGGCACTGTAAGCTCAATAGGCATTTGAAGCTGATGGGATTGACAAACGAAGATATGTGCAGGTTTTGTCACCTAGAAGAAGAAACGGCAGAACAAATTCTATGTCAGTGCGTGCCTGGCAAATGTGCGGTTTTTTGCATTAGCCGAAGAAAATCAATTGGCAGAGAGCTATATGAAAGGTTCAGTCTCCACGCTAATAGACTTTTTAAAAAGAGTCAGGCTGGAGAATGTAATCTAGAGTTTAGAGGACCACAATAGATCTGAAAAGGTCGCAGTGGAATAGGCCAAAAGCCACCTCATAAAATCTATCTATCTAACTACCTAATTTTTCACCGCATTCCAAGTTTTCTTCATAATTCTCTTCTTGAAACTGCTCCGCGTGACTACGTGGAAATACTCTTGCAAGAACCAGTTTGATGTTACTCCGAATAAAGGCTATGTATAGGATATTCACAAACACATATTATACTTTCTTAGGTTTAGTTCTTAGGATTTTGGTATTTTCACAGTGAATATACAAAAAGTTGAAACATATTTCACCACACACTAAATTCGCACATAAAACCATATTACTAGAAGTGTAGCAGTTTCCCTCACTCCAACCATGAATTCTCTTTGGATTATTTGCAGTATATTCTTGTTTTATAATCATTTATGTTAAATGGCAAGTATCAAGCTTTTATAAAGAGACATCTAAAGACACCAGCTACCTAACTAACATGAAATACGCTTTTAGAAACGGTCTGGAAAATGATAAAAATATTCTCATGAAGGTTCGGCATCAGAATTGGTACATTTAGAGGCTTCTTAAATCACCAGGGTATCCTGCTCATTTGGTTTACAAATTTTACGTCTTTCACAACAACAAAATCAATATTGGCGGAAAACAGACGAAGTTTCAGTCGTTTGGAACATAAAAATGCAAAATGATGGAGAAAAAAGCATCAGGAAGCACTTAATATTTTTTTAAGATAGGAAAATATCGGACAACAAACTGATATTGTGCTGGTATAAAAGTTCGTGCGCAAACAAAACTAAAATTTTCGTTCCAATCAAATATTTCATACCTCAATTTCATTCCAATTCGGCAACGTATTCTTTGTTCACAAACTATCAGTTTAAGTAGAAGTATGTTTTCCAGCAATGGGAAAAGTTGAGAATAGGTGAGTGATTGAAAGCCTTGTGAAAAATGGTTTAACGCCAAAGGAAAGCCATAAAGACATGCTAAAAGAGTTGGTCGTATAAGTGGGCTGGATTTATTAAAGGTAGTCGCACAAGCGATAAGAATGGCAGCCACTCCAGAAGTGGTTTGAAAAAAAACATAATTTCATCATTGGAGATCCAAGCTTGAATAAATGTAGAATTACTAACTTCGTATGCATCTGAGTTGGAAGATTGCAGTATATTTCACTTGAAAAAAAACCTATAAAAAACAGGAAATTTCGTAAACAATGTAAAAAACGGGTCGAAAATAAATTTCAACTGAAATTTGGATTATTTCAACAATAATAAAACCGCATCGTTACCTAACTATAGATGATACTTAGATCTACCTCCATGATCCCTAATTGAAATATGTAAGAATGATGGATGTGGTGAGCTGCTTTTCGGGTCCAGTAAGCTAGTTTTTGACTATTTTTTTTTCAAATTAATAGTACTCACCTATTTTGAAGATTTATTTGTCGGAAAATTGGCGGTGAATTCAAAATTTCCAGAGAAAAGTACAAAAAAAGGTTTATTCACAAATATAGAGGCAACCATATCGTTCGATATTTCGAATAAAGCAGTTAAAATGTGTCAAACCGAACAGGAGAGTATTCGAAGCTTTTCTCACTTCAAGGAAAAAACTTCTTAAGTCTCCCTAATACATATACATTTTCAATGAATTACCGACATGTATAAAGTCAGAATCCTAGGGCACAGCACCTAGGAGATTATTGGATAGAAGAGGGACATTTACCTAAGTTGAAGCCTGCAGATATCCTAAAATTCCTCAGGGGAATAGGACTAAAGGAGCTACTAATCTCTGAGACGTTCCTCAGGAACAAAGTAGAAGTGAGGGGGCACAATAGATCTTTTAGGTCTTAGCGATTGTCACCCCATCATACATACATACATCCAAGACTGAAAATTTAAATTTAATTAAGATCTATTACACAATGCTTATGGTTCCATTTAACTGCTATTTCAGAAATGAAATTTTTTTTAGATTCGGAAGAATATCTCAGTTACCGCAACCCCAAGATGACTGTGAAGAATTGATGGAATTGTCGTTGATTTTTCTTGGAGAAATACCCAGAGACAAAGTTTCTTCCAAACGTCCTGGTGCGTCCTGGTTCATCATGCAAAGTGGATGGTAAAGGCACATTTATAGTTTAAAAATGTTCATATTTAGAGATGAATTTCGAATTTTTAAGTAAGAATCGCCGGGTCTTCAGAAATTTTGTATTTTTATAGTTGTACTGTATTTAAAAGCTTGGTTTTCATCAACCTCTGCGACTACTGCTGTTGATTATGATTTACAGTCTTCGAAAAATTCATTTGAATAAACACGAATCGATCCTTTGATTTCTTCAGCTGCTTGTGGAAACATCATTTTGCATTCATAGCACTTGAGTAATGAACATGCCATTTCATCATTATTTGATGATACCGCTTCGTTTGACATAAAAAATATTGTTGAAGCTGCTAGGATTCGTGAAGGTACAGATTCTACAGCTAGAAAATTGATAATTCATAAAAATGATTTGAATTCATTTACGCAAACAAAATTTGAATCACTTTGTTTCTAAAATCTTGAATCTCTTTAGAATGTTTGATCTACCGTACTACATTGACATTGTACTACTAATGACAGTTATATTGAGAATTTAGAATATTTAACAATTAAAAGTTGTAGATGATGCAGCCGAACGAGCAGTCGCATTAGTAACTAACTATAATCAATTCTTGATAAAAAATTAAAAGAAACTTTTATTGCAGAATGTAAAAGAGCAAGAATTATAAATTTTATGCTTCACTTAATAATTTAATAAAAAAACTTGATTGACTCTCATTCAGAAATGCTCGTGACTGAAAAAAAACAGAAAAATAGTTTGAAACATTCCTCTGTTGATAGAAACTCAAATTTGTATGAATTTCCCTGAAACTCGTAATAGACTGAACTTGAATTTTCCGAATTATTGATCAAAAACTGTTGGAATTGGCATGAATTCAAACGCTCAATTTAATCGACCAATTATAGACCATTTTTGTAGAGTACTTAATTTACTCCAAAACTGGGAATTGAGCATTGGATTGGAATTTTTTTGTTAACGAGTTATACAATTCTTTGCAAAACGGAAATTTGTCTTAAAATAATCAAACTTCAACCTTTAATATCTTTCAAACCGTGAGGTTTACGAAAACAATCTAGGAAACCTTTTTTGTGAAGCGTTTAATTTTCACGAGAATACATAAGGAAAGTTATTCCGTAACAAACAACTGATAGAGAGATATTAATTTTCGTTCCTAATACTGAGGAAAAAATGGAAAACTGTGAAGCGGAGAACCTTTCTATAGAAATTAAGATCTCATATTTCAAGAGGTATTTCATAACCGATTTTTTAAAGTATAAAGTTTTTTTGACCCACTCTTATACCCCACCCACCTCTTCATAACATTTCATGTTCCCGAAAGTTTGTTGGCTCATAACTAATTGAACGAATATTTTCATCGGGGCAAACTGATTTTTGTTTAACATGTAACACTGTTCTCTCCTCAAGAGACAGATACTGGCTAGAGACTCTCTCAAGGGTGGATCGACTCCATGTTAGTGTTACACTAGGTATGCCAGAGGGTTGACAGACTATAAGAACTTAGGGCGCCACTACCTTTTTAGACATTGACGAAAAAAATAAATTTAAATTAAAGAAAAGAAACTAAGGTGAGAAAGGTAGAAAAACCTTGACGAATTTAATAAAAGTTGAAAACACAAAAGTTACAAACTTACATAAACCCGGACACGATCCCCTACAGCTCTTACAGACGGGTAAATGAAGAAATTAAATCCATTGAGGAAAAGTAAAAATGGAAAAGTGAGAAACCTGTACTTTATATAGGTACTTAGCTTAAACGAAGAGGTCTGGTAGAAACAGCAGAAACGAAAGATGTCTTGAAGTTGAAGTAGAGATGTCTTGAAAATGAAATTAGAGATGGCTTGGAATGGAAATTAGATGCCTAGGGGTATCCTAGTGGTGTAACGGTATCCTCCTAGCAGTGTATCTTGGCAGCTGTAACCTGGCAGGGTATTTTGGCAGCTGTGCTTACCTAGAAGTTCAGGTGGATTAGGGATATGTAGGAATGTAATGGGGCACATAATGCTGGTTTAGCTTTTCAGGTAAAAAGGAAGGCAGTTGTTTGAAATAATGAAATTTAAATTTACTGAAACCTTTCCAACATATATGTCCCATATTAAAACAGTGAAAAAACAGTAAAAATTATCAGCCAAATTAAAAAAATACTAATGACCTGGGAGAATTAATTATAGCAAAAAGTTATGAATAAACCATTTCTAAAAAATAAAATGTTTAATTAAATGTGAAGCCGGCACTGGCAGGTTTTCATGAGGAAGGAATATTTGAAAAGGTTAAAATGCAAATGTCATCTGTCTTTGAAAATAACTAGGTATTCTACAACACAGAATCTAGCAAATGTTTGCATTAAAAAAAAAGGTAACAGTGATTTATGATAAAAGATTTAGTTTAAAAGTAAGGTACAAGTATAAAAGAAATATAGGTGACCACAGCAAATTAAAGTAAAACTTAGGGTAAAATTGGAGAGACGATAAGGTATGTCTTTACTGTAAGACTGTCTGTAACGGAAAGAAAGGGCGATCGTTTTCAAAATGGAATCGGCCGTTGACATAATATGTCAATTGTCTTAACGGTCGACGAGAGTAGAAGAAATTTAAATCACAGAACTATAATTGTTGGAAGTGGTTACTATGACGGCGAGCGGTAATTAGGGATTTTATTTGGTAAAATCGAAACAGGTCGATAGACATGTTACAATCTATATCTACTATTCTGTTACCAAAAAAATGTTGATGCAATATTTTATTCATGCTTCATGAAAATATGTGAAAGTAACACTCTACTTTGTAGCCCAGGTGTATCAACACAGCTCCTCTAACACATATCTGAAGAGACGTTTGTATAAATACAGGTGTTTCTCTACTACCAGAGTCTGTTCCAATTTACAACAAGAGCCTTTAAAAAGCAATCGAAGGTGCTCGAAACCGTCCACTATTGAAATCGTATTTTAAAAATTAAGCTACGGATGCAATTTACGACAAAAACTTACTCCAAAAAAAAAGTATAAAAATAAAGTGAAGCGAATAATGAGATTTCTGTTTTCGACGTTCCGAACATTTTACTTTCTCATAAATAACGGCGAATAATCAGAAGTTATATCAAGTTTCCAACTGGTTAAAGTGCTTAATGAACCTCAAGAGGATATTGTTCTTTACTTTCGATAAAAATAAAAAGATAGGATATAGAAACAAACATTGTTCTTCGAAACAGTAATAAAAAATGTTTCACACCAGAAAAATAATTTAAATAAAGTTGAATTATTTGATGTTATTCGTAACCCCATTATTTCATTCCAAACAACACAATACAAAGCATTCTCACCTCTTTCACCAAATCAATAAAACACCCCTTTCCCTAGTAGTAATCAACTACGTCCCAGATCTGCATAGACCATTTTGTCGTTATTTCTTTTGTATTAACCATTTTAGTTTCGATCTTGGTATGGTGGTCAGCAGTTAAACAATCAGAAAGTGTAAGGGAGTGAGAGTGGTCAGATCATTAGGATTAGAGAAAAGGGGGGCAATAATTGAGAATTGTCCCAATCTGTTTTAAAACACTATTCATTCTCTCAAAAGTAACTATTGTATTACCCAAAACTCCTTTCAAGTGTTTTTAGCAAACTCACAAGCCTCCCATTTATTCGTACCCAACTCGAACATAGTTTGTTTATTTTTTATTGGAAATTTATCCAGCTCGAATAACTCATTTCTGGCTTCCACAAAGGTTGTATCGTGGTCTGAATAAATACATAAAGGCACATCTCTCCTCCCCATTTTGTAGAAAAGTATAAAAAACAGCGACGTAACATCTCGATGTCTGACTTCCCCTTCCATTCCTATCGTCCATAACATACCCCACCCCCGTTGTTGGAACGGTAGGCACAGGTACCATTATCATGATTGGCGTTTTTTGGTTACGATTATTCCGAAAACATTGAATACACGCATGCACAATTTCTCGAGCTTAAACTCTTCCTCTAATCGGCCAATACCTGTCTCTACCACTAGCGAGCAGTATTTGAGGACCAGCATGCAATAGTCTCAAATGCTTCGATCCAACAATAAGCGTGGTTGAAAAATGGTTGCCATAAAGTATGTATGTATGTATTTATGTATGTATGTATGTATGTATGTATGTCTTTTGGGGTAACATTCACTGAGACCTAAAAGATCTATTGTGCCCCCTTACTTCTACTTAGTTCCTGAGGAAAGTCTCAGAGACTAGTAGCTCCTTTAGTGCCATAAAGTAACGAAGGATGTTTCTTCTTGAAGCTCAAGTTCTAAAGTTGCAATATACCTCGAATACGCAGAGTCTCTTCATTGTCAAGGAAAGGGTTCAATAACAGTAGGCTATTAATTCAAACAACACAGTACAAAGCATTCTCACGCCTGTCACCAATAAAATCAATAAAACACACCTTTCCCTTGTAGTAATCTACTGCGTTCCAGATCTACATAGATCGATTTGTAGTTATTTCTTCTGTACTCATCATTTTAGTTTCGATCTTGAATAACTAAGTAGGGAATTCTGGAACCATAGCGGTACTTGACACTGAACACTGTTTACACTACCACTATACCAACATCACCATCTCAGGCAATTAGCTGTGACACGTTTAAGTCTAGCTGAAGTAGAAAACCTGTGTCATGGAAAACAATCTCCTGCATCTTCAACACTGTAGCTGCTTTCCTCATCTCTGGAAGATTCGATTCAAGCTCAAACACACTGACTCGCCCAAACTCAGGAGACTTGGTTAGCCAATTAGCTCCTCTTCACCAAAGCTTTGAACTTGGCATAACTTCCCTCGATAACAAATCAGCTGGATTCTCCTTAGTACGAATATAGTACCAGTCTGAGGCATTTGTCAAACTCTGTATTTGGGAAGCACAATTACTTACGAAAGTTTGGTTTTAATCCCACTCACACACTGTTTAATAACACCAAAATAAACAGCCATCTACTTTCTCTAACATGGAAGACTTCAATTTTTGAATTAATTGATTTAAAACCAAAGCTCCACACAACTCTAATTTCGGTATTGTTATAGTTTTCAAAGGAGCAACTTTACTCTTTGCTAACAAAAGCTGCACTTGACCTTCTCGTCTCTCACTCACGCTACGAACATAGCTATAAGCTCCGTATAAATTCAGCGGAGCGTCAGCAAATCCGTGAATTTCTTTATCAAGGACATCCCTAAAAGTTATCTGTCTCGGAATTTGGGGAAATTGAGATGTTCCAATTATTGTCGAAATGCACTCAACCAAGTATTTGTTTCCAATGGGACCCCCTCACCCCAAGAAAGTTAATTCATACACAGTTTGTGGAGAATCATTTTTCCCAGAACTATGAATGGTAGGTGCCAAAAGACTTGAAAAATCAAAGATAAGTAATATCACACGCTTAGAACATTTCTGAATTTGCGGCTCTGAAACATTATTCAACAAGACATCTCGAGAACATACCAAACCTAAACTTTTATTTTCATCCTTTTCACCTATCTTGATGGTAACTGGAAGATTGAAGAGTATCGGGCGAACCATCTCTCTCCGATCATAGTATCATAACATTCAAACTAAAACTAGCCATATCTGAGGTAAGCCTCAGGAGAAACCAAGAAAAAAAGATTGGGACAATTATAACCCCTGCCTGAAAGAAAATCTAGCACATATCCAGAGATGTAAAATATCATCGAAATAATTATCAAAAAATTTAGAATTTTTATAAATATTTTATAAAAAATTAGATTACACAAAGTAAGGGTCCTCACAATAAAGTCAATCTAGACAGTAAACTTTTTTAATGGTGTGCATAAATCTGGCAGAAAGAAATTGGAATCAAAAATTTGAACCAAAGATGTTTATAAAATCACAGGATAATTGCTAGAACTTGCGCCGCTAGAAGGAACCGCACTTTCTGTAGCTGACAATGCCATCTGCTGCTGACATTCTTGACACGGTTCACACAAAGCATTTTCCACTCTCTCAGATTTCTTGAAATGAATTAATGTGTGGTATTTACAACGACATATTCCACATTTGCAAGACTTGCAGGTTTTCACAGAATGACTTCTCCTCAAACAATTAATACACAGACGTTACTCTTTGATCTCACTTTCTCGTTCACACAATCTTTAAAACTATGGACACTTGTGTAAATAATGTGCCCTTCTTTGCATATCACACAAACACTCTCACTCGCTACAAGGGAATGAGAACTACATCGTAAACTATCAACTCGTGTTTTGTCTCTCTAATCCTCAATGTTCCTTAACTCTAACTCTAATATTTCGATTGTACCAGTTTTTGTCTTTATGAAAATCTTAAAACTATCCAAAGGCAGCAAACCCTCATCCACACCATCAGCTTCTGTACGTCTTACTTGCTTTTTCGCACGATTAGTCCCCCTTTTCTCTTCCTTATCTAATTAAGAACTGGATATGTGAAGAAGTAGAGTGTACCAATTAATGACCGATTGCTAAGGATCTCAAATGTTTTGACACCTGTATCAATAATGATAAATTAAACAAATCTCGCACATCATTATCGACAAGTATTGCCCGATTGTACATTATTATTTCATGAACAAGTACTACCAAAATTCCAATTGAGAAGTTACCTACTCCCACAAAGCAAAGGAGAATGATAATTTTTCCAAAATTAAATTGTTTACATCTATGGCCAGAATGAAAACTCCCCTTCATCAACATAATGTTGATCTGACCAGTATACTCCGGTATGTAAAATGTATATTAGCTTTTTGAATTTATGTAAATTAGAGGAAAAGGTAGTTAGACACTGCTCATCCTTGACATTCATTATACATTCTAATTATGGAGATAAGCCAGTTAACCTTATCAGTATGGCATAATTTCTGCTTAAATTTCATTTCTTAGGGCCATGGATTATTTAAATATGATTATGTGAATAATTAAGTTAATTTATTGTAAGGAATAGTAATTCTAATTAATCGTGATTGGATATATATATTTTATTAACAAATGTTTCATTGTTTTAACAGTCGAAAGCTAATAAATAGGGTCAATATTTCCCAGCAGCATCTCTCTAAGGTACGATTAGAGTAGCTTCGGCATTTGTCAATTACTTATTAATCCGTGTATGGCCGGATTTGTATCCGTCGTGTGAATAGTTAGTGGTGCGGCATCTACATGTGGGTGGTTGAATTAAAAAAGTTAGTCGGTTATATCGAACCTTGTTCATTGACCAGCTTATCAGGGACGGACTATATTTTGACTTTTTAAATTTTATGTTGGAAAAACTGCTTTCACTAAGATACGTGCTACTCAGCATTGAGACGAGTATGAGCTCGAGATTTTGCAAGTAGGAATGTTGTTCTTTTGGCAGCAACTTGGAGAAGTCCAATTCAGTTCCAGCTCTTCCTGGGTGAAATAGATCTGATTGCAAATTATGCAACTCCAGCTGGAGGTCTGCTCTCTTTTTATTCCTAATTATGATTATGGGCGGCTGAGTGATTCCTGAAATGCCTTTTCCTTTTTTCGAATTTTTCTGCAATTGTATCAATGTATTTTTTGAGCGGTGAATTTAAAACTTCTTCTAAAACCTTCATTTTTCCTATGAATCTAATCGAGCATCGTCTCTGATAAACTGAAGACGTTTTGAATGATTCGGATATAAATTACTAGCTGGTTTATGTCGGACAGATCAGTATAGGTAACAACAACATATTGAAATTTTCTAACGGTGTCATGCAGTTTTCTTTATACATATTAACAATACGGTCCACTCGTGTTGCAATTGCTTGATGGGACACTGAGACTGTTTCAAATTTTTCGCTGTTTTCCAATTGGCCGATTCGTTGTAGACACGTCCCAATGAAAATCGGTCCCCTTCAAAGGAAGCCAGTCAGAACGGAAAGTGGGGACGTGCCAACCACTGGGCTCTCGCGGCTTTAGTTGTGATTCAGACTGTCTGCCAGCTAGCACGTGCTTTCAAATGGAGTGGACGGACGGGAAAGTTATTAATTTAAAAAATGTATACAGGGATCGTCCTGTTCTGTGAACTTTGGGTGACTGAACTAAATGAATGCCAACACATGTGTAGATGTTTTTACAATCGCTGGACTTGCCAATTGGCATTGCCAACGATAAATCGCGACAAAGTGTGAACGCGCCTTTAGGCTTATATTGGAAATGATTCAGATAACATGACTGATATTTCAAATTCGGCCTAATCGAAAAGTAGGTATACACAGAGATTTCCTATTTAATACTGCGAAATATACATTCTCTTCTCTTATCCAAGTTTTTTTCAGAGTCCATTCAGTAGGCAATACCCTGACAGGCCTTAACTTTCAACATTCTTTGTTTTGTTTTCCTTTCACTACACCCCGGTAGATAACGTGCTACTTCTCAATAAGAGTCAGAATTTATAGAGAAACACTCTCACACACTCGAGAACTGTCAATTATTAAACACATTTGTGGGCACTGCTTTGTCGCAGTATGTGGTACAACTGTTGTGTTTCCTCTTTCAATACTCTCTCAATCAGTTTTGATTCTATTTGGGAAGCTACTACTGCCAACAAGGTGAGAAAAGAAATTCAATTTCCGTTCATATAAAAGATTTCATATAAAATTATTAGATCACACTACAATATAAAAGTCAACTGGAAGGTTTTTCAACTGGGGCGGAGCCATGTCATTTTGGTGGCGTCTCTTTAATCTGTTATTTAATATTCATTCATCTATATTGAATTACCATGTCCAATCACACGATTGAGCAGCAATATCCAACTCACCCAGGCCAAAGTTAATGACCAAAGACTCCGTTTGTTTGTTGACTAAGCTTGAGAGCGTTTGGAAGGAGACCTCTTCTTTTTGGCCAAAAATAGTATATTGTGTCACAAGGGCAGAAAATAAGCTTTAGCAGGCCAAGATAATTATATAGGTGACAGTTAAGGGTTGCTAAAGCGTTTCCTGCGTCTGTGACACACAACTGTTTTCCTCCTACCGAATAAACTGAAAAATAGGAATTTATTACAAAAAACTTCAACATACACTGACGTTTAATTAAAAAAATTATGTGAAACGTAAAAACAAACAAGTGACAGATAGTGAAAAACTTCTTAAATCGTAGCGTTATGAATTGTCCGCCCTTGGGCTGCTAAACAATACTTTCCACCCTATTTCTGGTGTTCATATGATTGGTTTTCCGATAAGGTAGGTGGAAAATCATTCAGATACATTTTTTGATGAATGAAAATGCTGACCGATATATAAGTTACGACGTCAACCTTCCAGAAGTTGACATGGATAACATTTGTTTTCTTCCAATCGAGCGATATGAACATAGACGACATGTGGTTCCAGAAGGACAGCGCTACGTACTACAAAGCGGAAGTTTTTAAAATCTCTTGAAATAAGCATGAAGAGTAACAAAATCTTTTACAGATTGAAAGTAATGGAATGGGCTTGTGAACTTTTATTGTTTCTTATTTAACAATGAACATAAAACAGAAGTATAATACGAAATCATGTGAAATTCACCAATGTCAGGTGATTTTTGGTTGGTTCAAGCAAAGGAATCGTACAATCTAAGAATGTTAATTACCTTTTAAGCCTCCTCTTCTTATTTTTCCAAGATTCTTCTTAGACAAAAAATGTTCGGCGCCTGAACCATATTTAATGACTTATCGTATATATCGTGAAAATAAAGTCGGTCTATGCTTGAATATCTGGTTTTTGTCACATCAGAAAACTACCTGTGACGGGTGATAATGGAACAGTGAAAGTGATGTAATTTCAGCAATTGGGTTGGTAATTAAGTACATTTTATATACAATCATGATTTTCATTTAAGTTTTAGTGGTCCACAGCCTAAAATAAAATGAACAATACCTACATTTACGTTGAAATTTCAAGCTCCTGAGGGTAGTATTAAACATGAATATTCTTGAGTAAATATTCGGACATGTATTCGATGGAGAAACTTTTACATGGTGGCCTATTTTATTTAAAAAAATATGAGGTCATGGGAACTACCGACATGAGCGAAAACTCAAATAAATGAACCATTTTCAAAAATTTCATTGTGTATCTATGATCTAAAATTTTTTATAAATGAATTGATTTCTTCAAAAATTTGGTCGTGCGCATATGATAAAAAAATTATCACAAGTACATTGATCTCCCATAAAAGTGTTCGCATACGGTCATAATAAGAGGAAATTTTTACAAGTGGACCTCTCATACAAACTTCATCATACGCCCATGGCGGATGGAAGTTTTTGCTAATGAATGAATCACTTAAAAAAATGTATAGTACGCCAATGGTAGATTGTATTGGAACAAATTAATTAGCCCCCCATAAAAATTTGATAGTACTCCCATCGTAAATGAGAATTTTTGTAATTAAATCAAATACTTTTGAAACTTTCATCGTCTTCTCAAAGTAAATGAAAATCTTACAAATAAATCAACTATCTTAAAAAATTGTACTGTACTAGGTGATGATTGGGTTATGACCAACCCATAAGTTTTCTCCCACCAAAAATTATACTAGTAAAAATACACAAATTGAACTTTTCACCTTTGTATACTCCTAACTAACATTCTATTTCGAAAAGAATGAATTTTGATCTGAGAAGATACTGATTTAAATATTCAAATCTTATTTCAAGTTATCCCAATATATTGAATTAATTGTAGCAAAACTGAGAAATTTTCCCCATATAAGCTTGGCAAATCATTTCTTGGTATATTACATAATAAAGAAAAAAGCAAAATCTAACCCGTCTTCACAGCATGATGGTAACAGTTAAGGCAGTCACGCCCCCAACCCATAAGAATCACCGTCACCAAAACTGCACAAGGCGGCTGAAGAAGTTTTAATACAAAGACAAATCAATTCAAGATAAAAAGATGGAAACTACCGAATTTTACGTTTATGAAAAAAGTTTAGGCTACTTTGGGCAGTATTCAACAAAATTTTATTCCAAGTTAATATTTATATTTAGAATATGTATTCGATGGATCAGCTTTTGCATATAGACCAATCTTTATTTGCGGAAAATTATATTTTCCTCATATTCATCTACCCTAATACAAAGACATTTCAACTGAAAAAATATTTCGTTTATATCTGACAAAAAACTTGTTTGAACAAATTTTAATCTCATTTACTCGACCTTATAACTCAAACTGAAATACTAGGGATTTTTTTTTCTTTTAGTTTAGAGGCACAATAATATATCTTGTATATCAATTGTTATGTTTGCGGTCTATTGAGTCATAAACGTTAAAACAACTCAATCTGTACGGCGAGGACCTTATTCACTTTCTTTTTGTTCCGGTTATGAAACGAGATTTCCTGTTATGTTCGGTTTTCGCTGGAAATTAATGGGTTCACAAGAGCCGCTGTTCTGCAGTGGAAAATAAGATAACAGTGGTAAATACAAATAAAAGTATTGGACGTAGGTAGGTATAAAATATATCACACAGAGGTGGTAGTTATATCTTGACCATTAGCAGTCACAGACGACGGAAAAATGGATCAATGGGAAGAATTTAAAATGGATGACAATAACTGAAGGTAAGGGACTCACAATAAAGTTAATAAGCCCAACAGAAGATAAGTTAAAACAAGTGAATGAGCAGAGAACAACTAGACACGATATGAAAACAATTAGAAGTGAACAATTTACTAGATACCACTAAAATTCAGTGGAAAATACAGTAGCGTCACCAAGAAAAATTAATTTCACGTACAACACCCTGTATCTCATAAACGACAACACCTATCACACATGTTTATATGAACTTTTCGTCTTAAAATTGAGTAACGTAGCGCCCCATATAATATTTTAGATTACTTAAAAAACACCCTGTATATGATAGTGGAAAAAGACGACATAAATGCACTTAAAAATAACACATATATAGTTTGGTGATCCTATATGGAAGCTACGAGGTGTCGGTAGGGGGTGAGAAAACAAAAACGATAATCAATATCAGTCGATAGTCGGAGTGAGAAGGCAGAACACACGCACGCGCTTGCCAATAGCAAGCCAGGTGATTGCATAGCAACGAGCCATTTTTTGATATTTCATTTGAAGTAATTCATCCATTTCCTTGTTATTATAGTAATAACATTCAAATGTTGCGTTACTTCGAATAAAATATCGAAAAATGGACCATAAATGCCGTATTTTGATGAAAGTAAAATTACAGTGGATTTGAATATGCCGCCAAAAACTAAAATTACAGGAATTTTCTTTCTCAACTGTTAGCGAAGTTCAGAACCATGTCAAAGGTGTTAAAAGTACGACTCTGAAGGTGGCGCCACCCGAAAAATTAAAAGCCAACGTCAGATGCCCATCTATAAGTAGGTTAAATATGAGATTGACCAATGGATGATCCCAGTAGTTCATTGAGTGTTGCCATCACGAAATGTTCAAGTCTAAAACGACTGACATTTTCTAGGCAATTCTGGGTTCGATTCAAATTCGAGACAGAAATAAATTTTGATTTCAAAGGTTTCTAGATGTTCCCGAATATATGAACCGGTCTATTCATGTCATCACTGAGGAAACTAAAAACAACCTAGGGGACTTGAATATTTACGTGTTTGCTGCATGGACGAAGCCTGTCAATTCAATATGTCACATGTCTTGTTTTTTTCATTTGTAAACAATGTAAAACAAGTAAGACAACAATTAACCACAAAATATACTAGATTAGATCACAAATCACCTACTCTGAATTACTCACTCAGATTAGGTGCACGTTCGAGAAAAAATGAAACCGAAGTTAATTTCAAATATCAAAAACAAGACATGTAGCATTGAATTGACAGATTTCATCTATGCAGCAAACACGGAAATATTCAAATCCCGTAGGTTATTTTAGTTTTACAAATATTAACATTAATAGCTCGGTTCAGATATTCTGGAACATCTAGAAACCTTTGAAATCAAAAATTATTTCTGTGTTGAGTTTGAATCGTACCCAGAAAGGCCTAGAAATAGTCAGTCGTTTTAGACCTGAAAATTTTATAGTGGCAATACTGAATGGACTACTGGAATCATCCATTGAGTTCTAATGGGCAGAACTACCGAAAACCCCAAATATGGTCAATTTTGACCTCTTAAAGTATGAAGGACTTTGTCACACTTCTCAGGGTCCGTCATAAGCAAAGTTCAGACATGAAATATTTAAACACGAAAGTTGTTAATGAGAAGATTATACGCCTTTTTAATATATTTTTGATTATACAAAGTGATCCAAAAGTATATGACAGATCAAATATTTTTATAGAACACAGTACCTATATGTTTTTTATATATCAAACTTTGGGTTTAATTTACGCTAGGTGGTGTTCTAGATTTACTGACCAGTTTTCTCAATGCATAACTCGACCATTTTCGCATATTATACTTTCCATAGAAAATATCAGTGACCGGCGTGAATATGTCTAATTTGAATTTTTGACAATTCAGTGTAAAAAAGTATGACTCCTTTTTTGTCAGTTTTACTGAGGGTGTTTGTTCTGTGCTGAAGTGATTTCTCATGCATATTTTGATATCTTTAAAAACTGCATGTCAGTGTGCCAGAACCATAGGATGTTGTGCTCACGTAGTTGGTGTGTTATGGTTTCTTGGTTATACCAGGCACCAGCAAATAATTAAATATCCCAGTCGAGCGATATGTTAAATTATATTCTTAGCTCAAGGAAACAATCCAGATGACCAAGATCTATTTATTGATATACAAAACATAAATTAAACCTAAGTTTTCATACATAAAAAAACATGTAGGTACTGTGTGTGTATAAAAATATTTAATTTGACATGTATTTTTGGATCACCCTGCATAATCAAAAATATATTGAAAAGGTGTATTATCTTCTTATTCACAAAACTTTTGTTAATGAATATTTTGTCACCACTTTGCTTATATTTTATACTACTATTTTTTTGACGGACCCTGAGGTTTGTGACAAGTATCCTTTGTACTTTAAGAGGTCAAAACTGACCTTGTTTGGGGTTTTCGGTAGTTCTGCCCTTTTGTTCGTCATGTCAAAACGTACAAGATACGAAAATTTCATTCATTTTGACCGGGACCGGGGTTCTTTGCCGCTATGAAAAGTCGCACAAAGCGGCTAACCAAGGTTTCACTTCAATGAATTGCGATTCCAACATACCACAGTTACACAAATTAAACGTTCTACTTCAGTAGTGCACCGACTACAACAATTTGTTGCCCATCATTTGAAGGTCCATATTTCCTTCAGAATATAACTGGCACGCACTTCGTTCAGCATATCATTACCGAAATTCGCAAACCTCGTATCTCTAAAATCTAAAATTTTATAGGAGATAGAAAAACTGTTTCATGTTTTTTATTTGAAATCTTAGGAATATTTTTTGATACCTTTATTCTATATGTCTGTTGATATTGTAATTATAATGTTCTGAGCTCGTAATACTTTTACTGAGATTTCAGTGGAGATACGTGGTTTTCTATTACGTTTTTATAATAAACAGGAGTTAACAGGAAGCCAACAAACTTTATTTCAAATAATAATAAAATAACAAGTTATATAATAAAAAAAACTGAATTTTACCCTGCTTTAAATAACTGCAAAGTGGAGAGTGATGAGAACCTAACTAATTTTTTTTGTATAAATATAAAAACTTGTATTTTATATTATTATTCATACGGTAGGGAATCATAGAAGGAGTCACAGTATTTTTCCAAGAAACTTTTTAGTTGCTGTTACTGTACTGTACTGTTACTTCTTTTGATATTTTTCAATAACCAGGCACTAATTAACAACAGAAAACAAACATTATGATTATTTGACAATAAATATACATCGAAGTTACGAGATTTGCTTTCATATTAAGATGTTTTTTGGAGATACGAGGTTTGTGTCTTCTTTCGATTTTCGTAGCTACAAGGTTTTCTAAGTACCGTTACCATGGACGGAGTTATGAGCTTTTCTATTTCTGGAATTAATGCTTTAAAAAAAGAATTGAAGTTATGAGATTTTTCAGTAACGTTCGCTCAGTGCCATGCTGGTAGATAGCGCAAAAAACATATTTTCGATAAATTCTGGAGTTACGTGGTTTGCGAATTAGGGTAACGATATAGTAAATAAGGTCACAAAATCTACCTTATATAAAATTTTTCTGATATGGAATGTTATGTCCCTTATCGAAAACATAATATCGACCTCAAGTACCTATTTACCTAAATTCTAGAATAAATTCCGCTGGAGCTTGCAGCGCAAAACCAGCAAGAAAAACGTAGAGCACTCTAAATGGGAGTCCTTCACACTCTCTCTTAGTTTTGCTCGCACTCAAAAAATGTGGACATGAATATTGTAGGAAATATTATGCCCTATCACATAAAAATAAATAAAAGTAGATTGAAAAAAAATCTTTCAACTCTTAATATTTCAAAAATTCACGAATTATTTGAAATTTTGTTAATTTAAGCGGCAAGTATAATGAAAATAACAAAATTAAGGTGAAAATATTATTAACTTTATATATATTTTTTCTTAATTCCTGTTCAAGTGATAAACATCAACAATCTCAGAATAAGGTTTATTGAAATCGACAGAGTTGTAGTTAGGTTAATTTAAGAAATTCTATTTATATATGCACTTAACGCTTAGGTTAACATATTTTTCAACGCTTAGGCTAAAATTTCTTGTTGAAAACTTAATTTCAACTTCCGTCTCGAACTATAAAAATATAGGTTTCGAAAAACCAGATATTTTGAAAAAACTCTTTGTAGGATGGAAAAAATTCTCAATCAAATACTCTCCCACTACATTATCTGAAAAAAAGGACTCCATAAATCTCTTTGCCCATCTTGACATATACGACTACTTAAAGAATTAGGTATATTTTTAATTGTTATTTAATTGATTATTCCTGATATTATTGTGAAAATCCATCTGTAAATAATTTTACTCACATTTTTAGGTTAATTCACCACTTTTTTCATTTTTTCTTGTTTGTATCCACTCAGTTCTCGAGAATGTATGTTTTGGTCAATAAAAGGAAATTTAATTCGGATATTCCTAATTTTAATTTAAATGAAACCAAATTTGTCTCAAAAATCGAAAAAGAGGAGCGACATACCATTTGTTATCTCAAAACAACGCGATGTTGTCATATCTTTTACTGGAGCTTACTGAAGCAAGCCCTGAAGCCTTATTTTTTATTCATGGTCATTATAGGTATACACTTTCATTTCTATAGGTTTGTCTGTTTTGTACAGGTGGGCAGCTTTTTAACATCCTACTGAACTAACAGTCAGTAGTTTTCAAGGTTATGGGCTACTTGACGTTACAAAGGAGGAGTGTGTGACGCCACATTCGATCGCGCTTACTTTCCGTACTTCCGATATTTTTTTTTTGACCAGAGATCGTATTAAAGAAAATGGAAAAATTCTGCGATATTTTTTTGGATAAAATAAGTTTGATGGAACAATTAGGAAGATTCACTGGAAAACACATTAGTTTTTAGAAATAAACAGTTTAATAATGATAAACTAAATACCACAGCACGGTTGTTGAAGGCTGTGACGTTTGCTGTGTGTATTTATATCCTTGTTTTAGAATGGGCTAATCGATTTAGATGTGTTGTCAGCATAGAGAGTTATTAATCTAATATTCTAGTCTGTTCAATGATCGAAGCCGTCAACCAAAAGTTGAGGAAGTGGAGCCTATTGTTGAGAATGTTAATGATCATACAATCAATATTCTTGGTTACCATACTGCTGACCCAGAAGCATCATTACGTTGTGGTGAGATTGATTCAGGTATTTAACAAAATCTATCCAGAAAATTTGAAAACACACAAGTTCTCTCAACCCAGTTAAAAAAGCTTAGGTTTTGGGGTATAGGGAAGTGACCATGAGCTCCTATTTTTGGCCGTAGATTTTAAAAAAAGAAGAAAATTGTTAGTGCTTTATGAAAAAATTGGAGTATTTAACATTCGTGAAGTTGAACTTCTCATCACTTTTCTATGACCTGTATGTAATAAACCAGTTTTTCACACGTCACCAAGTACATTGACCTTCCTACTAATCAACCCACCTAGCTGAAGCCTGCAGATATCCTAAGATTCCTTGGGGAAATAGGACTAAAGGAGCTACTAGTCTCTGAGAAGTTCCTCAGAAACTGAGTAGAAGTAAGAGGGCACGATAGATCTTTTAGCTCTCAATGTCACCCCATCATACATACATTCACCCAGAATTTTCTATAAAAAGTTCCGGTCAATTCTGTCACTTTTTCATTATAAAAATTATTATCTAAAAAGTATACATTTTAGGGATGGGGTATTCCACATAATGTATTACAATAAAGTTGCTGCTCACGTTCTATATAAACTACGCTCTATAAGTAAGTAATTTATGTCGATCCACTTTTTTTTGTCCCGTGGATTTGGAAGAATCTGGGTGGGAAACATAGACAGACGCACGAGGGGAAAACAATTAAGCTCAACCAAAAATTATAAACGTAACTAAAATTAAGTCATCAAAACAAATAAAATCAACTAATAAATTTGAGTAATAAATGGCTTTGTTAGTTTATAGTTATTATTCTTGAAATGTTTCGAGGTTATATTCTCTTCGGCAATTTTTTATTGAAAAACAAAATGCAATTCCGTCTATGATGAAACGTCTGCATTCCGCTTAAACAAATTTTATTAAACAAGAATTACCCTGTCCCCATTCTGTTTAATTTTATTTCAATTATATATTCATATCTCCTATGTTTCAGTTTTGAGTTTCTCCTCAATGTAATTTCATTCTAAAAAGCTTGAATATGCCTCTCTAGTATGCAAATGTCGAGAACTATACCGTAAGTAGCTTAAGTGATAGACAATACTAATGACCCAACTGACATTTAGTTCCATCCCGGACCAAAATTAATTAGCGAAATTTATATAGAAACTGGCTGGTCAAATGAAATCAACGTTAATGCGAGGCCCTCTGATTACGTATTCAACGCGACACTACCCACCAGCCGGTTCCCTGATTTATTCCAGGAAAATTGCCTAAAATTGCAAGTTTTAAATCCCATTTTGAATAAACTGTACGGCAGAATTGCAGGAGATATTTCACTTGTTCCATCCATTCGGTCTATATTCTATTGTTGGAGTTAAAATATTATTACTGCGGAGTTTTTAGTTCAGGTCAATTTACGATAACTTTCGAGTATTTACGAGAATTGCAAATTTTTTATCAAATTATGGAGTAATCTGTTTTTAAACAAAAAAACTTGAATTTGTACTTCATACTTTTTTGTTAATTTTCTTGTGAAATTAAACCACAATTTTTTCATATTTTGTAATTCCATATTTCGGTAGCGTTCCAGCAGCTGTTATCATGAATAATTAGGTTTTTTTAAATTTTGGCGCTTATCTGACACTACGAAAAGAATCTAGATAATCAATAACATTTAAAATATTAAGGGCTTAGGGTTAATTCACAGTAGATCATATCGTGATAAAACGCGACCTTCTAGCAATATTACAGTCTACTAGGAATGGGATCTCATTGACCCCATTGAAGTTTGTACAAAATCAATTGCAGAAGCTTAAGGAGGTGTTCGTCTCCCTTACAATCGATAAATAACAAATTCCATAACAGCATTATAAATTATATCACTCTACCAACTTAACAAATAACATCTGGTTCACTAATGATAATGCCAATGTGTGTGTGAACAAAATAATGTGTGATTTGGAGTATCATGTCGTCATACGAAAAAAACATTTTCCATACAATTGAAGTTGTGATTCAATTGTCGTTCCAAAAAAGTTTGTTCCTCAGTTAACGCACATAGTTACTGTCAGTTTTAAAATCATAAAAGCTCCGCTCTCAAATAGAGAAGAATAAAGTCGGAGATAATATTAATTGAAATTGTTCGAAAACATAACAGCTCCTTATATTACTATCCATCGAGGTGCAGCAAACCCGGTAAGGGAGTCTCAAGCCCCATAAAATATCAATTATGTCTCTTGTTAATTAATCCAGGCTCTTGAAATCAAGTCGTAAACTCTCATGTTTACAAACCGCAAAGCAACACTTAATAGAGAAGAGCGGATATCGAATCAATAACAGACTTGTGGTCTGGGGATGTACCTACGAGACTGGCTACAGTGGGGTTCCACTAATATAATCACGATTGGTCAAACAAGTTTCCAAAGCCCGCGATGAAAATTTCGAATAAAAAAGAGAATGACAAAGTTATTTATTTGTTTTCAAAACATTTTTATTAGTTGTAATTAAATATGTGCTTGGGTGCGAATTACTGCGTTTAAAATATGATCCGCCTCTTCAGAAGAGTATGCCTAGTATGAGAGGATTCTTCATGGGTGGTTCGACTCCATGTTTGCGTTGAATTAGGTATGTCAGGGGGTTATTTTCAGACTAAAATAAGTTTTTGGGCGCCACTACCTCCCAATTTTGACTTTGAATGAAAAAAATGACTAAATCAAGAATGGTAGGAGTACTTTGTAGAATTTGAATGAAGATAAATATAAAAAAGTTGAGACTTTTGTTAACCCGGAATAGTAGGACTAGCCTTTTGCCGACACCCTGTCTAAAATTTGAAAACTAGTCTGTATTTGCAATAAAAATATGCCCTACGACAGATATGGAAGTTGTTTTCACCTTAACGCCACAACTTATGGTAGTGGAGAATGCTGCAGAAAGGACAAGATACAGGCTTAGTAGGAAGGAAATCTTGCGAAAATTCACGCCATAAGAAAGTGTGCCCAGTTTAATATTTTTTGAATAATATGTATAGACAAACAATTATAATCATATCGGATAGTCAATCAGCCATTAAATTACTGACATTGACATGACACATTACAGACCATTTAAGAGATCTAGTAGGACTAAGACAATGAGAAATATACTCCTGGGAAACTTTAACCAGCTGAAATCAAGTAAATGTTCAAGCCAGAGAAATACTGCAGGAAGAGCTTTAGCAGGATACTTTTACCCGACCGAGCACCTCAAAAAGCTCAAATTAGTGGAGCAAGACGAATGTAGATTCTGTGAATAGGAACACGAAACATTCATTCACATACTTGTGAATGGAGGCAATATAGGAATAATCTTATAAGCTAAAGTCTGCGAATATCCTGAAACTCCTTCAGAAAATAGGTCTGGAGGAACTATTTGTTTCCTAGACTCTCCTGCAAAACTGAGTAGAGGAAAATAGACACAATAGATCAGTGAAGGCCAATCCAGTCTACCTATATACAACCCGGACATGTTTTCTCATCAGCATTTATAACCGCGTATTTTAAAATATTGGATTTACTGATCAAACATTTTTTCCAACATGATACTGGTTTGTGTGGGTACTCTTCACTAATTTCTCCATCCTCAAAGAGGGAGATGGTTTCGGAGAAAGTTAGAGTTGGCAGTTTTGTGAAATATTGTGTTTGAAATGTCCTGCTGTTTGACAAAAAGGGTCTTTGGACTAGACAGAAATACCCTATGTTGTACTTGAGCCATATCCTAGGATGTCTTGGGGGCTGTGCTCACTTGAATGTTAAAGCAGAGAAGCGGGGAAATGAAAATGTCATGGGCCACGTTGTGTTGGCTCAGCTTTCCAGGACAAAAAGAAGGGGTGGAAAAATTGAATATTGAATCTACTGGAAGTGACGAGATATAATATAGGTGAGCATTGACCATGCACTGCTAAGCTGGTGTTCCACATATTAATGGATGAGAGGTAATACCTCTGTTTAGTTCTTAATTACCACATATTTTAACGTTTTTCTGCATTTTTTCTAACATTTCACTATAATTCCACTTGATACGGTTTAACGCACATTGCTAAAGATTGAGGAAATAAACGAGAAAGTCACTCATTTCACTAATTATTCATCGTCATACTTACCAATCAACTGACTTATTGGTCTGAGACAATTGTTCAACGGTCAGTTATTGTATGACTTCACAAACTAACAGTTGGTTGATAGGGAAGGTGAAAAGGGAGTAGCTTTTTGTTGACAATGAGGATTTAGGAAGAATATCACCCTTGGGCGGAAAAGGTAGCAGAAGGATATGGCAGCTACCTTGAGGGAAGTGAGCTAATCCATAGATAACCAACTGATAGATAGGCATCTGACCGTGGCGCTCCCTACGACGAATTAATTTTGACGGGTGGCGTCATCTTGCGAGTCCCAACAGTACTTTGAACACTTTTCACATGGTTGTGAACTTCGCTAACAGCTGAAAAAGCAGATTCCTGTAATTTTACAGTTTTTGGCGGCATATTCAAATTTACTGTAATTTTACTCTTATTGAAATATGGCATTTATGGTCCATTTTTTGATATTTCATTTAAAATAACTGAACATTTGATTGATATTACAATAATAACAATCAAATAGTCTTGTTAAATTAAATGAAATGTCAAAAAATGGACCATATAATGCCGGATATGGGAAAAATAAAGCAATAATCATCAAGTTTATATATTTTATTTAATATAAGAAAGTACACAACAAATTAAACCCTTTTTTTACATCTTTTAATGACAAACAGAAAGATCAGTAAATAAAGTAATATGAGTAAACTGACAAATGTACCTATTTCAAAAATATTTACATAAAGAATAACATTTTTTCATACAAACCAAAAAATAGTTTTATCTATCAGGAACCGTTTCTGTGGGCAGATGTATATTAAAAAAAACATGAAACACATCCATTTCTACAGTTTGCAGATGTTTTCTAATAACTCCGCTAACTAAAATGTGCACACTATTTAAAAAACTTAGTTTACAAAATTATGACTATCATTACTAATTTATTATTTATTATGACAATTTATTCATTTACTCATATATTACTATGAAATATGTAATTAAGTTTGTTTTTGATGAGAATTAAACAAACCAAATAGTATAACAAAAGGATCATACAGATAGAAGATATTTTATGTTATACATACCATTATTTGATCATTGCTCAATACTTTCAAATGCTGTTAATTGTGGAAGGAATAGCTATAACATAAAAATTAGAAGTTCAGTAAACTAAATAATATACTTAACAAAAGGAATAGACACAAGATATTTTATTTTATACATACCATTTCTGATAGTGGCTTAATTTACTCTCATCCATTCTCCTCAAACCGCTTGCTTGTGGATGGAATGGCTACAACATAAAAATTAGGTGTTTACTTTTTCTTAGGGACACTGTACATTGTATGAATGTTAAAATTATAGTTGTATAAAACTCACCATTAATTAATTTCCTTGTATAAATTTTGGTTGGTGTTTGCACTTTCCCAACTGGTGAATAATTTGATATGTAGGGCATTTCCAACATATACAGATACTTTGTACAAGTAAAATGTTTTGAAGTCCATAAAATAAATACCTTTAGTTTTTAGTTTTTAGGTTAGGTTGGCAGAGGAAGTATCTGTAAACTAAAATTAACTACAACTAACGGCGTTATAGTTCTCTTTAATTCTGCAATTTTAGTACTGTTGGGACTCACTAGGTGGCAGTACTCTCGCGCGTTTAGAGTGCCCATACCCTGAGCTAATCTACTAACAGTCCGAAGCCGTGTGTTTGGTATTCACGCTGTCTACGGAGAGGATGAGGTATAATGGGATATTTCAGCCCGTGATTGGTTGGCATAAACAAGTTTCGGTTACAAGGTTTGATGCAATATATTTCTTAATGCTAGAAGTTCTTTCATAAAGGGAGGTTGCGTGTTAAGCTACGGCGTTTTTTGCCAATGTCGTATTTGTGGCGTTATTTGACGGTGCTTGAAAGATTTCAGCATTAGCAGTTGACAATGGTCTGGAAGTAACTGATACGTCGGTGTCCAGAGGTGAGAAACGGTTTGTGATAGAAATTACATCCTTCATTTAGATATATCATGGAATCTTCAGTTATAATTTCCATTGTTCCTAGAAGGTCCAGTTTAATTAACCGGGGACAATACAATGACTGAATTAAAATTAAAACTTGTATCGAGCAGGTACGGGCTAAACTCCCAAAATTTTAAGACTAAATGCCGCGCAAATTTCAGGGACCCAACTATTAGCTGCATAATCCTTGGATCTCTACAAGATATACACACACAATATAATCTTTCAGTTTTCACGGCAAGCAAACGCAGACTTTACTCACAGTTTATCCATGGCACTCCTAGATTCCTCTTTTTTGTGCGAAGTGAACGTCCCATGGCTTGTAGTCTAAAGGTCTAGTACAAAATTGCCGGTAATAACATGTATCATAACGGTATCATTGCGCAAAAATCACAATATGGAAAAACTACGAATTAGATTGAACTAAGACTAATTAATCCCTTGCACTAATTGGAAATTCGGCGCCCCAGGTAAATTATACATGTAATAGATTCACTATCAGTTCTATATATTAATAATAATAGTACCTATAGTAGCTATTTTTGGCATGTCATAGCACATAATATTATAGTGATATAATAGTGTAATACTTATTAAATTGAATGCACTTCAAATGCCTCAATTCACAGTCCCTGTCATGTTCACAATCATATTTTTAAAATAACAATTCAATGAAAAAAGCATTGATCAAATATTGGATGGCATTTTGTGCAATTCTAGTTCCAATTTTAACATAAATTATCACGTTGAGACTAAGTAGAAGAAGTTAATCATAATAAGTTTAGTACAAGTGTTCGTAAATTATGGAACACATTCATTTTTAGCTAAACAGGCCATTTTAAGGAATAATCCTGGAACACATTGATTTTTGATTTTAATTTACCATATTTTAAAATACTAATCTAATATACAGGGTGATTTACTTTCGAGTAATGACGTCACCATCATTTTTTTTAAATGGAACACCCCAATTTTGTCTCGATTTTCGGATTACTCTAGCTGGGCTGATTCCAAAAATGTATCACATGTTGATTCCAATTGATACAGGGTGGACAAAAATACAATAGTTTTGTGTGTGCTCATAAAGTAACGCGTAACATTCTTTATTAGTTAAATTAACAATATTTACAAAAATACTTATTGTCTAGCGGACAGAATATGATGAAATACATAACTTTTTAAATGTTCGAACTGCAGCCCTTGCTGTATTTGATAGTAACCCAAACGATGCACAAATTCTTGTTGAACCTTGTTTATTGTGTCTTGAGAAATATTGTTTATTGCTGTCTGAATTCTTTTTTTTAATTCTTGAATATTTGCTGGTTTCATTTGATACACAACATTCTTCAGATGGCCCCACATAAAATAATCTAAAGGATTGAAATCTGGTGACCTCGCTGGCCATTCAATAGGTCCACGTCTACCAATCCACCTTTTCGGAAAAAATTCATCTAGGTACCTTCCAACATCTACAGCATAATGTGGAGGTGCACCATCCTGTTGAAACCATAAACTTTCATCAAAATCTCCAGGATTACGTCTGCTGGGAAACAAATTACGTAAAGTAGGTACGAGATACCCCCTTAAAAACTCAAGGTATGTTACCCCGTTTAAATTACCTTCGATAAAGTAAGGTCCGATGATTCTATTTCTTACAATTCCAGCTTATACATTTACCTTTTGCAGGTATTGTGTATAATGCTCACGCATCCAGTGTGGGTTTTCTTTTGCCCAGTACCTACAATTCTGACGGTTAACCTCGCCATTTAACGTGAAAGTGGCCTCATCAGAAAAAATAATGTTTTGTGTCAAGAGAGGGTCTCGGTGACATTTATCCATAATTTTTTCTCAAAATTTTATTCTTCTATCGGGATCATCTTTGTTCAATTCCTGCACAAGTTTGATTTTATGAGGATGCCATTTTTCAAGCTTCAATAGTTTTTGTACCGTTGTTTTGCTAACACCGATATCGCGACTAACTTCACGCACACAAGTGTGCGCATCTTCTTCAAAACTCAGTAAAACATCTAATGCTGTATCAGCATTTGCAGGACGACCTGATTTGCGTGCATTTTCAACCGTACCAGTTTCTCGAAATTTCTTTTCAACCTTCAACCTGACAGCTGAACGCGTCTTACTGGATATTTATCATTACACAAATTGCACACTTCTTTCTGAGTTCGCGATCGATACCCAATCATCATAAGTATTTCAATTTTTTGTTCCACACTTAACTCCATTTCTACTTCAAATTAAATCTAAGCAATAATTAAAACATTCACGAATACCAAAAATATTGTAGTACTAAACTGTCACTGAACATCAATAAATTACTAAACAAATAATGACATTTCTCAAAAAACTTTTTTTCAATTGATATGAAATAATTTCTTTCATATTCTGTCTGCTTGACCACAAGTACCAAACATGTTCGGAAACAACTCATTTTTATTAATCTAAAAATGTAGCAAACTACATTTAAACCAATTGCCGCTAGACAATAGGTATTTTTGATAATATTGTTAATTTAACTAATAAAGAATGTTACGCGTTACTTTATGAGCACACATAAAACTATTGTACTTTTGTCCACCCTGTACCAATTGGAATCAACATGTGATACATTTTTGGAATCAGCTCAGTTAGAATAATCCGAAAATTGAGACAAAATGGGGGTGTTCCATTTGAAAAAAATGACGGTGACGTCATTACTCGAAAGTAATTCACCCTGTATATTAGATTATTATTTTAAAATACGTTAAATTAAAATCAAAAAGCGACATGTTTCAGGATTATTTCTTAAAATGGTCTGTTTAGCTAAAAATGAATTTGTTCCATACTTTACGGACACAGTGTAGACTTGGGAAAATTCCGTGTATGCTAGGTTTGTTTAGAAATAGTTGTAGTATGTCAAAGTTTTTTGTTATATTTCCTATTTCCTATTTTTTGGTTTATTCGCTATGCAAAAAACAGTTGTGTGTCAACTGACCTCTTTTCGCTACGCTCGCTTGTGCATCTAATAGTCTCGGGCTGCTAAAGCTCATTTTATGCACTTGCGACATCTTCTTTTATATAAATATTCCTCTGGAATATCATTACAGTGTACTGTCGTGATTTTTTCAGCATTGGCCATAACTCACAAATCGAGAAGAGTATTTGTGTTATGTTTTGTAAATACATAAACACTGTTTCGATACCATTTATTCTATTTACATGTTTTTGGAGGATTTCCAATTTTAGAGAAGCACACATATTTTTAAATAAACTCAATTCCAGAAATACAGGGTGATTGATTAGTGTGATAAAGTTCAGTTCCTCCTTTGTACTTTGAGATATAAATTTGAGAGTTTGTGGGTTTATAGCAACCATCAGTCTTCACATTTTAAAATTATTTACAATATCACAGGGTTTGTCCAGAATGCTGTGTCATATCAAAGTTACATTTTTTTAAATGAAACACCCTATATTTTATTAAATATTTGGAATCAGCTTGACCTCCCCATTGCAATAATATAGGGTTATGATGTGTTCTACAGAGTATTTAAAAAGTTATAACCTCGGTTATAACCAATTTTCCATAAAAATCGTAACAAGTTCAATACCCTGTACAATGTAAGAGAAATTCAAGAATAAACATCTGTTACGGCCAAAGCATTTGAATAGTAGTAAAAATCCTGGAAAATTATTTATTTGGTTAATATTCATTGAATGTGATACAGGGTGAATCAAAATAAGAATACATTATTTTCTCGGTTTTTTCAAATGGATCACCCTGTATTTCATGTGAGAATCGGAACGTACTACCAACATACATCTTTTTTTATATAGCATTCCCTATACCTAAAATTATTGTTTTTGACAAATCAATCACACCCAACTCACAATTAATTGTTAAATAATAAGATATAATCAATGTTTTGCATAGAAAAATCCAAATATCTCAAGAACTAATAATTTAAGGTATAGGGAATGTTGGTAGTACTAATTGATACTCTCATAAAATACAGGGTGATCAATTTGAAAAAAACGGAGAAAATAATGTATTTGTATTTTTATTCACCCTGTATCAGATTCAATGAATATTAACGAAATAAATAATTTTCCAGAATTTTTACTGCTATTCAAATACTTTGGCCGCAACAGATTTTCATTCTTGAATTTCTCTTACATTGTACAGGGTATTGAACTTGTTACGATTTTTATGGAAAATTGGTTAAAACTTTTCAAATACCCCGTAAAACACATCACAACCCTATATTATTGTAATGGGGAAATCAAGCTGATTCCAAATATGCAATAAAATATAGGGTGTTTCATTAAAAAAACGTATCTTTGATATGGTGCAGCATTCTGGAACACCCTGTAAGATTGTAAATCTTTTTTTAAAATGTGAAGACGGATGATAGCCATAAACCCTCAAATTTTCAAATTGATATCTCAAAGGACAAAGGAGGCACTGAACTTTATCACACTAATCAATAACCCTGTATATAGGTATAGTTGCAACAATCAATAAAGTGACACAAGATCCCCAGATTTGTCATTTGTTCATTTGAAGGAGATTTCAAAAATTATTTCATAACCTAACCAATGTGATTTTAGAAAAAATTCCTGCGTTTTCCGATTAATTAGAAGCGTGTCTTTGATTTTCGTGATATTGAGGTCATGTCCATACAATGTTGTATATTTTAAACTAGACACAAACGTAACAAAAAGTAACTAAATTGGGACTGTATGGGGCATGTCCACCAACTGACAAGTTACACTAATGACAGTCGCCCAGAAGATAAACAATTATTTGGATTGATTTTAGATCGGTACTTTGGTTGTTTTGCATTGATTTAATGATCATTTTTAATATAAACGGTTAGATATAGCTTTTAAAATACCTTAGCGAATAAAACGATGTCGAAGAAAGCACCAATTCAAACACAATCAAAATAACTATAAAAACCACATGATGTGCAAAGAACGCTTGTTTATTATCAGATTTATCAGGGCGTGACGTCACGACTTATTGACAATCACGTGAAATATTATATTGTACTACTTGCAGTTTTCGTGATCAATGAGGAATCAAGGCATGTGTGAATATTCAATCATCATTTTGCACAAGCCACGGCGAAACCAGTAACCAAATATCACATTATTATGAAAAAATATATGGTTAAAACAAGCAAATGATTGTTAATGTCAATATTGATGCGATACGATATTTCAATACGTAGAAAGTGAATGTATGTTTCAATAATTAGTCTTTAATAAAACTTGACGCTTAGATACCTATACGGGGTTGGGATAAACTATGAAACCAAGTAAATATATTTTAAACGAAAATAACGATATTTCTGAAAACTTGCAGGAAGTGCAATGGAACAAAATGCATCTGATATTCATTTTTTTGTTAATAATATACTTCCGGTTTAACCGGAAATGCCATCAAATTCTTTAATTTAAATGAGACACCCTATGTATTTTCACAGATTTTAAAAGAGCTTGTTATTTTGAATTCATACATACTGAGTTTAGTGTAAAAAAGTGCAAAAAACGAGGCAAAACTCACTGCTAGTTGTACAATAGGTGTACATTTCATTATTTTAGAATGATGAGAAACAAAATTACTCCAAATGTTCAAAATGCTCGCCGTTTACTTACTGACAATATGCCATCCTATTAACAAATTCTTGAGTAACTCTTTCCAAGACTTCTCCACGTATTAGTTCACATTCATCAATAATTGTTTGTTTCAATTCCTGTAAGTTTGTTGGTCGTCTAATGTGAACACGTGATTTTAGATAACCCTAAAGAAAAAAATCTAAAGGCCACTCTATGAATCCTCTACGTCCGATCCATCGATTTGGAAAATTCGCATCCAGAAAATCCCTAACCCGTCTATCATAGTGGGGAGGTGCTCCATCTTGTTGAAACCAAACATTTTGTGGTAATTGCCCATTCTGTTGAAGTGCAGGAATAATTACGTTTTTTAGTAGATCCAAATACTTGTCACCATTCAAGTTTCCGTCCATAAAAAATGGGCCTATAAGCCTATTTTCGACAATTCCCATCCAAACATTTAACTTCTGTGGATGCAGGGTATCTGCTTCATGAATCCAGTGAAGATTCTCATTTGACCAATTCCTTGAGTTATGGCGATTAACTGTTCCATTTAAACAAAAAGTTGCCTCATCGGAAAAACTATGTTAGAAGCAAAATTGTCATCAACATCACAGATGTCCATTAGCCGTTCGCAAAATTCCAGCCGTCGGTCAAAATCATCGTCTGACAATTCTTGAACCAACTGTACCTTATACGGATGATACTTTTCACTTTTTAATATCTCTCCTACAGAACGTCGACTACCACGGTTTAATGCCAAATTTGTGGTGGAGGATTGAGGTGATTCTTCTAAATCGATTGCAATATTTTGTTTAACAGTTTTGCAAATTTTTTACCATCCCAGTTGTATTAACTTATGTTACTTTATTTATTTGCGGAACATTTATTGATCTTTCTGCTTGTCATTAAAAGATGTGAAGAAACGTTTTATTTATTGTGTACTTTTTTATATTGAATAAAATATTCAAATTAATGATGTTTGCCTTATTTTTCCCACTTCAGGCATTATGGAGTCCATTTTTTGATATTTCATTTGAAGTAACTCAACCATTTGCTTGTTATTATTGTAATATCAATCAAATGTTGAGTTACTTCAAATTTAATATCAAAAAATGGACCATAAATGCCATATATTCCAATAAATGTAAAATTACAGTAAATTTGAATGTACCGCCAAAAACTGTAGGATTACAGGAATCTTTTTTATCAGCGGTTAGCAAAGTTCACAACCATATCAAAAGTGTTAAAGGTACTTATGCGACTCTCAACGGGACGTCACCCGTCAAAATTAATTCGTCGTAGGGAGCGCCACGGTCAGATGCCCATCTATCAGTTGGTTATCTATGGTTAAGACTACGGAGTGTTGGGAATTGTACGATATGTTGTAGATGTCCAAATGAAAGATTGTAATAATCGCGTTTTCAATCTGTTGAAGCTTGATATTGGTCGACTAGTTCAAAAGCAGTTTTGATACAATGCTTAAAATCCCTATGTTCCGTTTCTCATTGCATATATCTGTATATTATATTTGTGTATTTACATTATTTCCAATAATATAATTCATACAACATAATAATAATCCATTTAGTCACAGGTATAGCGCGAACTAAAAGGAAACAGAAATATTTATATGGAAAAATACCATAGCATTATACTGTAAAGTAGGTATGTGAAACTTGATGTTGAAATATTTACAAATACAGTTAGTTTTCAATATACTTACCACGTTATTAAAACGAACTAAGAAGTGAACAATAATAAAGTCTTATGTAGAAAAAAACGACGTACAGACTTTTAACTCCTTACATATTACTTTGAAACTTTCTGATAGCGGAATGTGAAAAGTTAAAAACCTGTACGTCGCTTTATTCTACTATATGACTTGAAAAAATTATTTCTCTACTTCTCAGTTCGTTTCAAAAGCGTGGTATATTGAAATCTTCCAATTTCGTTTATTAATTTATTTTTTAATACTGTGAGTGTGAATGCTGCAATGGATTCTAGATACTACAATGAGAAAGTGACAGAGATGGATTTACCTTCATATCCCTTGAGCAAAATTTTTCCTATAAAATATATAATTTTTTTCTGTTGTCAGATTGTTCATACATTTTTTTATATATAAAAATCAGATATTTGTCCAGAATGAATCCTAAAGTTATAAGTTATAGAATTCAATTGTATTTATTGAGCTGAACAGATATCCATGTCATCTTCTAGAGTCTTTATTTTTTTCTTATATCTATATATCCTTTATGGCACAGTTTCTGGGAATACATGTTTCCTGGAGCACAGTTGCTTAGAGGACTGTTCCTATGACTACCTATAAGTTTCAAGGAGCACCTACAGTTTCCCTAAATTACCTTCAACTTTTTTTGAATAAATCAGAAAGTAGAGAAACTATTTCTATCCGTTCATCGCATCAAGACCAGAAAAAAAAGGGGTTGTATCACTCTAAAGATCATTTTTCCAACTGTTAAATAATCTTGATGACCATTTTGTATAAATTGTAGGCTTTACTAACCTTTTTAGTTGTAGTTATTTTTTTTGTACACGTTCATCTTTCAACTTATATGTCAATATAGTTATCCATATTAATTTGTTTTGTGAAAGTTTTATCTATTAAACCTCCAACAACAGTTATAATTTCATTTCTATTAGCTAAATTATTTTCGATTAGATTACAACATACTCAGAAGTTAGCTGTTCTTTAAATTTGACTTTATTTCTAGTTTTATTTTAGGAAAAAAACTAGTGGCGCCCTAAATACCTTTCTCTCTAGTTTTCCCAAAATTTTTTCTTTCTTAACATATTGCTGATAACAAAGTCCTGAGAACTGGCTTTGGTATCCACCAAATTTAAAGACAGTTAGGCAAGAACCTACATTATATTTTCCATCATCTTTTTTTAAAGTCTCATTTGCAATCAATAAATTTTTGTTTCAATATTTTCTTGTGTGTTGATCCAATTCTAAATTATGTTGGTAATTTAAAATCTCCAAGCCTTCGGGGAATAAGTTTGGGATCATGTTCAAAGTTCCACTCAGATAGACATAGCGAGTTAATAACAATGTGATAAATAAACAATGATGATAAAAACATGATATAGCAATTAACTTGGCTGGAGTATAATACTTTGTTAAAAATAAAACAGTAAACCACAAACGCAAAAAAGTGGTAATAAAGATTGGAGTGATAAATTCTCTTATATGAATAAACACATAACTGACAAATGTCATTGTCAGTTGCATCAAAAGAGCTGTGTGAAACAAGTAGCAATCTGACCAATCGTAAGGCATCTGAAATGCTAACTAAAACTCAAACCGCACTTCTTAGTTTGAAAACAAAGTATACACAAGTATGAGTGATGGTTCAGTACTGCTTCCATCAGATAATATTTAGGTCGCTTATGCTGCTTACTTGGTAATTTGGTTGCTATTGTCAAAAAGTCCAATTTCATTCACTCCAGCAACGTCCTACACATCGCAAAAATGTGACATCCAAAAAAGATCCTGAAGAATTTTGCCACGCTGTGGGAAATAAACAGGGTGTCCAGAAACTCTCCTGCCAAATGTGAATTAAAGATATTATATGTGATTTAATGTCCATCTAACCTAATTTACCTTCAACCAAAACTTACTTCTAAGGGAGCTGGCGCCATTGGAAGATAATGCTGTCAAGTCAGTCGTTTCTGTGAAGATTCTCTCACTTTTTTATTCATTACATACACCCACTATTCTTCCCACAGGTAAATGCGATTTTGTATTGGAACAGCATAAACAAATTATTTGGAATCTTAAAAATGGAAATCTTATGCAATGGAATCAGACGATCTTGCAGGCTAATTGACTGACTCTTCTGGTCCAATCCATCGACCTCCATTCGTATTGTTCAGATATTCACAAACTACTCTACTAAAATAAGCAGGAAACCATGAATTTCGCCATCAACAATATTCATATGAATCAAATCAAAACTTCTGTCAACTCAATAGAAATAATCGTTATGACTAATATTCCAAAGGTCGGCCTTTTACGAATTGGTAATTAAACAAGAAATTTAACTTTTTTTAATTGTATTTATTTTATTTATATGGTTAACATCGACATTTTCATTAAAACTTTCGATATACTGGGCGAATAAGTTACAAAGTCCAAAATTAATTAGTTGTGAAATAAGCATAGTAATATTCCCGTCTCACGGCATTTTAGGTGTTATAAAATGTCAAAAGTTAACAAGTTGATAATGTATTATATTCGTACTTACCGATGTCAAATGGAATAAAAAGTCAAATTAGTTCTTATAAGAACTGATTTTAACAATAAATACACTTTTAATCTATAAATTCGCTAAAAACAAGACAATAAACTAAACTCGCTTAACCTCAAATGCGGTAGTGTCAAACTCAACTTTTAGTACGATCAGTTATACACGTTACGTCAATTATATCGTTGTCTCTTTTTTCGATTACTACGGCAAATTTAAAGAAACTATTACGTATGTCTTGTAGTTGGTCTGGTGAAGAAGACAATCGACGTACGTTCTTATGTTTGATTTATGTTGATAGAAGAAGATAGTTTGTAGAAAATATGTGTTGCATAAATCGTAGATTATAGTTTTTGTATTTGATGTGAAATTGGTCGAAAAACTGATTACAATTAAAAACGCAGGTTCGTAATAAACAATTCATAATATTGGGTTATACAATGTACCAAGTATAAAGTTTGTGGGCAGCGGTTTTTTAAAGATATGCTAAAAAACTGACATTATCATCTCCTTCAACGGCTGCTAGCACCCTTAGGAGGAACTTTTGGATGGAGAAAAATTGGGTTAGATGGACTTAAAAACACATATAGTCTCCGTAGTTCACGTGTGACAGGAGAGTTTCTGGATACCCTGTATAAAATAAATTGAAATATTTTACTGAGTTCCTAAATATTGAAGAGGGAAAAAAAGAAGTTGAAGAAAAAGAGGCCTGAGAAGATGCACCTACCAAAAAATACAATCGTTTTAAAAGGTAATGTAGTGGATGGAAGCCTACATGAGACAGCAACAATTCAATCCCATCTAGAAGTAACAAGCGAAATGAATCAATTTTTGATTGTTATTGGTCGCGTTCATCCCAACAAAGTTGATCAGGTAGCGATTTTCAGAGTTATCCATCATTTCGTAATTCTGCTGAACGTTCTAATCTTGATACAACATAATCAAATTTCATTTGACATATGATTGCAATAATTATTAATTCATTTGCGATTTCAATTTGGTTTAGTAGTTTCCAGTGGTGTTAATTCATTTTCAAGATACAAAGGTCTAAAATATCCTTAAACAAAAATATGCTATATCATTTTATAATACGTTTATTCACAAGATATTTGTCATAAATGACAGTTAATGCATCACTGATCGGTAGCGTAGCGTATTTCTGCTACCACAGTGCTCACATCAATTAGTAGACAAAACACGCGTTCAGCAGGAAATTGATTATCGCTCCGGTAGCGCTACGTTGACAGGAAAGTAGCAGCCTGATGTCAAATATGAACTTTTCACAATCTCAATAATATGTATACGTGCCAATTTCATTAGCACAATTTCTGTTGACCAATCAAACGTGGTCTTAATACATACATTCGTCCTTTATAGCTTAAAAATACCAGTGGAATATTTTATTCGGGTACACAATGAATGTTTCCTGTGTGTTATCCCTGCCACCGTTTTATAGCTACCTATCAACCGAAAGCAAACTCTGTTGTGCCCGAATTCTAGAACTGACAGGACAATTTAAAAGCAACAATGCCATTTTGTACAGTATTAGACATTACATAAAAAACGACGCAATTTGGCGAAATACCATTACATAGTCGAATGTAATTAACGAAAAAACGTACACGTATAAAGTACGGAAACAAGCAATTATCATAGCGCACGGCCGAGTGATAAAAACACACGAATTCGAAATATTTACGATCCATTTGGATGTTTTTATTTAACTTGAGTGGAGTAGTATTAGGTAGTTGTTAAAATATTGGGTTAAAGTTTAAAAATCATCTTCGCCGCTTACTAGTTTTGGATAATAAAAAGCGAGACAGGACGCTGGTGAAGTGATAATACTTATCAATGTTTCCTTATATATTATGATGAATGTAGCAGTTCAACTTTAAGATCGCATAACGATAACGTGATGGTAAAATTGTATTGTCTGGTTAAAAAATAAACGAATCAGATGATCATAATATGTTGAGATTTCTCAGAAATGATTTTTTGTAGACTCATCAATTTTAAATCCTCCCTTGCTTGAAAGAACCGTTATGAAAACTAGAATAATTGGGGAAGGGAAGTGTGAAAAGCATTAACATTATAACCACAGTTCTCTTAACAGAATTTAACTTTGTCCCGTTAAAAATTTTTCCGTTTGTTCTTTGAGATAAATAATGAATTGAGTCGTTTTGAATCTTTTGCTGATCAATTTAGGGTGAGTTGAAAGGCAGCATACATTTTTATCGGAAATTTCAAAAATAATATTAAGAAACTTTTAGTCCTGTTGCTAAATCTGGAACAATAAGAGCTTTGTTGAGTATAGCTGCTAGTGAGAAAATGAATTTGAGCCAATTTTGATGTCTCAACTGCCTTTCTTTGTGGTTACCTGGAGGAAGAAGTATATAAAACAACCGGAGGGTTATCAAGATGGTACCAGTAAAGTTTGCTTTCTCAAACGTAGCTTGTATGGACTTAAGCAAGCTCCAAGATGTTGAAATAAAAGATTCGAAGACTTTCTTATGAACTAAAACTTTAAGGCAAGTGATGCAGATCCATGCCTGTTTATCAAGGAACAAGGTCATTATATGATCATATTGGCACTTTTTGTTGACGATGGACTTTAGCCAAGAGTAAGGAAATTCTGAAAAATGAATTTATGAATAATTTGGAAAAAGAATTTGAAATTACTGCGAAACCAGCTACCTATTTTTTGGGTTTCGAAGTTTAGTAATGTTGGTTCTGTTACAGTGAGTCAGGCAGCTTATACAAGAAGAATCTTGAAACAATTTGGAATGCAAAATTGTAAGGATATGACTACACCAATAATTGAAAGTGAAAAAATTAGGGGAAGACATTGAAAAAGTAGAAGAAACCTTCTTTTATAGGCAAGCAGTTGGAGCTCTAATGTATCTTATGGTAGGAACAAGACCAGATATTGCGTATGCAGTAGGAGTTGCCTCAGGAACATTGGAAAATTCATCTCATGATGATTGGATTCGAGTGAAACGTATTTTTAGATATCTCAAAAATACTATCGATATAATGATTACCTATAAGTCTGATAACCAATTGAAACATCCTCGATGGTTTAGCGATGCTGGCTTAGTCAAAGACAGTCATCAGTAGCACTCTCAACAACAGAAGCAGAAATAGTTGCTGCAAGTGAAGGGGCCAAAGAACTGATCTGGTTCAAACGACTTTATCAGGAAATTATAGGTTCACAAACGATTCCCACACTATAATGAAGCTGCTATTAAGTTAGCAAATAACCCAGAATATCACAGAAGAACGAAAGATATCCAAATCAGACATTTCTTTGTAAGAAAATTGGAAACTGAAGAATGTATTGATATAGAACAGGTTGCTTCGGAACACCAATTCGCTGATATAGTGACAAAGTCATTATTCAAACCACGAATGGATTATATTTTGAAAAATATTGGACTAGTGAATATCAAAAGTACTTAATGGGGGGTTGAAGTTATTCCATTATAGTTACTTTGTTTTATTACTTAATATACACTAAGGTCTACTTAGATAGGTGGATTATATTGAGTTTTTTAGTTTTTTGATTGATGTCAGATATGATTTTTAATTAAAGCATTTTTCTAAAAGTGATTACAGTTTTTCCTTAGTAAAGTTGATAAATTTAAAACAGTTAAGCTCACGGACAGTAACTTTAACAGTACACAACGTCAATGTAATATTGGCAGAAATAAACAATGCCAAAGCCAATCCCTCCGATTATCAACGTACCAGCGGGTAGACTATATAGAATTGGATGTGTGTCAGATGTTTCGAATGGCACATTGGCCTTTCCGAAACTGTATGTCTCTTTAAGTCACCCCAGTATACCTACATGCACACCTACTTTTTTATATTTTTCTATTCCATTTCCAAGTCTAATGGAATCTTTTTTTTTTCATTTATCTCATTGGTAACAGAGAGTAGTAATCCATCAATTCATTATGTAGATTTATAGTCAACATTCCACTGAATCTAGTTATGATTGTATTCCGACCCGATATTATAATAGATAATTAATTAAAAACGACACTGGAGCTGATTAGTTATTTGTTGTTAATGAACAACCGCCTTTGTTATCAATATCATACGAATATAGCGAAAAATATATGTTGTATTATAAATTATGTTATGAATATTGCGTGATACATTTTATCAGGAGGAATCAGTCCACAACCCAAAAACAATCGATCCATCTGTATCTCAAAAGAATTGTAGACTCTTGATATTAACGGTTTTAAATCATGTATTTTCTTTTTGTGAATTTCATGTTCGACGTTTTTCTAACGAGAGGTTTGTCTTTTTTCTCAACAGTCATAAATAATGTCGCCCTCCCGGATTTAAGATATTACAGATTTCACGAGCAGTGTTAGACAATTCAAGTGCCAAAGGAGTCGTAAATTTCTTTAACTTTATTGGGGATAGCGAAACTATATGGGGTGTCAAGCGCACAGTTATACAGAATATATAAAATATTGGATGAGCGATTTTTAACAGATTGTGAAAGTTGTCTCAAACAAGGCGATTTTCATTTAAAAGAATCCCCATTCACTGTTTCTAAATGACACCAGTATCTAGAATTGCCTTCGTTTGGTTCACCTTGGTGAGAGTGGGACCTTCGCATCATACAGTTCAGTGGAGATAAAGTGGTTCTTTATGGTAAAGGAAGAATTAAATAACTTTGTCTGCTCTCTTACTAGTAAATTGCATATCACCTACTATTCGGATGCTAAGTACATACTATATCATAACATTCATAAAAGCTACTGATACGTAATGACTAGCACATAATGGAGAAAATGACGCTTCAGTTCTAAAAAAATGTGTAATATATCATATAAGCCTTGTAGAAATGTGAAATTGTTCCTGGATTTTGTTGAATGAATAAAACTTATTTGCTATGCTTTCTATATTTATACAGATTTGGCTTTAAGGAAGCAAGACGGTGAATATACCGAAAATAAGAAGAAAATCTTGTGACTCTTACTAGAAACTCATTTTCCTGGGAGTACCCAAAATGGGGGAGATAATCTTCTCGAAGTTCATAACAGGCCTTCAAGAGAAAGCACTACAATGGCTAAGCACATTTGTAGTGAAAATAGGTTGAAATGGGCTATGAACACCTTTTCACCTTTCAAGGCACCGGGAGCAGATGAGATTTCTCCAGCAAGGACAAGACGAAATTCTACCACATTTGGTTAGAACAAGTCAAAGTAGCTTAGAGCTGGGTTATACACAAGGTGTATTGAGAAGAGCAATAGTAACTTTCATTCCAAAAGCTAGAAAAAGGAACACAACAAACCCAAAATCCTTCAGACCTATTAGTCTAGCATCGTTTGTATTCAAATCGATGGAAAAAGCTATAAGAACGGAAAACCTAGAGACATCCTCTCCACCCGTATTATCATGCTTATCGGGCGAGCAGATTTACGGAGACTGCACTGGTACAACTGACGAAGGATATCCGAGATGCTCTTGGCAACCAAGAAACTGCAATATGCGTATTTTAAGATATAGAAGGCGCTTTTGACAATACTCCTCATGAGGCAGTCAAAAGAGCATTGAATAGAATAGGTGTAGATAGTATAACATCCAAATGGATGTCGGAACTGATTACCACTAGAGTAGCAGAGACGAGAACGAGCAAAGACGTCGTCTTTATCTTCACAACCAGAGGATGTCAACGGGGAGGAGTAGCATCCTGATTAATGTGGAACATGCTGGTTGACAATTCTTGTGTGGTTTGTCTGACCTTGGAATATCCTGCCAAGGATATGCCGATGATATTGTCATAACAGCCAGGGGAAAATTCGAAAACACCATTTGTGACATCGTACAAAAGGGTTTGAACTATACAAACAGCTGGTGTAGGCAAGTGGGACTTAACATCAACCGCACCAAAACCATCTTAATAGCCTTCATTCAGAAAAGAAAACTGGACCTCAAAACCATTAAACTTGATGGGAGCGAAGTTGAATGGAGACAAGAAGTCAAGTATTTAGGTTTTATTCTAGATAGTAAACTCCTGTGGAACAGACTGGAAAAGGAGATTATATACAAAGCAGAAATGGCTTTAATGGTGTGCAAGAATCTGACAGGGAGAAATTGTGGCTGTAGCCTAAAAATCCTGAGCTGGATGTACACTGCCATGGTAAGGCCAATTATCACGTATGGAGCCATTACGTGGAGTAGCAGAGCTAGTCTATGGACGACGAGAGAAAACCTCTCCAAAATTCAAATACTAGCCTGAATATGCAGTACTGAAGCAATGAGAATATACCCAACAGCAGCCATGGAAGTGATTCTCAACCTCACTTCACTACATATGGTGGTGGAAAGTGTTGCAGAAAGAACGAGATACAAACTAAGTAGACAGGAAATCATTAAACCACACCACAAGGTGGTATGATGAAAAGGTATGACTTTTCAAATAAATTCGTTACGGAATTAAGCAACAAGGAGGAATAGGATCCAAATACCCTTACCAGACTTGGAAAGAATGCCATTCAATGGTACTCAGACGGCTCAAAGGTAAAAGAAAAAACTGGGATAGGAGTGTACGGGCCAGGAACCAAACACTCTGAAAGCTTGGCGAAAACCACAAGTATCTTTCTAGCGGGAAATTCACACCATAAGAAAGTGTGCCCAGTTCAATATTGACAAAGGATATATAAGGCAAAAGATTATCATGATGTCGGATAGTCAAGCAGCCATTAAAGCACTGAGTTCTTGTGTAATCAGTTCCAAAATGGTGTGAGAATGCCTAGGCAAACTCAATGAACTAGGCGAGAACAATATAGTAACCTCACTGAGAATTTCAGGAAACACTGGAATAGAAGGAAATAAAATAGCAGATGGACTAGCAAAGAGGGGGACTGAAATACCCTCTTGGGAGCCAGAACCACAATGTAATATTGAAAGAAATAGGTGAAGGCGAAGTAAAGAGAAGATCTGACCATTGGAAATATCTAGTAGGGCTTACACAATTAAAGATTCTGATAGGTGGCTACAACCCATTGAGATCAAATGAATGTATTAGTCAAAGTAAAACTGCACTAAGAGTTTTAACAGGGATCCTAACGGGATATTGCCTCCTGAACGGGCTCCTGAAAGAGCTCAAAATAGTGGAGGAAGAAGAATGTAGATTCTGTGGCATGGAAGAAGAAACGTCCATCCACATATTGGCGAATTGCACCGCAATCCAGAATCCTAGGGCACAGCACCTAGGAGATTATTGGATAAAAGAGGGACATTTACCCTAGTTGAAGCCTGCAGATATCCAAAAATTACTTATGGAAAAAGGACTAAAGGAGCTACTAGTCTGTGAAACGTTCATCAGGAACTAAGTAGAGGTAAGCGGGCACAATAAATCCATTAGGTATCAGTGAATGTCACCCCATCATACATTCATACATACATATATACATCCATGTTTATAAATGTAAATAATCGTAATTTGTAAGCTTATTACATGATTGCGAAATTATGTTTTCACTCGCATGTTATGAGTTTAATATATTATCACGTTACTATATTTTTTGCAACATAAACTAAAAATATTCCAAATGATTTTTCATTCAAATTACTGAATGATATATTCTTTTTTTTAAAGAGCGAACCATTGGGAGAGCAATCGGACCTTAAATCAAAATATGAATATTTGCGATGGCAATGTTATTTGTGGAACCGGTAATATATGCTATAATTATGTTGTCGAATTTATAGATTTAATATAATAATTACGTATCAAAAACTTGTACTGCACTCGTTTTCAAAGCAACTGAAAACAGTATAAAAACAAGTTTAAATGAATTCAACAAGAATAAATGCACATCCCTATATGTAGATGACACGTGAATCTACAACAAGGATCCTTAATTTAAAGGAAAACGATAACTGCAGTAGCTGTTTGGTTTGATCCAAAACAGGTGAAGACCAAACGGGTAGCAATGTGGGTTGCGATAACATTGTTTTGTGATACAATAATATATATTTTTAATGGTTATTGAGAAAGGTGAACCAATTAATGTATCTGAAATAATGTAACCCTTTGGATCAGCTGAGTAACCTGATCATAAATTTGTTTTTACCGCAGAAAATTGGAGGAATTGGAATATTCCTTACAATCAGATTGCGAGAACTTTCCATTCAACCAAATAATACTAAAAGCTGTGATGCCTTTTGGCCTAAACATTAAGTCATTAATTATTTAAAATATTATCGAATAAATTCCCTTCAGCTAATTCCAATAAACCACGAATTGTTTTATAAATAATAAATATAAAGGTTACACGTACGAGTCAATGTCAAAGCAAATAAACATTATCTAGTATCATGTATGTTTACTTATAGTGAACTTGACTCTTTGTATATATAGGTAACAATAGTATTTTAAGTATTCATTATTAATTCATTATTAATTCAATATTAACTCATTATTGATTTATTATTATTAAGTCATTATGATGGTCATTCATGAAAGGATGATTACAGTCAGTATCATTCATTCTAAGTAGTAATCTAAGAGTAGTCAATTAGTGTTAGTGGTTAATGTATAGTAAATATTAAATAGAACATGTCCCAGTGAAACAGGTAGTTGTTTTATTCCTGGGGGATGACCCACCAAGTGACCAGCAGCACCACCTAGTCAGAGGCCCTTCTACTATCCTACTACACCCAGTATCCTCATTACATTACACATTACATGGCGATCCTGCAAACAATTGGAGTTCTGTAACAATGGGTGGTAAAGCAACGAAACAAGCGGTCCAAGAAAATGGCGTGGTCAACAGTAATTTTATAGTACAAGAAGAGGAACTCAAAGCAGATCTGGAGGTGAAGATTCTTATCTACATTATTGTGGTTGTTTTGGTACTACAATTTGGATGGTCTATATATAAGAATCATAGAAGACAAATGAAGAGGGAGATAAGAAGAAATCTACAGCAAAGCACGCTAAATCTGTAGGATGGTGAGAATATTATTTTTTTTTGTAAACTTTAAGGGTATATTCTGTTTTGTGGCTAAATTTTTTTTTTGATAATTGATATTTCATATTTTTATTTCTATTGACAATGAATTTTAAATGTCCTCGAGTGATGGAAATGCAGTAACGTGGGATGAATTTGAGATTAGATTGAATTTAATTTTAGAAGATATACGTAGGAATAGTAAGCGTGTGTTAAAAAAGGAGGTTCCAAAAAGCTCAGATAGTCATATAGATATAATAAATAAGTTGTGTGATTCATTTAATAGTTTCTCTAAGTTAATAAATAAGAATTGGTATAAGTTAGAGGAGAATCAGCAGAGTACATGTATTTTATATTTTAACAAAATTAGAGAAAAGGTAGAGAAAGCATTTCAAGTGTTAGATTGTCAGTATGAAGTTCCGTCTCAATTAATTACGCGTAATAATTTAATTAATAATTTAATAGTATTAGAAGCAATGAGCAAAGATAAAAAGGAGAAAATGGCATTAAGTATGAATGACTTTTTCAATTTAGCTGGTAAGATATTACCAAATGAATTTAATGGGGATATAAGCAAATTGCAATCTTTTGTAGATGCTATAAGTTTGCTACAGGTTGGTGCAGCAGAGCATGAGGAGAATGCTGTACTATTTGTGAAAACTAGGCTAACTGGAAAGGCCAGGAGTCTAATCACCACCGAAAAATCGTTGGTAGAAATTATAGGAACCCTTAAAAAGGGACTAAAGGGAGATAGTGCTAGTTTAGTAGGAGCTAAATTAAGCAAATTAAGACAAAACAATAAGGATATAGTTGAGTATGCTTCAGAGATGGAGAAATTAACAGATCAGTTACAAGCCGCGTATTTGGCAGAAGGAATGCCAGTACATTTAGCAACTAAGTATACAACAGAAGCAGCAGTAAAATCACTGATCGACAACTCAGCATCAGAACGGATAAAAACCGTTATAGCAGCTGGGAATTTTACGACACCGCAAGAGGTGATGACTAAATTGGTTTCCATCAATGTGGGAAACAATCAGTCAACAGGAAGTGTTCTGCATTATAAGGCAGATAGAAATAAGTTTGTGTCAGGAAATACCTATTTTCCACAGCGAAATACCTATTTTCCTCAGCGAAGACACTCTTATGTAAATCATAATGGAGAAAATAATTTCCATAGGAAAAATAACTACGATAACAGTAGGAAATTTCACGCCAATCAAGGCAATAGGAGATTTACTGGTTACAGGGAGAAACCAGAAGAATATAGAAACAAGCCTAACAATAGGTTTAACAATGATAATAAATATAGAAATGTAAGAATGTGTGAGAGTGGAGAGACGAGAGTGGAAGATGAACAGAAAGAATTGGGGTTTTGAAAAAGAAAGGTGAAAAATCCAAAATTTTAAATAACTTGCATAATAATAATCATTACATTTATAACTTTGATTTAACTCTTTCAAACTTTGTGCAAATTAAAACTGACATATCGGATAATATAGATACTTTTATATTAGATACAGGTGCAGATATATCGTTATTAAAAATTTCAGATAATTTTCCACATCACTTAATAAAGACAACACAAATCTTAAATATTAAAGGGATAACTCAGGGAGAAATTAAAACTTTGGGTACAATAGAAACTTTTCTTTTTATTAAGGGTGTAGCATTTCAACATTGTTTTCATGTAGTAGAGGAAGAATTTCCTATACCTACGAATGGAATTCTAGGTAGGGATTTCATAAGAAATTATAATTGTATTTTAGATTATTCAGAATTAAAATTATACATAGATTGTAAATCTAGGAATACAGTAACATTAGAAATTCTTGACAATCCTGAATATGATACTTTGGCAATACCGCCTAGATGTGAAGTCTATCGGTTGGTAGAAAGTTTCAAAAACTTAAGACAAGATAAAGTTGTTGAGCAACAAGAACTATTACCAGGAATATTTATAGCAAGATCTATTATATCAAAAACTAATCCTTATGTCAGAATTTTAAACACAAATTATGAAAGCAAGTCGATAAATACAAACAATATTAAAATATTGGATTTAAATTTATTTCATGTATATGCTGTGAAGAATGAAAGTAAGAATAGGTTGAAAGAATTAAGAAAAACATTAAATTTAGAGGTACCAGAATACGTGAGGGATAAGCTAATAGATCTTTGTGAGAATTTTTCAGACATTTTTGCTTTAAAGAACGACATTTTAACGCATAATAATTTTTATGAGCAAAAGCTATTGGTAAAAGATGATACTCCAGTATATATTAAAAATTATCGCACGCCACATTCTCAATCTTCAGAACTTAATAATCAGGTCCAAAAGTTATTAGAACAAGGTATAATTGAATCTTCAATCTCAGATTATAACAGTCCAGTTTTACTTGTTCCCAAAAAGGCAATCAATGGAGAGAAGTCTTGGAGACTTTGTATAGATTTCAGGCAATTGAACAAGAAAATAGTCACAGATAAATTTCCATTACCCAGAATAGATTCGATCTTAGATCAGTTAGGGAGGTCGAAATGGTTTTCAGTCATAGATCTTATGTCAGGTTTTCATCAAATTCCCTTAGAACAATCTTCAAGGAAATATACATCTTTTAGTACAGAAAAAGGTTCTTTTCAGTATACAAGATTACCATTTGGTTTAAATATAAGTCCAAATAGTTTTTCAAGAATGATGTCCATAGCATTCTCAGGATTAACTCCAGAAAAAGCATTTCTTTATATGGATGATATAGTCGTAATAGGGATGTCAGAAAATCATCATTTAAGTAATCTCGAAAGGGTGTTTGACACATGTCGGAAATTCAACCTTAAATTAAATCCACAAAAATGTCAATTCTTCAGGCGAGAAGTAACGTATTTAGGACACAATTTGTCCAGTGAAGGGGTTCTACCCGATAAGGCAAAATATTCAGTCATTGAGAAGTATCCAGTGCCCAAAAATTCAGAAGAATCTAAAAGGTTCGTAGCATTCTGTAACTATTACAGACGTTTCATTCCAAATTTCGCTGAAATATGCATACCTCTCAATAAATTATCTAGGAAAAATGTGAAATTCGAGTGGTCGGAAGACTGCGAAAAATCATTCCAAATACTAAAATCGGCATTAATTCAGCCGCCTATTCTGAAATATCCAGATTTCAATAAAAAATTTATATTGACAACAGATGCTTCAAATATTGCGTGTTCTGCAATACTTAGCCAGGAATACGAAGGTATAGATCTACCTATAGCTTATGCATCGCGAGGTTTTAAGAAAAGTGAATTAAATAAACCTATAATCATGAAAGAACTGTTAGCTATCCATTGGGGAATTAATCATTTTAAGTGTTATTTATATGGTTCTACACATTTTATTGTGAAAACGGATCACAAGCCGTTAACACATCTTTTTTCGATGACAGACCCAACTTCGAAACTTACGAGAAGTAGACTAGACCTAGAAGAATACAACTTCGAAATACAATATTTGAAAGGAAATTCAAATTATGCGGACAGCATTTCAAGGATATCCATAAATGAATTAAAAGACTTGTACATTGACAATGCTCACATTTTAGCAATAACGAGGTCAAAAACTCGTCAGAATAAAGCTCAGCCTATAGGAGAAGATAAAATAGTTTCCACAGAAATAAAGGAAGATATTCGCAAGCCAGCAGTATATAAAGTACTGAATAATTTAGAGGCGCATAAATTACCAATTCTGCAATTTGAAAATAACCGTGTTTCGTTAAGGATGAACATACGGATCAAAAACAGGATGAGATTTAGCCAAGCCTTATTAAATACCGATATAGTTAACTTTGATTTAGGTCAAACGTTAGTTCAGCTTGATAAGCTAGCGGTAAATAATGGTATAAAAAGGATGAAAATTTATATGAATGATATTATTTTCACACAGTGCACTATAAAAGAGTTTATGGAAAAAGGAAACAATACGTTAAAAAACGTACAAATATGTATTTGCGATATACCTAAGATGGTGGAAAAAGAAAAAGAAAAGAAACAGATTTTAGAAACTTATCATAATGATCCTTTATTTGGAGGTCATGTAGGAAATAACAGGCTATTGAAAAAATTAAGAGCGAATTTTAGATGGAAAAACATGGAAAAAGATGTAAGAAAATATATCAAGCAATGTCACAAGTGTCAGGTCAATAAAGCAAAGAATAATCACAAGGAAGAATTTGTATTAACGGATACAGCAGAAAAACCATGGGATATAACATATATAGATACGGTCGGTCCTTTTCCACAAAGTGAAAATGGTAACCGTTATTGCATCACAATGTTATGTGAATTAACGAAATATGCAGTAATAATTCCAGTTAAAAACAAAGAAGCGAACACGATAGCTCGTGGAATTTTTGAAAATTTCATACCAAATTACGGTCTAATGAAACAAATTAGGACAGATTTAGGCACAGAATATAAAAATGAAATATTCAACGCTTTAACTAAAATGTTAAATATTAGGCATAATTACTCAACAGCATATCATCATCAATCTATAGGAGGTTGTGAGAAATTACATAGAACGCTTAATGAGTACGTGAGACACTTTATAAATGAAAGTAAGGATGATTGGGATGAATGGTGTAAACTATTTGCTTATTGTTATAATACGACTCCAAGCTCGTATCATGGTTATACGCCATTTGAATTATTGTTCGGTAGACGTGCTAACTTACCCGAGAATCTAACAAACGAGATTGAGCCATGCTATAATATTGATGAATATCAGAATGAGTTAAAATATAAACTGCAGGTAGCTCATCAGAGAGCAGAGAAATATTTAACCAAACATAAACTGAGTAGACAAAGTCAAAATAGTAAGGTAGCTAATCCAGTTGATTTTAAAATAGGGGATTCAGTGTTAGTAAAGAGGGAAAATAGAACCAAATTCGAATCTCAATATGTAGGTCCATTTACAGTCACAGAGGTGAGCGATGTTAACTGTAGAATTAAATTAGAATCAGGTGTGATAAAAGAAATACACAAAAACAGAATCCATCCTTATTGTAAAATGAATTAAAAAAATTGTAAAATTGAAAGTGCGAGTGAGTTTATAAACATTTCCGAATAATAAACAAAAGTGTTATAACAAACGTTCAAAACATTGAAGTGAAAATAAATAAACAACTAAGTGATCGTAAACAATTTTTAAAGGCAATGAACATTCATTTATTTATGAATATATTATGTAATCGTAGGTTAGTGACATTATTTAATAACCATCTACCATTTATTTTTAGGATAATTGTAAATTCATTTCATTAGGGGGAAAGGAAGCTCAACGGAATTTATTCTTTTTGTAAAAGGGGAAGGTGTGATGCCTTTTGGCCTAAACATTAAGTCATTAATTATTTAAAATATTATCGAATAAATTCCCTTCAGCTAATTCCAATAAACCACGAATTGTTTTATAAATAATAAATATAAAGGTTACACGTACGAGTCAATGTCAAAGCAAATAAACATTATCTAGTATCATGTATGTTTACTTATAGTGAACTTGACTCTTTGTATATATAGGTAACAATAGTATTTTAAGTATTCATTATTAATTCATTATTAATTCAATATTAACTCATTATTGATTTATTATTATTAAGTCATTATGATGGTCATTCATGAAAGGATGATTACAGTCAGTATCATTCATTCTAAGTAGTAATCTAAGAGTAGTCAATTAGTGTTAGTGGTTAATGTATAGTAAATATTAAATAGAACATGTCCCAGTGAAACAGGTAGTTGTTTTATTCCTGGGGGATGACCCACCAAGTGACCAGCAGCACCACCTAGTCAGAGGCCCTTCTACTATCCTACTACACCCAGTATCCTCATTACATTACACATTACAAAGCAAAATTTCCACCACGATTGTCAAAAAGGAGACAATATATTTATACACTCTCTTTTGCTACCTTAAGATTTGAAGAAATGAATTGATGAATGGCGTATGTACAAAAAAGTTAGATCCGAGAAAAAACATTTTGTTCGTTGTTTCGTGCTACTCGCTATTAAAACCAAATACAGAAACCAATTTTTTGTAACGTATAGTTTATGTTTAGCTAGTTCCGATGATATGAAATTAAATTGGAAAAAAGCGTTGGTTTTTTCACACAAAAAGTAAATAGACCCTCCATTCAATAATTCCTGGAGCTGTATACAATGAAACTATTGGAAATTAAACAAAAATATTATTTTCTATTTCGGTTTTCTTCGATATTGTGAAGATGTCGATTTTTCAATAATCTCACTTGACTTTTCGAAGATATATTCGTAAAAATATTTAAGTTTGGCATGAATAAATTTTAAGTGCTTTGTAAGGTTTTCCAGTTTTCCATGCGAAACGGTATTTGATTTGTTGCGTATTATTTAATGAAACATTACTAGATTTTAAAGGCATTCAGTTCCTGGTTTTTAAAATCGGTACCTTGTGAAATAGAGTGTAGTTATCCAAACTCTCCTTGTACAGGTAGCTTTCATATTTATACTCATCCACCTTTTGAGATCCCTATAGGCTAGTTGTTTTTTTAGAAAGAGTAAGCGGATTTGGCAGACTTCCAATATCTTCAAAATGGTTATTTATATCAACTGTAGCTATAGAACTTGATAACGTTGAAATATCTCGATATTGATCTGGAGTGAATTTTTTTTGTTTACGTATATTTTTTTCGATACGACCAAAATCTAAGTACGAATGTCCCACTTCTGGAATCCTAATCCCTTTATCCACAAATGTTTCCGAAGGTTTTGAAGTTGAATATAATAAATTGGGGCCTATGTACTGCTACAAGAGACATATATGTCCTTTATCCACATAGTTTCGTCAATTTTGTAAATACACGGGTCCTTCATCCTCTGATATTTTTGGTAAAATATTATCGAATTGTATTGAAACTTGTGGTATGATAGTTTAACATATTCCAAGGTATGTTGCTCAGAAAAACGCATTTTTTTCAAATGTGACCTATGCCCTTCATGTCCCCAATTAATAGTGCAATATGACACATCATCAACAGAATCTTGGATAGGCAAACGACTAGCGATACAGTTTTGGTGAAGAAATACGTGCTAAAAGCACATTAGCCACAACCACTTAAACCAAACTGACTTATGAAATCGAATGTTCCCCACTTTTCTCACACTTTACCGTGAAGTTATAAAAAAAATCAGTTAATTCACAATCCGTATAGCATTTATCCTTCATAGCTCTTGAGTTCTTAGACTGAATAAATGTCTTCATAATTTCAAAGCGGAATGCCTAAGTGTATTTATTGTGAAGGTACGTAATTACCCCTATTGCTTCTTGTTTGGCATTGCGCTTGTTAACAACCCAACATTACCATATCGAGAATTCTAGCGAACACTCCAAATATCCCTCCATTGTGTTGATGTTTATATTAATTATGTAATGTACACATTTTAATGAGTACGATACGATGGAGAGAGAGAGAAAACAAAACTGTTGTGAAACGTGGTCCTCCATTCTAACAACGTGACAAGACATATTCTATGGCATGCTCCAATATATCCATGATATATTATGTGACTGTAGCACGTAGGGCACTTTGATCGATATCCAACACGAACGCATGGATGAAATGTGGTAATATGTATGGTCTTTAATATATAAATTGTTTTTGTAGGATAACAAAGTTTGAATTAAAAACGGTTTCATACTTTCACACATATAAAGAACAAAGTTTTAGTAGCTTATAAAAGTTGACATGTCTATCTACAAGACGAATGAGTGGAATGAATTCTTTATTTATCAGTCGAGGGTAGGTACTCTGGATTATCAAAACTCAATATTTACTGAGACAAAGCAAAGCAATTTTTTCAAATGGATCAAAAATTGCAGAATAAGGGTATAAGCACAGTGGTTGTGCACAGTATATTAAGTATATTAAAAAAAATTTTATTCAACTTTTTCAGGACATTTTTTCTAGAATAAATTGCATTACACTATTTAAAAGTGAAGTTTTAATATCTCAATAAAACTAAGTCGACCATTTGATATGTTACAAAAAACCCCAAATCACAAATTCCCAGATACAAATTTCTTTTTTTACCTACATTACCGGAAAACCAATCATATGGTTACCAAAAATAGGGCGGAAAGGATTGTTTAACAGCCCAAGGCCTAGGAATTAATAACGCCACGATTTTTTGAGTTTTTCACCATCTATCACTTGAGTACTGACGTTTCATGTGAATTTTTCAATTAATCGTTGGTGTATGTCAACGTTTTTCGTAGTATTTTCTTATTTTTTAGTTAATTCAGTAGGCGAAAAACAGTTGTGGGTCACAAATGCAGTAACCGCTTTAGCAGCCCTTAACTACCAGCTGCCCTCGCTTCGCTATGCTCGCTCGTGTATCTAATAGGTAGTCCGCGATTTTCAAATTATTTCCGTATTCTTCAGGGTGAAATTTAATTTGATTGAAAAACTGAGTGCACCAAAAAACCGCTTCACAAATATTCACTTTTTTTTTCAGTTGTTATAAACCATTCTTACCTGTGGATTGGGACGATTTCGGGGTTTTGAAATTGTCCCCAATGCTTCTTTAAACGTCGAAAACATTAATTCAAAACACAGAATCATGTATAGTGCGCTGAAAGATATAGTGGAGAATCATTTCGTATAACAGATGAAGGGAAGCCGTGTCTTGGCCGGAACGGAAGGTGTGCGGTCAAACGATATATGAAAATGTAGGTATATACAGGGTGTCCAGAAACTTTCCTACCAAACGGAAACTACAGTTAGTAGAGGTGATTTTAAGTCGATTTGGCTAAAATAACCTTAATCCGAAAATGCTTCCTAAAGGAGTTACAGCCCTTTGAAGAAGACGTCCTCAAATGAGTTTTCTTCAAATTATTTAAAAATACCATTACTTAAAATATTCAAACTTGGTATAATCAATAAACAGTTACATAAATGTAAATAAATACATTTTTTTTCAGATTCATCACAAGCGTGTCAGTCGGGGTATTTTTATTAAAAAAATTTCATTTTTAAGTTTTTTATGTATCCGACACCGAATTTGGAAATTTCGAGATAATTTTCATAAAAAATGTTCTCTTCTTTCAAATCGATATCATGAACCGTTTTCGAGGAAAATAAATTTAAACTTTTTGTGTTTTTTACATAAAATCATGTTGAATTATAAGATTGTATCTGTAATATAAAGTTGGCTTTGAAAAATCAACAAATTGTACAGATACTGGTAGCAAAAGTCGTAAGTATTAAGTTGCTTACATTGTTCTGTAAATTTTAAATTAATTTAATTTCGTGAGGGTATAAAACAACAATCAACATTAAAAAAAAAGTTAGAGATAATTACCAACAGAAATAAGAGAATTAATTTTACAACAGATGGTTTATATGACGACACAAATTTATTGTTTATTCTAAAGATCGTCTATTTTTTTCCAAAATTCCTGCATTACCTCTAATTTCATTACAAGCGTTTTGAATTATTTGCCACAGGTGATTACGGGTTTCTATTGGAACAGCAAAGACTGATGATTTGAAATAACCCCAAATACAAAAATCACAGGGGTTTAAATCTGGAGATCTTGGGGGCCAATTAACTGGACCACCCCTTTCAATCCATTTATCGTGATAGTTATTGTCGAGATATTGACGAACCTCTCTACTAAAGTGAGCTGGACAACCGTCGTGTATAAACCATACATTATTTCGAATCATCAGGGGAACCTTATTTATTAAATCAGGTAGAACATTTTGTAGGAAATTGAGATATTCTTGTCCTGTTAAACGGCTAGGAAGCTCTTCGGGTCCCAGAAGCTGATTACCGATTACACCTATCCAAACATTTATACAAAATCTTTGCTGGTGCTTTTTCTCTACTGTTGCATGAGGATTATCACAAATGTAGGTATAATGATGTGCATTATGTAAATTAAAAATTCCGTCTCTGGTAAACGTAGATTCATCGCAAAATAGAATATTGGAAAGGAAATTAGGATTCTGATTTTTTTTGTTTCGCAACCAGTTTGAAAAATCTATGCGGGCAGGGAAATCACCATCTACCGTGGCATGAACTTTTTGAAAATGGAAAGGATGGAGGATGGAGGAAGACTTGGAAATGCCAGGATACATAGCAGCGAGTCTTCTGGTGCTAACCTCAGGATTATTTTCTATTTCAACCAAAATATCGTCTTCATATTCCATTGTGACATTAGGTCGTCTACCAGTTTCAGTATTTCCAGGTACTACTGAGCCACTTTTTCTTAATCTTTGTGAAACAAATAATATTGCATGCCAATGAAAAACTAATAAAAATTGATGGAAAATATATTGTAGGTTCTTACCAAACTGATTTATTATTTGGAGATAACAAAGCCAGTTCTCAGGGCGTTATCTGATGGAAATTAAGAAAAAAGAAGAAAAGGAAAGAAATTTACCTAAAACAAAATTAGAAAAAAAAATGAAATAAATAAAATCAGCTAACTTTTAACTGTTGCAATCTACTCAAAAATAAGTAAGTTAATTGAAATAAAAACTGTTGGTGGAGGTTTAATAAATAAAACTTTCACAAAAAAATTAAAATGGATAACTATATTCATATAAAAGTTTAACCCATGGAAGTGTTTAAAAACAAATTTCTATAATTAAAAAAGGTTAGTGAAGCTTTAAATTAAATACAAAATGTATTGTAGTATTGTAACAATTGGTAAAAATAATCATTACAGAGATACAACCTCCTTATATTCTTCTGGTCTTGACGTGTTGAATGGATAGAACTGGTTTTTCTACCTTCTGACTTGAAAAAATGTTGTCTTCTATTTTTTTAAACGAGCCTTTGGGAAACTAGGCTACAGCGAAATGTAGGTACCTCAGAAAAACTGTGCTCACAGAAACTAGTAGGTACTCCAGGAAACTATATCCCAGAAACTGTGTTCCCAGAAACTGTGCAGTAATCCAGATTCTTATTAGGTAAAGGTAGGTACTTCGACAATTTATATGCACAAAAGATAAAAAAATATTTGTATAGATTACTGCACAGTTTACTTGATTCTTCGTCGACTGACGATACGAGGAGCAGCCGGTGCCTTCTCCGTTCTTATTTAAAGACATTTCAAAATTGTAAATTTCGCGGTAATATATCTCTAGAGTATTGATTTTTGGTTAATGAATTTATTCCACCACAAATCACAAATGTGAAAAAATTTATTAATTTTTCGATTGCAATATTTTTAGGAAATCGATACATTCTATACCACCAAAAATCACAATTCTAAAGTGATTATTGGATATTTTTATTTTCTGGAATGTTAACTGCAAAGTGTACAGAGTATCGTTAAATATATCAACCAGGAGGAGACTCACTTCTTGATGGTTATTACTGCCCTTTTAAATCTGGGGCACACTCGTTGGTGTATTTATGCACATTGCACTTGCCTATTGTAGGAACAAGATACAGACTATAGAGTTAACCGAATCAGCAATCAAACACTCCAAAAGTTTGTGAAAAACTCTAAGTCTTTCAAGGAAAAAAGCACGCCATAGGAAAGTATGTGTATTGATAAAAGATACAACTGGCGTATGATAGTGAAGCAGCCTTTAAAGCACTGAGTTTTTGCGTGAGCAGTTTTAAAATGTTATGAGAATACCTGGGAAAACTGGGTAAATGGAAAGAACACCACCATCACTCAACTGTGTTGGTTCAGAACACACTGGAATGAAATAACTGATGGACTAGCATATGGAGGGGCTGAAAAACCCTTTGGAGAGCGGCAACCCTTTTGTGGTATTAGCTTCAATGTAATATTGGAATGAACAAACAAAGTCAGAAAAAGAGATCTGACCATCGACCGGTAGGGCTAAGACAATCATATTTACTTATGGGGAACTGCACCTGAATTAGCTCAAACTAGTGTAGCAAGAATAATTTATATTCAGTGGAATAGGCGAAAAACCCTTTCAAATACTTGCGTAGTGCACAGTATTACAGAATCCCAGGGCTCAACATCTGATCGACTACTGAATAAACGAGGGATACTTGAACTGGAGCGTGCGGATATCCTTGAATTTCTCTAGAAAAAAGCTTTGAGGGAACTACTATTTTCTAAGACTAAGAGACAGAAAAGAGGATGGAGAACAATAGTTCTTTCAGGTCTCAGTAAAAATGTCACTCCAGAATACTTACAAACATAGATACAATCACCAATCCTCAAATGTTTAATGTCTTCGAACATGAGCAATTGAAAACTATTTTATAGTTGATTGGGCCTACGAATTATCCTCGAATAGTTCGTGGAAGACGCCTAATTATTTAATCAATTAATTCATTTCAGTCACTGATTATCATTTTTTCAGTATAAAATAATGTTTAAGGATAAAAATGTAATTAGCAATTCTTTTCAAAATAGCTCCAAGTACTCACCCTCTCTATATTCATTGTAATGTGAGATTGTATGAACAGTGACCGTGTTTATATTTTCAATACTGAAAGAGGAAAAATAATCATTTATGAAGTTAATAAAATCCTGATTAGTCCCAACTTCAGAAGCGTAAATCTCAAAAACTGATCGTAGCAGACTCTTAGCCACTTAAAACTAACAATAGAAAATTACATGATTATTCCGACGAAATTTCTTTTTACAAGAAACTAGCATTTTTGTAATATTTATAATCCACTCACACTGTGTATGAGCTTCATCAGGTCATATGTGTATACGAGTTCCCACTATCCATATATTGAAGACTACTAACATGATTTTTAAAAGTTGGCATAAATGGAGAACAAGTTATCGCGAATTTATGGAGAATATATGGACATAAATGTCACTTCCGGTTATACCGAAGTTAACAACAACTTTATTATTTCAAAATTTACACGCTATATATTATGGACTATTGGGATTCTACATTAACTTTTAATATCATTTTGTGTAGAATCTAAATCTTGTCTGGTTGATTAGTAGGTAATTGGTGGAAACTTGGAAATTTCAAGTTCAAAAATGTTAAATATCTTTTGTTTTTGGAATGAAACCATCATAATTTCAATTTTACTCAAGTCCTAGGCCTAAGATGATAATTAATGCTGCCTCATTTTTGCGTAGGCTTAGGACGTGTTATTTTTTTTTTATTTCATTATCAGCATCGTTCAGTGATAGAAATGGCTCGTTTGGAATTAAACAATGAAGATTATTCGAATTTACTTTCTATTTATGGTGAATGTGACAAAGTTGTTAATAAAGCATGTGTTTTATTTGCTACAAGATATCCAGATCGACCCTCACCCAGCCGTCACACAGTGAAAATATTCAACAATTTTACACAATTTGGTTGTTTTTAAGCTATGAAAGCGAAATTCAATTCCAAATGAGCCATTTCTATCACTGTACGATGCAGTTGACTCCAAATAATGACAATTAATACTATTTAATCAGGACAGGGGAATACACAGTCTACTAAAATGGAAGACTGAACAGCACGGCCCACGCCTACGCAATAATAATGCTGAAATCACTAATATTTTTAAATACATGTTAGTATCTCAAAAACGCTCAGGATTTGGTACGACTGAACAAATAGGAGCGTTGTGATTTTGACACAAATTAATTTTTGACATGTTATTTGTACAAAGCATATTTTTTTAGTACATAACTGGACCTTCGTTAAACATTGTGGTTTCGAGCGTTATCAATCACAAGAGCGCTTTTTAGTGGTATATTTTGCTTTAGTTTTCTTTGAAGCATTTTTTTTTCAATTTTTGATCTATGATAACCCTTTTGCGCACTAGGGGGTGTCATATTTGGAAACTAGCAATTCTTCCTTCGTTTGAAAAGCTGTACAGTTTTGTGATTTTTCTTAGTACTTTATGTTGATATGCTAAGTTTAAATATAATCGCACTTCACAATTGCACTTTTTCATAAACTTTTAGAAGATAAAAACAGTTTTTGAGTTCGGAGTTTCGTATTCTGACAGTAATCATTGTTACTTTCAAGAAAAAATTATTCTCAAACTAACTTTCTCCCCTCCTAAATCACAATCCAAAATTCTACAAACCACAGCAATCACAATCAGAAGCGAACAGAAAATAATCGACCACTGCAATCAGTTATAGAAAATATGCGAGAGTAAACTCGTTGTTTGTCATGACCAGTTATTATCTGATCATTTCTGACAGTTTATGATTGCTGTTGGAACAGACCTATCATATGATTGATCTCAAGAACATAATAGTTGATACAACATTTTTAACAACCACCACCGCTTCAGATTATTTCATAAAAGTTGGTAGCATTACCTACTTTTATGTACAATATAAAACCTTATAAAACTGATTTTTCAGTCTTATCACATAATGCAATGGGTAGCTAGTTCCGGGCACAAATAGTCAATTTCTCTTTTTTTATTCCCTATTTTTTATCTCTTGCTCGCTAGAAATTTTTGTTTTGGCCAACCTTTGTTTTTATCAAGAACTCGGAATATTGTCAGATAACGTCTAGCATATAAGTAATATACAGAGTGAGAAAGCTAAACGGAATAAATTCATTATTTCGGTTACTGTACATATTTATAAAAAATCCCGAAACACATAAAATTAAAATTATAAATTGACATTTTTCAACGTGAAAAGGCAATCCCTACCTCAACTCCTTCGAATGGCAGGGAAAACCACCAATTTTTTGAATGGTAAGTATAGGCTTGTGATATATCGTTTCTTCATTTTCTATTCAAAAAAATGTTATCGTTTTCAAGTTTCTTGCAACAATCAAGATATGATAAAATAAAATCATATGGTTACCGAAATTCGCTACAATACAATCACAAACTAAAATGTAATGCAAAACTAAATAAAATGTAAAGCACTAAGAAGAACCATATATGAATATCAATGAGTAGGTGTTTGGAATGTTCACCGCGGACGTCCTGGCAAAATCATAATCTTATATAAAACTGTCTTCTAATAATATTTAACATCAGGCGTGATCGACCTAATCGCAAGCGATATTCGTTCTTTTAAGTAATTTAAATCAAAAGGTTTAGTTTTGTACAGAATGCTCTGCACATATCCCCATGAAAAATCTAATGATGTAAGATCAGGTAATCGCTATGGCCATTCTATCCATCTTCGCCATTCTATCCATCTTCGCCTTTCTATCCACCGAATATTTCATCGAGGTACTGCCAGACATTGCGTTGGTAATCTGGTGGTGCTCCATACTGATAAAACTATATCGTTTTCAGACGAACTTGAGGGTTTCCTGGATCAGAATATAAATTTGTGAGAATTGGAATGATTTAATTTTGAAGTAGTGCCAAATAATGATCTCCTTTCAAATTGCATCATTAGATTTATTTTTATGGGGTTGTGTGGAAAGCATCATGTACAAAACTAAACTACTCCAAAATGATGCACAGCATATACGAGTCTATCGCTATCCTTTTCATTCTCAAGAACAAATAGCGTGCGCACTCTCTTTCTTGAAATGTGCGGACTTTAAACAGCTGCTATGCTGTGTCCTCTTCTATCGCATGGGATGGTTGGTTGGGACCTCTCAGTCGCACTCATTCACTCGCAGCAATATTTTACTTTTTAAAATTCGACTACCGGAATTCGGGACTGATTTTTCGCAGGCAACCCTATACCACCGTGTTCATAGTTAAATAATCCTTATTTTAATAATTTTAATTCAATAATCAGACCGGTGCAAAATGCTAGTATGGATTTACCTGTTTATAACTGGCAACCTGAGGGTCGTGACCAGAAAAAAAAGGCAACCTAATAGGCCTGGAGATAGTAACTAAAGCAAAGTGATGATAAAACCACTTCTAAAACCTATTTGAGTGGGTTCCTTTTGTCGAGTTTACCACGTATATCCAATTTCCCAATTTTTAACTGACGCGGTAACCCCTGCGCATCCCCTGAACATGTCAAAATTTAGCCTTATAGATTAATGATAAGACTACCCTTGATTTTGATGAGAAAATTTTGTATGATAACCCCTATAGGGACGCTATAGTTCGACAAAAAAAGTGACGCGTTTGCCCAGTCCGACAACCAGAACATGTCGTAATTTAGCCTTATAGGGTAACGATTGGACCACTCACCATTTTTCACACAGTGCTTAAGAATTGTATGTGAAACACCGTGGTACACTTGTACGACAGAAAAAGGAACGCGTTTGCCCAGTCCGACAACCGGAACATGTCAGAATTTAGTCTTATAGGTTAACGATTGAACCACTCACCATTTTTTGCAGAGTAATCAAGAAATGTATGTGAAACACCGTGGTTACGCAAAATTGAGAAAAACGTAATCATTTTTTTTTCAATAATGCTTTTTAATTCGTTCATTTTATTGTAATCCTTAATTAAAAATTAGAATAGATCATATTTTAATCAAGTTTGATCAGGTTAATACAAGATTATCGCCAAAATATTATACTCAATTTCAATAGATTATTTTTCATGTAAATTCAAATTTTCGCGATAAGAATACTTTCAAAAAGTGATGGTTGTAATTCCGTGTTATAGCGCATGTTCGAATTCAAAAAAGTGAGATATGAAGAGAGAAGAGGAAGAACTACTCCGTTTCATCGTTACATTCAGTGTTGCCAGAGTCACTATAATTGTGGAAGATCTACTACAGCTTTAAGGGTCTAGTACGCTACTACACTTTTTCACTTTTTTAGTATTAACTACATTTTTAATATTTCTACTACAATTTACTAAATTTACAAATTGGGCTAATTTACCTTTTTACTTCCATAAAATCTTTTTTTTTGCTAAAAATTTTTGATGCAACAGGTCTACGTCCCAACTCTACTTGGACAAACACAACACACACAACTACGAATCGACCATCGCGACGCCATTTTTAGTCCATTTAGAGCAGCCTAAATGAGACATTTTTTGGTTTCTACATGGAATTAGAAAAAATATTTTAGGTATGCAACATAACAAGTGCTAAAGTGTCTTTTTTTTCACTCATGGAATTGTGAGAGAAAGCACCACTTTATGCACTTGTTGCATAAATAACTATTACACCCTAGTAAGTGATACTTTGTGCAGTGTTCAGCGTGCGTAAAGTTATTACTTTACGTACGGGTTGTTAGAATTAAGAGTTGTATTAAAATCTATTTATATAAAAAATTCCCTAAAACATCCTTTTTTCAATTTTTTTTGTCGGATCGACCACATTTCTGTCGGACACAGTTATAAATGAGTTCAGAAATCACAATTGAATCACGTGGTGCAAATGTCCGACAAGTTCCAATCATTAACCTATAAGGCTAAATTCTGACATGTTCCGGTTGTCGGACTGGGCAAACGCGTCACTTTTTTTGTCGGACAAGTGTACCACGGTGTTTCACATACAATTTTATTCTTAAGCTCTGTGTAAAAAATGGTGAGTGGTAAAATCGTTACCCTATAAGGCTAAATTTCGACATGTTCCGGTTGTCGGACTGGGCGAACGCGTCACTTTTTTTGTCGGAATATAACGTCCATATAGAGGTTAGCATACAAAACTTTCTCATCAAAATCAAGGGTAGTCTAATAATCAAACCGGTGGAATGTTTAAAAAAAATTGTTTTACAATAAATAATTAATCATATCCTGGACTGAAATTTGTTGGCAACCCATATGCAATATATTTATTGACATATTAAATCGAATATAAAATACGTTTCACCAAATAAGCATCTCGGTGAAGGTCGTTTTATATCGGGATCCTATACTACTAACTAGAAAATATAAAATGGAAAGTGAATGAGAAATGGAATGTTACCCCGTCAAAAATAAGAGAAAAAGAATAAAAAAGTAAATTCATGTATAAACAGGTAATTAATAGTGGTGTATAAGATATAGTATTTTATTTCCATTTAATGGCTAATATTCAGTTGTGTGATGATGCCACTTGACTGACCTTCGTGAATAATAGCCATCATTACATGCTCGTTGAATAGTTTACTATTAAACTCCAACCAATAATTGATATCAATATTATGTGAGAACAGAAATAATCAAGGGTGGGTATTAAGATTTAAAAAATATCCCGTGAAGTACCGTGGTCCAGCAGGCTGGTACTTTCTTCCTAGAAAGTATTCCAAAATTATTGATACTTCGGCAAAATAAGAATAATTGACGTTTTATTTATAATAACATATGTCCTTATCTGGTAGTTTGTAAGGTAGAATCTGAGTTTCCCATCGCCTAAATTTTCGAACTTTTCCTGTTATTTGCTTACAACTTCTTGATTATTCGTTTTAAGCGAAATATTTTACTTAGCAATACAAAGAATGACAAATGTTTTCAAGATTTCTCTGGTAAAAGATTTTTTTCCCCACAATTACCTATTCCTCACATTTTCGAATTTTCATTATGAAATATTGTTTAAATGAAAAAAAGTTAAATAGCAGAATAATATCATAAGAATTGTTGTGAAATATTGAATATTACAAATAATAAGTTCACTTTGACTGCTTTGACACCCATCCAGATTTCACCAACAAAATTCAGCTTTCTAACAAGGCCGATTGGTTTATTTGGTAAATAATATTCCATGATCTGAGGGTAAGGAAGCTAGTGAACAGTAAAATATAATACTTTGGCAGAGCTCACACAAATCATTGTATAGATGATAAAGATTCTAAAGCAATTATTTTATTTCTACATTACCAATGTGATTATATTTATTTTAATAAAAATATAAATACAAAATATGACATTCCGCCATCGTTGCTAAAACACGAATCACAAACGTTTGACGTCAACCTTTTGTATATCGTTCGAACTTTCATCGTATTTTCTGGTCTTGCATCGTTTAGATATTTACTCGTTATGGAAATTAGTAATCAAAACAAATTTTTAATTTGTAAAGTTTGTGGAATATTTGAAGTATTTACAGATGTGTGATGTTCTAGTGTGAAATTTAAATTGATTTTAAAAACGTAATTTTCTCCTTTTTTCAAGAAACAACATTTCTTTGAATAAAGCTTATGCGTACAAACATCGTGGAGCAGTTTTTCAAAATCATGCCTATAATGAGACTTTTATCATTGAAACGCGCGGAAGATGGTGAAGAGTAGGTACTAATGCTAGAGAAGTGGTAGTGTAAATTGGGCACAGTGTCAAGTGATATCATTTCTCAACTCACTTTTCCCATTTTACCAGACTATGGTTTGCTATTTCTCGTTTTGGATGCAGACATAATCGAGAGCAAAATTCCATTCCATAAATTATCAGGGCCCGTATTCTCGAACAAAAATGTCGCAATCGACATTTGTCGAACAAAAATGTCGAACGAAAATTTGAGATCGAGTTCTCGAACCACCTTCGACATGTCACCGTTCGACAATTTGTCGCATATGTACATGCGGCAATGCTGTAAATTTATGAAAGCGTGTCTGGTATTCGCAAATGAAGTCGAACAAAAATCAAAAAGAGGAGTTTCAATAACGGTTTTGTTTTGAAGTATATTTTTAATGTGTTTTTCGTTACTTATTTTTAAATATGAATACGGAGGGTAAGAAAACTCAGTATTCGTCAACCGAAAATATTTTTTAAACATTTTCTCATGCGTATTGAATGCATTTTGAAATACATAACTTCTACGTCCAAACCGTTGTTCAGTATGCAGCTCTTGTAATATTTCCTGTCAAATAGCGACAGCCTCTTCTCCATAGTCCTCCATGTTTAATTTAAGAAAAATTGACCTTTTTTACACTTAACCTAACCACAACAAATTAAAATCTCGCATATATGACAACTTGTCACTTGCTCAAACCCTAGTGAGCTTTTTTCGCATGAAAATTGTCGATTTCGACATTCAAGAATTGCAGTTTTGCGTTTCGTGCGACAATTTTGAAATGTCGCCTGCGACATTCACCGATCGAGATTCCAAAATACGGGCCCAGCAGTGAAATATTCAGTGCATTGTGAGTGGTTTATCCTATAAACATAGTACGGCTGAATTATGAAACACATTCATTATTTTGCAAACAATTTATTTCAGATAATACTCCAAAAATAGGTAGATTTTCAATTTAGGTTGACGATTTTTTTAATAATGTATGGAAATGATGACGTCTACAGTTTTGACACGGTGACGTAACCGTTGATTTTTTTTTAAACTGAAATGTGGTTCTTGTAATTCCTCATTTGAAGAGTGTTTGAATAATATACTGTAAAAGTCACGAATGTTTCTCGTTACGTCATAACTCATAAACATTTGGATAAAATCAATAACAGTTTTCACCAGCGGCGCATCATTGTTAAAGGATTCGGCATGTATTTCTGGTGATCTAGTTATGAGAGGAAATAAATGAAAACCAAATTGAACATACCACAATTAGGCTACAATTTGAAATTCTACAAATAAATTGTTACAAACCTTACCTCTTTAATAGCATTTGATATCAGAAGTGGTCCGCCATTAGCCCATTCCTTTTGGAATTATTCATGTAATTTTCTAATACACTCACGTTTACTTTCGTCCAAACGTTTACCAGGTATTTTGTCAAAAAATATCACAATAAATGTAAATGAACTTTACCTGTTTAAAGTAATGACAATGACGGCGAACTTCAACAGTGACAGAATTATTTCCGCATAAAGTGACGTTTCTCTTTTCAGGTACAATCGTTGTCACAACACAAGACAGAGTGACAAACCGATAAAGACGTAATTGCGTAGCTTAATTCAGGCAAAAAGACATATGTACCTTTCCATTTGTTTTAATTGAACATACGCAGTCAGTGATATCCACATAAAATTATAGTGCCTTTGATACATTCAGGGAAGTATGACGTAACGAGAAACATTCGTGACTTTTACTGTATTTAGCTTTATGATACTTAACTAACTTACAGGGAAAATAAAAAATAATTTAATTCAGTCGGATAATAATATTACAATAAACAAACTGCAATAATAAATCAATCAATAAATAATATTTTTCAGCTTAATTAAATGCCCAAAGTGCAATTCACAAGCTTGACAATAAGCAAATCGATGAACACATTCGAATAACTTTCGCAGTTAATCGAATTAACTTCGTCTCTAATTCGGTCTTGCAGCTCCTGTAAAAATTGCGGTTTATCTACATAAATCTTTGATTTTGAATAGCCCCGTAGAAAAAAATCTAGAGATGTGAGATCTGGCGATCACGTGCATAATGTGGGGGTGCACCAGATTGGTAAGTTAGGATTGGTGGCGTTGGGAAACATATTGTAACTTCTCTTCGCATAAACTGTAGACAACGTTTATAATGTGAAATATTTTTCAAAAAAATAAGGACCAATAATTGTGTCTTATTCCCGTCTAGACATTCACTTTATAATGGTATTGGGTATGACCTTCAGTCATCCAGTGAGGGTTATCCTCAATCCATTTTCTGAAATTTCGATAATTGACCCATCCATTTAGGCAAAATATAGCCTTATCAGAAAACATAATTCGCATCAACATCGTTGAGCTTTCAATGTAACTGAATTAAGTACAGATGGTACTTTTTGTCTTCCAGAATACGTAATACCGACCGTTGGGAAATGCCTGTGTCCTCTGCTTTTCCAATTTCACGTGAAGTATTATGAGGATTATCTACACATCCTATAAAAACTGAGACTTCTATGCGTTGGGTTTCACTTAAATAAGCCATAATTTACTTCTAAGCTTTTTCTACTCGAAATTTGGTGTATCTTACAAAAAGTCTACTGAGATTTTAATCGACATTATTTTGATTTTTATCGATTGATAGCAGCTTGATTCTTGACGATTGATTGCTATAGTGGTTTTGTGTATTTCTTTATCTTTTTCCTTGTCCTACTAAAAGATGAAGTTAATTAAAAACCGGGTGCGTCACCTAATATATTGAACTACAACAGCTTATTGAATATAATTTTTAATTCCCAGACTGAATGCCATTAGTGCTTAGCGTTACATATATGTAACAGTAAAGTGGTGCCATCTAAATGCGACTCACTTCGCGAGTGCCATGATATTTGTATTTTTAACAGGTCAGTGCGTGTTGGAAGGCATGAGAGATCAGACCTATGTTGTTTTGAGGTTTTAATTCGCGAATGTGTTTATGTTGTGATTGAATAAAATTGGGAAAAAGAAAAAACGCAAGAAATTATGGACTTTGTCAATAAACGGTAAGTACAGTTATTTTATTTTTTAGAATAAAGTAGAAATTTGTACAAAACTGGTAAGAGTATACACAAATAAATATTTGGTGGTATTGCTAGTCGCCAGATTTTTTTTTATAACACAGCCGTTTTGGTAGAAATATCGCTGTTACATATATGTAACGCTAAGCAGTAATGTTAGCTTATTTCCACATTTTTGTTTCAGGCTGATTTCTTTGAATTGATGTTATTTTTTCATTTCAGAGCTCTTGCTGATATACTTCAGAGGGGCCTAACAGTTCAAGAAGCAATTGATATTGCCTTTGGTGAAGTCGATGGTATAAATGATTCCGTTGATGCGATATATATAGCACCACCGGATCCAGCAACCCTCACAGATGAAGATTCCGGGGATGAAGATGAGGGCGGAAACTTTGAGAACTTGACCAGACGGCAGTTACTTGCAGATGCAGAAATTAGGATTACTGATGGCGCTCCACTGATGGAAGACATTTCTTCGGAACAATTGGAACTCAACGAAAATGACGTTTCCCCGGCTCATACGTTATATCCAAGAACTTCTGATGCTCGAGATTGGATTTCGGGAGATTTTACATATAACGAGAAGGAGTTTCTCGAAGCAGACTATTCATTGTTCAAAAACAAATCAATCGTTGATTTATTTGAAATGTTTCTGGACGATGAATTGATACAATTCCTGGTACAGGAAACAAACAAATATGCGCTCTCCAAGAACCAACCCAATCCAGGAGTGTCGCCAGATGAAATGAAATGTTTCATTGCAATATTGATCCTTAGCGGTTACAATGAACTCCCTACCAAAAGGATGTATTGGGAACAGACTTTAGACACCAGAAACGAACTTGTTTATAATTCTATGAGACGTAGCAGATTTGAACAAATTCTGAGGTTTCTGCATTTGGCTTCCAATGAAAATATTGATCAAAATGATAAGCTCTGGAAAATAAGGCCATTTGTAAATAAAATAAAGCATAGGTGCAGAAAGTTTTTTGTGCCCGAAAAAGATTTAGCCTTTGATGAGAGCATGGTCAAGTATTATGGAAAGCACAGCTGTAAACAGTTTTTGAGAGCAAAGCCAATAAGATTCGGCTATAAGGTTTGGTGTCTAAATACTGTTATGGGCTATTTGATTGACTTTGAAATATATCAAGGTAAATCGGTCACCTCTGATGTTGCCATAGAAAGAAACTTTGGAAAGGCTGCAGCACCTTTGGTGAAAATGATAGAGCAGCTACCTACAAATATAAAATCCTATCCATTTTCCTTTTACTTCGACAATTTATTCACCACCTTTAGTTTATTATCTTATTTGCGGTTAAAAGGGTATGGAGGTACAGGGACCATAAGAGAAAATCGTTTACCTCGAAGCTGTCCTTTATCAGATAAAAAAGATCTACAAAAGAAAGAAAGGGGATACTTTGAAAATATTATTAGCAAAACGGATGGTATCCTAGTAGCCAAGTGGGTCGATAACTCTGTAGTTTGCATAGCTACAAATAAATATGGTATCAATCCTGTTACAAAGGCTAAGCGGTATTCGCAAAAGGAAAAAAAAACACATACAAGTTAGTCGTCCAGCTCTACTTGCAGAGTACAACAAAAACATGGGTGGTACTGATCGGATGGATCAAAATGTTGGACAGTACAGAATACAAATAAGAAACAGAAAATGGTACTGGGCATTGTTTACATGGCTTCTTGATATCTCAATCAACAATGCATGGTGTTTGTACCGAAAATCTAACGATTCCCAAATTTCCCAAATAGACTTTAGAAGAACAATTGTGCAAACCTACCTGAAAAAATATTTATCAGCTCCCAAAGGTACGGGCAGAACGCCATCTCCTATGTCTCATACTCAAGTAGTAGCCGACCAAATAAGATATGATAGGATGGATCACCTCGTGGAGAAAATTTCAAGTGATAAGAGAAGGCGGTGTGCCGGAAGCTTGTGTAAAACCTCCACGCGAACACAATGCAAGAAATGTGACGTAGGTCTGTGTCTTGATTGTTTTGTTTCTTATCACACGAAAAAAAAATAAACACTATTTTTAAAACAGTTTTAATGTATGATTTATAAGTTTTTCAATAAAACTGTGCTGAGCTAAATTTTGGTAATTTTTTCATACATTAGTGCTTAGCGTTACATATATTATGTAACACCTTATACTGAGTGCTCCAAAAATCTGAACTTACAAATTTTCGCTTTTCTGTGACATATAAGGTTGCTTCAGAGCAATCATATCAGTTTTGCGTCGAAAACTGAAAAAAAAAATAATCTGAGCACTAATGGGATAAAGTAAATGTTTGTTCTCTCCGTAAAAATAAAAATTTACCAGCTATACCATTACTGACCAACATTTCAATTTAAAAAATTAACAATAACGTCATCACGTCAAAACTGGTGACGTCAGGATGTTCGCACATTATCAAAAAAATCGACATTAAAAATCCAGGATTTTTATGAAAAGTAAATTTTTTGGAAAATAACGGAGAGTTTGTTTCATAATTTATCCGCGTTCTGTATAAAGCAACATATTTTGACACTATTAATGGAATATATTTTCACACTTTTACTTGAATTTCCGAATAAATTATGTTAATTTTAGTTGTTGAAAAACATTCAGGTTAAAAATAAAAATATGACGTCGTTTCTGTGAGTAATTTTTTTGTGTGGTAAAACAAATGGCCTTATTTCGTTTTCAAGCATCATAAATATAAATTTGCGTCAAAGGCATGCATCCTGAGTAGTTTAAAGAGTAATAAATTTCGTTTTATTACTTTACAACCGAAGAAATTCATTTAAAATATTTTTCAAAAAAATAATGTTCTTTCAATGGAAATTCACTCTTCATCAGTCTTATTCCATTAAAATATAGAGGGTACATAGGCTACTAGAGACAAGACCAGCGGAAGATTTTTGGATGAATCTCGACGAACGGGAAGATTACAATTTTTACTTTAAAAAACATTTCAATATTGGAGACCTCCCTATATTTATCTAATTATCGACGACTTCATATTGTGCTTCTTTTGATTGTCTTCTAATTTCCAATTCTTCAAGGCTATCTAGTTCTCGTTCCTTACTTACTTATACTTATGTAGTACTTCTAGTACTGTGTTTGGTGTCTAATTTCAAAATGTCGACTGGTTTGATCAATATACACAGCACCACATTCTGGTCATTTTAGTTTATATATCCCAAATTTTTTGAATGTGGATATTTTTGCTTCTACATTCAACAATTTCTCACTTACTGTTTTAAAAGAAATTTTTATATTTGCTGCTTAAGATATTTTCTCAGGAACATTACCAGAAATATTACCAGGACGGTTTTGTAATTTTGTATTTTCCTAGCTTCTTTGGGAGAAATTAGTTGTAATGCCATTTTCTCCTGTTTTTTATAATTTATTCATCTATTACATACATTGGATAACCGTTATACATGGCTATTGGTTCAACTGTATTTATTTCCCTATCAAAATTATATTTGTTCATAAAAACTAAAAATGATCTATGTATCATTTAATTATATGCTGCTTACTCATTATGGTATCTGTATCTGTAGAGTAGGGAGGGTGAGTGTAGGCTCACAGCACTTGGGCCACATGTGACCCATTGTACATCCTCCCGAGGAGTTGTCTTCCTAGGTCATTGTCCATCCTGTCCTTCTCAGGAAGGTGGACAGGTCACTAGGAGACATCTCCTTTATATCGGCAGGTGTAGGCCAAGACTCACCGAACACACACTCTCTTATTGACGATAACTCCGGACACTCGCATAAGACATGCCTGACAGTTTCATCTTCCTGTTCACACATCCTGCATAGAGGTGTGTCCACTAGCCCCATAGTATGGAGGTGTTCCCTAGTTGACAGTGACCAGTCAGAAATCCTACTGTTAAACGTAGGTTTCTCCTGGTCATCGCCAAATATTTCTTCGGCTCCAGCTTCCCAGGGTCGCCCAGGGTGATCCTGGCAAGACTGCATCCTTTGATTCCATCCCATCTCTTAAGGGATTGAGTATGGGTGTAGCGTTTGGCTAGTTCCGCAATTGTCGAAGTCGTTAGGCCGTAGGTGTCACTGGGTCCTAGAATTTTTAGTCCAGCGGCTTCCCTGGCTAAAGAATCAGCAATGCGATTTCCTTTACTCCTGTCGTGCCCTTAAACCCACCTCAGGAAAATATTGTTATCTGCCGAGGCGTCAGCTAAATCTTGGTGGCACTCTAGTACTAGCCTCGATATAACACGTTGTCTGTTTAAGGCTAATAGGGCTTGTCTACTATCAGTGCAGATTATTATGTTTTTGCCAGAAATTCCTCTTCTGGTTAGTTCTTTTGTGGCAATTGAGATACCAGCCAGTTCTGTTTGAACTACGCTGGTATTGTTTCCCATTCCCCACTTCATCTTTAGGCTTAGTGCTCTTGAGTAAACTCCACATCCTGAGCCTTCTTTCATTTTTGAACCATCTGTATATATGCGTATTGCATTTGCAGCACCTGGCTCTGTGTTCTGTTTTATTTGAATTTTGTAGGGTTTGTTAAACAAAAACCTGGGTTCAATTGCATCATTGGTTGCCTGCAGCAGAGGTAGCGCAGTGAGCGCTTCCTGCCACAGGCTCAACCTCAATTGGCCCACTCCTACTTCGGGGTTTACACCAGCCGTGCGCAATCGTACCATGGCCATTAACGCAACCTCCTTGACGTACAGGTCCAGAGGGGTCAGACCAGTAATTAGTTCCATTGCTGCGGTTGGTGTTGTTCTCATGGCTCCTGTGAGGTTTAAGCAACTCATTATGGTATAGTCACATCATTGGAAAACTTTTTTGTTGAGTCTGCGCTTAGAATTTTGATATCACAAGATTCTACAAAATTATTTACCTTTGATTTATATTGTTCAGATTTCAAAATGACAGTGGCATTTACCTTGTCAGGTTTTGTTTGTGTGGGATTATGATCTTCTACTTTCTTCCCAACTTACCATTTCAGAACACCCGACTTTCAATGGTCAGCCATATTGCTTTGGAGGACAACCAATAAGTTTGGCATGTGCTGTAAGTCAGTTGGTTGTCAGACAGACTTTGTAGAACAATGTCAATATGATACATTTTATTTAAATAATAAAAACTTCACAAATTACACATTGCGCAGTCAGTATACTATTTCTGAATTAATTTAAATAATAATTAAAATGTCAGACGGCGGGAAAAGCAATCAACCAACGAGTTTCACTAGGAGGCCCCGTTTTAAAGCACTAATCCAATCATCGCCCCATTACACAGAGAGATTGATTGAATAATAACCTGGATTCGTTAAAAAAACCGGTTATCGAAAAAAGATACCTTATCTCTTGCTCCCCGCACTCCACACTAATAAACACGACAAAACGATGGCATTTTAGATAATTTTAAACATATTACTAATTAAAGTCTGTCATTCGTTGTTCACCTGTTAACAATGAAAACTGAATAGGATATGACATGAGTCCTCCACAGCAATATGGCCGACCTATTAGTGACGTCATTCTGGAATGGTCCATTGAATTTAAAGCTGAAATGTCATTTTCTTGTTTCACGTTTAACTTTTGCAGCCTTTGAAGGTTCCAATAGTTTAATTTACATTGGAAGTTTGAAATAATTCAATTAATTTTGTTTGTTTGAAAATTCGAAAAGTCAATAATATACATAATTTTCCGAATAATAGATATAAACATTTCACACATATGAACATAAATTAGCATCATTGAAACAAAACTTTCACGGCGTTGAATGTTGAACGAAAAACTGGAAATTTGGAGATAACTAAGTCAGTTCTCAGGCTTTGTTATTTTGTTACCTGATGGAAGTTAGATGAAGAAATATTACAGATATTAATGAGAGACAAAAATTGAGGGACGCCACTAATTTAAAGTCTTGAATCAAAACTAGAAAAAAATCATCTAACTTTTAACTGTAGTTATCTGCCTATGAAAAATATTAAGATACGCTGATGTCAAGAATGTTGGTTATTGCGTGTTAAATAATGATACAAAAACGGAATGAAAAATATATTTATATAATGATGCAATAACATGGATTTGGAATATTACAAGTATTACGTAAAAGGGGTTAGTGAGTATATAATTACAAACTAAAAGAGTAGGTGAAGCCTAACAAATTGAACCAGTCACTTTCCTTTCTTATAAAACTCTTCTCATTCGTAATACGGGATATGTATAATCTCGGAACTTGCGGTATATTTAAAATCTTGTCCTGCACAGCAACGGTATATTCAAGGAACTTGTTTTGCATAGGAACGGAATGTTCAATAAACCTGCTCAGGTAATATATTTACCAGAAATGGTATCCCACTGGAACGGTATCTTACATATTGTATATGCCAGGAACTGTATATCCCCTGAATTTCATCTGTTTAGATATTGTGATTTCCCAGGGATTGTGACATAGAAATTGCGCTGAAAGTACAATTTAGTCTTAAGTATACAAACGAAGAAAAAATATCATAATAAAGCAAATTTGTATATCTATCCAGATCAATATGAAAAGTCATATAATTGTACAATTATTTAAGTTACAGCTTAATGATTCGTTCTGGACAAAATACTGAAAAAAAAATATGAAGAGAAAATGTGAATTAAAAGAATTTTAATTAAAAAATAAATCCATGTGGCATCCTAAAAATCAGTAGCCATTTTGTATAACTAGATAATATTTCATATTAAAACATCTACAACGTTACGTCCTTCAAATTATGAATTTTCAACCTACCCCAGTAATCCTAGTGTATTTAAAAGAATCCAAACCACACATTTTAAAAAAAAATTCAATAATATACATATCAGGAATACTGCATAATTCCCTACTACCTAGCTGCTTCAACGACAATGATGAACAGACAGCCGGAAGCCTCTCCGTTCAAAGAAATTTGAATATTTTAAACTTCGCGGTAAAGTTTACAATCGGAATTATAGTTATTGATTGTTTGACCAAATAGACTTAATGTACCTATATTCCACCAAAAATCAATTTTGATAAATTATTGAGCACCTTAGCGTGAAGAGTGTGTCCCTGTTTATCCTACTTGTTTCTTGTGTTTCTTCCATTTTCTACAGAATCTTGGTAGTTTAGGGATGTTAGAATGACAGCATAAAAGATAGGGTGATTTGATTAGATTGCGATATTAATTATAATAAAATATAGTTCCGTGGCTGAATGGGGCACGGACCCAAAGCCAAAAAAAATGAAGATATTATTGAATATTTTTTATATTTGAAATGATGACTGCAAAGTCAATGTTTTAGAATATAATTCAATGATACATGGAGCATTTTTAGTTCCTATTAAAAAATAGAACTTTGATAGAGAAATTAGTACAATTAAACAAATAGTCACATCCAACGGTTATCCATTGTACGTAATAAATAAATAAATCAATAAAAAAGAGAAAAAAGTGGCATTACAACTAATTTTTTTTTCTGAAAAAGCTAAAGAAATTAAAATATACAAAAATGGTAATATTTCTAATATTTTAAAGATAATACCTTTAGCAACAAATACAACAATTTCTTTTGAAACCGAAAACAATAAAAGTGAAAAATTGTTAAATGGGAAAACAAAAATAATCCCATTAAAAAATGTGGGATACATAAACTTGACTGTACAGAATGTAATGCTGTTTATATTGGTCAAACTAGTCGAGATTTTGGAATTAGACACAATGACCACTCATGAACATACAGATTGAAACAGCCAGATAAATCCCATTACGCAAAACATCTACTTGACACCAAACATTCGTTAACAGAACTAGAAGTACCACATATTTGTGATAAGAAACGATAGCTAGATTTCCTAACAGTTGTGATGATCAGTTGATCAGCAGTTTTCCTTTGTTTCCTATAACAAGGCACAGTTATACTGATCTTAAAGTGTTGGCAGTGGGTATATTTACAAGGTGGCTTTAAAACCAGTATACTGTTTTAAAACCTTATTCAATCCAAAATGTTCCTATTGTGCTACTCGTGAAGGAAATCTTGTAAAAATATATTATACCGCCATAAATGTTGTTGTCAAATCAAGTCGATTGATTTTATCAAATAAAATTAATTTATAATCGCACAAGGCAATACAATCTACATACAACAAAATTTACCCAATTTTTGAGATATGACAGTTTTATATGTGTACAAAAAATTTACCTGCTATCGTTATATTTCATAGGGGCTATTTAAAATAATGGGAGTTATGTATCCTCACAAAACATTTACTTATGACTCTTATGAGAGATAAGAATTGCAGATGTGTTCAAGGACTCCCAGGAATTGTGTGGACACTGCCGTTTAACTTATTATCATTTATTTCCCTTTGTAATAAAATTTAAAGTATAAAGTATAGTCAGTTATTGTAATACTTTCTAACGTAACACACATAGTCTCACCTTGTACTTTTTCAAAAATAGATGTTTTTTAAAGCTCTCTATTGATCCGGAAATAATTTGGGTTATTCTTATGTGATTATGATGCTGTGAACTGGCAAAGCTATATTTATTGAAGATATAAAGTTATACTATATCCATACGGTCGACACACAATATTCTTAGCAAATTAAGTAACAACTTCCGACAAAGTTGTAGAATAAATATAATAATTACCATAATCTGGTTTTGCAATAGATCTCATACTTTTTTGTGAAATAATAGCATAGTAGTATAGAAAAAAAAAATCCATGCATTATCTTTTGTCAAATTTTATGAAATAAAGCTTAAGAGTCTGAATGTCATTTTCGGTTGTAAAGTACATCTTCAGAAAGACAATACACCCTTGTGTATTATTCGTATTACGAAAAAAACTGCAGAAAATCTAGTAGTGAGAGATTTATTATGAAGGCGGGGTATACTAAATAACATCTTTAATTTTCCTGTAGTGAACCATTGTTCGTTTTCAAGCACTTAACCTAGAAAAAAAATACATGAACGAAATACTCCTGCTGAACTCAGCATGTTTGAAGAAGGACCCTCCTTGCGCCATATTTGGAAAAGGACTTTTATAGAAAACTAATCTACACCCTTCCTTCTAAAGATGCCAACTGCTCTCGACATTGAGAGTTTCCTCTTATCATTTTACTGCTGGCTCCTTTTCTGTCACGACCTTTTATAAATCACTCTAGGCGTTAATATTGAATTTCCGTACTTGAAAACATACAACAAGACAATTTCGTGAAGCTGGCAGATTAAAGGTTTGAACTTATAATTAAAGTTTATAAATCCTTATTCTTTTAGGACATGCAATTTTCATTTTCAAAGGTTCTAATTTTTAATTGGAAGTGATATTTATTGTTCCCCCATCCTTCAGGAGAGGGATTTGAAACTAGTGTATCCACCTTTATACACTGTGTCCGTAAAGTATGGGACACATTCATTTTTAGCTACAGACCATTTTAAGGAATAATCCTGAAACATGTCGATTTTTTATTTCAATTTACCGTATTTTGAAATGATAATCTAATATACAGGGTGAATTACTTTCGAGTAATGACGTCACCGTCATTTTTTTTAAATGTGTAACATATGTCTATCGACCTGTTTCGATTTGACGGAATAATTTCCCTATTTACCGCTCGCCATCATAGTAACCACTTCCAATATATAGTTCTGTGATATAAACCCCCACTATCTAAGACAATTGACATATGATGTCAACGCTCGATTCCAGAGGGTAGTTTTATCCCTTTCCGTTATCGACCCTCGAGTCGAAAGGACATACCGTCTACCGTCTCTTAAATCTATCTAAGTTTTTACCTTAAATTGCTGTGGTAAGTCCAAAATTATAATTTATATTTATCAAGCTTTTTCTTAAGTAGTGGCTGATATAATTTTTTTGTGCATTTCTTTTTTTTTTTTACAGAGATAGACGAATATACACATACCACGTGGTCAACTACATTTCTTTTATACTTGTACATTACTTTTAAACTAAATCTTTTATCATAAATCACAGTTACCTTTTTTAATGCAAACATTTGCTAGATTCTGTGTTGTAGAATACCTAATTATTTTCAAAGATAGATAACATTTGCATTTTAACATTTTCAAATATTCTCTTATCATAAAAACCTGCCAGTGCCGGCTTCACATTTCATTAAACATTTTATTCTTTTAGAAATGGTTTATTCATAACTTTTTACTATAATTAATACTTAAAGGTCATCAGTACTTTTTTAATTTGGCTGATAATTTTTACTGTTTTAAATGGGACATATATGTTGGAAAGCTTTCAGTAAATTTAAATTTCATTATTTCAAACAACTGCCTCCCTTTTTTACCTGAAAAGCTAAACCAACATGTGCCCCATTACATTTAATTTCCTACATATCCCTAATCCACCTGAACTTCTAGGTAAGCACAGCTGCCAGGTTACCCCTGCCAGGATACCCCTGCCAGGTTACAGCCAGGTTACCCCTGCCAAGCTACAAGCCAGGATACCGTTACAGTCAGGTTACAGCTACAGGAATACCATTACTGCCAGAATACCGTATACATCCACTCCTGGGAGCTGTAAGACCTTGTCGTTGGTGGAGTGGCTCAGTAACTTCCTCCTTTCTCGCGCCGCAAGGACGGGAAGGGAAGAGTGAAACTAATAAACAGCTCGGAAAATGGTCAGTAGGGCACTGGTGGGGCTACTGATGCCGAATAGGTAGCACCGACAAAAGCCAGTAGAAAAATCCAACACGCCCAAGTTACATCTGAACATACTGATAAGTCCTTACCCGATATGGGGGACGAACGGCGAGTTCCCGGCGCCGCAAAACTGGGACCCCTCGGCTATGGTATGGCAACCCAAACAGAAGAGTCCTGATGGCATAGGGGAGGCGGCTGTGTCATGTCTTATAGTAATACCTGATGGATATTAGGATATTGCACCGCGTCGGGAGTAAACCCTGTAAAAATCCCAATTGGAAGGTTCCAAAACTATGGAAAACGTTACGACCAATTTAAATCTTACGGTGCAGGGGGTCGGATCCCCAGTACCGGTCCAGAATGCGGGTGTAGCAGCAGGCCCCGCTGGACCGTCAGCAAGTGACTGCAGCCTACAATGTCCAGATCCTTTCGCAAGAAGAAGCTCTATGGCCCGAACACCACCACCGAGATCAAGAAAAAACTCATTGATCATCTCGAAGACTGATAATAGTGAAACAGACAGTAGTGAGAGGGAACATGAATCAGAAGATGCCAATGTATATCAGCAAAAGCAGAAGAGGAAAAGACAAGAGGCCCCGAATGAACCAAATGAAGATGAACATAAGGAAGAGAGCGCGTTTCATAGATCCTTGAATATAATTCTAAGACAGATTGGAATATTGGACAAAACATTAAAGGATATGTACAAACCCAAAAATGAGCTGGTAGAAATCTGTAACAACCTCAAATATCAGGCAGAACAAATCGTAAGGCAAAAACAAACAACATGGCCAAGGAGATCCATTGAAGATGGAGGCATAACTGAACAAATGCTACGTTTAGAAAACACGGAGCTTCGGAAGGAAATTCAGGACCTAAAATGCACTAAAAGTAACAACAAAGTAGCAATGCAAGCATCGATTGGCGTACAAGCTGACTTTAAGGACATACAAGGGGAACTAGCCAAGAAGGAGTATAAAATAAAGGAAAAAATCCATGAAATATTGAACGAAGATCAAAAAAGTTATGACAAGATTATACAAATAATAGATCATGAATGGCCCGAAGAAATATTTAATGTCACGAAAATGGAAGGTGAACAAAAACGTTCTGTAGTTACTACAGAACTAGATGAAGACTTAGCCGTGTTTGTAAATCCCAAGAGTAAGAGCAGTCAGGAACTGCAAGATATTGGCACTCAAATACCGTCTCTAAAACACTTAATCCAAGAGAACTTAACGGAAGGAAAAATGGAATTCGTAAAACTCCAGTTTGAGGTCGTATGTAGCACAAACAGAACAGATCAAGGGCACTACTCAAATACTACCTTTGCGTTACCTATAGAGGTGGATAATGGTGGCATAGTAGATGTTCAAGTGATGTACGATCTAATAACGCAGCTAAAGGAGGCATCTCAAAACCAAACAGATAGACGGATAAAAATGGTTTCAATGGGGTCCATAAACATGAAGTATGTAAAGAAAGTTACAGAGTACATCTTTAGAGATACTGCAATAAAAATGACAATACAAGGAAAATGGGAAGACGAGAGACACGAAAGACGCAAGAAAGGAAAATTCATAGAAAAAGAAAAAATAATAATAAAAACTCAACAGGGAGAGAGCTATGCAGAAGTGCTAAGAAATCTAAAGAACTCGATTAACTTAGAGGAGCAAGATATTCAGATGAAGGCAATTAAAAAAACAAATAAAGGCGACCTCATGTTAGAAGTGATAGGGGGGAAAGGAAAAGCACAGGATCTGAAACGGACAATTCAGGATAAGAATAAGAACACTGAGGTAGTGATCAGAACAAATGACATAGTAATGCACATTACGGATATAGACGCCAGCATAGAAGAAGAAGAACTAATGGAAAAATTGCTGACATCCGCCGGTGCGCAACCGAATCAGATTAGGATTTTATCTATTAGGCCAACTCAGAATGGAAATCAGAGTGCAACAGTGTCTATGAAGAAGGAAATAGCTACGCAGGTGCTAGACCAAGGTAGAATTAAGATTGGGTGGGTTAACTGCCGAGTAAGAAAAAGAATAAACCTACTGAGATGCTACAAATGTCATTTATTTGGACATAAGAGAGAGAAATGTACAGAAAAAGACCGGTCGGAACTATGCCTCAAATGTCTAAAGCCAGGACATCAAGCAAAAAAGTGTAAGAACGTTCCAAACTGTGTATTGTGCAATGAGGAGGGGCACAGGGCTGATCAAACAAAGTGCCCAAAATATAGAAGTATGATAAGAGATAAATCTAGACTGCTTTCCAGAGCAAGGTCAAGAGCGGATAGTGTTTTCAGTGATGGGTATTAGAATTCTCCAAACAAACTTGGGGCGGGAGAGAGCTGCGCAAGATCTGGCATTTGCTACAGCGATTAAAAACAACGTAGACGTACTTGTAGTAGGCGAACCCAATAAGAAAATTGTAGCAAGAGCCCAATGGGTTAAGGATAAAAGGATAGATGTGGCAGCTTTATTTATAAATAAAAAGATACAGATAGTTGAGATTTCCGCCGAAGAAGGCTACGTGAGAATAGATACAGGAAATGTTCAGTTATATTGCTGCTATATCTCTCCCAACATCCGAATGACGGACTTTAGGGAAACTGTGGACACTATTATGGAGGATGCAAGTGGAAGACTAGGGAAAAAGATTATAACGGGTGATATAAACGCAAAATCTCCACTGTGGGGCTCATCACAGGCGGATAAGAGGGGTGAATACTGGAGCGAATGGATGGCCGCGCTTAATCTAGTGGTGCTAAACGACGGTAAAAAACCTACTTTTGTAAGAGGGCAAACGAAATCATACATAGACGTCACATGCTGTACTACTAATTTGCAAAAAGATATCAGCAATTGGGAGGTGCTTGAGGATGAAACCATTACAGATCATCAGTATATAAGTTTCGATATTTTCTACGGCCGTAACAACAAAAAGCCAAATTTAAAGAACAAACCTACATGTGACTGGGCAGTTTTCAAGGAAATTGCCACCCTAAGACTGGAAAATAACAACGTAGAGGAGGAAAATGTGGAAAAGATAATAAACGAGGCATATCATGCGAGTTAATCGAGAACAGAAAAACTTAGTACACCATTCTGGTGGAATGATGAAATTAGCGACAAGCGGAAAGAATGTCTAAGGATAAGGAGACAAGCCACAAGGACGGCAAGACTGATACCAAGAGACCAGAATGCATATTTCTCTGAATATAAAAGAAAGAAAAAGGAGCTGAAAGTGTTAATTAACCGATCGAAAAATAGACACTGGAATGACCTCTGCCAAGAACTAGAGGAGGATATCTGGGGTAAAGGCTACAAAATTGCCACCAAAAAACTTGTAGGATACGCTCCCTTTGAATTAGCCATTAAGACAAAAATAGAAATCGCTAAAGATCTGTTTCCTAACCAATCTAAGAGCTGGCAAAAAGTCCATCCTACAGAAGATATTGAACTGTTCACACCAGACGAATACATCTTAGCTTTGAATAAGGCGAAAACAGGAAAAGCTCCTGGACCGAATGGGGTTCCTATGGATGCGATAAAGAAACTAGAAGAGATAAAACCTACCGCACTGCTTGAGCTACTGAATAAGAAATTGATACAGCAGTGCTTCCCAAAAGAATGGAAAAAAGCGAGACTGGTCCTTATACCGAAAGGCAAGATGGAGGATATGAAATTCCGTCCAATTTGTCTCCTAGACTCCATCAGCAATCTGTATGAGGGTCTACTAAGAGAACGACTGGAGAAAGAAATCGAGACTGGAGGAGGATTATCTGAGAGACAATTTGGATTCCGCAAGGGAAAATCCACAATCCAGGCAGTGGAACAGGTTCTAACCTTCGTAAGAGAGACACAAAAGTGTAAATGGGCGGCATTAATCACTCTAGACGTTAGAAATGCTTTTAACACAGCTTCCTGGGATTTGATTCTGAAAAAGCTGAAGGAACGGGGAATATCACAATATCTTATAAACTGTATGGACAATTATCTGGAAGATAGGAGTATACAACTGGACAAAAATGTCGAAATGGAAATTCTGGCAGGCGTCCCTCAGGGTTCGATCTTAGGTCCTACTTTATGGAATATCCTTTACGACGATGTACTAAGTGAGATAATGCCCGAAGGAGTATGCACAGTAGCCTACGCAGACGATCTAGCTGTGATCATTACCGCTACAGATAAAAGACAACTGATCTGGAAAGGAAACGAAGCTCTGTACCAAATTAATAACTGGATGGAAAACAACAACTTGGAACTGGCTCCTCAAAAATCAGAAGCAGTGATACTCAAGGGCAGGAAAGGAAGAGAGGCGATTAGCTTTTCTTGCGCTGGAACAGTTATCACTCCTAAAAACTGTGTAAAATATCTTGGAATCCACTTGGGGACAAGCTGTCATTTTGGAGAGCATATTAAAAGGACAATTCTTAATGCAGAAGAAAAGGTAGGTCAGATGATGAGAATTACGCCCAACATAAAAGGACCCGGTTCGAAGAAAAGAGAACTACTGTACAATATCGTCCAGTCAATCTTAATCTATGGAGCATCAATTTGGGGTGAGTTCGCCAGGAAAAGAATATACAGACAAAAGCTGCTAAGAGTACAAAGAAAAATGCTGATGAGAATAGCTAGCGCATATCGGACTGTCTCCGCCAGAGCGATACAAGTGGTGACTGGCATACCACCAATAGATCTACTCATAGAGGAAAGGAGAAAACTGTATAGGCGGGATGATAGAAGTACAGGGGCCGCTAAAACGCAAGAAAGAACACGCACAATACAGACATGGCAAAACCAATGGAACGACACTGAGGACGTTGCTCAAAATACAAAAAGGCTTATAACGGACTTGAGCGCGTGGATAGGATGCCAACACAGACAATGCGATTATTATTTGACTCAAATTCTGACAGGGCATGGCTCTTTCCAAACATACCTAAAAAGAATAGGTAAAACCAACAGTGACATATGCAGGTACTGTGAGAATGTAGACACTGTAGAGCACACACTTTTTCAATGTGACCGATGGCAAAGAGACAGAGAAGTTATTAATAGAAAAGTATGTACAATAATAACAGCACAGAACATGGTTGATCTTATGATCGAAAGGGATAAAACATGGACCGATATACATGGATATATCAAGAAAATAATGAAAGAAAAAGAAACCGAAGAGAGGCAACAAGTGCAAAGAGACCAAAACAGATAACGCGTTAGATAGAAAGCAGACAATCCAACACTCTGAGTATGCGACAAGCGGTTCCGGTGTGTAGGAAGTGGAAACGAGGGAGTTTTAGTGAGTAGGCTAGAGCATCACTCTAGAGTCTCACACTGCCAGGAAAAGGGAGGAACAAGTACCTGGCGAGCATGAGCGTTCTCCCCGTCAAAAAAAAAAAAAAAAAGAATACCGTATACATGCCAGGTTAGCCTGTCACGCTACATTCAAGATACTTCACTTTCAAGACATCTCTAATTTCACTTTCAAGGCATCTCTAATTTCACTTTCAAGACATCTCTACTTCCACACCGACAACTTCACTTCAACTTCAGGACCTATCCACTTCAACTTCAGGACATAAGTTAAGTTCCTTACAGAAGTACAGGTTTTTTCACTTTTCCTTTATGTTACGTCCTGTGGCAGAATAAATTTAATATTTTAAATTTCTTTTTTTGATTTCTTATATACCCGGCTGTAAGAGCTGTAGGGATTGTACCCGTGTTCATGTAAGTTTGTAACTTTTTTATTTTGTAACTTAAATTAAATTCTCCAAGGTGTTTCTACCTTTTTCACCTTAGTTTATTTTCTTTAATTTCAATTAATTTTTTTGTCGATGTCTAAAAAGGTAGTGGCGCCCTAAGTTCTTATAGTCTGCAAACCCTCTGGCATACCTAGTGTGGCATTAACATGGAGTCGATCCACCCTTGAGAGAGTCTCTAGCCGGGACCTGTCTCTTAAGGAGAGAACAAGTGTTACAAATGGAACACCCCCATTTTGTCTCAATTTTCGGATTACTGTAGCTGAGCTGATTCCAAAAACGTATGACATGTTGATTCCAATTGGTACAGGGTGGACAAAAATACAAAAGTTTTGTGTCTGCTCATAAAGTAATCCTGGAGGTTTTGATGAAAGCTTATGGTTTCAACAGGATAGTGCACCACCACATTACGCTGTAGATGTTAGAAGGTACCTAGATACATTTTTCCCGAACAGGTGGATTGGTAGACGTTGACCTATTGAATGGCCAGCGAGGTCACCAGATTTCAATCCTTTGGATTATTTTATGTGGGGCCATCTGAAGAATGTTGTGTATCAAACGAATCCAGCAAATATTTAAGAATTAAAAGAGGGAATTTGGACACAATAAACAAGGTTCAACAAGAATTTGTACACCGTTTGGGTTGCTGTCAAATACAGCAAGAGCTGCAGTTCGAACATTCATATTATCATGATATTCTGTCCGCTAGACAATAAGTATTTTTAATAATATTGTTAATTTAACTAATGAAGAATGTTACGCGTTACTTTATGATCACACACAAAACTATTGTATTTTTTTCCATCCTGTACCAATTGGAATCAACATGTGATACATTTTTGGAACCAGCTCAGCTAGAGTAATCCGAAAATTGAGACAAAATGGGGTGTTCCACTTAAAAAAAATGACTGTGTCATCATTACTCGAAGAGAAAAAAATTAACATGAAAGTTGTAGATCTCAACAAGATCTACAGCTTTTATACTCATAAATTTTCACATAACCCCAAAATTAGCTCGAGAACCGCAAAAAGCTTTATTTTTGAATTTTTATTCTTAATTTCGGTAAAAGTTCTTCGAATCAAATGAAAATTTGGTAAAAGGTAGCTTTTATAGTCAGTATGAAAAAAACTCTCAAATTTAAATATTGAAAATGTTTCGAGTTATGACGAAATAAGTTCCGCGAGTGCTCATATTTTTCGTTTTTACGTCTACCTTCAAAACAATTCCATTAATCTGGCAGACCAGGGCCGATGAAAAAAGGGGAATATGATAAAAGTGAAAGGAAAAATAAATTACGGTCGATCCGAGTTCGGGAGGGGGTGAGTTTTCAAGGGCAAAAAATGGTTTATCTCGATTTCCGGCAAAACTACAAGTCCTATGAAAAAAAGTTGAACGGCAAAGTTGTAGGTAATAAAAAGATTTACATTTTTTGTATTCACAATTTTTTCACATAACCTCAAAATTTAGGTGAAAAATTCAAATAACCAAGTGTTTGGTTTTTTATTTTTATCTTTTTCAAAAAAAATATTTTTTTTACGAAATTTGGTGAAAACTCACCTTATTATGTCCCAAATATACTGTAATTTTCTTGATTCACAATATTTATTTTTTCGCTTTATTTTAACTTAATATCAAAAAAGCACCCTAATTTTCAATCGGAAATTCTCGCATCGAAATATCAGCTTTTTCCAAAAAGTCGGGGGGCTTTTTGTTCGTTGAAATCCCTACTTCCTGATGGTGTGAAAAAAATATACATTACTATAGTAAATGTTCTCAGAAAAAGCAAAAAATTGGAAAAAACCCAAATTCGAAAATTTTTTTTTATCATTCTGTAAAATTTTGAGCTATTTATTAAAATTTACACTTTAATTACTCAAAAACCGTGAGATTTCATGTCACATTGATAAACAGAAAAATTGCGAATTGAAATGTACTACTATAATTAACAAACAAATAAGTTAATAAAGTTAATATTTAATATCTACAATATTTTGAAAAAGTTAGAAAAATTTGTCAAATTTGGCGGATGTTTTTTATAAGAAAGATGCAAGTAAAGAAAATATAAAAAAATGGATTACAATTAAAAAAATCTATTTATAAATGTGAAAAAGAAAAAATAACACTGAATCAATTAAGGTTTGAAAAATATCAATTGGCAAAAATTAAATCATCCTTCATTTTGGCAAACCTCCCACCCACAGAAGGAGCAGCAGAACAACATTGTTACAGAGCATATTATCAGCTTCAAACTTGGTTGGGTAACGAATTGACAGCAACAGATTGGGGCAACATCAACGTGGCATTATGCCCAAATTTACAGAAAAGGATTTAATTGCGGAAATATTGCTCAAAACTATTTGCTGCAGCTGTGAAACTGGATATAACAGTTTAAAATGTGGCTGCCGAAAACTTGGTTTAAAATGCACAAATTTATGCACTAATTGTCATGGTTCTGAAAATTGCTCCAATATGGAAGAAAAAATCTACGAGGAAGTAAATGATTCAGATGAAGTTGTGGATGAAGAACCAATGCAGACTGGAAATAACATTGGAGACGAAGATGATTGTCTTGAAGATTTCGACGATCAACTAGAGTTGGAAAGGTTTGTCGAATCTAACGATAAAGAAATGCCTTCAAAGAGACAAAAACTAATGAATAACTGATTAGAATTTCAGATAAGGTATTTCTAAATAACAAGATTAATGTTTTTGAAAAAAAAATATAATGAATAACGTAATCAGAATTAAGTATCTAAATTCAATAGTACGGTTTACATGTATATTTATATTTTATGAGATTTTCTATGACATAAATGTAATTTGAATTCAATAAATGAACTTTTTAACAAAAAAAAATTGCAGCAATCACATTTTTTTGATGAAATTGCATAGTGATTAAAAATTTTTTTCGAATTTGAGTTTTTTTCAATTTTTTGCATTTTCTGAGAACATTTAATATAGTAATGTATATTTTTTTCACACCATAAGAAAGTAGAGATCTCAACGAACAAAAAGCTCCCCTACTTTTTGGAAAAAGCTGATATTTTGACGCGATAATTTTCGATTGAACATTAGGGTGCTTTTTTAATATTAAGTTAAAATAAGGGAAAAAATAAATATTTTAAATCAAAAAAGTTACAGTGTATTTGGGACATAATAAGGTAAGTGTTCACCAAATTTAGTAAAAAAAAAATTTTGTTTGAAAAAGATAAAAATAAAAAACCAAAAACTTGGTTATTTGAATTTTTCATCCAAATTTTGAGGATATGTGAAAAAATTGTGAATACAAAAGTTGTAGGTCTTTTTATTACCTACAATTTTGCAATTCCATAGGACTTGTAGTTTTGCCGGAAATCGAGATAAACCATTTTTTACCCTTAAAAACCCGCCCCCTTCTACTTCCCCAACTCGGATCGACCGTAATTTATTCTTCCTTTCATTTTAATTATATTTCCCTCCTTTTCTAATGGGTTTCATCCTACTGTGATTTTTTTTGGTTTCAAAAGTTATCGACCCTGGTCTATAGAGGTTTGAACTTATAATTAATTTTTATAAATCCTCATTCTTTCAGGACATGCAATTTTCATTTTCAAAGGTTCTTCTAGTTTTTAATTGGAAGTAAAATTTATTGTTCCTTAATCCTTCAGGAAAGGAATTTGAAACTAGTGTATTCACCTCCGTATTATACAATGAAAGTAAATACAATCTAACTACCTAGAGATACGTTGAATTTTGAATTTTATCGTTCATCTAGGGCCTAGGCTGTCAGGTATGTGTAAGTTGATGTGCAAAGCACCTGACTTATTAACTGTGTAATATTTACTTTTGTTTAACAGATGTTATCTAAAAAAAATATTTCATCGTTTTTTAAACTGTGTCGAAGATCAATCCACTTTTTTCAGAGCATTCTTTTTCACGCCGACTGAAGTATCTCCAAAATACACTCAGACCACTTCAAGATTTATACAAGTTTTCAAAGAAAAGGTAATAGGGACGCAATAGTTTTCTCAAAAATTCATTACTATGAAGTGAATGGATATATCAGAGTGAATGCAATACAATGCCTAGGAAATAAACCAAGCTGGCATACAAAATAAGTTTGTGTCATCGATCATTAAACAGACTAGATGAATATTCCGCTATACTGACAGCACATATTGTTTGTAACCAGCGTCTGATTCGATTTTTTCATTCTAAAACAAGGTTAACTTGGCACACACCAGAGCTCACAGATTCCAACAAGAGTGCCGTGCTGTGTGATAAAGGGATAAGTTGACTGAGTAATCATGTAAAAAGTTTCGTGTAATAATAAAAATACTTATCTTAGATTTATTCAATACTCGAGGAATGGATTTTAGGTTGCCGTTGACCAGATTGGATACAGACTTTGCTCCTGCTCTGAGACATTTTTTCCTTCTGGTCCAACCATTATATCACTTGAAATTGAATGGCTGTCAATACTGTTTTACAAACAGTAAGCACTAGAAGAAGGCGTGTTTAACGACCTGCGATTTTATTTCTTCACATACCGGAATACGTTTAAAATAATCGTGCTTTCCTTTCGACTTATGGCCGTTTCCACCAAATTATGTTTAAGCTAGGAATAGTTATGAAGCCCTTAAAAATAAAGTAGGGCTTAAATAAACTTGGTTTCCATCAAAGAAATTTTAACTAAGTATTCGTTGGTTTAAGTGTTTTTAGGAAAATTTATAAACTGGTATTTGGCATGCATTATTATTTACGTCTGTCATTTAGTGTGTATTGGTCAAAGTCATACAAGGGAAAGTTTAAAAAGTAGTTGGCATTTTCTTTTTGCAATCTAAACCGTCTAAAAAATGTGATATTGTCCATTTGTTCGAAATAAATCCTTCGTGGAAATCCATTTTCTACTAAATCAATAACTTCTGAATCTTACAATGCTTCAAACGCGTCTTTTTTCAAAAATAAGAGTTCAATTCAACGAAAGGTTAGAGTTGACATTGGTTGACATTAAAAATGCGAAATGTGAGCACGGCGCATGCTCATAATCTCCACTTACTTTAAGGAACGTTTGAGCACAGAATATTCTTAGTCCATCGAAATGTTACATTTTTTAAAGGACGCAATTTTATTCTTGGGACATGTATGGGGGATCAATAGGAGCTTAACCACAAGTTTGTGGGGTTGCCGTCCTAGTCCCCCGGCCGCCATCTTGAAAAAAGGGATACAAACACCTTTTTCGCGATATCTCGGAAACTATGCGTCCTACAAAAAATTCGTGAAGACATAATTTGTAGTAAATTGCCTACAAATATGTTTGTATAATTTTTGCTCTAAATTTGAAATTAAAGAAGTTATAAGCATAAAAGTGAGAAAATTTTTATTTTTTAATACATTTCACAAAAAAATTACTTTAGACCAATCTTGTAGATAGTCTTTTAAGGAAAATTTGACCCCATAGTTTTTTTCAATTTCATTCATTTAAAACGCTTTCACAGCGCTCCAAAGTTGACCGGGTTCGTCAATGCTCATGAGAATCCAGCAAAAATTTTTATAGTAATTTTCTCACTTTTTGGCTTATAACTTCTTCACTTTCCAATTTAGGGCACAAAATTATATGAACACATTGGTAGGCGAAGCGATTTGCTACAAATTTTGTCTTTACGAATTTTTTGTAGGACGCATAGTTTTTAAGATATCGCGAAAAAGGTGTTTGCACGCCTTTTTCCAATATGGATTAAGCTTCTATTGACCCCCCACACATGCCCCAAAAATAAAATTGCGTCCTCTGAAAAATACAATATTAGGTCCTTGAATTGTAACATTTCAATGGACTATCTAGGCTTTGTTAAGCCTTTTATAGCATAACAGAACTAGAGTGGTGGAACGGAAAATGTATCTTAAGCCTTACTCAACCTTAAGTATCCTTAACTTTTGGTTGGTGGAAAATGCCATTAATGGTCCAAATTTCGGGCGTTTAGTACAATGTTCACTAATTTACACGAAACTTTCACAAACATAACTCTTGTCAAAGACGGTTATTACTAAACTAAAACCATAATTAAAGCGGATAGGAAATAATGACCAAGATGTACATTAATATTTCTTAAAATACGTAACAACATTTCTGTTTTTCCACCTGCGAATTGAAAAACGATAGATAATCTCTCTGCGTTTATGTCAAATCGATAGTGAAAGTTTGTTTACAATGGGTAGGGAATCTACTCGTATAATATTTTATGGTACCTAATTTTATATTTTAAGTTATCCACCACAAGTCTTTTTTATAAACTTGAAATTTGTGGCACTTAAAATTATTTATTTTCCAATAGTACCTACCTAAAGTTACTATTAAGATATTGTGAAGACCTGTTAGTTAGGGGATTATTGCATCCCAATGCTCTATGAACTTGTTGAAATAAACTATAAAAACAATGAAGTAACTTTGTAATGAGTACCAGGGTATAAAGGAATTGCCGGAAATAATGATGATCTCGCAGAAGAAGGGGCGTGTTCTCTTTATATTGGACACGAACCATTTTGGGATATCCCAAAAAGCCGCATCGTGGAAGAAGTCTGGAAATGGAAAAATAAACTTAATGCCGCCTACTGCAGGACGAAGGCAGGAAAAAAGATATCACGATCTTCCGCTCATATCGCTAGTTACAATTTCAAGAACAGAAATATAACATACACTACTCGACCGGCTCCACAAATTACATCTACCTCTTGGAACATGATCAAGATTAAGTGGAAGTCCAGAACAGTTCCCAAAATGGATTAAACAGCTTGAGGAGGAGGAAGCGAAGGTATATGGCGCAATATTATTACCAGAAAATAAACAATGTCTAACTATACATGTTTATGATTTAATATCAACGGCAACTAAAATTCATTCCTCGAGTAATGAATTAATCTAAGATAAATATTTCTATTAAATTTAAATCCTCACACGGCACGGCAGTGTTTTGGAATATGTGACATTTACTGTTTGTATAGCATTGTTTTGGAATGAGGGAATTGATTTAGATGTTAGTTGTGAACAAAGTGTGTTGTCATTATAGCGGGTGATTCATCTAGTCTGCTTAATAATTGGAGACAACAATAAATTTGTTTTCAAATTTTCAAGGTTTATTCAGCAACCCAGCGACATGTCAATTGAAATTCAATATGGCGTCCCAGGGCAAACAAACATATAGTCTTGGTCTTTTCGTATACACAAGAGTATTTATTTTGTAGAAAGGTGATTTTATTTGGCTTGAACAGTTGTCCTGTGTCTTGATCATACTAATGAGCTATGAAAAGTCAAATTTTATGAATTTTTTGTGCTGAATATGTGGGTTTTGGACCAGCTTTTGGTTAACATGTGCCTACATAAAAACATCCATTTTTCGTCAGTTTAGTTTTATTACCATATCTCTTTGTATTTAAATAAGCTAGAAAGATGGATGTGCTTTAATGCCAAGAAAAATTGCTATAACTTAAGAGTTCATCCATATCACCAATGTGGTTAGAATTAAAAAAAAAGGTTTAATGAAACTCAAAAAGTCCAACCACAATATATTTATTTGTTCCTGTAGGAACACTTAACTTGCCACTAGTTTCGGTATAACAATACCATCTTCAGGCTATTCATAAGATTTGTCATTGGAATTGTTGTGAGTCAATACACACTTCAATGTACAAATCAGAAAACAGGTCAAACCAAGGCAGAGACTGGCTAAACAGTTCATTAGAGGACATTCGTAAACTTTTACGGCAGACCTGATAAGCAAAGATAGGAAAACTCTCAAAACCGTAGTACGTATGTTAACAGGACGTTGTAGGCTTAACAGACATGCTAAGCTGATGGGATTGGCAGTCGAAGCACTGTCACCTAGAACAGAAAACTGCAGAGTACATCCTATGCTAGTGCGACTGCCTGGTGGATGTGCGGTTTCTTGTACTATGCGATGAGAGACCATCAGCAAGAGATTACATGAAAGATTTAGGCTCGAGGCTGTTTGGCTACTTAAAAAGAGTCGTGCTGAACAATGTAATCTGGATTGAGGACCACGATAGGCATGAAGAGGTCGCAGTGGAATAGGATGATTAGCCTTACGATAAAATATTTTCTAGTTGAACTCATGACCCTTATTTACAGAAGAAATCACCCATTCGTGGAAGGTTCTGAAAAAATTATCACTCCTAGGTGGAAGTATACAGATTAGAGTTAACCAAATTCCCATCCACAAACAGTTGTATCCACTATAAATGAGAGAAAAGAGAAGTTTTGTGAATCCCAGAAAGGAGTTCTCTAAATGGGATTACTTTTGCATTAGTGAAAAAAGTTTTAACCAGACTTAAAATACAAGTTAAGAGAGCAAACTATAGTTGCGTTAACTGTCGAAGAAAGAAGGGTTGATTTTCTGGTAAGTGTGCCTATTAGGCTCTCAATAATTGCGACCAAACACGTTCAGCTTCTTAACAGTCGATTAGTTCATACGGTGAAGGACATTTCAGGTCTGAGAGCAGATACCTAATATTAGCCGCGGTGGTGTAGGCACGATGTACGTTTAGGTCAGTTTAAAATGATGTGTTCAATGAATGAAGAATTGCATTAACGACATATGTGTACTCCCACTATGAATGTTCAGCTCACAACTTCGAAATTGTAGGGAAGTCCCAGAGGAGGATTCCCAAAACACCCAATTGGTACAATTTCAGAAGTGTTTTTGCGAGGTGCTCTGTTTGAAATGTATGCTTTCCAATTACTACTCAATTATTTTTTTTTCATTATTTGCGATTGCTTCGACATACACATGTCGCTGACTGTGATTTGCAATTCTGTTTAAAAGGTTCCCTCCCTTTAAAAAAAAACGAGATGTACGGAGAATGTATATATAACGAGAATTAGAAATCTGATACGGAAAAGTCATTTCAGCAATGTCGGCTTCAATGAATAACTTTGGTTGAACTCACTAGTGTACTGCACAGAAAAAGGTGGAGCATTGATTTGGAGTTTTTTCTTTGTATCGGATTATAGTTGAGGTTAATGGAAAAGCTCGAGGAAAACATGTGCCTGGGAAAGATTAATTTTTGTTATTTAAATAAAGTTTAACAAAATCTAAAGTTCTCTATAGCCTTTTGATAAAATTAAATTACTTCATTCAACCTTTAATGAATATTAAAACACTCACCCCCTATATCTTTTAATATTTAATAATTAAGGCATAGGAATTGAGTGAACACTGCTCATAATCTGTGATGAGCCGTGAATTTGCAATGATACGACACATTTACAGGGTGGATAACTTGAACTCACCTCCGTCTGTCGTTTTAGCAGATTGTAGTACAGGCCATTCTAAGCACAAATTGAAATCGTCAGAAAAAATATCGGTGGAAAGTCCTACTATCACGTTTGCAAAGCCTCTCTGAAATCGATGTTCTCTGACATTCAATTCGTCAGACAAGAATATTATTGCGGAATCGTATTATAAACCAGTAACCTAATACATTTTACCTTGCATTAAATGGGGTGGTGGGTTTGTTTTTTTGTTGTGTATGTGATAGTACCGAGATGCCAAATCCAAATTTTCGACCTCCGGACCACCGCCAAAATGCGTAAAAATCGGCGGAATTTCGCACTTTTTCACGTTTGACCAATTTTGACCCTGAAGCTTCTTTTTTTCAAAAAAATCAACTAATATCATTTTAAAAGTACGTTAAAGCAACTACAATTGAAGACCAAAATGGTTATTATAGGCCTGATAGTTTCCGAGAATTGGCTCCGCAAATAATTGTTGAAATTGCCAAATTTTGAACTTTTTTTAGCTTTGACCAATTTTGACCCTGAAGCTTACTTTTAAAAAAAAAGTATTATTTCAAAAGTACGTTAAATTACCCACAATTTTAGATCAGAATGGTTATTATAGGTCTAATAGTTTCCGAAATATGGCTCTTCAAAGTTCATAGAATCTTCCAACAATGGAGTAGTATTTCAAGTTTTGAGCTATACATTTGGGTCAAATCTTAAAAATAAGAATATAATAGAATTTATTCATTAAAACAAAATATTGCTACTTTTATTTAAAAACAAAATTGTTATAATGAAAAGAAATCTATCGTAAAAGATCCATCGAAACAGTGAAAACAGGTTTTAACTTTGCTTAAACATCTTGGAAGGCCTATGTTGAAGATACTCTTTAGCTTCCGTGTCCATGTTCGCCCGTATTTTTTCATACCAATCAATTTTGTTATCTGGAGAGCTCTCAGTGTTAACAAGCATGCCATCTACTTCATCACCATCTAGTAGGTCATCGACTTCGGCAGTGCTCACGTCAACGATGATATTTGGTCGATTCTCGCAGGACTGCCCACTACATTGGCCACATACAATAGGACACTTCAAACCAGCTTTTCTGCAGCTGCACTCATTACTACATATCTTCTTATAATGCAGGAGATCATCTGCATGAGATGTTGGAGCCGTATCCTTTGACTTCATCCTTGGGGAAAGGCCGTGTGCTGTTAGAACCCATCCCCATTTAAGAGGATCGATATCAATACCAAGCCACCTCTGTACCTGGTGGTAGGTTCTAAGTGAGTGGAGCCTGGCAGCGTCTTGAGTGGGAGGCAGTCTGGCCAGGTTGAAATTTATCTTGGTTGCAGCCTTGGCAAAGAGCTGATAGCGCAGGTCATTGAGTCTTTCAATTAAGCTACTTCCCCCAAATAGCGCAATAAGAATATGATTTCCTGCATCGGCTACGTCGTTAGGTGGTGTGACATGCGAGTTGGAAAATAACTGCTGCTTTCTCCTTGAGGTCCGGATTCTTTAGAATTACTGCGAGCAGCTTGGCTTTTCCCTGACCAAAAAAGCATGAAGTAGACTCACATCCACTGAAGGCATGGGCGAAGAGGATGAGATGACGGTCAGAAGAAATTGAGGTGGTTGAGTACAGGATATCTGGCGTTTAACTCTCCCACACTTCTGAAAGTATATGTTACTGTGTGTGGCATTAGTGAGGTCATTGAGGAGTACCAGTAAATCTACGACCTCACCTACGATGACCACTTCTTCAACATTAGAGGCCTTTTCAATGGCTGTGGTAACGATCAGCCCGTCAGCATCTTCTGCAGCATGTACAATCTGAATGTTTTTGGTTTCCACCTTTGACTTCAGAAGGTGGATGAATCGCACTTCGTTTTTATCGTCAGATAAAAACTTTTCTTGTGAAAGCTGAGGCACGGTTGTCTCCTCAAATATAACCTCATGAGAAAAATGTGACCGAGCTCGGTGAATACGTTCAGCACTTTTGGTACTCTTTTTTTCTGCCTCTGTGGGATGTCTGTCAAACACTACTGCTATGCGCGGACCATAACGTCTAGCAAGATATTGAATATATCTGTTACAGATATATTATGGGAACATATGTTTTCAAACTTGTTTATTATTTGACAAGCTGCCACAGTTTTCTCAATGGCGCACGCAAACAAACAGGCAAACGGACACTTTGGTTATTCGAGGCTAATTAGCCCAAAACTTGAAATACTATACTAGGTGGCATGAAATTGCGAGCTTCAAAACTTCAAAAAAGTTAAACTTTGAATTTCGCAATTTCATGCCGCCTAGTATAGGATGGAATATTTGATTAACTTTGGAGAGCCATATCTCGCAAACTGTTTGTCCTACAATAACCATTTTAATCTTAAATTATAGGTAATTTAACGTAATTTTTAAATTATAATCATTATATTTTATGATAAAGTGATGCTTCAGGGTCAAAATTATTATTATTATTATTATTATTAGGATGGTGGTTTTCCGACTTCCAATGGACTGGTTCCGTTATTTAGAAAAAAACAGGATAATCATCACCACAAAACACCAGTTATTCGCTATTGAGGTTCCACTTATAAATACGAATATCCCCAAAGATACACCATCTACCATAACACATAAGTCTGTTGCAGTGAATATGGAGAACGTTGAAAGGAGAGATAGCTTCCAAGGTGAGTACTAACCCAACGTATACTCTCTCAAGACAAATTCGATATTAGTGAGCAGTGAAACAAATGAAGGAAAAGAAAAGAAAAGGTCTAAAACAATAAAACAACGTTAGTATCACCTTAATAGTATGGCACAACTAGAGCTTGCCACAGATGGTAGGAGGCCTAAAAGGGGCTTCGACAGAAGTTTAATTAAATCCAATATTCACCAAGGTGCTAATTGTCAATGATTTGGCTTAGCAAAAGCAACGTAATCCAAAGGTCATTATTTTATGCCCAAATATACTGCGTTTTGCCGGGTAAATCTAGTGCCAATTTAACATTTGCAAATGGTTTAACTAAGGAGGTCAAGTTCGTCTGTCAGTTGGTCACACATTTGCTGGCAGAAGATGGAACTATTCCAAGGTTATATGTATAATTATGGTTTTTTTTCCTGTTATAATACGTGATACGAATATCATTTTAGTTTTCGGAAAATGAATCAAGAAAAAGAATGAATCCTAGGGCACAGTACCTGGGAGACTACTGGATAGAAGAATGACAGTTACCTCAGTTGAGGCCTGCAGATATCCTAAAATTCCTCCGGGAAATAGGACTAAAGGAGCTACTAGCCTCTGAGACTCTTCTCAGAAACTGAGTAGAAGTAAGGGGGCACAATAGATCTTTTAGGTCTCAGTGAATGTTGCTCCAAAATACATACATACATACATACAAGAAAAAGAATTGAGAAGACCAGGAGGTACTTTTCCCAATTAATAGAGCTGACTAACTTATAGCCTGACTTTATTACCAGTGGATAAAATATTTAATAACAAACCTGACGACTTTCATTCAGTGCCATTCAACCAATATTATTTTTACTTTTTATAATAACAAGGTAAGCTAATTCAAAACCGTAACAGACATTTTTGTCCGATTGCAGTCTTTCCATCCTCATTTATAACAGTTTCATTTCTTTCTTCTTTGGTGGTCCCATCGGGCAGCATTCGTCCTTGTTTACAATTCGGTATATATTGACTTCCGATTCCAGTGATGCTCGAGCACATTCCAATTAAATTTCAGAGCTGGTTTCCAATATACAGTGTGGAACAGCCAAATGGAATATACTCGATAACGAATAAATGAGGACGTGTTGGATAAAACGCTTGGACACATCGATTTGTATTTTTGAATGCACTTTTTAAAAAAAATGTGTATGGCGTGACAGTGGCTAATACCAACTTTCTCATTTTAAATTCAACCTCCTGTATATTATTAATTTTTTTGTATACTTCGGAAAATTCTAGACATAATTCATGTACAATGTCCTAAACCTATCTTCAACTGTTTCGGAAATATTAAGTGTTTTCAGATTCATTACAAAAATTAACATTAAAAAAAGAATATTTTATTTTACTACTTTATACTCAATACTTATTTTCCATTCAGCTCTTGATATTGGGAAAGTGAGTGAAAAGTATTCCTGGGTTCCTTTTCACTGATAGGGAATTAAAAAAAACAGTTTTGTTTATTTTCGTCTAATACTCATAGCCTTAGCAACTTGTTGTCTGCCTGCATGACAGTGTAGTGATCAGTGTCAGTGTTATTGTCCTTTGAATTTCGTTAACTGTACGTGATATTATCAGAAAAACGATTCATTTAATAGAAATGCTCAGACTTACCATTCTATGGAGATAACACACGGATACAAATAAAAGTTTCTCGCATATTCAACGAAAAATTTCCAAATTTGCCGCCTGTATCCCAAGGAACAATTAGCAAAATAAAAAAGCATTTTCACGAGCTTGGTCATGTAAGACAGATGGAAAAAAAACTGCCAATACGGTAAGTGATGATTCGAAATTGGATATTACGCTTGAGTTTCAAGAAAACCCACATAATTCTTTTCGAAAAGCAGCCGTTAGCCACACATCAATTTTTCGAATATTAAAGGAAAGTGAATTGGATCCCTATGAAATGATGCTAACTCAGGAGCTCAAAGAAGACGATTTTGATTGGAGAACGTATTTTTGTGAACAAATGATGGCAATGTTAGATAACAATGTGATCCAATCAGAAAATGTTTTATTTTCTGATAAGAGCACTTTTACACTCCATTGTCATGTTAATCGTACAAATTGCAGCCATTGGTCTAATGAGAATCCTCAATGGATAAAAGAAGAACATACGCAATATCCTGAAAAAATTAATGATTGGGCAGAAATGTATGAAAATCATATCGTAGCTCCCTTTTTTACTGATGGCAACTGGAATAGCGATAAATATTTAGAACTGCTCCCAAATAATACCATGTCAATTTTGACAAACTTATATGCTAATCCAGCAAACCTACAAGTTCCTGCCAATACAATATGGTTAGGTATTCAGTGCCTGGGATATGCGGACGATCTTGCTATCGTCATAAGAGGACTGTTTCCAAGTACAATATCAGAGCGCACCCAAATGGCGCTTAATATAGTAAGTGGCTGACGTAGGGAGGAAGAACTGGCAGTGAACCCCCACAAAACTACACTGGTACCGTTTACAAAAAAGAGAAATTTGCAAGGTCTACAAAAGCCTCAAATAAACGGAGTGGAAATTCCATTTGCGAAAGAAGTTAAATACCTAGGGGTTATCTTTGACCAGAAGCTAACATGGAATTCACACATCGAAAAGACCACACACAAGGCAATTATCGCTCTGGAAAGGTGGAGGAAAATGTGTGGAAAGAATTGGGGATTAAATTCCAACATGACCAAATGGTTATATACACAGGTCGTGAGGTCAGTAGTCTGGTGGCCCAGGACACTGCAAATTGGAGTGCAGAGGCAGCTAAGTGGTATCCAAAGGCAACTTTGCTTGAGTATCACAGGGGCCATGAGAACAACGTCGACTGCAGCCCTGGAGGTAATACTAAACCTACCGCCACTGCATATCTACATTCAGGGAAATGCAAGATCTGTTAGTCACAGAATATTACAGGAGCCTCCTCCGATAGGTCAAGGACACGGCAAGGTCTATAGAAAGCTAGATGGAGGAATAAAGGCAGATCCAATACTGGGAATGCCAATGGATCAGATTGCCCCACAATATAGCTTCAAAAATGAATATATAGTAGTAATTCCAGAGAGAAAGGACTGGGAAGCAGGGCCTCCTAGCGAATCTCAACTGGAACACTGATGACTCTAGTGTCGCAAAGCCCTAAACAGACTAGGTTGTCATACTAGAGTGACCCTAGCCTGGGTGCCAGGTCACCAAAGAATAAAAGGCAATGTAAAGGGCCGATGAATTAGCCAAGCAGGGAGCAACTGAGGTCATGATAGGGCCAGAACCTTTCTGTGGAATTGCAAAAAAACCTCAATAAGGAGAGCATCCACCAATGGATAAACAACCAGGCGCTGCGCTGGTGGCATAAAACCCCAGGACAAAGGCACGCTAAACTATTCCTTAAAAGCTCTTCGGTCAAACTGTCACGCGACCTACTATGTCAAAGTCGAAAAACTACGAGGATAATGGTGGCAATGCTGACCGGACATTGTAGGCTGAGGAAGCACATGCACACAATTGGCCTAGCAGATGACAGCCTATGTAGGTTTTGCCAGGAAGAAGACGAAACCGCGGAGCACATACTCTGTGAATAAGGAGGACTAGTAAGGGTGCGGTTTCACCTATTCGGAAAAGAAAAACCGAGGACAGAGAGCTACACAAGGGAGGCGGTATCCAGGCTAATAGGTCTAACAAAAATAATAAAGCTAGATATCGAGCTCTAAGGATAGGGAGGACCACAATAGATCTGCAAGGGTCGCAGTGGGATGGGACAAAGAGCCACTCCATTTCTAATATAATCTAATCTAATCTAATACAATATGGTTTCAGCAAGATGGAGCACGCCCCCATTACCAAATCAATGTCCGGCGGTACCTGAACCAACTTTTTCAAATCTTAGGGTGGGGAGGCGCGGATCGATAGAATGACCATCACGATGTCCTGATCTGAAGCCATTAAATTACTATTTATGGGGATATGTCAAAAATATTGTATACAAAACTAAACTCCTCAACTTAGATGACTTGAGAAGACGAATCACGTTTACGATTAGATCAGTCACGCCTGAGATGTTGAGTAACGTTAGAAGACCTTTCTATACCAGATTGGCATGTTGCCAAGACGTGCGAGGATTTTGAACATTTCCTACATTGACATTTTTTTTGGTGTATTTCGCTTGATTTACAATCTACATCATTATAAAGTATTAAGTGAATGAGATACAAGTTTTGGACGTGAAAGGGAGATATCCAGTGATATTTCACCTTATTCTAATGCTGTTTAGTTTTCAAGCAGGTCTGGAGGCCAAGTTCTAGCAAGTCTTCTTATGGTGGGCCATTGTTTAAAAGCTCTTCTACTAACTGATTTAAATGATGCATGGTACGTTCTTTGTATGATGCCGTAGCTTGATAGATTTCATCTCTGATGGAAGGAATCTTTAGGTCTTTATGCAGTGTTTGATTACTGACATACCATCCATGATTACTGAAATCTTTGGATGATGTTAAGCGACGTTGGTTCTGCACACCCCCATAAATGAAGCCCATCAGTCCAGATAGGTTTGAGCATCGTTTTATACGCAGGATTTTATTGTGGAGAGAAAGTTTTGATCGTCTACCTAGTAGCCAGTACATCTGTCGAAACTTAATGTCAAGCTGTTGTCTTTTCATTTTAATGTGTTTTTTCCATGTTAGACGTTGGTCCAGATGGATGCCAAGATATTTTGTCTTTGATGCTGTAGGTATACATACGTTATCCATCCTGTGGGCATGTGTTATGACGCGTGGTGAATGTTACCTACTTGGACTGATTTTGTCTTGTTCATTTTAGTTCGTCATTGTGTATACCATACATTGAGTACGTTGAGGTGGTTTTGCATATTTTGAGAAGCTGTTGTAGGGTCTTCGTCTACAGAAAGTATCACCACATCGTCGGCAAAGGAAGCAATTGTGGTATTGGTGGTTTCGGGAATATCGGACGTATAGAGTAGGAAGAGCAGTGGACATAGGACACTTCCTTATGGGACTCCAGATTTTATGGGGCATATGCTGGACTGCTGGTTATCGAATTTGACGGTGAAATGTCTATTAGCGAGGTAAGATTTTAGTAGAAGGAAATAGTTACTGGATAATGCATTTTTTAGTTTGTAATCACGCCTCTATGCCAAACTTTATCAAACGCTTGGGAGATATCTAGGATCACCGCGTTGCAATATTTCTTTTCTTCAAGACATTGTGATATTTGGTCAATTATTCCACGAGCTTGTTAAATGGTTGAATAGTTTTTGCGGAAGCCGAACTGATGTTTTGGTAGTAGTGTTTGGAGTTTATGATCTGTGTGAATTCTCTGAGCACTAATCTTTCAAAAACTTTGCTTATTGTTGGAAGCAAGCTGATGGGTCGGTAGGATGTAGTTTCGTTGTGTGGTTTTCCTGACTTGGGGATCATGATAGTTACGGCAAATTTCCAAACTATGGGAAAGTAGGATAAACTCAACATTCGATTGAAAATGATAGTTAGGAGAGTACTGCATTGACATTAATATTTTTTTTGTTTTCTTCACACCATTAAAAAATAATCAATATTACTTATCAGGCTTTTAGTGTACTGTTTGTGAAATAAAATAATTTTCTTTCCTTAATGTTAATTTTGTAATAAATCTGAAAACACTTAATACATCCAAAACAGTTGAAGATAGGTTTAGGTTATTGTAAATTAAATATGTATATAATTTTATGTAGAATCCAAAAAATACATGATATACAGGGAATTACATTTAAAATGAGAAAGTTGGTATTGGCCACTATCAAATAACACATCCTATATTATGTTTTTTTCAAATGCGCATTTAAAAATACAAATCGACGTGTCCAAGCGTTTTTCCCAACACGCGATCATTCATTCGTTATCGAATTCATTCCATTAGGTTGTTCCACACTGTATAGTACACTGTACTGTATTCATCATCTACAAAATGTCCAAAAAGCTTGAAGAAATAATTTTTTTGCATCCTGTATTTCCATTCCATTCCATTCAGTCTATCTACCTCTGTCGCATCTCTTTCTCGTTATTAATTATTGTGCGAAAGTGCATTGCCATAAAAACTTAAAATGCCGAAAAGGAAGCGCAAGTCGAGAAAATCCAAAAACTAGTACAAAAATTATTTGTAAAGATGATGCATAAGCTGGCAAGCAGCTCTTCAGAAAGTAAGTACTATAATTATTGTTATTTTGTTTTCTCCGTTAATGATTTTTTGTTCGCAATAAATATGAAGACAAATATATAATTGCTATAACTAGAACGTGAAAGAGTGATTTTTTTTGGTAATTTTTTCCACTAAAAAAACTGATAGACAGAATATGCAATAACTCTTCCTGTTGTGGGTAGTGAAAACCAACGTTCGTACTGCCGCTTTATGTCGTTTGTACCATGGACCTTATCTATTTCTTCAGTTTACCTGGCTTGCTTATATCATTATGCAGGGATTTTATTATCAGTTCAGATATTAGAAGGTCCACATTTCATGGTTGATGAAGTATATCTTCTTGTCGCCGCTTTTTACACAGTGAGCGATTAAAACATTTTTTATTGTTATCCGACATCCTGAGAATGGTGAATTTCCCCTTTTCTGGGTAATTAATCTGGATCTTCCTCAAGTGGTTTGGAATACGACTATGGTTTGGACAATGCCGCTCAGAACTAGGTTCATGTACACGCTGGTGGGATAGATGGAGATCATCTGAGAGAAGTATATAAAAAATACCCAACCTCTTCTAATGGGACCATACTCCAAGTTCCTCAGGTGAACAGAGAAATACTGATATGTATTCATCTAAAGTACAAAATGATATGGGGAGAGGGTTGATCGGTTTGAGTCAAGTCCTAAACAATTCATTGAATAAGTAAGAGAAAAGTGAAAAAACAAAGTTTTTAATGGATTCTACAAGGCTCATAGCATAAGGTATTCATGGAATAAACACCCACAGTTGGTATTTACTGTCTTCTAAAATATCCGCTTCAGCCAAAAAAGCAGCACAGGGCTCACCTTCTGGAAAATATATACTCGGCGATGATATTTCCGGAAAATGCAAGGCGGCTAAAAAAGCTGAAAACACCAGCCGGAAAATGAAGATTTCTGATTTTGGAAGATATCAAATCTTTAAACCAAAAGCGCCGGATCTTCAAGAACAGGAAACAAAATCGAGATCAAGTCACAAAACTGACTTGGAAAGGACAACAACCGAGCCTTCGCATGTCCTATCGCGAAATACGAAATCGTCAACATCGCAAGAATTGATAGAAATTTCGCAGGTAGGTTACATGGCAAGCAGACTGCAAAATTTTGTTCCCAGTGTTTAAAATAACTAAAAACCCTTCCATCAAAAATTTAATTGGAGGCTTCGAACTACCGCTCAATTCCAAACCTATTCAAAGAACTTTACACCACAATGAAACATTCATTGTAACCGAGAAAATGGTCTTGAGAAAATGGTTTTAGTCTTAATTTGAAAACTATCAACATTATATCAGCACCACGTTTCAAATTAGAGGATTACCGAAATCTCTTGTATAAAAACTGTTACATGGCTTCTTTGGATCTACCAGATGCATGTTTTTCAATTATATACTTAATTACAGTAAAAAACTGCCATTTTAGTAAATCGTGTTATCAATAGATGTCAAAGATAATAGTTGTTTATATCCTCAAAGAAATAGGAAACTTTCAGACTTTCGGGAAATAAGTGGAAGAAAGTGGTACTTACAATTCGTCTTTCAGGTCACTCTAATATACATACTTGTGGAACGGAGTATAGCTAAGGTGTTAATTTTAAGACGCTGTTTAACGGATCTCACCAGTATGTGGTTTCTCAAATCAAATTGGGCGGAGAATGTTTTTGGAAAATAATTCAATCCTTTTGCTGCTAATAATTTTGAAGCACCACAGATTTTTGTAGGTTTTCAGTTGTCAAGATAATGGATTTTCCCGTTGGGTTAATCATTTATGCGGCTCATTACCTTCAGTGTTTTATAATTTAAAACGGTCATTGTCGTAATTTCCTCGGCGGAGAAACGCAACAAAAAATAATCAGGCTAACTGCAAAGACAGAGCTTTTCCATTATTGCTCAACCAATTTGAGTTTTAAAAATTCAACAAGTATTTCGTACTGCATACCTTATAAATGAATATTTCATTGTCTCCCACCTTTTATAGTTCATGGAAGGAAATATGAGGAAATCTTGATTCAGGGAGACTGCACAAAATTGGAACATTGTATACATTATACGTGTATTCGTATATTTTTTTCAAACATTCACGAGACCTGGATACTCGGTTGTACTGGCTTGTTCTACTCAAATCATCAGAAATGTCTCAGGACAGTTTCTCCAGTTTTTTATTAATTGAAAGAATTTAAGGATATCCGAATGCTTCGGCTTAGACCAATAATAATATTATTATATTCAGTATAGAACTCGCACATACTCATAATCACTATTGTCGATATTGAACCAGTTTTTGGGATGTCTTCTAGACTTGTTGAAATCTGCTAATCAAGTTTAAAACTTTTCCGATTTGACTACCGTCGAGGATGTACCTACGTGTCTATTAACAATAGTTTTTTTTATATTTCCTTATGGTACAAAAAGCAATAATAATGAATCAAAAGTGTTTGAAAAGTAGTGGTAAACAACGGAGTTAAACTCAAAATGCCCGATGAATCGGGTAATTCTGATGAACTAGGCGAACACTCCGAATCTCCGGAAAAAAAATTCAGAATATTATAGATTTTACATCAAATCATTTTCAACCCGAAAATCCAAACAAGCTGTGCAACGTTCAAGTTAAGGACAGTGTCCTCAAACCCATACAACCAACATTAAGAGAGATAGAGAAAAAATCCTGATATTAAAAAGGCCAAGAAACCGAAGTCTCTCGAAACTGCACTAAAAACAAGAGGTAGGTATAAAAACATCAGCTGGCTGAATAAATCAGATTCCTTCACTGGAATCTTCCCGAAAAGGCGCACATACCGCTTCCGGTACACTCTTTGAGACATCAACATTGAGTACTATAAAAACAAATTGGAAGATACAGAAAGAAGAAAAATACTGCGAAGAAGGTGAGAAACCAAGACCAGAAGTGGAAATTGATAAACAAAAATGAAGATGAGGGTAAACCAGTAGAGAGCGCCGATAGTAAGACCAACACAATACTGTTTTTTCAATATCAAATACCAAAGCATATGTAGAGACAGCAGAACATTCTGGAACCACTACGTCGTCGGACACATTTCTTTTACATTTATTGTGATATTTTTCGACAAAGTGCCTGGTAAACGTTTGGGCGAAAATGAACGTGGGTGTTTTAGAAAATTAGATGAATATTTCCAAAACGAATTGGTAAGTGGCGAACCACTTCTGCCGTTAAATGCCATTCAAGAGGTAAGTTTTGTAACAATTTATTTGTAGAGTTTCAAATTGTAGTCTAATTATGATATGTTAAAATTGGTTTTCATTTATTTCCTCTCATAATTAGATGACCAGAAATACATGCTGAACCCTCAAACAATGTTGCGCCGCTGGTGAAAATTGTCTTATTGATTTGATTCGGATGTTTATGAGTTATCACGTAACGAGAAACATTCGTGACTTTTACTGTATTGATGTGATTTCAGAAGTCCAGGATTATGTCATGTCTGCTTGTAGGTTGAAATTATTTTTTTAAATGATCTATTTCACGTATATATTTTCAACGAAAAGTGCAGAAATGGACTGATGGAAAAAAACCTATATAATGCATTTGATAAAATACAACTTTATGCTAAAATATTTTTTCTTATTGTAATTCGACTAAAGCTGTGAGCATTTATTATGATTTTCAGTGTACGCCAGAGTTAGCTGTAACCTTCGAGGTTATTTATTTTTGTACCTTTAACATCAAAGGATGTTCGCCGGGCTGCACTTCTTGTTGTGCCTTCTTTGCTTTTAATTCCAAACCAGAATGGTTGGTTATATTTTGCTAATATACCAAATCTGTTTAACTTAGAAGTGTCCTTCGTGACATATAGCAAGGGAAGTGGTTGTTGCTTCTCAGTGAATGGTCTGCTCTTTGAACAGTAATTTTCGAATTCGCAAGGCGTTGGAATAGTATTAAATGGAGATGTTAAATTATTGGTCATTTAGGAAGTTCTTGGTTGAAAATGCTCCTTACGAAGCAATGTTTAGGATGCCTTGGAAGCATCTGTTGGATCAACGCATGAAGAGCTTCGTCACCTAACATTGGCATAGTAAATTCAAATTAAAAGCGCATAAGCTTGTGACATGGAATTACTAACCTTCAAATTTTCCTTTTCATAGTTTTCTTAGAACATGTAATAGGCCATTCCCGATAGTAGACCCTGTATAGCTTGTGATTTAGCTTTATTCTATTTTTATTTCAATTTTTAACTGTCCTCCGCGAATCGAACTAATATTTAATCAATCAGAAGCAGTTTGGCGTAAAGTCTAGTAACTGATGCTATGTTCTGACGCAATTTTAAATTAGATTCAGGATAATTTTACGAGTGAATTACAAACTCGGCATACAACATAAATTCTCCTCCTCGAATTAATAGTATTATTGGGTTCCCCCACGAATTTCCATATAGACATATTTGAAGCAGTGAGATTATCGACGGAGGAGATATCTTCTTGATGACAGATGTTTCATTTATAAGGGTGCGAATCGGTGTTTGTTGGCAGTTTGACACGCTTAGTGGTTTAACGACGTAGAAAAATATGATTACAAATGAAAGCTTGTGGCGTGGATTTCATTATAACAATATAAATAAAACGTTCAAAATAGTTTTCAAAAAACCTTCGTATCATTCCGAGTCCTTAGAAATATTAGTCTTAGTTGCTCAAAATGTACAGTAAAGTGATAAAATCTATTAACATAATATATATATATAGTGTGCTCGTGAAGTATAGAGTGAATTCATTATTTCCAATAATTTATAAAAAAAAACCTGAAACTCGTCGATTTTCATTCTCAGGATTCTGCGTAGTATTTAGATTACTCTTGAAACGCTTATTCTGATAAATACAACACTTCACACGTCTTACGGACATAATTTAAGGAACTAGGTCTAACAATACCTGAATGCTCCCCCGTGGACTGGGCTATCTATCGGGCGCGTCCCCAGGTGGCGGATAGGGGAACAGCCAAGGGACTGTCGCCGGTCCCTTGGTCAGTGGCAGAATAAGTAGGGTGAGGGGAGCTAAACCTCCCCAAAAGCCTTTGCTGAACATGCCACCGCGGACCAGCCCACCCAAGCTAAGGTGGAAGGAATCGTGCCGACAGCTGAATGGCCGCAGGGTATTATGCGGTCACGAACGATCCCCTTGGGGAACCGGGCGGAACCCCATTGTAATTAGCCTTCCTCTGGTAATGCGGGGCTCTGCCAGAGGTGACCAACCCTTCCCTTGCTACTCGTGGGAACACAAATGGAAACACAAAACAAAACAAAAACAAATCCCGAGGCTGGACAGAAGTGCTCACCTCGATCAAAGGCAGTAACTGGGGATGAACAGAAATGGCCACCCCAAAATACTGCACAGAACGAGGCTGGACGCGGAAGATCACCTCGGGATAAAATACAAAGGCGGAAGCGCATTTGCGGCGCCGAAGCCAAAAGGAGGAAGAGAGCGAGGGAATCAGGGGTGGCAGCAACTATAAGTGCTCCCCCCTCCTCCGTCACTCCACCTCCAAAAGCAAAGGCACTCCCTGCGGCGGGCGCCAAGAGCTCCGCCTTGAATAAAGGCAAGGAACAGGCTGCCCCTGCAGGAAAGCGCCTTCACCAAAGCACCTCCACGGAGGGGACTCCGCGTAGGCTGAAGAAGCCGCGTACCGACAGAAATGTCGCTGCCCCTTCTAAGACCTTTGCGGATGCCGCCTTGAGACACCTCAAGGTTGCTATAATAGATGAAACTAACCCGTACGGTAAGATTACTTCAGAACGGGAAAGAATCATTAAAAACCAACTGCTAGAGGAACTGGACAAGATCATCTTCTCCGCCTCCAGCAGCAACAGCAAAACGCCCACGTTTAAATCGTGGACATACTCTGGTGAAATCATCAGAGTGGTCTGCGATGATGACGGGACGTTAGAGTGGCTGAAAAAAGCCACAAAAAACCTCAAGCCGTGGGAGGAAGCATCACTGGCGGTCGTCAGCGTGGATGGGCTCCCTAAGCTGACCAAGGCCTCGCTCTGGATCCCGGAGGACGTCCACAAGACGACATCCGGGGAAAAGGAGAGGGTGCTTGGTCGGCTTAGGGCGCAGAACCCTGATCTGACGGTGGCGAGATGGTGCACTTTCCACCATGAGGTTAAGGTGAACCCAGGAGGACACCTCTTCGTCTTCGGGATCGGAGACAAAGATATGGCGGTCCTCAAGAAGAAGTCGATGAGGATGAGCTATGCGTTCACCTCATTGACCATCAGGGTTTCAAGGAAGGAAACAGGGGGTACCTCTGAAGACCCGAGGTCCTTGGTAGACGAGCCACCTAAAGTGGATACTGACTCCAAGGCCACCACGGGTTCCGGAAAGGACGTCGAATCAGTCGATGACCTGACGGAGGAGGTACCCGAAAACAGCGAGGTCACCTCTCCCCTAGCGGAGGAGCGGATGGACCTCTAAAGGAAAACCAACCAACATAACCAACCTACTCATGGGCAAGGACGTTGGAAAAAAGGTAAATATCATACAATGCAACCTCCAACACAAAAAGGCAGCAACGGCAACACTATGTCGGCACCTTGATGTATTGGAGGATGCAATAGCTTTGATCCAGGAGCCCTGGATAATAAAGACCAAAATTACTGGTTTTAGTAGTCTAAAGGGTCAAATTTTCAGCCTACCAAGCAATCAGCAACCTAGGACAGCAGTTTACGTCCCAAGGAAATACAGAGCTTCTCCAATGGCACAATTCTGCACCTCAGACCTCACTGCGGTTAAAGTGGAATGTCCAGATGGAAGAGGCAAATATACGGCGTTGGTACTTGCATCGGTGTACCTACCTTCAGATGCAGCCACCCTACCACCGACTAAAGAGACGGAGGTACTAGTGGATCACTGCCTCAACCAAAGAGTGGAGCTGATATTGGGTTGTGACTCAAACTCCCACCACTTGAGCTGGGGCAGCAAGGATATCAACGCCCGAGGTAAGTCTCTTTATGAATATATAATTAAGAAAGATCTAACAATCTTAAACAGAGGCACGGAGCCGACATTCATTAACGCCCGTAGCCAAACATTAATAGATATTACGCTGGCGACAACCAAAATATCAAACCAAATTAAGGACTGGCAAGTGTCAGATCATATCTCTATGTCAGACCACCGCTGGCTGACCTACACGGTAAGCCAGGATCTCAGGACCACTGTAAAATCTCGCGACCCGAAGAGGACGGATGTAGCTCTCTACAATCGACTCTTAAAAGGTGCTCTGCGGGAAACAGAGGTCCTGACTCCTAGCAATAATGAGGAACTGGAAAGGTACACAGTATCTATCCAAAACAAAATGGACATTGCCTATAAGGAATCCTGTCCGATGAGGATGGTTCAGACAGGTGGCACGACCAATAGCTGGTGGTGCCCTGAACTGGAACACCTCAGAAAGACAGCGAGAACGACCTTTAACAAGGCAAAACGAACAACACTCGAAGAGGACTGGGGAATATACAAAGCCAACCTCAAGGAGTTCAAAAAAGTCTGCAGACAAAAGCAAAGAGAGGCCTGGAGAGCCTATTGTGAGGCAGTCGAAGACTTCCCACAGGTTTCTAGGCTACAGAAGGCGCTCTCAAACGACCAACATAAGAGTATCGGCATCCTTACAAGGGAAAATGGCGACAAGGCAGCCAACCTTCAAGAGAGCGCTGAGATTCTTATGGAAACTCACTTCCCAGGTTCTGTCTTTCCTGGAACGTCAAACTGGATGGAAGTACCAACAACACCCTCACAATACGACTGGCAATTTGCTAGTTCAGTAATTGACGAGGACAAGATAAGGTGGGCCATATCGGGCTTTTCCCCCTTCAAGTCACCAGGACCTGACGGAATAAGACCAGCCCTACTTCAATGGGGGATGGATATTCTTATGCCGCACCTGGTTGGAATTTTCAGAGCCTCTTTGGCTCTGAGATATATTCCCCGTAAGTGGAGAGAAGTACGAGTGGTATTCATACCAAAACCAGGTAGGATGGATTACACCTTACCAAAAGCATTCCGACCAATTAGTCTCACATCGTTCTTTTTAAAAACAATGGAGAGGTTATGCGAGCGGTACATAAGAGATGAAGTGCTAGTTCACCACCCACTTCATCCAAATCAGCATGCATATACTCCGGGAAGGTCCACTGATTCGGCCCTTCACCAAGTGGTTGGCAGAATCGAAAGATCATTGGACAACAAAGAATCCACCCTGGGTATATTCATAGACATAGAGGGAGCGTTTGATAAAACAACCTTTCCAACAATTACCCAGCAACTCAACTCCAGGAATGTACCTCTGGTAGTAGGAGAATGGATACTCAAGATGCTCTCTAGTAGAGCAATAAGTATCAATGTAGAAGACATCACAGTAAGAGGACTGGTCATGAGGGGATGTCCGCAAGGAGGGGTCTTATCACCCCTTCTGTGGAACATAGTCCTGGACACCCTGATTAATCACCTCAACAACAATGGAATCTACACAATTGCATACGCAGATGACATAGTTATTTTGCAGACAGGCAAATTTGTGAACACACTGTGCGATAGAGCGCAGGATGGGCTCAAATTAATTGAAACATGGTGTAAGGAACACTCACTTTCGATCAATCCCAGGAAGACTGAGATGGTCCTTTTTACCAGGAAAAGGAGTTTATCGGGTTTAAAATCCCCCGAAATCTTCAAAAGCAAACTAAACTTTTCGGAAGAGGTGAAATACCTTGGTATTACCCTCGACAGGAAACTAACATGGAACTCTCATCTACACAGCAGAGCAAAAAGAGCATATGTGGCTTATGAACAGTGTCGGAGAACAGTGGGACGCACATGGGGGCTGTCACCCCGAGTGGTCTCCTGGATCTACACTGCAATAATAAGACCTATGTTAACGTATGGAGCAATTGCATGGGGACCGAAGGTTCTACAAGCAACGGCCATTCAAAAACTATATCAAATACAGCGAATGGCCTGTTTAAACATAACAGGAGCCATGAGAACAACACCAACCGCAGCAATGGAGCTTATTACTGGTCTGACCCCTCTGGACCTGTATGTCAAGGAGGTTGCGTTGATGGCCATGGTACGATTGCGCAAGGCTGGTGTAAACCCCGAAGTAGGAGTGGGCAATCTGCGGTTAAGCCTATGGCAGGAAGCGCTTACTGCGCTACCTCTGCTGCAGGCAGCCAATGATGCAATTAAACCCAGATTTTTGTTTAATAAACCCTACAAAATACAAATAAAACACAACACAGAGCCAGATGCTGCAGATGCAATACGCATTTATACAGATGGTTCAAAAATGAATGAAGGCTCAGGATGTGGAGTTTACTCGAGAGCACTAAGCCTAAGGATCAAGTGGGGAATGGGAAACAATACCAGCGTAGTTCAAACAGAACTGGCTGGTATCTCAATTGCCACAAAAGAACTAATCAGAAAAGGAATTTCTGACAAAAACATAATAATCTGCACTGATAGTAGACAAGCCCTATTAGCCTTGAACAGACAACGTGTTATATCAAGACTAGTACTAGAGTGCCACCAAGATTTAGCTAACGCCTCGGCAGATAACAATATTATCCTGAGGTGGGTTAAAGGGCACGACAGGAGTAAAGGAAATCGCATTGCTGATTCTCTAGCCAGGGAAGCCGCTGGACTGAAAATTCTTGGACCCAGTGACACCTACGGCCTGACGAATTCGACAATTGCGGAACTAGCCAAACGTTACACCCATGCTCAATCCCTTGAGAGATGGGAGGCAATCAAAGGATGCAGTTTTGCCAGGATCACCCTGGGCGACCCTGGGAAGATGGCGCCGAAAAAATACTTGGCGATGACCAGAAGAAACCTACGTATAACAGTGGGATTCCTGACTGGCCACTGTCAACTAAGGAAACACCTCCATACTATGGGGCTAGTGGACACATCTCTATGCAGGATGTGTGAACAGGAAGATGAGACTGTCAGGCATGTCCTATGCGAGTGTCCGGAGTTATCGTCGATAAGAGAGTGTGTGTTCGGTGAGTCTTGGCCTACACCTGCCGATATAAAGGAGATGTCTCCTGGTGACCTGTTCACCTTCCTAAGAAGGACAGGATGGACGATGACCTAGGAGGACAACTCCTCGGGAGGATGTACAATGGGTCATATGTGGCCTAAGTGCTGTGAGCCTAGACTCACCCTCCCTACTCTACAGATACAGACAGAGATACCTGAATGCTCCGATCTAAGGATTCAATATATTATTCTGAGTTATGAGAAAAAATTATTGTTCAAGCTGCTAAAAAATATTTAATGTTGTCTTCTTTAATGAAAAAAAACCAATAAATATTTTGTGCCAAAACTTTTAGGACAAACGTTATAATAATTAATTCAGTTTATCTAGATTAAAGTTTATCAAAACTAAACATTGCGACAATTCCGTGAATTATCCTTGTTAGTTGAGTTTATTTCTACTGTCACACAGCGAACCACTTTTAAAACACTCGAAGCTATTCTTAATTAAATTCTGTCATCACATAATTTGCATTTGGCACAATTCCAAGTCGTATCAAAATACATAATTTCTGGCTCAAACAACAAACTGCGGCATAGACAATTCACGATTTCCTCAACCATAAATGCAGCTTTCAATGAAATCGCAAGCCTTGTATAATATTCTGTGAAATTTGTGAGAAATTGGTGTTTTTGTTTGACAATGTAGCACTATGTTAATTATTAGTGAGGAAATGACATCAAAGCAATTTGAATTTCAAGGATTGTTTCGTATAATTTTTGTATCTTGTCTATGTTAAATGTATTGAAGTACCCACTTGTACATATTTTGTTAATAGTTAAGGCTTTCTCCATCCTCTGTCTGATTTAGATTTCAAAAATCACCTGAAAACTACCCATATTGGTACCTGTACAGCCGAAATCAACATCTCTCAATTTTATGCTACGTGCCTTCCGAATTGCCGGCTCAGTAACCTTCCACTGAGTGTTACTATTAAATTTTGAACAATTTCATACATGAAATAGTTATTTGTATGCTTAGGCCGCGAAATACCTTTTTAACGTACCGAAAGAACAGTTATCGCCGAGGCCGTTTGCGGCCGAGGCAAGATAATCTTAAGGTCATTAAAAAGTTTCGCGGCCATGGCATACACACTATTTTTAGGAGCGTCTAAATGTAGCTCTGCACCAACGTTGCCCTGTGTAGTCCTAAACTGAAAGGGCGCCATCGAGTATCTCCGGTGGCGCTCGGCTTTCATGCGAAGCGCGCACGGTTTTTAACCTTCTATACGATATCATTAATATGTGCAGAGATTAGCCCAGCGTAAGTGTGCTGGGCTCCTAACACAGAGGTACCAGGTTCGAGTCGTGTCCGAGTCAAGATATTTTTATTTTCTTATTGTTTTTTTCAAAAATTGACTAAAAATACGAAGAATTTTTCGATTCGGATTAGGGTAGGGGGTAAGGTAGGGTGGTTTTGGTTAGGTTATTATTGAAAATTATTATAATAATCTGTCAATTACACAATTCAATTTTTCGATTCGGATTAGGGTAGGGGGTAAGGTAGGGTGGTTTTGGTTAGGTTATTATTGAAAATTATTATAATAATCTGTCAATTACACAATTCAATTTTTCGATTAGGGAAAATGTATCTATGCATTCGTGAGTTTTCCTTTTTGTATGATAATTCTGTATTGTAAACTCGAACAATTTTCAGTACGTTTTGCTAAACATAATTTTAAAAATGACAAATATTGATTTCTTAACACATTGCTTTTTAATCAACTGTGATAAATATCATTATTAAAATATTTTTACTTTCCAAAACACAAACGTTTTAGTTTAGGACTACACTTGGCAACGTTGGTGCAGAGCTACATTTAGACGATCCTCTATTTTTCGTGCAATCGTTAAAATTATTAAACTAGATAATTGTAAATAAATATATCATTGCTCCAAAATCGACAGCAGTTTAATTTATTTAACAATGTGTGCTATGGAAATGATATGTTTCAATATATACAAAATATTTTGACAGTTCTTGCTTCAACTTCTGGAGTAAATATAAGTAATAATACAAACTGTACAATTAATGTTAATATTCATCCTAAATAATATAAGTACTTATGTATTTGTTGGTATTCAATAAAAAATAATCCTTGTCTTTATAGTATTTTAGAAATGTCAAATTTAGAAGTGATATTCAAATTTGGAAGTGACGTTTGGTTTCGCAGCTGTTGCTATGGGTAACGGCCGCGAAATTGAATTTCGCGGACTGTGTTGAGAACGCGAAATGCTGACTTCGCGTCCGGTTGCACGAAAATGAATTTTTTTAGCGTGCGCAAAAGTATATATACTCTCCCGAAAATATTTCAGTTCAGAAAGCTCTACTTTTTCGCACGCTTCTACTTTACCGCACTTAAGGTATTATCCATGTTAGCAGACTAACGTAGTTGTGTCGCCTATTTATATAACCAGTTATGAAATGCATAATTTTGTGTAACGAGTGCGTAGCGGTGCGAGCGAGGAATACTATACTTTGCCCAGGACCCTTGATTTCTTTATTGATTAAACGTTAAGTAAATAATGCGAGTGTAGAACTTTAAGTGATAATTTGGTATTTGGTATTATTGACAATTCCAACGTCAAAATTAATAAATTTTTAGAGTACGTCAAATAATGTGACATATAGAGATTGGCGATACTATGTAAAGGATCCATATACTGTTATGTAATTATATGATTATCTGCATAGCACCTTCGTAAGTACATAGTACAGAACACCTTATCGTTACAACTTTCTAATCCGGAAGTGGTGATCTGAGGGTGACCCAATAGCTATTTTTCAAAAGGCTCACCTGCATCACCAACATTTAAAACAATGTTCAATAACTCAACAGCGATTTAGGACCTTAAACCGCGAAATTTGAGAAGGTCTGAAATTTGAATACACAACACAAACACTAAATTTATCTAATTGATTTGAACCTCTAAGATCATAAAATGGCGTCTACAGCATAAATATTTAATGACGAAAGGTCGAGTGACAAATTTAAATTATAAGAATAGTATAATAATTAAAATTTCCATTCTAACCGACTAGCAGAAGTTAATTTTGGTCTTGCGATTAAATACGATGTGGTCATTTTTATACACTATTAAATGACGTCTGCCCAACGTCATTTATTGTAGTAGTTTCTGTGGTCACGTTTCTGGTACGTATTTTATTGGTTTAATGACTTTTATCCACAACTATTAATTAATATATGTATCTGTTACATATGCGATTTTTATCAAGTAATGCCATGCATTACCATATAGAATTGAATAATAATGACAGTTCGATGGAATAATATTACTCAATCGTTGCGTCAAATTTGACAATCTGTAAATTTACTTGTCATTGTATTTGTAGATATACTGTCAGTCGGTTTGTGAGTTATTTGGTGTGAACATTCTTATCTCTGGTATCATTAGAGAAATGACTAATAGTCTTGTACACCGCCAGACATTTTAAAATTAGCGGCTAGCGCTACAGAAAATCTCCTACCTAACAAGTCAAAAGGTAAATATGATGCGGTGTACAAAAGTTTTATGGATTGGCAACTGTCACAAAAAACATCGTCTTTTTCTGAAAATGTTATCCTAGTGTATTTTGTTGAACTTGCTAAAAAATACAAGTCATCATCATTGTGGGCATATTATTCTATGCTGAAAAGTACGCCCGAAGTCAGTAAATTTATTAAAGAAGCGCCAGATCATACCTATCTAATGACAAAGGTATTCTTACAATAACGTAATTTTCAGCTTAGAACTTATATATGAATTATATTCTATGAAAACTGAAGATATGGAAGATTACAATGGAGCTCTTATAGTGAAAATACCTTTCACAAAAACAAAGATTCCTAGATCATTTACTGTATCAGCTGAATTTTACGATATTTGCAAAAAGTATAGAAATCTTCGCCCGTCTCATGCTAAATGCCCATCATTATTTTTAAATTATCAAAATGGCAAATGTACTATTCAAAGAGTAGGCATTAACAAATTATCTTCTATGGGAAAGCACATTGCTATGTTTTTAAAATTAAAAAATCCCGAATTGTACACGAGTTATTCGTTCCAAAGATCATCTGCAACCATTTGCGTTAACGCAGGAGGTGACATTACAGCAGTAAAGCAGTTAGGGGGATGGAAATCAACCACAGTTGCCGAAGGTTAGATGACAACATAACCAATAAAATAAAAAGAAGAAATCAAATTTCAAACGAAATTAACAAACATTATACTAGCTCTAATTACAATGAAAAAACCTTGTACTAGCTCTAGTGCCAGTCCAAGTCCCATGATTTTCAATCAGACTCAGATGACTGACAAAGTTATCCCTGGCATGAATTTTAACAATTGTAATGTAACTATTAATAAATATTATGTAAGTAAATAAACATAAATTTATTGTGTATTAATAACGTTACCATTAATAATAAATAATGTTCATTTGAAATATATTTTGGATTTTTTTAATAAACTTATATATATATATATATATAGTTGTGGATAAAGTATAGTATTCAATACGCGCATAATGGCTATTACCCACTCAGATATTACAACACTCGCCTCCGGCTCGTGTTGCAATTTCATCTTCGTGGGTAATAGCCATCATTATACGCTTGTTGAATAATATACAATTATCTAATTTTGACATATAAAGTGACATTTTTCAAAACTGACTTTTTCGTAACCAGTTACATTATGAAAAATATTATGTAACTGGTGATGAGAAATTAATTTTATCACCAGTTAATAAAAACAAGAGAGAAAAGAAGAAAGTTTAATGTCATATTATAGAAAAATAACAACAACTAGAACTGAAGAGAACTACTAACAATAAGAACAACTCAAATAATGTGACATATAGAGATGGGCAGTACTGTGTAAAGTATCTATCGATACACCGTACCGTTATAAATATAGTGTTTTACAAATATCAATATTAGAAAATATCGTTATGAAAAGTATCAATATTAAAGAATTTTGATATTTTATCTATAGGATATATTTCAGAAACAAATAGGTGATTAGAGATGGGGGTACAATATGAAATAAACTATCCAATCTGCGTGTTTACGTTCAGTAAATTTGTTTCTGAAATATATCGTATCGATAAAATATCCAAATTTTTAGTATTGATACTTTTCATAAAGATATTTTCTAATATTGATATTTTTAAATTACTATATTTATAACGGTGCGGTGTATAGATACTTTAAACAGTATCGTCCATCACTATATGTCACATTATTTGACATACTCCAGAAATTTATTAATTTTGACGTTAGAATTGTCAATAATACCAAATATTGAATTATTACTTTCCGTTCTACATTCGCATTATTTACTTGACTTTCATTTAATAGAGAAATCAAGGGTCGTGGACAAAGTATAGTATTCTACTCGCAATTTATGGACATTATTCACTCGGGTGACTTGCGCCTCTCGCCTACAGCTTGGGACGCAAACGTCAACCTGCGTGAATAATGGCTATCATAAATTGCACGTTTGATAATATACTATTCACTTTTTGATTCACTCTAAATTGCAATATTTGGTATATATGGGTACCTAATTGAAATTATATTGAGCAGTTTATTGGTAAACAGCTTAAGTTGTCGAACGTGTATAGTGATATTTAGTTTTAAAGTATTTATTTAATTGTGCTCTTCAACTTAATTTTCATTCCTACAAAATAACCACTATAATAACTATGAACTTAATTTAACTATTAACAATAAACATAAGCAATATATTATATTATAAATTACATTTTTGACTAACGCAAAAGATTGAAACTGTCATAAAACACGAATCTCTTAGAAACAGTTGAACATTCTACAGAAAATATTGGGTCTCTCTACTTGGTTATTTAAAAATCTAGATTTATATTGGTCAATTTCTTAGTTTCATAATGAAAACCAGTGTTATAATGAGTATCAATATGGAAATGAAAATTGACATTTAATTAACAACTTATAGTATAGGAGTAGAAAAAAATTGATATGAATCAGGCGAAAGGAAAACATTCAACTCCACAACAACGACAGGTCATATTAGAAGTTGAAAGATATTTCGAACGCGAAAACTATAATGGTGGATGAACCCTTACACCGTGTACTTGCGGACCCTCACAAGACCAAACACTAGATATTTGTGGAATATCAAAGAATACCTACTTCACATAATATACATAAACCGTATTGGACTCGCTTATATGTTTCGTATGTTTATATAAGTTGAAGCTTTAGTTCACTTAGTCATATTTTTGTTCCAGTTGAACCCCATGATATACACCCATATTCGTCCTATCCGAGGACCACCTGATCTGTCTGTTAGTCACCCTGATCGGCCCCTGGGTGTGAAGTTTGTGTCCCAAACTCATCCTTTTGATTGTTTCTTCTAGAGATATAAGTATGACATAATCGATTAGGGAAGCTTTGAGTTACATACTAATAATAAGACTAAATTTACTTATCTTAGTCTTAGATACTTTCTGAATGGACATGGATTTCCGAATGCCAAAAACAGAAAAAAAAATCTACACAAGACGGCAGAAGGTCGAATCGCAGAAACGGATAAAAGGAATCGAGCCAAGCCAAAAACTGAAAATTTACCAGATAGCGTTAAAAACACAATAAGGAACAACATGTATCTAGAAAAATTGGTAGTTACTCGTACAACATTACTAATAAATTATCTGAAACTAACATGACGAATATTCTGAAACAGAAAAAACTATTACTGTGCTTAAAAGTAAATTTCCTTGGTACATATTAATAACCTTATTTACCTTCAAGTTTTTTGTTATAAATTGTTATTAAATATTTTCCACTTTTTCCTAAAAGGACTAAGGATGGTTTCTATTAAACTTTTATTTTCAAAAACAGATAATATATTATTATTCTTATAACAAAAACCCTCACTGTTGAGATTTAAGTTGAATTGTTGTATGGCAAAAAAGTCGCCACCCTCTCGAAAAAAAAATTGTTGGGTATAACCACCATACCTTTTTTCCACTATAAACATTGAGATCCACTAGAAATGAAAAATTTAGTGGCCATGACCTTGTTTATTAAGAAAATAGACAAATTTCAATTTTATTTCAAATGCAAGTTTTTTTATACATTCCACAAATTCTCAATAAATAATGTATAATTGAAAAAGTGCCTCACAGTTCAAACTAAAGCACTATTAACTGTGTTAAAATAAATAATCCGTAATTCCCAACTGATTGACTTTTCACTTATGAGTTATACATTTTTGTGATACTTCTGAGGAGAGAAAAATCCCACAAAGCAACACCATTTAAAAAATTGAGTGTAGTGACCATAGGGCGGAAGGGGTTGAACGTCTACATATGAGCAAAAATACGTCTCCCTTTATATGATTTATGGTGTGTTTTTTCATTTTTTCATAAAAGTGACGCCTTCAGAATTATGTGGGGTGGATAGTTTTCATTGAAATGTCTGTGTATAGCTCTCTAGCCTTTGTGAAAAAATGCGCCGCGAAGTATAATACCTCGATAATGCTTATTGCATATTATACAACTGAACTACAGCAACGCGTAGCCAGGTTTTAGCTAGTCAGTTAATATTTTGGAATCTCGCAGTCAAATACTCCGGACTCAAGCCTGATATACACAGATGGAGGCAGACTCCGTGCATTCTACTTTGGAGGGATATTTTTATCCACCAATTAATGCCCCATCTGATTATGTTGCTCGAATGAGAATGGCTCGTACAGAACAGCCATATAAAGTTAAAGTTCTTGATTACGAGTTTTTTTTAAAATACTCTGCTCTTGAAACAAATCTTAAATCCCTAAGACCTGTTAATAAAGTTGGGGAAAGCTGTGTGACTGATATAAGACAACTTTTGTATTTGCCAAACGGAGATATAATGTATAACTTGGACTACAATGATGACTTTACAGTCTTAGAACAAAGAATAGTAAGGAGACAGGAAAAGTTAACTACCCATCCACAAAGACTATACTTGGAAAAACTTCCTATCAGCGATACTAAATTCAATCATTTACAAGAACGTAAGAAGGTAATTGAAAAAGATTTTCACATATTTTACGATACCCTTCCATTTAAAAAGATCCTTAAGAAAAAGGGAAATTCCGAAAAAGAAAATGGAAACGAAAACGAAAAGGAAACACATTTAAGAGAATCTAAATCTAAAGAAAACAAAAAAGAAACCGTTAATTCTAAAATTAAGAGAGAGAAGGCGAGAAAAAGGTGTAATTTGGAGAACCCTACCACAAGCAATATTAAGAAGATAAAAAAATAATAATAGTTTGAAAGTTTGTTTTGGTTGTATAGTGTAGGATAAGAAAAAAGTGTTTATTTTATTACGTTTTTTAGTTTTTGTTATCAATCAAATATTTTTTTAATAGCAAAAGCAAACGTTAATTTTAGTCAAATTTGGAAATTAGAAACAATACCCATTTAACAAACAAAACTCCTATGTGTTAGTTTTAAATATTCTTTTTGAATCAATAATTCTCCCAAGTGCCAATAATTGCACATAGGAGGTATTCAACTTAATTGAAACCTCCGATGTGGTACTTAGATACGAAAACCAATTATTGTTGAAATATAAAGATTAACAGGACTTCAACAACACTAAAAAATATTGACTTAAGAAATAATTAGTATAATATACTAATTATTTTGCAATTTTAATCAACAAAAATGTGTTTCAAACTGTTTATTGCCCTTCCTGTAAAATTTCATTTTTACCACATGAGAGTTTTCAACGAAACAACGACGATATGGTGCTTGAAGTTAAGACAGCTAAAGCACAGCGGAGATCAGCACGAGCTCCAAACTATTATCAGGGCACGATATATTTTCACCTACTGTGTGCTGTAAATTCGATTTGAATAGTAAAGCCAAATGTAAAATGACAATTGCGCATACTAGAAAAGGTATCGAGTAAAGTAGACCTTCAGTGAACGTAAGATGTTAATAGGACGTAAAAATACAATTTTTAACAGTACAAAAATATTTAAAGTGCTCTTTATCACAAACATCCAATGAATTCATAAAATATTCAGTATCTACTTTACACGAACAAAAACAATTTTTCCTCTCAATAATTGTAGAGGAAAATATACTTCCTCATGGTTACCATTTACAGTTATAATTATTCTTGAAAATAGAATGATTTTATCGAGTTTGTTTATTTTACAAGAAAAATCTTTCCAATGCTGGAACTGGGAATTTCATTTTATTATGTACATATAATTAAACTGGCAGTTCCTCGTCCAAAAAGCTTGATACTGAATTCACCGGACCCCTCTCTACTAAACCGTTCCATTTACACTGCGAAACATATCAATTTGTGACGCCCTTTAGATATTTTTTGATGTAATTCAGCACGAATAATTAGGTAATTTACCCAGTGTAGTTAGAAATGCGGTTTTATCAATAACATTGCCTTTTGAATACGAATCCATTAAAACAGCTTCCTAATTCAGCACCCAATCATAGTGTGCTGTGATGCTGCTCTCGTGATATACATTTGATTTAAAATTAATAATTGATATATTGCCACGCCGTGGTTAAATAATATCTACATGTATAAACAGAATATGAGGAACTATTTTTTCAAATCTAGTGTATTTTTTTTATTCATATATTTATTGTTCACTTGGAAGTTATTGTTTGCCCATTACATTCAACAATTAATTTCAACTCTTCAATTCAAAAGTGAGAATAGTATATTCTTCAACGAGTGTAGAATGATGGCTATTATTCACGAGGATGAAGTTTCCGAAACGAGCGAGCACAGCGAGTGAGTTTTGAAATAATACAAGTGAATAATAGCCATTCTACACAAGTGAAAGACTATACTTTCTCCACGACTATGTTTAAAAAAAAGTTTCCATCGGGAATCGAACCTGAACTATTCACCACTTTATTTATTGAAATGTGAAGAACGAAAATGAAGGTAACTTATATTTCTAATAAAAACATTTACATTTTTAAATGAAATTATCATATTATTAGAAATAATAATAAAGATAACATAAATATACGTAATTAAACATATTAAATCTTCACTATCGCTACTGTTGTCCATTTTGTTTTCTAGATATACGTGAAATTAAGATTATATAATTATTTTGTCGTTTCAAACGACGTGCTGTCAGAAAAGCGATTCACCTAGTTAGATATTTGACGTTTCAAAAGAGACGATTTGATTTGTTCATTGTAGCGTGAATTCTGATAATCATAGGATGTGATTGGCTAACGAGAGTGAAGAATTGATATCATTATACAGCTAAATATATGGAAATAATTTGTGCATTATTATATAGTCGTGGAGAACTACAATTCGTTCACAGAAAAGACGATATAAAACTATTATTATTTTGTTGAGCTTGTGAAATGAATATAAACATTATCAGTATTCAACATGTTTCAACATAAACACTAACAGTTTATTAAAAAAAACTGGACCAAAAATAGGTCGCGCTCGGTTTTGCATACACAGACTTCACAGTGTCGGCAAAACTTGATGTGAAATAAAAAATTCAATCAAATTATTTTGTCCATGACCCCTTAATAATATTTTATATTTCACCTCCTAACAAAAGGGATATGGTACCCATATATCTACTAGAGTGAATTATGGTTCATAATTCACTAGAGATGGGAGTACAATGTGGGATAAACTATCAAATAATATGCGTATTTTTGTGTGGGAAATTTGTTTCTGAAATATATCGTATCGATAAAATATCGAAATTTTCAGTATTAACGATATTTTCTAATATTGATGTTCTGATATTCTCTATATGTCATATTATTTAACGTACTTAAGAAATTTATTAATTTTAACCTTAGAATTGTCAATAATACCAAATACCAAATTATTACTTTCCGTTCTACACTCGCATTATTTACTTAACCTTTATTTAATAAAGAAATTAAGGGTCGTGGACAAAGTATACTTTTCAACTCGCAATTATTCTCTCGGGTGACTTGCGCCCCTCGCCTAGTCACCCTACGTGAATAATGGCTATCATTAATTGCTCGTTTAATAATATACTATTAAAAATAAGGTCTTTCAATGAGGTTTTTAATTATGGTGTTTTTATGCTTACGTCATGTAACATTTATTACGTATCATTCAAAAAGGTGAAGATGAAGTTGAAGTATTGGGTACTGCAATTTCCAATCACGCTCACGTGAGATTTCAAGATTTAACCCGTAACCCGTATCATGTGGTCTGTGAGACACTTGTCAACAAGTCACGCACACCCGCTCACCCACTTCTTCCTATATCATTCTGCCGTTCCATCTACTTTTAAGTTGGGCCAACAGAAGTGCGCTTGAAGATTTTGAGCGATATAGGTGAACGTACGCGTAAATTATTTCGAGTTAAAGTACGAAAGTGTCTGTGAGACCCCTTTGTACGGGTTAAGTAACTAAATAAAGCTTGTTATTTTTGTAATTCTTGATAAAAATTTAAGAATATCTTTTTGTTATACTCTTGTTCATCAAGCATCTTTACAGATAAAAGCTGTTTGGTATGTTTATATTACATTTTGAAAAAAAAAAACATGTAAATTCAAAATATGTAAAAATTTTTACTTTTCAAGAATTAATTAAATATTTTCGTGAAAATATGACTTTATTTCATAAAGTTTTCAGATATGCTAACTCCTAATATATATACAGGGTGTAACAAAAAGGCAGGTCATAAATCATACCACATGTTTTGGGGCTAAAAATAACTCGATCCAACCCAAGTTACCCTAGTACAAATGTGTATGCGAAAAAAGTTGCAACCCTTCGAAGTTACCAAATAAAAATTGATTTTTTCAAATATTTCGACAGTTGTTCGACATATTATAATGAAAGTTGACAAGTGGCTTTCTTATGATAAGAGCATCTTAAAAAAAAAATTAAGCAATTATTGCACTCCGTTAACAATTTATGGGAGTTGAGATCCCCTAAACCCTCCCCAAAATTTTTGTGTACGTTGCAATTTAATGCTTATTGTGGCACCATTATTCAAACACATTATTTCTGAAACTTTTTTGCCCCCTAGTACTTTTTACAATTATCAGTTTTTATCGAGGTACGGCCCTTTTTTCATTATGCTTCAAAAATTTCGAGTAACAAAAATTAAAGTCAATGAATTTTTTTCGAGGGTCCCACATTTTTGATTGAATCTTATTTATTTACAAATGTGTAGTTTTTATTAGATGTTCGAAATGACCCCCATTTTCTTGAATACACAGTCGGCACCGTTCTACTAACGAAAACCGAATATTCTGGAAAAGCAATGGCTTCTGAGGATATCTAATTGCAGCCTCAAGGATTCTATTCCTCAGTTGTTGTTCGCTCGTCATTTTTACAGCATACACCCTCGAAAAAAATTCATTGACTTTAATTTTTGTTACTCGAAATTTTTGAAGCATAATGAAAATGAAAAACTGATAATTGTAAAAAGTACTAGGGGGCAAAAAAGTTTCAAAAATAATGTGTTTGAATAATGGTGCCACAATAAGCATTAAATTGCAACGTACACAATAATTTTGGGGGGGGGTTAGGGGATCTCAACTCCCATAAATTGTTAACGGAGTGCAATAATTCCTTAATTTTTTTTAAGATGCTCTTATCATAAGAAAGCCACTTGTCAACTTTCATTATAATATGTCGAACAACTGTCGAAATATTTGAAAAAATCAATTTTTATTTGGTAACTAACTTCGAAGGTTTGTAACTTTTTTCGCATACACATTTGTACTAGGGTAACTTGGGTTGGATCGAGTTATTTTTAGCCCCAGAATATGTGGTATGATTTATCACCTGCCTTTTTGTTACACCCTGTATATTTATAACCTCACCATTTTCACACGCTTTCCAAAATATATATATATGTATATATAGCTAGGTGTCTCACAGACCCCACTGTACGACTTATGTTCTAAAAGTGGAACTTCCGTTCAACTTTTTTCATTTTACACCCCTTGAGAAAATTAGAATATGCAATATCATACTGCTGAGCCGATTTTTTCGGTAATAATTCAAATTTTGCTCTTTTTGCAGCCTCTTCAATATCATCAGGAATACACGATTCATCAATACTATCCTCATTATGCAAGATAAATATTAAACACCAACAAGAACTTTTAATAAAAAGCGTGAACAGTAGACAAGATTGTTGGTAACTAAGCGATTGAGCGTCATCTAACATGGTCAGTTCCCAGAAAATGAGAATTATTGTTAAAACGTCAAAAAAATTATTCACTAACAATCGACGTCAAAATGTGATTTTCTTGGAATTATTTTATCTTATTATCAAAATAGGAGTTGTTCAAAAAACTATACATGATATTTGTGTTAAAAGTAAATTTCGGTGTTTCGGAATTCGGTCCGGGTACCTAGCAAAAGGGCTACCTGCTCACAGGGACCTTGTCCAAATCCGAAAGGGTGATTTCGTAATTCGGTCCGCTGTCGAAGCAGGTAGATTTCATGTGGGTATTAAAAGATTATTTTTAGCAATTGTTCTTCTGAAGTGCAGAGTGTAAGACGTGTTTATTTGTGTCCGTTATTGTGATTTTGTTTGTTTGTTTGACATGGAAAATATTAATTTCACCTCTATGACGAGTGAAAAGGGTGAACGTTTATTAATAATAGATGGGTTTAAATTTTGTTTTCAAAAATCATTATCTCAAAAATACGAAGGTGGTTTGGTAGGGGTAGGTTTGGTTGGGTTATTATTGAAAATTATTATAATTCATTCTACAAAAAAATTGACTAAAAATACGAAGGTGGTTTGGTAGGGGTAGGTTTGGTTGGGTTATTATTTCACGTACTGTTTTTATTTTTGACGATACGCATTTAGCGTAAATTTTTAAACATGCCAGTACAACAACAATAAGTGTGTACTGTTGGTCCTAAGCCAAAAAAAATGTGAAGGAAAATAAAAGTCAAAAAACAAATAGTAGGTACATGGGACCCAATTCCGAAATCGCATTTTCGCTGGTGTGACCACACTTCGAATTTAATCCGTTACAGGTAGTCCTTTCCGCAGGTAGCGGGACCGAATTCCGGTGCGTCCGTAAATTTTATTTTGTTCGTGAAATTGCTCCACTCGCTTCGCTCGTTTCGCAAACTTTTTCACTCTCAAAATAAACTGTTACTTTTAACACTAATATATAGCTATTTGCTCGAATTTGCGTTCCATGTATACCAGTTTTTATGAGAATCGTGTAAGCAGTTTTCATGATTAACAAGATGTAAGCTCGTAGTGAAACTGTCTGCGACAAGCGAAATCGAGCAAGATGCTACTATCTAGTATTTTGTTTTGTATGTGTAGAAGTTTCAATGTTATTGCCAATCGATCCTTCACAGATATAACATCTCTGTAATTTGTATTCTGTTTGCATTTCAATGATAGTTCAATCAAATGTTAAAGCTATTCTATTCCATTATATGTAGTTACTTTGTTTATCACTCAATATAATATACTAATAGTTACTTGGATAGGTGTTTTTAAATGTATGCGACAAAATTCAGGAGGTGATTGCTAGTATGAAATTAAGATGGGCCTTTCCTATAACAAAATTTCCTCAGCCCACCCCTTTTCGAGATACCACCCTTTACAGGTGGTGACTAAAATCGAGTTTCTATTTTTTTTCTAAAATTTCAGTGAAGCCAGAAACTTGAAATTCAGTAATTTTCGTGCACTCGCATAGGGTATTTGTATTTCTTCAATATTCCTGCTACATTATACGGGAATGAAATTAGCATCCCTTACTTCATTTTATATCAAAACTTTTTTTCGGGTTGAACTTTTATGAAATAAAATTTAACTTAAAATCCTTGTTTTATTTACAAATTTTTTTAATTCTTAGATTTTTTTCCCAAAACCAATAGCTGCAGAGAAAAAATATTATGAATCGTATTACATTTTAAATCTTTACTGTTTTCCACTCAATTTATAAAAAAAAAGTATAAATTATGGTGTTAATTTTATTTCTCTGCAGCTATTGGTTTTGGGAAAAAAATTTAAGAATAAAAAAGTTGTTATAAAAACTTAATTCAAGTCACCACTTTTTAAGGGTGATTCTCGGAAAGGAGTGGGTTGAGGAAATTTTTATTATAGGAAAGACCCATCTTAATTTCATACGAGCAATCACCTCCTGCATTTTGTTGCATGAACTTAGAAACACCCTGTATGTGAGAAGAGCGGAAGTCTTAAAATGAATTAAAATAAACGTACCGAATAACTTTGTTATATCTGAACGTAAATACAAAAAAAAGTGAGATTGTGACAATGGTTTTTGTTTGATATATCCAGGATAATACATTCTAAAACTAGAACAAAGGCGGAGCGGATCTCGCTCACATGGCCAAAGTTGACACCATAATATGCTATAAATTATGACCTTGCAGTTACCTGGAATAGAATAAATCGAAGCACCTATTTGATCTTGCTAAAGTATACTAGATGCAAGTTTCCAGAAATTTCACTTTCGATATATAGCCTACTTCAAGTTCACGTAGAAATATGAAGCGTCCCGTACTTCAGCATACCAAGTGGCAAGATTTTATTGAGAATATTTTTTTTTATAATTACTTAGTAATATTATACTGTGGAGTGTCCTGCATTCCAACAGCATTGACTAGAGACCACATCGAAACGTTATACATTCCAACAGTAATAAGAACAATCAACTGCGAAGCGCTATGCATTCCACCCACGAACTTAAGATCCCTGGACTTTTGATGTTTCCCATATATCAAAAATGACTCTCCGCTTTTCCTACACATGGCCGCTATGTTGTGCTAATTTTAAGTTAAGTATTAATAAGCTATAGTTTGTATGAGTTTCCTTGAAATTAAGGATTGAACGGTAATTGGCTGCGCGAAATAATTGACAGCATAATAGAATTGATTAACCAATTAGAATTTAGCTTGATGAACTTTTACGAAATCAAATGTTTTCTTTCTGACAATTTCTGTTTCCTTTGTCCCGTTGTTGCACTGTGATTTGTGACAGTGTCAAATTTCGCAATTTTTGCATGGCATTTGATTGAGTAAATATTTTTGGTAATTTATTATTGATTTGTTAGAAATAGCAGACACTCCACATGGGCAAACATAAATCAAACAAATAATTAGATGTTATGGTTCGATTAGACTACACAGTTTAACAAAAAATATAAATTTTAGTGTAAAAGGAAAAAATATTCGTCAAATCTTCAACATTTTAGTTATTCAGAAACAACAATAAACTTTAAAATACCTCCTCAAACTGTTGTTTCATTTTTTTCCTGATTAATTAAATTTGAATGAAAATTTTATTGTTATTTTCAAAAATAAGGGCACTTAATTTTTGCAAAAATTCATATTTTTTTGAAAATCCTTTAAAAAAATTTGTTATTGGTTTTATTTCAGGTTTTGGGCTATGGATAACTTTTAAAAAAAAAAAACTTTTCTTAAGATTGATAAAAGAGTTTTCCACTATATGCAGTAGCTCGTGTGAATAATAAAGTATATTTAAAATTTCACTTTCTTGCATAAAAAAGCGTCCTGCATTCCAATGGTGCAGACTTAAGTTAATAGTGTTTTTTCGTTTATTCTTTTTACTTACTCATTTTCGCACACACACCAACCTTAATAATAGTTTAAGTTACTTACATTCTCATCGGAGTTTTTGAAATACGATTACGTATCCTTAAGAACCACACGTGTTCTGTTGGTAGCTAAATTTTTCAGTTCAAGTCGATCACCTGATAAAACTTGTAATATTTCAAATGGTCCATAACATTTCTCGTCTAGTTTTGTCGAATGCTAGTTTCCAGTTACTACAAATTTTTCATAGGTGAAGTTGATGAATTTAAAAACAGTTAGGTTCACGGACAGTATACCTACTTTAATAAAGAAAAATGTGAAAGCAATTTCATTATGGTTACTTTTTTATTACTTTCTATTCACTGAACTCTACTTAGTTGGATGGATTATATATATTTTAGTTTTTTCATTGATGTTAGATACGGTTTTTCATCAAAGCAAGTTTCTAAAAGTTACTAAAGTTTTTTCCTCAGTAAAGTTAATGAGTTAAAAGAGGTGAGTTCGCGTACAGTAACTTTAACATCTACAAGTTATAAATTTAGGTATTGGACATTCTTACAAAGCCGTAAAACGATGAACACAGTTTTCTATTTATTCCCAGCAAATCTGCCATAATTTCAATGTTTCCATAATCTTTTCGTCGCCTCAAAACTGATCTCATGAACTGCTTTCGCTACTGTTCACGATCGAAAAGTTCGATTATGAAAAACTCGCAGGCCATTATAAATACATCGTCTGCAGAAGGTGTGATGAAAACTGATCGTGTAGTGGAAACCTCCAAAACCATTTCACAAAACACGCGACTCGGACTAGTTTCAGTCTGTTTGGTGTAGTTTGAGTTCCAAATTTGTTTTCTATACTAAAACAAGTTTTTTGTTTCTGTTTTTGAAAATGAAACTATTCGCAAGTGAATCCGTTTGGGGAAAATCCGTCAGTACAGGCTATCATGAACTATCGTGTACGGGATAAATTGTAATATTTTGTTGAAAAATATATGATCGCAAATAATCAGCAATAATGTACCCATTTACATCTGGCAACCTAAGGTGGCAACCACTTTTTTACTGTCTACAAATTATTCTCTCCCAAACGACATATAATTCATTCCAAAAACATTTACCTACAAGCGATTCTTACAAATTACTAAGTTACAATTGGTTGAAATTATATTCGTCACAATTTTATTATACAAACCGATCAAGATCTCAGATACATTTTTAGGGCCTCAAATTCGTCACACAGGATTTTCCTTAGTAAAAACTAAGGAGGATGGGCAGCTGTTGAAGATTTCGGTTTATGGAATATTTATTGCTTATTGAGGGTTTGTATCCCAACTAATTATCATATTTTGCATGTTCTATGTGCTCACAACTAATATTAATTCTCTCGTCGTTTGTAGAAAATGTTCTGAAATTAATTGAAAATTTGTATTTCTTGAAGTAGAATTTGTGTCCTAGTGCTATATAATATGTAACGAATATCTCTACAAGATGACTAGAAAGGTAAACCATGGTGAAAGTGCGCTTCGAACGAAAAGTATAGTTATTCCAATATTAATGTAATTACCCCTATGGCGTGCATATAATATTTTTCTACAAATTCGAATATCGTGAAATAATGTTTTTCATTGAATTTAATTTAGTAGATCAAAATTAACCTGCATAAAAACCTCATAAAATTTGTAATATAATATAACTTAATTCACTCAACCAACAAATAGATATTATATTAATAATATTTGTCTACAACACAATTCGCACACGCCCCTGGATGAAATTAATGCTAAGTAATCCCAACTTATTTAGGTCGTTAAAATTTTTTATGAAACGGTGGACCGCGTTAATAACTGACCAGTGACTTCGTTATATTATGCCAGTTACTGGAGTTGGACTACTCGATTTCCAATCCACCTGCTTCTACGTTGCCAGCTATTCACAACTTTCTTAAAAATAGTACCATACATAAAGTGGCTTTAATAAATTTTTATTTTTCCAGCGATTTCAAGCGGCTTATTTTAATGCTTACTAATAGATTTATTTAAAGTATTTTTTTTTTTAATATTGCCAAACTAGTTTTCTAAGAACATCACGAACTAATGGTTTATCGAAGTAATGGGAACATTTGTATAGTGATCCTGACAATTTTAGAAAATAAATCTGACTACATTGCTTTATTTTATTGTCGTTACGTTCACATAAGAAACACTATACTATGTTGTTAATGCAGTGGAAGATCAAGCTATTTAAACACAGATTAATAGTAGAGGCTATTTTTTTCGCTAAAATATGTCTACATGTACAGACCGTTTGGAAGCACCGTCTATATGGAGACCAATTTGAACATTTTATTGAATCATTGTTCAGTTCCTCTGTAAAATAAAACTATACGTGGTAAAACAGAGCCCGTTCAAGACACACCATACCTGAATTACTCGATTTACCATTTATTAGTAAATCTGTGAAATCTAATAGTACGAGAGCTAGCAACGTCGGGAAAACACGAATTTCAGGTAGGCCAGCTTTTAGATATGCTATTTCTCCCACTCTCCCGGACGTCATACATCTGGCTGGCGGTAGTGGTTGCGTTCATCAGTGCGCATCCTACCTGTGCAGGTAAAATATCAATTTTTAAAATAATTTTAAAAAGTTTTTTTTTAATATTATTTTTATTGAACTTTTTGCAACATAAATCTACTATCGCCAGATATTTTTATTGCCAGACGCTAATTTTTTTTAAAAATAATTTAGTATGGCAGAAATTTTCATATGATTTTATTTAAGTAGTTCTGTATCTGTATCTGTATCTGTAGAGTAGGGAGGGTAAGTGTAGGCTCACAGCACTAAGGCCACATGTGACCCACTGTACATCCTCCCGAGGAGTTGTCTTCCTAGGTCATTGTCCATCCTGTCCTTCTCAGGAAGGTGGACAGGTCACTAGGAGACATCTCCTTTATATAGGCAGGTGTAGGCCAAGACTCACCGAACACACACTCTCTTATTGACGATAACTCCGGACACTCGCGTAAGAAATGCCTGACAGTTTCATCTTCCTGTTCACACATCCTGCATAGAGGTGTGTCCACTAGCCCCATAGTATAGAGGTGTTTCCCTAGTTGACAGTGACCAGTCAGAAATCCTACTGTTAAACGTAGGTTTCTCCTGGTCATCGCCAAATATTTCTTCGACTCCAGCTTCCCAGGGTCGCCCAGGGTGATCCTGGCAAGACTGCATCCTTTGATTCCATCCCATCTCTTAAGGGATTGAGTATGGGTGTAGCGTTTGGCTAGTTCCTCAATTGTCGAAGTCGTTAGGCCGTAGGTGTCACTGGGTCCTAGAATTTTTAGTCCAGCGGCTTCCCTGGCTAAAGAATCAGCAATGCGATTTCCTTTACTCCTGTCGTGCCCTTTAACCCACCTCAGGATAATGTTGTTATCTGCCGAGGCATCAGCTACATCTTGGTGGCACTCTAGTACTAGCCTCGATATAACACGTTGTCTGTTTAAAGCTAATAGGGCTTGTCTACTATCAGTGCAGATTATTATGTTTTTGCCAGAAATTCCTCTTCTGGTTAGTTCTTTTGTGACAATTGAGATACCAGCCAGTTCTGTTTGAACTACGCTGGTATTGTTTCCCATTCGCCACTTCATCTTTAGGCTTAGTGCTCTTGAGTAAACTCCACATCCTGAGCCTTCTTTCATTTTTGAACCATCTGTATATATGCGTATTGCATTTGCAGCACCTGGCTCTGTGTTCTGTTTTATTTGAATTTTGTAGGGTTTGTTAAACAAAAACCTGGGTTCAATTGCATCATTGGTTGCCTGCAGCAGAGGGAGCGCAGTGAGCGGTTAGGTTAGGTTAGGCTCAACCTCAATTGGCCCACTCCTACTTCGGGGTTTACACCAGCCGTGCGCAATCGTACCATGGCCATTAACGCAACCTCCTTGACGTACAGGTCCAGAGGGGTCAGACCAGTAATTAGTTCCATTGCTGCGGTTGGTGTTGTTCTCATGGCTCCTGTGATGTTTAAGCAAGCCATTCGCTGTATTTGATATAATTTTTGGATGGCCGTTGCTTGTAGAACCTTCGGTCCCCATGCAATTGCTCCATACGTTAAGATGGGTCTTATTATTGCAGTGTAGATCCAGGTAACCACACGGGGTGACAAACCCCATGTGCGTCCCACTGTCCTCCGACACTGCTCATAAGCCACATATGCTCTTTTTGCTCTGTTGTGTAGATGAGAGTTCCATGTTAGTTTCCTGTCGAGGGTAATACCAAGGTATTTCACCTCTTCCGAAAAGTTTAGTTTGCTTTTGAAGATTTCAGGAGGTTTCAAACCCGATAAACTTCTTTTCCTGGTGAAAAGGACCATCTCAGTCTTTCTGGGATTGATCGACAGTGAGTGTTCCTTGCACCATTTTTCAATTAATTTAAGCCCATCCTGCGCTCTGTCGCACAGTGTATTCACAAATTTGCCGGTCTGCAAGATAACTATGTCATCTGCGTAAGCAGTTGTGTAGAATCCATTGTTGTTGAGGTGATTAATCAGGGTGTCTAGAACCATGTTCCACAGAAGGGGTGATAAGACTCCTCCTTGTGGACATCCCCTCATGACCAGTCCTCTTACTGTGATGTCCTCTACATTAATACTTATTGCTCTACTAGAGAGCATCTTGAGTATCCATTCTCCTACTACCAGAGGTACATTCCTGGAGTTGAGTTGCTGGGTAATTGTTGGAAAGGTTGTTTTATCAAACGCTCCCTCGATGTCTATGAATATACCCAGGGTGGATTCTTTGTTGTCCAATGATCTTTCGATTCTGCCAACCACTTGGTGAAGGGCCGAATCGGTGGACCTTTCCGGAGTATATGCATGCTGATTTGGATGAAGTGGGTTGTGAACTAGCACTTCGTCTCTTATATACCGCTCGCATAACCTCTCCATTGTTTTCAAAAAGAACGATGTGAGACTAATTGGTCGGAATGCTTTTGGTAAGGTGTAGTCCATCCTGCCTGGTTTGGGTATAAATACCACTCGTACTTCTCTCCACTTACTGGGAATATACCTCAGAGCTAGAGAGGCTCTGAAAATTCCAACCAGGTGCGGCATAAGAATATCCATTCCCCATTGAAGTAGGGCTGGTCTTAATCCGTCAGGTCCTGGTGACTTGAAGGGGGAAAAGCCCGATATGGCCCACCTTATCTTGTCCTCATCAATTACTGCACTAGCAGATTGCCAGTCGTATTGTGAGGGTGTTGTTGGTACTTCCGTCCAGTTTGACGTTCCAGGAAAGACAGAATCTGGGAAGTGAGTTTCCATAAGAATCTCAGCGCTCTCTTGGAGGTTGGCGGCCTTGTCGCCATTTACCCTTGTCAGGATGCCGATACTCTTATGGTGGTCGTTTGAGAGTGCCTTCTGTAGCCTAGAAATTTGTGGAAAGTCTTCGACTGCCTCACAATAGGCTCTCCAGGCTTCTCTTTGCTTTTGTCTGCACACTTTTTAGAACTCTTTGAGGTTGGCTTTATATATTCCCCAGTCCTCTTTGAGTTTTGTTCGTTTTGTTAAAAACCTAAATTTAATTTGCCAAAGAATAATTCGATTGTTAAACCTTCAGCCAGACCGATCTAAAAGTGATAAGTGATGTGGTATCATTTTGCTTGGTCTAGAAATAGTTGTCGAATAAACTACAGAGAAAGAATTAAAAACTAAAGAATTGATTTTTGGATTAATATGGTATCAAAATAGTTATTGTTTGTTCTACAAAATTGAGATAATGATCAATCTCAAGTTAATTTTAGGTTTTGAGCTACTTAAAGAACATCATGTGAAAATTTCAGCCCTACTAAATTATTTTGAAATTTTTTTTCAAAATTAGCGTCTGGCACAGCTTGAACAACAATAAAAATATCTGGCAATAGTAGATTCATGTTGCAAAAAGCTCAATAAAAATAATAATGAAAAAAAAAAACTTTTTAAAATGATTTTAAAAATTAATATTTCACCTGTACAGGTAGGATGCGCACTGATGAACGCAGCCAGTACCGCCAGCCAGATAGCCCGTATGACGTCCAGGAGAGTGACAGAGATAGCATATCAAAAAACTGGCCTACCTGAAATTCTCTCTCAAAAACGTTGCTTAAACTATAATGAATATCGCAAAAATAATTGGTTTAAAACTGAGCCCTGCTCACTGACTAATTTTCCGGAACTTCACCGTTCAAGTTTAGATTTAAACCATTTTAGAGGAATACGAAGAGTGATGTGAAATTGAAATTTTTGTTATTGAAATTTCATGATAATCACAATCGAATGCTTGAGTATGGACGACTGAGTAAGAGTAGTCATAATATAGTTAGAGTGATAAGTTGTATCCACCAATCAACCAATATACATAAAACTACCAATAGGCCATTGCAGAACACCTGACTTTGACAGGTCGGCCATATTGTTCAACAACCGCTGGAAGCGAAGCCCGAATATTATTTTTGTCAAATCGAAAAACATTACATCAAAATACTTTTCATAGTAACGTATGTTGTATTGGAAATGTAATCATAATTGAGAAAGGGATCAAATTAATGTTTTGTCTAATAAAAGCTTAAACCGTTTTTATGATATTCCCATCTAAACTCAAAAAAACAGAAAAGCAATTTCACTTAATCATCTTAATTTGTTACCCCGACGCCCTTCGGCTTCTCTACACAAAATCCTTCCTATAAAAACAAAAGAAGCGTGAGATTAAGGCCAACTATCTCTCCGAACGCCACGTAATCCCATCCCACTTTTGAAATTCTCAAGTTACCTCGTAAACTTATTTTAGAGAAGTGTAGATCGCGCAATTAAGCGCAACTAGCTTCATTACTGCAAGTTATTGTATTCGCATCGTTTATGTGACTACTAATGACTGCTTTAGAGTCTACAATGACAATAAAGATACAAAGTTTTAGAGAGAGGATTAGAGTCGCATCACGTCTTTGTGTAATATTATATTTGGCCCTATGTGTATATGTGTATATATGTATTAGTCAAGGGTGGGTATGTAAGATTTTAAAGTCAAGAGGAAACTTGTTTAAAGAATCCCATGACTCACGACTATTTCATGGCTTCAAAACCTGTTTGCGAATTTTGTCGCAACTCTCACCAACCATCTGTAAAACATATTTCAATTCATTGTCATCAATATAATATTGTTTGATACGGACAAAATCTCATTGGAGCCCTCAACGATGTACTAAGTTCACCAAATATATTTAGTCATGTGATAAGTGTTATAAAAGCCTGTCATCTCTATTATTGTATATAAAAATTGTACCGTTACAAACAAACGAAAATTGTGAAGATAAAGTGCTCTTAGTTATGAAGATGGTATCTACTGAATGTTCGTATTGATAAAAGCAATATCAGTATTTAACACGCGTTCAAATGATAACTGCTGTGAATACGATTGAGGGTAGTATTATCACTTTGACGTGTCTTAAAGCGTGATTTGGCGATTGTGTCATCGATATGAACAATCCAGTGATATCGCTCATAGAATAGAGGACGTCAACGTGGAATGGGGGACTGCCATCCCAAAAAATTCAAATTTTCTACCACTGGTGAAGGGAAACTTCGGAAATGATTTGTCCTGCTTAGGTTCGCGTATAAAAGTTCGTAAACATAATTTCGGCTCTTGGAAACAGATAATTGAATCCAAAAATCGATAATTGTTAAGATCATGTGGGATTGGATAAAATTTATGATGCAGCTCCTGATTTCACGTTAATCAATCAATATCGTCGTTAAATGAGAGAAATGTCGCAATTTACATCAACCCAGGTCCTCCAGCGTAAATTTCAATGGGACATGATCTTTTGAAATATAGATATATGGATTTAATCACCTGTTTATAAGCAATGCGAATTTCAACATTACAAATTCATTCCGAAATTTCCCTTTCCCAGTGGTAGAAAATTTCATGGGTTGAAAGTGCCGAATTGCGTTTAGACAGGATCGATGGGTAATAGGATTACCTTGTCAAAATGTGCAAATAACTGCACGTGAACTCTGTAGGACCTTATCAAATACCCACAACATCAAAATGCGTGAAAAAACTTTCAGGAGTAGATTCCATTCTGCTGGTGTGCACGCCAGACGTTCAGTGAGCGATACTATGTTGACTTATGGAAATTGTGGACTAAGACAGATGTACACAACAGCATGTGCATTGGTGCTCACAAGAAAGAAGTTCTGTGTTGATGCATGAAGAGTGAGAGAGTGGAGAGGAATAAGTTAACAAGAGAGACTCAGACCATTATTAATAAGTCCCTATATTATGGATGTCTACAAGTTGGAATAATTATTCATCATCAAACTGTTCGCGTTTCTGTCTGTGAAAGGCACTTATAATCAATATCAATACATTGACCATATCCGGAAACCTACTGTCCTGCTATTTGCCACAGCTACAGGCACTAAATTGATCATTTAAATGGTTTAATTTCGACTATGTTCAGACGATATCCAGCAGTAGTAAATGCTGGTGTAGGAAATATAGATTATTGGGAAAAAATCATATTACATTGAAATTAAGATGGAATCTTTGCTAACTAATCAGGCATTATAACGGTATGTCACTTTTTAGAATCCAATTGGAATTATATGAGGAAAAAACGTGATTCACAGCGTGTATTCAAAAGCCAACAGTCTGTTTTGAACATAACATAATACCTACATAATATGTTTTTTAGCTGAGACTGAATGCAACTTTCATACTATAGATATGTATCACAAATTATTCCCAGAAGAAGACTGGGTACTCCTGACCCTACAATCGTATAGCTTTCCAACATCTACACTTGGTAAATTGATTGGGTTGACTTTCTGAAGCTTAGGTTCCGTTTCTCCTTTTTGAAACTACAGACAAACCGACAAATATGTAAACTGAATGGTGTTCTCGTCAAAGTAGGAGTGGGCGGAGCACTGATGCGACCATATGACATAAAGCCAGTCAGGTGACGTTTCGAATATTCAAAATTCTTATGACTATGCTGGTGCCAATCGTCATCATTTCTTAAAAGTCTTCAGCTAAATAGTTGTTTTGGACTCATATATTCATGATTACAATAATAATAACATAATTTTTCCGAGACCTCTTCATTTTTCCAGTTTTTACTTTACTGTCATTTCATGAAATTCCACAACTCAGTTTGATAACCTCCTCGGTTCCATTGTGTCCCATTTTTCTAAGAATGACTGTCCGTGTATTGTTATATTTTAGTATTACTTCGAAGTCGGATCATTACTGTTGATTTTGAAAAAATACGGCTACCAAAAATTGTATACATTTCTTGAAGTGGTAATCTGTTAAACTGTGCATTTGATTTCAATGTTGCTAAAACTTTGATATATAGTTGAATTTGAAAATGTAAAGAAAACTATATAATATTGAAACGTACGTTTAATCTCCTAAAAATCTGGAACAAACATCGAAATTCCAGGAAATAATCAAATGTAATGCGTTAATATCAAGTGTAACCCCCTGTTGTCAAAACGACCTCATTCAGTCGATATGGCATTTAATAAAAATGTTCAATAGGTTTGAGATCAGAACTGCTAGCTGGCAAAACAATTCGTTGAGAATTTTTCCATGCGATAACTGCGTTTGAAGGATTTACAGCCAGATAATAACGTGAATAAAAATCCGACATCTTCATAAAGGATTGTGCTGCATTTTGGCACCAGTTCACAGTTTCTAATGTAGCTGCTGCATCATGTCAGATGTTTCAAATTTAGAGTGAAAAAAATCTTCACACTTAGGTATGCAGGTCAAATATTCTTCAAATCGACTCTCCATAAAAATGTCGAGCATAGTATTGTTACTGAAAAGTTCACAGGGTAATTATTATTAAAACCAAATGATTGTTCAATAGATAATCACTTTTGAAAATGTGTTAAATTTTTGGTGGACGGTCAGTGCATAAAGTGTCTAAGAAGCATAAAAACAAGCTGGTTTGATTGCTGTGTCGTAGTATTGTTGAGTATACTTGAAGTGTGTTTTTTCATTATAAATGGTTTAATTAAGTCTGAAGATAGTTCTTATCTTTTGACAGTGGACCCGATTCTTCTATGATCTTACCGAAGCATTCAAAATAGGAATCCTCCTCCTTTTGTTTCCATATTTACTGTTGAGTATTTTTCATTTTATTTAAAATTGTAGACATAAAATTTTTTTTAGTAGCTTAATTTGCTTTTGGGCCATGACAGTGTCTCGAGTTATAGTTGCAAGGTCATCGGCAAGAGTTAGATATTCAACTTGAATGTTGAGTTTATCAATAATATTCAATTTATCGTTTTGTATTATTCCTGGATTACTTTTTCTTGGACGCAGTTAAAATGTAATGCCCTAAATTCTTACGATGGGATGTTTTGTCTCTCTTCACTTTTTATTGAATGTAAATGTACTTCTCCAATTCTTAAACTGGTTTAAATAAAAAGTTTCTTACACTTTAAGCCTTTAAAAAAACGTCTTTTCTTTTTCATGGAAATTTTGAAATATTCATGATTCCCTCCATTTTCCTTTTGAAACAGCAATGCTTTTTGCTAACTTCATCGGAGTAAGAATGGGATTAACGCGAAGAGAGTACGTATATTTACTCATTTACGACGTACCTGCTCACCTACGTGTTTGTGATCTTTAATTTGTTTCATTGTAACCTTTCTTACCTCTATAAATTTTGAGAATAATGCTAGTGTTAATTGTCCCCTAGTGGTATGAGATACAAAATTTCGCAATTTATAACAAAGCGTATGCTAATATTTCGGTCGCTAATTCAACTTTCCAAACAAAATGCTTATTGTAGAATTTTTCTAAGACTCTTATTCAATTTTAAATTAATAAACTTAAGATATGCAGTTATTCGTTCATGAAATGCTTGTAAATCTGATCCAACATTATTTGAAAACAAGTGAGTACCCATAGACCCCGATTGGCATAATTGTGAAGTAGTTTGTTACCTTATCAGCAGCTTAAAAATTAAAGACTATTTTTTCGGATTTCAATGGTCGAGCACAATTCGCGTTAATAATAATAAAACACAAGACTTGTGGACACCGAACGATATTTAGAGCATAGTCATCGATTTCCTCGCAAAAGTTAAATATATAATCATTATAAACGCTTATATTTGAAAACCACCGACACTGTCATTCCTACGAACAAAACAAGCATTGTTAAACCCAACTCATGTCCACTTGAACCGTTACGTTAAGTGGCAGTTTAACCAAGTTTAACTTAAAAGTGTGATTTTACCTTTGCATAGTTTGTTGACCGCACTTTAATTATGATTTAGCTTCAATTCAATCAAACAGTCAATTTTCAGGAGTTAAAATCCGGTTTTCGCAGGTTTTCTATTTCAATAGGCATAAAATATGGAAATGACCCTTCCGGAACCTAACTTATCAGCAGATGGTATATTGGACAATGATATGGATATAATAGATTTTGTGTTTTCCAGACAAGTATATAAAAGAAATTATCATTTTCAACTGGAAGAATTGTCGTTTTCCGGGCGATTTTAATCTGAATAAAACTACTGTTCTGCATCTTTCAGACATGATAGACCGACAGCTAGAGTATCGAAATGATATGTTGGTTAATAAACATGAAAACAATATAATAACATTTAATGGGAATATCACCAATATGGTAACATTGGAAACTTCGTTTGATGCTTTTGAAAAAAATAATAGTGTATCTCACATTGGAATGTCAACACAAATTTTTTTTTATTATTCACATTTCCATTAAAAATATCTATTTAAAAAATTTCAAAAATTTTCCTCCTCGAACCCTTAAATTTTTATTTTAATCGTGGTATTTTATAACATACAAAAAACTAACACCCCTTTTACCCCCTACACTTGACAGCTACCCCCTCAGATTTTTTAAATAGCAAGAGGGGTCGTGCGATACTTCGTTGGGAAAGGTTTGAGAAACAAAACTCAAAAATCCTCCACACTTTGATTTAATTTCAATTATTTGTTTGTTAATAATGATACATTGAACGCTTTATACCGATTTGTTTTTTTCATAAATACTTTTGTAATTGTTGGAACGTACCGTGGTAAGAACACTTTCTCAAATTATGTAGCTGGTGTTTTTTACCCTGCACTTTCGGATAACCCTGTTGTTTCGAGAGTGCCATACTTAATTTCCAAAAAAAAAATTAAATGATTGGGCAGGTAAACCAGGGGACCATATTATAGGCTCTTTCTTTATCAACGAAAATTTAACTGTAGAGACATACCTCAACCTGGAGACAGTCCTTGCAATTCATGATGTAGTTAGAAACAATCCAGGCAAATTCATTCAAGATAATGTTCTCGGCAATGTGGAGACCTCAACACACTGCTTGAGCTCGAAATTTTTTGAATAATTTGTACCTGAGAAGATAGATTGGGCGTCGTGAATTCATTGAATGGCCAACAAGATCACTAGGCCAATTTTTACCTACGGGGTTACCTTAAATCCAAAGTGTATGTGAGCCATTTGACGACATTTGCTGAACTCCGTTAAATAATAATCAAATAATGTAATATGATTGATATTCAGACCCTACAAAGGATTAGGGAGGTAACGAAACAAAGTAGCTACTTCTGCCAGGAAGTGAATGGGGAACATTTCGAGCATTTTCTGTAGTACATCAAGTTTTCTTTAGGTTAATTAGTCCAGTCTCTTTAGTTTCAAAGATATTATTCATGTAATACTACATTATTTTTTCAAAATTTTTATCAATTAATCATTTCATACAAAATTTAAAAATCACGCATTTTTGATTTCTGCTTTCCGAACTATTTCCAACGAAGTATCGCACGACCCCCTTACTATTGGAAAAATCTGAGGGGGAAGCTGTTAAGTGTAGGGGGTAGATGTTGTGAGAATGTTTTTAATGTAATAAAGCCCCTAGATTAAAATGAAAATTTACGAGTTCGAGAATTTTCCATCTTTGTCCTCAATAACGGAGTTTCCTAAGGGGGTAAGACTTAATATCCACACTGTATAAAGTAACAGTGTGATTCATTGGCTTCTTCATGAATCTGTAATAAAATTGATAAGATATATTCAGATGGAATTCAATTTGCAAATAAGATAATATAATATCATTGATGAATACCTGAAACTGTGCCTTGAAACAAAGAGGCCCTGGAACCAATGATGAGTTCATTATTTCCCAATTATGAAATATTTTCATTTATTCTTAACAGTTCGTTTTTAGAATCGTTTTATATTAGCATGTATATGTATAGTATAAGTATATCGATTAAACTATGAAATAAAACAATAAAATTTGTTTAAACCTTCATTATAATTGAACTAAGTTCAAAATACAATTTGTGACGCGTTTCGCTGACACAGTAGCTTTCTCAAACTCACTCGTCCAATTATAATGAAGGTTTAAACACATTTTATTGTTTTATTTCATAGTTAAGTATGGATCTTCATCAAGTAAAAGCCTCATCTATTCAATATCGATTAAAATGTTTTATTAATTTTAATTTCAGGATAATTTTCAAAATTTTTGTTTATCTCATTATTTCGATTTTTCTTTTCAAATATTGGTTATTTTTATGAAGTTATTCATATTTAGGTAGGTATTGTGTATATTTCAAATTTCTATTTTTACATTTATTATTTCATTTTTAAGAAGGGGGATGCTAACGGCTAACCCTCACAGGTATAATTTATCTCAACCAAAATTCTTCCGCGTAATCACAACTCTTGAATGAATGGCTTACGGCCGGCCAACCGTCCCTAAGGGGGGAATGTAACACTCTGTATATCAAGTAATTCGTTAGTACATTCAACATTCACAGATATGCTGGCCAGGGACCATTAGAGTCAGCAAATATACGTAAAATACTTTTAACAATATTTAATATAAATATTCAATATAAATATTCAATATAAACATTCAATATTCAGTTAAAAGTGCCGAGTAACCAAATATTTGGAAGTTTTGGTTAGGCCAAGAATTTAACTACGATTCACGATTCCTTATTGAATTATATTGTAAACTAGTAACACATGATTCGAGAGTGGAATAAAGTAATTGGTGAAAACAGTTCTTTTCCGATACCTTACATCATATTGGGACAAAAATAAAGAAACATAATATTCCTGAGGAACAAAAGGAGAAAATTGTAACACTTCACCACGTTTTATATTCGATATTCTATTGTTTTCTCATCATTTGTTTATCTGGAAATAGGAAATATTCACGATAATCTACTAAACATAATAAAAAATCATGTTTACTCACCACTCACCATGTGTGAAGAAGTTCTCCTGTCATTGATAATCTCGTACCCCCACCCTACCAAATATACCTACTTTGTATTTGTATTCTCAACACATTTTTGCTTACGGAGCATGTTAAACTTCCATATGACTGGAGGTCACTTCTCGTTATGCATAGAAAACCCATCCAAATTTGATCCAGTTTTCCAAAAAAAATCATATTTGAAATGAGCTTGTGAATATTTAAAGTAGACATTATTTTTCCAACTAACTTTTAATTTGGGGTTTAATTTGAGAATATTCACTATTTAATCCGACTAAAAAATATATGTGTTGTGTTGTTAGCGGAAAGAGGAAAATTATTACACCCTAGTAGCGAGAAAATTTAATTATAATCCACCTTAATCCGGCTTAATTCACCACGTTATACAAAGCAAAGAAACCGCATACAAATCTCTGTGTTTTCTCCACTAAATGAAGCAAACTTTCGTGGAAAAAATAAATAGGTATGACAATGAGTATGTGGTTCAAAATAAATACAGAGTGATCTGTATCAACCACAAGAATTTAAATATTTGCATAGATTTTCTTGACTTTTGATTTTCTAGAATAAAATTGAACTAAGTACCTACATTATGTTCATTATCAAGGTAAACAAATATAGGAAATAACATTCTTATAGCTGTTTCAAGATTTGAATATACAGGGTGAGTTTTTTGTGTCACTTCGTTATTATAAAGATTTGAGGAAAATTCACAAAAAACTGTAGGCAGCGATATGCTTCTCACCAGCAAAATACGTTGATGTTCGCCCTCGACTATGGAAATGGAATTGAACTTGATAATATTATAAGTTGTTTAAAAAGTGATGAGGTTTGAAATATGAGATAGTGCAGAAATGGGTGATTTATGTTGCCTAATAATTTAAATATACGGAGACAGAGGACGGTGTATTGATATTGAGCACAATACTTTTGTGTAGTAAATTGAAAATTACAGTTCGATCTGTTGTGAGAATGTTTTTATTTGAATACATATATTTTCTTGAAACATTGTATTTGGTATGACATTTTGTTCTTGATAAAATATTTCCAACTTCCTCCAATTTTGGGAATGATTCCAATTTGTATAACTAAAAATAATTGTCGATGAATGCATCTTGGTTGTTGTTGGAAAAGTTCAGTCAATTTTTTAATTTTAACATATAAAAAAATCTCAATTTCCTGAAATCTGAAATTATTTGTGCGATCTAAAGAACATTTGAATTGAGCAAAAGTAGTCATAATCATAGTAATTGATTACAGCCCAAGATACGATAAGCATTTGAAATAACTGATAGAAAAAACAGAATATTTTTCAAAATCATGGAAAAAGATACGCTGAAGATAATATACTATGCATTTTTCCATAGTATCATCAATTATGGAATAATTGCCAGCGGCGTGACCTATGTAAACAAACTAATTTCTTTGTAATAACCAAATTAATGAGCAAAAATACTTTTGTAGAAGATAGCCCCATTCAAAGGAAAATATAAAAGTTGCATCAGTAAAACAGAAAACAGGGTGATTGAGATAACTGGGCATTGCCATACTTTTTCATAATTGGTTACGCAAAAACCACTAGACTATCCGCCGTTATGGTAATAACGCATCATAGATTAAGTGAACGAAGTCGATACTGCACTATACTGGAACGCCTCTGATGCGATAATTACGGTGAAGCAGAGTCGAATGCGGTTAGTAGGATGGATAAAGCCTATAGCGAAACACTTTGGACTACTAGGGTGCACCTTAGACTACTAGGGTGAGTAGCATATCCTAGCTCGAAGGCATTATACCAATAAGCACGTGGTATAATGAAGATATGCCGTCTTTCGGATGAGACGATTGAAACATAATAATTAGATAAACAATGGAACATTAATAAATGCTATAAGACAAAAAACAATGATGGAAAATATAATGTAGGTTCTTACCAAATTGATTTTGTATTTGGAGATAACAAAACCAGTTCTCAGGGCTTTGTTATCTAAAGGTAGTTAAAAAACGAGAATAGTTAAGAAATGAAATTTAAGGGCGCCACTAATTTTGTTTCCTAAAACAAAAGTATAGAAAATCAAATACAAAAATCAGCTCACTTTTAACCTTTGCTATCTACTCAAATATCATTAAGTTAATTGAGATATTGAAAAGAAAACTGATGGTGGAGGATAAATAAAACTTTCACAAAAAAATTAATATGGATAACTATATTGATATAAAATATGAAAGATTGAATGTATATAAAAAAAATAACTACAATCTAAGAAAAGGTTAGTAGCGCCTATGATTAAATAAAATCAAAATCAAAATTTTGGTAACAATTTAAAACTAAATTTTTATGAGTGACACATTTTGGTCTTGATGAGTCGAATGGATTAAAGCGGTTGTTCTATCTTCAGGAATAAAACTGTGTATAATATTTACTGTACTCCTCGAAACTATATTCCATGAAACGATACTCCAGGAAACGATACTACAGGAAACGATACATCGGGAAACTAGGCTTTGGGAAACTGTGGTAATCACAGGAACAGTCCTCTAGGAAACTGTGCTCCAGGAAGCTGTATTTCAAAAAACTTATAGGTACTTCAGTAAACTATATCCCAGAAACTGTGCAGTAATCCAGATTCTTATTAGGTAATAGGTACTTCGTTTATTAACGTTTTTAAAGGCACAAAAGATAAATATTTCTAATGATTACTGCACAGTTTCTACAAGTTACTTCGTCGACTGACGATACGAGAAGCAGCAGTCCTTTCTCCGTTCTTATTTAAAGACTCTTGAAAATTTTAAATTTCGCGGTATAATATCTCTAGAATATTGATTTTTGGTTAATGAATTTATTCCACCACAAATCACAAATGTGAAATAATTTATAGTTTGTAACTTATAAATGTCAACCCACGTGACTTCTGTCATAACTAGACTATGTTGCCAAGCTCTTGAAATAGTATGAGAATCTAGTAAATGTCAAATGAAGTTATCATAATATGATATTATATTCTTCTTTTTATTTGGCTATAGGTTAGGTTTAGTTTTTGATAGTTGCTCTATATAAATAAACTTGAACTTATTTCAGTATAAAACTTTTATTTGTCTGTTAAAAGTACAGCACTAAGTAAGAAATTATTATTTTAAAACCTATTGAATTATTTCTGGGCCTAAAAAGGTATGTATGAGATAGTTGGAAAATTCAAGATTCATTTTTATAAAAACAAATTCATGTTGTGGTTTATTTTTCTTGGAAATCCACTGTGTGGATGTGTGTCATATTTTAGGAAACTACTTAGGAACATTCTACATTAAATAATTGTTCTTCCTCCAATCGCAGCAGTAACATTTCTAAAGTGACATGGATTATCTGTAAATAAATTGTGCAAATATAATTACTAAGTATTATGAATAGTGTAAGAGAATACAATAAATACAGTTGATTGAGTATAATATTAAACTCATACTTACTTGCTTCATACATGCTGTAAATAGTCAGGAATAGACGAATAGCAAATACATCAACTATTGCAGTGTTATTAAGTTATCTTTGACAACTCATCACTGCTTGTGAAAATTTACTCACAGTTCTTGGCAGTTTTTTATAACAAGCAGATAAAATAATCGAAAAATTTAATGATCAATATTAAATTGTCACAACATAACCCTAAAAATGTCAAGACGTCAACTGAATCAGATAAACCATTTTAATCGCGACAACAGCGCGCATTTTTACCAACATATAAAGTTTTTAGTACGACTGATGTTAGTTTGAGTTTAATAATTAAGTAACCCACGAGTTGTATTACATATGAAATCAACTACGAAACCTTTCTTTAAGCATATATTCATATTTTTTGATAACATGCGACCTATAAACTTCAATATTTATTAGGATTAAGGCTGTAAAACATACTGATTGACAGCAGCAAAAGAATGACATAATACAAGCGAACGTCTCTTTTTTGGCACTTTGATCACGTGGGTTGATATTTATAAGTTACGAACTATATTAATTTTTCGATGGCAATATTTTTAGAAAATCGATGCATTCTATTCCACCAAAAATCAAAATTTTAAAATGATTATTGGATATTTCTATTTTCTGGAATGTTAACTGCAAAGTTAACGTTTCATGATAAACATGAGTTTGGCCTCGCCCTGTGTACGGTTTCTTCGTTATGGAAGCAGGTCTAGTGAATAATGATACTGAAAGTCCATCACAGATGTTTGGCTGTGAAAGATTAACTTTAAATTTTGCGTTGAACTCATTAGGATTTTCAAAGAAAAGTGGTCAGGACGTATTGAATATATTATATAACATACCACAAACATAATATATCATCGCAATACCTAAGTCTAGTGAGAATTATATTTAAAGTAAAATACAGGGTGTACCGTTGGAAAAAATGTTCCTCTAATCTAGCAGGGCGTTGTGGAAATATTGGGCTTTATCGCATCAATGAATCCCCATGTAGATAATGTCAGTTTGGTTTTAAGTTTTAAAAATTTGAAAACACCAATTCTTCCAATTATTTTATACTTGCCACTCTCTCCAAGCAATAGAGCGTTACATTATTCTCACTGCTATACATAAAAGAGGTCCAAGGGAGGACCCTCCAACTATCGAGGAATAGCGCTATTTAACAGTTCTTAAGGTCTTTATTCAAATTATTCCAAATAAAGTATCAAAATGTGCTGGAACCTTGATATCAGTTATCCAAAGTCATGTTCAATCTCCTAATCGTAAAGTCCTGGCCCTTTTTGTAGATTTCAGGCGAGCATTTGATTCCATGAATCATTCCTTGCTTTGCCGTAAGTTATACTACGAAGGTTTTAGTTGAAACATTATTTCCATCATTTGAAATGTATACGGTATTGTAAGACAACATTACTGTGAGAACAGAGGAAGTGATGACAAAGCCCTTCGGAGTCACAACAGGAGTTTTGCAGGATAAGTCTTTCTATGATTGTCGCAGACTGCGAGGATTTCTTTGTTAGCCAAGGACATCGCGGTGTTGGCATTCACCACAAAAACGAAATCACTATTCTTCTCTACGCTTATGATCTTCCCATTCTCGTAGATTCTCCTATTGACCTTGACAACAAGTTAAAAACATTAGAACAATACTCAGATCGCAGCTTCTTTGCAGTAAGTCTAACAAGAAACATTATGATATTTTTTAAGGGTAACACAAGTACAAGTGAACAATATAACTGTATTTATGAGAATTCGAAAATTGAAATTACTAATGCCTATAATAACTTTTTACTTTTTCTTCTTCAACACTATTTAGGGTAATGGCAGATGTAACGAAAGCCAAGGGCAAACAAACTTCTGGAGCTTTGCTTGCTATATTGGCAAATGCCAGAGTTATTTGATGGCAAATCAAATGTTTGACGCGACAGTACTAGGCTCCCACTGTTTGCCAGTATCGGGAATCAGATATCCAGATATTCTTGAGCAAGTCCAAATCGATATTCAGTATAAATAGTAGTTCATGATACTTTTCACGTTTGGAAACAGGTGGGCTGAAAATATTATAATATTTTTAAACAGTGCCTCAATTGGTTAATTAAAATCCCAAACATTCCTGAAAATCGATATCCAAAAATATGCTTTAATAAAGAATTTCAAACAGCAACAGCACTCAGAAAGTATAATTAAGGTCCTCAAGTAAAAAGTATTTCTGACTTTATCGATTGTAAGCATATTTGGGAAACCTTAAATCCTATACTATTGAAACGGGAAAATGAAGAAATGTGTCGTTTATTTTGCCGCAAGTTATACTTGGAAAATTCCTCTTTATTGAAGATATCCTCATTTCTTAATGGTTATAATCGGCTCAAAATAAACGATAACCCTCAAAAATACTCGTGTCTCAATTTGTCGTTCAAATTTGTGCGTGTTTGAGCTAACAAACAATGTCGGGTTAATCTGTTATAAAATTTAATTTCAATGGAATAATTATTATGTCATAATGTTGATCCTCAAAGAGCATGTACAATAACAGAAAAGATCAAGAGGCCACCTATTATTTGACTGGCCCATATAGAATGCTACGAATAAGATAATACGGTCTACCTTCAGAACGAGACATCATTTTGTTCAGAAACTGAATGATTTAGATCCCAGTGGTGCTAAAATTATATGTAGCTATTTAATTAATATTGCTGAGTTAAGGTCGTTTGTTCTCTGTTAATAATCAAGCTGAAAAGCTATCGTATTATTTAAATTATATCTAAAATAGTTGTAGTACTTTTTGTTGTAAAGTATAATTTTAATCTATAAACAATAAACATTTATTTGATTGATTGATTGAATAAACTTCCTAATTCTAGATAATGTGTTTTTACCATCTTTTGGGAGTTAGGTGAGAGAGAATAAAAAAGTGGAAACTTTCTAATATGAATCTATTAAATGGAGTTACTGTATTTCAGTTATTGTTAATAACATATACACTGTGTCCGTAAAGTATGGAACAAATTCATTTTTAGCTAAACAGGCTATTTTAAAAATAATCCTGAAATATACAGGGTGAATTACTTTCGTGTAATGACTTCACCGCCATTTTTTTTTAAATGGAATACCCCCATTTTGTCTCAATTTTCGGATTACTCTAGCTGAGCTGATTCCAAAAATGTATCACATGTTGATTCCAATTGGTACAAGATGGACAAAAATACAATAGTTTTGTGTGTGCTCATAAAGTAACGGGTAACAGTCTTTATTAGTTAAAATAACAATATTATCAAAAATACTTATTGTCTAGCGGACAGAATATGATGAAATACATAACTTTATAGATGTTCGAACTGCAGCACTTGCTGTATTTGACAGTAACCCAAACAGTGTACAAATTCTTGTTGAACCTTGTTTATGTGTCTTGAGAAATATTGTTTATTGCTGTCCAAATTCTCTTTTTTAATTCTTGAATATTTGCTGGTTTCGTTTGATACACAACATTCTTCAGATGGCCCCACATAAAATAATTCAAAGGATTGAAATTTGGAGACCTCGCTGGCCATTCAATAGGTCCACGTCTACCAATCCACCTGTTCGGAAAAATTTCATCCAGGTACCTTCTAACATCTACAGCATAATGTGGAGGTGCACCATCCTGTTGAAACCATAAACTTTCATCAAAACCTCCAGGATTACTTTTTGAGCACACACAAAACTAATGTATTTTTGTCCATCTTGTACCAATTGGAATCAACATGTGATACATTTTTGGAATCAGCTCAGCTAGAGTAATCCGAAAATTGAGACAAAATGGGGGTATTCCATTTAAAAAAAAATGGCGGTGAAGTCATTACACGAAAGTAATTCACCCCGTATATTAGATTATTATTTCAAAATACGGTAAATTAAAATCAAAAATCGACGTGTTTCAGGATTATTTCTTAAAATGGTCTGTTTAGCTAAACATCAATTTGTTCCATACTTTACGGACACAGTGTAGAGATAACATGTGCTGGATAAAACAGTTACTTCATTTTGTGCTAGTACACCACTGAAGTGGTCTGAATAGACTTTTCATGGCAATAAAAGAAATACGAATTCTCAAAAGACTGCTGGAATTAATATCAATCTCTGTCAAAGAAGTATTTCAGCGTTTTCGTAACTTACTTTCTCATAAATTCACCCGCTGCTGCTAATATTCCGAAGAGGTATGTAGACAGCACTCACTTTTGTGGGTTTATTTACTTAATTAAAAAAGGCGAACAGTATTACGGAAAGCTTTTGTACATTTCTGTGATTATAAACGTAAACAATATTCCTGAGTTACAAAGAAGAAAACAACAATGCGAGCGAGTAAATATTCATATTCTTAATACGAATGTATCAAGAGTAACGTTAATAACAAACAAAATCAAGAAAATAGTGTCCATATCATAAAAATAGATTATAATATCTAAGTACTGAATAATGCCTTTTTATATGAATTGAAGATTCAGTATACAAGTTAACAGAAGCAAACATGAGACCCGGAAAATATGCGAACTAAAAGAGAGGTCAGGAGCTAATGTTAACGATTGTACATTAGTAATTGTTAACATAATCGAAATAACATGACCGAGTGATTTGATCAACATACATCAATTTTAGTGTATCAGTGTTGTCAATGCGAGGATAATTGCCCGGTTTTTAGGCAATTTCGCTAATTTGGATCCAATAGTTTTTCGAATATAAAATGGCTATTGTTTTGGGGGATTTTCCATATTCACTAGGGTTGAAGACTTTATTTAAATAACCACTGTGTCTTTTTGGTAATTTTGACAAACTCTGATAATTTGAATCGTAAGTTCGGCATCAGGAACACTGGACTGCATTCTATTTTCTATTTGATCTCAGCGGCCATTTATGTGTAAGCATATTTTGTTGCTTTCAACACAAACTTGACCCTTTTTTTTCATGACATTACTACAGGGTAATAAAATTTGAAAATATAGACATTTAGGGCAGATAGTATTTTATTTTTGGTGCAATATAAATTTTTTCATTAATATTTAGAGTTAAATTTTTAGCAAGTTTGACTTTGTTCACATATCTCTTGACAGTTATGGTATCGATATTTGGTTATCGGTTCAAAATATCGATTGTTACTACAAAAATACAACTACAGCAACATGAACATGCCCACCCAGGGCTCATGTTTGCTTCTGCCGACAGTAGGTACTTTCCGTGATCGAGAAGCGTACTTTCATTCGAATCTTACCTCCATAGTGAAACACTGATAGTGCATATTCCATGAATCTATCAGTGAGTATCTCCAGACTCCATTTGAGGTTTTTTTTTTTTTAATTTATTCTCAACGATATCACAGGATATTTTGTTATACAGTGTGGAACAGCCAAATGGAATAATGTGTACACGTCGATAAGTTTTTTTAAATGCGCATTTAAAAAAAATTATATGGGGTGTGTCATGTGACAGTGACCGATACTAACGTTCTTATTTTAATGCAACTCCCTGTATATTATTTATCTTTACGATTCTTCAGGAAATTTTTTACATAAGACCTACCTTCAACTGTTTCGGAAATATTAAGTGTTTTCAGATTTATTACAAAAATTAACATTAAAAAAAAGAAAATTATTTCATTCCACAAATTCGCTACATCACACCAAAAACCTAATAATCTCGGAAATAATTAGAAAATGAGAAAAATTTCACAACCTTGCTTCATTAATCAATACTTATTTCCCATTTAGCTCTTGATATTGAGAAAGTAAGCAAAAACCATAATGTCGTGCTAACTTTGACAAACGTATATCCTGGTCCAGCAAACCCACAAGTTCCTGCCAATACAATATGGCTCCAGCAGAATTTTATCCAAATCGGTGGATAGGGAGGCAAGGATCTATAGAATAGCCAGCACGATGTCCTGATCTGACGCAATTAGACTACTTTGTGTGGGTAAAAAAGTTTACAAAGCTAAACCCCTCAACTTAGATGACTTAAAAAGACGAATTAGATTAGTGACGCCTGAGATGTTGATTAACGCTAGAAGATATTCCTATACCAGATTAGCATGTTGCCAAGATATTCGCGGAGAACATTTTGAACATTCCCTACATTGACATTAATTTTGTTTTGTTTTTTACCCATTATTGAGAAATAATTAGTATTATTCAATAGGTTTTCAGTATAATGTGGCGAACTTGTGAAATTAGATAATTTTATTTTTTTGATATTAACTTTTGGAATAAATCTGAAAGCACTTAATATTTACGAAACAGTTGAAAATAGGTATAGGATATTGTACATGAATTATGTCTAGAATTCTCTGAAGAATGATACACCCTAAATAATTTTAAAAAAATTTGAAAATATGAATCGACATGTCCAAGCGTTTTTCCCAACACACCCTCATTTATTCGTTATCGAATTTATTCGATTTGGCTGTTCCACACTGTAAAGGTTTGTTGAAAACTTCGAGTAATATCATTATCGGTCACAAGCAGAAGTAGAATTTTTGTTCCAATTAAATTTTATAGTAAGTTTTGTCGAATATTACTTGAATTTGGCAAGTTTCAGTGTGTTTTTCAGCCATGGGAAGAATTTTAAATCATTATTAAATAGTGGGTTTGCTTATTCAAAGGTCGTACCAGCGTTGGAAATGATCCACGCAGTTGACTTGCAAAAACGGCAACCACACCAGATATTGCTTGGCAAATACATAATATACCTAATTAGTGAAGTTTGACAGCGTGAAATTGCAATTACCGTAGCTATGGGACGAGTACATCATATTTCACCTAAAGGATTTGTTATTTCTGATGACTGGTGCCATATTCATTAGCTATACAACAAATAACGGATCATGAACAAATTTTGCAACGAATTTTGGATCACTAGTACAAAAATACGTCATTTAATCATAAATTGGAACAAAAACGATACCAAAGGAATTGGGATAGATGTTCAGTTCTAAAGCAGGTGAAGAGCACGCCATCAACAAATAAAGTTCTGACATCAGTTGTTTGGAAGGAAAAAATATTTTGTAACTTATGTTTGAAAAAAGGGAAGCAACTGAAGTTTATCGATAATCAATTGTCGCAAAACCTTTGATGTGCAATGTGCATATGCCTAATCGATGAAAAAAGTCAGCAAGGGATACGAACAGGTGCTTTAACTCCTGCATTTGTCTTTGGACAAACTTAAACCACATTATTATTGCAGCCTTTGGAATCAGCTGTATATGAGAATTCATACGAATAAAGCTCACTTGTTGAAGAATTGCTTGAGTATCCACGGCATTCACCAGCTCTAGCTCCCGGCGACTGTATATTTCCAAGAGCACAAAACAATTCTCTAGTCGAAAGCCTTCTTTATCGAATGAAGACATGTTGACATGTATTTTGCATATCTTTTGGAATCTCAGGGTATTCAGATATATGCTTGCCTGAAAATTACTAGTGCCTTCGGCACCACTCTGTCCATAGCCATGGAAATCCTTCGAGATCTACCTCCTCTACATATTATACCAAACAAGTATATATTAATCGCAACACTGGAAGTCACTTCTGGGAATGATCTTCGACGCAATACCTCCAAAAGTAAACTAAGGTCTGCCTTATACCGTCCTAGTTCCAAACAGAGATGACTGGGTCCTGCGTAATGAGGAACTTCTGAGATCAGATAGATGTTGGTATATATATACATCCCCTTAGGGTCTGATGCAGATGTATACGGTTGCAGACCTGGATCAAAAATATTATCAACGTTCCTAGAAACTCGTGCAATTGTATTTGAGACGGAGATTCACAGAAGAATTATATTGGAGGGAACCAATCTCATACATAAAACAGAAGCGAGAAGACTTCCAGACTCCTGGTGGTACATTCATTATATATGGATGGTAGAAAAATCAGATAGTATCGTTAATTTTCTGATAAAAGGATTATGTTTCCCGGAAACCTACTTTCCTGAATTTTCTCCAGAGTTTTCAAACAAATTTGTTTTTATTAATTTAATCCATTTTTTAAGGACTACCAAAAAATTCGCAAAATGTCAACTAAATCGGACCAACTGTTCAGGAAAAGTTCAGCATGAACCTGATTGCAGTACCGCCTATGGGAACTAATCATTCTCATCATATACATTTTTTATGGCACTCTAGAGGTGTTTGATAGTTAATTTGAAGTTTCCAAATCATGATATTAATACACAGTGTTGGCCTAGCATACTATACCAAAGAAAATTACAAGAGGTAAAAATAATATTACGACTCTTGTATCTTCTCACCAGAAGAAATAAAAATTTCACCCCAAAAAATTCAGTCCATAAAATGTTTCCATCATAAGAATATCCCACAGGCACGTACATTAGAAGCTTAGTTGTTCCCAGCCCGGTTTTCTCCACACAAACACGACAATATTACATCCACTTACCCTCATTTTAAAAACATGACGTCAATTTCCGTTTCCATAACTTTGGAAGTGCCTGGAGTGACATTCTAGCCCACAGGTCGGATTTATCAGCACCGCAAATATTGATCATGCCGACAAAATCCGCGATGTCGGATACTTCTCATGAAACACTAAATTATATTTAGATGAAGTAGGTAGATATTCTCGGAGAAAGAAAAGTTAAAATAGTTCTTACGTTTCAGAGTTGATTTTTCTACAAAAAAAAAATCCCAAGAAGATGGGATGATAACAAACGAGCGAAAAACTGATTATTAAGTATTTGTATGAGAAACATTAGTTACTCGTAGGTTATTTACTGTATTTGTTTAAGAACCGATGCGGACGTTTGATTGGTATTTATCTTTTTTAAGGAAGTGTTCGTTCCCTTTTGGTTGTCGCATCTCCCAAGTGCCATGATAACTTTGTCGAGTTATGAAGAACAGGAAGTTGAATTTGAAATTTTTGTCAACAATTTTACTGTATACCTATAACTTAATTTAAAAACGGCACATAGGGATCACGTCAGACAAGGAACATTACTTTATTACTTTTTATATTATTTTATATTTTTCAAAAAAAGTGGAACGTGAATGATTCCTGATGATGAAATCAATTTTTAAATTAGAAAATGAAACGGAAACATTATTTTTATGTAATATTGGTATTCCCTTTCAACCACGATAATTTCATATGTATTCAAGAAAAACGCAATTAAACAGTTCAAAGTTTCAGACAGTAAGGGACAATAAAAAAACTTGTAGCGTAGGGCTTCATTTCGATGGTAAAGCGGAATTAAAAACAATTCCACAAATAGAAAGCGAAGTCAAATTAAATGTTCTACATGGCTTCCTCCAAATTTATGCCCTCCCTAATTCTTTTAATGAAGGACTTCCAGACTTTAGATAGAATATTTTGTCCCCCCATAAAATTAGCTGCTTTTTGTATTCTCCTCCAGAGTCCACTTCGTGAATTAATTCCATACTTCATAAATTTCTTCCTCCACCAATCCATCGTTGATGAAATTTGTCACTTGATGACTTTAACCAACTAATGGGAAATCTTGTATAAACCACGTTTTATTCCTTTTATCCAGTGACAGATTATTCAAAATATCACAAGGTATTTAAAAAATAATAATTATATTTCTCCATTTATCCAGTCTCAAAGTTGCGTGCTCTTTTTTTGGTTGATACTGATTGAAGTTTCATTCGTGCAATAAATATCAATCGAAATAATTGTGCAGCTTTATGTTCAACTTTAAATATCTCGAAAAATAATTTTTTTGTCATTGTGTAGAAGTAGTAGGTTATCTACATAGAATGTATTGCAGAATCTATAAATTGTACGGAAATGGCAATTTAGTACGAAATAGTTCAAACATAATTCAGTGAGTGGTTAGTAAGGTCACGTCAAACACTTTATTCTACTATCACTATCGAAAGTCGTCTTTTGTGCCTTGAAAAGCAACTACAAAGTTGATGTTTTCCGCGAGCTGTCATAATTTGACATTATTGGGGCTCTTAAGCAGAAAGTAACTTTGGCGCACGCTAACGCGTCGCGCGGCAACTTTCTGTCTCGACTACCAAAGTACTACTTTCTGCTCTTGATACACAAATAGCTATTAAAGTACTAGGCTGCACACATTGTTCTTAAATTTTAAAATAAAACACCGTGTTACAAAAACAAGTCACATTTGATTCAAGTTATTTGGGGTTAATATTAATAGTTCAAGATTCAACAATTTGAATATTTCCAATTATTCATGAAACACCCTGAGTCTAGTAGAGAAGGCAGAGATGGACATCGCAAATTTGAAGGACTTTGTAGGGGGCTGGAAATGCCTAAGACAAGGAATAAAAAGAAAGATATAAAGGACTAGGTATAGGTGGAAACAGGATTTCTCAACACCTTGAGCTGAAGGGTATCACTATGGGCCTCGGGCCTCTGAGTGGACCGGGGCCGGAACGGACCTGATCACCCGTATAACCTTACCTAATGAAACTGTATACACATATGATAAAAATCAATTAAAACAGTTTTTGACGTTTCGCTCTCGTTTGAGCTTTTTCAAAATATTTTTAAAAAAAAATGTCTTTATGAAGTGAAATATTTACAATTGTTGCTATAAAAAATTAATAAAAAATCTAATGTTATATATTCTATTCCATGATTAAACTGTCCTAAAAAATATATAGGTCTGACAACTCAACATCTAGAAAATCGTCTCAACGGTCACAAATATACAAAGAATGCTTCTACTGCCCTACATAAACACGAGACGACAGAAAAACATGAATTTGATTTAAAAATTACGAAAATACTAACACAAGACTCTAATTATCAGAAACTAACAATTAAAGAGATGATACATGTAAAAAAAGAGAAAAATACAGTAAACGATATCTTATCAAAAACTCAAGTCAAATTTATCATGATTTAATAACATAGCCAATTAGATATCAATAACTACACATTTTTACATCTATTATCCAAATATCGTAAATTCAATTCTAAAGTAAGTACTTGTATCATTTTAATTTAACTTCCATCTCGACTTCCAAATGTTCAAACTAGATCACCAAATTCTATAGCAACAATTTATTTGTGGATATTTTACTTCATAATGACATTTTTTTAAATAAATATTTTGAAAAAGCTGTCAAACGAGAGCGAAACGTCAAAAGGTGTTTTAATTGATTTTTGTCATATAAATAACCATACCCAGGAAACAAATCAAATAATAATTATTATAATCAACGGTTGAAGAAAATATAATAATAATAATAATAATAATAATAATATATACAGTGCTATTCAAAAGTCCCCTCCCCCCTCGTATCTTTTGAACGGCTGCACTTACATTAATAGAATTTGGAGGGTGCAAATAAAGTGTTGTAAACTTCTCTACGAATGGTAACAGGTGACGTAATAGTAATAGACGACGCCACAGTGCCACTCTGGCCAATAATTTCAAATAGGACCTTGTTAATTTTGTTTGGGTTTAAACTAATTTTGACAGATGAATTAAATAAATACCAAAATTATTATTTCACTTTTGAATATTGAAGATTTTTGAGGCCGCCTCTGGTTAGTTGTCAAAAAAATTGACGTTTTTAATTTAATAGTATTTGTTGCTTTGCAAAGTTTTTCTAAATAGCTTAAATATTTAATTTTATTATTGTCTAACGAGACGTTTAAGAGTTTACATAGGCAAAATGGTACGTACTCAAGCCGACAAAGTAGCAGCTATCTTAATAATTGGTGAATCTGGAAATAATCTCCATGAAGCGGAACGTTTATTTAATGAGAGATACCCAGATCGCCCTATCTCGAGAACTTATTTGAGGGAGCTTCTTCACAAGTTTGAAGCAACAGGTAGTGTTCAAGATGCCAAACGATCTGGTCGACCAACATTTAGTGATGATAAAAAAATTGATATAGTTACTGAAATAGTAGTAAACCCTACTGCCGCTTCAACTAAAGTTGCGTCTATCTGTAAAGTAAGTAAAAGTACAGTAAAGAGAGTGTTGGCTAAAAATAAACTCCATCCATACAAGTTAAAAATGGTGCACCACCTTTCGGATGACGACCCCGACAGAAGACTCGAATTCTGTGAATGTATGACAAATAAAATTAGTCAAAACCCACATTACACAAAAACAATTTGTTTTAGTGACGAAAGTACTTTTTGCCTCAATGGAAATGTGAATACACAAAATGTAAGGTATTGGAGTGACACAAATCCTCACACCTTTCGCGAACAACATACCCAATTTCCAGAAAAAGTCAATGTTTGGGCAGGTATTTTGGGAAACCACATAGTTGGTCCTGTTTTTCTAAATTCAAATTTAAGCGGTGAAGTGTATCTGGAGATGTTACAAAATGCAATTGAGCCGTTAATTCTTGAAATTCTGGAAGATAATCCAGATGAATTCGGCCATCTGGAAATAACATTTCAGCAAGATGGTGCTCCTGCACATTATTATGGTGCAGTAAGACGTTACCTGGATGAAGAATATCGATGGATCGGCCGGCGAGGTCCTATAGAATGGGCACCTCGGTCACCAGATCTGACACCATTAGATTTTTTTCTATGGGGGTACTTGAAATCCAAGGTTTATTCTACGGCACCAGATAGCATTGGCGTTTTGTCGAAAGAATTATTGAAGAATGCAATGCAATTTCAGCTGACACATTCGAGCGAGTACGACAAAAGTTCACTAATAGGATGTATTACTGTCAGGAAGTGGACGGAGCACATTTCGAACACTTGCCATAGGAATCCATTGTGGATATTTGATTAATCAAATTTAAAATAATAATTTCAATAATTTTGGTATTTATTCAATTTATCCGTCAAAATTAGTTTAAACCCAAACAAAACTAATATGGCTATGTAGCCAATGTCAATGCCTTTTAAACGAGATATCACTTGCCATAAGGTCCTATTTAAAATTATTGGCCAGAGTGGCACTGTGACGTCATCTATTACTATTACGTCACCTGTTACTATTTGTAGAGAAGTTTACAACACTTTATTTTCACCCTCCAAATTTTATTTATGTAAGTGTAGCCGTTCAAAAGATACGAGGGGGGGAGGGGACTTTTGAATAGCACTGTATAATATGATATACATATATTTTTCAATGACTGAATCACGAATAATAAACATTAAATATTTCAAAAGCAAGAACGAGTTTATTGTGTAAAATAAGATGAAAATTGCCGACGCGTCTTGGCGCAAGCTTTTACTACACTACCAAAACTCTCTTGAACTATCTCTCTGTAAAGTTTTTTACAAAAACTTCTAAGCACATGGCGTATTCACATGTTGGAAAATTTCTTGTCACAAGAAAGTTTAAATTTCATACATTATACATTAATATACACTTGACAGTATAATTAGGTTGAAATTTATATTATATTGTAGCATAATGCATCACAGCTGCTTCTAGTTCCTTTTGATAGACTTATTTTAATGGAAAATTCCAAGTTGAATTACATTGTTCATCAATGAGTTGATTGAATTTGGTTGAAGCAATTATACAAAGTGAACAGTTATGGGCCTCCAGTGGCAAATAACCCTGTAACCCCAATTAACCTTTCGAAAAAATTGACGCAAAACAAAAAATATTAAACGTCTTCGAAGTTTTCCATATTTTTAGCGTACATCTTTTCCAATAGATTTTTCGAAAAATGGTTAATTCAGTTTTCATATGCTATTAAATGAACACAGCTTCACTGTGGAGGTTGAAATGCACCAGCTATAACATTTTGCTGCGCTACATGAAAACATAGAACAACTTTCTTCCTGATATTTCCGTACCACTCCGGATGTTACCCTGCAAAAATCTCGGCCTGAAATACAGTGTTATGTTTGCCAAATGAGAAGAAACATCTTGTGTTTCTCATTTCACTAAATTTCTGCTTCTGTTTGCTACCTATTCTTTAACAGGTCTGTGTACCAGGTTTTATCTTTGGGTAATATCAGCCCGTATGTGTATTGTCAAACCTTATTATGAGATAGCCAGGGAGAAGTTCGGTAGCCATATAGTATTTCCATATTTACAATGCCTCTCTTAATATGCCCTTAATAGATATGTGTCTTAATTTAACTGATTTGTCGCTCATGCTGTTTTGAAAGCTTAATAACACCAACCTCGTTCCTCTTATTTTCATGATGTGTGGGGAGGAAAAGTGTCTAGTACATGCTCAATGCCATTCTGAAGCAGGCAGGTCTTCACCACCCAACCACTATAGTGTATATCTGGTGTATGATACGTGGACAAAGCCACCATGTTTTGTCACAAATTCACCTTGCTATTATCAACGTGGTCATTTTGTGGATACCTTTTCGAATTGTTTGGCCCATGTTATTTTTGACTCAATAATTACCCCATCACCATTGGAATCTCCATACATTAAAGGCATGATGGTCCCAATCCCATTGTTACAGACCATGCTTTATTTGGTGGAACTTAAATTTAAACCCACCTCTCTCAACCATTTTGCTACTATGTTCAGACCCTGTTGCACGCGCTATTTGCCTATGGTATCGAATTTGACGGATGAAATGATGATCAAATCGTCCACATATTCCAAGAGGGTATGGTGTTCCTATTTGAGTTATTTCCCATTTTGATAATACATCAGAATTTTTTAGAGCATACCCAATCCCTGTACTGAGTGATGGAGTATCGTCTCTGAGGATACTCCTATTGATTGATCTGAGTCCAAAGATTTTTTAAACAAATGGGTATATCTACCAGTCTCTCCAACGTTTTCAGTATGAACGACATCGTACTTATGGGTCTTATGGAATTTGGTTTATTGTCACCTGTTTTCCCAGACTCAATATAAAGACCATCCTCATTTTTTCCAGATCTTTGGTATATTCCTAGTCCTATGCTTAGTCCTAGGGTTGTACACAGTCCACTTACTATAATCCTGTTGACTTCTTGCAACATAACTGGATATGTCCCGTTGACTTATGTGGTAGTCCGGAAAAGATGGCACACAAACATAAAATTTTTCCCATAATGCATATTATGTCCATAAGTGAAAACATATCGCTTCCTTAAATTTTTTACGCAGCGGGCAAGCACAACGTAGAGTGCCGGTAAGTGGTCTTTTACGATGATCTCTTTCAGTTTTGATCACACACAAAAATTGTAGGATTTCTGATGCCACATAACATGATAAAAGTAGATTGAAGAAAAATGTTTCTCAATCTTTAGTCTTCCAAAAATTGTTAAACAATTTGAAATTTTACTTTTCGAGCGGCAAGTATATTGAAAGGACAAAATCAAGATGATAATATAAGGGTATATTCAGGAAATGTTTAAAAAAGGATGGCCTATTTAAATCTTGGAAACTCAGAATGGCTGCCAGGCATACTGTCTTTTTTTCAATCAACGTTCATTTTATGAACATTAGCGGTTTTTAGATGCGGTTTGTTGCAATCGACTAACTGAGATTGGTAGTTTAATGGACCATGGAAGCAACATTTTATTTACATATTTTTACAACGCTTGTACTAAGAATTTTTCTTTAAACATTTCTATAAATTTATTGTTGAAAGATCAATTTCAACTTCCGTTTCGGATTGTAACAGTATAGGCCTTCAAAAATCGTACATTTCCAGGTAAAAAATTTCAATGCGGTTATTAGAAGCGAAGAGAGCGGAAGTCAAAGTTTGCTTGGCGCTGACAGAAAGCTATAAGGAATTCCAAGTTTGTGTTTGGTTATATTGCACCCCATCATGTCGCATAATGGCTGCCGCGCTATTGTTTCCTGTGCCAACTAATCGGCATATCCCCTTATCAAAAAAATATATGGATCCGGTAAACAAGCCAATAGATAGTGTACCGTTAGGTGTATGACACTTTCCATGGACCAGAACTTTGGTCAAACGCTTTGAAGCTCAACAAAAAATATATGAACTTCACTCATTTTTACACGTCAGATTTTCCAATATGTTATTAAGGTAACAAAATTGTATTTCATCAGTCAGGCAAATAGTAGTGACCAAACATCCCCTAAACGCAGCAATTATTTAGTCAGGAGCATGAACAGGAGAACATAGCAAATAATTCACAACAACAAGAAGTGAAACCCGGCGAGAATCCTTTGATGTTGGAGGAACAAAAATAAATAACCTTAAAGGTGACAGCTAACTCTGGCATACACTATATAGCTTAACTCGTATCACACTGAGAAAAATTATTTTAGCATAAGGTTGTGTTGTAGCAAATGTATTATACATATAGGTATTTTTTCCATCAGTACCTATTTCTGCACTTTTCGTTGACAATATACACGTGGTATTGATTAATTCAACCTACAATCAATCTCTAATCTAATTTGTGTCTGAAAAGGCAAGAGGCCCAAATTTGATCGCATGACATATGACGACTACCTAATTCAAAAGATGGCTTCCGCAGACTCGTTTTCTTGTCAGTTGATGTTTCAGTCTACTGTGTATGTGACCTTTGCGCACAACGTATAGTATACAGTATAGCTCGAGTCTGTGAGAGCACATGTTTTTTCCGTTTATAACGGGTATTTTGTGAGTGATATGAAGTGATTTTCAAGAGTGAGAAGCATACTCCCGGCTTAATATTTTTTATGTTTAAGGAATGTTTGGTGACTACTATTTGTCTGACTGACTGACAAAAGTTTTGGTCCATGAAACTGTCTGACATTTATGAATACTACTTCAGAAAAATGTTCTACAATAGTATATTGTATAATTAGTGGGAAAAGCACATAGAAAACAGGTGAAAATATAGTGTCACTTTTCCCACGATCGGAGGAAAAACATATATGAATATCAGCCATACAAATTTAAGTTAGTTCACTTTTATTTTCAGTCACTTTTCACACCTGGTACCTGCCCAGGTGTCACAAGGCGAGCTTCACAAGCTCCAAAGCACATGAGACGCAACAACTGAGAACCTAAGATTTCATCTATGTGAAAATAAGTTATGTCAGACTGCTCTGGGATCTTGGACTACTTCATTCACATTCTCTCCGCCGATGTTAAAATAATACATTATGATCGTTATGATTTCTACAGTAACAGCTTTGACGTTTTAATAAATTAGTATTGCTCCAGAAAGGAATATTTCAAGCTGTATTGCAAAGTTCTGAAAATCACATGGCTTGTTTGCTGTTTCACCAATTTACTGATAGTAGACCTAGTTATAATATTCTTATTAGGATGTGAGTTATTAGAGATAATGTTAATATAGCTATAGCTCCGAAATTATGGGAACATTTCATGGAAAATATCCAGTATATCTAAAGGACTTCTAAAGACTAAAAATATTCAGAGTGATTATACTGTATTTGAAAATCAAGAGAGAGTAAATTCCCAGAATAAAAACTAATTCGGTATGCAAAACTATAGCACAGTACGTGCGGTAAAACTTCAATATTTGTAATGCATTCTAAATTGTTTTTGTTAATTTCAATACAAAATTTATTAAATTTCTTGGACTATCACATTATTTTATGATCTTTCATTGTTACTACAGTAGGCCTAAGAGGATTAACGTGCGTCATAGGCGTAACCAGATTAGAAAGGGATAATTGTTATTTAACGACCTCCGAATGGCAACAATGGCAACAATGACAGATATTTTGACTCATAAATAGTGCTTAAGTTTCTAGAAATGCAGTTATTTGATTTTTGATAAACATGACAAATAGTAGTGACTAAAAATGGAAGCAGTTTGTGAGTATACGCCAGTGAAAAAATTAAAACTAGACCATTTATCGCTCAATGAAAAGAGTGCTGTAGTGAATGTGTACCACTATTTCAAACATCAAAATCCCTCAAACACTATTGACAGTGTAGTTGAAACAACATCTAAGGCAATGGGATATGGAAAATCTACAATATATAGAGTTCTAAAGGAGGAAAACTCAGGTGGAGTAACCTCACCAAAGCCGAAACCAGGTAGACCAAAACTATTAAAAGTCAACGTGGACGAGTTTTTAAAAAATGCTATTCGTAAGCTTGTTCACTCATTTTTTATAAACAAGCAAATACCAACTTTAGATAAAGTTTTGCAAGCCATTACGAATGATGTTGATTTACCCACAATAAGCCGGGATAAACTATGGAAAATGTTACATGAGTTAAACTTTAAATTTGAAAAAATGGGCAGACACTCAATGCTAATTGATTCTGAAGAAATTGTATGTTGAAGAAGACAGTACCTCAGAAGAATACAACAAGTTAAAGCTCAAAATAAAAACATTTATTATTTAGATGAAACATGGGTTAATGAAGGACATTGTGTAGGAAGAGTTTGGAAAGACAAAAATATAAAATCATCCCATCAAGCTTTTCTAGAAGGATATACTACTGGTTTTAAGGAACCTATAGGAAAAGGTAAAAGATTAATTATTTGTCATATAGGCAGTACAAACGGTTTTCTTGAGAATGGTTTACTCTTATTTGAATAAAAAAAAACCGTTGATTATCACGAAGAAATGAATGAAGACGTGTTTGAGGAATATTTTGAACAGATGATTCAATTCATACCAAAAGGATCGGTTATTGTAATGGACAATGCAAGTTACCACTCCAGATTACTTGAACCTTCACCAACCACTAAATGGAAAAATGATGAAATTGCAAAATGGTTATCTTCTAAAAATTTAGCCTTTGACAATACAATGCTGAGGGCAGAATTGTTAACTATTGCTAAAAAACATAAGCAAAATTATAAAAAATATAATATTGAGGAGATAGCCAAAAAACGAGAAATTGAAATCCTTCGTTTACCACCCTACCATTGTGAGCTGAATCCGATAGAATTGATATGGGCTCAAGTTAAAGGTTATGTTGCCAGAAATAACACTACTTTTAAATTATCAGATGTTAAAAATCTCTTCAATAAGGCAATATCTGAAGTAACAAGTGAAAATTGGCAAAAATGTATTAGACACGTTACAGAAATAGAAAAAAAAATGTGGGAGCTAGATAACATAATTGATATTACTATAGAGCCCATTGTAATTTCTCTAGAATCAGATGGTGAATCTTCTGACACAGAGTGCGAGGAACCATAACTTTAAAATTATTAATTTATGTACTTTAATTTTATTTTTAGATTTTTTAAGATTTAATATTGTCGTATTTTTTGCATGTTGCTCGTAAAATTGTATCCTTGCGGTTGGTTTTTTTTTCTCATATACCTACTTAATTGTTTTTTTAGCTCCTCATATTAATTTATAAATAATTGTAATTATCTGTACATATTATATACATATTTTGTAAATAAACATATGCCTAAAACAAAATGCCTAAAATAATGTTGACTTTTTCTTCATTATTTCTATTTCCATATTAATTTAATTTTGAAAACGCACGTCTATGGTTTACTGCCTTTAACACTGATAACTGCAAAACATTTCTGGGAATTTACTCTCTCTTGATTTTCAAATACAGTTATAATTTGAAATAACAAAGTTCATTAGCATTCCAGAAAAAGGAAAGATTTGGCAACAATGTAAATATCACCATAATATCGGCCGCATCACAAAATCCTTGTAAACCAAAACCTATAAAAATTGTGCAATTACTTTTTCCGACATAAATGAGGCGTTCCATACTCAAAACTCACTCTGTATTGTAAAAACTATACGTCTGTTCCAACAGCAATCAGAAACTGTCAGAAACGATCAGAGAACAGTCGGCCACTGCAATCAGTGATAGGAATAAGGCGAAAGTAAACTCGTTGTTTGCTATGACTAGGTATTCTCTGCTCGTTTTTGACAGTTTCTGATTGCTGTTGGAACAGACCCTATAATAACTCAATCAATTTATTCGCGACGGTGTGATGTGTAGAGGTGTAAGTATATATCCAACTTTAACAGTGTTTTATCTCAATACTCTTTTAATAGTGCATGTGTCGCCATCGGGGCTGCCATATTGCTCTATAAATAATCACCTCAAGTTCTGAAAGTATGAAAGATAATTGTTTCTCTACCAATTCGGTTCGTTGTACAATTTTTCTTGTTCACATGTGTGAGACATTTCTTATACACCTATCTTTCATTTTCATTGATGCTCTGCCAAGCTGGACAGATAAACACGACATCCCGTTCCTGGTTTTATATTCCTTGCCCACCACTTTGCAAGACCGCGTAATATAACCGGAAGCTCGGATCTTTGCTTGCCACTCCTATCCCCAGTCAAGTGGTTTATACCAAATCCTTGATACTAGCCTTCAGCTGTTAAACTAGAGTGGTCATTCGAAAATGTTTTTGACCCACTCCAAATTATTGTTAGGAAGGCCGCCGGAACCTAACTATTTTGGATTCGTAAATCACTAGCAGCGTATTCAACTATCTTCCCCCATAGGCCCTTCTTCACACAAACAGTGGTACAACGACAATGAAAAAATTTATTAATTTACAAAATTGGAAAATGTCCCAAACAAGTAGGCGGTGCTATGAAGTACTAACCCCTAACATTATCTCTCTCACACAGAACCACAGGTATACGGATTAACCATGATAGAAATTGAATATTTTCAGGCAGCCTTTACAAATGGCGCGTGAAATTGTATGTTTGAAATGAAAGTTATGTGATTTATTGTATTATTTATATTGTAAAACAAATAAAAATATATAATAACTTCATATAGTAGTTTTTTAAGTTTAAGCGGTTGAAGAAATATGTAGAAGAACTTTTAGAAATTGTGATTATATGATTCAAAAAACAACCACTTTCACTCTGTGGATTGCAACAAAACGCATCTCAAAACTGTTGACGTTCATAAAAGTCAGTGTGCGCGACCGGCATTTTGAATTTCAAAACGCCAACCTTTTGGAAAAATGTTTCATATCACTATCTTGATTTTGTCAGTTCCGTTATATTTGCAGCTTAAATATTTAAATTGTTTAACAATATCTGGAAAATTAAAGGTTGGGAAAAATGTTTTCATTGTATTCCCATCATATTATGGGACACACATTTTCCTACGGTTTTGATGTCTACAATTCTACATATCTGGAAGAAATATCATCACAAAAGACTCAAATTTCGAGTTCTCTATGTTGTGCTTGCAAGCTGTGTCGCGAAATTTATTCAAGAGTATATGAAAACTGTTGGAAGCCGATATAGTTTCGATTAGAGACATGATATTCTTTATCGCGAAGATGTAAGGTAGATCTCTAGACCATAAATTCCCGGACTATGGTTCATATGAACCCATTTCATCCTACTTTGATTCTCCTCTGCACTAGATACTTTCCAACACTTTCCTCGTTACTCCGTTCTGGAATTTTCGAGACCATAGGTTGTTCTGTATCTGGTGTTCCATCAATATTATTCTGCATCCTGGAAAATGTACTTCGAGAAGTTTCACCAGAGTTTCCTTCCCGTTCTGTGAACATATCATGTTTCCAGTGCCCTTTGATGAACTTTTGAGAGTATCCTATTCAAGTTTGTTCTAGCTCTTCACGGTGTAACGATATGTCCCAGATAATAGGCATCCGTATAAAACAGTGAACATTTCTTGTAATTTAATTCAAAATTAGCACTTCTCAACTTGTCAAACACTTCTTCAACATTTTTCAGATACTCATCAAAAGTTGAAGGAGGAAGTCTTCAAAAAAGCTACGTGGGAAGCTTCATTCCTCTGTCAGTGACTAGCATAGATGGACTGTAACCGGCTGATTCGCGTTCAGAGCTTCTATAGGCTAGCAGAAATATAGGAACGGAACTGAAGTGTCCCAGTATTTTTGGTTTCCAGCAAAAAACATTAAAAGGTATTAACAAATAGTTCCAAAGAGAAAACCACTATAAGTACACCACAAGTAACTCAGTTGACGCCAGCCTTGCAAAACAACTATTTGAAAATTATGACCACCTAACAAAACATTAAAAAGTATTAACAAATAGTTCCAAAGAGAAAACCACTATAAGTACACCACAAGTAACTCAGTTGACGCCAGCCTTGTAAAACAACTATTTGAAAATTATGACCACCTAACAACTGAACAATTGAAAAAAATTAATAACTCCATGAATGACAACTGCAACATTTTGAGACAGGGAAATCTACAAGTTCGACGTTACAGTACCTATGGAAGTAAATGAGCTTTTACAATAATTTGTTCCGAATTAATTATCCAAAATTCAATTCAACTCAACAAATCGAGGGTGACGCGTAAAATCGATATATTGAGTTTTCCGTCGACTTAATTTGAAATATTACACACGTTATGGCTGATGTGGCATACAAATGTGTTAGACACCCTTAAACTCTGCCACACTTAACATCATTTATTGCATATGGGAAATTATTTCCTCAGGATTGATGTGCTGCCATTTCGTGTACCTATATGTGTTTGTCGTACTAATTTATAGAAATGACTTAGATTACGTCAATATTTTTCAGGACGTCAATTGACAAAATGTAGCGAAGTCAAAATTAGGATGTGGGTTGATATTGTTTAAAACAAATTTCATACGTTTTCCCAAATCATTTCTACCTGAAGACTGGCTTCGGACTTCAGTGCAAGGTACCCGAAAATTAAAGTTGGGCTACTAATATACTACTTCAGCAATGGCGATTTAATAAGTTACCATTCTTTCCCATTGATCTGTAACTTTTGTAACTTTTTTCAAAGTCGTTTCAGTAACCTCATCATCATCTCCAATGTATATTTCTCTAGTCAGTACAAAAAAGTTATATGCAACAAATAATAACAGTTTGTGTTTAAAACAAAAAAAAAGCTTCGATATCTGAACTCCACACCTAATTAAGATATTTGGAATTAGCTTGATCCTGGACTTTGTTAAAAAGAGACAGGCAGTGTCTGCTACATTCTCGAAAGTATGGATAAAATGTTTAATACATACAAAAGAAATGAATATTTATCACATATACCGCTGTCGATGCTTCAAATTTTCTCATTTAAGATCAGAGAAGGCAATAGCTCCAAAAGAAGTGGCGCTATGTGTATTCATAGATAAAAACCTTTGATAACACCTCATATGCCAACAGCAAAAAATATCCTACCTTCCATAATCAAATGGGTGGCATCCATGCTTAATACTAGGAAAATAACCACCCACTTCGGTGCTCAATACAGTGAAAGGCTGTTCTCAAGAAAAAGTTTTATAATCTCTACTCTCTGGTTGACGACCTCTAAGCTACGCTGCAAAGAGTTTCGTGCTCTGGGCTATGCTAACGAGTGAGTTATGGTGGTTAAAGGCACACACGACAGTATTATTGCCGATCGCATGTAACGTGCATTGAGGCTTATTTTACACTTATTTCATTCACTAACAGGAAGAGATTGAGAACACAGCTTCCGAATATAAATGGAGTGACTCTCTATTTTTCAGAGTAGGTAGGGGTGAAGTTGACTATCACCTATGCTGCGCTGGTCTGGTGAAACAAAACAATGCAATAAAGGACAGAGCATCGAAATCATGGGTGCAATGAGATCGATCCCCAGCGCAGCCTTAAAGGTAGCGCTAACCATTCCTCCACTACATCCACATGCACGGAGAATGACTCTAGATAGTGCTGCATGCTAACTTAAACTGAATCTTTGAAACCAGGTGATATAATGGGACATCTTGAGATACTAAGGTCTGAGGCAGCCCAGTCCATTGATATGCCCACGAACACCATATCTGCTGAACAGGATTTCGAGTCCTTCAAACCTTGTTATCAACGAGAATAGACGGAATCAGACAAATTACGAGAGGAGCCTTTACTAATTATATTGATCAGTCGAAGCAAACGGATTTGGAATAGGGTTGACAGACCTGGAAAATTCTCCAGCAACATTTCAGGCGGAACTTCCATCAATAGGCTAATATGTCCAAGAGTGCTTTAAAAAATACCTCAACTCAGCTAGAGCTAGAATATTCAATTTATTGCGCCTGTTAGCCAAGCTGCTTCAAAGGCTTTAAAAGCTATAATTTATGAGTCTGGAACTGCTAAAAATCCCTCAAGCAGATGGCTAGACACACCAAAGTAGCTTTGTTATAGGTGCTGAGGTGTGAAGAAATTGTCGGAAATAAGATTGCTGATATTCTCGTAGAGGAAGCTTCTACTATTTTCACTATATTGTGGTATACCAAGAAGCCGCATCGTGGAAGAAGTCCAGGAATGGCAGAAGAAACTCAATGCAGCCTACTGGAAAAATACTCCAAGCCGGATAGACAAAAAGGTTATTACGACTTTCTGCTCAATGCGCTAAACTGCTCTTGAAACTCCAAAAATCTGATCACAGAGTAAACACAGGAATTCTTACAGTGCTCACCAAGATGCTAAGATGGGCTAAGGGAACAGTGGAACACGCAGATTCTGCGATTGCAGAATAATTATCCGTGAAGGCCTCAATATCTACCTAGAACCTGATCAAGATACAAACCTAGATCCAAAACGAACAATATGCTTTCTCAGGAGCCCATCAGATCTTCTGTACTAAAGTATTTATGTAGATGTAGAGTATACATGAAAGATCTTATAGGTTGCGGTGTGTAATATTTCTATTTAGCTTTATTTGAATTGTTGAAAAGTAACCAATTTTTAAATTTTCGTAAACAATTCAAGCTAAATTGAAAATTCCATAAACTATCAACAACCAATTCATTTAAATTTGATTGTGAATCATCCCGACATACCTGAAACTTCAATATAAAATCTATTGACACGGTGGTTGAGTGTTTTTTCCACTTCGTTTCAGTTAGTTCAGCTTCTTATTGTCTCGTCCAGCCCTCCAACAAGCGATGTTCGTTTATTCCTTGTGAAATCACAGAAAAAAAACCTCTATCGATGGACACTATAACCAATTATAATAGATGACATTTTACTAGAGTTATTTCTACACATTTTTCCAATCGTTACCAAGCTAGCAATACATTTTGAGTACACTTGAAAAATAATGTTATCCAACTGTAAGAGGTTCTGCCTGCAGCCTCCATGAATTTCTGCTGGTTTTTGGTGTTACGAATGTGATATATCATTGACCTTCTCCCCGTTGTCCCACTTACCTAGAATATAACAAGATGGCGATGGAAAAAAAATGGAAATTAACCTCTTAAACTCATTTATATTCCCGTTCATGTCCTATACAAATGAGATATTCCAATTTTTTTCAATTAATGATGTACTTTAACAAGCCATTAACAAAGTACAATGTCCATGAGTTATTCAGAATTTGTAGTTGTGTTGGCATTAATTCAATCATCCGACACCAAGCTAATGATGGAAGTTAAAGGAGAAAACGCGAAACAAATTTCCTAGTTGGAATAATAAAGACCTTCATATTCCACACTGAATAAATTACATCCGCACGAAATTTAAAATTATGCTTATTTTGAAACCAAGGGTCGGTTTTATAATATGTCGACTTCATAGAAGGATGTTTTTGGGTGGAGTATAAAATATTGTAGTGGTACTGGAGGTGGTGGTACTTCGCCTGATGATTTTTATCCAATCATAGACCATTTTTTGAGTATTATAACTCTTGAAACTGTGGTGTGATTGGAAAACATTTCTCATACTATGACTTTTGAAATTGCTCTATTTGTTTGTGATATTCAAATTTGTTTTTTTGTTTTATTTCTATTATATATTATAATTATTTTTTTATACGTAAATTTATTTTTAATTATTTAACTCAGGGTTGGGTTTATTATTAAAATATCTATCTCAACAATTTGATTAAACAATACAAACTTAACTTCATAAATTGATTATTATTATTTTTCTTTTCTAAGAATTGATTTATATTCCAAATATTCAATTGAAATTTCTAATTATTGAATATTAAAATTTCTATTTTATTCTGGTCTGAACTATATCATAAATTTCGATGCTACTGCAGTCTTCGAATATTTTCTTTTAATATTATTCACATAATGTTTTTTCTATTATTTGTTTTAATTTATTGGGTATTTACTTAAATAATTAAAATTTTACTGTCCCATTCTGAATACTATCAATTCGTCAACTTTGCCTTTGTAACACAATTTTTGTGTCCAATTATTAAGTATTTTACATTTACTTCTAATATTTTCCAGTTGAATAAGCTTCTCTTTAAATTCAATCGGTTATTTTAATTTCAATTTTTCTCTCTTGTTCAAAAAATCTTTATCCCACAATCCAATAATAATTACTATATCTACCCACATTCAATTTCTATCTTTTCCCCCTGATTGCTATGTTTTAAAAATGTTCTTTCTATCTTTCAAAACGTAAAATTTATTAATCTTCAAATTTACATTCATTATCATCACAAATGACGTATTTTTACACATATCAAATTTTATAAATCTATACAATAATCAAATGTCATAGAACAACACAAGATCTATACAATATACGAGTATATGTTTTTCTACTCCTATACTATAAGTTATTAATCAAATGCCATTTACAGTTTCATAATAGCTATTTATGTAACCAGTTATAAAATGCATCATTTTGTGTAACGAGTGAAATTTTTGCGTGACGAGCGAGGTCCCGTAAAATGACAAGAGTTACACAAAAAAGCATTTCATAACGTGTTTCATACAGGATTTTATCTAATTTTGACAAAAAGAAAATTAATTTATTTTATGTGAGTCCTTTTGACAAAAAGAAAATTTAATTTATTTCATGTGTTTTTTAACAATTTTTAATTAATTTTTCTGATTTGAAAACAGCACTTTTTGATTACTACAAGTTAACCTAACACTATTCTAATTGTGTCATAAATATTTATAATGCATAAAATAAAAAGTAAATTGTTCTAGTTGTTCTTATTGTTAGTAGTTCTCTTCAGTTCTAGTTGTTGTTATTTTTCTATAATATCACATTAAACTTTGTTTTTTTTTTGTTTCTATTAACTGGTGATAAAATTAATTTTTCATAACCAGTTACATAATATTTTTCTTTACGTAACTGGTTACGAAAAATGTGACGTTTGCTAACGGAAGTCAGTTTTGAAAAATTTCACTTTATATGTCAAAATTAGATAAATATACTTATTACAACACTGGTTTTCATAATGAAACTGAAAAATGACCAATATAAATCTGGATTTTCAAATGACCAAGTAGGCTGACCCAATATTTTTTGGAGAATGTTTGTCATGTTTCTGAGAGATTCGTGTTTCATGACACTTTTTAAAAGAAATGTCGAGCGACGAAGAGTTTTCATACACACCACCTGAAATCGCTGAAAAGGCGAAAAATGTATCCAATAGTTTATTATCTGCAAAATCAAAAAAGGTATATGATAAATATTTATGTTCAATTTATGGATTGGAGGGTAGCAGGAGATGTATCCGTGTATATAATCTTTGGATGTATCATCCTTTTATGAAAACGTGTTTCTGGTGTACTCTGAAGAACTCAAATAAAATTGAAATCCTCATCTCTCTGGACACTGTACTTAATTAAATAATCCAACTTAAAATTGAACATAAAACTGATATTATCAAATATCCAAAATTGTTGAATTCAAATAAAATTTCTCGTTCGTAGAAAAAATAGTGTATGCAACTCTCATGTAATGGTTATCACTCTCATTTAATGGTTATTACATGATCGTTGCATATTATACTAATATATTGTCAGGAAAGTGATCATGTAATGAGTAATACAGAGAGGGAGTCATCAATATCTTATAATCCCGTGAGTTATATCCAAATTTCTTGAATATTATGTTTTTGAAGGTTGAAAATTATGATTGAAGACACAAAAACATATATTTCTACTGAAACAAAACGAACTAGCAATATAGAAACAGAATATGGAATGAATACCTGGTGTTGCTAATTTGAATAGTTATTATAAATATCATATTCTATTTCAGAATGTACCTTAGTTCCTTACCTGTAATAGCGGATAATGGTACAATAGCAGCAGAAAAAGGGGTTATTCAATAAACTTTGATTGTCAAAGAAATTGAAAGAATCAAGAGAAAATTTATCAATAAAGGATCAATAATAATATAGATATTGATATATCTGGGTCTTGAAGACGTAATAGATGCAGATACCCCTTTCACAATTCTGCAAGGTGAGGCATTACTGACGCTAATAAAATCACATGCAGCAGTCAAAAAATTTCCAGCGGCATAGATTCTTAGGGTTAACAACTACTTATATGGTTCCACCCCTATGTATATATGTATGTATGTATGTATTTTGGGGTAACATTCACTGAGACCTAAAAGATCTATTGTGCCCCCTAAAATGTTCATCACTTTTTTAATAATGCGTAATTAAGCTTCAATATACATATTTATTCCTACAAGCCAGGAGATGTCCTTCTTGCTTTAAAATGTGTACAACTGTCGGCTCTGTGAACCGAAATATTTCGAAAAAAAAAATATCGTCGTAGGTACTCTTTAAAATATCGGTGACGTGTTTTTATATATTTTAGGTCGTCTTCTTATTTCATTACCAGAGGAACTACTTGAGTCCCAAAGTAGATTCATTTCAAAATATTGGTGTAGGTGGAGACAAGTCGATTTGTTTTGTTGTATTTTGTTTGAGGTTAGGTAGTCGATTTTACATTGTTTTGACTATTATGAAACACAATTATGACCTTTTCGGTTTGAAGTCTGCTTAAGAAATGATTATGAAACCGTCTCCAAGTCTTCGTATAGGATCACATTGTGTTGTTAACGTTACTTTGGTACTATTTATTTCTACGAAAAATAATATTTTCACAACTATTAGATGGGTATTATCCGATATCAGGTTCATGAGTATAAAAGTTAATATTTCGCTGAAGTTTGGAAAGAAATGAACTTCAATTAAAAAACTGCCATTAGTTTGTGCAGAAGTTTGTTACCACTCAAATCTGGTATCTGTATCAGTATATTTGTGAGCGGTCTGATCATTTGGTTCAAAAATATCCAAATTTGATCAACTTCAGCAGCGTACATAACTATTCAATATTGTCTCACTAATAGGGTCCAAGAGTTTAGTTGGAATTGTGTAGAGATTATTTCATTTTACTTTACTTCATTAGCTCACAAAGATTGTCAAATACTTCTACTTCCGCCAAGTTTTCCCAGTAATTGACAATTATCTTTCAGTAGGACGTTCGGCTGAAAAATTATTGTCACATCCTGTCAATATATCAAATTTGTCCATCCAGTTAAAAATTAATCGATGCGTTATTCCAAAAGACGTACTGCATGTTTTCATTTATACCGTTAAATAAGGAAAGATGTTTCTTTTATGAAAAATGGAAATAAAGTTCTAATACACGCTACTCCGTTACAAATAATGGAAAGAAATGTATCTATATTGAAAATAGGCTAACGTCAAATTTCTGAGACTTCACTTCCATGCATTTTTCATCTGCATGCCATGCAACGGTAAATAAAATATGATCATAGCAGATGGAGTTAGTCCAGGTATCCATGGCACCTCGCGAAAACCTATCAAGTTTTGAACATTTTTAGAGGTAATAAGATGTCACAGAAATGTGAGAAATTTTCAAAATTTAATATGCATCTTATACGTCTGCTTTTTTATCTCAAAAAATTATTCAACTATTGATAAAATGATATATTACTTTGAGCTCAGGGTATGAGAATTACAGTGACAAGTCGAAAGATTAATTGCTTTTTTTGGAATGTAAAGATATATTACATACATATTAACTTTTATAGAATTTCGAGTTTGTTGTATAAAGTTCCACAAACCCAAAAACACAATGTATCATAATATGTTCCATGACGTGTTGACATGCACATGACAAGTATGGAATTAAGTGACGATAAGGGTGAGAGAAATCAGTTTACAAAGTAGCGAAACTACAAAGATCATACTCTAAACACATCTTTGATCAAATGATTTTACCATAACCAAACACGTCACCAGAAATCTTACATAATGTGTGATACGAAGTGAAAGTGAAATTTGAAAAAGTCATGGATAATAAATATTTCAAAAATCGTTAAAATGAAGTATCCAATAAACATGTTTCAATTACATTAAGCACTTTGAGGTGGGTCTTCTTTGCTAATGAGGAGTCGGCAGAGAATGCATTTTTTTCTACATTTGGAACAATGTAAATAATCATGAATCTCCAGGCTTCGCCTCCATTGACACATATCCAAATAAAATTCTTAACGGATCATTTATGGTCTTGGTGAGGTAAAAAAACGTATGTATTAGTTGAAAAACATCACGTTAGTATCACCCTTTTTGAGATTAAATTAAAAGCTAGTTGCCGAATGATGAAAAAATTTTAAAAATTTCTCAATATAATATATAACAAGGTATAATACGTATTTTGTCCACGACCACTTAATAATAAGTCAATATTTTACCTCCTAACAAAAGGTATATGGTACACATATATCTACTAGAGTGAATTATGGTTCGTATTTCATGCTTTTGCGTTTAAATAACATATATAATTTATTATCACAATGATTACATTGTACTTCATAATATATTATACTAGTTTGTTCATTAGTTTTCATTTTATCTTAAATTTACTAAAAATTTGGCTAAAAGTTTTTCATCATTGTTGTTAATATTGTTGAGAACAGGTGGTTCAGTGATACTATTTTGTAAAGGAGTATAAAAAAGTAATTTTTTTAATAATTTTGGGTGGATATGAGTTCTCTAAGAATAATTGATTTTTTTTTTAATTGGTTATTTAACGTCGGTCTATTTCTGCGACTGAGGCTAATCACCGACGCCGGGAGCACTCTACCCCTAACCGGAAATTTTGCCGAACCCACTGGTGTTCCAACCAGTGGTAGGGTTTTTTATCGAGCCCAGCATCCATGGACTCGGGACCTTGGTTTTACGTCATTATACCTCGTGCTCATTGGTATAATGCCTGCGAGCTATGATATGCTACTCCGCTGCAGGCTGTACGGGCTATTTACACCACGGTCTTCCCCAGTGGGCCGGTCACCCATCCAAGTACTAACCGCGCTCGACACTGCTTCACTGTAATTATCGCATCAGATGCTTTCCACTACAGTGCTGGGCCGACGCCCCCAAAAAAAAAAAAAAGATATTTGATATGAATGTATTAAGCTATTATGCATTTAGGAAGGATGACATATGGAATGGATTTTTGTTTTCATAGCAATAATTAAGTTGATTTTTGTTTTGAAGGAGTGGTACGGTACGAATTATAGTTGAATTTTTTTCCATGTCTCCGAAAAGTCCCGGTGTACTATTTATAAAGCGTGTGGCAGTGCTGTTTGTTTTGTGTCGCTGTGAGTTCTGTCGCGGCCGTGTTGACGTGTAACCCCAGTAAGCGTTAAGTATTATTTAAAATAAATATAAAAAAGAACTTTCGATGGCTGTTCGACCAGGTGACCCAAAACTCGAGGAAACTGTGCTAAGGTGGAATGAGGAACTAGAAAGTCAATATGATTCTGACAATGGGGGTACAGATTTTGAAGATAATGTGTCAGTACAATCAGATTCAGATAGCATTGTATCGATCGAAGAAGAGGAACATGACAGAGGAGATATTATAGATAACAATAGAGAGAATGAAGCTGAAGAAATAGATAGTGAAGGTGAAAGAGAAATAGATAGTGAAAGTGAAAGAGATCCGCCTCAACCAAAAAAGTTCAGAGAAAAGAATGGCTATAGCTGGTCTGCTGAACCACCAAGTCGCACTCGTACTCCGCTGCGAAATATTGTCTTTCGACTACCAGGCCTAAAAAATGATGCTAGGGATATAACAACTATATTGGATTCCTGGAGACTGTTCTTTAGTGATGAAATTATTATTTCCATCGCTTTATATACTAATCAAGAAATAAAAAGTCAAAGACAGAAATATTCTCAAGATTGTCGTTTTGTAAATGAAACTGATACCATTGAAATCATGGCATTATTTGGTTTACTGTATATTGCAGTCCAAAAAAAAGACAATCATCAGAACAGAAATGTGGTCAAAGTTTGGGCCAGAAATTTATCGTTGTATAATGAGCGAAATCAGGTTTAGGTTTTTGATATCTTGTATAAGATTTGACGATAAACGAATCAGAGATCGTCAAGATAAATTTGCCCCCATACGTACTATATGGGAACGATTTATTTCAAACTGTACTAAAAATTATACACCCCATAGTTATTGTACCATTGATGAGCAGCTGTTAGGCTTTAGGGGAAACTGTCCATTTAGAGTATATACTGCTTCAAAACCTGATAAGTATGGGCTCAAAGTAATGACAATGTGTGACGCACGCACCTTCTATATGGTAAGTGCTATTCCTTATATTGGAAAAATAAAAAGACCGGATAAAGAACCTGTGCCGGATTATTATGTGAGAAAACTGACCGAGAGCATTCATGGAACAGGGAGGAATATTACAAAGTGTAGGTAGTGGAGATGTCGGAAATAAAATCAAAAACTCGTTGTAGAACGAACACACGACTTTAATTTAATATATACATATACATAATGGCGAATTCGCTAACTGACAGACAGTCAGTCTGCCAACATGAATCTGGTAACACTTACTGTCAAATACAAGGTATAATATAGTTCCCCTCCTTACCGACATACAATAGCGCGAAAATTCGAAACTCAAATTTATTCACTACAGATCGGCCAACCTGACAGTTGATCGACCCCGATCAACATAAGAAAAAGTATAAAATTCATAAAAATAATAGCATAACTGTTATATAATTTTGAGTCCTGATGTAATACATAAAATAGCATAAGATAAGTCGTAATTTACCATAAGTTAGTCATAATTGTAATTCACATAATTCATAAGATATCATAATAGTCATAAATTGTACATAAACATAATGTTACATAATAAACACATAATATCATAATCAATTCTTGTTTCAATAAACAGTCAATTCATGCCAGGATATCATCAAAACAATAGAAATATATAAAAAAATAGAAATATGTCATAATCAGGATAATACTTGTCATAATCTTAAAATAATATGTTATACTAGGGCATAAGAAAGGAACCAATATACAAGTAAGTATTTATAGCGGAAACTAATCTGAATCACCATCAGGCAACCAACGCCTCATGTGAGAGGAATCGACAGTTCCCTCATATGGTATCTGTGTCACCTGATATCCTTCGACATCACTAACGATATACCTGTCATGGGGAAGGACTTTTGTAACCTTATACGGACCCTTAAATCTTGGCAATAACTTCTTATTGACTCCCGGAGTAGAATCGTAATTGGTTACTACCACCAAATCTCCTTCCTTGTACTCCTTAGGCTTCTTGTGTGTCCTGTCATATCTAACCTTGTTATAATCTTGAACCCTTTTGTTATTTTGCTCTGCTTTATCTCTAACTTCTACCAAATCTACCCTTTTATTATCATTCAACTCCTCTAACTCCAATCTAACCATGTCTTTTCCCTCACATTTCTGATTCACCCCAAATAATAGAACACTAGGAGTATAACCAGTACTTCGACTCACAGTATTGTTTAGACTAAACTCAACCTGTGTCAAAATTTTATCCCAAGAATCTGTTGTCTCACATAACTTGGAAATCATAGGACCGATATCTCTATTTACCCTCTCGACTTGCCCATTGGCCCATGGGGACCCAGTTGCAATAAGAATATGTTGGATCTCCTGGTTACTCAAAAATCTCTTGAAGGACTCACTAGTAAAAGATGAACCACGATCCGAAATCAATCTTTTAGGTCGACTATAAAAAGTAAAATGGTTCTTTAAGTGCTTTATACATTCATCGGTTTTTGTACTCCTACAGGGATACAATTTTGTGAACTTACTGAAACTGTCTATAACCAGAAAAATATATTTGATGCCGCTTCGACATTTTTCGAGTGGGCCATAATGATCTACGTGATAAGATTCAAACGGAACATTCCCCTTTGGAATTGAATGTAACTCACCCTCAACCTTTCCTTGCTTGGGACTAAACTCAATACAACTCAAACAGTTCTCAATCACTCTCTGCACATTCTCTTTCATGCTCGGAAACCAGTATGTTCTCTGTATGACTTCCCATGTTTTTCTCACTCCTACATGACCATAGCTTTCGTGAGATTTTCTAATTACATTTGACACCATCGACTGCGGAACATAGAACAACAATTGCTTACCATTTTTGTGTTTCCTATAAACCAAACCCTCTCTAAGCTCAAAGACAGGTGACTGAGTCTTTTCTAACGATTTTCGTAACTCAGCAATGATTGGATCAGACAACTGCTTGACTGTTAATACTTGCTCGAAAGTGCTATTTTCAACAACGAGGATATTATGACATCTGCTTAAAGCATCTACATGTCTCATCTGCGGATTTGTGCGATGCTCTATCTCATAATCATAACTGTCTAAGAACAAGGCCCATCTAGCGATTTTTGGAACAATATCTTTCTTGTTAAAGGTCAACCGAATACTCTCACAATCTGTAAAAATTTTGAATTTTATTCCGTGCAAATATACATGAAACCTTTTTACACTATTTACAATGCTCAAACACTCCAATTCATAGCTATGGTACTTAGCTTCAGCTTCTGTGGTTCTCCGACTGTAGTAGAAGACTGGATGAAATCGTCCATCAGATTGCTTCTGAAGCAAAATAGCTCCATAGCCCTTGGACGAGGCGTCACAATGGAGTTGGGTTTCAGCCGCTGGACTATACAAGCTCAGAACAGGTTTTTCCAATAAAATATTTTTCAACCTCTCAAAAGTATCAAACTCTAAAGGACCAAAATCAAACTCATTATTATCCTTGGACCGCTTCATAAAATCATAGAGTGGCTTAGCCAAAACTGAAAACCCTTGCACAAACTTTCTAAAGTAAGAGACGAGACCCAGGAAACTTTGCAGCTCATGAACATTCTTTGGCACAGGGAAATCTCTAACCGCCCTAACATTTTCAGTGTTTGGAGTAATCCCTTCCTTATTAACTATATACCCCAGATACTCAATCTCTCGTTTAGCAAAACAACACTTATCTAAGCGCAGCTCCAACAGATTTTCAACCAGCAAACCAAAAACCTTTTTTAAAATAACAAGATGTTCGACAAAGGACTCTGTGGCCACTAAAATATCGTCCATGTAAATGATAACTTCATTGGTCCTAATTAGCTCACTAAAAATCAAACTGATAAACCTCATAAAAACACTGGGACTATTGCAGAATCCGAAGGGTACTCTCAAATACTCAAACTGTCCGAATGCAGTCACAAAAGACAAGTACTTCGTGCTATCCTTGTGAACCTTAATGTGAAAGAAAGCATTTTTCAAATCCAACTTCGTAAAATAAGTTTTATCCTTTAGTTTCTCAATCTGCTCTTCTATAATTGGCAAGGGGAAGTTGTCCCGCTGAACACATTTGTTAAGCTCCCTAAAATTTATACACATCCTAGTCTTACCTGATTTTTTAGGAACCAAAACTACCCTTGAACTATACTCTGAATCAGATACTCTAATGATACCATCTTCCAACAACGAATCAACGGTTTCCCTTACCTCCTTCTCCTCCTGGACCGAAAGACGCCTAGGTTTATAAAAGAAGGGTTTAGTACCTGGCTTAAGAGTAATTTTCATTTCATAATCAGTTTTAGGAACAATAGGTCGAACCACATCATCATAATTTTCCATAAAACAATTTTCAATTTTAATTTTCTCATCAAAGGTTAGTGAACTCTCAATATTCAAAGAATCGACAATGTTTTGTTTTGCTCCGATGTCAACAAATAAAATTTCATCTAAAAAACTAGGGGAATAATTATTTACCTCGCGGCTGGCAGCACTGATGACGTCAGAAACAGCTGACCCAGATGCAACCGCGGTACTGTCATTCCTCTCAACGCAAACTTCTGATGCGCTGTTGCCAAACGTGATTTTTATATTTTTGTTGGTTATGAGATCCCGCCCAAGCAAGATGTCACAACCAACAGCTGCGGAACAAACAACATGAAAATCAATATCAACGATAATATTATTTATACAAATCTTATCTCTAAAAATACCTAAAATATCTAAGGGTACTTTATTAATACCTGAATATGCGTGATTACTCTGGTAATCCAAAATATCAGCAGGTGAAATAATGGCTTCGTCAATTAAGGAAATGGGACTTCCTGAGTCCAGAACAGCGTCAATGCCATTCAAAAAGGGATATTTCTGTAGTCTTACACTAACCGTAAAAGCAGGAATTGGTTTCTTCTCCTCTGCCTTAACATACATCGTGGTAGAGTCGGGTGTCGTCCTAAAAACCCTACCTGGCTCCCGATTGTGGTCATTTGATCGTCTATTCTGCTGGTTTCTCTGAGGACAATCTTTGACTTGATGACTGCCTTGCCCACAACCAAAACATGTACCACGTTCCCTACGCGGCTTGGGACACCGGTCGGCTAAATGCCCAGCTTCATTACAATTGAAACACTTCCTGGTTGGAGGTGCTTGACCACCTGACACACCACTTGGACCACCACTACTAAAATGTCTTTTGGGGGGCACATATCTTCTCTCATTTGAGGTTATGTCATTAAAAATCTCGAGCACCTTGTTCAGGCTCTGGAATTCTTTGATTTTAGCCTGAGTTTGCAAATTGATATCATCAAACCCATCAATTAAATACTGTATCAGGTCATCTTCTGAAAAGCCCAACTTCTTGCCCATAAGCACCTTGTCGTAATAATAATCGGAGAATTTCTCGTTTCTTTTCCATCGCCGCTGCTCAAATTTACGCATCAAAGCAAGACGGTCTTCTTTGCATTTAAACATGATGGTCATGTCTCGCTCCAAGTCGTCTAGTTTCAGAGCGGCGTGATCAGGGCTAGAGTGGAACCATCTTAACGCTGAACCACGCAGCTTATTAATTAAGGCTAGAACCATGATTTCCTCTTTTATGTTGTAGCTTCTCTGGACCGTCTTAATTCTTCTGAACCATGCCTCTATATCCCCATTGCCATCAAACTCAGGGATAAGAGCCCCTACTTCATGAACTGAATATTTCTTTTCTATCGTATTATCACCCATACGCAGTGATTCAATAGCAACTGCTACGATATCTTGGACCGACATGTGTATAGCTCCACTTTCCGACGGGTCATTTGGCGGATCAACCACACCAGCGTTCAAACTCATAGTTGGATTTTTTCAAACACCCATAAACCATAAAATAACGGAAAAATCCAAAACTAATTACTGGCCGCGATAAACATAATTATGGAGCACGTCCATCCCACTTCTGAAAACTGTAGGTAGTGGAGATGTCGGAAATAAAATCAAAAACTCGTTGTAGAACGAACACACGACTTTAATTTAATATATACATATACATAATGGCGAACTCGCTAACTGACAGACAGTCAGTCTGCCAACATGAATCTGGTAACACTTACTGTCAAATACAAGGTATAATATAGTTCCCCTCCTTACCGACATACAATAGCGCGAAAATTCGAAACTCAAATTTATTCACTACAAAAGGATAATTGGTTTACGTCAATCCCATTGACCGACAAAATGTCAACTGAATTCAATTTGACTATTGTAGGTACACTTAGAAAGAACAAACGAGAAATTCCTTCATCTTTCCTCCCAAATAAGGAGAAAAAAGAAGGTACTTCGCATTTAGCAATAAAAAAACATTGGTTTCTTACACACCCAAAAAAATGGAGTCAGTATTATTATTATCCAGCATGCACAGCGGAAAGGTAATTGACGAAAATAGCAAACCTGAAATCATAAACTTCTATAACTCAACAAACGGAGGGGTGGATTCATTGGACCAGATGATGACCTCCTCATCTATCTCCAGAAAAACGCGTAGATAGCCACTACGGTTTTTTTATGGAATGCTGGATCAAGAAGGAATAAACTGCGACGTGATATACCAAATTGTGAAAGGTAACAGAAAAAAGAGTACTCGCCGAACATTTCTATTTGAGCTTGGGTTTGCTCTGGCTAAACCTCACATGGAAAGACGTTTAACCAAAAATCTGCCTGGTGATTTAGCATCTTCCATTAGAAACATAATTGATGTGAAAGATGAGACTGCACCTGAAGGACAACCTCCAAGAAAACTTTTAAAACAGAAGCGGTGTTTTTTGTGTGCAAGAACAAATGACCGAAAAACCAAAACTGCCTGTGGAAAATGTTCACAACCAATTTGTAACGACCATAGAGTAGAAATATGTTTAGAATGTATGAAATAAAAGTTTTTTGTTCAAATACTGCAATTTTTTTTATTTATAATGTCAATTACATTTTTTTTTGGAGGATGTTACCGGTTACCTTATGTAAGCATATAAAGGTGCATATTTTATGTAAGCACTCTAGGGTTAAGATTTATTTTCCATTTATAATCCAATATGACCCACCTCAAAGTGCTTAATGCAATGAATGTTTATTGGGTACTTCACTTTAACATTAAAAAAAAATTATAATCCATGACTTTTCACTTCACTTCATTTTACACATTATAGAGGATTTCTGAGTTTTGTTATGGTCAAAAGAATTTCATCAAAGATAGGTTTATAGTATAATCTTTGTAAAAATTGAATAAATAAGGCTTTCACCTGATGGAGATCCATACTAAACGATGAAATAAAACAATTCAATTTGTTTAAATTTTCATTATATTTGAACTAACTTCAATATACATTCGTGACGCGTTTCGTTAACACTGTAGCTTGTAGTTTCATTTCTTTGTTAACGGATTTCTCTCTCTCCAATAAGTCATAAGTTACCAGCACACACTTACAATCCTGGATATTTCCTACCTTAAATACATTCAAATGAAGCAAAAAAAAAACTCCACCAACGTACACAGAATATCATTTTCGAAAATTAATTTTATCTTACGAATTGTTATCAGAAAAAAAGTGGTGAATATAACAAAATCAAATGTTAAAACTATATGTGAACGGGATACCTACACAGAAAATGTGGCGGATCTCATTTCCCGATAAGCAGTGAATACATTATGCAAATTCGGAATCAATGCGATTTTCTGACTGATCGAAATGAACTTGTATAAACTTTCTTGGAGTGTAGAAATGTACATAGAATTACGAAATGAAAGATACGTCTATATTATTCATGTCTCCGTATCGCTTCGATTTGTTTTTCGAATTAGAAATAGATGCCAGAAGAATTCAACCAATTACTGAAGCTTGCTGATGATAATTCAATTGTTGAAGTCAGTTTGGGCGATATTTTTTTAATTGTAATTTAACCGACCGAGGAAAAAATAGTTTCTTTTATGCCCGATTGCACTATTTTGGCTTAACAAGTGAGCCAAGCTTGAATACTTAAGTTTGCTGCAACGTCATCTGAACAAAGCTTAACTACACGGAATTTTAAGCATAGCTTTATCCATGACATTAAAGCCATCAAAGCACTAAGCTCTTGTGTAATCAGTACCAAAATGGAATGGGAATGTCAAGGCATAGTCAATGAACTAGGCGAGAGCAATATAGTACCTTACTGTGGATTCCAGGACACGCTGGAATAGGAGGAAATGAAATAGCAGACGGACTAGCAAAGAGGGGGACTGAAAGACCCTTTTGGGGGCCGGAATCCTTTTGCGGTATCAGCCCCAATGTAATATTGGAAGAAATAGGCAAAGCCAAAGAAAAGAGAAAAACTGACCATTGAAAAATCTAGTAGGGCTTACACAATCAACGATTCTGATGGGTGACTACAACCCGCTGAAATCAAATGAATGCTTGAGTCGAAGTAAAACTGCACCAAGTGTTTTAACAGGGATCCTAACGGGACATTGCTGCCTGAACGGGCACCTGAAAAAGCTCAAAGTGGTGGAGGAAGAAGAATGTACATTATGTGGCATGGAAGAAAAAACATCTATCCACATACTCACATACTTTATATTTGCACAGCAATTCAGAATCCTAGGGTACAGCACCTGGGAGATTATTGGATAGAGGAGATACGTTTACCTGAGTTGAATCCGGCAGATATCCAAAAACTCCTCAGGGAAATAGGACTAAAGGAGCTACTAGTCTCTGAGATGTCTCTCAGGAAATAAGTAGAAGTAAGGCGGCACTGTCAAATTATTTCCAGTATTTTTTCCACACTATTACTTTTCCTTTCCACTTTACCATGTCCGTCTTTATATTATATTATATATTTATATTCTATCTATATCCAAATCCAGCCGGATTAGACGGTATAACTGCAATTTTATGGAAAAAATGATCTGGATCTATTAACTTACCATTATCCATTATAATGCAAACATCCTTTTCAACTGTTTTCCTCCCCAAGTTATGGAAAACATCTAGTGTCACTCCGATTTTTAAAAAAGGCGATAAGCTGAATCCCGACAACTATGAATACGACCAACTGCAAGCTGATTTGAACCAACTGTTGGAATGGGTAGATATCTGGCTTTTGCCCTTAAATCCATCAAAGTGTTCGGTGATCATCTTGGTAAAAATAATCCAAGAAATCGGTATGTACCTATGTACAAAGAGACCCAGGCCTACTCGTTACAGAAACTTCATCGTGGTCTCAACATATTCAGTACATTTGCAGTAAAGCTAAAAGTTCACTTCTATATAAGACATATTGTAAAAAATCAACTCAAAATTTTGTCAAAATTTGTAATACCTATGTGAGACCAACCTTAGAGTTCGCTGGTCCTGTGTGGAATACCGACTGGGTGCAAGATTCTAACCGTCTTGAATCGGTGCTGAGATGGGCAACAAGAATTTCATATGGAGTACACCGTCCTTCTTACAAAGAACGTCTAAGACTGATAAACTCTTCGGCATTTGGGGATAAAAGGCTTCGAGGCGATTTAGTAATTGTCTACAGAGCTTTAAATGATAGCTTGTGACATATTTTTCCTCTGAATACCGATACAAAGATTCATGGACCTGGCTTTTAATTAAAAAATCAACAATTTCGTAATAAATGCCGCGAAGATTTTTTATCAAATCGAGTGTTTGGCATTTGGAACTCTCTTCCATCCAACGTTATTTGGGCACTGCTAAGGTTTACTATTTTATTGGTCAGCTTTTCCGAGGGTTTTTTGACCAGGAGTTTCCTGTGTTCCTGTTTTGGCACGTGTCTCCAGTACGACTGGTGTTTAGTTTGAGTCCACCGAGATATACAACCACGTGCAGCAGTTTTGAACATTAAATGATTAGCAAGGAAGAAAACAATTTACCTAATCTAAAGGTAATATAGGTATTCTAAACCTAAACACTTTCACAAAAAATGTATCTATCATGTCAACTCAAACTTATCATAAATATAATCTTATTATTAATCTGAGTTATCAGCTGATTGTAACGGTTTTGTGGGTGTACTACTGTCGCTATTAAGATCTGATCCCAATGTTATTGTGGTTGGACTCTAATATTGTCCTGAATGTGGCACTCTCTGCATAATATCTTTGTTTTTAGCCCAAATATCAAAATCCAAAGGACTCAAGTCAGAAGAGCGAGCTGGCCAACGAAACGGACCCTAATTGGTAATTCATCTATTATCAAACATGTCGTAAACATGCAGGTCCACAGTTATGAGGAGTTGTTCCATCTTGCTGATACCAAGCTGAGCCGCCTCTCCATTTTTTCCAAAGTATATAACGCTGGTCGTATATCTTCTTTTAAAATGTGGCAATATCTTTCACCATTCAAATTTTCATTATAAAATTTTAATACTAAAGTTTTATCCTCTTTCATTGCACAAAAAACATTAAAACTCCAACTATCTTGGAAATAAAGTTTTTAACAACATCTGGATTTTCATTAAAAAAAAAATTGTAATTATGTCGATTGAATTATCCATTTCCACTAAACTTTGCTTCATCACGATATTTAACTTTTTTTATCAAGTTTTCTTCCTGTCAGATGTTCACATAAAACCATTCACAGAATTCTACCCTTCAAGGAAGATCATTTAATTGTAAGTGTTGCACCAAAAGATCCAAAAATGGTTTCCATTAGTGTTTTTTTAAAATGCTATGAATTGTTCTCGTCGACAAAGTAATATCTCTCTCACAATCATTACTGGAGGCATTTGAAAAGGCCGTAAAATAACCCAAAACATGATTACTATTAATTTTTGTCTTGAATAGACCGAACTGATAACAGTTTTCCAGCAATCTTCTTACAGTATCACCATACGCATTTGGTCGATTTTCTGCAAAAATAGAGCCGTTCAACAATTCTATTACACTCGCTGTAAATAATGAGAAGATTCAAAAAATCATCATTAATAAATACTAAATTTGCTATAAAATACAAACTGATAGGTAAAACTGTTCAAACAACATAAACAATTAACCTTCTATCAAACATCTGACGGCCAAGGAATACCCTTAACTAAGATAATAAAATATCTCAAAAGTGGTTGTATTTAGGTATGGGAAATACCGATACCTAACGAATTGGCTTAAAAAAATACACCGGAAAATGTAAAATGTGCATGTTGGCGGCAATGGAATATCAATAAGCTGAATATATTGAGTAAAAGGGCAAGCGCTTGTTGCTCATGTTTGTTTCAAAGGAGTTGATAGCACAGAGCGCCTATAATAAACGGAAAACGGAGGTCGGGTCTAATTTTATTCTATATAGGTACTTAGATTTTAATATTAACAGGAAATTGGAATGTACCTGTATAGGTTACGGGTCAGGTAGTTCCGTCGTGCCTATGGCTTAGGTACAACTATTTTATGGTCCGAACCCCCGATCCGTGCTATCAACTCCATTGGGACAGACTTTAGTTACAATTTCACGTCACTAGCTTCGTTATTAATGGAGATATAGTTATTCAATGTGGACTAAAAATTTTGGAAAAAATTTAAATATCTCGAAAATACTTCATTTTTGGAAAAATATATTCTGAACAAATTTTATTTAAAATTTCAAGTAGAATTCGAGAATGGAATGAAAAATATCATGTTTTATTTAAAATAACAAAGTTGACGTATACTTTTTGTATAACAGAACTATATTCAGACTATATTCAGGACATTATCATCCAAAACCTACAGCTTCGTCATTTCAGAATTTCAACATAACTGTATCCGCCATTCATTTTAATCAAAGCTAGTCTGGCTTGGAATTACATACTACCTAGAGATGTGGCAACTAGACTTACCAACTTGAGTTGTGCTCTGTTCGATTTAACTCATTCTCGTCTTTGTACTGGCGGTAAATAAACGAATCAAGCGAAAGAGCGAGAGCGCGATTCGTTCGTTGGGAGCTTGCTTCAAGACTCCCGCCATTGCATCGACATAATAGCGGTTGTCACTTGTACTTGTTTGTTCCTTATTCTTGAGTACCTACTACATCGCCAGTGAGTGGACGTGTTAAGTGTAAACAGTGTTCAAATCCATTCAAATATGTAGGACGTTATTTAAATCACATTAAAAAGAAGCACTTAAGTAACGTCGTCGTAGAAGAATATACATTAACTCAGCCATCATCATCCAAGGATGGAAATAATATTTCGTAGCAGCCAACTACATTGGAGGTCAAGTCTCCTCAAAAAAGAAGTTGCATGGAAGAACAACTATGTGAAAAAGTCAGTTTTTTCCCGTTAACTCGAGTAGTGTAACTCGAAATCACTTCCGAGTTAACTGAATTTCAACTCGAGTCGGGTTTTTTTCCGAGTTTGCACATCTCTAATACTACCCAATTGGTTGAGAGCTATGGTGTTCTACATACCAAAACTGGGACGCACAGAGTGATGGGTTGCATTATATAGTTTGCCTCTAAGCACCCACCAATATGCTACACAACCTTGTAGAGAAAATCACTCAATCCCTTAATTCCCCAATCCCTCGATTGTGGTGGTCATGTTTCTTGACATTGAGGGAGCGTTTGACAATGCCTTACCTGGTTCACTTCACATCTCCACAACGCTCATAGTGGACTGTTACCCTCTAATATTCCTTCGCCAATCCATCTTCATTTCACTTGTTAAAATCCTGTGGTAGTTCATTTTTTTTCCAATCTGTATTTGGGCTGCTATATGCATATTGGCACAGTGTTTTCAATTGAAATCTATACTGCCTAACAACATAATCTTCATATTATATAATTGATTGAAAAAGGTATTTTGACTTTGGTACATGACTACCAAATTTGTTATAACAGTTTTTTTATTTAAACATTAAAAGAAGAACTACACAAGCGCCTGATGGATAATCTATAAAAATATCTTATATATATTTGTTTGTATATGCATAAACTAAAAACTGAAATTCAGATTATTTTGAGAATAGTTCTCGCTACATAGTTTGAAACAACGGTTTTATATAGTCAAAACAGACAGTGGTCATATAGTTGGTCATAAATGCCTAAAAGAGTGTGAAATCCGAGCAAAAGCCCTCGAAAGCTCAGCGTTTCCACAAATTCGTCCAAAACCAAATTCAAACGAAATGCAAATGCCGCGTATACTCCATTCTCTAATTCACGGCATTATATGTGGGAGTGTTAATAATGCAAACGATGCCAGTTTTAACTCGGAAAACTGTCTAATTTCCACTTAAGCCGATTATACCTAGACCTGTTTTGTGGTGTGTTTAGTGAAGTTATTCTTTTAAAAATACACCATCTAAATCTGCTTGAGAGAAACACTAACGATGAATAAAAAGGTTTTTTCAACTGATTATCCCATACATCATAAACTTGAATGTTTCAAGCTCTGTCTTATTGACAAGTTTAATTTGAGTGTGAACATGCTACGGCAAAATATTTAAAGATCAGTTATATCATGGACATAAAAATATATTCATTCAAAAAAGTTGTTATGGCGTAGTCGGTTTACCGTTTCAACTCTCGACAATAAATTCCAGTTCATCAATTATTGCATACTACTACTTTTCTAATGTGTAACATGCATCATGTCCAGCAGACCAACGAGCTTGAGATTGAATCGTAACTCTCAAATTTGTACGCTGTACTGAGAACTCCCAACGATGTGAGAAGAAATTAGTACTTGCAAAGTAGAAAATAGTCGATTGCTTCTGTTACAGATTCAACTGCACGTGATTTTACTAAATGCAAAGAATGGACATTGAATTATAAATAATTTATTCTATAAAATTTTTTTTAATAAAAACTAATATGAACCAATTTTTAAAATGCCGCCCTAGGCCCTGGCCTCACGGGCATAGACCTAAATCCATCACTGCCCACTATCTCTTTTTGCTTAAGAAATGACGTAACAAGTAACAAAAGCCATACATTAAAAGTCAACGGTATACGTTATCCGTCATTTTTCTTTCTCTCTTCCTAAATACTTCATTACCAAACCCTCATTCTGCACTAATCACCCTTGCCACCCCTAATCGCATTAAATTAGGGGAAGATAGTGGTTATTGGATGAATGAGGGATTTACTTGCCACATGCCATTTTTTCCTGTGAACACAAGTAAATTGACGAGCCGTTAATTCGTGTAGAAAAATAAATAGATCGATCATTACTTCTAGCCGCAAATAAAGATTTGAATCAAATTGAAAATGAACATAATGTTCTTATGTTTGCCAAATCATTATGATATTTCAAGTAGAACTTTTTCAGATACTCCATTTCACTTCATGAATAATGACTTGAAACACGGTTTGGAAACTATTTAAGTTTGACTTTAGATACGTGATAATTGACAGTCGACACACAACGTTTGACATGTCTCTTCTATTTAGTGAGGTTATCGTGAGATTACGTTAAGCCGTCTTAGGGCGCGTTGTATTGATCACCTAAATTCGGTTTAATTATAACTGATGTTCAGACTGTGACATATTGATGTATTTATTATCATTAACTACATCAGTCTAAACATCAGTTATAATTAAACCGAGTTTAGGTGTTCGATACAACGCGCCCTTAGGGATAAATATTTGCGAAGTTAGGTAACTCCTACGCCAATAATTGGACTGGTATAGTTTGAGTCAAAATATATTGTATAACAACCCATCCACTTATTGGCTGAAATGCTACAAGAAACGTCTGTATCGTCATTGGTCAGATTTTCTCAATGGAAACCAGTGTAGCATTCCTCTTCATACATTTTGATATATTTTTCCATTTAATGAATCCAAGTTAGTATAATCAAAAATTCTAAATGGACTAAGTATATTCACTTCGTCTTTTTTGTGAAGGATGGGTTTTTGTAGTATATCGCTTAGTGAGGTGGAAGGCGTCTTTATTTCAACGAAACCATGGCGCGTATTAAAATTTCTTGCCAGCAAAGGTTAGTAAACATTGTTCTTCCATTATGCTTCTGCAGCATCAGGAAGTGGGTGTTTTTTCGTGAAGGTGTTAATACAAGATTTCTCACCATCAACACAAGTCAATGGACGCCGCACCCAAACATTGATGTAACATAAGCTTACTCTTGGAAAACCAAATAGAACTAAAATTAAAGTTACGGAAGTCATACCTATTCAACAGAACTGAAATTCGTAGTTATTAAACATAATTAACAGTGATTTTTTTTTTTGTAACATCTATACCGTTATAAACCCTCCACTAAATACATACACATGTTGGCTCTTCCTATATATTGTACATTTTGAACAATTGTAGCATGCTGCTCATCCTGTTACGTTTTTCGTTTCAAAACCTGTTTTATTTAGTTAATTGTTGTGACTCATTACGCACTTCCTCCCAAATTTCTACTAAATTTCTAAACATGCCGTTTCCTTGTCGCATTAGTCACTCCAAAATAAAACATCAATTTTTATCGAATTTCCCTTTTATTTTTGACTTTAGATATTCGAGATTTCAAGTTTCGATTTAAACTCTTTCTTTCCTCTAACTGCCACAAAGAAGGCAACATTTCAATAGTTTTTCTTCAATTTACTATAGGTGAACAATTTTTATCGTCTGGTCGGTAAGATAATTATTGCTCTGCAGCCGGCGAGTGACGTTTAGGCAAATTACGTTTAGGTAAGTTTACGCTTCAAGTTTACCAGAAGTTACGTCTAGGCAATATTCCACCAACTTTGGTTTTTCTGTTCCCGTTCCGTGCACGAGTGGTGTCATCATGCAAAACATCCCCAGCCATCTAAGATAAGTCCTTTCGTCTTATCTTTAGCGTGTGTAAGATTTGGCGTGTTATATTACAATTGGTATCCTTTCATTTAGTTTTTTGAGTATTCAATTTATGTGAGTTTTTGGATAATCCAATAAATATTTAAAATCTTCAATTTTTGTATTGATTATTCAATATCTTTTAAATTGGATAAACGTGTTTGGGAATAAGTAGTTTCATTTTATTAATTTTTTAAGTAACTTTACGTAAATTTTTACAAGGTATTTCCAGCTTTCCACCTTTTGCTTCTGTTTTTCATTGATTACGTTTAATTAAAAACCTGGTGGCGTCCAATTTAATATCAATTGTACGTATACCAACCCAGTGATAGCGAATAAAATAGTTCAATTGGTGCCGAATTCCACTCCCTGAGGTGGAGTGTTCTAGCCTGGGACCTTTTAAGTTACACAATAACTAAAATAATTTAATCACTTAGGTATAGTTTGTGAGGAGTGAGTAGTACGAACATTAAATATCATATTATTAAACGAGCAGTTTGTGATAGCCATTATTCACGCAGGGTGACGTCACCCGAGTGAATAATCGACATAAATTGCGAGTAGAATACCATAATTTGTCCACGACCCTTGATTTCTTTATTAAATAATAGTTAAGTGAATAATGGGAGTGTAGAACGTTAAGTAATAATTTGGTATTTGGTATTATTGACAATTCTAACGTCAAAATTAATAAATTTCGGGAGTACGTCAAATAATGTGACATATAGAGATGGGCGATACTGCCTAAAGTATCGATACACCGTACCGTTATAAATATAGTGTTTTATAAATATCAATATTTTAAAATATCGTTATGAAAAGTATCAATAGGTACCAAAAATTTTGATATTTCACTAATACGATATGTTTCAGAAACAAATTTCCTAAACAAAATACACAGATTCAATAGTTTATTTCATATTGTACCCCTATCTCTAGTCATCTATGTACCGAAATTTTGTGAGTGTTGATTTGTCGTAACATGTTATTTGAATGCAGAAGCGTGAATTATGAGTTCATAATTTACTCTAGTAAATTATGAACCATCATTCACGCTTTTGCATTTAAGTAGCATTTAAATACTCACACATATGTTTATTGGTACAGAGAAAATAATATTTTTTCATCTCTTCGTTTTCCTTTCAGGGTAAATTCAAATCTGAGTTTTTGTATCATATTATTTTTGTAGACTTTACAATAAATGTCGTTTTATAGTGTATATTTTGGGCAATTGGAAGGTATGACACCGGTGATGAGAACAGAACTGAGTTTCGACAAAAAAAAAAGCATTTGTCCACGACCACTTAATAATAAGTCAATATTTTACCTCATAACAAAACGTATATGGTACCCATATACTAGAGTGAATTATCATTCATAATTCACGCTCTTGCATTTGAATAGCATATTATGTTGCTATGACAACACAACATTCCGGCTTAGGTGACTAGAGATGGGGTACAATAAGAAATAAACTATTCAATCTGCGTGTTTATGTTTAGGAAATTTGTTTCTGAAATTTTACGTATCCATGAAATATCTAAATTATTAGTATTGATACTTTTCATAACGATATTTTCTAATATTGATATTTTTAAAACACTATATTTATAACGGTGGGGTGTATCGATACTTTACACAGTATCGTCCATCACTATATGTCATATTATTTGACGTACTCCAGAAACTTTTATTTCATAAAGAAATCAAGAGTCGTGGACAAAGTATAGTATTCTACTCGCAATTTATGGCCATTAGTCACTCGGATGACTTGCACCCCTCGCCTACGTCTCGGGACGCAAACGTCACCCTGCGTCAATAATGGCTATCATAAATTGCTCGTTTAATAATTTACTGTTATCACCTATTTACTGTTATTGCCGTTACAGCATGAGTTGTGAGAATATTGTGACAGCGAAAGTTCATAACTTTTTGTATAATTTTCTGTGTCGATATGACACAGAGATATTTTGAATTATCTCAAACCAATTAAAAATGCTGAGATTGTGGATGGGATACTCGCTTACTTTGGAAGTTTAATTTTTTCAAATAAGCATCCACTAATCATATATTATATGTGTCACATGGTCACATGACAATGTAAATGAGTGTAGTGAAGTTTTTCAAATGCATTTAGTGGTGAAAGCCGTTGATTTAATCATAAAATGGAGGCATTGATGGATTACAGAAAAGTCTTTGCAGTTGAAACATAATTCCACTATTCACATGGAATTTATTGAGTATAGTGGGTGAAATATCGCACAAATTAGTTTTATTAAGGAGCTTACTAGCTGAACCAGCAACCTACCTACCTACCATGCAGCCTGAAAGACAGTTGTAAAATTTTATTATCACAAATTTCCTATGTTCTCTCGAGAGTGAAGGAATCAGTCGTAATCCTAACGAAGTAAATACTTGGAATCCCGATAAAATGTCCTAATTTTCTTTTTATTTTTACTTCATTCCAAATTAAAATTTTATAAGAGCAGTAAATCGAACTGAATGGGAATTTCTAGAATGAAACAAGCTGTTCTATTTTCTTCGAGAAACACAGTTATCAGCATTTTCTTATTTTTCCACTTTTACAGGAAATAAAACCTCACCCTTTTAAGGACGAGCCATTTTCCATTTCCACCGCATCGATTTCCAGCAAATAAAAAGAAAACTTGTCGCAGATGATATTTAGGACGCTCAACCCCCTCAGCGGTGTTTAACTACCAGGCATAACATACGAAAATCTAATTTATTTGAAAAAATACACCTTTTTCCCAGTAGTGACATCCGGACCTTTTCACTTCTAGGAGTTTAAATGTGGTAATCGCTTCCGAAAAAAAGCATTTCAGAGGTTATTATTTTATACTTTCACTTTGCTGACATTAATCAATTAAAAAATGAATAATTAAACTACACAGGATTACTTTGTTTTAATTAAGGAGCTATTAGAGTAACTGTTTTGAAGGTTATGTTCGTACCCACAGCAAGTAATCTTCAGTACAAAGGAGATGAGATTGGTTAAGAGATATTTTACAGAATACAAAAACTTCAAAGAATATTAGTTGGAGGAGGAAACTAGGTGGTTGAGTATGGAAAATAGGAGATCTCATCAAGCAATTTCATGGTATCATAGAATAACTAGAGGACCCGACAGACATTGTCCTGTGCTAACTTCTTATTATATTAGTTGCTTTTTTTCTACCACTAATCTAAGCTGATCTAACTTAAGCTTAGCTAAGTTAGCCTTCGTTTTGCCAATGAAGTTAGATTAACTAAGATCAAGTATGCCGGATTTTTAGCTTAGCAAAATTTCTTAGCTAAATTTAATCACGAATGCAAGAGAAGTCACTAATTTTTGACATCTGATGAAGATTGTAACCTTATAAAAACATAAAGGCAAGTTATTATATATAAATAGGTATTTTAAAATAAAAAATGCATGTAAAATACACTCATCAATTAGTTTATTATTCACGTAGTTATTAAAATAATCGATTTTAAATTAATATTCATTGTTTACCTTTTCATCTTTGTTTATATGCAAATGCGCTTGCGCCGATATTGTCGACTGTGCAGCTTATAGAAAAATAATACTGTCTATGGTGCAGCGTTTGAAAAGGGCGTTCGAATTACAATTCAGCTCAGGTAATAATTCTGTAGTTAGCTAAGCTAAGCCGGAGGATACAAAAAATGCAACTATTATACAAATTTGGACAATTTTTATTTTAATTAAAAAATATCACATTGTTACATATTTTGGGTAGAAAAATCAGATCGTAGCGTTAATTTTCTTATAGAAGGAATGTTTCGCAGAAAATCTACTTTCCTGAATTTCTCATTTTTTCAATGATCTGACCAGAAATCAGTAAGACGAACCTGATTGCGCCACCCACTGGGATCGATTGTGAATATAACCCATACAGTTATTTACTTAAAAACACAAAAAAAGTTTTATCAAAATCGGAGCCACCGTTTAGGAGAAGTTCAGTATGGATCTGATTGCAGCGCCACCTACTAGGACCAATGATTGTAAGTCTAAACCATTTTTGAAATCACTTGCCCAAACGTTTAACTTTTCTAGGTGTTGAGTATGCGTTTCATGAAATACCCTTGGATTGGAATCTGACCAGTATCGACAGTTATGTTGATTGACAGTCCCGTTAACATAAAAACTGCATTCATCCGAAAAACAAATGATATAAACAGAATGTGGATCTTGTAAGCATGCTTGCTCATGATTTCACAAAATTGCAGGCGGCGGTCAAAATCGTCTTCGTTAAGTTCCTGAACTAAATGAATTTGTTGGCTTTTAAAATTCTCCCGACGGTACGTTGACTTACTCCAGATAATTCTGCAAGCTTTCTTGTACTAAGAGTTGGATCTGCAACAACTTGTCCAAAAACGGCTACCTCTACCGCTTCGTTTCTTACTGGATTTTGAATCTGCCGTTTTTTATTTTGAACAGATTCTGTTTGTCAAAATTTTGAAATAAGTTCCAAAACGTACTTACGTTTAACCTGTTTGTTTGGGTTATTGAATAACATTCAACAATTTCTACTCTCTTCTGAATAGAATAAACCATTTTTAATAGAATTGAAGTATCAATAACGTTAAACTAAAAAACAGACCTGGTAGTTATGGAAACAAACACCTTTATTTTTATTTCACGAAAACGTAGGGGTAGTAAGTTGAATTTTATTCCAAAGGTGATTAGCATTGAATTGTTGAATTTGGCTTTCACATGAAAATACGCTTATTTGAACTGTCATATGTCACAGTGCAAATTCCTTATAAAATTACCTTTTCAATGATGTGTCACACATTCCCTATTTCAATTTTATTGGAATAAAAATCGACATCTTTTTGCATTTTCTCCAAAAAAAAAATTTGTCTTCAAGATATGCGATCTGTTTCGTTTTCGGTGTCGCACCCTGTACATATATATTGAAGAAGAATAAATTTAAAGTCGAAAGTAATAAGGATATTGAAATTTACAAGCTACAAAATTGGATTGATACATATGACTTTTTAGATTGAAATAATAATAATTAATCATACTGTACACCTAATCAGTTTTAAGAACTTGCCAGGTATATTTTAATATTGTAATGAAATTGTAAGTAGAGTTGCAACTAATAAATTCATTAGACTTTTATAAAAAAATTTAGATAAAAAAGGAATGTCAAAATGACAAAAGCACTGACTGAAAGAAATTTGAGAGGAGACAGAAAATTTTTTAGGATCTTCTCAAAAAAATGTATAATATTATTAAAATAATCTGAAATAAACCGATACTGCTGGATAGAGGTAAATTGATAATATATTACATTATTATTTGAAGAATTCACAAATTTAGAAGAAAAATTAAGTAAATTGTTGACAAAAGTCACTGGGGTTATTTTATGAACTTAAAATCACCTACTGGGATGTTATTTAATTGAAACATTTGGATTTTATGAAGAAAACATTTTAACACAAATTGTTACAAGAAATTCATAAGAGAATTTAAGCAATAAATTCTAATTTTTGAACAGTACAAGAACTTATTACTTTTTGTTTTGAAATTTTAAATAATAAAAAAAAGACATTCTTTAGAAACTAATTTATCGGAAAAATTGGCCAATTAAGTATTTTAATAATTTTAAAATATCCTAAATTCGTTAATGCTACATTGGAAAGGTTTGTGAAATATAGTATTGTTAATACGACCAAGAGTTCGAGTACTTAAAGATGGCCTTTCAGAAATATTATTTAATATTGCCTCTTCCAGACGCACAGTCCTTGTTGTTCGTGACCTTCCGGCATTACTTCTCTTAAAGATCAAGTTTCCAGTTTCTTTCAGTCTTCTTTCAATACTTCCAAATGAAGAATGATCTGGAATTCGACGATTGCGGAATCTTTCTTGGTATAAACGAGTTGCCATTCTCCCATTTTCTTTTAGCTTCCCCGTAGATTATTAACATATCGGTCAATTCTTCAAGTGAAAAATTCATTTTGAAACAACAAAGTTAATTTAAAAACTAGTTGAAAACTGTATTGGTCAATCTACCAAAATCTGGTCAAACTGACGATCTATTAAAAATTTGACACATGCCTGCTAGATTAGAATTTAGATATATTGAATAGTTACAAATTAACTAAGTACTTGCAGACTTTTGTTTAGAAGCAAATTTCTACAATACCGTTCATTTTAGCTCCATAAAAGGTTATACCTTTTTTAAACAAATTAAAAAAAATATTTGTATCCAGTGGCGTAAAAAATAAGTGGATAAAAGTTGCCACTAACCCCGATAGCGCGCCACTCCTTAAATTTCTCAAAAGTTACTTTATGTCAAAATATTACATTCTTAACACGTATGTATAAGGCACCATACCAAATTTTGCTTCTGGCTTCGGTGGATAATACTGTCCCACCAAATCAATGTAAACTATATTGGGATAGATTCTTAAATGTTTTGGCTTCATTTTAGTCTATTTGGCCTGTATGTGGTAGACTTATGTGGCCCATCATGGCCCGAAATAGATAATTGTATATGATTGAAGGAAAAAACTCGTCCGGCCATTAGGACCCGATTTTTTTTTATCATGGCGGCATTTTACGTGTTAAAGAGCATATTGGTCACCAAAAAAAAAAATTTCAAGGCGGTTTTGATTTATGGCAAATTTTGATTTCAAACTTTCAACACCCTGTATTTCGGTAACTAAGCCCCTTAGAGGTTAATGTTCCCATATCAAAATTTAACAAATAACGAGAGCTCTCTGGGGTAGAGCGTTGTCGGTCGAATATATTAACACCATGTATAATATAGTTTTTTCGAGTTTTCTGGCAATAAATTAAAGGATAGCTACTTTTTTCCATATAATATTTTCTAGTAATTTCAATTTAAATTCAGCATAATAATTAAAATTCTTCTTGCAATTAACTATACATTATTTGAGACTTCACTTTCTGAGTCTTGACATCGTTATACGCTCTATATACCATAAGATTAATGAATTAGTATGTCCTCGTAGCGTCTAGTGATATCCCGATCGCAGTGATAATTTTTATTTGTTTTATTGTGATATTTGTATATAAAAAATAACCTCCGATATAGATCCTATATATCCGTGTCAATTGCATAGAGATACTACAGATAGAGGCAACAAGCCATAGGCCACCGTGTAAGTGGGAATGTCCGTCCGAACTCCAGTGAAAGAGAAAGAGACAGACGATCATAGGTTTTTCTGTCTTTTTCTGTATATATAACATGCGCGCTAATAGAAAAAGACTGTCTAAACCTCCGACTTTCTATCTCTGTTTTACAAGGTGACGGGTTTCGAGCTGGCTTTTTGCCTCTATCTGTAGTATCTCTATGGTCAAGTGACCCGTTCATTATCCACACCCATTATCCACTAATAAATAATGGACGTCACTATACTTGAAAAACCACTAGTGAAATGTAAACATATTTAAATAGTCGTGGACAAAGTTGTTTTTGATAGGTACTTTCAATAATACAGTACTGTTAAATAATTCAATATTTTGAAATGGCATTTGAAAGTTTGGCGACTGAAAGTGTTAGTTTGTTGGAATCTCCCGTTGCTCGACTCGTTTCACTCATCTCGCAATTTTCAGACTCGTCAAACAAGGTAGCACTTTCAGTCCTTGGAATACAAATAACTATTGTATGACACTGATAATGAGAACACAACTTCTGCAATAAGAGAAATCTATTTTTCGTTACTCACAAATGATTGTTCAAAAACCTTACCTGCAATAAGAGAAACGACAATAATTGTGTCCGATTTCACCAACCTTTCCTAAAGTTATGTAATACCCAAGTCGGATTAAGAAAGTCCTAAATGCAATTTACGTTTCATCACGCGCTAAGTAATAACGAAGAGTGATAATACTAGATATTTTTCATCACTTTTTGGTATTACAGTAAGACCTTTATTTTTGGGAACCTCTAGATATAAGACACCTCTATCTAACGGACAAAAACACATGATCTCGGACATACAATTTAGATACGAAGACCTATTTTTCAAGGAACTACATCCATGTATAGACACCTTTTCAAGTTTTAACGAAAGATGAGAATTTTGTAATGTGCACCTTTGTGTTCGGATACCCTTATATATTTTTACAAGAGGTCAGGTATAATAGTAAATTCTGTAACAGTCCGGGGAAGTAAAGATATAAAATGGAAAAGATTTCCACCAGAGATTTGACTTTTTTAAACGAAAGTATATGTGGTATAGACTACTTTCCTAGATTTGTGACAAGATTACGCTCGAGCTTGCGATGCAGCTTGCAAGCATTGCTTGGAGCACGTGAAATGCAACAGTTTTTCGTCCATAACTTTTTTAAATTTGCCGCCATTTTGAATTTTCAAAATCTGGAAACACCAACGTTTCAAGATGCCGGACTACTATATTTTCATATATTATGAAGTCGTTATTGTTATTCTAATTATGTTTGTCCCTTAAAAAACCTTTTTGCAAAAAAAATTCAATTTTTCAAAAATTAAGGGTTGAAAAAACATTTTTTTTCAATATTGCATTACGTCATCTTATAGGGTATGAAATTACCTACAATTTTGATGCCCACAATTTTTTTGTACAATCAAATCTAAAAAAGTTATGGGCGAAAAACTATTCCATTTCACGTGCTCCAAGCTATGCTTGCAAGCTGCATCGCAAGCTCGAGCATCACAAATCTAGGAAAGTAGTCTATAGTACATATACTTTCGTTTAAAAAAGTCAAATCTCTGGTGGAAATCTTTTCAATTTCACTACAACTTTCGGCCTAACTTCCCCGGACTAAACAAGGCTACAATGAAAATTTGATGTGAGTGGAAAGTTCCGAGGGCGAGCCGAAGGCGAGCGTGAGGAGCCACGAGCATCAAGAATTCAAGAATTCTCATTCTAACCGAGTAGCAGACTATACTTTCTCCACGATCAAATATTTTAAATATATATTTATAAATGGAAATAAACAAGAGATAATAAAATTTATATTACAGAGCTCAATATTAAATAAATTCATAATACTTTTCATATTGTTACGAAGTCACCAACTCAGAAGCCGGTCTTGTCATGAGCTATAAATTTTGGCGAATACGAAGCGTTGGTTCTCTAGAACTTTCTGGAGAGTGGTATTCAAGAACGTTCGAGAATTGAGAAAGGCTATATATAGGTACGCGAGTTTTTGAGTTAAGTCGATCAGTTTTTAGCGCAAGTTTTTAGTAAACAGCGAATCAGTAAACAATAAAGAGATAGTGAATTAGTGAAGATAAATAGCGTAATATTCAAGTGGTAAAGATAAATTAGAACCATTATACCGAATGTGAATAAATTAGTAGACATTGAGTGTGAATATAAATTAAGTTTAATATGATGTATAAGTGTTTCTACAAATAAATAATAGTAACTAGCCATAGTATGTATATAATTTCATCCCACCGTCAAAACTATTTAAATAAATAGGAGAAACATTACATTGGTGTCAGGTGTGGGGTAATATAAATAAATGATTACGAAGAAATGGCTAAGACTAAGGGACTTAAAAGTGACAGAGCTAAAAGCAGAATTGGAAAATCGCGAGCTAGAAACGTCCGGAAAGAAGAGTGAATTAGTTGAAAGACTGAAAATAGCAATTGAAAGTGAAGGCTTGGATCCGGAACCCTTTTTATTCAATGACGAGTCCTCCACCCCAATCTCGTCAATTTCTGCTAAGATCTTTGCTAACATGAATGAGAAGATTTCTACTATGAAGAACGATATTTTTGCTCCGCTATGGACAATGAAAAATGACAAGAATGACGCTAAAATTAGATATGGAGAAAATGGGGAGTAAGATCACACCGATGGTTGAGAAAATGGAAAATGAGGTCACAACGATGAACGAGAAAATTGAGAATAATATCACAATGAAAGTAGAGAAAATGTAGGAGCTAGAGACAAAGATAGCAGATTTAAGAACACATAGCACGCCAACAAAATAAAAAAAAGGTCGAACAAATAAAACCCTGCCAGCCAGAAACACACCCAAAGTAAGCAGATATTGGCAGTTTTGTTCGAGTTAAAGCATGAAGCAGCCGCTAAAGCGAATAAGGAGAGAGATGCCTTAGATGTGCTTCAGACGATACCCCTTAAAGAAACGGATGACTTCGAGCAGCTTAAGAAGAAAGGTTGGACATGTGATATGGTCACTAACCCCTAGAACACTTGTACCAATCCCAGTTGAAGAACCGAAGGCATAAACGTGACGAAACTCTTAAAGAGTATGAAGTGGATATCGCCCAACTAGTTCGATTTGCTTATCCATCAGCACCAGAGAACATGATGAAACGTCTGAGCATCCAGGGCTTTATTGATAGCTTACGTGACCCTGATATGCAGAGGACGCTTTGTTTTGCCCATCCCAAAACGTTGGTCGATGCATTAACTGCTGCTCTTGATTATAAAGCAGCCATAGAGGCTTCGGGATACCACAAAGTTTGGACCATTCAAGAAGAAGGTGACGAAGTCTTGACCGGATCGTCAATTTGATAAAAAGCAAGGTAGACAGAAAGCCGAAGAAAATTATATGCTGGAATTGTGGCGAGCTAGGGCATGAACGCTGTTCGTGTAAGCGCCCTAGGAATCCAGCAAACCAAGAACTCTAGTCCCAGGGAAACTAGAACGGGTCGGCTACGAGGGGGTAACACCGACCCAGGATTGTTCCAAAGACCTTCTCATACTGATAGCCTCTCTCAGATGCCGTAACGACAGTATATATGTAGTGAATGGCAAGAAATATACTCTGCTGGTAGACACTGGAGCAACTAGAACCATTATACAGCCAGAGATAATAAAATCTAAGAAGCATCTGCCAACGAGTCTGCGAGTCCAGACCGTACCACGGAGAGACACAAATCCAATTGGTAATTGGTGCAAAAAAGTCCACGCATACGGTAATCACAGGTTGCTAAAGGAGGTTGCTAAAGGAGTTTTAATTGGAAGAGGATTGGTTATGTCAGCGAAGAAGATCCCAGTACGTGTCATAAACGTGAACGATTACCCAATTACCATCATAAAGGAAACCAGAATTGGATCCTGCGAACCGGTGACGTCTATAGTTCGTTAAACAACGACAGCTGACAATTCCAATGACAGATTCGAACAGATGTTGTCAATAGTTAGCCAATCCTTGAATCGAGCTGAGAAAAGGGAAATGAGAGAATATCTCTCGCAGTATCGAAACCTATTGGTACCAGACTGGTAGAACATCAGCACACACACAAAATCAACACTGGTGATGCCAAGCCAATTAAGCAATCAGATCGAAGCCTACCACGGCCGAAGAGAGAGGAAGCTGAAAAAATAATTCAAGAGATGGAGGAAGAAAAGGTAATTAAACCATCTACCAGCCTTGGGTGACCCCAGTAGTGGTCGTCAAGTAAAATAATGGAACTACCAGACTTTGCGTGGACTATCGCCTGCTGAATAATGTGACGAAGAAAGACAGCTATCCTTTGCCTCGAATCGACGATACGCTAGACACTTTGGCCGGCAGCAAACTGTTTTACACCTTGGACCTGAAGTCTGGTTATTGGCAAGTAGAAATGGACCCAGAAGACGAAGAAAAAACTGCTTATATCACGGAATCTGGATTACCTGTGGCAGTTCAACGTCATGCCATTCGGGCTCTATAATCCGCCCGCGACATTTGAAAGTCTCATGGAAAATATCTTTGAAAACATGCCTGGTCAATTTGGACGAAATCGTAGTAATGGGGAACACATTTGAGGAACACCTGAAAAATTTGGAAGACGTATTCAAACGACTTCAAGCTGCCCAGCTCATGCTAAACCCAAAGTAATGTCAGTTACTTCAAAACCAAGTCAATTATCTGGATCATATTGTGAGCAATGAAGGAGTGACGATGGATTCAAAGAAAATAGCTTCCATTAAGCAATGGCCGCAACCAACCGACAATCATCCAGTCAGGAATTTTCTTGGACCTTGCACATACAATCGAAGTTTCATAAGGAAGTTTGGAGATATTTCCTAAGATCGAGAGCAACCAGTTGGATTGGCGAGTTTTAAGGAATATGGTGGAAGTGACTTCGAAGATACCGGTGTACACATATTAATCTGCAGCTGTACCCCTAGTTATCAGGATCCGATGAAGATCGTGTCCTGTTATTTCCATACTACCGGAAAGGGTAGTTACCGATTCAAACATCCAGTCGTGGTTACACAGGAGCTCCAGGAGGAAGGGAGCAATGTCACGAAGTCACCATCTCAGAAGCTAGGTTCTGTCCTAAACTATAAATTTTGGCGAATGGGAAGGTATTCACACATGCGAAGAGCGTGGTAAATTCAAGAACGTTCGAGAATTGAGAAAGACTCTATACACTCGACTTTTTGAGTAGTCGGACAGTTAAACACCGAATCGGTAAGCAGATAGTAAATTAGTGGAGAAAATAGTGTAATATTCGAGTGATAAAGATAAATTAGATCTATTATACCAAGTGTAAATAAATTAGCAGACTTTAAGTGAAGTGTGTATATAAATTGAGTTTAAAACAGTGTGTAAGTTTTCTATAAATAAATTAATAGTAATTAGCCAAAGTGTGTATAATTTCATCCCACCGTAAAAACTACTAAAATAAATAAGGAAAATACAATATTTCCAAATTGAAACGAGACAGCAATAATGTTGACATTTACTCAAATTTTGCCACTACCATGACAATCGACAGAGCCAAGGTTAATATTATTCTATCACAAGAAAGAGAACGTAGAGACATTTAAATTGCATGGGGGCAGAGGTGTAGCAGGAATATTTCTTCAATCTCAGGAGAGATAATTCCAGCATTCAGTAATCAAATTTGATTCCAGAATAGTTTTTTTCTCTTGGGTGTTTAGATGTTCATCTTAAATTAATTAAAATTATTTCTTTATGCAGTCCAGTCCTATCAGGAAATCATAATGTAAGTTTTATTTTATGTTAAAAATTTTGGATCCAGTTTTACCATACCACATGTTGATTTTCAATTATCTTGAATTTACTAGTGAAACATTTGAGCTAAAGTCATAGATTCCAAATATTTCGAATTTGTTATTCAATATTAATTTCCATTCAATTAATGGCGGCACATTTAGTTTTCGGATCATCACCATTTAACTAACATTCTAGCAATGGGTTGTTGACACATTTTATCTGACCTTTCTCCCCAGCCAAATTATGCTTAGTTTTGATTCAGCAGAAATCTTCAGAGATATATACATTATTCTTACCTAATTGAGTCACATTACTGTTATTGCTGTTGAATTTCTCTAACTGAAATTTTTCCGCTAGTTTATTGAGATTCTTTTTTGATTCTGGATTCCTTCTGAAGTTGATACGCTCCCAAGAAGAATCGCACGTAAATAAAATAAAGTTCATACTAAATGACCTAGGTGAGTAGATAAGGTTGAACAGTGACGTACTAATGGAAATAGTATTGGCGCAATAATTATTAATCACAAATATTCATAATTTTGTCTGAACAAAGAACACAGAAATAACACAATTCCAACAACTCAAAACACAAATCAATGTTTACATGCGACTTTTCTTGGGATCATACAGACTATAGAAATATTTCTCTTTCTTTTCCAATATGCAATCATCAAATTGTATGTTTCCACCCTCATCAACGTGAATATTGGGTCCGGTGAACTATACGCAGACACAAGTTATTGACTGATTTTGCAAAAAATCGATGGTACTCACTTATATTGAAGATTATCCGTCGAAAAATTTGCGGGTTATTAGGAATTTATAGAGAAAAATCTATAAACAGATTTTTTCTCAACATTTCAACAACAAATTATTTGGCCCAATATTTTATACAAAAATACAGTTCCACTGTATCGGAAACTATTTTAAAATATATTTTCTCTTAAGTTGTATCGAAAAATCGAATTATTTTCCTCACAATATTATTAAAAGTACCACTTTCCCAAGTATGTATTTACATGTTTATAACTTTGTGTATTTAAATAACAAATGCCAGGAAAATAAAAAGCTAACTGATGGGCACATTTTTATATCCGTTATTTGAAATATCTTAATTTATAGATTGATATAATTCTGGAATACAATTTTAAATTTTGTATTTTATTTCGACAATAAAAAAGTGTAATGTTTGTTTTAAATTACTGGACACTTTCCTTAAAGGGGAGGAAAAAAATAATTTTTTTATTCACCCTTCTCATTCTTAAGAAATGCCTATACACAAAGTTTTTCATAAAGGGGAAGGGTGAATGGAATTATATAACTTTCCATTCACGACTCCCCTTTAAGAAGAATTATATTTTCCCTTCCCCCTTCTTGAAGAACGTCAGTATTGCAAACTTAGCAGCAGCACAACAGACAAACATACCAACTACTCCTTTTGTGGAATGTATACCTCGATAGTCGTGTTTGTTTGCTATAGTCAGTATAGAATAAAATGAGTCAAACTGTAAGTATTTTTTTTTGTAATGCTAACTTTGGAACAGTTCAGTTCTTGATCATTCAGGAGGCTGACTAATCCCATCTCTACTTATAATTTAGATCAACACTAGAAAGAAAATAAAGGAATTTCTTCTTGAAGAAAAAAGAAAATATGGTTTTGAAAAGTTTCTTGTATAGGTAGTCTAATACTCTCCAACTATGTTTTATCGAAAATATCAGACGAAATAGTTTTCACTGATAGTTCACTGGACCCTGAATAACTCTTAAGGATTCATTCAAAACAATCCAAACATTCCTTCTATGGTTCTTTTCTGTAATTGCATATCTCACTGGGTCAGTATGCAGGATTACATCTTGATAATCTATTGGTACATCAAATATTTCGCCCTGAAGTGTGCTGATTAAAGTTAGACAAAATATATAGATAACAATGAAAAAGTGAAAAGTTTGGGAGTATGGCTAGATGAAAAATTGATATTCACGGAACATATCAGCTTCTGTACCAAAGTCGTGGTGTTTTGGATAAGTCCTCAAAGTTTTTGTTGTGCCAGTCATTGGTGTTATCTCAATTAAACTATTGTGACATCGTGTACAATTCCTGCTTAACTGATTTTGATTCTAAAAGAATCCAGAGGCTACAAAATTGTTGCCTTCGTTTGGTTTTTGGTATACGTAAATACAATAGCATTATTCATACTTTTGAATTAAAAGATTGGCTTAACATGAAAAATCGTCGCTAGTTACATTCTTTATGTTCTTATTATAATATTATTTACAAACAGACGCCACCATATTTATACAACAAAATTAAATGTAGAACGGCTGTGCACACACCTAAATTTAAGATACAAGAGTATGCTTACTGTACCTAGACACACAACTCAAACGTTTAGACGGTCCTTTTCCTCCTGTATATTCGATCAAATTAACAGCTTGTCCTGGTTCTTCGATTAGTAGGTCAAAATAAATTTAAAAGACAAATGTTTGAAATTATGATGAACCAACAATGAAAAAAAAAACTATCACTACCTACGTTATATTTACCAAGATTATGTTGTATGCTTTTTCTTCAGTTGTAAGTTTAAGTTTATTGTAACAATTTAATTTTTTGTAATATATTAAAACTTTTTTGGGTAAGGTGGAAGAACAGATGCGTATTGTTGTCATGTAGCAATGTGCAAACCGAATCTCGCCCAATAACAGTAAACATATATGTTCGCAAGCTGTAAAACTGTACCAAATAACGACATTTATTATTATTTTTTTTTCAGCTTAAATTTATTTGATTATTAGCTGCATTACTAATCCCATTGTTCTTCATACAAGTGAGTTAAGTATTCATTTTGAATTATATTTTAATTTATTCTGTGACATTCTTCAAATTTAGATATTTAATCATATTCTGCTATAAATTTTAATGTCTTTAAGGTAAGTTTCTGTTTTCTTTATATTTGTCTCCGAGATTATTTGTCTCCGAGATTAACAAAGTGTTTATTCTTGTGTCAATAAAAAGGTATTTCGCGGCCTAGGAATACAAATAACTATTGTTTTAATTAAATTATTTTAGTAATAATGTGAAAATGTCAATTAACGAATTTAAAGCATGTGCAACACGTATACAATAAAATTTAACAATTATGTTTTATCTATAATATAGGAATAAAACTATCTTCTGTAAGTTCCTTGTGGCATTATAATTCTTTTTTCTTATTTTTTTGGGAGTCAAACCACAATAATGTTTTTTATTTTTCATTTCGACGTTTCGGTAGCGTTCCAGCTACCGTTGTCAAGATTAACTATACCTTGTTTTTAAACTAGGAGGAGCGTTTTAGGAAACCTCAACCACACCACTAAAAGTTACTAGATTGGGAGTGTGTTCCGAAAGGGTCGTGTTCAGACTTTTTGAACTAAATGAAAATTACGTGAAATATGTATTGTACTGCTCGCTGCTGTCGTGGCCAATGAGGGATCAAGGCATGTCTAAATATCGAATGATGATTGGCCACAGGTCATTGCAAAAGTAGTAACCAAATGTCACATTATTGTGAAAAGATGTAAGGTTATAATAAGTAGTTTATGTAAAATGTTTTAAGAATTTGAGGATTAATGAGAATATAGAAATGTATGATTACATTTTTTTTCAACATTTGAGGCTTTGGTAGCAAAACTAAAAGTGGACAGAAGTTTTGTTTTCGAAAAATACCTTAATAAAGTACAACAATGTATCTAAAACTTAATGTGAAACTTATATTATCAACAAGAAAAAAGAAGCATGGATCTTTTTCATGAAAGGGAATAAATAATAAAAATAGCAAATTCCTTGGGTAAAATATAATACTTTGTTACATAATAATGATAAACAATAAACTTGGTAGTAATTATTGAACTAATGACTATTTTTATATAAATAAACACCAAACTGACAAATGTCAGTGTCAGTGGTATAAAAAGAGCTGTGTGAAACTGGTGGCAATCTGACCAATCACTAGGCAGCAGAAATGCCAACTTAAATTCAAATCGCTCCTCTTAGTTTAAAAACAAGGTATAGTATAGAAATATAATTTTTATGGTCCCTATCTGACACAACGAAAAAATTTGACAACTAGACAATCAATAATATTTTGAAGTTTAATACTACAAAACTTTGTTGTCAAATTTTATTAAGGTCCATTCATAGTAGATCAGACCTCTGGTAAAATGTGAAATAAAATATTCTATTTTATGACATTCTAACGATATGTAGTCCACTAAAAATGGAATCCAGTGAAGAGCACGTTCCAGGAACGGTTTTTATTGGGAAATCGCTTTTTTTCGCTTATTTTGGAAACTTTGTTAATAAAAACGCGTTTGTTGTTACTTTTTTGTGTATAATATTTTTGTTTTCAAAATATGTATAACTCAGTTTGGTGATTTTGTGTATTGAAGTGTGTATCGATTAACAACCATTCCAAAGATAAATCATAAGAAAACATGGATAAAAACTTATGATGCTATCCTGATGACGCAGGTAATTGATTATTGGAAATTTCTCTTTCTAACTTGGTAACCAAATTTGACTACATTCGGCTGAAATACTAGCTACACATTTATCTAAATTTAGTTGTATTAAAGCACTTTCTTTGATTTTTCGTCTTTTATTATTGGGCTCTTTCAATATTATTTTTGTCGAATCCCATTGAATTTTATTCCCCTCTTCCCAAGCATGTTTGCAAATACCTGACTTAAAGAACTCCCTATCTTTGATATACTTTTTATGTTCATAAAATTATCACTTGGTCGAAAGCTAACAATCTTGTCTTTAATGGAAACCTCTTAAGACCTGAACTTTTACAGATTGCTAAAATGAACCGGAAAGAAAATGTATATGTCATTGATGAATTGTTCCGAATGCATGGTCATGAAGTTTTGAGGCTACCACCGTACCATTGTGAATTTATTCCCATTGAGCTTATTTGGGCCCACTGCAAAACATATTATAACAAGTATATTGGCAGAGACGGATACGGTGATGAAAAGGTCTTGAGTATGTGGAAGGAAGCATTGGAAAATTGTGGTGCAAAAGTTTGGGATAATCGAAGACTGGTTTACTCGAGAAAAAAATTTGGTGGAAATGCATATTGAACCAGTGATAATAAATACTAGTGAATACAGCTCAGATTCCGAAACGGATGAACCTTAGAGAAGGATTTGTAATATGTAAGTGCAATGGAACAAAATGCATCTAATATACATTTTTTTTGTTGATAATATACTTCCGGTTTAACCGGAAATGCCATCAACTTGTTCAATTTAAATGGGACACCCTCTATATTTTTAGAGATTTTGAAAGAGCTTGTTATTTTGAATTCATACGTACTAAGTTTAGTGTGAAAAAAATTGTAAAAAGAGGAGTATTACACTTTAATCAACCTCCGGATCTTAGCCCGTTAGATTTTTTTCTTAAGGGTTATCTAAAATCACCTGTTTACGTTAGACAACCAACAAACTTACAGGAATTATTGATGAATGTGAACTAATACGTGGAGAAGTATTGGAAAGAGTGACTCAAGAATTTGTTAATAGGATGGCATTTTGTCAGCAAGTAAACGACGAGCATTATGAAAATTTGTAGTAATTTTGTTCCTCATTATTCTAAAATAATGAAATGTACATCAGATGCATTTTGCTCCATTGCACTTACCTGCAAATTTTCATAAATATCTTTTTTTTTGTTTAAAAGATTTTTACTTGGTGCCATACTTTATCTCAACTCTATATAACTCTCTTGTACTCATTGCTGTAAATATGTGTTTCGGAAGCAATAAATCATTATTATTTTTGTAGTTTTCTTTTACTTATTTGTAAATAACTGCTGATGTAAAGGACCAGGCACTAATTAGATTATATGAGGCCTTGGGTTCCACATATTCTATTATTTGTCTGTGTTTCAATTTCATTTTGATGTCTGTTGCGGATATCTCTATTTTTTATTTTTAATATTAAACGGATTCCATTTGATATATGGCACTGATAATGGTATATTTACCGAAACGTCGACCTGCAGGCTGTGTAGGAATCTTCTATTTACAATCTATAGTCCATTAAAAAAAACATTATTCTAATATAATCAGTTTAGAAACTGTAGTCGTAGAGTCAGTAGACTAAATATTAAGTCAGTTTCATGAACTACTATTTGTAAATACTTATATAAAGTCCAAGACATCGTACAAAAATTAGCTCTCCACTAATAAGCCAGCATGGTTGATATTAATTTTGGATTTTATAACTTATTCACCCAGTATATCGATATTTTTGATAAATATGTCGAGATGTTAACCAGATAATTATTACAAGTGTTTCTTCCTCCGATTACTTTAATCCTCCCCCATATGTCGCTAAGATTCATTCGGGGAGTTATTGTTGACACATTTAGGGATACTACCTTCGGCGGCTTTTATTATGGACTTTGTGAGTATTTCGGTTGCATCGTTGATATTATTAGGAAGCGTTGGGATATCAATAGAATTTGCAAATGTTTCCCAGTTAGCTCTATTCTCCTACCATTTTGCTATTATAGGGAATGTTTGCGCTTGAGTATTCAGTTTACTTGTTATGGGAAAATGGTCACTAGAGTGGAGGTCGTTTATGGTTTCCCAAAGCAGTTTAGGAGCCAGATGCGGTGAGCCTATACCGAGGTCGATCATTGATGTGGATCCAGATCCAGCATTTAAAATATTGATAATAATAATATGCGACATAGTCCATCATCGTTCGTAGGATTTCATGTGCTGTATTTAAACTGGAATCAAATCGGTATGTTCCTATTTTCAGACAAAATGAAGTATTCACCAAAATATTTGAATTTTCCTGGTGAGGTTCCAGTAAACTTCACGGAATGTTTGTTCGTTCTGAAAACTGAATTTTTATCTGTACCGAAGAGCTAAATTTTGGCTTTATCGAAAAATCGATGATTCTCTCTGCTATGGAGTTAGATATCCTAAGGATTTAAGCAGAGAGGAGTACTAACCATCACAAAATTCCAGCATACAACACCTATGGGACTATTGGATATAAGAATATAATATGCCTTAACCAGAGCCCTTCAGAAAATTGGTCTAAGGAAACTATTATTATCTGAGCCTTTTCTCAGAAAATCAGTAGTGAAAAGGGGATACAATAGCATTTTTTAAGCATCAGTGAATGTCACAAACATTTCCGTTTTTTGCTCACCGGATATAAAAAATACCAAAATATAAGTGAGAACGAATTGGGGTAACTTTGTTTGTTTCGATATCGTCAAAATATGCAAAAATGATGAAGTGACTATTTTGAAAAAAGTTTTTAGCCAAAAAGTAGATTAGATAGAATTGGGAAAGGTTTCATGCTACACATCCAGATCAAAGTATTCGAAAAACCTCAAGTTACAAACATAAAAAAACTCCAATAATTTCATTTAATTACTCCCCGGTAATCTACTTATGTACATTCCTATGCTTTCCTGTGTGTTCAAAACTTTTCAGTTTGATATTTCTGTTCAACAGTTGTAGGAGGAACAAGGGACTACTGTAAGATACAAAATTGCAGCGGAAAAACTGAACCCGGCTATTTCCTATTCTGTTTCTCAATATTACACCTCAGTGGCCATTCCCAATCGAGCCTAATTCCCGACTGTAAAAATGTTTAGTGGCATTGACCCGAAAAGGTTCAAAGCATTTGAAAAACGCAAAAGTCCTTTCAACAAGGAAGCCACTGCGCGTGGTCTTTTCATTGCAGGCAATCATTTTTTTCTGTGTGTATTGCTCCTCTAGGGTCACTTTGTATACACACGGGACCTTATTGAGGCTATTTATTTTTGACGACGACAATTTATAGGGTTGAAAAGGAGTTACCCACTGTTTTTTTATTTATGGAGGATTAAACCGGGAAGATTTCGAGAGAAGCAGTGGACGGAGAAAATTGAGTTTCAGAACTTAGAATGATATTATCACATAATAGCATTTGTTGGTGGATCGAACAAATCAGAAATTGGATTTTGTTTCGATTCCAGAACAAACTCGTATAAACTACAGCCTAAAATTGAAGATTATAAGATATTATGGCGATCTCATTTAATAAACTAGTTTTTGTGCAATGGGTCTTGTCTCAGAAAATCTCAAATGTTCGCATACTAGTTAAGAATATTATTATGATACAATTACCAATGACATTTTGAATCGATTGACCGTATCTAACCTGAGATGAACGAAATTAAAGTTCGGATTGTTAACATGAAGAGCAATGGAGAGAGTTTGTTTCTAAAACAAGTATTTAATTCTAGAGATAATTCCAATTGTCAGAAGCTTCCCAAAAAATTAATGGTAATTGATAAATTTGTTTTGCGTTTGAGAAAAGTGGAAAAATCATCGGTTTCATTTATATGTAACAACACAACAAAGCCAGGAAGGTTTCCGTAAGAATAGAAGCTGCGAAAATAATATATCTCTGCTGCCAATCATTGTTAATAATTACCCACGCTTCCCCAACAGAAGATTATCCGCTTCATTTGAAAACATGAAGAAGGCATTTGACTGACTGGAACACAATCTACTTTGGGAAATACTGTTCATTTATGGGCTTAGTGCTAAGATCATTCGAATCGTTAAACTTATGTATAGCTCGGCCTCTTTGTTTATGGTGATGGTGATGTGTCTGAGAGGATCAAAGGATCAAAATAACAAAAGGAGTCTGACAGGAGTCTTACAGGAAGATATACTCAGTCCATTGATATTCTCAATTTTCACATAAGAAATAAATAACTTTCTCGAGGTAAAGGGTATAACTCTTGATGACAATGGAAACATAAACATTAGGGTGAATTTAAGTTAACCCCTTCCTCCTCCCCAGCCTCCTCGAAAATATTAACATTTATAGTTTTTAACAATGATTACCTACCTATTATGTACGCAATGTACGCATGCCATTGCTTGTATGATTCTCGTCAGGACTAAAATAAATAAATATAAATATCAGAACATTCTATTTAAAATACTACATATCATAGAAAAACAAAAACACATAAGTACAAAATAAAATATTAGTTCTTAAAGTTGTAGAAACATGAAAAATATTAGTTTTTGTTATCTCTTTTCGATTCGAATTTCGGTATAAGGTTTCTCGACTCAAGTTTACTTCTAATTACACCATCCCTACGATATTTATAATACACAGTGCTGGAAGCCTTTGTTACAAGCTTAATGGCCCTTTCAACGGCTTGTGTGTGACAGGGATAGTCTCTAATATGCAAAATCGCCGACGACTGAGGTTTTTCTACTATCTACCATAATTGTTCTTGGGATAAACACTTAGTAATGGGAGGCTCGCTTTAGCTTAAATTTTGCCTCTAAGCTAGCTCATAATAAGCTGTCGCATCAAAATTAAACTTTGGAATAGTTAATTTCCGGATATTAACGGTGTTACTGCCGATATTAACGGTGTTACTGCCAACAGGATTTTCTTTTCTTCGAGTTTTTAATATTCTCAAAACTGCAAGCTTCTGTTTTCAGCCCATAACATACCTATTAGAAGATTTTCAGGATGGCCAAAATATCCATCTCTCTGAATCACAGGATACACAACAGCTTTCAATTCATCTGGTGAATATTTGCACAACTTAATCGTTTCAAATACATGCTCGGCTCCGTAAACGCAAGAAGATTTTGATTTTATTACGAACCACATTGGAGCATAAACCTTCACAACAAAATATAGCTAGTACTAATCAGAGGGATTTTCACTTGCACCGTATAAGCGAAGAATTCTATTTGCCGTTGTCAGCCAACGAGAATGATTAAGCGTTCCTGGATTGCGTCTAGACATGCTTTCAGAACATGTTCCATTCATAATTGCCTGGCAAATGTCAAATAAATACTTTTGATCTGTTCCCGAATCACTGAGGGAAATATCTGGAAGTGTATTACTGATAACTTGAAACTTAGCTATAGGGAGCTTCTCACACTCATTTAGAGCTCGTCCAATAGGTACTTGAAATGCACAAGGACCAGATGTATTACCATCTAAATGCAGTACTAAGTGGCGTTACGGTAGTTTTTTCGTGAAGCTCGCATATTAACCATTGCAATGGCCTTTTAATTTGATGTTCCAGTAATGTAATGACTCCACCTACAACTTGCAAATAATCAGTCGAAATAGATGACGATTGAAAATACTTCAACATACTTTTCACAATATTTTGTGCAGATCCAGTAACAGGGGAAATGTGTCCAAGATAAATATAATCAGGTTCTTGCAGCAAGATTATATGTTCCTCAGTGCCAGTTCTTTTTCGGTTGTCAGAAAAAAACAGGGTTTTGTCCTTTCTACCGTCAAAATAAATGCCTTTTAAAACCATTGAATCGCACTGTAACTTTTAAAGCATTTGACGTTGATTGTCACGAGCTCTTCTAACTTTGTTCCGATCAATAATATTTAGATGGTCTTAGTTTTTAATTATCCCGTAATCTTGCAATACAGCTACAAGTAAATATCAATGGAATTCGTCGAAACACAAAACACACGTTACTTACTGGATACTTAAATAAAACTTCCGACGAAAATTACAATAGAATACTACTCAGTACACATCACCCAACTTACAAACCCAGCTAGTCTTGAGGACGTTAGTATATACCCTATAGTCTGAACGTCTTAGTGCCTAAGACTGCTTAAATATGTCTTTCCTAAGACTTTTTAAATAAATCTGCTTCTTATATCCTGAACACGTCTCATATTCTCCGTGTTTGTATATAAATGAAATTTGGAAAAAATAGTATTGTATTCTATGTAATAATCTTTTAATGCGTATTTCGTATTTGAGGTTAACTAACCAACTAACAAAATAATGACTGTATTTAATAATTGTCCCAAATCCAACCACCAAACATGGGAATTTTGACTTTAAAGGGGCTATCGTGTTTGCACTAAAATGGACGCAACGTGCGCAACGTTTTTACTAACTAAGACTGATTTTATAATAAGGTTTTATCATTCAAACAAGTTGTTGAATCATGTAATTTGTCATGGGGACTTGACATCGGTGTCTGAATAATAAACAGTGGATTAGATAGAAGCCATCCAAAAACAGGGCTAACATAAATTGCCAGCATCGACCAGTTCCTTAAAATATCTCAGGTACTTCAAGAGATTGAACCTTGTGGTGCAAAATATTGAAAAAAAGCAAACAATTTTCTATACTTCACGTTAAGTTCTCTAAGAAGGAGAGAAAAGGAAAAAAAAAGTTGTGAAAAAATGATTTTATTGAAAATTGTAAAAAGAGAGACATTGGAACCGATTTGGAGATTGAAATGAATTGTAAAATTATTGCAAAAGCATTAAAATAGTCTTTTTTTTTTGGTGGTCACCCAGTCCCTATATTTCCGAATGAAGCACTTTGCATTTAAGTCTGATTTTAATAATCAGTATTCAATTTATTTCATTCGGTAGACGTTATTTTGAGTCATATATAAAATACCAGCTTTATAATATCACTCACAATTTTCCAATTTTAAGCGATTCCCATATGTCATTTGAAGCTGAGTGGATTGACAAAAAAATTAACACTTTGGTCCGTTTTACGAGATTCCTTTTGTTTTTGGGGAATCAAAAAGCAATTTGGATAGCGTCAATTTTTCGAAACCATATATTGGTCGCGACATTTTAATGAACAAGAATTTGATATTGTTACACAGTGGAGGCTTTCATTTCCCCTTTAACCATGGCGAGACGCCAGATGCAATCAAACAGATAAAATAAAAAGTGGCAATTTATTTCAAAATGCTTTTACTAGAATTTAGTTTATGGAATAATAAAACTGCATGAGAAAATAACATTATAGAACCCTCTACCGAAGATGTCTTACATTTTTAATCCGAATTGTATTAACGAGTAGGTATCTATCTGTCAAATCAATTACCTATAAACATACATTTTACGTATTCGTAAAGGATAAAGTAAATTATTGAGACACTAAATGAAAGACGCGATAAACTTAGAAATCAAAGCTTCAAAGTCTTCCAAGTTATATTGGAAACGTGTCAAAAGAAGATACTTGTGATCGACAAATCGCGATTAACTTTGAATGACGTCAACTGTACCACGAAATACACACGGGGTTTTAACAGTCGAAGAACGTTGCATTTTATTGGTACATTTTGGCATATTCAAATAAACAAACTGTAGGTAAATTTGGAATGTTACCACACTAAAATTGGGAAGAATATAATTTGAACAGATGGGAAATATACAGAAAATGAGGAAGAAGAAGTACGTTTTTTGCTTGAAGGTCACAACAGGCGAATTTGTAGTAACGAATGGCTGAAATGGACTATGAACAACTTTCGACATTTCAAGGCACAAGGAATTTTTCCAAATTACTCCAGCCAAAGTCAACACTAATCTACCATATTTGGCTGAAATAAGTAAAAGCAGTTTAGAGCTGGGTTGTTACATACCAGAAGCAGAGAGAAGGGTTATTGTTACCTTCATTCCAAAAGGTGAGGAAAAGTACATAACTAACTCAACAGTCTTTAGACCAATCAGCGTAACATTGTTTCTGCTTAAGATGATGGAGGAAGTTAATTATTCAAGAATAGACATTCTAGTGGATAAACTACCTCTCCACCCACATCAGCATGCTAACCAGACATGTATTTCTACAGAGACTGCACTGAAGCAACTGACGGAGGATATCCACGAAATTGTAGTATTTGCTTTTTTGGCCAATGGATGTTGAAACTGCTCACCACTGGAGCAGCAAAGACAAGGACAAGTATAGTCCATTTGCATAACCAGTGGATGTCCATATCTCCCAATCGAAAATTCACTACAGCAAGATGTATGCAGATTCTGTGGAATGAAAGAAAAAACGTCCATTCACATACAGTACAGAATCCTAGGGCATCAGAACACTTGGAATTTCTTTCGTAGTATTTAATTTGATATTGATCGCGTGAAATAATTTTCAATCTAAAGGGAATGTCAAAAACAAAAGAGATATTACAGATTTATTCACCCTAACAGTGCATGCACTCTCGTAACTTTAATATTAAATATTTGATGCAAATCTTCAATTTCCGTTCTTTTCGTTGTAACGTGATATACGCTGACCATGTTGAAGTTTATTACAAAAATTTCAAAGTGCCTATCTCAAGATCGATGAAATTTTCTTTGGCAGTATCAATATTGTAGATGAAACGTATTCATTGCTGAAAGATTTTACGCTATTTTGAAATTCAAAAATGCCTTATTCTGCCGAATATTTGCATCTGTAATATGATAAGGAATTTCGAAGGAGTTCTGTTCGAACGTTATCGTTCGCTACTTATTTCATATTAAAGTTTGTTTTGTACCGGGGTATCATGTACCGGGTATTTCAATAAGTTTATCGAGGAACCATATCTCGGAGACCGTATGTCCTAGAGTTTGGGGAGAAATGTTTATGTGAAAATCGGCCCTAACAAATAATTAAAAATGTTTTCAGGTCCATAGTAATTTGCTAGGTGGCCCAATCTATCATCCACAAAATGTAAATGAGTTTTTGACAAAATATTCCTAAATTTAGGTTGATAAGAAATATCAACTTCAGAAACCGTTCTCACTCTACAACTTTTGTTGGAGTGATTTTTCTGTATCACACACTCTGAAGTGGTGGGGAAGTGTTCTCTTGTTGAAATGAAATAGACTGTAAAAAACAATTTTCCAATCAGCAACTAGAGGCCGTTATTTAACACCTAGCTCTATTTATGTTTTTTCGTAGTAATTTCGTATGAAATGAATAAATCTAACTATCTCACGAAACTCAAATAAGATAACTTATCAACCCGTCAAAGATGTTAATTGAAAAAAAAATTGTTTTGCTAAAAATGTAATAAAATAACAAGTAAAAACGCGACACAAAAAAATTCATCAATAGTACATAATGAAACTGAACTGAGGGAGCTGCTCATAACAGAAATTTACAAAATGCACCTAGTACCTAATTATTTTAAAGACTCAAAATTTTAGCAATTATCTGGTATGCACAAATCCAGTTTTGCTGTTGTTGGACCAGTTTTGAAAACTACGTCTTTGATTCTTCTCAATAATTAGTTCTGATGACCTTGCCGGCCTCTCATGAGGATAATTTAAGTACCTATTTAAAAAAATTAGCTAATCGGCTCATTTTGTAAATTACTGGTATGGGCAGCTTTATTATGTGATGTTAATAATTATTTTTGTGATACGGTTCTACTTGCTATTCCATTTTCAAAACAGTTTCGGCAACATAATTTCTCTGATAACTTACTAGGTAAGCCAACAATCATCAACATTCACCAAAAAATGCCAATATCTTTGGAGTAACAAAAATAAAATATCAGTTCGAGGTTTGACAGGTCGTTTTATTTTCTTTTTTGTGAGCTAGTTAAAGTTATGGCATTCGATTCGAAATTTCTCAGAAAATATCGTGAATAGAGCTTGGTGTTACATAACGCCCTCTATAGTTGCCGATTCGAAAATTAAAAGCGTTGCAACTTTTTTCTGGAATGTACCTTCAACGCTCTATGCATGGAATCTATATTTTTAGAAATCAGCTTGGGCTTATGGAAATTACAGTCCTTTACATGTCAACGAAAGAGCACTTTCCCCACCACTTTAGAATAAAAAAAAAAAATAACAAAAAAATAACTTTGTCCACGATCACTTAATAATAAGTGAATATTTTACCTCCTAACAAAAGGTATATGGTACCCATATATCTACTGGAGTGAATTATAACTCATAATTCATGCTTCTGCATTTAAATAACATGCCATGACAACTCAAAACTCACAAAATTTCGGTACATAGGTAACTAGAGATGGGAGTACAATATGAAATAAACTATTAAATCTTGCTTATTTTGTTTAGGGAATTTGTTTCTGAAATATATCGTATCGATAAAATAACGAAATTTTTTGTATTGACACTTTTAAAAACGGTATTTTTTAATATTGATATTTTAAAATAATATATTTATAACGGTACGGTGTATCGATACTTTATACACTATCGCCCATCTCCATATGTCCCATTTGACGTACTCCAGAAATTTATTAAGTTTGACGTTAGAATTGTCAATAATACCAAATACCAAATTATTACTTTCCGTTCTACACTCGCCTCATTTAATGAAGAAATCAAGGTTCGTGGACAAAGCATAGTATTCTACTCGCAATTTATGGCCATTATTCACTGGGGTGACTTGCGCAAACGTCACTCTGCATGAATAATGGCAATCATAAATTGCTCGTTCAATAATATACTATCAACAGAAGTTGTAAAAGGACAGTAGTGCCTGAAGTTAATATATTTCACCAACCTTAAATGGGGAATCTTATTTAAAAATCCAATTATATTTTGTAAGTGATAGATTGCGCCAACTAGCGAAGAACTTTGGGCTGAAAAACATTTTCAATCATTTCTTCAGGGTCGATTTTCTCACACAAATTTTCCCCCAAACCCTAGGACATACGGTTTTCGAGATATAGTGGCTCGTTACTCTTATTGAACCACCTGGTATAATGTTACATGATTTAACGAGACAGTATTTTCTGATTAACGTGAATGAATAATAGAAATTATGGAGTAATTCGGAAGTAATTGTCGTTGTTGGTAATTGACTTGTAGATGAGGTGAATTAAATGGTACCAGAGCTCCAAATTTCAATTGACGTTCATGCTATATATTATTTTCAATGTTACACCCCATATATTATGAACTTTTCGGATTCTGCGTAGATTTTGAGCAGAATAACCAAAAAAGAAGTGTGTTAGTTTATGATTTATCAGTTTCTTGATGAAAAATTGACAAGTTACTGTTGAAAATAATCAATAAACAGTTACAAACCAGTCGATCGCTGTGAATAATTTTTTTCCCCTTGGAGATCACACACTTTAATAACATTAATTACAACCCAGAAAAAGCGTGTTCGTAATTGATTATTCACAAACCATTAACAAATTCACCCAACTGGACGCTTTCCACTTACAAATATCGAAACTGTGGTAGCTAAAGTAGTCCAAAACAATTTTCTTAGTCAGATGGACTTGAAAAGCGCTTACCATCAAGTTCTTATACTTGTAAGAGAACGACCCTATACGGCTTTCAAAGTTGGAAAACTTAACCAGTTCATACGGATTCTATTTACAATTCCTAATAGTGCATCAATCTACTTTTCAAAGAACAATCGAATATATCATAACGTAGAAAAATCTCAAAGGAACATAATGCTTACTTAGACGATGTTACAGGTATGTGGACAAAATCAAAAATAATACGATGTGAATTTACGGAATTTTCAAGACGCCATTAAGAAGTATAATTTTACACTCAACGCAGACAAATATTTTGTTGCAATTCTTCAACGAATCTATTGATAATAACACAATTAAGCCCGATACTGAATGATTGCAGCCACTGCTTCACTTACGAGAGCTTTAGGAATGTTTGCCCGTCATTTAAAAGGGATTATCAAAAGAACGGCTGCAGTTTAGTTAATACCAATAATTTACTCATGAGTACTGAAGCCATCTCGAGTTTCAAAGTATAGCTAGGTCGGTCCTAACAGTCAGTGATACTGATGATATATTCGCGATAGAAACATATACATCGCAGCATTCCATAGCAGCTTCATTATCCCAAAAAAGAGGATCATTACAGATCAACAATCTGCTGCAACCGAAAACATTCTAACAAAATTGGTAAAGAGGAAACTGGAAGATGGGTACTGGAACTGTCGTGTCCCAAATACGACATAATCTATCAACCTCAAAAAAAAAACGTTGTTACTGCTACGCTCTCAGGAATTTGTGCGACTATCCACACTGAAAAGTGTTCAGTAGAGCTTCGCAACTCTCTATGACCTAGAAGGCGTCCGACTTATCTAAGAGATTTTCAAGTTTAAGGAAAATATAAAAAGGTGATAATTCAAACAACAATAATAAAATTATTATGCTAGCGCAGTAAGTGATGATATTCTTCTGGTATATTTATCGGAAAAAGCTGAATCCTGAAACATTGGAAAAATCTGGAGTATTCAATGCAGACCAAGTTGCCAAATTCATCCTTGAAGCGCCAGATGAGAAGTGGTTATTAACTGAAATAATTTCAGTATTTGGTATTTTCGAGACATGCTGAAGAGATGACCCAATCTGTTAAGTTTTGGAAGATAATGGCCGCTTCCTAGTGGTATTCATTAGAGACGGCAAAACTCACAGATCAAGAAGCTTCACTATTATAAAGGTAGGATGTCCCTTTGACTCATATACTTTGTATCGTGGATATATGAATTCAACACCTGAAAATATGAAGAAGGATAGGATTTATTGTATATCGCATGGGTAGATGTTACGCCCAACATACAGGTTGTCATAATATAAGTATACATATTTTTCAGATGATTTGAACTTAAAATGAACATAACACCCTGTGAATAACTATACATTTTCCCGAACACTCCCCATAAATAGTTGTCATCAAACCTCCCAGTCTCTAGTAAATGATGTACCTTATTATTATTAAGGAAACCTATAATAGATATTTACGCTACTAGTCCGGTGAGTACACTTTAACAGTACGAGTGAGATGTTTACAGACGAGGCGACAGCCGAGTCCGGAGTTTCGTAACGACACTGTAAAAGTTTACCGGACGTGTGACGTACAACATTTTATTTCATACTGCTAAAAAACACATAAGAACAGTGAAAAAATAAAATATTAATAGGTATATTTATCGGCGTTCGCTATTTTTGAAATTTGCATTCAATGCCAAGATAGTTGGCCTGTAGTTGGTACCCATAGAAACATAATATTGGTTTTTAAATAATATGATACTGTCAGCGATTGTCATTATCCGATTTTCATGAAATGGCTCAAGATCAATTCATTCCTGATGACATTTTGCGCAAATCTCATGAAGCCATGGGGCATCTGATATCCAACAAATTATTCTGTTTATTGTTTTGCTGTTGCATTTTAATAATTGTATACTCATACTTTTGAAACATAACTGAGTTTTCATTGGTAAAAGCCTGTAAAATTTCATTACGGGATAGTAGCAAAAGTATATTTGATTGAAATTGAAATCAAGTACGTGAAGGTATGTTTTAGGGTACACAGTATAACATAAATTATATTTACGGGGTGGTGTACATAAATATCCACAATTTTGAATAATTATCAACTTCTGGTCCGAGATATGGCTGTGCAAATAATTGATCGATTAAAATGTTATGAATTTCTTTCGGGTTGCCTTTGAATAAACCTTATTTTTGACCGTAGCCTGCCAATATTTGATTGAAAAAATGAATGTTCTGAAACGGATACATTCTAGGTATAGGGTATTTTACACAAAGTGTGAAATTTAACGTAGAATTCGAAGAGTTGATAACTTGCAGGGGGTTATATTTAAATCAAAATTGCTGCTTACTTTCGGAGAAACCATATTCTATTCACATTTAACACATTATGTTCCGTCGAATGGGAAGTAACCAGGATGGTCTTCAATTGGTTATATTGGCATTAATTAATTTGTATCGATTGCATCTAAATCTATACCAATATTATAAAGAGGATTTGTATGTATGTTTATGTTTTTGTATATAACGAATTTTTCGTTATATATTATCACTGAGTAGCATAGACTATATTTAGCGACCCGCCCCGGCTTCGCACGGGTGCAGTGTATTGTGTATGTTACAGGCTCAATAGTGTTTTAGGACAAACAACTTTGGTCCTAGGACAATCTAGTTCGTCCTAAGTGCTTTCGGATAAACTAGTTTTGCCGGATATTAATATTGAATATTTTATGCCAAACTGGTTTTTCGTAGTTTGTTCTTATGTTTGTGAGAGAAGGAAATACAAAAAAAAGAATTACTGAAAATTTCATTTATTACTGAAGTCATGAATTAGTTTTTTTAAATGGGGTAATGGTCAAAGAAAGTGAAATCAAATAAAATTTCATTGGAATCTGTTTATTCGTTTCTTTTTTACGATTTTTCAAATTCTTATCTCTCTTAAAAACACCAACGAGTTTGATGTTTTGAAAAATGAAGAACATTGATCCAAATAGATATTTTTGGGAATTTTTTTTGCATCGGCCTCTCCTTTTTTTTCATAAATTTTACAAATTTTTAACCCTCTTAAAGGTCCCAGTCCTAAGGTTAATATCTCACTTGATGGAAAGTATGCTTACCTTTAAATAAAACACTAAAGAGTACATAAATTTCGCAAATACACAGTGCACAAGGCTCACGAAAAAAAACGGCTATAAATTCACGTGTACAATCCTATAAAAAATAACTGCCAGACAAGAGCGAGGTACAGACATGAGAGCATTAATTGCATCAAGCACTACAAAGTCAGTTTCTCCTAGGACGAACTAGTTTGTCCTAGGATATATTAGTTTTTCCTAGGATAAACTAGTTTGGTCTGAAATATTAAATAATAAAATCCGGCAAAACTAGTTCATCCTAAGTGCGTTAGGATAAACTAGTTTATCCGGACGCACTTAGGACGAACTAGTTTGTCCTAAAAAACCGTTTGGCCTGTAACATATTATATAAACGGCTGGATTTTGATGAAATTTTTGTTTGTGTTCCAGGGGATTCGAAAATGACTTATATTCACAATTAGTCACGATGGGTGGCGCTGCAATCGGGTTCCCACTAAACAACTCCTAAACAGATCGCCGATCTGACGACATTTTGCATTTTTTGATACGGTCATTAAAAAAATTCATTCTAGTCACAACGTTCAATGAATATGAGGTCGGAATTGATATTTTAAGTATGCTCTTCAGCGACACCTAAGCGATGAGGCTTTTGTACAAAATTCATTTCTTTCGACCCTAGTCGTGTCTTATGCTTAAGAAATTTTAGCGGTTACTGTTTTCACACTCACGATGATTTCAAGCACAATTTTTTCCAATTTAATAGAGATTAGTTCAGTTAGAGACGTTCTTCCATCAGATCTCGACTGCTTTTGAATGTACTGTCTCACTCATACATACGTGTTTTTGAAACAGACGGTTCACCGTAAGCCTTAAGTAACATTCTCAGCGCCCAATGGCACACAAAATTCCATTTAAATGTAGGTAAAGTTGAAGATATATTATTTGTTGAATATCTTTATCTACTGTAAAATAAAAATTGCAATGAAAATTTGGAACTGTAAACTAGTGATGAACAAAGCAAGACCAAGATCAAGACTTCCCGAGTCTTGGTCTTGCGTGGAATGTCTTGGTCTTGTTCATTTCACCTGTCACTTATTTTTTTCACTTTAAAACATCATTATGGTTATGGATTATTGATAATTTACCATCAAGAATTATTCTAACGGTGTTATGGCTCCTCGTCTAAATTTCTTATGTTTATATAACGAACTAGAAGAAAGTGCCAAGTACACCAACTACTTATCTGCTATTAAAATTGCCAATTCAGATCACCCGCACTCTTGCACAATCGCGCATGTGGATCAAATATATGTTGAAATTTACATTTAATGGAATTGTCTCTAAAATAGACCCAAAACTTAATATGTGATATGAACCAAAAATAAACACTTATTCTTCATATTCTGAGTGTCCTATTTACACCGTCATAAAACAAAATATTGCGTGTCTTCAGAATGTTGACTCATTAATTGCTACCCTATTGCTACACTATTTTTGAAGCTAAGACCATTTGTTCTTATATATGGAACATTCTAAAACTCTGTTCCATTATATTTACTAAGTTACTAAGGTATTTATATGATTCTTGGTATCTGTATATACAATTAATAAAAATTATTTCTATGTAGGTATACATACAAAAATGTCATTTCCGGAAAATGTAAATATTTCTCAGTTGTATTCATTGCTATAAGCTCTGTTTTAGAAGCAATAAACTCGGACAGTCTTGGTCTTGTTCTTGTTCATTTAGTCTTGGTCTTGCTCGTCTAAGGACTGAAAAACCAAGACTAGTTTTGCTCATCACGACTGTAAACAATTTAAGTGATGGTCAGTATAGAGGGAAGTTAAGCCAACTTATTGAAAAAAGTGATTTCGACAATATCTCTTAGTGGGCTATTCGAATTATCAGTTTCCGGTACTTTCTTGTCATAATGTATTTTGTTAAGTTAATAAAAAGGTGGTACAATTTTTTAGATAGAGCTGTTGTCTGGGAAGTGAGATTATGAATTGAAAAAAAGCATACATGTGCAAATTACTTTTTTGGTGACCAGTCGTATGAATTTTATTCAAACTATGGATTGAGTTTAAATAATTCATTCACTATCACTTGCTCCAATTTATAATAGAATATTTTTAAGGTCAAATTACAAACGGTATAGAATTTATCCTCACCAACCATAATATTTCATTAAGATGACATTATTATCTATAATTATCTGAAATTCCTTCTCTAGGCAACCTATTCAAAAGTATGTAGATTAGCTATTCACAAGAAAAATCCACTTCCAACGCCAAAAAGAATTAGTGACAACCATTCGAATAATGAAAATACTTTTTAGAAAATACCGTACATTGCAGTGCTGGATTCCAACTACGCGGCGCTGTAGTATAAGTTGGTTTCTTTAATAGATCACAGTAGATCAGAATCATTATAATATTAATTACAAATTCCAATTAAAACCACAAAAATTGTCAAAATTATGTGAGCATAATGTAATTAACTTCCAAATGTCTTGCCAATCGCAAGATATCTTAAGGCATCTTATAAACAGTAACTCTTAATTAGATGCTTCCATTTCACTCGTTTATTTTAATCCCTCATTGCTGATTCTAAGAGAATTGTGGTGCCCAAAGTCGAGAGTTTAATTTCCATCTCTTCAACTAATCACATAACTTTGATCACTCTTCTGAGTGCACTAGAAATGACTGTTGAGTCCCTAGTTGGTATTATTGTTTTCCTTAGAAGAGATACAACTGAAATAGACGCTATAGATAAGAGTCGAATCCTCGACAGGTTTCGTAATTTGGTTCTTATCGTACAAAGTGTATATTATCACGATTTCTCCATTATATACGTCGAGAAAGGTGATTTCAATTAAATTTAGTTATTGTAATTTGCAGTTGCCCTGTGAAATATCCACAGGTTTTGTAGAACAATTTCACATCGACAGGATAAATTAAATTACCAAAATGAGAACTTGAGGACCCAAAAAAAGTCACCTCACATTACGAATTTTTTCGAAATAAGATTACTTCGACAATACTACCAGCACAGGTTTTTGTAGAACAATTTCACATCGACAGGATAAATCAAATTACCAAAATGAGAAATTGAGGACCCAAAAAAGGTCACCTCACATTACGAATTTTTTCAAAATAATATTACTTCGACAATAATACCAGTTATACCGGAAATTGATGTTAAACTTGTTATTTTGAATGAAACACCTCACATTTTTGGATGTTGCTTTTAATTTTAGGCCATTTTTTTATAACTTCCCAATATTCAATAACTAGAAGTGGAGAACAAAAATATTCATTAAAAAGAAACCACTGAACTTTCTAGAGAATGAGTTGAAAAAAGTCGGGATTTCTAGCATTTTCAACGAATATCAAATATATATAAAATTGTAAAAATTCCTTTATCTTTTTATTCCGATTTTTTTACCATAGAAACATATTTTTTTGAGGAAAATAAAGTTGATCACGCATCGTATTGCTTCTTCTTAGAAAAGTTCTCACACTTACACTCTTTCGTTTGATCGTTTATTGGAATATACATTGTACTACTTCCAATTAGTTAATAGTCAAGTATGTGATCACAATTAATATTGTAATAGTCCAATGAATGAAAATGTTTCACTTAAGTTTGCCTTCGTTTGCTTAATCCAAATATAACATCGCTATAATTGTTCCCACAAAATAATTCTTGTTTATTTGCTTGTAATCTAACTAATATAAAATATTCTACTTAGCTTTGCTGTTATTGAAATCTTTAAATAAATCTAGATATGCGGTATCGTGTCAAGCCAAGTTCAAGGTAACAGAATGGTGAGTATAGTACTGTGTGTAATATTACACGACCCATTTGGACCCCCTTATAACTCCATTTCACATAAACATGTGAAATTTGGCACCTATAGATATTGAGACTTGCGAGATAGGTACCTACGTATGTGCTCAAAATTTCATAAATACACCTTTAAGATATTAACGTCCAAAAATCGTCATTTTTATCACCAACTGAATTATAGATCAAAACTCTAGCCCAGTTCCAGATGACCTAGAAAGGTGAAATTTAGCATCCAGCCAGGTAGTTAGGGGTCAATACAAGGGAGTAAATTTTTCATCAATTTATTATAATTTTTCAAATAAATTGATTATATTTGGAGCACATACTTATAGTGCCTGAAATGTAAGAATCAGCAATAAAAATTGATGACAGCCTTTATTTGGATTTCGTGAATGTATAACGGGTGGAATACCACCCTCAATTTTTTTTAAACCACCCATATCAGTTTTAGTACATATAACCAATAAAGGTATATTCGAGTTTCGTATTCATTAAGTTATTCAGATTTAGTTCAATATATTATCCTAAGTTATAAGAAGAAATGATATTTTAGGTAGTTAGAATATTATATTAATAAACGAGCAATTTATGATAACCATTATTCTTGCAGGGTGACGTTTGCGTCCCGAGCCGTACGCGAGGGGCGCAAGTCACCCGAATAAATAATCGCCATAAATTGCGAGTAGAATACTATACTTTGTCCACCACCCTATTAAATAAAAGTCAAGTAAATAATGCGAGTGTAGAACGGAAAGTAATAATTTGGTATTCTAACGTCAAAATTAATAAATTTCTGAGTACGTCAAATAATGTGACATGTAGAGATGGGCGATACTGTGTAAAGTATCGATACACCGTACCGTTATAAATATAGTGTATCACAAATATCAATATTAAAATATATCGTTATGAAAACTATCAATATTAAAAATGTTTATATTTTATCGATACTATATATTTCAGAAACAAATTTCCCAAACAAAATACGCAGATTTAATAGTTTATTTCATTTTGTACCCATATCTCTAGTCACCTATGTACCGAAATGTTGTGAATGTTGAGTTGCCATGGTATGTTATTTAAATGCAAAAGCGTGAATTATAAACCATAATTCATTCTAGTAGATATTATATGGGTACCATATACCTCTTGTTAGGAGGTAAAATATTGACTTATTATTAAGTGGTCGTGGACAATAGTTATTTGTTTTACTAGGCATTAAATCTGATTTTCTGCAGTGTGAAACATATAATTTTTTCTTCAAATTTGTTCCAATTCCACGCAAAATCGACTTTTTCATATTTAAATTATTATCATCAGCATCATTTTGAGTTTTCTTAATGTCATTGTCAATTTTTATAACCAGTTTGATTTAAATTATTACTTGGAAGGTTGCCTAGCAACGAACTTTTTCTGCCTAGGCAGTAAAAGTGGACTTTTTCTGCCTAGGCATTAAAAGTACAACTTCTAAGCCTGCCAAGTGTCATTAAAAGGCCGCTTTTAATGTCATTTGGAGAAAAAATATTTTATGTTGTTATAAATAAATTTCAGGACTGACCATTGAACTTGGCACCCATTTGGATCACACTTTTTTTGTTGTTGAAGTCAACAACCAAGGCATATATATCATAATATTGAACTTGGCTTCCTTCTCACATTCATATTTTATGTGAAATATGTCAAAAATGGACAGACAAAAAACTCAACCACACTTACCCGTTGTCCCTCCAACGTGTAATGCGTGTGATGTTAATAAAAACGCGCGTGTTATCCAATGTACCAATTTTGAAGTTTGTCGGTGGTGGCTCTTTTGAGATAAGCTTTAAAAACTGACTCAACAGCGTCATCTTCAAACGACAAGTTTATTGTTCACCTATTGGTTATTTATATAGATTTGATGGGATGGATAATCGGCCAATTCCATTGCGACCTTTTAAGATCTATTGTGGTTCTTTGGATCTAGATTACATTGCTCAGCCGGTTATTTATATAATTATCAATAATTATCAACGCAATATTCAAAAATATTTCGATTAAACGAAAAATTATCATTAAATCCGTTAGTTAATACCTTGCGTGCGGAAATTACTTTTTCGCACAGCAGAGTGTTAAACAGTGTCGGTTACGTCACCAACCCATAAATTTAACTCCTACCAAAAAGTGTGCGGCTAAAGAAGTCTTGACCTAAACAATGTCAAGCAGTGATGAACTTATTTTTTAATTTTTTTAGAATCTTCACATTCAAGATATGAATCATTTCAAGAGCATTCCATTGAAAATAAGTAATTTCAATTGTAGAAGCCGTAATGGTCAAATAAAACTTTTCAATTTATCATTGAATCTGTTCAAATTACCACGAATGTCACGAACCAAAACAACCGCCCACAATGTAAACTCTTAATCCAAATGAACTTATAATTTTTAATTGGAAACAGCGAAAAGTCGGCCAACTGGAAACAGTAAATTAATTGAACAAAAAATGAAATTAACTTCTTTCGTTTTCACGAAGTTGGTTGATTTTTAATGTTGGATTAACATACAAAACAAAAATTAAACCTCGCAATTACAGCTTCCTCAACAAATTGACTGCGAAACACTTTCCTTATTTTTTGTACTGGTAAAACAACTTCAATCGTTATGGAATTTCAAAGTGACGGAGCCTAATATATATTTTATGAGTAGAAATTGAATATACTGGTTGTTGCACAATTTTTTAGACAGGACACAACTCCAAAACGGCTATGACAGCATATCAATATCAAGTATTTGTATTTGTTATGCTCTCAATCATGTAACACTGTCAGTTTTATATATGTATATATAAGTAGCATGAATTAATTATGAGCTAAGTGTACATATAGTAATATGGAATAATTCAAAGAGAAGCTGGTGCTTGATTTGAATTCAATATTTTTCGAAAAAATAATCAATCAAACAATGTAACATTGAAGTGATTACGTCGGCACCTTCTTTTTCCAAATTTGTGGATATCCCATGCTGAGTTGATTCCAGACATGTATGACAACTCAATTTAAATGTGTACACGATGGATAAAAATGAAAAAGCTGTTCATGCTTAGTTAATATTCACAGAATAACTGATGGACATTCTGTAACGTTAAGTATTCCAACTCTAGATGTTTCAAAAATTGTTAAAAATTCCTAGTTTGTTTTTCGGGTTGTCGATTAGTGGCATCGTTAAATGTATTTTAATTATATTATCATGACCCCACCATCAGTTATCGACAGTGGTCGACAGTTTTGGATTTCCGGTGTGACTGGATGATGGTACCTCGTGGATCTGAAGTGTGCATCTTGCTAGAAATTGAATATGAATAGCCTAGGTTGCTAACCTGTTGAGGGATTTGTTACTCTGGTGAGAAATCGTTACAAAGAATTTTAGTGTATTGAATTGTTAGTTGGATTGTTTAAAATTCTTTTGTAACCTCTTCATTGAAGGATTTGTGCCGCTTACCACGTAGTTGCTGCTTCAAATACAAAGACCAGGTATGTCGTTCTCTCTTTACTTCTCTTGGTTGTGTATATGACGTTTTTAGCTGAGAAAAGCTGGATAGTTTATGTAGCTTAGTTTAGCAAAATAATTATTAGAGTAGTGTTGTCCTAACTGTTATTATTCTCCCTTTAGGAAGAATATTGATGCCTTAAATCACTTTATTTGTTGGAGATTTCGCCAGTCTTACGTGAGTTACAGCATCTCTTAAAAACAATCCAAGGAACCCCTTGGCCAGGGTAAGACCTATATTATTTAATTAGTAAGTGTTTGTTGTAACAAGTTAACTTTAGAATATTGATGATGGTTACAGTCCATCTCTATGCCGGTTGTTCGTTGTAAATTATTTCGACAACTTATTTCGTATTGTTGGTTTTTGCCGTTACTACTTTTGGAAACAAGACGATCATCTCTGTTTAAAAATTATGATTAATTAGTTTTGGCTAGCAGTTTCTTTTATTAATTATACGTTCTTATCAAAATCATCTTAATTATTGCCATACAGTAATGTAGCTCTTAAATGGGAAATTAAGTTCATGGAAAATTTATTATGTTTGGTCCTAAAAGGTTATTTTTTTGCCATATATAAGAAATTAAACGTTAATTGTGGAGTACTAAAGCTTATTTAATAGATTAAATGTTATCTTTAAATAATTACCAAGATATACCTACATGAATAATGAATGATTTATCGTCGATATATTGCTTGCTTAAAAGCAAGTTGAAGGCATAATAGGGTTGGTAATCCTTGCTTTCTTTTTCTAGGGTTCTAAGGAGTCACGCGAACTTGTTTATGCTACCTACTTGCTGAATCTAACATTTTAGTTCGAGATGTACTATTCCTCCTACTAATAATCGCAGCGACTTATTTAGATAGGTTTACTATTCAGTCTTGATAAAGATTTGTGTTTGTAGACTGAAGCCTTCCACTGCGTCGTTTCGTTTTTCTTTGTATTTAGCAGAACCTTTAGTGATTTTAGAATGGTCATCACTAGTTTACTGCAAGATTCTTTTTTTTTTATTGATACTAGATAATAATTAAGTTAGCAGTAATACTACTGATGTCTCTAAGCTTATTGTTCTTACTTGTTGCGGATAAATTATGTAGAGTAGGAAATTTATTATTTGTAAACGGCGTCTAAGGTTTGGGTTTTGAGATCAACAAGTAGCTGGATAATTCGCGCATGCGCCTAAGCTCTAGTTATTCTATCTACAGCGACTAAAGTACGCCTACTTCACCTTAGTGGTCAGTATATTAGTAAGTCTAGGGAAGGTTCACCATTCTCAGCATTGAAGGTGTACTTAACTATGCATGTGCAAGTGTCATTTTAGGGGACATTTAGTAATTTAAATTGTATATTAATAACACTGTCATTATTAAACAGTTGAATTCAACCTATAAGTAGCTTACTTTTGTATGTACATCAAGGCGTCTATACTATTGCAATAAACCTTTTGGTAAGTTGGAGGTTTATTTGGAGAACTTGGGGATGCTTGGGACAATTTATCTGGCGCCAATTTAACATCATTTATATTTGTGGACCGCACAACCATCTCCACTAGAGTTTAGCCGCGAGCATCTCAGACTGTCGTCGAATTGATCTTTAGTCGATGTACGTCTACGTCTACATAGGTTTGTAAAGATTACGTTGCAATTCTAACAGAAACAAACCATGGAAAATTTACTGTCAATATTCAAATTGTTCTAGATTGACCACTAAACAATGACTAAACCAGGGAATTGATATTTTATAGTGTAGAAGTTGTTACGTTCAGCATTTCCTACCGGACTCGGATTTAATATCAGTGGGAATGTTCTGTCTGGAGACTGATGCGTAACTTTAGCGAGATGTGGCAGTGTGCCATCCTGTTGAAAACATATTCTGCAGTCTAAAGGGTTAACAATTTGGATATGAAGGAAAAGCTGAATCAAAGCAGGCCCAGTATTCAATTCGGATCTTTTCAGAACAATATCGGGTGTTTTACCGGTATACATTCCCGTTCAACTGAAACGTTGACTCATCCGTGAATAAAATGTTACCAATGAAATTGTTACTTGAATAATTATTGTTTTGTATCATGCACTGGTAGAATTCAGTTTTGGGGTCACAGTCATGTTCTGTTAACTCATGGATAAGACATACTTTACAAGAATGGAATTTTGGCTTCATAAAAGATCACGTATCCTAGTTGTCCGTACTTCCTTTCTGTTTTTTCCACCGTGGATTGAGAGATACTATCGCAATATGAGTAAATTTCATGGAATAATGTGCAAACTATTGCCAACACCAACCATCAATTCATATTTATATTTCTCTCATTAACTGTTGAAGGCATTTCAACAAAAGGATTTGTTAAATACAATATAATAAATCTGTATCCTAGAATAAAAGTGTCTTAAGTCACATTTTGTAAATTGTTCAGGAGAAGCATTAAACATTTTTTCAAACAAGAATATTCTGCTATATAAGTTAGTTTTAGCTAATTTCATTACATTTATGTTTACTGTTAATAGTTGACTTCTCTTTACCTGACTCAACCAAAAAAAGCTTAAAAAAATGAACCCACTACACTTCAATTCTGGGGTGCAGAAATTAGTTTGATAATACAAAATTGTATTTTGATATTTATCATAGTATTCAGCATCAAATTGAAAAACAAGTGATAAAAAATAAGTTTTTCTGCTCAGTGGAGCGGCTGAGATTACGTATGTAGTGGATGGATTCAATGTTGAAGTAACAAATAACTTTTGCGTTTTTCTCCACCTTGTACCATTTATAATCAGCTTGTGATGCATTCTTTGAATCAGCTTAACAAGGGAAATCAACAAATTTAAAAAAGGTGGATATTTCATATAAAAATACTGGTGCTGATTCTATTACTTAACCCCGTATAGTATTATATATAAATGTTTTCGATCGACGGGATTTTTTGAATATTAATTAATTCTAGTGTTACTTCATGGATTTATATCCTATTTATGCTTGACTTCGCTCCGCTACACGTACGTTCTTGTAGTTCTTGACCAGCTCGAAATTTTTGACAATTTAAATACACACTTTTTCATGGAACTTCATATATTTGGAATTGTTGATCATACAGCAACTGAATGACCTTCAAAATGCCATTTCATAATCTGTAATTTTTCGCAAGTAGTGCATAGTGAATAATGGTTTTATTTTCAAACGCAATATTTCCTACAAACTTGCTCTTTTGATCAACGTTTTTAGTCAAAGGTGAGGATAGTAATATTTATATTCAATATTATTGCGTCACGAAACACCAATAAATAAATTTAAAAAATTATAATCAGTACAGAAATCTGCATAAGTATGGCGTTGCTGTTGTCTGGAAAATAATGTTAAGCATTATTCTTCTCACTATTGAAACAATTGAATTTGAACACGATTTAGTCGATGTTACGTTTCCTAAACTATAGCAAAATACGAAAAATGGTACGGCTACACGACTGAAGACGGGCGCTCGAGAGGGAATGAGTAATGGTGGAACGGCAACTGGATCTCTTTTTCAAGCAATAATCCTTACTCTATCTCCGTCTTACATATTGAAATACTATGTCGATACTTTTTTTCTCAATCTTTATGAACCCCCCAGTGATAAATGTTCCCTTTTTTAAATGAAATTGAGACACATCAACTAGATTTCATAGGTTTTTCAATTTGCTGAACCCTCCAGAATTGAATTTCACAATTCTATAGAGGAGTCAAAAATAACCAGTAGTGGGACTCTGCACACTATAGAATTCTACTGGTCGCTTTCCACAAAGTCTCACTCTGTACACTGTCGACAAGTATTCTTTTATTCTTGACTTATTACTATGAAATATATTGAAGTTTTTATGAAAAAATTTACGACAAAAAACGTGTGAATGGAGTCGATAGTAGAATTCTATAGTGTGCTGAGTCCCAGTACAGGATATCAGAAAAATGACACCGTATTTTCTAACGATCCGCAAAAACTTTCACTAATAAAGACAAGTTACTGAACTTCTGCTCAATTGGAATCGAGTCACTGCAGACATCATTTTCATTTAATTCTTGACATCAGTCATCAGTCATCCTCATCCACTTACGACACATCTCCAGCTTGATTGAATTATTTACGTATCATTGCATTCACTAACTGCAATAATTGTCGCTACTACATATGAATATCCATTCTGAAGCAGGTGTTTCAGGTTCTTGTATTCCACCCTGATTCACGATAAGATGACTAGAAGCGCTCGAATTAGAGCAAACTGGAATTGAAATAGGTAAATGTATGGTAATTTAAGCTTAAATATGTACCAGCTTCATACGAGAGCAATTTATTTGAACAATTGGAATCACGCGGAGGTGCTTCACGTTAGGTTATGAGCTTGGAATGTTTGCAGGTAAATATTAATTACAAGTAAATTTTGTAAGTTTTCTTTGTTACTTGTATATTCATTATTATTTTTGTTATTCATTCAGGGGAATCAAACCACAACCTTTTTTTCATATTTTTATTTCCTAAAATAAATAATAAAAAGGATAAATTTTGTATGATTTTCAGTTATGCGTTACACCCATGTGAACGAATATTTTTTTATATACAGACAAAGCCCGTCTTGTGCGAACGCAAGATTTTGGAACAGGGATCCTGCTTTCGTTCCCCACTACTGCTAAATCAATTTCATCATACGCAGACAAGCTGGAAGCAACACTTTCATTGATTTTCGATTCTTGCTTGAAAGTATTTAAAACGATCTGTCCATTACCATGTACAATTTAGGTTGTTTAGGTAACTGTCCGACAAAGAAATTGTCGGAATTTCGGTGGATGAAGAAAAATGTTGTGGGTAATAGCACGGAACAATACAACAATCGGAAGGGTCTCTCTCCGACGGCTCTTCTGATCTATTTTAGACAGAAATTTTAATGACGCATCAAATTTGTGATCCTAAAATCAGAGCCGGCCTTAATAGATTTAATAGGTATGGTTTCAGATCTTGAAACTCGCTATGTGCTTGTAGGATTTTATCAAGGTTATTTTCGAAGTTATGAGTGTAAGCAAATCGGATTTTAACATGCGGCATAAAGGACAGTGAAAGCAACTTATTTTAATTTTCAAACAGCAAATTACTATTATGAAAAATTTTTAGACTGCAAGTTAAATATTTGTATTTGATTGTTTATTTCATGATTTGAAAATACGATCAATTTATATTTTCAGATTTTTTGATAGTGACCTACGAAAAAACTGCAATTGAAGTTTCTGCTATTAAAATTATAATTTTTTGCAGAACAAAACATTATGTCTATTAACTTACACACTATTAAACAATTATAGTAAAATGATAATGATGAAATAAGAGCAAACAATAAAAAATAAACAACTAACAATCTAACAAACAGTAATTTATAATGGCGGATATGTGGCAACAGCTTCCTAACGGCATGAATACAAACAACAATCTAGGAACCTGGAAATGTGATCCTATTTTCGACACGCTGTCACTGCTCACAAAAGGTGCGTGTACTTATTGTTCCATGGCATGAGACCCTTCCGATTGCTTGATATTCCGTGGTAATGGTTTGAGCTACTGCAATATAAAAACCTACACCTTACAGTGAGCGAATTGCTGTTGCGGTAAACCCAAGGTTACAACTGTTAAACGAATTGAAAATAAATGCAATTATTGAATAGATGAGGCTTTAACTTGATGAAGACCCATACTTAACGATGAAATAAAACAATTTAATTTGTTTAAACCTTCATTATAATTGAGCTAAGTTCAAAATACAATTTGTAACGCGTTTCTCAAACGAGTGGAGGTATACTTGTTTTATTCCATCGTTATGAATACAATCATTTATAAATAATTCCAATCAATACTTTAATATATTACTGTTAGTGCAAGTGGGAAACGGTGTTGAGAAGGTTAAAGTGGAAAAATATAAACACAAGTAGTGAGTTATGGTAAAATAGTAAAATTATATAATATGTCCAAGTAATAAATACAGAGTGGAAAGTCTAACTGGAACAAGTTCTGTAACTTGATAAATAAAGGTTTATCGCAAAATTCCTGAAACACGTCAATTTTTATTTTCAATGGAGCATATTACAAAGAGATTTGCTTATCTTTTCAATTATCTGGGGGGCTGCAGACACCTCCAACTTTTTTTTAAATGGAGGGGTCGATTGATTATTTTTTTATTTGAAAACTTTTTTAATTGCAATTTTTTCTTACTTGATAAACCCAATAAAAAACCTGCTTGATATTTTTTCGGTAAATATGAACTGAATCTGATTGATTTGTTAGTACTTGTTTGCATTTCAACGTGTAAATTAAAAACGAAAAATAAGAAAATCTCCTATTGAACCGAGACGCATCGTATCGAAATTTTAATGATGATCGGATATGGGGACAGAAGTTTTCCAACACATTTTTTATAAAAAGTAACAAAAAAAAATTGAATTGTATTTGCAATTGAAAAAGCTATCAAATAAAAAATTAATCAACCTACCCTTCCATTTAAAAAAAGTTGGGGGTGTCTGATATAATAATTGAAAAGATGAACAAATCTCTTTGTAATATGCCCCATTGAAAATAAAAATTGACGTGTTTCAGGAATCCGGCTGGAAAGTTGTGTTCATATTTGGAAACAAATTATTTATTCCAGGAATAATTTGCTGCTGCAGAAGATTGAGATATTTTTCACCAGTATGGACCAATCAAATAGATTTTCAGTAAACCGGCCCAAACATTAACTTTTTGTGGGTATTGTGTATGGGTCTTACCCATTCAATGCGGATTATAATCTGACCAGTACCGACAATTATGTCGGTTAACAGTGCCATTCAGACAGAATGTTGCTTCATTACTAAATATGAGGGGATCTAAGAAATTGTTTCGATTACCAATTTTCTCTAGAACCTTTTCACAAAACTCTAATCTTCTATCGAAATCATCTTCAGCTAATTCTTGGTGGTTCTGCATTATGTATGGATGAAACTTATTTTCATGTAAAATTGTTTAGACCGACTTCTTGCTAATATCATGATTTCTTGACAATTCATATGTAGATGTACGGGGATTTTGTTGGATATCCAACAGGACACCCAAAGCCTTATCTTCGGTTGTGGCAGTTTTTGGTCTGCCAGAGCTTGGACGGTCTTGTACGCTACCGGTTTCATCAAATCTTCCCATTAGTCTGGAAACTGTAGATCTACTTATAGGGACAAGTTGACCACTTAAATCATTGAACAAATGAAAGTACGTTTTTTATTACCATAACCAGTTAACAGTAGTATCTGGATTCGTTCTTTTTCTGATAAATACGCCATTCTTAATTTACTGCTTACAAAAACAATTTAAACACTGTAGATACCTTATACAAACACTAACTCACTCTGCTCAAAGACTTGGACAAGTGGTTTTTTTGACAGTTTTTGATATACTGTTTTGTTTCATATTAACCATTTACCAGTGGCGTACCAATAATAGTACAAAATACAAGTAAATTAATAGAACTGCAATTTCACAGGACATTTTCTTCGTGGTATTGTACTTATTCGATATTTTTGGAAAGAGGTAGAAATAAGCTTGTCTGTGATATATCACTCGACCTACGTTGCCATTTAAAAAAATTCAGGATAGCGGCGGTACATTGAGTTCTGACGTCACATAACTTTGACAGTTCCTCTAAAAAGCGAAGAATACAAAACCGTTCATAACCCTAAAGTTTGATAATTATATGTTTATTTGTTTCAAGGAAAATGACTTAGTTCCAGACTTTCTCGCTACCTTGTATATATATATTTACTTAAAATTTGAATCTACGATTATTTTCACAGACCATAAAGCATTTAATATGATAAGCACGTATTTTGAATGCATGAGAAATGCAACTGTTGTGTGCTAGGGTGTAAACAATACAATATTCCCAATGAAGCCATTCCCATATCAGAATCTTTCGTTGACAAATAAACCGTTCGATAACGACGAGAAATGTAAATCTTCCAGTTGATAGAAGACGTGGCAGAGGTCGCTCAAAAGAATACAAAACAAACGTTTCGCCATATGTACAATTTAATCCCTATACAAGTATCAGAGCGATAGATAGAGACTTGGGAGAGGCAGAACCACCGTTAACCGTATTTTGACAACAAAGGTGAATTCATTGAATGTAATTTCAAAAGTAGTTACTCTGTTTCCTCATTAAAATATATTTTCACACTAATATTTGTTGGCATGGTTATATTGCAATATTAATATTAATTTATTCATTCCATAATTTTGTAAAGATATTTAGTAGGATGTTATATTTCTTTAAGGTGAACTGAAGGTGAATTGAAGCTTGAATAATCGCGATTACGATAGAAGGTTAGATTATTACTGGCTGCAAGACATGATATCTGACGTCCCTCAATTACTGTCACGTTTTTTATGGTCAGATTAAGCTATATTAGGAAGTTATGATATGGTAAGCCATCACAGTATGCACTATTGGTCACAAAATAATCCACACGGGATGGAAGAGGTTCAACATCACGTTCGATGGTTGGTAAATGTTTGGAGTAGTCTTGAATGGTCTGATATTTTGATCCTTTATTTCCGATACTTCACTTAATGAGTAACAGTACCTGAAGAGATACCCCTATAGCAATTCGTAGAATGTTGTTCCATCACGATGGGTGTCCAGCGCATTACTCCAGAGATATCAGAGAATTTTTAGATGATACATACCCTGATAGACGGACAAAACGAGAAAGCCAATTTTTTTGGCCAGTCGAGTTACCAGACTTCACTCTTATCCATTTTGCTGCTTCAACACTAAATAAATAAACGTATATAACCAAAACAAAGCCAACGCAACGCACAACAACAATATTGCAAAATGAATCCTGCGTGGTGCTACTCAGAGATAATATACACTACTGCTTGCTCCTTGCTCAAATGTCACCCCGTTAGGTGGCATCGCCTCAAGAGCGGGAAATACAAAATTGGTTGGTTTCCTAATCGATGAAATATTATTTCAAGTTTCTTTTATGTTCACTATTTAAAATTGTCCTAGCGTATCAGTTCATATATTTTTGCGATGATGCAATTGAAAACTAAAAATATATTGCATTTCCTAGGTAATGTCAATATTGTTTGTAGTTAACTTATGTATTGTTGTAAATATCATGGAAATTCAAACTCAGTGCAACATTGCAATTCAAATTTAATCGATAGTTTCAAATGTAGCTTGCACTAACATTGTTTTTAGATAGTTTCTGTAATGTTGCATTTACAATGAATTTTCATGGCTGATGCAACATTGCGCTTGAAACTCAATCAATAGCTCGCTTTATAACTTATATACAACTTGCCAGTAGTTTTTTCTGTTAAGTTTAAAACTGAAATATAGCATTGAGCCTTATGCAATGTTATATTATCATTTTACGATAGCAAGCCCTACATAATATTGTGGCAATATTTTGTAACATTACATGTTTAGTGGGTAGCAATTCGTAGAATGTTGTTCCATCACGATGGGTGTCCAGCGCATTACTCCAGAGATATCAGAGAATTTTTAGATGATTCATACCCTGATAGACGGAAAAAACGAGAAAGCCAATTTTTTTTGCCAGTTGAGTTACCAGACTTCACTCTTACAGACGTTTAAATCCGAGGGAGGACTCAAGAGCTTTTTTCCGCAACTAGGACAACTACTCGAGATAATATGACCGCGAGAATACGAAATGCCATTCAGAGTATTTAAAGGGCAGAAAGTGTCACTTCTGTTCAATCTACTCTTCACAGAGTGAACGGTTGCGTCGGAAATGATGGAAGGAAAATGCAACATTTAGGTCGTCACTCCTTGCCTTGATTTTTTTATATTCTTGTTTGTTGTTCCAGTTCATTATAAATAAAGACATTCGGCAATTGTTTGTTCTCTTCTAAGGCCCAATACTTGTTTTTATATATTTCCACTTCTTACCTACAACCATAGTAAGCAATATATATTTATAAATATATTCAAAGGAAAAATTTACACTTATTTGGATATCTGGGGACAGAAAAAAGATACCGACATAAGGTTTTCACTAATTTGCTGCTAATTAGGTCTACTTTTATGATTCCCGATTGAAACTGCATACTCTTTTTTAAAATTTTCCAAAGAAAACTAGTTTGAAAAAAATTAAATAGAGCCCTCTAGCGTGCATGCTACGTCTAGGTTATGTCGAAATTATTACTTATTCAAAAGGCTGCGATAATATTAATTGTTTTGCACCGAAAAAAAAACTGATGCCATAACATTTTTTTTTTAATCAATAAAGAGAAATTTCGGAGTTACATTTGCCAGACAAACTTTATTACAAGAAAAATAAAACTTATTCTTCGAATTTATGGTTTTAAAGACCTTTTAACAAAGCTATTTAAGAAAGTTCAAACTCGCTGGCAAGTATTGACCTAGCGTTGATGGCGAATAATACCACACAGAGTTATAAATAGACAAAAGGAAATATCGTTATCTTTCTCTACTTGGTATTTTATTTGCTAGCGCTCGTACACATAATATCAAATCTGATGAGATTATGAGAAAACATTCTCGAATTGAGTTGGAGAGATACCAAACTTTTTTATTTATGGTTCATGAGAAAAAGTTATTTTCGTCAATAAAATGAGTTTATGATCCTTTATAGCTGGAATAATTTTATTTCTTATGTTATCAGTCCTTTATAGGGAGAAGTTGAAAAATGATGTTCGTTATATTTTGGGCAGAAGAGTGCAAACACACTCATCTTCAAGCTTCATCTACTGAGAGGTAATAATTACCGAGCATCCAAAGCAAAACGAGGAAAGCAAAATAACTAGATTTTTTGTTTAGTTTTTGTAAATAAGGGTAAATTTACCATTTTTTAAATTAACAAAAATATTACAAATTATGAACATATTCAAAAGTTTTATATCGGTAATTGTTAATTTTTGTATCGCCAGTTTCAATTTTCACTACTAGTTAGACGTTTACTTGAACTATTTGTTTTATTTTCTCAAACAGGACCTTCTGTTCCTACATTCTTTTGCTAGGAAAAATTGTCAAGCTCCTTGTCAAGAGCAAGGCTCCTTTAGGAGGCTGTCAATATTTTTTAACCTGTGGACCTCACTTCAGCAGATCAACTTTTCCTGACAACTTAATGCCGGTAAGACGTGAACAAAATGGGAAAAATTCGCATCGATATATTATCAAAGTCAATTTTCAATATAGCCTCTCCACTACCAACAGATTCAATCGCCCGCCGCCCAACATATTCTAAGAGACTACCTTTGCATCCAGGGCTGGCGTGATAGATCAAAGATTCCTCTTAGCTTGGGTTGGAAGACACAAACATCAAGGCCGCAGCTACACTTGAAATACTCAGCACAGAGTTCTGTGAATGAACGAAGGGTTGTACAGGGAAGTGCAACTGTCAGAAAGTAGCATGAATTGTGAAAATTTTTGTATCAATGTCAAAAAACCCATTTCAAGTGGAAATTGGAAATTTAAGGGCGCGTTGTATCTCACACCTAAACTCGGTTTAATTATAACTGATGTTTAGACTGATGTAATTAATGATAATAAATAAATCAATACGTCACAGTCTAAACATCAGTTATAATTAAACCGAGTTTAGGTGTGAGATACAACACACCATTAGTGACTATATAACGTCAAATTTCATCCTCTACAACTTTTACTTTATCAGGTTATTCAATAGGAGCGGCCATTTTAACGACACGTGGCCTTGGAAAGTCGCAAAATGTCATCTTGTATCAAAATTATTTCCTCGATGAATTCTGATTGGACTGACCTAGCATATATTGTACTTGCTTGTGCTTTTCGAAAGACTATAAAAATAGTAATCTGTTAAGGCTATTTTAGAGATAAATTAAGCGATATTGACTAGCCACTACCAGATAATCAATATTAATAATTTCAAAACTCCCACAGCTACGGAATCTGCCAGCAGTTGCAGTACCTTACCTGAATCAAACAAAAAATACATACAAGAGAGACTAAAAATTACAAAAAACTTTAATCCACCTTTCGGCCCCCTATATTTAGTTATTCCGTCGATTGTTAGTACGGATAATTGAGAACATATAATTTGAAAACTTTTCGGAACTATCTGCAAGTCTCCAAAATGTCCACTTTTGCATAAAACTGTAATCCGTATAATGTCTATAAAATTGGAATTCGTCCGTGAGCTAAAGCTATAGAAACTTTGTCTAAAAATAAATGATATTTACATTACGAAGTGTACCACAATGATTTTACTATTTATGAAGAGCTTAATATGTTTCTAACAAACACTGTAACTACCTTCATCTCAGGCATTCGTACTTCAAATTTCAAAACTTCTGGAATTGTGGAAATCATGCTCGTATTAAGTCTGCAATTTATATAAAGTGGCAGTAAAATGTAGTTAGGGAGTACAGGAGATTGGCGAGCTTGTTTACTGAAAAAAATAAGTTTACTACCAAAAGCAAACTTACTAAGAAAAACATTTTCAAGTATCTATTGAATTTATAGATAAACACGCAGTTTCATAATCGAAAGTTATATCTGATTTATTGTATCTTCCTATGTTGAAAAAATTGAATACTTAAGAGATATCCCAATAAAATTTGATAGGTTAAGTGCCTACATTTAGAGGCAAATCACTTCTCAATAGTGGCAAAATTAGATAGTAAATTCCCTTATATTATTGAATCACTTTTCGTGCAATTTCCCAATTTTATTGGGCTATTGTTTTAGCTGATTTTTGAACATCTCTTGGTTTTAAACATAGACTTTGAATAATCTCATAGATAATAGCTAGGATGAGGGCTTGAATGATTTTTTATATTGTTTACGAACAAAAAACCTACTAGAAAAGCATTTAAACTTTGATATTCCACAGTGCCTCATTTATAAATTAGTCAAAATGGTATTAACAGAGTAGTGTGTCAATCTCCAAATGTTGGTGAATATGTCATATTTTAAACGATGAAATAATAGTATATTATTAAACGAGCAATTTATGATAGCCATTATTCACGCAGGTTGACAAGTCACCCAAGTGAATAATGACCATAAATTGCAGGTAGAATACTTTGTCCACGACCCTTGGGTTCTTTATTAAATAAGGCGAGTGTAGAACGGAAAGTAATAATTTTTTATTATTGACAATTCTAACGTCAAAATTGATAAATTTCAGGAGTACGTCAAATATGACATATAGAGATGGGCGATACTGTGTTAAGTATCGATACACGGTACCGTTATAAATATATTGTTTTAAAAATATCAATATTAAAAAATACCGGTATGAAAAGTATCGATACTGAAACTCAAACTCGTATAATGGAGATTTGAACAAATTAAATTGTTGTATTTCATCGTTTAGTATGGATCTTCATCAAGTAATAGCCTAATCTATTCAATGTCATATTTTGTCAACAGAACGTAAGCATTGACAACGAAAAACGTTATATTTCTGATAAAAATTTTGTCTCAATTCACTTATTAATTTAATTAATACACCCAGCCAATGCTTCAAGTCCTCCGCCCCTAGCCTTTTGACATTTTTGATATTTATTCCAGTTCTTCTTATCAAGCTCATTAGCCTTTTCACAAGGTCCTTCTTGTAGCAATCTTCCTTGGGCGCAGTAGTTACAGCTTATATCTTCAGAAAGTCAGTACTTCGCATTCGAAGGTGATATGTGAGATTGCTCCCTCGTCTTCCAAACACAACCGATAACAATACTCTTTCCCATAATAACAATTGTTTGTAAGTGCATCCTTTGGGTACAATAACCGATTTCACTTGCCACTTTCTCGGTTTTAGGTTTAATATTTTATTGGTTAGGGATTCCTATAGTTTTTTTTGTTTGAATCCACAAATCAATGTCTACTATACCTTTTTGTCTGTGACTCACCTTAGTGTTACCCCATTGTGGTTTGCAAATATTAAAATTCTTTTGTAGGTATTCTCAGACTAGTTTTAATCAGAGTTTTGGATACAACTAACATCACTTGGAATAAGCAATATGGGTACCGTATTTATGTTCATAATGGAATATGGGCAGCTTGACACTGCTGATGGTGGTATCTGCTGCTGCTATTCTTGTATCAAAATAAAATATGCTTTCTTGAACGAAATGTGTAACCAAGATTGTGCGTTATTTATTCAGTCTATTCAATAATCTTATTGTTATTAATACACCATACTCATTGCCGAATTTTCATAATGGTCGTAAATATCCATAATTTTGAGATTCAAAGTAATAAACTACGTCTACCCAAATTTCATTCTATAAATATAGTTTTGATTTTACAATATTTCTTAAGAATGTTAGGTAATAACGGTATTATAAAGTAACTGTATTACTAATAAAAAAGCTTATATACACAGGTTAAACTGAGCTTATGTCAGGAATAGTTATACCAAGTATGAGGAAAGTATAACTCTTCCACAAATGAACTCGGAATAATATCGGTATAACTATTCTCCTTTTATTCCAAAAGAATCGTTTGGCAACGTCGTAGCCGTTCACACAAGTAGATAAAACACCCTAAATTTCAAGAAAAGTTGTCATCATATTCGATCTATGCAATTGACAAATGCATTTACGTGCAAGAAAGAAGAACGAATTTGTTTATCTACATTCGTGTCATTTGTATTAGCACACACGCGGAGTAGTGAATTATTTTAAAAATTCGTTTTCCGTCTATTTTCCATATTAATTATATCATTAACTTCTCCAACAGCCTCTACAGCTCTCAAAAACATTTTTCTCACGTGTTGAACAATCCGTATTAGAAAAACACGTCAACTTCTTTTAGGTTATAACACAGTTAAACAAGGGTAGGGGTCGGTATAACTTTTGGGTCACTACTTATACTGAGTTTAACATATTCTCAAGTTATTCCGAGTTTATTGGTAGGCATTTTTCTTATTCTTGATTTATTCTAAGTATAATATTTTATAACAAGTCTATTTGTAAGACCGTAACAGTCTCAATTTGAAGAACATATGTCGTACGAAGTATAAATATATTTTAGAGCTGGGTTGTATCCAGCCTTGTGTAATATTAAGCCCTTAATAACGTCTAGCTCTCTAACTAACATCAGAATGCTCCGTTGTCATGTAGCAATGCGGGAGTTGCGAGAGTTTCAACTTCGTTGATTATAGTACTCTTCAGGATTATGCGAGAGTTGGGAGGGTCATGTTTATTATCATTCTCAGTCCTTAAGTTTCAAGTAATTATAACATTTGCGTGCGATAGAAATAGAAATCAAGAGCATTGAAAAGTTCTTTTGATCAAAATTAGACGACATAAATTCCTATATTATGTGAGTAAACGTTGCCCTTGTTGCATGCATATGCAAGTATTTAATGACGTAAAAGTGGGAGCACAATTAGTCTAAAACTGGCCGCGTGGGAGGGTATCACGAAATGGCATGAATTTGTTCTAATTTTGGTTTGGATGTCTGTGAATATGTTATGAAGTACAAAAATGGTCTTAAAACAGGTTTCGTTTGTATATTTTCACAAAATACACTTATAAAAAAAGTGCACAACAAAATAAAATATAGGGGTAAGGAAAATGGTTTCGAGGTGAACAGAATGATAATTTTCACCAAAAAGTCAGTTTACAATAAACAGAATTGTCAATAAAATGTATAAAGACTCGAAAGACCTGAATAGAAAGGCGATTACAAACATATGGACTCATTCATTTCAATAAATCAATTGTTCTCACCCACAAAATATAACATAATATATCACTCGACCGGTTTCACAAATTAAAAGACTTGCATGAATTATGAAAATGGATATAAATATACGAGTAACCTAATTTTTAAAAGTTACCTAGGATATGTTATCTCAGAATTTTCTATGATATAAGTCTAACAGATGTAGACGAATAATGGTTTTTATTCTAACGCTTTATACAGTTTTGAAAAATATTTTCGAAAAACAGTGATCGTTCAACTAAGAAGTAACAACTACTTCCCGTGCTATATGCACCGACGGATATTGAATTTTATTTCAAAGTCAAACGGTGTTGGTATATCCACAATATATTTTAAAACCAACTATTCTGATTTGCAATTAGAAGGGACAACACAACTTGTAGACCGGTTTCGGCGTATTTGCGCCTCATCAGTACCAGGTATATGTTATCCATCCGAGAATTTTTAATCCCGGACAGGAATCACAATCAATACATGTCTTCCAGTAACGGAAATGTAAAGATTGTGACAGTAGCGACATCTTCACCTCCAATAGCAAACCAAAATTCGAAAAATTTGACAACAAGTCCGTGGACTTGAAACAATTCAACAAAGTTTCTACTCAACCTCGAATGGGCATACTGAAATGATTATTCAATCAACTAAATTGATACATCGGTGTTTGACTAAAGGTATATACAGCATCATAAGGGTAATTAATCAAAAATTGAATAGTTCATGATTTTAAAACTGTTTCCACACATTGTTCTCAAAGTTTACATTTTTATACGTCTAGGGGTCTTTTAAATGAGCGATTTTACATTCTTATTTGCATTCGCTCCTAACCAATTCTTTCAATTTGATGCATTCCTGGCGACATAAAGAGATATTCCAACACGAAGCCGTTCTAAAACGAAATCGTTGGGAATTTACTGAAACCCGAGTTTCATTACGAGATTTTATATACAAAAGCTTCAGCCAAATTCTTGTGTATTGAACTGAAAAAAGCTATAAAGAGGAAAAAACTAATTCTGAAGTGGCGGGCCAAACTTTAAGTTACCAAAATGGAAGTTTTGATGAAAGAGAAAAAAATCGTGATTCGTTTAAAAATAGCTATTTATATTCCATATATCAATAACAACAATTTGTCTACTTTAAATCTGATGTTTGATATTAAACGTTCACATATTCAAATGTTTTTCAAATTCCAGCGGATTGAGAAATTGGATACATTTCTCTTTGACGATATTGAATATTCAAATTGTTTGTTTTTGTTTATAGTAGTAAAATGTTTGTCAAAACTTGCAAAATTGTCGAAATCAACGAGTGAAGATGTTAACAATTATACCCCGTGGAATAAAAACGGCTCAGTATTTTAATTGTTATGGTGGTTCTCATACAAACTCAAATTAATCTACACGTTCTTGCTATCGTATTCCAAATATTTGGATTTCGTAGTTCCATGCACTTCGCAAGTATATGCAACTTCATACAAAAACTCTGAACCGAGTCTGATACCCAGCAAAAACATGGTTTGAAACGGAGTTCCCTGTCCTGAAGTGTGGAACAGCAAAATGGAGAAAACTCGATAACGAATAAACGGGAGCTTGTTGGGAAAAACGGTTGGACACGTCGATTTGTATTTGTAAATGCGCATTTCTGCAAAAAAAATATATAGGGTGTGTCATGTGGCACTGGCCAATACCAACTTTTTTGGTTTGAATGCAACTTCCTATATATTATTTATTTTTTAGATTCTTCACAAAATTGTATATAGACATAATTCACGTACAATATCCTATACCTATCTTCAACTGTTTCGGAAATATTAAGTGTTTTCAAATTTATTACAAAAAATAACATTGAAAAAAGAAAATTATTTTGTTTAACAAATTCACTACATTACACTCAATACTTATTTCCCATTTAGCTCTTGAAATGTAGAAAGTGAGGAAAAACTATTCCTGTGTTCTTTTTTACTGATATGAAATGAAAAAGAGTACAAAAAGAGTTTTGCTTATTTTCGTATACAACTCAGCCATAACTTGTCAGCCTGCATGACAGTAGTGATCAGTGTCAGTGCTATTGTCTTTTGAATTTCGTTAACTGTACGTAATAATATCAGAAAAATAGTTCATTTAACAAAAATGCACAAAATGCCATTCTACAAATGATTGGTTATCATTGTGACATGTGAAAGATGCAGTTTTTAATTTTTCGAAAATGTATTAATATAAATGCCATCAGATAAAATTTCGTATGTAATAACATTCACGACTTGTACCATAATGATCATCTTTATGATCCACATAAATAACTATTGTAAAACATTTTTATTCAATTTCAACTAAATATTTTCAAAATGTGTGGTGAGGAAAGTTTTCTGTTCGTTGGTACTACATAGGATTAGGATAATTTTTAGAAACTGGAGGAATTTCACAATTCCATTAGAAATAATTCATGACATACCTAATTGGACGTGATTCACTCAATATATTAGGTAAAATGGAAATATATATGCAATGCAAGGTTTGATAAAAATGGATTCATACCTAATTTGATGGATGTATAAATAATGAAAAGGATCACGAAACTAACAGATTTAATGGTATATAAGAATGAAAAAAGGAAATTGCCAAAATTAGAAAAATGTTTGACGACATTTGTGAGTGAACCATCATCTTCAAGCTCTTTTCCTTATCAATTTCATCTTTTGTCGCTTATTGATAAGTGCTTTGCGAACGAAGTTTTTTTAATCAGATATTCGAGATAGACGATGTTAGTCGAGCAGAGCTATTCATCTACTTAACAAATGATATTCAATTCATTAGGAACAGGCAAGGTATTTTTCAGTTATGTTTTTCTCTCGTCTATCGATGGACTGTTTTTGACGCTGACACATCCATTTGTCACGCAAAGAAGCTACTCACTAAAATAAGTAGTGATGTTGAATAATGCTTTTATTGAGAAAGGAAGGGCTACTTAAAAAAGTGACACTGCAAAATCGCATTCATTTTCGATTTGTTAGCTCGGATACTTGTAGTCCCCAAATCGCTCAAGTATGTTGCATTAGCAAGTGAAAACCGCCATAGTTGAAGGGATGGAGAAAAATACGTAATAAAGCTCTTTATAGTTTGATAGTTCCAAGTGAACGTCTGCTCCCGTTTGGGTCGTGTACTCGTGCAAGGTTTATAATTTCTTGTTCATTACTTGTAGACCGGTTGGTTAAATTTTGTAAATATACCAACCCCGTTTAACTTAAAAGTGTAATCCAATGTCTGTTACGGCACATAGCCGAAGAAGTAGCTGTTTCTTTTTAGTTGGACGGTCATTACTTTTTGAAAAACATTTTCCAAAAACTTTGTAAGACGTTATAACAGTATCAAGGCTATCATCTTCGATATCTGTTGGTTACACGCTTCACTACAATTTCACAGGAAACTCTAATGGAGTATATTATTTAGTGGCGTTGAGCAGTTTTTGGTAGGGGTGTGATTATTGGTTAGTGCTGTAATTGACACCACTAGATTAACACCTGTGACGTCATGTTATTAGGGAGGATCTTTTTTTCTTTTATTGGGTAAGGGCAATATACCAGAGCATAATTTGACCAACTCAAATATTGCTCTATGCAATCGAATATCTCCAAGTGGGATCACTTGAACTGAAACTTGAGTGGTTGAATCAGCAACGTTCCAAACATTTTTTGGGGAGAGAATGTTACTTAAGATTATAGAAAATTGCAATGATTGAATTGTGATTTATTGTGAAAACTCCTTTACCCGCGTTTTGTGATTTTTGATGGAATCAACACTCTCATTTTGTCACCGCTCAACTGTCAAGGCGTATCAGAGGCGTACGATTCAATTTTCAAAGGGATTTGATTTATTTCTATATACCATGGGAGTTCGTTACAATTCAAGAAAAAGGTCAATTTATTTGGAAAAATTTCCAATTAACATATGGCTACGATACATTTTTCTTGTATAACAATTTGATATTTGTACCTGAGAATTTCCCTTCATCATAGAGATACTATAAAGTTCTCCTAAGGGATGATCAACGTACATGATATAATTTCTATATCACATCAATTTATTTGTGAGAATGCCTACTTATATCATGGACGTTTGATCAAATTTTCAAACCGGATTAATTTCCATTCGCCATAAGCGCACGATAGCTTTTCTTAAAAGTTTCCATTTGGTAGAATACTATTTACGATTGGCGTACGGTAATACTATTATAAGGGATCAATTTATTCGTGATAACTTCTATACATTATGCCTACAATGATATTTCTCAACAGATTAATTCATGTGTAAGCATTTTTTTCTATTATTTATGGGAATCTTTCTCTATTACAGACATACGATGAAATTTGAGAGGATTCATTGGCAATTTCCATTAACCATAGGCGTACGATGAATTTTTCAAAAGGGGTTCACTAATCTGTGCTTTTACGTCTGTCTGCAGTTCTCATGATTACCTATTTCTTTTTTTTAAGTAACTATTTATAATTCGATATTCATTTAGGCGCTAGATAAAGTTCGACTTTGCTCAAGGGTGATTCGACTCCATGCTCGTGCTGCACTAGTTTTGTCAGGGAATTGTTAGACTATGAGAAGTTTCAAGGTGCCACTACCTTTAAGACATTGTCGTTTGGTTAATACAATGTTATAGATAAGATTTACAATACAGAACCATACTTGAATATTTATAACACTTTTCAACGTGAAATTCTAAAACTGATAGCAATACAAACTTTTCAAGGAGTGGCTAGAAAAGTGAATGGATGAAATAACAAACAATTGTTTTATTTATTCACCTTGTACCAATTCCAATCAGCTTGGCGAGAGAAATTCGCAAAGGGAAAAAATAGGGGGTGGTCTGTTCAATAATACTGATGCTGACGTCTTCACTTGACGGTTATTCACCCTATATGATGGTTTATATTTCCATGAAATAGTAAATCGGAAATAAAAATCGGCTTGTGCCGGGATTTTTGCATATATAACTGATCATCCAGCCAATAAAGAATGTACAGTCGGCAGAAGCAAACATGAGCCCTGGGTGGGCGTGTACAGTACATGTCGCTGTAGTTGTATTTTCGTAGTAACAATCGATATTTTAAATCGATAACCAAATATCGATACTTACCATAAGTGTTAACTGTCAAGAGTGTCAAGAGATATGTAAACAAAGTCAAAATTCAACTCTAAAAAAAGTTATATCGGACCAAAAATAAAACTACCATCTGCCTTAAATGTCTATATTTCCGAATTTCATGACTGTAGTAATGTCATGAAAAAGACGGATCAAGTTTGTATGAAAAGCAACAAAATATGAACTGATTATGTAGCCTATTCCTACATCTATCAGCTCACAGATCAGGATCTTCTGGAGTAGAGCCGTCGAATGCCGTTTGTTAACTTTTTGTTTGGTATATTTACAAATGTAATTTTTATATATGCTGAAAACGAAAAAGATCTTCAAAAAAATCTAGACGTCTGGAAAAGAGCTCTTTAAGGTAGAAATCTAAAAATAAATGCAGAGAAAATAAAAGTAATAGTAATAGGGCAAGAAAACAAGAATCTCGAAATATAGCTAAACGAAGAACAAGTACAGCAAGTGGATACATTTAAATATTTGGGAGTGAAAATTGATAAAGAAGGGAAAAATAACACTGATATCCATGGACGCATTGAAAGTGCCGTTAATCTATATTATGCAATAAGTAATAATTTCATTCGCAAGAAAGAAGTGTCAAAGACAACGAAAATGACAGTCTATAAAAACGTTTTTAAACTTATTTTAACTTATGGGAGTGAAAGCTGGGTTCTTACGAGAGAGACGAAAAGGAAATTACAAACGGTTGAGATGAAGTATCTAAGAGCAGTATTGGGAATCACAAGAAGGGACAAAATTCGAAATGATTATATAAGAGAACAGCTAGAAGTAGAACCCCTAGAAAGAAGCATAGAAGGAAATAAGTTAAGGTGGTTTGGCAAACATGATATGGCAAACAAAAACATGTAGAAGACGACCAAGGGGGAGACTACGAAAAACCTGGGATGATGCAGTAGCGGAAATCCGGAAAGAACGGGGAAATCCCCAAAAACAATAGCCGTTTTATATATTCCTTCTGCAAAATATTCGAAAAACTATTGGATCCAAATCAGCGAAATTGTCTAAAAATCGGATAATTATCCTCGCATTGACAACACTGATAGACACTAAAATTGATGTATGTGGATGAAATCATTCGGTCAGATTATTTCGATTATGTTAACAATTACTAATGTACAATCGTTAACATCAGCTCCTGATTAGCTCGTTGCGATGACCTTTATTTTAGTTCGCATATTTTCCGGGGCCCATGTTCGCTTCTGTTAACTTTTGTGCGTTACTTTACCAACGTATTTTATATATTTCAGAATATGTTTATCAATTTTCTAGTTAATCCAAATTCAAGTGAATCAGCTAAAAATATATTACTAATTCTTTCAGTTTTATTTTCTTTTAAAAATAAGATAATACATCTGATCCATCAGTGTTGAAATTTCTCTCTGGTCGTGATAATATTGAAAAGTGACCCGCAATCATAATAAATGCGATCTCTACCGTTCTCCATTTATTTCCTATTTCACAGAGGAAGTACGTGCTCCGGACTGGAAACGACCCCTATCGACCACCACCGACCGTATTATGAAGATTCTTATCAGCATACGGTAATTGGTTTTTCTCTACCAAGACTTTGATCTGGAAACTGTTTGTTTTTGTTATCTGAACTCTGCTGTCGAAATGGCTTCTTGGAATAGAAATTTCAACATAAAGATACTTCTTAGATGCTTTGTACACCCAACCAATGTCTTTTTTAATATCGCCCCAGAACTCAATTAAAATTGTTTACATTGAAATCGCAACTAATTTTGTAGCTGCGTACTAATGTTAAACAAAATATAGAAATTGCAGTGGAAAAAATGGCAAATCTAAAGTACAGATAATCTACTTGTGCTTTATCGATGAACAATGTGACCAAAGAACCCAAAGGACGAGGATCGAGGGAATAAAACGTTATTAGATTTGTATAAAAACCTTTCCTAAAACTAGTTAAGTAATGCTTAACGAGACAACGTTCCGTTTAAACGGGAAAGTAAATATACACAACTACCGCATTTGAAGAAGTCCCTTGAAAATTTCATGAAGGTAAAAAAGACTCCCCCTTCAGTGCAATGGCTGACTAAACAAGCCCGTATACATTTGACATTACATCACCTCAATTTAATGATTTGCGTATTAGCTGTTTGTTACTAAAACAGTTTTTTTCAACTGTACTGACAAGTGGTAGTTACAGAGAACGCCTTTCAAATTGTTTATAGAAAAATCATCGGCTTTTTTAGGGCTGATAAAGTTAAAGCTCGACAGCCGATCGGCTTATTAGAACCATGAGTGACGTAACTGTATACTGGTATTACTTACGCTTGAGTTTTTTGGTATCTGGATATTACCCAGGCAAGCACATTCTAGATGTATGTCAAGCCTTGAATAAGACAGAAATTTCCAATACTCGTATGCGCCCACATAATATTTGAGAACTGCAAACTTCAGGAAAAGGTGTAAATCAACAAAACATTTTTACAGATTTTATGAAAATCATATAGTGGCATGTGTTGATGGGACGCGTACTACTACCGTTCTTCGAAAAAGACACCATGACAATGCAGTGGGATAGGACAGAGAGCCACTCCATTTCTAATCTAATCTAATGACAATGCTTAGTTAAACTTGACAGTAATTGAGAAAAAACTTCATTACTAATCTCAACCATTATTTAATGGAATTTTGAATAGAGGCATCAAAATTTCACTGTTTTTCTTTGAATTTTGTCTGAGTAGGTTCAATTTTCTAGTTTATATAATCTATATCGCAATCACATCACATCATGATGTTATTATTTGATTTTTGTTGAGTCCAGGTCACTTTACCAAGTCCTTTGGTTCTCGTAGCCCTCACAGTTGTTACGGTTGGGGCTGATGCATTAAACGTCGGAGACATGGTGGCTGAAGTTGTATTCTTTTTCACCGCAAGAAGTGGTATTAACTTTCAGAGTCGTCATGGCTGTATCAAGTTTGGATACAGATAATTTCATTGGCTATGGTGGACGCCATAATTTTTTAGCAGGGTAAAAACGAGTTGTTTATTTCTTTCACCACCATTTTGATTGTTTTACCCCGATCCTGCAGCACACATATACATTTGTGACATGTATCAATGAATCTTTAGTTTTTAATCCATCTGTAAATATGACTTGGTCAAGACGTAGAGATGGACACAACCCTATGAAAGTGTTGACGGAAAATAATTGGAGTAGCATCAACTTTTTGAGCAAGATGCAGCAGATCTGAGAGCATCATCTTTTTAAGACCTTTATATAGTGGAACTTCAGGTAGGGCAGTAATAAGTGTTCCAGGGGGCTAAAGATTTAGTTCAATAATAATGTCTATAGATCTGATTCTTAACGGTCTAGTGATAGTGGATCTGCTTAAATAAGAGTTTCTATGGAAATTGATGAAAATCTGGTTTTAACGAGATCCCTTGGCCTCTAGTGACATTTTATTTGTTTAGTTTAAGCTGTTCTGCGCCCAGATACAAACCAAGTCGTCCCATGTGATGAACAGTATCCAGTTTTTCCGACAGAGATTTTCTTGCTGAAGAGTATACAATACAACCATCAATTTTTACCAGTACAAGACATTGGCACACATTGAGGAGGACACTAGTCTGTGGACCAGTTGAGACCACTCATTTGAAGAGATTGTAGATGGACTCACATATTAAAACAATATTTCCTATATTTACTTTTCACAGCAGTTGAGATTTGAGATGTACGCCTAAAAACTTGTAGGAGCTCCAGATTTATAAGTATTCAATGTTTCAATATTTCATGGTTATTTATTATTGTTTCTGAAGCATTTCCTCATCTGATGCCAAAATGATTTCCACTTACACTTTTAAGCTTGTGCCTTACACATTTTTTCTGTATACTCTTCATGATCTTTGAGTGGGTACATTTGTTATTATGATTAATTTCTATTACTATTAATTTTTCGGTCGTTTTTTTTCAATGTCTATATATTTCCATATAATAAGAATCCTTACATGCTAGTTATAAACGGTACATCCATCGTCAACGAACTTCTTTTACAAGAAAGATGAAGATCTGTGAATCCTCAATGAATTAAACTTGAATACCTATTAAAGTCATACAGTTATTAGGTTCTTTTATGAAACTCGTCTCGCTTCGAGTAAAGTTGAATACGACGAACTTGAAAGAATATGGGATGAACTGCAGGATATGATAAGCATTTATTTCAGTTGGTTCACAAATTTCAAACAAAATATTTATTTGTAGGATGCGAAACCGATATAAAGAAATTTGACAGGTAACATTAAAATCCACTAAGTTGGGAACGCACCGGTTTAGGTTGCGTTCCGAATGAAGGTCCCTCTAAAATTTAGGCCGTTGGTTGGCTAAAGTTAGTCGAAATTGCATAGCGACCAAGTAAACAAGGGCTTCGATTTGCGAGACTGATCACCGTTGCTTGTCTCTCTGTTGATTTTGTGTGCCTTACCTAAACAACAATACAACGACCATTTCCATAATCATCGGAACCTGATTCACTAGAGCTACTCGAAGATGACACAAACTCTTCCAGTACTACATCAATTATTTCATTCTGTGGATTCATTATCTTTTTTTATAAAAATCAATTAACTGCTCACTAAGTACTATTTCAACAGTTTTGTACCTGTTAGTAACTGTTGTTTATGTTCATATGGCCATATGCAATGTTGACCAGCTGAAGCCAACCCTACGGCCTAAATTTTAAAGGGACCTTCATTCGGAACGCAACCTGAATCATTCCGTGGCGCAGTAACAACAAAATTCAGCTAGAAACGCACCATCAAAATTATAATATTCAGTATACAGGGTGATTGATAAGTGTGGTGCAGCTCATTAAGGCTATTATCATAAAAGATACCAAAAATGTTATGTAAAAAAGTTGTAAATAGTTTCGAACTCCATATTTCAAAATACGTTACAATGTTACAGGGTGCTCCATAACTCGTAGCTATATCAAAGTTATGTTTGGTTTTCTACTGTAAAACTGTAAACCGCTCAACTAACTGAGTACAGTAATATGAGGTTTTAGTGTGCAATACAGGATATTTGAAAAGTTATAACCAATTATCCGTCAAAACTGTAACAAGTTCAACGCCCTTTATAATTGAATTGGAGTAAGTGAATGAGTGTAATAGGTATTTGATTTAATAGTGAATGAGTGGACTGTACATCCTTTTACAGAAAGATAAACTATTGAAGCCAAGGATTTCAATTAACTATTAAAATTTACTAAGTTACTTTGCAAATATTCATTTAATCAAATACACGGTGAGTAAAAACTCAAGTATCTACATTGTTTTCTGAGTAAATTGAAATGGATCACTCAGTCGTTCATGTCATTTCCGAAGAGTACCTACTATTACCCCATTACTACTATTTTTAACAAGCATTTCTCATACCTTAAGTTATTAGTTTTTAGATATTTACATTTTTGTATGTATCACCCTGTTTATATAAAGTGTTGTTTTGTGTAAAAATCAAGTAAACAAAATTTAAAAAAATTTTTATCCTTAATTTGTATTCAAAATTCGGCTGTTGACTTGCTTATTAACCGTGATTTGCTCTAGCACGTATGTTTAAAATTGTTTCAGCCGAAACGATTTCCTGGAAAAAGAAATTCTCGATTTTTTGCATACTTTTAAAATCAATGCTTGTCTCACTCCCACCACTTTATTTGAATGGGTGGAGGAAAAACTCCTGAACCCAAGCTTCTGATTAAATAAACAATTTTTTGTAATTTAAATCAGTTTTACGTCTCCTGTAGAATATATTATAAACTTGAAAATAATTTCCCGCAACTTCTCTGGACATTGTTCAAAATAATCACACTTCCTCATCCAATTTTATTCGTTTTTCCGATGTCCTAAACATATTACATGAAACTGTGTATATCATCGTTTCTTCAATATTAGGTTGGAGTTTACTCAACTTCCCTGAACATTTTTCATTCAAAAGGCGTTTTTCAGTTTTTGTAACTAAAATATTACCGGAATATTTGTCCTGAATTTCCAGTTTGGGATCGTGATAGCAAATTAACCTGAAAATAATGCTTAGCAGGTGGTTTAATAAAAAAAATTAATTAATAATAAAAATTCTTAAAACCTAGTTAAACCGATATTTTTCTCTCCTCCCAATACAGGATTAAAAATATCCATGCAGCACAAAGTTGACAACATTTTCCAGCAAGGATAATGAATTTACGTCATATTCTCTTTGTTCAATTGTTCAATCGGCGCTGGTTGATTTTCGTATAATCTTGTTAGTAATTAGTAGCAGCAAAATGTCCTATTCAAAATAATGCTTTGTCAAAAGATCAAAGAAAGTCTTACCAATTATAGCAGGTAGATAATAGAATCGATGCATGCACTGGAAAACAGATTGAGCTCTTACCTGTAACAAAAAAAAAGTTAGTGAAGAGTGGAAGTTACAAAAGAGAATATTTATTTGAATTGCTGGAGAAACAATGAAAATTGATAGCTGTTTAATTTTTAACGTCATATTGTTCGTGCTGTTGAAAAAACAACTGTCAAGAAAAAATATATATGTCAAATACAACAAATTATTTTTAATTTATCAAATCAGCTTCCAAGTTAACTAAGAGCTATAGAAGCTTTATGTGTTCGAGAGATAATTGCTCGTTTATTCCAAACCATAAATTTGGTCCTTCGAGCCGGATTTTAAATTGTTTATCATGATTTGTTTATCCCTCTACCAAAGAATACACCAATAGCTATATCGAACTTTACCATGTCAAAAAAAGTATTGGGCATTAGTAATTTAAACACAAATTATGTATAATTCCATTTTTGTAGTATCGCCTTCAAAATGGGCAAGCCATCTATCAAGAGTGACCCTGTGAGCAGCCCCTGGAAACCTAAAAACTGCTTGTATGTATTATTCTGAAAAAATATAGTGACTGTTCCATTTGTGGGCATGGCATATATTCAGTCAGTAATGGCTGGTTTTATGCATTTTTCAACAAAAACTAAATCAAGGAAATTCGGTAGTGCATTGTTAAAATGTCAAGGGATACAGTGACATGTAACGCTAAATCTGTTGATTTACCAGTTCGATAAGCACAATGGTGGGTACTCAAGGGGACATTTTATGAAGCGACCAGCCAGATATAGCCATCCAGTACTCTTTCAAGTGCTTCGAGCAGGAAAGATCTCAGGTTGATTGGTCCAACCACTTTTGCTCACCACCTCAAGCGCCAATCAATTAGCTGGTATGTATTTACACGCCAGACTACCTCTATACACTGTTTAATGAGGATAGGTTGAAGTCCGTTTTGCCGAAAAGCTGGAAATATATCATTTTCACCAGGAAATTTTAAAGGCCGAAATAATTTGATTGTCCATTCAACTACCAGTGTTGTGATAACTTTTTTGGCAACCTCCAAATCGTTCGTTTTGGGATGCCTGGTGCCCTTGAAGACATGAAGTCGTTTGTTATCCAGGAAAGTGATTTTTTAAAAAGCTCAGGTCGTTTTATCGACCCTCTATGTGCATGTGCATTATCAAATATACTTTCACAGAACTCCTCCGAGACTACCGCTTCGTCATTCTGATTTTTGTATTGTAATTAACTGGAAGAGTTATCTGAATTTTTGTCTTGGTTGAGTAAATGCCTATTTTTTTTTTCTCCGCTTTTCTTAGCAATCGTTTTGCCAAGTAGAGTTGTGATTACCTTCATAAACTCTATTTAGTCTATAAACATGCCTAGCAAAAGTTTTTTATCATCAACTCTAAGCATTTCACCATCAAATCATAATATTTATTCCATAGATTTTTATAATGTCTTGAGATAAAATATTTATTAGTATTAATGCGGTCGTATAACATCTCTTAATTATCAATCTTTTCCACTTTGCAATCGTCAATATTAGTACTGAAATAATTTAAGCAGTCCTTATTAAATCTATGATGGAAATACGGAAAAGAGAAAATTAATAGATAATTGAATGCCTCGAGGCCGACAAGCACTCATGAGTATGTTGATTGAAAACGAAGTTTTGGACTCATCCGACCTTCCGCCCTAAATGTACACCAAAGCAAACCTTGGGGCGCTGTTTGTTCCGTTTCATCTCAAATAATTATGAACCAGCTTCGGGACCCGATCATTATGAAAAATATACATTTTCTTCGATACTGAGAGAAATAATTTTAACAATTATGCCTAATGGGGATTCTTTTTAACAATTTTGGCTTACAAATTTATTTAATTTGTCCAATCAGTTCAAGTATGACTGGTGCGGTAAGCTGGTAAGGTGCGAAGTATAAGCAAAGCTTGCCGAGGATTTTTTTTAAATAAGTTAACTAGTTATATCACTAGTGTCATGAGAAATATTTTATCGAGCATATCTTCAATTTACAGACCCAATCAGTAAACACAAGTTTAAACAGGCAGGCAAGTATACTATGCATTCTATTGAATACAAAAAGCGTTCCAATCAATAAATAGTATTTTCATTGTTTCGTACGTACTAATGAACCAGCATGTTTTTAATAGTTGACCACTATGGGAATTGATATCAATGTCGCCCCCCATTCAAATTCCTATAAGGTACCGTAGAACTCAATACCACACTGCAACCGTCAACTGCCATCTATTTATAGAGAACTAACTGTCAAATTATTAAATAGATGCGCCAATTTTTTATCCAAATCTTCCAGAGTCCAGCAATGTTTTTCAGGTTTACTTAATTCTCTTGTGGTCGTACCAGAACTAAGTGACGCCAAAAACTCTGATCATGCAGAAGAGGTCATCATAAGGAAAACCGTCAATAAGATACTAGCCGATCGGAAAATGCTCGTGAAATAGGATGGAAAATTTGAAAGTAGTCTATTAACGGAAGCAGTGTTACATTTGAAGTTATTGGCTTAGCTTTCAAGTTGGGCCCGTATTTTCTGTTTTCTCTTTTAAGTGAAGCTTCCGTAAGCCCGCTTACATCTCAAGCCTAGCTTATATTTTTGCGTTATGCACCGCAGAACAATAAGTGTGGCTCAGCTAAGCGTTGAAAAAACTTGGCAACGTTGTATTTTTTAGGGTATTTGAATATTTTATGTTGAGTATCAACTGTCAAAGTATGTGTGAACTGTAACTGTGAACCGAATGTTTGGTTGACAGCAAATAACAGATGAATTGAATGCTAGTTAATTTACTGGTATATTACGCAGTACGGTTTCTCTGAAGAAATGCTATGAATATAGAAAAAAAGAACTTCGACAAACCTTGGCTGATGAAAAGAGGAAAGTAACTCTCACTTGCGGAGGCCCACCACCAAAAATAAAAAGAGATGAGACGGATGAACTGCTGATGACGTTTATTAATAAAAATACATTGGTGGGTTTTCATAACAACTTCGATGATGATGCAGAGGAAAGCTCTATTATGTACAAAGACCCTTGATAAAAATAATGTAATGGACTTCTATTTAGCAGATGAGAATAGAGTTGAAAACAGGTCCAGGAAGGGAGAGATTTCATGAGGTTATTGTTATTATGTGTAAAATAAGCCTGGCTTTAAATATAAAGCCGCCGAATTTGACCGCTTAAAGTTAAGCGAGCTTAACAACGTTTGTGGGTGTGGTTCATATAAAATTGAAGTGTCAAGCGAGCTCAACTCTTAAGCTTCGCTTATTGGTATACGGCGAATACGGGCATTAGTATCATTTTTTTTTATTAAGAGAAAAAACGTTGTTTTGTGATATATTTGTACATTTTCTCAAATTTTTATCAAAGTTACCAAAAACCATATACAGCGCCGATTATTTTTGCATGAAAATACAAATAAATTTTTTTATACAGGTCCTGATTCTTTTCTTATTTAAACTAATCAGTTATTAAGTATAACGCTTCACCGAAATATGAAACATATCAAACTTACCGTTCGAAATTTATAATAAAACAAAATCTGTCACAGTTCACATTTCGCCTGTGTATTGGTGAGTAGTGGAAGCAGACACTCTTGAATGGTCATTCTATGGAGTAACATAGGTTATATGGGAGCCGCAATACGAGGTAGGAATTTAACAGGTCCTCATTGATCACCCTATATTGATAATAAGTTATGGGAAATATTTTGAAAACTACTCAGCATGGACCCATTCAGAGGAAAATGAAGACGGCGGTGAATGAAGAAGTAAATTTTGTTAAAATTGAGTTTTTTCATTGTCTTTAAAAATTTCAAATGAATTTGGAGAAATTCAACGGAAACGTAACGTAACCTAACTAAATTTTCATAATGAGAGAAAAATATCTTCTACTAAAACACCATTTATGTTGCGTATAATTACACGTTCATAAACGTCGGCTTTTCCACATTAAAATCCCATGCAACGGAAGACTGCTGGTTATTCCAATTATTATTAGAATGGAAAAATATTCACCTAGCGTAAATGTATTAGCATTCAGGCAGCTTCCAGTGAAACACTTTGTTTTGTTTCGCTTTTTAATAATACCAAGAACGCTCATGTTAAGTTTTTCCCCGCAAAATTGCAATTAATATTACAAACCTATATACAAGGTGATTCAGTTTCAAACAAATGTAATCGATTTTGAGAAACCGAACAGAACAAGCAATACTGGGAAAATATTCGATCATCAACGAATTACCTCATTATAAAGAAAAAATAATTAGTGAACAAGGAAAAATTGAGAAGTAAATTTAAAACTAGGATGGGGTCATGAATATGTCAAAATAAATAAATTATATTTAAAAAAAAAACACAATAACCTTGCTTTATAGAGAATCGAACTATGGAGTAGAAAATTAATACCAATTTTAGGATAAAATGATTGACGAGGAAAACGATATTATCATAATGATATCAATTTTCTCTTTAATTATGTCGTTAATTACTTTTCACTTTTCAGTTCGATTACCCATAAAGGCATGTTTTTTATTATTGTTTTTTTTTAAATTTATTTTCTACTTCTTAGATCGATAAGGTGAGTTTTTTTAGGTTTTTTTCCAAAATGGATGCCAGATCAAAGTTATGTTTTTTTAATAGAACACACTATATTTTACTACCATATTGTGGAGTCATCGTTTCTTGACTAGTGCGCAAAATTTCGAATTAATCTGATCGTTTTAAGTGGGTGAGAATCGAGTTTAATGGTTGCGTATAGATAGAATACCCTATATTTCACTACTCTATTGTATTGTCATCGGTTCTTGACAAGTGTGCAAGAAAAATAATCTGAACGTTTAAAGTGGGTGAAAATCAAGTTTAAAAGTTGCAAACGGGGTCGGTATGATCTACAAGATTTAACCAACCATTCTGGTTTCGTCGTATCGTATTATGTTCTCCGTCCGAGAGCTGTAAGAGCCTATCCCAGACTGAATAAGACACTAAAATCACTATCAATACATGTCTTCCAGTAACGGAAATGTTGAAGTTGTGACAATAGCCTCCAACCACAAACCAAAATTTGAAAAATTTTACAATAGGCCCATGGGCTTGAAACAATAAAGTATGTGTTTCTGGAAAATATTTCTCAAAACTTTGTAAATATTTATTTATTCTTCGATATTTATTTGGTGCACGTTTAACTAAATACTAGAAGTTCAGTTTCCGCGGGACGAGCGTCCGGCAGTGCTCTCCCCACTCCTTAGGTAATAAAGCGCCGCCCAATCCGGCATTGCATTAGTCGGTTTTAGTGTGTGACATTAGTAGGTGTGAAATCCCACACGTAAATTTTACGTATCGCTGGCGTTTACATAGGTACGTATTTTTTACGTATCGTCGGCGAAAACGTGTGTATAATTTTTGGAGTCATATTTATTTTCTCTATAAGTGTACGTTTCTTCTAGCCAAAATGAGTGCGACAGACATTTTAAACTTCAAAAAAGTCTTGAGTGATAAGAATTTAGAAGATATTCTGGCAGCAAGCGATTTTAGCGATATAAGCGATTTAGAAGACAAAGATCCAGAAGAAATAGATGCTGATTATGACAGCGACTATAGCATTGCCGATAAAGATTATGTTCTAGATCCATTAGATGAGGATTCATACACTGAGGAGCTACAGTCCATATGGAGACGTGGCGAGAAGAGAAAACAAAATACTTCTTCTAAAGTTTTGCCACCAAAAAAATCAAAATTATCCAATGATGGAGCTATTCCATCCACCTCACACTCAGGCTCAGGAGGTGCAACTTTGATTGAGGAGAACCAAGAAGAAAACACCCTTCCTAATAATTTATTTGGAAAAGATGGTTATAAGTGGAGTGATACATTGCCAACATCTGAAACTCCAGCAAGAAATCTGGTTTATATCAGACCTGGTCCAGTTGGCCCAACTAAGGAGCTTACTGAGCCTCTCGATATATTTTCCATATTTTTTAACGATGACATAATGTCGGACATACTAATTTATACAAATCAAAGAATACTTGTCTTGCAAGAAAAGTATAAAACGCAAACCGCATCCACTTCAGCAACCTCAATGAGTGAACTGAAGGCTTCATTTGGACTTTTAATCTTAGCGGCTACCTTGAAAGACAACCACCTGACAGCTGAACTCGTTTTTGACGATTCATACTCAGGGTCCAGATATCGAGCTACTATGAGTAGAACCCGGTTTCTCTTTTTACAATACGCTCTCAGGTTTGATGACCAATCGACAAGAGTTGAAAGAAGGGCAATATCTTATTTCGCTCCTATATCAGATTTAAGGGATGAATTCATAAATAATTGCACAGAAAACTACAAACCGAGTTCATATTTGTGTATTGATGAGCAGCTAGTGGGTTTCCGTGGGAGGCGTCCATTTAGAATCTACATGCCTAATAAACCAAATAAATATTGTATGAAGATCGTTATGCTCTGTGATGCTGCAACCAAAGACGTTCTCAATGCGAGCCCCTATCTTGGAAAATCCACAAACACTAATGGAGTTCCTTTGGCTACTTACTTTGTCGAGTTGCTGACTAAGCCAGTTTGGGGAACCAATCGAAACATCACAAATATCCCTTTCAGCAATAAACTAATCGAAGCCCCTTTTAATCGTCGGCACGCTCAGAAAAAACAAACCACAGATACCTCCACAATTACTAGATATGAAGTCTAGACCGTGTCCTTCCCTAAAAATTCCACTCTGATCTCCTATAAGCCTAAATAAAATAAAAACGTCCTGTTGTTATCCACAATGCATACTTCAAACGCCCTGAATCCCGAAATCTCAAAGCCAGAAATAATACATATTTATAATTCCACGAAAGGAGCGGTGGATACATTCGACCAAATGTCACAGAACATGTGTTGCAATAGAAAAACTCGGCGCTGGCCGCTTTGCTTCTTCTATAATATGCTGAACATTGCCGCAGTCAACTCCTACGTCATCTACAATCACAACTTGATAGCTAGTCAAAAAAAACCGGCATCAAGGATCAAGTATATGCTGACACTTCACGAACAATTAGTTATGCCTTGGCAGGAAACAAGGCGCAGTATCCCTACCTTGTCCAGAAATGTGAAAGAGTGTATATCAAACCTAATAGGGAAGAAATTGCCAACAACTACCAAAGTGGAACAAAAGGGAAAACGTTCATACTGCAGCATCTGTCCCTCTACTAAGAAAAGGATGACGACAACTCATTGCTACATATGTCCACGAGCACTCTGTGAAGAACATCAGATTCAAATCTGCTACTAGTCCAATTAAAAACAACGAAAGTGAACCGATTTTTGCTGAGGCGATGTGATGTATCAATTACTATAGCTTTTCATCTCAGGAATTCAGCTCTGAACAAATTTTTGAGATTCACCCCCGGGAAGGGGTTGAAAAACATGAATAAATAATAAAAATCGCAATATATGGAGAATTAAAGGGATTCTGATGGAAAGTTTTAGATAAAAGTTGTAGAGAAAAAAATTCTGTTTCTGAAACGTTAAATCAATTTTCTTCTATAAACAACAGGAAAGTCATTAAAATGTATCGAAATTTTATTTCCATTTCTATCCTAAAACTGACCCATGGCGCATTTACCTCTGTTCCATATTCGCACGTGTTGATCAGATTGCCATGATGCCAGGCTTACTTTTTGTCCTGAGAAGTAAGCGTCTTTTCATTTTTAATTGTATTTGTGAAATTATTTTTTCTAGTAATTAATAAATGAAAATTATTGATATAAATCGTATGTAAGGTAAGTTGAGAGTTTGTTTTTTGTTTGTAAACGAGTGATTGCATGTTAGAAATAATTTATTGCTTTTTCATTACTTTAAAAACATAATGCCTTGTTTTATTTGTCAAGACTTCATAGCATAAACATATGGATTGTTTATTATAAACAGAAATGTCATGGTTTACTGTTTCCCAAGAAATATTTATTGACAGCGTTACTAAAAATTGTGTAATTTCGTGATTTGTGACAATATGTTAAGGAAGTATCTTTTACCAATATAAAAACTTGTTGATAATAACTTGGTTTTAGCATTATCAACCTGTTATCACGACCCTTGTGTCGAGTGGAAGATAGTAATGCAATGAGAAGAGGGATGCATGTTTGCTTATGTTTGTGGGTTGTCGAAAATAAATAAAAACTATAGATATAGACATACAGTATGTTATTAGTATCCGTCAGAATGAGATAATTACTTGAACTATTATTATTTTCACCTAAATGTGTGTGGTGGTTATTGTAAAATTAAGTTTTGTGATTAAGCTCGCTGTTTTTACTGAACATTAAAATTAAAGTTCTACATAAATCAACGTAGAAGTGCCATCATTTGAATAAACATACAGTGTGAAAATTCAGGACTTATCTTGCTTATTTTTTGGTGAGTAACAATAAAACTAATTACTTACTATTTGTAGTGTAGGTAAATTAGTTTAATTTCTGTTTCACTTATATTCTACAGTACACTTGTTTTGGACTATAAAATAATTTGAATGCCAGAATTTTGATGAAAGAACTGTTTTAAGAAAAACAATGCTTGATGAGCGGCTTCATATGTTAGTTTTTGTTTTTTGATGATAAATAAATTCACTTAAAAAAAATACTTATATTTTTTCATTCAAATTTTTTTAAATTTATACATATAGCAGACATTTAGTCTGTTAGTTGAATTAGATCTCGAATTTTATTTTTTTTTATAAACTTTTTGTCTACAACTTTTAATAGAGGGTGTACTCATATTTTTTGTCGTCAAACAGGAATATCTAAATGTTTTTAATGCTTATTACACATTCAACATGATTTTTATATTTCAAATACAGTTATAATGGAGCCGACGATGAATCAGTCCGAATTACCTACATCAGAGAGGCCCTCAAGTTCTGTTTCTGCGAGTGGCTGTGATTCTTTTGATTTTAAATCTTTATGCTTTTATTGCGGCAATATTTGTGATTCCCGTCGCAATCGACATCTAATAAGGATAGTACAGAAGGAAGCTTATAAAGATCGCGTAATTAATGCAGCTAATCGCCGAACTGATCAATTGGGAAAAGATGTGTTGCTCAGATTGGGTCAAATTGCTTCACTAGTAAAAGAAGGGGCACGGTATCACCTAAAATGTAGTAATCACTTCCTTCAAATTGTTCAAGCGGAACGTACCAAATCACCTGCAACAACTTTGAACAGTGCTGCCTTTCAAAAGGTGTGTGACTATATTGAACAAAGTCAAAAATTTGAGTTCACTTTAGCTGAATTAACCAAACAAATGGAAGATCATTGCTTGTCCAATACTCTGCTCTATAACAAATTAAGAAATAAATATGGATCGGATGTCTACATTTAACATGAACGTGGGAAGTCAACAATTATTCGCTACAAATATTATGATTTTGGGGATTTGTGTAAGAAATATTATAGGGGGGAGGATCTTCTCGAACCAGAGAAACAGACAGTTTTTAACGTTGCAGCGGAATTGTTGAAAAAAGATATAAAAAACCATGATTATTCGAACGACAGTTACCCACCAGGCATTGACATTCTCAAAGATGTAGAAAATGATACCCCTGAATCAATTTTAACTTTTTTGGGAAAGTTGTTAGAAGGCGAAAAAAGAGAACATGCAGATAACTTTAAAATGAGGCGTTCCACTATCGCTCATGCTATAATATCATCTGTTCGTAGACAGACATTTATATCCACGCTTCAGCTAGCAGTTGGTACTTATATCTACAGAAAGACAGGATCAAAACAAGTAATTGATCTTTTAAATAGGATGGGCATCTGTGTTTCATATTATCATTTGGTGCAATTTGAAACGTCCATTGTCTTAAATCCTCCAAAAATTAAAATTGAAGAAGGAGTGCACGTTCAACACGTGTTTGACAATACAGACCATAACGTTAATACTCTAGATGGCCACGACACGTTCCACTGCCTGGGTGGTATTGCAATTTACACGCCCGACAATGACGTATCATATGAAGGTCGTATTGAGAGAGTGAAAAAACATAATTCCGCTACGTCTGCAGCAGTTGGAGCAAAGGGCAGTATTAAAGCAATACCTTATTCCTATTTAAATGCAAGAGGATTGGAGATGGTTACGTATAGTGACACTACAAAACTAGCTTTGTCAACTTCAGTATCATTACCGTCGGCATACGCTGTGTATTTATGGGCTAAGGCATTTAATAATTCGAAATTGCCCAGTTGGTCGGGTTTCATGGAAGTTTTATGTGAAGACGAAATGCCTTTAGTATCAAGAGTTATATGTCTACCATTTATTAACGAACCACCCTCAAAACTGACTACAATTAACACAGCTTTACATTACGCTCTAGCTGATGCTGAGAAGCTCAAACAAAAAGTGTGTTTTGTTACATTCGATCAGCCATTGTACCACAAAGCACGCACCATTGTCGCAGAGTCTCAAGAGCATGGAAAATTTACTAATGTAGTGGTGCGGCTTGGTGGTTTTCATTGTTTGATGTCTTATCTTGGCGCTATAGGATATATTATGAATGGAAGTGGTCTCGACAGTCTTTGGTCAACAGTATATGCTCCACAATCTGTTAAACATATGCTTAGTGGCCATGCATACTCTTGGGCAATACGAGCACATATTTTAACATTAACTGCTCTCGGTTTTGAAATTTGTATTAATGTAGAAAGTGACAAAACTGATGAATATAAAACTTTTCTGGCTTCATTCCTGGAAAATTTGCACACCGACTCTCCGGAACAACCCACAATTAAACATTGTCGAATGAATCCTACTGTGGCCGAGATGACAGATGATTTGATTGCAGAGTTAAACAGATTAAAGAATAATGGACCAACTGCACAGTTATGGATACAATATTTTGAACTAATTATAATCGCATTACAGTTTATAGAGGCCGAAAGATTAGGTGATTGGAAATTGCATCTGCAAAGCATTAAAAAAATGTTACCAATTTTTCATGCAGCTGGACACCTGTCGTATGCAAAAAGTGCACAGTTGTACCTAGAGGATATGGTCAAATTAGAAACTGATCTTGTAGACGATGAAGCATATGACTCATTTGCAAAAGGTTGTTTTACTGTTCGAAGGTCGGATAAAACTTGGGCAGGGGTATGGACCGACATGACGATTGAACAAACGTTAAATAGATACTTTGGAACTGATTTAAAGCACGGAAGAGGAGTCACGTCAAAGGTAGTCGCTCGCTATTTACTATCCATGCCTACAATATTCAGTGTCATGTCATCAGTGGAAGAGTATTTTGACATAACCACTTGGTCAAGTGAGCAACATAAAGATCTCAGCTCTTCAAGACAAAAACGAGATGAGGAAGACCTAGGAAAGTTTCGATTTTGGATAAATAAGCATAAACCCTTTGAACAACGACCCAATTTAATTTCCTTATCGACAGGGGTAGCTGGTGGTTCTGAAATCAATTGTCACAGAGCGATTGAAAGAGGAGAGGTCCTAATGCAAACTATGGTGGGAAAAAATGCAAAAGATATTTCCCTTTCGATGAAAAATAGGGTTAAGAATTTAGAGTCTGCAAAATCAAGTATGCATGTAGGAGGAGCATCTCGCATAAAGATTGACACTACACAATTATTTCATCGGATATCAGTCTTGTTCAAAGGTAATGTACAAAAATCACAGAATGCTTTTGATTATGAGCTTTCTCCCTTTCCATTGGCACTATTCGACGAAAATGGATTTATGCGCAAAACTTCGAAAGCCGAATTATACAAAATATTTAAATCTTACAGCCTGCCCCGTCAAATGAGTTTAGAGGCTTTTTCATGTAATTTTACATATATTATTGATGGTGGCTTTTTATTACATAACGTGAGTTGGCCCCATGGATCAACTTACCGTGACCTGTTTGAGAGATATCGCACTCACATTATATCGCATTATCGAGGCAGTGCGTATGTCGTATTTGATGGATATAGTAGTGACTGTATCGGCACTAAATCTTACGAGAGATATCGACGTAATGAGAAAAGTTTTGCAGCCGATATTGAAATATCAGAGCATAATTTGGTTACAATGAAACAAGCCAAATTTTTCTCAAACACTGCTAACAAATTCCAATTTGTTAAGCTTTTTACAGCATACCTAATTGAAAAAGGTATACAGGTGAAAGTAGCTGAGGAAGATGCGGATACTTTAATTGTGAAAACAGCTATGGAAGTGAATCATTTGTTTGACGGTCCAGTGGCAGTTGTAGGAAATGATACAGATGTATTAGTGCTCCTTATAGCATTGAGTGACGACAGAAAGCCAATATTTTTCAAAAAAATTATTCCAAAAACATAACATTATACTGCACCGTAGATAACAATAATTTGCGTGAATTTTTATTATTTGCGCATGCATTTGTTGGATGTGATACAACCAGTAGCTTATATGGAAAGGGCAAAAAAAAGTTGATAAGTAGATTAGAAAAGAACGAAGAATTGCGTCAGCTTTGTCAAGTTTTTTATAACCCTGATAGTTCGGTAGCCCAATTACTAGAAGCAGCGAAAAAAATAATTTTTGATTTGTATGCTATAGAAGATAACACGATATCTCTTGGTCTTGCTCGCTATACAAAATACGAAACCTCGACAATTTCTAACACCACTGTAATGCGATTAAGTTCGCTACCTCCAACTGCAGCAGCGTTGGAAGAGCACGTCAAACGTGTTTATTTTCAAATGCAAACCTGGCTTGGGAGGATGTTGAGACCAGAAGATTGGGGCTGGCAACGAACAGCAATTCTTTTATTACCAATTATGACACAGCAAAACTTAGCACCGGATGAGCTTTTAAATGTGGTGAGCTAATTTTTTATACATAAGCAATACAGTATGTCGCATTTAAGATAAAATAAGATATTTTCGTTATTCGAAGAAATGAAAATTTTTTCCGGCTATACAGGATAAAGGGCCACTGTTTAAAAATGAGTTGAATATCTTGAAAAATATAATCAATCAGCCTGTATGACTGTACACAAATTTTAATTTAAATTCCTTCAAAGAATGGGTTTGTCTTTATCCAAAATGGGACACACTGTATGTTAATATTTATTGACATTTTTCATGGAAAAGAGGAGCATCTACCCGGTCGATGTTTTGCGAGTTTTTAAATAAATCAATTTACAAAGTTTAATAAAGTTTACACGTGGACGATTTTACGTTGGCAAAAACTACCTTAATTCAAAAATGTTGATGTCACTCCACTATAATATTGCAAGGTAGTACCTCCTCTTTATTTGGCTTTATATTACATATTTTATGTATAGGTTTCCTGTGGCTGCACAACCAACTGTAGCAACAGTCGTTGCAAATGTAAGAAATCTGGCATCTCATGTTCAAGATACTGTAAAAATTGCAGCGGTATTAGCTGTACGAATATCCAACAAGTTAGAATAGATTCTTTAGAGGATAATGACTTCGACAGCTACGATGAGGAAGATATTCAAGAAAATCAAGAGGACACAGAATGATGATATTGTAAATCGCGCAAAAAGTTCAAACATTTATCATTAAAAATACCACGGGAAATTATCCATCACATCTATCTTTAAATTGTGTCAAATTTGTAATGTTTATTGTGATGAGTTGAGCCTAAATGTATTCTTTGTATTTTTATGTTTCGCAAATCAGCACTTTTCGCTGAAAAACATTGTGGCTGTGGTATATTAAGATAAAAATATTCAACCGTTTCATTGAACAAAGACCAAAAAAAGTGGATTATTCTAAAAACGCATCTAAAAAATAAGAAACATTTTCATGGCAAAACAAATGTACACATGTAGTTTTTATACTATTAGTTTATTTAATTTTGTATTAGTATCAAATATTTGTAGTAGATATTTATTATCATTTATTTCAATTACTCATATTCTTTCTACTCATTATACATTTCATAATACATGTCGAAAATTGAAGAAATAATTCGACCAACTCCTAATATTTGTACTGTCTGTATATTTCTTTTTCATGCACACTCGCAACACCGCTAAGCATATCATTTCTGCAAGGCAATTGTCAAGGCGGGAGGCGTAACCACCAGTGGTCGATTAGAGGGTTAAAAGTTGTTAGAAACTTTAATAACATTTAACGGCATTTCTGTTATATATAGAAAAAAATTGATTCAATGTTGCAGAAGCAGAATTTTTTTCTCTACAACTTTTATCTAAAACTTTTTAACGGAATTTGTTAAATTCTCAATATATTGCGATTTTTACTATTTATTAATGGTTTTCAACCCCTTCCCGAGGGTGGATCTCAAAAATGTGTTCAAAATTGAATTCCTGAGAAGAAAAGCTATAGTAATTCATACATCACATCGCCTCAGCAAAAATCGGTTTACTTTCATTGTTTTTAATTGGACTATACGAATGCTTCCAAAATGTCAACAGTAAATAATGTAACTCTGTTATATATTACTTTTTTATACATTATAAATAAAATATTTTGAAACCAAAATTGTTTAATTACTTTTTCAGAGAAATAAACGCCATAATTTTTATTCACTGTTTGTCACACGTAAAATTTACGTATGATTGGCGTTACCGTGGGTTTCTAGAACGTTGGCGTTCTAATGTATTCTTACCAATTATAAAATGTATCCAAAACCAAATATGATGGAATAAAAAGAATACATAAACCAGAGTAGCATTGTACTAAGAATTTTGGCAGTATCCTAATAGGGCTTTTCGCCTGAATATACACCTCTAATAGCTCAAACTAGTGGAAAAAGGAGAGTATAAATTTCAAAGAATATCAAGCCACACCTAATAGACCATATCATAAGAAAAGAAAAAGCCTGCGGGTATCTTCAAATTCTCTCAAGAAACAGGACTAAATACTACTAGTGTTTGAGAGGATATAATATAGATCAGTAAATATTCATATCCCAAAAAACAATATATCAGTTTGTGCGCAGATTGTATGTTTCTTTGAAGTTGAATGGTTTGTTGGCGGAATATTTCAAGTGATTTTTTAATATTCAAATGATCCATCAGCTTATGTATTCTTTGAATGAATATTAAGTTGGAGTTCACAAAATATATGTATTGATTCGATCAGGAATTTCCAGCTACATCACACAAGATGTTTAGACAACATGCCACGTTTACGGAGAGAGGTTGCTTTATTATGATATGTGGTGGAGCATTGCCGGTTTAATTTGTGTGAATATCAAATGACAAATATTCGCAATTACACCTGTCTGTACCTCTCCCGTTTCATCGGAATTGAAATGCACTCACTGAGCAGAACATTTGATGTAGGGTGAATTGAAATGCTAATTACCTATTACATAACGAAAAGCACAGATTTTATTGAAGTGTCAGTAATATATAATTTAACTTGCTAAATCATGAATCAATAGATATTGCTAAATTACTGAACTAAGAAATATGTGAAGAGTATTTTCTATTCGAAATATTATTCAATTTGCTATAATAGGCCAAAAGTACAAGTAATTAGCAAAACGACTGATTTTTTTTTATAAGTACTTTAAAGTATGTAGATTAATATAAAAAAAAGTTCACAGTCTATCGATTTACCAAATAAAAAAAAATTGAAAAACTTTTTCGAAATTCTTTCATATTTCGCGCTGGGAGGAAGGTAAAGAAAAAGAAAAAACACCAACGTGTAGGGGAAGTGTTTTTCAATAAAAAAGGTCTGTTGCGTTCTTTTCGTCCGAGCAATGGTTTGTCCGGAAAAAATTCGGTAAACTAAGTATGGGTTCCGCATCCGCGCGACTCTGCTGCACTGCGGAAGACCTGCTTTCTAAATCGCGAAAAAAAAAATATTAAATCAGAATTTTTTTTTATTTTTGGTAAGAGTCAAGGTTGTCAATAATAAATAAAAGGTAATAAATTAATTTCTACATATTCTTATTGGAGAAAGGTATGCAAAAAATTATATCGTAAAATTATAAATTAATCATCTGCATCTAGTGCATTATTATACCTGTTTTCATTCATAAAATACTTTACACCTGGATACTTTCATACCTTTTCACTATATACATTCTGTTCGTTGAATATTCATCTCTTTATTACAGGAGTAACAAATTTTATTTTGAATAAATAAAGAAGGTTCCTACCCGAATCTATAAAAATTGCTATTTTCGTTTATAATACAAAAAATCATTGAATCCAAAAATGTATGTAAATTAATTAATTTTGTGATTATATATATTCTTGATCTTAGAAGTTTCCCCAACATTTCTAGGCAAAACTCATTAAGATTACTTTAGTTTTATTAAAGTTACAGTACTTAATATATATATATATATATATATATATATATATATATATATTTTCTTGTAAATTCAAGATTCCTAAAATTTACAAGATAATGAAAAGTGGAAAAGTGTCGTATTTCGTAATTAGGAAAAATTAATTATCCGTAAATTTTATTTATAGGAGAGACCTCCTAAATAACAGTTTCCATTGTTCCAAAAATTGTTTCAATTCCTCCTTATTATAATATATTTTTTATTGAGATACTTGGTTTTTGATTAGAATATATATATATTTATATGAGTAATTTGCTAAATGATTGTGTGCTATGACAAAAAAAATGCCATCTTAAAGCTGACACTTCCCTCTTTAAAACGCACTATTACAATTATTTATATATTACATTATAACTGTACAATAGTTTATAATGTACTCCGCTGCGCTTCAGAAAATAGGTTTTCTGCCGTGTGGCAGAGTCGCGCGGATGCGGAATACATACTTAGTTTACCGAATGTTTTCCGGACAAACCATTGCAGGGTCGGAAAAAATGCAGAAGACCTTTTTTATTGCAAAACACTTCCCCTACACGGTAGTGTTTTTTATTTTTCTCTACCTTCCTCCCTGCGCGAAATATCAAAAATTTTCGAAAAAAAATTTATTTTTTTTTTTAATTTGGGAAATCGATAGACTGGTAAACTTTTTTTCATATTAATCTACATACTTTAAGGTAGTAAAAAAAATCAGTCGTATTGCTAATTACTTGTAGTTGTGACCCCTATCGATTGGCCTATAAGGTTCAATTCAAATTGTTTAAAGAACAAAACCGGTCAAGTTGAGGTTATCCAGTCCCTTTTTCTCAATTTTTGGCCCAGTAGTTTAAGAGATAGGGGAGAGTCTCATCTAGTTTCTTAAATAACTCAAAAACTGAATGTGTTTATAATGGCTGAGGTACAGTTTGCGTAACTTATTATTTTTCCAAAAGGGTTCTAAATTTAGAAATTCAATTTATTGACCTTACAGGTCTGTAATGGAGTGTATCAAATTTCAACTCAATGGGTCCAGTAAATTTGGAGTAGTTAGTTTGGTTGAAAAATTAATAAAACTTGATTGGACATCACTGCACATCTTTAACACGCTCTTAATAGCTTCACCCGTAGGAATGTATGTATTTTTGTAACCAACTCCTCTGGTTCCCTTTATAACGTAACCTTTTAACTCGATTTCTACCCACTTTAAACGCTCAGATTGATTCGGAAGTTTTCTTTAACACTTTTTAAGCACAGATGACAATACAATATGGTAGTACAGTTTATTTCACGAATTCACGCATGTTTTGGATTATCGGCAAAAACTCGACGAGCAGTGTTTAGCTTGTTCAATTCAGTAAGAAGGAAGAAAGTAAATTGCCCTTATACCACCAAATGTAAAACAATTTTATTTTTCCCATTATTGTATTCGTATGAATAAGAGATCTGATTACAAAAAATAAAAAAGAGAAAAACATGATTGAAAAGAATAAAATTTCGGGTTTCTAACGCATCAAATATTGGGAGAATTTACTATCGAACCTTTCAGTACAGTTTACCATTTCATTCGATGCTTTTATGACTAATCCGAGACAGACGTAAATTCGTGAAATAAACTTTTAAATATAGGGTGCTCCATTTAGAACGCAACTCTTAAACTTGTATGTATGTATGTATGTATTTTGGGGTAACATTCACTGAGACCTAAAAGATCTATTGTGCCCCCTTACTTCTACTTAGTTTCTGAAGAGAGTCTCAGAGACTGGTAGCTCCTTTAGTCCTATTTCGCAGAGTAACTCTTAAACTTGGTTTTTAGCCACTTTAAACATTCAGATTAATTCGAACTCTTTTTTGCACACTTGTCAAGGACCGATGACAATACAATAGAGTAGTGAAATATAGGGTGTTCCATTTATACGCAACCATTAAACTCGATTCTCACCCACTTAAAACGATCAGATTAATTCAAAATTCTGCACACTAGTCAAAAACTGATGACTTTACAATATAGTAGTAAAATATAGGGTGTTCCATTAAAAAAAAAACATAACTTTAATCTGACATACACTTTGAAAATAAAAACTCACCTTATTGTGAATCGAACTAAAAAGTAGAAAATAAACTACAGATTAAAAAAAAACCAAAAGCATGCTTCATGGGTAATCGAACAAAATAGTAAGAAATAATTCCTGATTTGAGAATAACATGATTAACGAGAAAATTGATGTCATTGTGGTAATAGCATCTTTCTCGTCAATTAATTTATTTATATTTATATATTTATGACCTTATTCAAGTTTTAAATTAACTCAATTTTTCCTTGTTAACTCATTAGTTATTCTTTAGAATTAGGTAATCCATTTATCATCGAATATTTTTCTAGTATCGTTTGTTCGGTTTCTCAAAATCGAATACATTTGTTTGAAACTGAATCACTTTGTATATAGGTTTGTAATATTCATTGAAACTTTCTGGGAAAAAAGTTAACATGAACGTTCTTGGTGTTATTAAAGAGCGAAACAAAACAAAGCATTCCACTGGAAGCTGCCTGAATGGAAATACATTTACGCTAGGTGAATATTTCTCCCTTCTAGTAATTGGAATAACTAGCAGTCTTTCGTTGCATGGGATTTTAATGTTGAAAAGCCGACGTTCATACACGTGTGATTATACGTAACATAGATGGTGTTTTAGGAGTGGGTATTGAACTTCAATTTTCTTCATGGAGACACCTAAGCCATTTCGTTGAATCTTTCCAGTTTCACTAAAAATGAAAGAAGACAATGAATTAAATGGAATTTTACAACGTGTTCTCCTTCATTCACTTCTTTCTTCATTTTCTTCAACTCCTCTGAATGGGTCTATGTTGAGTATTTTCCAAAAAATTGTCCATGTGGCATGTTGTCCAATCATCTTGTGTGATATAGCTGGAAATTCCTAATCGAATCAATACACATATTTTGTGAACTGCAACTGAATATTCATTCAAGGAATACATAAGCTGATGGATCATTTCAATAATGAAAACTCACTTGAAATATACCGTCAACAAACCATACAACTTCAAAGAAACATAAAATCTGCGCACAAATAGATATATTGTTTTTGAGAACCGTATGAATACCTACTGATCCCTGAAATATCTATTAGCTCCCCTCAAATACTAGTAGTCCATTTAGTCCTGTTCCTTGAGGAAATTTGAAGATATCCGCAGGCTTTTTCTTTTTTTATTATATGGTTTGTAAGGTATGGTTTATAGGCTATTTTATAAAATTATTTTTCAAAACTTTGTGGATCGTTAGAATAATGTATTCATTCTCCGATATCTAATAAATATACAGTGTGTAATATCATTACACAATTAAATATACTAGTGATAATTAAGAAGAGTTTCAGTTAATCAACATCCAAACACATAGCGATAGTGACAGGGCTCTTCTGATAGTGTTTAGATGGCTGGGCCCTTTTTTTATATTTCTGGAACAATATGGTGATGACAGAGAAGTAATAAGAATATGTATAATGAAAAACTAGTATTATATTCTTGATGATACATATTTTATAAATAATCCTTCTCAAAAGTAAAAATAAATAATCGGTAATTGCTACTTTCGCCTCGTACGTTTCGAAAAGTAGTAAAATGACAAAATTCCTTGTCATCCAGAATGGTCTTAGGGAAGTCTTAAAATATGAATGTAAATGGAAAGAAAGGTGAAGGACAAAATGATGAAAACTACTTTGTATTCCAGCTGCAAGCGCTGCAGAAATTTATAGAAGGTCCTGCAACAGTGTACCTGAATCAAGATAATTTTGCATTTTTTTTTTAAAATGGTGAATCGGAAGCTATATTAGTTGTTAACACAAGAAAGGGTTTAGAGGAAATAAGAACAAACTGGCAAACTGGAATCCAAGATAAGTATCTAATTCATTTTTTCATCCTTGTTATCATAATATATACAGTGTCTTCATACAGCAACGCACGAATTAATCACTAGCAAGTAAACAGTGATGTGGGAGAATCCAAGAACAGGTTGACTTTTAATTTCAATTTATTATTTTTTAAGGAACATTCATACAGCATAAATAAGGTTTGAGTGGTGACATCAGCAAAAATTTGTTCAATGAAACAATTTTAGGGATTTCTCTAGCTAAACTGATACCCAAAATGTATCAAAAGCTGATATAATTGGGTACAGAGTGGAAAAAAATACGAAAGTATGACAAATTATTATTTACAAAATAATTGATATAGAATAAACTTATCCTCGGGCAAAAGTCAAGCAAAGTAAAATTGTTCTTTATTGATCACTTAACAATGATAAATAATAATAGTAATAAATTCGTTCTTAACTTTTTGTAGCATAGTTCTGCATTTCCAGTCCAATTCTGGCTTTTGGGTAACGGATATTGTCTGGTTTGTTGGTGTAAATACCCCTTGAAACAAATTCTGATCGGGTGAGATCATTGATCATTGATTGATCTACATCCGGTCAAAAGACACAACCTTTGAATACCATGTAGTTTACCTTTTCTTTAGCTCCGTGTGCAAGATTTTAAAGACAGTCAAAAGTAAAATACGGTCCTGGTACCCCGATTCCTCTGTTTCTCCATCCCGTAGTTGGTTTCAGCTCTCACTTGCCTTTTTGCGATCCGTGAGCTATGTTCTTAAATTCTCAGTGCATCGTGTATTTATAATTATCGTGTGTATTGTAGTACAAATTCAGTGCCAATAGACTATGGGTAAAGCTAAGAATGTTTGAAAGAAAAACTATGGTCCGTAGAACGTAGAAGCCAGGGTATGGGTACTCTGAACACGCGAGGGTACTGCCACCTAGAGAGTCCCATCAGTACTTAAATTGCGGATTTAATGAGAATTGTAACGCCGTTAGTTGTAGTTAATTTTAGTTTACAGATACTTCCTCTGCCCACCTAACCTAACAACTCCTGAGAAAATTAAAAGGTATTTATTTTATAGAGTTCAAAACATTTTACTTGTACAAAGTATCTGCATAATATGTTGGAAATATTGGAAATGCCCTCTATATCAGGTTATTCGCCAGTTGGGAAGGTGCAAACACCAACCAAAACTTATACAAGGAAATTAATTAATGGTGAATTTTATACAACTCATGCTATAATTTTAACATTTATACTATGTACAGTCTCGTGTACAGTGAACCAAAGAAAAAGTAAACACTTAATTTTTATGTTGTAGCTATTCCATCCACAAGCAAGCGGTTTGAGGAGAATGGATGAGAGTGAATTAAGTCACTATCAGATAATGGTATGTATAAAATAAAATATCTTCTGTCTATTCATTCTGTTATATTATTTAGTTTACTGAACTTCTAGTTTTTATGTTATAGCTATTCCTTCCACGATTAACAGCTTAGAGGGGGATGCATTTGAAAGTACTGAGCAATGATCAAATAATGGTATGTATAAGATAAAATATCTTCTGTCTGTATGATCCTTTTGTTATACTATTTGGTTTGTTTAATTCTCATCAAATACAAACTAGCTTACATATTTCATAGTAATATATGAGTAAATGAATAAATTGTCTACAGATGATGCAATTATGGAAGTTCTACCTTTAAGAGGGGCAAAAAAGGATTTTCCGATGAAAGGTACAAGCATTTTTCAAAGGTAAGCAGTTTGGAGAAATAAATATGTAAATGTTCACAATCATATAATGTGTGTTTGAGCTATATAATTAAAAATATCCAAATGTAGCTACATGATAAATAATATATTAGTAATGATAGTCATAATCTTGTAAACTAAGTTTTTAAAATAGTGTGCACATTTTAATTAGCTGTGTTATTAGAAAAACTCTGCAAACTGTAGAAATGGATGTGTTTCATGTTTTTTTTAATATACATCTGCCCACAGAAACGGTTGATGATAGATAAAACTATTTTTTTATTTGTATGGAAAAATGTTATTCTTTACATGAATATATTTGAAATGGGTACATTTGTCAGTTTGCTCATATTACTTTCTTTATTTATTTATTGGTCTTTCTGTTTCTCATTAAAAGATGTAAAAAACGTTTTATTTATTGTGTACTTTTTTATATTAAATAAAATATATAAAGTTGATAATGTTTGCCTTATTTTTCCCACTTCAGGCAATATGTGGTCAATTTTTTGATATTTCCTTAGTTACTCAACCATTTGCTTGTTATTATTGTAATATCAATCAATTGAGAGACAAGTACAGAAGCACGCCTAGTACCGCTTACCGTCATGATTCAGGTGGACAAAGCCATCGCTTTCGAAAAAATATTCCAGCAACCGTTATCAGAGATGCCGTCGACGGCGGAGACCCGAATGGTTTAAATTTGTTGGGAGGGGAGATCCCCAGTGTTTCTGTCTTTTCGCAATAACCACCGCCTAATGGAGGGTTAAACACGTCTCTCCCGGTCTACCGTCCGGGGGAGGTGAGACCTCGCATAGGGCAGTCCTCGAGAAACTTCCAGGACCAGAAGAAGAGGAACTACTTCAAACGGCAGAAGTAGATACCGTAAGTATTCTTGCTAGTCGTTTAAGGTTTTTTATCGATCACTGGGGCTCCTTAACATCTAACTTCGTCCTATTAAGCTGAATAAAAGGGTACATATTACCATTGCTCACCAAACCTTGTCAGTCATACACAATTCCCCCTTCTGCCTTGTCTACAACTAACCAGCTACATATGGAAGAATCAATTCACGAACTGCTAAGGAAAGGGACAATACAATAATACAACATGCGTCTGCTCCTACCTACGAAAAAGCGAACGAGATTTAAGTCATTACTCACTAGATTTAGAACGAGAAAACATTGTAAAATCGAGTAATTCGCTCAGCTCATTGGCCATGTGGTATCTTTATGTCCAGCTGTCAAATATGGCTGGCTGTATACAAAAGTTTTGGAACGCGGAAAATGTAGGTAACTTAGTCTTAATAAGATGAATTTTAATGCAAGTATCTACCAAACTGTCCCCGGACTTAAAGTGGTGGAGCAATAATATTGACGCGGCATATAACGACTTGGTCAGGAACCACTATATAGCTTGGAAATTTTTACCGATGCATCCAGGTCAGGCTGGGGGGCTTGTACCGAACACGAGAAAACTCTCGGATGGTGGAATGAGTCAGATAGACAGGATCATATTAACGTCTTAGAATTACGAGCCATATATTTCGGGCTCAGGTGTTTTGTGACAATACGACGGCTATTTCTTCCGTCAATAGAATGGGTAGTGTTCGATATATGAAACTGAAACAGGCTGCCAGACAAATTTGGCAGTGGGCGGAATCGCGCAACTTATGAATTTTTGTATCTTATATAAGCTCCCAAAACAACTGGAGAGTAGATGAGGAATCGAGAATCCCAAAACCTGAAACGAAATGTTCCCTGGCAGGTTTCGCCTTTCAAAAAATTGTTAGGCTCCCCAAATATTGACCTGTTCGCATCGAAGGACAACTTTAAATATAAAACATATTGTTCATGGCTAAGAGACCCCAACGCTTCAGTAGTGGATGCGTTCACAATTACTTGGAGTGATTTGAACTTTTATGCATTTTCTCTTGTGTTGAATATGCTACAAAAAATAATAAGACATGAGGCAGTGGGAATAGTGATCGTCCCAAAGTGGTAATCCCAGACTTGGTACCCTTTATTTAAAAGCCTTGTACTGGGTGTACTCATTTATTTTCAACCTGATTCTGATCTTCTTGTCTGTCCTTACAGCAACCACACTCAGAATCCACTATCAGCAAGGTTCACCCTGGTAGCGGCCATACTATCAGGGAAGCTCTCCGATTTAAAGGAATTTCGGAAGAAGCTCTGAAAACAACACTCCATTCCATTTCGAAAGCGACCATTGCCCAGTACAACTGTACCTACAAAGGATGGTGCACATTTTGCACGTTGAAAAATATATCATCACCCTTCCACGGAACTCCATTTCACGTTATTCTGTTTCTCCAGAATATAGCCCAGCAATATCCTTATTTACTTTATGGATTCTTCAACTCCCATCGATCGGCCCTTTCCCTAATCTTATCACGCAATTTACGGACGACCCAGGAGTTAAAATATTCCTAAAAGGTGTATCTAGGATGAGTCCTACCAAACCCAGATAAAATTTTATTTGGGATCCACAAACGGTCTTAGAGTTTTTAAAATATTCGGACATGAACCTTGGATTTTATTTCCAAGAGATTGGCTATCCTTCTAGCTTTAATATCTGGCAGTCGAATTCAAACCATTTCCCTAATAAAACTTTCAAATATAGTGGAAGACCCACAGGGGTATCAAATTTTCATTCCAGGCCCCATTGAAACATCTTAGACCACAGCCTTGTCTAAGAGTCTCCTTTTAAGGTTATATCAAGACATGCGTGGTTTCCACATTAAATAAATACCTATCCCTTACAAACCCCATACGAGGTAACGCAGACCTCCTCTTCTTTTCTTCAAAAAGAAACCATACAAACCGGTGTCTAAGCAGATAATTAGCCGATGGGTTAAGACCATCTTATCGGACTCAGGAATGGATACTAAAATTTTTAGGGCGCATTCAACCCGCCATGCTTCAACTTCAGCAGCCTGCCGACGGGGACTATCAACAGATCTAATACAGAGGACGGCTGGTTCTAGCGAGAGATCTGCAACTTTTGCAAAGTTCTACAATAGACCGCTAAACAATCATAATGATTTTGCAAATACGGCTTTGAACAATAGAAAGAAGGATTGTTTTGTTTTGTTTTGTTGGGTAAGAATTAAACTCATATTTTGTAGAAAGGGTTAACTGAATTTCATTCCTCTTTAAGCAACTGCGTTCTTTGAACATATACATGGTATTCAAAGGTTGTGTCTTTGGATCGGATGTAGATATGCAGTTAAACGATCAAACGAACTTACCTGAAGTGAAGTTCAATCGTGATTGCATGAGACATCCGATCCGAAGACACAACCTCCCTCCCACCCTACTCTGTACACCCTAGGTTGTTAAAGAGGATCACAATCATTCTTCAAACAAGTGAGAACCGATACCAACTACGGGACGGAGAAAGAGAGGAAGTGGGGTACCAGGACCGTATTTTACTTTTGACTGTCTTTAAATTCTTGCGCACGGAGCTAAAGAAAAGGTAAATTATGTGGTATTGAAAGGTTGTGTCTTCGGATCGGATGTCTCATGCAATTACGATCGAACTTCACTTTAGGTAAGTTCGTTTGATCGTTTAATTTTGCGTTGTCTGAAAACTGGCTCACAGCTTTAGCTAAACGTGGAGATGCGCCATCCTATTGAAATTATAATCTGATGTGTGAAGTGGTGTCAATTTGTATATCAAAGAAAAGCTGTGTGTAATCAAGCATTTATGTATGTTGCAGGAATGTTATTAAAATAAAAATGTTGAATTTTCATCTGAAAAATATGAAGCAGTTATTGTTATCCTCATACGTTGATTTTCTGTGCTTCTGTGCGGTTGGCATTATTGCATCTACTTTCGATTTTCGTGAAACCTGTATCAGTGGTTGTTTTGCCGGTTAATACGCCCGTTCAAATGAAACATTGCCTCATAGGATAATGAATAACAATGAAATTGTTATTTAAATTATTATTGTCTTCTCATCTACTCACAGAATTCTGTTCTGCAATAACACTCATCTTCATTCAACTCAAGAATGAGTCAATCTTCATAAGAATTCTGAAGACTATATAGAAATCTACTGTCGACAAAACTACATCTAGTTGAATGTTTGCATCACCTGAGTATATCTACTTTGCGGGTACACTCCTACCTAACGTATCCAACGTTCTTTATATTTTCTTTCTATCATACTTACCGTAAATTGAGAGATACGTTCACGATCTGGGTGAATTCTAAGAAATAATAAGCATACTTCTTATTTCCAGCACTAACCTCGATAAAACTCCTATTTCTCACTGCATTTCAACAAAACAGTTTGAACTCGATATGTTGCATTGATTAAGAATATTGACTTGTACTTAGCGTCAAATTGAAAAACAGATGCAAGTAATACTCTCAAACTTTTTCCATTTAGCCATGCGTCTATTATAAGTCACGAACGTGTATAGATACGGTGTTAAAATAACAAACAGCTTTTGAGTTATTGTCCACCCTGTAGCGATTTGAATCAACCGAGCCAAACAAATCCGCAAAATTGAAAAGGGGGTGCTTCATTTAACAAAACTGGAACTGACGTCATCACTCAAAGGTTCTTCATCCATCTTTTATGATAAATTATTCTCTTATAAAATACGAAATTGGAATCAAAAATCGACCTGTTTAGGGACATTTTCCATATTACTCTTCATTTAGCTAACTGTATTAAATTATTATCGCTAACTCCTCTTCACACGTCTGAACTGACAAATTTTATTACGTTAACTGTAATAAATATCTTTCTTACTATAAGGTATAGCATTATATAATTATCTTCTTTATGTTCTTGTGATGTATGCATTCTTCTTTTTGTTAATTATTTTGGAAAATCAAACCACTTTTTTTAAATATATATATTTTTCAATTTCCCAAAGTAATTAACAAAAAGAATTATATAATTACATTAAGTATTTTTGTAGATTTTGTAATTCAGGCCTCCTAAATTGGCCCCTCGAATCGACCAAATCAGTGGAGAAAAAATGCATAATTATGTGATATGAAAGAAGAGCTTCCATTCACATTATTGCGGAGTGCGTAGCAGTACAAAATTCCAGGATACAACACTCGGGAGAGTACTAGCTAGGAGAGGAAGAATTGCTTAAACTAAATTCTGCAGATAGTCTGAAATTACTATAATGAATTAGACTAGAATTAGATTACAGGAACTGCTCATCTCTGAGATTTTTCTTAGGATTTGACTAAAATAAAAGATACATTCAAGGTAGTTTCTGATGTACATCTTAAAATGCACTGGCATTGAAAAAGGACAAATTGAAATGAAAGATATATGGTTCAGAAGATTAACACAAGTTTTCAATCTGGAGCGGCATCTCCTTCTGAATCGCAAGCCACACTCGGAATAAGTCATAAGCTTTCGAAGCAATTTGATACCTTCAATTTTTTCAAATTCAGTAGACTATCTTCCTAATGATATGGATGTCACACATTTATTTTAATTTAATAAAATTTCTAGTATACCCAAGATAGTACCTGAATAAGATTAGAGAATGCGGCGGAAGCCACTTGGTGATTTGAAAACACTTACTAGTTTCGAAAGGCTAAACCTAACCTAACCTAACCTAGGATGCATACGGACAGCAATATGCTTTAATAGTTTCTGGAAATTCTATTCATGAAACTCGTGAAACTTCCACTTTTACTTATGTTCTATCTTTTCACAATCGAAAGCAACCTAGTAAATTGTCGGATGGCGGGAGACATGGGGTAGTGGAAATGAAACTGGGTATAGCTCATACATCAGTAATCCTATAAATAGATGTCACAATTGTCCAAGCGGAAATTATAGCAATCCGCAAATGTACAATAAAAAGATAGAAAGTAATAGGCTGGAAAGAACATACACGTGTCAGCTGCACAGACAGCCAGGCGGCCTTTAATGCACTAGATTGTAGTATTGGATTGTGTGCGTGCTATGAATGGGTGACCATAGCAAGGTGACGATGGTTAGTGGTTCAGGGCACATTTGCTATAGGGGCAACGAAAAAGCATATGAAATAGCCACACTAGGCTTGCCAATGTCATTCGTTTGACCGTTTGACCGTTTGAGTGGTGGGTGAACTCACCAGGTCCATGACAAAAGAAACATTTCCTAATATATCATTCGCCAAAACTCTGGCAAGTCTGTTAGCTGAGTCCGGTTAGCCAAATAGGTACTTGAATCTGATGGTATTGACAGTCTAAGTCATGTGTAGATTCTGTCAAAAAGAAAGGCGGTACAATGCGTTATATTCTGAGCGGTAGCCTGACAAATGTTCGGTTCTTTCAATTAGGCAACGAAAAGCCACTAGCAAAGAAGTATATGAAAGGTTCAGTCTCAAAGATTGGGAGAGACTGGCTGATTCAAGAAGGTCACAGTGGAATTAGTTTGTAGCCATTCCATAACATCTACTTCAGCCATCTTCATTTATTCCTATCACATGAGCATATTAATGAAGCATTTACTATTAGTACAGACCAAAAAAATTTCAGCAATTTAGATCATCTCGTTTTTTTTTCTTAGAAACCCTATTATTCTGAAAGGATTATACAATCTTTCTTATGCTTGAACACATTAATTTTTTTTTCAGGTCAACCAATAATCTAAGCTACAACAATCTCTATATCCTATCAATTTGTAATCAATTGTATCTTAAATTTTTGAGAATGTGCTATTTCCCTTAGGTTTAAATTTTCCGAATTTTGAAACGAATAACATGTCAGCTCCCTGTAAAATTCAGGAAAAAGTCGAAGGCTGGAAAGAAAAGTCGCCACGAAAAAAGTGATAATTTCGAGATAAAAGATTGTTTTGAATGTACTTTGCTCTAATAACAACTTCAATATGGACACCTCGAAACCATAAGACGTGTTTTTCATTTCTGAACGGTTATTTAGGTTAATGTATTTTTCAGGAGTAATAAGATACGTGTTCAGGAATACATTTTGTTATATTAATAGAAAACAAGCAATCCAGACTGGAATTATAAGAGTATCAAGCAGATATATACCGGAAGTGGGTTTTTTGTTACATTTATCTATGAAAATGTTTTATTTTTATTAAATAAATTATCATCTTCAGAACTCCAAACCTCACCCTTGCAGTTATCAAACCTGCGTCAGGAAAAGATTATTCCCAAGAATGGCAATAACAAAAATATATTGATTTTGACCAGAACAAGCTCAATGTCCAATAAACAGCATTGAAAGCAGTATGAGTATGTGATACAATAGTAGAAACGGTGGAGCTTTACCATCACGTGACTGTGACGTCAGCAACAATATTTATATGAATCAAATCAAAACTTCTGTCAACTCAATAGAAATAATCGGTATGACTAATATTCCAAAGGTCGGCCTTTTACGAATTGGTAATTAAACAAAAAATTTAACTTTTTTGATTGTATTAATTTTTTTCATATGGTTAACATCGACATATTTATCAAAACTATCGATATACAAAGTCCAATATTAATAAGTAGTAAAATAAGCGTCTCATGGCATTTTAAGTGTTATGAAATGTTAAAAGGTAACAAGTTGATGATGTATTATATTCGTACTCACCAATGTCAAATATAATAAAAAGTCAAATTAGTTCTTACAAGAAATGAATCCAAAAATTCTCTAAAAAACAAGACAATAAACTAAACTCGCATAAACTCGAATGCGGTAGTGTCAAACTCAACTTTTAGTACATCAATAGATGAAATGGTTGGAAAAGAAGCATATCAATACTTTCCCACTCAAGATACCGTTGTCAACTGAATCGAATTAAGTTAATTTGGAGAAATTCCAAGCAATACGTATTCGATAAAATCTAAATATTCCAATTAGGAGACGAACATTATCTTGATGAACGAATAGCACTGCTTATTTTCCCGAAAAATGAAAAAACTGTAGAAAATATCTGCCAAAAAAGTCAATTGAAAAAGGGTAATCTGGATTATATAGACCCAGCCCTGGTTATGGTTGTGATCACAATAATTAATGAAAATCCTTCAGGCCCTTCTGATTAATCAGAACAAAACAAACCAAAAAGGCCAAATGCCTTGATCTGGCGACTGGCTACATAGATAACAAGGCCAAATAGAATATAGTGGACTGTAAACAAATATTAACGATTTAAATCCCCAGGGATAAACCTCATCCTACTCGATATAATGTCAAATATCCAAGGCTTGTATACTACGCAATATATACCTACGAAGTGCCGAAAGAGACGAGTCATTTATATACCAGAGGTAGGGCGACTATACGATATGATGTTTACAAAATGGCAAAAGGGGAGAGAAATTTATGATTCCAATGTGACTATATGACATGACGCCTAAATTATATCGTCCAATCAGTGTAGTGTCCTTTCTGCTCAAATCGCTGGAGAGACTAATGAACAGATATATTGGAGAAAAATGTGCGAAAATAACTGAGGACCACAACAAAATGATCATATAGCTATAAACCATAGTCATCAGACCCATACAGACCCATAAGTAGACTTTTCGCTTTTGTATATAAGGAGCTATACAGAGAGTTGGAAATCGACCCCTCAATGGAAATGACATTGGACGAGATGATTCCCAAGTATAGCTTCGGGAAAAACTCAAAAATGGTCATAACAAGCAGAAAGGCACGGAGGGAAGGACCTCCAATAAATGCTGAAATGGACTGCTACACAGATGGCTCAAAAACCTAGGCAATAATGTGACGATATTACTGAAGCTGCAGCAATACAGTCACAACCCTCCCAAAATATGGAGGATCTGAAGTTTGGCATTCCAAGTCTAGTAATAAGTATCCTGTTATTAATGAGTTATTGAACATCCGTTATAAAGGCTGATTTTATTAAAAGTTCCTTTATTAAAGTATCCTTTAATGTGACTTTTGATAGAGTTATTGAAAGTAACAAAAATAAAAGACAAAAAACTTTATTTTATTATGACATTTATGTTTCATGCTGCTTATTTATGTGGATCTATTATATATTGCAATATTAATTTATATTATGGAAGAACAATAATTAGAAATAGCAATTTTAGCAGGAGCGAGTGAGAAAGACATAGAGATGTTGATTTTGTGTTGACTGTAAAATATTTTTAAGTGAGCACAAACATACTATGTTTAATATCATCCCATGTACGTTTGCCATTTTTAAATGGATTCTGGGAGAACACTTCTCTTAGCATAATAATATCATCCTCATAGGTGAAACGAAGACGCTTTTCCAACGGTTTTGATGATAGTCTCATAATTATATAAAAATATAGCAAATCTAACGAAAAATTGTGCAATTTAAAATATTTCACTCGACAAATCCATTATTTTCTGTCACATATTGACAAAATTATGTCAAAATTAAAAAGCTTTAACTAAAATTTTGCTTTCCTGTATTTAAATTAAATATAGGATATCTTTTATCAACATAAAAACATTTAAGACAAACTTACGAAATGCGCATGCGTATATGTCAAAATAGAGAAATCTTTTAATAAAGGAAATCCCAAATAACTCTCAATAACTCTCTGTTAATGATTTACTAAATATTGAATAGGATTTTGGGTTATACATATTTATTTGCGAGACCGTGTAATTAAATGAGGTACCCCTCAATTTAACCTGCTTTTGTTTACATCGGACGTGAATGAAACCAGAACATAAAATAGATTAGTTCACAGAAATATGAACGTTAAAATGGGAATAAATTACCTTTTTACTGAGAAAAATTGGAATAAATGTTACAATATATAAACAAGATATCAGGTTTACATAAATTGTTTTCCCTTTGTTAGAGGAAGTTCGGAATCCATCATAGGAAAGTGAATTTACAAAGTACAAACTATCTAAAATGTAACTAATGGCACTAATTCAGGACCCATTAGGAACATAAACATATCTCCCGTACCTAGTTATTTTCCTGAATGTGACGGAATATAAAATCAAAGAGAATGTAAAATCTACAGAGGAGTATCACGATATCAAAGTAATTTAATAATGTATAGCCACTTTCCTAAGTTAACACACGTTCGTCTTTTCACATTAAACCAATTTTAATTTTTAAAAGTTTATTCGATCATTTTTGTTGATTTTTCCAACCAGGGCATTATTCATGGACAATTTTTATAGTTGGTTTACGTGGTATGTTCAAAACATTGGTGAAATATTAGCGAGGATCTATTATCAAAAGTAATTGTCAAAGAGTTTTCGAAGATGAGTAGATTAGATTGGATTTTATGAGGTGGCTTTGGGCCTATTCCACTGCGACCTTTTCAGATCTATTGTGTTCCTCTAAACTCTAGATTACATTCTCCAGCCTGACTCTTTTTAAAAAGTCTATTAGCGTGGAGACTGAACCTTTCATATAGCTCTCTGCCAATGGCTTTTCTTCGCCTAATGCAAAAAACCACACATTTGCCAGGCTATTGCACTGACATAAAATGTGATCTGCCGTTTCTTCTTCTAGGTGACAAAACCTGCACATATCTTCGTTTGTCAATCCCATCAGCTTTAAATGCCTATTGAGCTTACAGTGCCCCGTTAACAGACCCACTACATCTTTAACAGTTTTCCTGTCTTTGGCGTAAATTTTGGCAAGTGTTCTAATATGAACTGTTTCGCTTGCCTCTGTCCTGGTAAGTTCCTCCACCATTTCAGAGATTTTTGGGCGACCCACGAATTTGTTTGTTTCCTTGTTATGGTTTTTGCAACGCCGCAGAAGGGTTCCAGCCCAACTAATGGCATTGATGAGCCTTGCTTGGCCATTTCATCTGCTTTTTCGTTGCCCCTATGCTCCTCGTGCCCCGGTACACAGGCTACCGTAACATTGCTACGCTCACCCAGTGTGTTTAGAGCTCGCACACAATCCCATACTAGCTTAGAATTGACCTCTACGGAGTTGAGTGCCTGTTCTCTTCTGCCTTTTAATTTCTTCCACACAGTGGTGAATCGCCGTCATTTCCGCCTGGAAAATTTGTGACGTTCCTTGATAGGCTTACTGGGAATGCTATCCCTTGCTTTAGCCCTACTATACCGGCTCCTACGCCGTCTAACGTCTTTGACCCATCTGTATACCAAAAACCATCCGCATGTATGGGTACACCTTTTTTCCAGTCTTCCCTGTTTGGTATAGTTACTTTGAACTTATTATCGAAGCTATAATATCTCGTAGCTATTGCATCGATGGGCTGTCCCATTACGTAGTCTGCCTTAAGCTCCTCGATTAGCTTCCAGTTGTCAGCACTATGCGTTTGGCTTATGTGTTGCTGGCTATGTATTAATCTGTGCATTACATATCTGACTTCACCTTGTATGAATATGTGTAGAGGTGGCAGATTCATTAAGACTTCCATTGCAGCTGTAGGAGTAGTTTTTATGGCCCCTGTAACACACAGGCAAGCCAGCCGTTGTGTGTTATTCAACAGCCTTATTGCTCCTACTTGCTGCGTCTTTGTTCACCACCACACGGACCCATAAGTTATCATTGGTCTGACAACCTTTGTGTATAACCACAGGGTCATTTTTGGGTTGAGTCCCCAGTTCTTACCGCACAGTGCCCCTAGGTATTTTGTTTATTTGGCAAATGGAATCTCTGTTTCTCTTAGCACTGGTGGTTTTAGGCCTTGCAGTGCTGTTTTTTTTGTAAAGTTAACAGTTTGTGTTTTCTGAGCGTTGACCGTCAGTCTCTCTTGTTTACACCAGTTGGCTACCATATTTAGAGCTATCTGCATTCTTTCAGATATTACTCCAGCAAACTTACCTTACCACAATTACTATGTCATCGGCGTATCCTAGACAATAAAAATCTTCCTTGGACAAATCATTGAGGAGATCGTCTACTAAGGTTGCCCAAAGTAGTGGCGAGAGAACTCCTCCCTGTGGGCATCCTCCACCTGCTCCTGCTTTGATGGTAGCTTGACTCAGAGTGGATATTACTATCCTGTTCTCCAGGGTGGCCTTTATCCATCTGCATATCACAGCAGGTGTGCCTCGTCTACTCATTGCGTTTATCAGTGAGTTGGTAGTAACATTATTGAATGCTCCCTCGATGTCAAGAAACGCGGCCATTGCTATTCCTTTGTCTTCCATTGACTTTGAAATAAGCCTATTCAGATCATCTAGCGCTGAGTCCGTAGATTTTCCAGGTTGGTATGCGTATTGACGATTGCTTAGAGGGTTATCTTTTAGCACTTCGTCTCTTATGTACCTGTCCAAAAGCCTTTCTAACGTTTTCAGTAGAAAGGAGGACAAGCTTATTGGTCTATATGACTTTGGTGTTAGGTCTGATATTTTACCTACTTTAGGTAGATATATGACTTTAATTTTTTGCCATATTTCCGGTATGACCCCCCATGCCAGGCTGGCTTCAAGGATCTTACTTAAATGCGGTATCAGTAGTTCCATTCCCATCTGCAAGAGTATGGGATATATACCATCGGTCCCTGGGGACTTATATGGCAGGAATTTATTTATTGCCCATCTAATTCTGTTCGGTCTTGTGAGTTCTGTGGCTATTTCCCAATCTATTGGCCGTGGCCTACTTGGCCTATGGTCTTGATTGATTTGCCTAACAGAGTCGTTCAGAATAGTTGAGACCGGAAAGTGGACGTTTATTAGTTCCTCAAGACTCTCCTCTTTAGTTTCTGTGTAAGTGCCATTTGTTGAGAAAGTAGGTAATAGTTTATAAAAAAATTAATAATTGTATTTTGTAAATGTCAAAGTATAAAATATAAAAAGTCAGTTCTAAAATAAAACTGTGTATTCTTTATAAAATAACATGAAAAACCAACAGGTTATGGAAATAAAACTGTGTATTCTTTATAAAATAACATGAAAAACCAACAGGTTATGGGCCCAGGACATCGCTAATAAATAATAAAATAAAACTGGGAATAAAATAAAATAAAACTGATTGAAAAATTTCACTGAAAAAAAAAAAAAAAGGAAAAAACTGGATACTTAATAGCAATAAAAATGGGAAATGAAACGGACGATATTGGAAATATTGAAAAACTAATAACCTCTGAATCTTTTGAAATGTGGAATTTTCAAACATCTGTGTATTTTAAAGCTAGTGGATTATACGCAATAGTGAATAATGAAGAAAACTTTGAAAGGTTGACTGAAGAAAAAGAAAGGAAGAATTGGATACAAAGAGACGCAAAAGCTCAAAAAATAATAATCTCTACTGTTGACAAAAAGGTTTTAGTGCATATAATGAACTGTACTACTGCTGCAGATATGTATAAAAAACTCAAGGACCTGTTTCAAAAGGACAGTGAAGATCAAAAATGCAGATTATTAGAAGAATTTTTTTGTTTTAGCTATGAAAGGGGTAACGACATATCGACACATGTGAGTAAGCTACAGAATTTAGCATATAGACTTAAAGCATTAAAGCAAGAAGTTACAGACGAAATGTTGATCTCAAAAATATTAAGCACTTTACCTGAAAGATTTAGATTTTTCAAGACTGCTTGGGAGTCAACTCCTCGTGCCGAAAAAACCTTAGAAAACCTCATTTCAAGATTATTATCAGAAGAAACTGCAAACAAAAACAAAGAAAAAGAAAGATCTGAAAGATCTGTTGCATTCCAGTGTTCTAGTGGGGAAAAATTATGCCATATTTGTAAGAAACCCAATCACATAGCTCGATTTTGCAAATATAGAAATAAAAATTACATTGAAAATGGAAGACAACAAAATGAAGATAAAAATCTTAATAACAATCAAAGCCGTCAAAACACAACAACTTTTAAAAGATGTAGTATTTGTAAGAAAACTAACCACACCGAAAACAGTTGTTTTTACAGAGACAAGCCTAGTACAAGTAGTAAAAATAAAACTGAACACAACACATATAAAAAAGTGTCCTTTTTGACAGAAAATAAAAATTTTGATGAAACCGAAAAGAATATGTTTATATTTGATTCAGGAAGCACAGCTCATATGGTAAATGACATAGGATTGTTTGAAACCTTATCAGATCAACAAACAGACATATGCGTAGCAAAGAAAGGTACTCAGATTACTGCAGAAGAAATTGGAACAATTGATACAAAAGAATGTATTTTGAATGAGGTACTATATGTACCAGAACTTAGCAGAAATTTATTATCAGTAAATGCTATTACTCAAAATGATGGGAATATGAACATCAAGAGTATGAAGAAAATAATTGAACAAGAAATAGTGACAGGAATGGATATTAGCTCAAAAGATTGTGACCTATTCGAACTGCCATGTGACGTGTGTATGAGAGGAAAACAGACAAGACTTCCATTCAACACCGAGAGGACCAGGGCCAAAGTACCATTAGAAATTATACACAGCGATTTATGTGGTCCAATCGACCCACCAACATGGGACAATAAAAAATACATCCTTACAGTATTAGATGATTACACACACTACTGCGTAATATATCTCCTGGAACATAAAAGTGAAACAACAGATTTCCTAAAACAATATATAGCAGAGATGGAGAGAGAACAAAATCTAAAAGCTAAGAAGATAAGATGTGACAATGGTGGCGAATATGTAAGTGGTAACTTAAGAAACTTCTGTGAAGAAAATGGAATCATTCTTGATTATACAATACCACACACACCTCAGCTAAATGGTAAAGCAGAACGACTAAACAGGACACTGTTAGAAAAAGTGAGAGTTTTACTATTTGAAACAAATACAAACCAAAAGTTTTGGGGAGAAGCAGCAAGAGTCGGTACATACATTTCAAACAGAAGTATTACAGAATCTCTAAATATAAACATGACGCCCTATGAAATGTGGTCAGGAAAAAAGCCAAACTTAAAAAAACTACAAGTTTTTGGATCAGAAGTATACTCAAAAAATCTTGGGTATTTAAAAAAATTGGACAGCCGATCTGAAAAACATTTATTTATGAGATATGCACCAACTGGATACCGCTTATGGAATGAAAGCAAACAAGATATAATAATAAGAAGAGATGTAGTCTTTACAAAACCTAAAATTCATAATAAAACTTTGATTAAAATAAAATTGAATTATGAAAATGAAATGGAATCAGAAAATGGGACAGATAACAGTGAAGAACGAGAAAATCAAACACAGAAAAGGCAACAGCAAGAAATTCAGATACAGAATAATATACAGCAAGTAAAAGAAACAGAAAACAATGATGAGACACCTGAAAATGACACAATATCACAAGAAAACGAAATAGAATACATTTTTGAAAATAGCGGCGAAGAAGATTTAAATTTGGGACAAGGTAAAACAGTTACAAAAAGGGGAAGAAAAATAAACAAACCAAAGCATTTCGAAGATTATGTTTTATTAACGTACAATGAAGCAATAGAAGGACAAGAGAAAGATTTATGGAAATATGCTATAGAAGAAGAAATTGAATCATTAAAGAAAAACAAAACTTGGGAGTATGTAGACAAAGATCAAACATATGGAAAAAGAATTTTGACAAACAAATGGGTATTCAAAATAAAGGACGATGGAACGTACAAAGCCAGACTGGTTGTAAGAGGTTGTCAACAACAGAAAGGTATTGATTACGAAGAGGTATTTAGTCCAGTGGTACAAGTTAGCTCACTGCGATTGATGCTAGCCATTGCAGTGCAAAAAGAATATGAAATAAAGAAATTTGACATAAAGACAGCTTTCCTATATGGTACAATAAATGAAGACATATACATGCAGATACCTGAAGGTTATGAGAGGCAACATGACAAAGTTTGTAAATTGCAGAAATCTTTATATGGACTGAAACAAGCACCTATGAGATGGAACGAACATTTCACGAAGTTCTTGAAACAAAATAATATGGAAACTTTAAGTGTTGATCATTGCATATTTAGAAACAGAAAAGGAACTCTACTTTTAGCAATTTATGTAGACGATGGATTGATAGCGGGAGAAAGCTCTGAAGAAATAGATGAATTACTGGAAATATTAACGGAACAGTTTGAAGTCAAAATGTTTAACAAAGTTGATACTTTCTTGGGCATAAGGATAACAAAAGGTGACAATTGGATTAAAATGGATCAAGAAAACTTCATTGAAAGTGTTCTAGATAGATTTGAAATGACAAATGCAAAAGCTGTATCTACACCAATTACAGAATATGATGAAAAATCCGCAGAGTCAAAACAAGAAATAAAATTCCCTTATCGTGAGGCAGTTGGGAGCCTTTTATACTTATCCAATAAAACTAGACCCGACATAGCATATGCAGTTGGGTTTTGTAGCAGAAATTTGGAAAATCCAACAATGTCAGACATAAATAATGTGAAAAGAATTTTAAGATATCTTGGAGCTACGAAGAACAATGGTATAGTTTACAAGAAAGATGACAAAAAAGCAAAACTAGAGGCATACAGCGATAGTGATTTTGCTGGTGACAAAACTACGAGAAAGAGTACTACAGGGTATGTTGTTTTTTATGCTGGTGGACCAATAAGCTGGTGTTCCAGGAAACAACCTATAGTAGCATTGAGCTCGACTGAAGCTGAATTCATTGCAGCTGCAGAATGTGTTAAAGAATTATTGTTTTTGAAGGTACTATTAGAAAGTTTGATTTTTCAAGACTCAAACATCATTTTAAATATTGACAATCAAAGTGCAATCAGTATAATAAAAAATGCTCAGTTTAACAGAAGATCTAAACATATTGACGTTAGGTTCCACTTTATTCATGAGAAAATAAGAGATGGTTTAATTTTTGTAGAATATTTGTGTACACAGGATAATATTGCCGACATTTTTACAAAAGCATTAAAGTCTGTCAAGTTTGAGAAACATAGAAATTTGTTAGTTAAGTCAGACTTATAAGTTTATGTTTTTTGTTTGTATTAACTAATATAACAATTTTTTTATAAATATTAGGACAAGGTGTTTAGAAAGTAGGTAATAGTTTATAAAAAAATTAATAATTGTATTTTGTCAATGTCAAAGTATAAAATATAAAAAGTCAGTTCTAAAATAAAACTGTGTATTCTTTATAAAATAACATGAAAAACCAACACCATTAGCTTTCTTAATGAAACCTACTTCTTTTATGGTTGATCCATCCTTTGCCAGGACTTTATGGATTCGAGAGCACGCCGGGACATCTCTAATTTCCTCGCAGAACTTTTTTCATGAATTCCTTTTGGCTTTTCGTATTTCTTTATTGTATAGCGTGAGCTTATACCTGTAGGTATCCCAGTATTGGGTACTTTCGGCTTTGTTAAATAGGCTTCGAACTTCCGATCTCAGCTTCTTTAATCCACTGTTCCAGCAGACTGTACTGTTACCCGTGCTCTTTCTTGTTTTTTCCGGACAATTTCCTTGGTAGGCCGCCATTATGGCTTCGCTTACTTTTTCCGCTGCCGAGTTTATGGCCTTTACGCACTTAACCAGTTCTTTACCTCCATCTAAATTCCTACCGAGGGACTCTCTGTATCCTACCCAGTTGGTATCTCTTGGGTTTCGGTATTTGAGTTCTGAAGGAAATACATTAAGATCAAATCGTATATGTCTGTGGTCCGAGCCGAAGATCAGTAATGGGCCAAGTCTTTTGACAGAAAAAATTATAGCAGGGTAATCAAAACTGGAGAGAAAGAGAGAAGGTATAGCTTATGTGGGAAAGATAATCCAGCATTTGAATGCATGTAGTTGAGCAGGAGGTAGGGAAGTTGAAATAGTGGTGTTTCCTGATTGGCTAAGTAAATACTGTTCCTCGTCAGAAAAATTGGATTGGAAGATTGTATATAATTGAAAAATCTTGAACTTTTGTTAAATACATTTTTCCAATAACATCAAAATTGTCGGGTATAATGAGAAAACCAGATTTTTCCATTTTTTATTCTTTATTTCAGAGCTTCTCTCCATACTCACTAAGCAAATAGTTTTTTTTTAAGTTTTAGAATTCTTAAAAAGCTTTTTTTGAAAGAGAGAGAGAGCTAATGGGCCTAAATTTTTGTGAAAATAATGAACTATTTGAATGAAAAATATTGTGTAAAGTGCGAAAAACTGGAAAATCATGCATGTTCATCTCACCGTAGATGAAAATTTCATATTATTTATTGAAGTACGACTCAAAATTTTATTTAAAATATTATCAATATCATTCATGGATTTCCATAAGTACTGAATAATAAGCGTTTATGTAACTTTCATGAAATTATTAACTAATTACGAAAAATAATGAATATAATAATTATTTTCGCCATTCTATTCAAACATTTTCATGAAAATGTATTCTATATGAAAAATTTTGTTTTCTCTCAAATTACTTCCAAAACCTTGGGTCAATTTTGCGGAATTTGATTTTTTCGTTCTTCGCATTTCATACAAAAGTTCTAGATTTTTCAATTTCAAACTTTCACATCCAATTTTGTCAACGAAAAACAGTATTTACGGTGCAAATCTTGAGAAACCACTTCCCACCCTATTTAATAATCACCTCTCTTCAACTACATCCATTCAGATCCTGAAATTTCCAATCTACTTCATTTATATCTTTTACTACCCTCTTCAACTTCGCTTACAATGTTAGGAATATTGACATGGGAAGAAAAATTAACAAACCAAAAGAAACTCAATATACATCTTTATGTGATTTATCCAATAAAATTTATAGGTAATTTCATGCTCTACATTTCAGTTACCACCATTTTTAATTTATCATTGACCATTAACTAAATATTTAGCAAAAAACATATTGAAAAAAGTTTGTAGCGCTATAATTAACAACCTATGCGTTAAACAAAAAAAGTTTCAAATAAAAAATATGGCAAATATTATTATCTATAAAAATGATCTCTACTGTTTTTGTCGTACGATGCGCGGTTCGCGAGATATTTAATAAAACGTGTTTTTCAAGATGGCGGCTGACGCCCCCCCAATTACATGACGCCCACATGTATTTACATTCAGGGGACACCCCTGAACATATTCCAGAAAAAAAATCCACTGGCTAGTACGTTGCACAGCCAACCTACGTTTTTGGTTGGGGCTCTTGGACTAATCCGTTCATGTGCCTTATGTGCATCAACATAAACACTATCCTCTATTTCAAGTTGAACGAAGTAATACAAATTGAGCAAATTTCATTATAATCGGTTGATATTGAGGGAAACAGAGTGAGTGAGGGAGGAGAGTAGGGGGAAGAGAGAGATAAAAAAAAGAAAGAAAAAAAAAAGGAAGAAAAAGAAAGATTGAGTTTAGTGTGGGCTAGGAGTTTTCATCCTAATAGGAGATCATCCATTCCAAAATATTTTTCTGATTATAAATCCATAGTTGGCGTACAGAAATTCATAGATATCCTAACCAAATTTCAACGTAGCCAGTCTAGCGATATTTGCAATCGTTGAAACAAAAAAAGATTTCGCGAAATATTTATCGAGAATTTACGAGATCTTTCAATATCCCAAAACGTCCAACCATGCTATGAAATCCTCTTCCAACGATTGAATTTCCTCTCGAGTTCACCTTAATTTTTATGATTATCGGTGTATTGTTTTCTCCTCTCTTCTTCACGACGTTTTCGGTATGGCAGTTTTTGACTGATATAGCCTATCGAGTCCAGCAACCATTTCCACACCGAATCCTTTGTATCTGAAAATTCCGAAGGACTTGTTTCTGAAATTTCGAATATCTGTTCGTGATTGGAGGTCCTCGAAAAGATTTATAGAACCGTTGACCATTCTCGAGAGTGTAAAACAAAAGACATTCTGCCAAGAGACGTTCTTGATTTTATTGATGAAGTATATCAATCGGCGTTTGAGCTCACTGATGCTTTTCATAATGGACAGGGTCATTTTTTCAAATAAGGAAATTGCATATAAAAATTTAGTACCACACATTTGTCATTAAATACTCTTATTTTCATTGACTTTAAAACGTCAGATTAATCCGAAATCACACACAATTCCTCCAACGTTATTTTCTTCGACTTTAAAACGTTTAATTAATTTATAATTTACAAGGAAAATGAGAAAATGAATTATACTTATTCAAATTAATCAGTATAAGCTCCAAAAACTAATAATTATAAATATAAAAATTTATTATCTCCATCATGTACTTTCACTCCCATTTCAACGTTCTGATAGCGTTTCAGCTACCGTTATCAAGAATAATTATATTTAAAAAAGATTCCTATCTGAAATATAAAAAACATATCAATGAAAATATCTTAAAATCCAAGCTAGTTGTTGTGAAATGGCCTTTGTGTCGGAATATTCAGGATTTCTTAATTTTGTTAACTAAGGAAATTATGAGACAATGATCATCAAAATTTTAGGTCGATTGACAGTCTAAAACTCGGGGTAAAGGAGATTAAAGTTCGTGTGAATTCCATGGGGAGCATTGGAGAGTTTGTTAAACCAGTTTTTCAATTCCAGCGAAGCAACTTCACAAAATCTAACTGTTGATTGTTTTATTTTTACTACGAAAAAAAAATTGGAGAGATATTGACCGTTTTATTTTTGAGATTCAACAACGTAAAAGTAGGTATATAAAAAATGATGAACAATTTACAAGCTGGGAAATCGAACAGAAACATCTCGCAGAACTGGATACGACAACATTAACGTAATTTGAGCGGTGAATTCAAACGAACAGAGAGTGACGTTGCTGGACTACAATTTTTTAAACTGTTAAAAGTATTTCTATTAGTCAGAATGATTGGAAGTATCTCTCATGGTACAGTCTGTGACGAAAGTTATGGCGCATTACGGTTCAAGTATCATTGCTGTTGCCAGGTATATCAACTAAATTTTTTCAATATCTGCCATAAGACTGCAAAAAAGTCAAACAACTTAAGGCCAATTCACCGTAGATTATATCTATAATGGATTTGATGGTTGAAAGAGAATTTGTTTTATTATGAAATTCTGATAGTATTTTGGTACACTACGAATGGCATCAAGTAAAGCGCACGTTCTAGGAGGAATAGCGCATTTTGAGTTATTTCAGAAATAAAACACGTTTGCTGCTACTTTATTGTGAAATATAATAATTTCGTTCCAAAGAATATGTTAATCAGTTTTCTGGTTTGGGGTCTCAGCAACAATTACAACAATTGATCGTAAGAAAATTCGGATACTTATGATACTTTCCTGAGAACGAAAGGTGATCGATTATTGAGCATTTCTTTTTTCGATAATGGTAACCAATTTTGACCATATTCTTGTAAAATGTTAGCTACACATTTCTCTACACTTAGGTGTATTGAAGTGCTTTCTTCAATTAACCAATCTCGAGTTAGACAAAAGATTTTGATATTGATTTGGTCACTTTAATCAGTTTTCGTCATAATATACATTACTCAAGTGTTTCCGGAAAACTTCGAATTTTTTCCATTGGAAGGTGCCCTCTATCTAATCCAATTAATATTGAATGTGATGTTTTCACAGTAGATGTAATTGGTTCATCGATACTCTTTCGAATGAGACTAACTACGTTAAAATTGGTTAACCCAGAGCCAAAACAATGGATGTTTATTTATAGAAACTCTCCCACTTCTGCTCACCCTGTAATTGACCAAATAGAAGAGGATGTACTGAATCAATTTGTCCGAAATTTTTCTTCATAGAAAACACCCTTTAGCGATTAAGCTAGAAACTGTACAGCTCATTAATTTTCAATATAAAATAGTAGAATACAGTAAGTATACCATGAGAAAATTAAATTCAAGATAACCGCCTCCACAAAATAACGGATTTCATATCTGTTCCAACACCCTCAATTTTAGAAATGTATGAAATGGAAGGGCTTGGCGGACTGTTTGGCCTCTTTTTTTTGAACCCAAATGTACCAATCAAATGTACTGTCAGCCGGGATCGACTTGGGTACACTTTATTCACCCTTAGCCATACGGTTTCCGGCAAAGCTTGAACTAAACAATTTATCCAATAAATGTTTGCCTAATTTTTCCAAAAGTGGAGATTTATAAACAGCAAGTTAATCTGAAGATTTTAATATTTTCGATGGAAATACACCGCTGCTACTATTTCCATTTTTAAATGAAATAGTCGATTCAGAAACTGATTTTGAACAAAGCGTTTGGCTAGAAAGAAGAAAAGCGATTGCTTTCCAAAGTAAATAACTTCAAAATGTTCCCAATGAAAATCAATATACTTTTACATTCGCATCAAACAATTTTCGAAAGAATTTATCCTTTCCAATTAAGTTACGAAGCTACAAGACTTTCCTATATATTTTGAAATTATTCCTGAATTTCGAAAATCAGACCAATACTTTTTGAGAGAATAAACATCTGGCAGCGTAACAGTTCAAAGTATTCGTTGTAAATGTTTTTTAATGGAGTAAATGTTTTTTTATGAACTTATCCTTGGAACACCTTTGAACACTTTGTATAGATGACTGGATCGTATCTTGGGAATATACATTATCAATTTAATGAATATTGACCAAATTAAAAAAAACTTCAAGTTCAATTATATTCCAATTATTCCCACATTCACTGGATATTGCAGAAACTACCGCGAAATTTCGATTCACATTAATTAAACTTAAGCAATTTATTTTTCAAAGTCGATTATTCCAACCTCTGAATTCATAATTCCGCCGCAAATCCCGGTGCAGATTATGATACCCGAATATATAATTAAACTTTCCAAATTGCAATGGCATTCTGTGTTTATTATAAGAATAAATATGTTGTAATTATAATTAATAACTTAACCGAGCTGAGCAAGTAGCCGGAAGACCCGAAACAAAACGAAAACAAAAACCTCCGTTAACGGTCTCTCATAATAAAACAGTATATTGGTCCAATTTTCAGGAATAATCTTTCACACTAGACGTTGACTAAAACAATCCAGTAACAAATGGGTTAAAGTTGAAGCGAGCAGTAAAAGTTACGTTAACAACCGGTGTCATATTCAGAAAACAAAGTTGGTCTGCTAACAATGATCACATTGTATTTTTCAATATCATTATCTCACTGGGATTCATAATGGTACAGTAATTTAACTTTGGAAGTTGTTTCTCTCCAGTGGTTTCAAAGATTAATGAATAATAATTTTGGAATAATTTCTCACGAAAAAATAATTAACGTCTTTTATATAAAAAAACGTTTCTTTCGCTTGAATTATGATTTTTTAAATTCTATATAATTTCAGTTTCAGTGCTTCCATGATTTTATGGATTCCCAGTTAGACGTTGACATTTTAACTGCAAATACATATATCCGAAATTAGGAGCGATAAGAGGGTGTGGTATTCACTGAAATTTGAAAATTGTATGAAGCTTTCCAGCTTGAATGTTGATCGTTAACAAAATACTTTTCACACAGTGTGTCCCACTGGACTTTCCTAGTTTACATTTTTTTATCCCTGGACAGTACTTCCACCTCCTGAGACACTTCACCCGCGACACCAACCTTCATTACATGGACACAGTTATCTTTCTGGACATTAGTGCCAGGACATTTACAGCCAGAAAATCTTCAAAGATAAGTATTTATAGTGACGGTAGCGTGCTTACCAGTTGTACTTAAACCGTTATTTTGATTTTTATTCGTTGTGTTCCTTAAAATTGTCGAGCATATACTCTTCCTTTTTGTACACAACTCTTGGATGGAACATGTGTTGAAGAAACATCATTTCGAAATTTAGCAATTATCACTAGGTGGATGTTTAGTATTTTCAATTTTCCCCCAAAAAATGTAGCGTCTACCCAGGCTGTTTCTTTCAATAATATCATTTTATACAGTAATAGACACGAAAAGACTGAACTTCATTCTCGACTTATATAGGAAGAACTAAAAATCCAGCTTTTGTTTTTTGGAGCATGAAATGTTTTAATAAAAAACAAAGCCTGCATGAGGATCACAATGATATCGTGCCCCAGTGTACCCTCAGAGGTAGTGCTAGACCATATCCTCCACTATATTAACATGTACAGATGATCACTCTGGAAAATGCTTATTGGTTAACTAAGACTGAATCTTCGGAACCTGGTGATCCATCAGAACATCTTGAGATCATGAAAGCTGGAGTAGCATTATCCATGATGCCTACGGACTTTATACCTGCGAAGCAGGATTTTAAACTTACGTTATACGTGGTTATCAACGAGGGTGAGTTAACAAACAAAGAAATTGATCTGATTACGAAAGGTGATGTATTCTTGGGGTGATCACCGAAAATCTTACTGCTCACTCAGATACCATCTTCGTGATATGGGCAAACTGGACAGTTTAGAATGCAGATTTTCTTATGGTGCGGATGAGACGGCGGAACACATATAATCGTCAATTGCAGGATAATTATTCGTCAACGCAATACATACTTAGAAAAGGTATACTTAGAGCCTGATCAGGTTATAGCCACAAAACGAATGTTATATGCTTTTTTAGAAACCCTGATTTTCAGAAGCCCTGATCTTTTGGATTGAAACATGAATATGAGGTATACACAAAAGATCTCATACGTCGCAGTGTCTGACGACCTTTTTGTAATAATATAATTCATTAACTTATCCCCCTGTCTGAGCTGTCCTTAGTTCCACATATCCCTCCCCGTTCCGTGGGGCTCGGGTAGAAACAGCTACTCGGTCCCTCCAACAACGGCGAGGTCCCACAGCTCCTTGGAGAAATGCACTGTTGCTATGGTAAGCGATTTTAATTTGACATTCATGACAGTATCGGCACCAATCACGCACTAAAAAAACTGACTAAATAACTTACACTGCGAATAAAAAGTGAGCGGTTTGAATGAGTGAACTTGAGAATGATATAAGCAGTTTTATTCCAGATAAACTAGAATACTACACTAAAGAAACGGGAGAGTAGAGTGACAGCCTCTTGATAGCACTTTAGGAAACATCTCCAAAATAGCAAATTCAACTCAGATCCACTTATGCAACATTGGAACATTGACAAATGTAAAAAGTGGCGTGGGTTGTCTACTTTCCACATAGCGATCGTAAACAATGGAATGACAGAATCAGAAAAATGGGGGCTGTTTTTGATAGGAAAAAATGTGTCGCTTTCATGTGAGTAGGTTATTCTGTGCCTACACTATAATTATTGGTATAAGAGCTTCGGTTATTTAATTCAACTTTGGTAACGATTGAATTTTTTCGTCCAACAAATGTGGTGTTCCACAAATATAGCACATATATATAATTACGTTTTTGTGCTCTACGTTCAATTTGAATCTTTCTATTCTTTGGTATTCTGGAAATTGATATTTTCACAAATATATTCAATTTAATCTTGAAATTGTCAGTTTCAGATGACCACAGAATTTTAAATTTTTAACAAAAGGTGGAGTATTTTGTCTTTCCGTCACAATACAGTGGAAGGTCCATATTTTAATATAGTCACAAAACTAGAGCCAACTTAATAACAAAAAATAGTCGTTAATGGAAATTTCGAAGAGAATCTCCTATAATTTTTACCCAACCCTTTTTAATACTTACAAAAGCTCTTGAACGTCAAAAAACTGCTATGGGACAAATGTCCAACTTGACTGAGAAAGCGATGCTCGCTAGTTATCGAGTAGCTTTTCGTGTGGCTAAAGCAGGGAAATCTCACAGAATTACCAAAAATTTTGGCAAGCAAGAGGACGATAAGCTCCAAAGTATACCTTTCTCTGAAAATACCATTCAACGCAGGATAAGCAATATGGCGACTGATGTTCATGATCAAGTCATACACAAAATAAAGAAAAGTTGTTTTGTATCTTTGAAATTTGATGAATCAACGGATATTGCGAGTTGTGCGCAATTTGTAGGTTTTGTGCGTTTTGAATCCAATGAAGTACTATTTTGCAAGGCACTTCCCAGAAATACTACAGGTCAATGCTTGCATGACATGTTCCTTGAAGCCACGCAAGATATGAATATCGATTGGGCACAAAAATGCATTGCTATTTGTAGTGACGGACCAATAGCCATGACTGGTGCGAAGAGTGGATTTATTGCTAGACTGAAAGAACAGATGACAAACGCTTGTTGGATGCATTGCTTTCTCCATCGACAAGCTTTTGCAGCCAAATCCTTACCGCAAGAATACAGTCAAGTTCTTAATATTATTATTAACATTGTAAATTCTATTAAAGGAAAAGCGTTGCAGACTCGATTGTTTCGAATCATTTGTGAAGATAGGGGATACTACACCGCAATTTGCTTTACCATACAGAGGTTAGGGGGTTATCAAAAGGCAAAGTACTGACCAGAGTTATGGAAGTTCGCGCTGAACTATTAGTATATTTACAGCAATCTAAGTCACATTACTCAGAATTCATTTCTGACCCGGAATTCCTTTTAAAATTTGCTTTTCTTTCTGACTTATTTGAACATTTAAATAACTTGAATGAAAGTCTTCAAGGGCGTGATGAAAATGTCATTACAGCAAAAGACAAACTCCATGGCTTTATGAAAAAAATGGAATTGTGGTCATCATCTATAAATCAAAACAACTTTGATTCATTTTCGTCCACACAGTCTTTCATTGAAAAAGTCGGAAGCGAGATCAACATCAACTCATATATATCTGGTATGAAAATGGAGTTACATAATTTGAAGAAAGAACTGTGTCATTACTTCTCACTGCATGAGATATCGGATAACACTGGGCAAAGATGAATATAAGATTCGTTTTTAAATGCAGCTATAAACGAGGCAAATTTAGCAACTAAGCTCAAAGAGAAAATACCCGAAATTAACAACCGAGGCTTTGAAGTATTTGATTCCATTTTCTACCTCGTACTTGTGCGAGTTGGCATTTTCATCAATGGCGCGAAAAAATGTAAACTAAGAAATCGCTTAAATTTTGGAAACGATTTAATACTTAACGAGGGAAAAACAGATCCACGATGGGAGAAATTAATTAAACAAACTTTACATTAAAATGAACGAAGATAAGCAAGCACATATGTAATTATTTTCTTGTATGATTGATTATATGAAAATTTTGTTAAATATAATAATATTAACTCTTATCGACTTTTTATTTTAATCTCACAAATTGTGTGTTGTATAAAAAAACTGAAGTTTTCTCGACTTCTCGCGACCCCCCTACAGAGGCCCCGCGACCCTTCGGGGGGTCGCGACCCACAGGTTGAGAAACACTGCTTTACCCCAAACTCAAATATACTGGTCAACAGACGAGGATAAAGGAATAGGTATTGTACGGAAATGCATGAGTAGAAACAGATTCTATAGCATAAAAAGAAATGTGCACGTTTCAGACAACACTAGATTAGATAAAAACGATAAATTCACGAAACTACGGCCTTTTTTTGATGCCATAAATAACTGAAATCTTCAGTTTGGAGTTTTCTAGTATCAACTTTCTATAGATGAACAAATGGTGCCCTGTGAGGTTTGGTTTCAAACTATGGTGCTTGTGTTCAGCGAATGGATATATTTACAAATGTATACCATAAGAAGGAGCAGCAAAACAAAACAAACAAAAAAATGATCTGGGACTGGGTGAGCAAGTAGTATGCAATTTGCTACCAATAATTGAGAATCCACAAAATCATGAAGTGTACTTGGATAATGTTTTCTCTTCGTACAAACTTCTTGCTTTGTTACTTGATAAACGATTTTTTGCAACAAGACCCATTCGTGAAAAGAGAACAAATCATTGTCCTTTGGAGCCGTTGAAGTCTTTAGGAAAAAAATCCCGGGGAACGTATGATCATATTTTTAAAGAAACTACAAAAATATCTTCAGTTAGAATGACAATTCTGTCGTTACTGTTATCAGTAACCACCTAAATTCCCAGCCACTCTCTACTGCAAAAAGATATAATCGCAAAGAAAAAAAGGATATCACCATTGAGCAACCAAACATTATCAAACAATTCAATAAAAACAAGGGTAGTGTTAGTTGACCTGCATGGTAATGGAATTGCTAATTATCGGATAGGAGTTTCCGGCAAAAATGGTGGTTGCCATTATTTGTCAACGCTATATAGATAGTGTAGCTGTCAATTCATGGAAAGTATATAACAAAGTCAATTCCAAAAAAATACCTCAACTGGATTATAAATCATTCATGGCACTTAGATTGCTCAAGCTTGCTAATAGAAGTGCAAAACCTTTAAATTATTCAGTGCCATAAGAACTTCGGTTCACTAACAATGATCATATTATCACAAAGCCTGACAATAAAACACGACGCAGATGTAAAATTTACCTCAGTCATACTGTTTTCATCTGCAAAATGGTGCGAAAACGAAAAATACATTATTTTTGAGTTTTGTTTCTCCATATAAGTTTATGTCTTAAGTGTTGTATAAATACTCCCAATAAACATTCAAAAACTTTTTTGTTACGGTTTTTTCTATTCGTGGGAAAAAATGGGTTAACTCCACACCCAATTAAATGACCAGCGAATAAAATTCGTTCTACATCGCATTATTTTTTTCTGATGTGGTTTTCACCCATCAAAATGGCATTTCAATAATATTTCATAGATTTTCAAAAGTAAAAGCTATTTTCTATATACTTTTTAGTTTCAAGGATTCCAATTCATAATATGATTAAATACATTCTTATTACATTAATTCAATGCAACCACTCTCAAAAGTGTTCTGAACAAAGTTGAATTCGAAAAACTGGAGTTCTAACTGCAAAAACACCCATCGCTTCATTCGCTTCCAATAGAATGGAAAGACTTTAGCATCCATTAATGTGTATTTCAAAGATTTCATCACAGGGATTCCATATTTCATAAAAATACAACCATGTAATTTTTTAAGTTTAGTAATATTTTTTTCCTCAGAACTATCTCAGAATTCAACACGGTAAATGGAAAAACATCACGCCAGATAAGTTATTCACAAATGGAAAAAAAAATTTCCTGGGGTAAAATATTGCCAAATCTTGCTAAATAAAACTGATATAAAAATAACTTGGCTTTTAGATTGTTTTATAAGTCCTACTCTCATGTTGTGGATTATGTATAAAATTTACTCCACCTTTTGTGCTTTAGCGTATCACAAAGGGCGGTAGTCAGTGTTTTGAAATGCGTTTAACAAGGAAATGACTTTATAATGACGGCTCGATATAGAACAAACAAAAATTTCTTCGAACCAATCCATCAATCACTGTTCCGAAGTATCGACAGCATTCAGTAAACGGTGACCTAAAAAACTCTTTTTTGTTATTTTGTTAAAAAAAACAGCTGTGCCGATAACGTTTTATCAATAAAATTGAAAACGGACAAAAAATATTGTGGAAAAAATTATTTTCATATTATATGCTAGTTTGTTTTTATTCTAGAAAAATTATTAAATAGTCGTATCAGACTTTGTCGTCCAACGGTTGATTCAAACAGCGTGATGTTTCAGGGACAGAAAACAGTCTACGATCAATCATCAATCAAACAAAATCGTCTTTAAGGAAAGCAAAAGACTCGTGATAGTCTTTTCAAGTGAAGTTCGTTCGTAGATATTTTGTACCGACTTTCAAGCTTATAACCGGTTTCTTAGAAAACACTTAATTTCTGAAACAAATTCTATAAAATTTTTATCTCTTGTCGCATGGACGGGTTTGTATCTACATAATAATATTGTTTGTTGTACAAAACTAGTGGAGTGGGGAAAATATCAAAATGGACGAAGAAGATTGGCTGAAATGTGATATCTACCAAATTGATCATAGTACCTTACACGAAAATTAATAAGGGACCTAATGGGATTGAAACCGGAGATTCTAATGGTGACGAATGTTAAATATCTCGAGGCCGTCATTGACTCCAGATTACCATGAACCAAACAATTGGCGTGGTGACAGTCAGTAATATTCAGTCAAAGAATGATTTGTAGTATTCTATAGGATACAGAGATTCTGAAGAAATCTCGTTTCTACATTACATATGCGATTATACGTATTAATTTATTTTAGTAAAGATATAACCACAGAACATAACAACCCGTAATGTTTGCTCAACCACCGATCAAAAGCTCTTGATGTCACGCTTTTGTAGACATAATTCAATATATTTGTATATTGTTCCATTGTGTTTCACGGAGTTGCATGGTATATGTGATATTTCACCGTTATAACTGAAAGTTTGACAAAGAAATAATAGTTATTGAACAAGGTTTTATCCAGGCCAATAGTTCAATTTGACCAAGAATCGCTATGATGATGTTAAGATTATTTTTTTCGTATAGCTGGGTCCTTGAAAGATTCAGCCACACATTATCTTTGGTTCTTTTTATTGTAATGTTGGAAAATATCTTTTTGGGAATTTCTATCGACATGAAACCATTCTCCATAGTTACACAAGAAATTCATGACTATCGCACAAAATAACTCAAATTATGAATCAGAGTGAACTTTTTACCTTCCTGTGTCCAAGTAAGATTCACTTGATATACAGGTACATGCATACGGAACATAGCTGTTTAATGTATTCTTCGATCTAAATAGTCCACCAACAAAAAATGTCTATGAATTTACTTCAATAAATATCAAGTATTTAGCTGGACAGCTGGATTCAGAACCACTGTAAGAAACCCCGCCTCTTCTCCTTTCAATTTTTTTGTTAGTTATGTGGTTATGTGCTCTGGTGCATGTGTATACGGGCGCAGACCTAGGACAGAAATCTCAACCTCTCTAGGATCCTATGCAACCGTATTTCAGGCGGAAATTTACGCCATTGTTTCATGTGTGGAGAGATTGGAGCAAGCCAATCTCATACATAGAACAATAAAAATTTTCCCGGACAGCCTAGCGGCTTTGAAAGCACTTAGCTCTCACCATGTAACGTCGAAATTGGTTTAAGACTGCCAAAAAAGACTCTCCTCAATAGGAGAACACAATAAAGTATTGCTGGCCATTCTGGCATAGAAGGAAAAAGACAGACTCTCTTGCAAGGGAGGGTGCCACACGTGTTTCTATCGGACCAGAACCTACAATTGGCATCGCAATAAGTTTTTGCCAAACAAACACTGAATACCTGGACGGCAAAGAGAGCTTTTGACTTCTGGCATAATTTACCAGGATTGGTTCATTCAAAGGCTTTTATACATCCTTCGAAGAATGTCTCCAAACAAATGTTGGACTATAGCAGGCATGACCTACGTTGTCTAACAGGCCACTGTCATCTGAATCATCATATGCTAAAACTTGGACTAGCGGAAGATCCGACCTGCCGTCTTTGTCTGGAAGATGATGAAACAGCAGAGCATATAATTTGTGCCTGACCCGCCACGGCTCGAATCAGGTATCTGATGTTTGGCAGGGATTCTCTCTCGCCCTCGGACCTGAAATATCATTCACCAAATAAACTAATCGGCTTTGTTAAGAAGCTGAATATGTTTGGTGAAATTTGAATAGGTGTGAGCCACAATAGACTCTTGCGAGTCGCAGTGGAGGGCCTTATAGACCCACTCACCATAAACCTAACCTAACCATGTGGTTAAGTGCGTGTTCGAAAACTCACTTTTCTCACCGAAAAAATAAACTTTTATTTTGTAGTTCAACTAAATGGAAACCACTTGACAACGTCGCAATGCATGCTCCACTAAAAATCAATGAAAATACATATTACTGATTAGTTAGCCCTCCCTGTCTAACGAACCAAATCTTCCAATGCGTCTTCTCCCTCGCACCTTGCACAAGAGCAATGTCTTGAACAGACCCTTACCACCCCACTCTTCGATCGTCTAATCGCGCCAACCCCAAAAAGTCAGTACGATAGTATATCGTAAGAACTCAATCTAGAGGCACTGGCTTCTCCCTCATAATTGCTTTCCCTCGTAGGTAGCCCATGCCGGTTAGGTATATAGTATATTACGTAACGAGTGCGAAAAATCACTTTAGCATAAGTAATGTACACTATTTTTCCTACGACCATGCGATAAGTGTAACAAATATTGTTTAATGTGATGGTTTTAAAAAAATAATGTTGACATCGGTGAGTGCGGAAATGAAATTACTGAAATTCACTTTCCAACGAGTTATGTCCACTATTTTTTCTACGGCCATGAATATTTAAAAACTAGAGTAACGGAACCAGAAATTTATTAGAAACAAAACTAAGCACAAACGAAGTAAACTTATTGCAAGAATATGAAAATTAAACTCATGAAATCGATATTAAGTATGTTATTTTTTTCTGGAGCAGCAAAAAAATTAAACGTAAAATAATTACCCTGGAAGTTTGTGATAAATATTTCACTTACACTTACATTTACTCTTCACAAAAACTATTTCCATGCTTTGTGTTATAATTTGAGAATTTTGACATAAGTCTACTTTATTATTTTATAATTAGTATACATTTTTTACGAAATATGATGGTTTTATTTATTTGAAAACATCAATAACTGTACCTACAACATATGATTATTTTTAAAATAATCAGTTTGTAGTGCAAAATATTCTCAAAATAACGCAGAAGACATTTTAATTCTTAATAATTTGATTCTTAAAAATTCCTACAGCTATACTATAGATATAACTATAATAAGACATAACATTTGACAGCTATTTTATAGTTGCTTAGTTGCTCAGTGGTTAACGCGTCATGACAATTCGGATTTTTGGTTTTGATTTTTGAACATATTTTGTGTTTTGTTTGTAGTTATTACGTAGGTAAATTTAAATGAGAAAACCACGTTAATCGAGTTCATGCGAACCGTGCGATATGATATCACACTAGGGTGATATCATAGCGCACGGTTCGCGTCGCTATGATGATATGAGAAACTTTCCACCAGAGTAGAGAGTGCGATATATGTTAATTTCCTATATGGTCGTAGGGAAAAGTATTGTACCAAAAAGTCGCTCTCGGGCAGTTAATTGCTAGCAGCATATCTTTGTATATTTGTATAGTTTAGTAAATCTAGTAGTGACATTAAAATCCAGTGTTTCATTTAGGAATGTGTCTGGAATAAATGGTGACATAGTTCATTTAATCAGTACGGTTTGAAGGGAAACAAAAGAAAACTCACTCAAATCGAACAGTGCGTATGTGCGATTTCTGTTCCTTTCTCCACAATTTTTTACAGAACTCCATTCATTTAATATTGTCGTTGGAAAATAGCTCTTGTGTAGTTTGCACCTTGTAGCACCTATAACCATTCCTCTTTTTAAAATACGTCAAACTGTACTTTCGTTTACGTTTACTTATTCAGCAACCTGCTCGAACATGATTCACTGTTTTCAACCACTGCAGAAACATCAATTTCTCTATTTATTCATTGTTCACTCATTTGCCTTGCAGGTGGTTGACCGAGATAACTGTATTTGTTGCAGTTTTGTAAACATCCACGTTTACGAAATTTTTCAATTATTCGATCAAATGTAGACTGTAAAGGCGCTGGTCGGTTTTCAAAAGCAACAACGAATACATTTACTATTTCCGTAATCGAGTGACCTCCAAAATACCACGATAAAATCTGAATTATTTCCTGATTTTCTGATTTCTCTACGAATGTATTCCATTTTGTATAGTTATCGGCTTGAAGATTAGTCGCATATCGACTGCTGTTTAATGACTATAGACGCTAATTAAGGACTTTCCACAGTTGAGACTAAGGAGTGGTGGGAATTGTACGATATGTTGTAGATGTCCAAATGAACGATTGTGATAATCGTGTTTTTAATCTGTTGAAGCTTGATATTGGTCGACTAGTTCAAAAGCAGTTCTGATACAATGCTTAAACTCCCTATGTTCCGTTTCTCATTGCATGTATCTGTATAGTGTAATGGTTGAACCCATAATAATATAATATGCGTGTGGTGCACAAAGACGACAAAGAAGAATGCTTTATTATACTCCCCCCCACCTCACCTTGTGATGATGGAAGAAGTGAATATCAAGAAATAAGGATGTGAAGCGGCTTGATTAATAAACATTAGATACACTTTCATTGGGATATCGTGAGTGAAGCCATTTTAGAGATGGTAACAGACTATATGGTCACTAAACTACTCTTCGGCCCCATATATGAGGTAAAGACACCTTACAGTTAATACTCGTGAAGTGATTCATGCTTCCTCGAGGTGAGACGGGAGCTAGATTGTATGAAGAAATTAAGAGCACAAGTTGTTTTCGTTATTTTTTTCCACTATTAGAACCTATGTATTTTATGCGGAAAGTCATGCAATCCTACAATGTATCAGAATAAAACAAATACAATCCTAACACTAATTAGATAAATACACCAACTGACAGCCAGGTAGCATTTGCTGCTTTAAATGGTCGCAAGGTGGCATCTGGACTGGTGGAGGAATGGGAGGGTTAACTATATCAATTGGTAGCCCGCACAAGAGTGAAATGAGTGAGTGTTACGATGTTTCTGGAAATGAACAAACTGATTAACTCGCAAAAAAATGTTCGACCAGTACCAGTACCTGAGACCAGAAATTATTCCGAGAATAAATACAAAAATGGTTACAAAGCGATCATGAGCGATAGTGGGAAAACAATCCAAGACGAATACACAGTAGGTATAGGACACACGGGGGACACATGTGTGATGATATAATCAGGGTATGGTAACTCTGACCGCGCGATGGTAGGCCACCTAGCGAGTCGGAAAATTTACCACAATTTACTAAAGTTTCGGATTTACTGAGAACTGTAGCGCTATTCTAGTTATTCTAGATATTTGCGCATGCCTCACGGCTACGCCGCTACGGCTCACATTGTACTTTTACGCCATTTTACGGTTGATGCATATGTATGTCGTGCTTCAAATTTGTTGTGAAAGTATGAATTAGTTAATATTATCTATCAATAATCATTATCGAAAGAGACAATGTCCAAATTTATTGTGAAGGAATATAATGTATAGTGCACTCGGTAAGTTTCTTTTTAGTAAAATAAAACAAAACATCTTTCATAACATAAAAAGTGACAAATTACTGAAGTAGTGTTTTGTTTATACAGCATATACTTCCTATCCAGAAAAAACAGCTTTTATTTTGGTTGGAACGAAGTGGAAACAAATGTTCGGATTTGAAAAGGTAATTTTTTACACATAAATTTATTGAATGTTATTAAATGTGATTATGTTCTAGATTATAGACCAAAGAAGTTAATGGACATTTGTTTGTATCAATTGTATCCCACAAGAAACAATTCCATCTACAAGCAAATAGTGTGTCTAAGAAGTATTGGAGTGCATTAAAGCCATTCTGAATGGTTGATAATCGTATGAAAGGTAATATGAATCTCATATAGTATAAAATTATATTTGCAAATAATATAATTCTTTACAGATACCAGGATCATTATGAAACCATCTATGGAGGCTCCCTCCTTAAGAAGAGCCAATAAAAGTCTACTGGAAAAAGGTTGAACAATTTTCAAGGGTAAATAGTTTCGAGAAACAAATATACAAACCTTCACAGTACTATGTGTTTGGGTTAATTGAAAATGTTCATGAATATATCGATGATAGTCATATTCTCCTCAAGAATTAGGTACTAGATTAAACGATGACATAAAATAATTTAGTTTGTTTCATTTCATCGTTTAGTATGGATCTTCATCAGGTAAAAGCCTCATCTATTCAATTTACTAGATTGGCATTCTAAACTGCCCTGTGTTAATAGTATGCAAGTTTTGGTTTTTAGTTAGTTTTATTTGTAGCAACCTGTAAGAGTCAATGCTTTTCGCATTTTTTTAATGTATATATAGCTGCCTACAGTACCGATTAATCAAGTTGTTCAAGTTCTTAAGAAAATCTCGATACAACTGTTTTCCTCGAAACATTTTCACCTATTGAAGGCTCTTGTATATTTAAATACATTTGTGTGCTTACTAATATCACTTTTCTTATTTGTAGAACCTTTACAAAACAGTTGACTGTGAAATACAAAAAAGTTGAGCCAAAAGATATAAAAATGTCAGTCCCATTTTATCATTTCTTTGATTAATTATGATTTATTTTATCCTTTTGCTTTTTACACCATTGTATTATATTCAATTATTTTTGGAATCTCCATAGTGTGAGCTCACTATTTGTATATTTGTTTTTTAAACATGCATTTTCATTCACTGTTGATGAAAATGATAATCATATTATATAATTAAAAACTTTTCATCACCTTACAGTTCATTCCATTTAACTTGACTATTTGATTGGTATTAATATAATATCAATCAAATGTTGAGTTACTTTAAATGAAACATCAAAAAATGGGCCATAAATCCCATTTTGCAATAAATTAAAAATTACAGTAATTTTGAATATGCCGCCAAAAACTATTAAATTATAAGAATCTACTTTTCCGGCAGTTAGCCAGGACCACAACCATCAAGTGAAAGGTGTTAGAGCTTACTTTTCCGACTTGTAAGGTGACGCCACCCGTCAAAATTAATTCGCCGTAGGGAGCGCCACGGTCAGATGGCCATCTACAAGTATGTTATATGTGAATATAATCGCGTAGGCGATTATAAATTTATTATGTTACCGTACCTGCAACAAGAAATTGCAGAGCAATGGCGTCGATATGGGGGGAGGTATCGGGGGTAATTACCCCCTCAAGAATAATAAGTAAACAGTAAATTATTATATTATTAAACTCAATCATCAACATGCGCAAGTCCTATATAGCTGCATCACACAACAACACATATTTGTTTCTAAAACTGTCCATAATGGGAGGTGGGAGTCTTTTATCCCTTCCTATCTTCGCGCCATCGCCATCGTTTGACTAATAGCATAAGCAAAATCTTACAAGCAAAGTCACTTGACAAAAATAAAGCTTAGAACCTCGTTAACGATATTCTGTCTTTACTAAATGAAAAAAGGAAAATGTCGAAACTTGTTTTTCCGGAATATTTAACGACGTTAAAAATCTTCACAAGAAATTGAGCTTAAATTTGATGATGCCTATAATTACCCATACTACCGACGAAGTATTTTTATTCCTTCTTTAGATAACGTGATTCAAGATCTTAAATTTCAATTTCATAATGAGTTGTACAGAATTCTCAACATAAACAACAAATCAAACATCAATGCGGACTTTTCTTCAATAAAACAAAACTTAGCAGAATATTTATCGAATTTCACGAAGGAAGGCCAAGATTTCTTATTGTCTCTCATAAATACCGAATTCGAGGTTTGGTTTAAAAAATGGGATGATGCAACTGATGAAAATTTGCCTAGTTCGGCTTCATCTGCTTTACAGGTTTGCGATAAGGATACTTATCCAACTATATACCTAGCTCTGTATTTAATCTCTGTCATGCCTGTGAGTGTAGCAAGCTCAGAAAGAAGTTTTTCAACCCTTAAAAGGTTGAAAACGGAGCTTAGAGCAACAATGGTCCAAGAAAGGTTAGTGGCATTAGCATTGCTACATATTCATAGGGGCATGGATTTAAATTTAGATGCTGTACTGGAAAGATTTGCAAAAATGAAAAAAAAGCATTTAGATTTCATATTGTAAATTTTAGTTCATTTTTCCTTCTTAACTTTGTATGTACTTGCCAAAGAACATAATGTAATAGATGTTTTTCTACGCCCATGTTCGTAAACGTCAAAAATCGCACTGACAACATTTTTTGTAAGTGACATTTAACAATAACATGCACGTAATGAAAATCTCATAACATACATATGCGTTTAGATTAAAAATCTTAAATTTCTTTGTTGAATCAAATTGCAATAAAATTTTAATTTACGTACTACTTTATTTGGTTTATTTACATACTTTTGATCAATTGAAAAACATAAAAGCTCTTAGCATTAGTGAAATACATTTTAGATTAAAAGAGTGATGCCCCTAAACGTCGGCTACACATTTTACAATTAAAAAAAAATAATTCGGTTTTTCTTGATATGGGAATAAACGTCATCTCATTTATACTGTTAATTTTTGTAACAAAGTATAGTATCCGAACATTTTCTCAACTTTACCTACGAATATGTCTGTTAGTAGTGAAAAAGATGAAATTATGAGCACTCAGAAGAAAATATATGGGCGTAGAAAAAGTATAGTACGTTACACGAGTTGTAATCCCATTACGCACTTGTGAAATTTACTTACAATTCTTGTTACGTAATATACTATTATGTCAGCCAGCTAGAAATCGTATAAAAACGCTTAATTTGGAAACAAAAGATATCTAACTTTTTACAATGTATGAAGAACATCATTGATGTATGGCTTATTATCCTAAGAATATCCATACCTCAAAATACTCGAGTTTTCAAAAGCGATGGGAGTTTAATGTCTTTAGTGCGATCAGACAACCAAACTGTAGCTCTTCAATTTTATGACATTCGTATTAAAAGTTCTGTGTGAACATCTCCAGTACCAAATATACCGAATAAAAAACATAGTTTCAGGTTATCAAGGTAATTATAGTGACACGTCGGAAACTTCTTTTTTATACAGGGCTGTTAAAAAAATGCGTAGAAACTGTTATTCATTCTTTCATCTCGGCAGGCCTGTCACAATTAAATGGTAATCATTGTCATTATTTGAAGTTAATAGCATCGTGCAGTAATAAAAAGGGCTCGTTTGGAATTAAACAATCAATATTATCTAAGTTCACTTCTAATACATTGTGATTAACAGAGTTGTTATTAGAACATGTGTTTTATTTGGTGCAAGATTTCCAGATTGACCCTGATCCAGCCGTCACACAGTGAAAAGAATATTAAGCAATTTAACACAATTTGGTAGTTTCTCGGCAAAGGTTAAGAAAGTGAATCCTGTTCTTGGATACTATGGTGCGAGAGACTTGGAAGTATTAATGGAATACAAGTTTCATCTCCACTTTTTTCAACCCAGTTTAAAGTTCAAAGCAAACCGACTATAATAGTATAGTGCTCAATGATTGAAAAGTCGTCTAGAAACTAATACAGTGTGCAACTCTTTTTTAAAATGATTTGACATATTTATATGATGGTGTATCCCTTCCTAAGTCGAATGTACCCGGCAGTATAAAAATCGTGACGGGGGTTAGGGTGGGGGGAAAATTTTTTTCTTTAAATGTAAAAAAACAATTTATTCCCCAAGACGAGTTCTATCAACTGGTTAAAAGCGGATCCTCTAGTACTAACGGAAACTAACAAAACAAAAGTTTCTTTTTAAAAATTACATTAGTTTAAACAAATAATGAATTTTATTTCTGTGATTTGTAGCTAAACGGTAACAGTAGCGTTTGAAAAACACTTTTCAATTGTTATTCATCGCCATTGCGGCGAAACAACAACTCCAATCAAAAAATACTCTGAAACAAAGAAAATAGCCCTTTCTTTTCTGCTTCTAATGTTTTTTTTTGCTGAAATTGGCTGGAAAATAAGCGAGAAACCTAATTGGTACCTTCACACGCACCCTGCGCTGCCCGCTATTTCCCAAATGTATGCAACTAACACTCTTTTTACCTAAATTTATTCTAATCGTGATTTTTAGTTTTAACAAAAATGCTCCCTCCACCCTTCCCCCCGTCGCGATTTTTATACTGCTGGGTACATTCGACTTAGGAAGGGATACACTATCATATAAATATGTCAAATCATTTTAAAAAACAGTTGCACACAGGTTGAACGATAGAGATCAAATTGCACTATATTATAATAGAAGAATATAATTTGCAGACTTTGTTTTGGTAAAATATCAAGAAGATAATGAATTTTATCTACGACCTCCTTTAAAATTAGGCATTTACGAACCAAAAAAAATTGTGTGAAATCATACATTATACATACGTTAAAAAGCGTGCGTAAATGAACAACGCTTTTTATATGGGCCTTTCATCATAACACCCAAAAGCGTGCGTAAATGACCAATGCTTTTTAAACGGGGTTTTCATTTTAACACTCTTTATTAGCTACGTAATTATCTAGTTGCCTTGAATTTAGTCGTTTGTTGTATAAACTTTTATGCTGTCAGTAAATTTGACAGAAATGTCAGACATAGTGAAAAATATTTTCTGTTATATTTAAAATTTTAATTACACTTATTTTGAATGGAAGAACTTCGAGAAGAATGCATTTCTTCGGATTGCACACCACCTGAAATTTCCGGAGATGCAACTAACAATCTGGTAACACAGAAATCTCAAAAAACTTACACGAAATCCTATGCTGATTTTTTAGATTGGTGTAACAATAAAAAGTCAAGAATTACATAGAAAATGTTGCAATAGAAAATTCTTCAATCTCACAGTCCAAATCGAACGATTTCATCGATATTGATACACCTTCAACATCAAATTTAACATCCCAATTATTGTCTTGTAACCAGGTTATTGTAAGAAAAGACAAATTACCCAATGTTATAATTAGTAATTTAAATAATTGTCCTCATTTTACTGTAAATATTAATTTAAATAATTAGAATTCGTTGTGTATATAATTGTTTATAGAAAATTTATTTTTATGTTTTTTAACCCCTCCAGAGCACATTTTTTATTTTTTCTTCATGTGGTCTTGGATAATGTTTTGTATGACACTTGTGCGGAAGTACTTTTGCGCACTCGTTGCCAAAAAGTATAACTTCACGCACTTGTGTCATAAATAACTATTTGAATAATACTTATATGGTGGGAAGAATCAAAATTTTCTGAAAACAGCATGTTGAATAGGCACAATCCGAATTACTGGAGCGAAGGAAATCAACACTTAAGAAAAGTACGTAGTTTTCAAAAGAAATGGGAGTTTAATGTTTTTTTTACGATCAGAGACAACCAAGCTGTAGCTCTTCACTTTTATGATGGGAACTCAAACAAATTTAATTAAATATATTATGGTAGCATCATTTTGAATTTTCTCATTTCCTGAAAATTACTTCCTTAGATCAAAGATATCTTGATATTTTGAAAGAATTGAAGACAAATTATATTTATATGAGACGTTTGACGCTAGGTGGATAGCTAACAATGGTCATTTTCGGTGGGATCCTTGTTCACCAGATACCACACCTTCAGATATCTTATTTAATAAGGAAATCAAGGGTCGTGGACAAACTCGCAATTTATGGCCATTATTCACCCTGCGTGAATAATGGCTATCATAAATTGCTCATTTAATTATATATACTATTAATTATGACAGGTGAATACACAGCCGGATAAAATCAAAGAATAAATAAATGGCCTACGCAATAATAGAGCTGAAATAATTGAGGTTTTTAAATACATGTTCATATCTCAAAAACGCTTGAGATTGGGCATAGGGAAATGAACATTAACTGCCCTTATTTTCGGCATTAGAATTGAGTGAAAGAATGAAAATATGGTTGTTTCAATTGGAAAAAATGAAGATTTTTAACATTTTTGAATTTGAATATTTCATTAGTTCTCGAAATGTCACTAATTACTTTGGTCGTCCCACTAATCAACACGACCAGATGTTTATTTGGTATTAGGGATGTTCATACAGATTTCCTTTCCAGCACCTGGAAATTGAAAGAAAGTTTAAATTTTAGATATGGGATATTCTAAAGGTGACATTAAAATTCAATGTAGAGTGACGTGTTAGAATATTTTCCATAAATACGCCATAGCTTGTTCTCCATCTCTGCCAATTTTCATAGAAATCATGTTAGTAGTCTCCGATAAACGGGTGTCCGACGACTATCTGTATATGGCAAAATACTTATAGTAAAATCATGAAAATTTCTATGTTTGGGTTTTCGAATACGATATTTTTTACTAAAATATTGTCAAAGATGGCCGACTTCCGGTTCTAACGGAAGTCGACTGTAACTTTGTTATTGTAAATAGAACACCCTGTATATTAATACATTTTTAAAATATACGTGAAATTTTAGTATACTTTTGTCTGAAAACTTTTTTCGAAAAATGCATACTTTTTGAGTTATTAATTTTTTTGTAAAAAATTTGACAGTTGCAGGCACTTATAAATTATATTTTTACGAGGATACCCTTAAAGATATGAAAATGGTTTCTATTCGGTTGGTTTTTGGCAAGGTCAGACGTATTTGAATATATGTTGAAAAAGTTTTCATTTTATACAGGTTGTGTATAAAAAGTGTTCAAAGTTTAACTTCATAAATATCAAATTCCTTTATTTTTTCAAATAGAACCACCCGGTTTTTTCTATATTAATGCATTCAGGGGTGAAAAATTAGGCAGATTCATTTATACTTTCCTATACCTAAACCTCACCGTTATCCAGATATTAAATGTTTTCTGTAAATTTTTAAAGATGCAGGTGTGGTCTAAATTTTATTTTGACCCATTCATACAAGCACTAAGAAATAAAAAAGATTATATAAATTTGCTTTTAATACATGGTAAATATGGCAAAGTTGTTACAAGAACATGTGCTTTATTTGCAGTAAGATGATGATGCTTAAAATGAACCGAATAGCTTCAAATTGTTAAGTATTCTTTTAACAATGTGCAAATAAAGCACATGTTCTTGTAACAGCTTTGCCATATTTACCATGTATTAAAAGCAAATTTACATAATCTTTTTTATTTATTAGCGCCAAGAAAATAAAGAAATTTAATATTTATGAAGTTAAACTTTGAACGCTTTTTATATACACCCTGTATAAAAAGAAACATTTTTCAACATAGATTCAAATACGTCCGACCTCGCTAAAAGCAACCGAACAAAAACCATTTTCATATCTTTAAGGGTATCACCGTAAAAAAATAATTTAGAAGGGTCCGCAACGGTCAAATTTTTTACAAAAAAATGTATAACTCAAAAAATTTGCATTTTTCGAAAAAACTTTTCAGACAACAGTATACTAAAATTTTACGAAGATTTTATGAATGTATTAATATACAGGGTGCTCCATTTAAAATAACAAAGTTACAGTCGACTCCCGGTAGAACCGGAAGTCGGCAATCTTTGAAAACATTTTAGTTGAAAAGATCGTATCAGAAAACCCAAACGTAGAAATTTTCATGATTTTACTATAAGTATTTTGCCGTATACACATAGTTTCAACTCGTCGTGGTGTAAGCCCTTCCAAGATTCATTATGATGAAAACAGTACTTTCGTCTGGGAGACCTGAACCTGATGTACCAGGTCGTCTATTTCCTAAAATCATGCGGTCCGGTGGTTTTCTCGTACGATGGGATTTATCCCATGCGATCTTCGACTCCCACGGTCGATATCGAACCTACATGTGAACGTTCAAAATTATGGCGCTGTTGCCAGCATTACTTTATACAGAAGATCTACTATTTATGCATTTTTAACTTTTTTTTTGTACGGTTGTCATCATTTCCTGTCAATTCTATCATTCATGATTTTTGATATTTGTTTAGCTTATTTTACCAAACATAAAAAGCTAGTGTGCGTTATAGTAAATAAATTAGTATTGAATTTGGATAAAAATAAGTCAGTCACGTTTCATTCCTTCCAAAAGAAGTGCTCCACAAACGGCATTCAGAAAACTCGATAATTTTTCTTAAACTGCTTATCGGAGAGCCGCTAGGCTTCCAAGCGATGGTCGTATGAAAATCTGTAGCACCTATCTTCATCCATTCGTACTTCATCCTCTGCTCCCGCAAATACTCCATCGCCACATGCCGGAAATAATTGTTCTCCACGTCCATAATAAAACACCGATTAAAAAAATCGAAAACCACTCAAACTCATAACTTAGTATTTTTTTAAACTTTCATGCACATATATTCAAGATTCAAGGAAACGGAGAACTGACAGAATAAACACGGAGTGAAAACAAATTTCATGTGATCATTCGCCATAAATCTATGCCGCTCATTGTTAAAGAATAAACGTCCAGTTATGTGGTGACAAATTCCAATTAGTGACATTTTGCTCAATTGTTTATGAATCTAATAAGTGACTTTTAATCACATGTAATAGGAGAACCGTGTATTAGCTCGACAGGTGAGACAAAAAATGTTACATAATATATTACGTGGTTCGCTTAAGGCAAAGCTTGGTATGAGCTATCGAAGTACTCTTTGAAGTTGACTTAGTATATTTACTTATTGGACACATTTTATTAATAAATATGTAGCTTAAGCAGTTTACTATTTTCAAATTCCGCTTGGGGAATAAAAAATGGTTGAAAATAATATATTTTGATAAATCTTTGTATTAACATGTTACTATAAACATAATTGGGAAAAATATATCTATAGTTTGAAAATCAATTCAGATGACTGGATTGGGTATTATCGGTTTGGTAATAGATTTCATACTGGGGGGAAACGTGTTGATTAGCGTATTAAATTCAATTTTGAGTAATAACACTTACTAGTGCTAGGTATATCTAAGAGATTTTTGGTTATAATCCAGTCTACGATATGGTTTCAGTTCTGGTTCGATTCTAGTTCGAGGTTCTAGATCCCAGCATCTTATTCAAGTTAGACTTCAAGGTTACTCTGGAGATCATTTCAAGTTCAAATTTTTAAGCTGTGATACCGACTGGGTAGCAGGATGGTGTTGGCACCTGGCTCCACCTAATTTTTTTATGGTTATGGTGTAGCCTACCCGCTGGGAGTTGATTCCCAAGTAGATACACTCAACTTATCTTCAATAGTTTCCAGAACAGATTTTTGAGTCTCCATGAATTTATGTACAATACAATGGGTGGAATAAGCTTTTAATGATTATTTTCAAGGTTATTGTTTATTGGATTCATATACAGGGTGTACCAATCTTACGACAAACTTCGATATGAGGGTTCTTTTAAGAGATATCAAAAAATGTTATCCACAAAAATAGTAAATGTCTTTAAGGTCCATATTTTGAAATTATATCGAACTAATCGAACTATACAGAGTGTTGCATAACTCCATTACAAACCAAACATATGATTTTTGAATGAGAACTCTTGTATATTATACCGGATTCGGATTGCTCACATCTTTTTGAAGCTTTTGAGGTTTTGCTAAGTAATACAGTCCTTCAAAAGCTATGGACACGTTTAGGTGAAAAACGTAGGAAACAGAGTTTCGTATTATGACGCAATATCTTCGTATTCTATTATATTTTGATTATTTTCTTTTTTGTATACAGGGTGGACGGAAACTCAAACCTGTCGTTTTCTCTCTTCTTTCAAATGAAACACCCTGTATTTTATAGCAAAAATAGAATCTTCGATTATGTAACTTACCCAAAGTTTATAAAAACTGACTTATTTTGTAATATTTATTGTAAATTATAATTATTGACCTATTATGTGAAAGCAATAAACGTTGAGTGTAACAAAATATCCTCAATAATAATGAATTTCAATAAACAATTCATTCTAAACAAAACAAGTCACCAAAAGTATAATCCTTACTGTAATATTGAACTAAATGTTTAAAGTGTGCACCGTTAACATAAATGCATTGCTGTAATAGGGGGCCCAACTGATTGGCCAGCTCGGTCTCCCGATTTAACAAAAGTGTATTTCTTTTTTTGGGGTCTTATAAAAAATAAGGTTTATAAAACTCCCTCGACTATTAGAGAGGACATGAAAGAGAGAATCAGAGAGGCATTTCGATCTGTTTACGTTGATATGCTGAGAAATGTTAGTCAATCATTTGAACTAAGACTGTTAACGGTGAACACTTTGAACCTTTAGTTTAATATTACGGTTAGGATTATACTTTTGGTGGCTTGTTTTGTTTAGAATAAAGTTTATTGCTTTGACATAATAGGTCAAAAAATTATAGTTTACAATAAATATTACAAAATAACTCTGTTTATATAAACTTTGGGTATAGGGAATGCTTGACAAAAATTAAAGTTGCTTGATAGAAGATTCTATAAAATACAGTGTGTTCCATTGAAAAGAAGAAAGAAAATGACATGTTCGAGTTTTCGTTCACCCTGTATACAAAAGAGAAAATAATTAAAATTCAATAGAATACGGAGATATTGCATCATATTACGAAACTCTGTTAGGCAAAATAAAATTCTGCTCTCCAACGTACAGTAAGCTACAGAGCGTTGATTTACCTACGATTTTTACCTGAACGTGCCCATAGCTTTTGAACGGCTCTATATAACGTAGCAAAACCACGTATCAAAAGCTTCAAAAAAATGTGAGAAATCGAATTTGGTATAATATATAGGGGTTCTCATTTAAAAAATCATATGTTTGGTTTGTAACGGAGTTATGCAGCACTCTGTATAGTTCGACATAATTTCAAATTGTGGACCTTGAAGACATCTACTATTTTTGTGGATAACATTTTTTTATATTTCTTAAAATAACCCACATACCGAAGTTTGTCGTAAGATTGGTACACCCACAGAGATATGGTTTTTGGGTATTTTGAGGTGATTGTGTATTGAACATATAAGATATCAAAAATACTGTTTTTTGACATATTTTCGACGTTATTATGCATAAAATGAGAATTTTGGGTGATTTACTGTAATCGTATCTTATTATATGATAAAGGGTCCAGCATGATTTGTGTAATAGTTCAATTTGGGTTGATTACTTAATTAGACAACGGTGCACTATTATTTGTAAGCGTACAAGTGGCGTATCTTGATTAATATCTAACCATCTCTGACAGTGTCGATGGTGTATGCATACGTCTGTTTGTAGAGTTCTTACAATAGCCTTTTTGGTGTGCGTCATTGATTGTTAATGTCCTTCTAACACATTACGGGGAAAGAAATGGAAAAAAAGGCAGGTCTGTGATTAATCCTAATCAAAATATCACAATAATGAACTGTTTAAACGTATTACAAACGTTAACCCTAATCTTTGACAGAAAAATTTGATTGGTTGATGTTTAGTTTACGTGCAAGCGCGACCTATCAATCGGGCGAATTTATATCGTTCAAAATACGACGTAGACGTACCCTTCGAAGGTTTCGTCTTTTTCTAATGTCCCACTGACAGTTCTCGTCAGGTCTGTACTTTGTTGTTTATGATTATTTATGGAAAGTGAATATTAATCTTATTGTTAGCATTTTATTTATTTAAATAATACAAAAATATGCCTAGATACACAGAAAAAGAGCAGCATCTTAATATTTTGAAAGGTATCAAATATTTTCAATTAGAAAAAGAAGCTGGTAAACCATTGATACCTTTAACTTCAGTACACTAGGTAAGTATTTTTTATATAACAATAAGTGAAATTAATATAAATCAAGTTAATCCTATTTCATTAGGATAGTGAGAAAGAGTGAATGAGAAATTAAAAAAAATTAGTATTCACTTTTTAGTGCATTTCCTAATAAAAGTGTGTAATTAAAAAAGTGTTTTTGTATTTTTTATTCATTAATATTGTTTGTTTACTTATTTATTTTAGGTGAACATGTAACTCTACATACACCGAATAAAAAACTCATTGATTTGGATGGAATCGACATGTCTGTTGGTTCAATGGATAATGTTTTAAGGGAACTAAAATTCAGATGGCTAAATTGCAGTATTTCCAATAGAAACTATCTTATGGAACAACCACATGTAGCTCAAAAAAGATTACATTTTCTGAGAGAATTCAAGAACAATGAGAGTTCTCCTTACCCTCTACAGCCTGTTTTTTTGGAGGAGACCTGGATTTTTAATAAAGGTAGTTTCTGCAAAAGTTGGCAAGATGGTAGCACTAAGGCAGTAAGGAAGACAAGTGGTGAAGGTGTATGGTACATTATTTTACAAGCAGGTTCTGAGAATGGTTTTGTCAAAAATTGTAGTTTTATTTTCAAAAGTGGGAGTAAATCTGGAGACTATCATGATTCGATAAATTCGAATAACTTCGAAAAATGGTTTGAACAACAGCTCCTGCCGAATTTAAAAGAACCTTCTTTAATAATAATGGACAATGCATCTTATCATTCAAGTTTAGTTGAAAAAATCCCTAATTCATCTTGGACTAAGCAATCTTTAATTAGTTGGTTACAAGAAAGGTGTATACCTTTTCCAGCATCTAGCATGAAAGATGAAATTATGATAATTGTGAAGAAACATAAAATACCGGATAAAGAATACAAGTATGTAATTTATTGTAGGAGGTGAGGATCAACAGTGTTAATGTAAGCGTGCTGTTTCATAGATTAGATAGACTTAATCACTCATAATGTTCCACTTCTTCAGTTATGGCTCAACTAATTTTGAGTATCAAAAAGTCAGAAATCTAGTTACAATGTCAACTATTCGGGGCTTGGGAAAACCAGAAAACCCGAACAATTATATTATTGTAGGTTACACCAGAAAAATGGGAAAAATATGTTAGGCATACCCAAAACATTATAGAGGAATATTGGGAAACAGCAAAAATTATTGACGCTAGTGATACTTGGCCTGTAATTATTGACTTGAATGAGTCGAAATGTGTATCAGATTGGGACTTATGGGAAGATGACTGCGAAAATTGAACTTTCATAATCCTCTTGTTTTTAATTTTTTATTAGTTGGTTGGTTTCTTGACTATTTACTATGTTTATGTTTGTTTTCTACTGAATGTGTAACTGAAAATAGAATACTCTAGTTAGTGTTTGGGAAGAAGCTATTCAATGGCAGAGCAAGTGGTCGTAGCTTCAAAAAGCTATAGAATAATATCTATTTTGTTAAATTTTCAATATATCCGAGGTGACTTAGACAACCAAGAAACTGTAGTATGTGCATTTTTGGACATAGAAGGAGCTTTTAACAACACTCCTGAGACTCTCCTCAGAAACTCAGTAGAAGTAAGGGGGCCCAATAGATCTTTTAGGTCTCAGTGAATGTCAAAATACACACATACATAAATTTTCAATACACCACCTGTACATATTTTAATGAAGACAGTGGCCACATTTAAACAAATAAAACAATGAAATTCACTAACAATAAGAATTATAAGTGAAGAATACCTTTTTCCATAAAACTTTAGAATAAAATAGGGTTCCATATGGTGCAGACTTAATTGAACAGGCTGTATAATTCTTTTGCAGGACTATATTTACTAATGTAAAGTTATTTTAATATGTAAATTGAATATACATCGGAAATATGTCCGATACGTAGAAAAGTTAACTCAGCCTTTCGACAAGCACCTCCGATTCCGACGATCAATGCAACCTTTGTCATTAAAAATGTTCTATCATCAGCTTCTGTGATAAACTGGTGGACATTTTTTTCGAGAAGATATTAGATTTTTTGCATGGTAGCTCTCTGATTGTCTCTTTAAAAATGCGTATAAGCTAGTGTATTTTGTTATATCAATATTCTTCTTCAACGATAATTCACTTTGCAGCATAGAATAAAGTGTCCAAAGTGTGGAAGCTTTTTGAGTCTTTCTAAAGCTAATAAAACTTTCTCATTAACGTGTTTTATTTTCTTTTCTTCAACCCACTTCTCACTTTTTTCATAATCCAGATCATAAACAGCTTTTGATTTTTGTGGAATCACGGCCGATAATGCACTTTGTGCGGCCTCTTCTATTTCGTTTGGTACATCTGAGTCTGAATCAGCTTTTTTTAATAGTAGTATGTTACGCTTGCGCAGACTCTTAATTAAATATTTACGAAAATAACTGGGAATTATTAATACTTCAAACAACTACAATTCGTATAGACGAACTGTCAAGCAAGTAAATAAACTTGTTGCATATCCGCAGTGGCGCAATTTCTCAAACGTACAACAAGATAGCCGTGACCAATGCTAGGGTTGAGAGTTCGAATCTAAACTAGTGAAGATTTTTTATTTTTGTATATAAAAAAAATGTTAAATAGCTATTTTCGATTTTAATTTAATATTAATGGTAACATAATAAAGAAAAGTCTGAAATTAATGTATAAAATAAAAGTATTGTCTTGTGTAATATTGGTTGCATAACTTGTAGGAATCAAAAAGTTCTGTTTCCAAATCAGGAAAATTAATTAAAAATTGTTCAAAAATACATAAAATAAATTAAATTTTCTTTTTGTCAAAAGGACTCACATAAAATAAATTAAATTTTCTTTTTGTCAAAATTAGATCAAATCTTGTATGAAACGTATGAAATGCTTTATTGATAGGTAAATTAAATTTTCTTTTTGTCAAAATTAGATAAAATCTTGTATGAAACACGTTATGAAATGCTTTTTTGTGTAACTCGTGTCATTTTACGGGACCACGCTCGCCCCGCAAAAATTTCACTCGTTACACAAAATGATGCATTTCATAACTGGTTACATAAATAGCTATTTGAGGTTTAAACGAAACAAATGCGTGTTAATAATTTTGTCTATCTGAAATATGGCAACACCTAGAAAAGGGCGGAAACCATTTTACTATCAATTTTACCTGATTTTACTACGAAGTTTCAACGTTCCTAGTTTATTGAAGCTCTTGGTTTCGTCTTTTCAACTGATATTTGTGTGTGCGTACAGATTTAATTGAAAACAATATTTTTTGTGATAATCATGGTTCGTCAGTGCCAAATTTGCAAAAAAACAGTTAGAATCTTCCTAACCTCTCTTTTCACCTGTAAGTAAATAGTTCTATCGGCCAGTGGCAATGTCCGACTAGTCCGACAGCTTCTCCCCACTCCTTGAAAGTCATTGATGAAAACATATGTATGGCGATAGAATGTTAGCCGTCTTTTCGGATAGTTTTATGAATGACTTGCGGACTCTATTTGTAGTATTACTCTAAGGATTTAACCTTTTCAATACAAAAACTGTGAATGTAATGTGGATAACGCGCACGGGTGCACGACGTTATGAATTACGTTACAGGGTGACTTTCTAGTGAAAAATATTTCTGAACCGAGTATATAATTAAAAAAACATCTATACAGATTGTTAGATACACTTTTCAGCTATATCAGATCAAGAGTCGAGAACAGAAAATAAGTTCGGTTCATATAAAAATAAATATTCACGATTTGATGTCAAAATAAATATATTCATAGCTCTGGCAAACATCCAATCAAACGCATTAGCAGAACTTATTCACAGCAAAACTCAATAAACTTGTCTTTATATGTAAAATTCTAGAAATCTTGTTTACAAAAGAGAAGCTCTTCACAATAACGTACATTATAATGGAATGTCGTCAATAGTTTTTTCCTCAAATAATACCTTTATAAACCTGTCTGAGAACAAATTTTTTTGATATGAAGGGGATCTCATGACTAATGAGGAAAAGTAGGGAGCGTATAGGTCAATAAAAAATATTAGCACTTTTTTCAAAGTTGAAATTTTACATTAGTTTTTCATTCTAATAGTGCCCGTTCCATCAGTATAAAATTACTAGTACGCTAAGAGTCTATAATTCTTTTAGAAGTACCTAGATCTGCAGTATTGCCATGAAGCCAAGGACGTGCCAGTCGTGGTGGTTTAACATCGAAATTTTTTATAAAAAATGGAAATATCTATGGAGAATCACTTCTTCTTTGATTAGATGGAAATATCCGTTTGGCTGGTATTAATCATTTTATTAATGCACTACAGATCATTTTTAGCAAATAGACTGGGCACATCGCATCCGCACCAATATGCCGATAGGTAATAACAAATTGTCAGGATATCACAGTAATATCCTCTCCGGGGCAAGCCACCATCAATAGATAAATAAATAAATGAGGTTTATTGTTCTCACGTGAATTGTAAATACGTGAAGAAGAGAGTGGCTATACTATAAAATGAGCTATAAAAAAACTGAGTATAAAATAAAAGAAAAAGAAGTTACAAACAAATAAACAATATCACAAACTACATTATCATCGTAGGTTGATTGATTATAATATTTCTAAAAATTTTATCATTCATGAAATTAATATAAATTACCGTTTCGTTGCTCCTGCCATGAAGTTATACAATTTAGTAAGCACTATGAGATCTATAGAAGATACATTCACGTCGAAGTCATCTGAGAGTCCTCAAACTAACATTGTATACTCAAAATAGTGATTTGGCCGACTTGTTCTCTTCCTAAAAATTAAATTATTGAGACGAGTACTACTAGAATTGATTATCTGAAGAAGGAGATTAATTTGAAAGCGATACCATGAATTTGTAAGAAAAATACATATTAAATGTTTTATTAACCAATTACAGGTAGGTACTTTTTAGAGATAAAAGCAAGTAACCAAACCAAAAAAGATATACCAAATAATTAATATAAATTTGTTTAAAAAAGAAAACAGAAGTTTGGGACTTCTCTACAAAAACACATTTCTAATTTTCCAAAAAGTTTATGATAGACAAAAGCTATTGTGTCATAAACGTCCTTGATACTACGGCCTATACTTGACGATATGCAAGTAGTAGGCCATGGATTACAGTAATTTACACATCGTAGATATCATGTACCAACAAAATAACGTTCTCGGTTCCGTTTACGAAACTTGGAACAACGATTTTATTGTGCCATTAATTTCTTCGAATTGCGCTTTGATATAATTCCCAAACTAGTTTTCCAAGAATAATTTGCACAAATGATATTGTTATTACCAAAATGGGAACAGACAACAAAGAACTGCAATACTACGGAGAGCGAGACGACAGGAATTAAGTTCAAACAACAATTCTAGTTCCATTATATAAATTTCAGTAGCAAACGTGAAACGGTTTAAAATATCTTGATTTGAATTTATATTTGCCGCAAAGAAAGAACTGCTGCAGTTTTATATCATCTTATATTAAGATGGATGGTACAGAGCAAAGTTGCTAGATATGGTAGTATCTCAGTTCATAAGATATTCTTAACATCAGTTATAAAAAGTGATCTTCCAACATTGTGACAATTTTTCGGATTTACGTTGGATATGATATGTAAGGTTACTCTTTCCATTTTTATTATCAATAAACTATTTAAATAACCACATTCAGTATAAAAATGTAATTTTTATGGGAAAGCAAGTAAACCTAGATATAAACACATGAAAGTGTCTAGGAAACACGCATATTATTCCACATTTTTCGACAAAAATGTAAGTACCTTTTCTCCGATTTGTCAACTTGCCCTGAAAATCGATCAGTCAATTGCATTGTTGGGATGAAACTGAGTTTGATGCTTTGACTCGATGAGAGAAAGGAGTGGCAACAGACGCGCGTACCTTTCAAGCTAACTGCCACCATTAATTTTTCAAATTTAACAAAACAAATGTATAGCTATGATTGGTACAGGTAACTTCACAACAATTAACCATACTTCTCGTTTTACAAAATCACAACGCTTGATAGCCACAAATTTAAAGTAAATTCACAGTAACCAAATGGATTTCATTGATTGTTTTTAGCTGTTTCAATAGCGAAAGCTGCTTCATTTTCAAAGCATAGCCCAAATTAGATATAATTATCTGTCGTCACTACCAAAAGTTGCTCAACGCGTCTAAATTATTTATTACTTGAAAAAATGAGACATAACTTTCTGTCACTGTTATAAATATTATGGTTAACAAGTTTTCGAGCTCACCTTAATGAAACATTGAGTTTTATAACATGAAGATTGAAAAAATACCATTGTGTAAATGATGAAAACAGATCAATACTACTTTGCCTACGAGCGGTCTATGAAAAACTAACTTACCGGTTATCCCCAGCAGGTGATATACTTTTTCCTCATTATTTATAAAATCTTAACAACTTTTTTATGTTATAAGGAAATTTGGTAAATAAAAGTTCGCAGATCCATCAAATAAGAATGAATTATTAACAAAGAAACATCAGTAGGGGCGTTTTTCCTACTGAAATGTTTAGTATTCGTTTGACCTATTTATAGAGAAAACGAAGGTAACTATGTTTTGTTTTGTTTTCAGGTTATTCAATTGCTTGTAATTTTACTTCGGAAAGTTGTTATTCATATGAATTATACATAGCACACTCCATGAACAAAACAACAAGCGGAAAACATAAAATTAAAATCGTTGTGTTTTTAACATAACAATATTGTACCCAAAGAGGAGTAGAAAGAAGTTTGTAGCAAGCAATTATTTTATTTCGCCCAGCGAACTATCGAAAAAATCACACGTTGGATGCCCATTGAATGGAATTTAAACCTCATTGCTACATCAGAGAGAAGCTCAACTGCCAAAGTGTCAAAATACGGCACCAGTCGTGAAGTGGTATTGGAATTATTGGAAATAAATATACTATCGTAGGTCAGGTTTGTAGTGAGTGGGTCTATTATTCTGGAAATATGGAACTTTCGCCCAACCAAAGTCTTAATAGCTGTTTGATTAGAAAGGGAGGGAAGTGCTACTTTTCCTCTCGAGGATGAAGTTTTCCTAGTTTGATGAACATACGAAACGTTGGATTTACGAATGAGCTACTCTTTGTTGAGTTTTTTTAAAAACACTAAGTTTTTATTTTTCTACCGCGGCTGATAACGTAAAAAAATTAGAATGAAAATGAACAATCTCTTAAGTAAAAGCGAATATCGCTGATTTTGACCAAGCATTTTTGTATTTCAACAGTCTCAAAGTATTGTCTTGTACTTATATTGAACACAGTGAAGATCATTACAGCCCAGGCTTTGTTAGAGACCCGAGACGCGTAGCGCCGAAGGTCGCTAAAAGCCGTGGATGGATCAATCAAGGGAGGAGAAGGCATTTTACTCCCATGTTATACATATGATTTTTCCGCCTCACTCAAATAACAACTCATTTTAAAATGATTTATTTATGAAGCAACAAACACTCTTCAAATTCGCTTGAATCATTCATTTTTTAAATATCATTTTATATTTTGTTGATATATTATAGAGTAGGTACCTAACTCACTTTGAAACTGTTAATCTGTCAATGGACCATAGCATACTATATAATATTTCTGTCCTAAATTCGAAAACCGGATGTATCTTTGAATTGAAGTCAAATTGTTAATGTGAAAATCGTAAAATTGAAATAACAATTCACTGATTTCTACCATTTTGCAAAATACAGGGTGTTTTATGAATCAACGAAAAAAATTTTTACTTATATAATATTATATAGTATAGGTCGTCAATGCCGTATAAGTTATTCCATTGATGACACACCATGACGCCACTTTTACTTTTCCTCCCTAGGGAGGAAAAGTACGACTTTGCTCCCTACAATGAGACCAGGAAATGTATACTTTGGATAGAGGTATGCGGAAAAAGTATTTTTCCGCCTATCTCTGTACATTTCCTGGCCTCATAGGAAGCAAAATCATACTTTTCCTTCCAAATACTTACAAACATTACGTAAATTAGTATAAATAATTTCTCTACCACAAATTAAAAATATGTAGGATGCAAGAATGAAAATAACGTGCCTATAAGTTATACTGTACCTACTTCTTGGTTTCAGTTGTTTAATAAATTTTGTTTGTTAGTTTCACAAATAAATTATTTGAAAATGACTTCTTCTCTGAGGGAGGCGGAAAAATAATATGTATAACATGGGGGTAAAGTGCCTTTTCCTTCCTTGAATGATTACTCCCCTCCACTACGCACAAAAATGACTAATAACGGTGGCATAACATGGCGAATTAAAATAGAATAGAAGAATAAAAGTATATTAAACAGGGCATCCCACGACATTTTGACAGTCCAATTTCTCAAAAACTGTTCATTTCACATGTACGAAATTTGGCAGATATAAACAGTTGAAACTAATGCTTATATTTATTATAAAGTGGCTTTAATTTTCCAGTCATTTCGGGTCACGTGACCCCAACATAATTTTTTTAAACGGGAAAACCAGTATAATATACAATTCTGGATAATCATTCAAAACCAAATTCAACAATACCACACTTGTCACCATTGTATTATGCAGTAATGATAATAGGGGCAATTAAATGAACATCTGTATAAATAATTTCTTTAAAAAACGTTACATAGGAAATTAAAAAAAATTTAAGAAAATGTTTAAATTGATGACCATGTTTATTGGCACAATGTTCAAATGTTGAAAGATTACTTTCAAGTGATGCTGCAATTATTTCGGGTGTTACGGTCCGACATGCCTGTCTTATTTTATCCTTCAAATCATTTAAATCATTTAAAATTTAAATTTAAAGGTGTAATATCAGGAGAACGGGGTGGCCACAAGATCCACCATTTCGACCAATCCATTTTCAGGAAATGTGTTATCGGGGTATTCTCTAATTGGTCAAAAATGTGAGGAGAGGCTCCATCTTGCTGTCACCATTGTTTGCCTTTTATGTAAGGGAATATCTTGAAGTAATTCTGGCACAGTATTTTGAAGAAAATCTAATTATCTGTACCTCGTTAATGTTTCTTCATAAAAATAGAGAACAATCAATCAACCGTTAAATAAACCTCACCAAACATTGATTCCTCATATTGTTTGGAAATTGGTTTCGCGACCAATAACGACAATAATATTTTTACTAGAGAAGAATATCATTACTTTGTATCAACATTTCAGCAATCAAATTTTTTCTCCTTTCAAGATCCGCAGGAGCTAAACCTTGTGTTAAATGTATTTTATAAGGCTGGTATTTGCGATTTTTTAATACTCTTTGTATTGAGCTTCTACTTATTTGTAATTCTTGTTCAAGAAATTGTATTGAGGTATATGTGGATTTACCTGAAGATAAGCCAAAATATTTATCACATTGTCATCTGTCTGAGCGGTCTTTTGACGAGGAAAATGATTTTTACCATCTGGGAAAGAACGAATTCTTAGTTTTCACTCGGCATAGACAAAAGTATTTTTGCTTGGAGATATTCTATGAGAAAAACGATTTCTGAACAAACTTTGAGCATGAGTTTAGTTTTTTCCACATTCTCCGTAAATAAGTAGCTCGTAAACATATTTATCGTAAGTCAAAATTGAAGGCATTATTTACCTATTATTACAGTGTTTTCACAAGATTATGACTAATAATATTAATAATAGTTGTTGATGTTTCATAGCCACCTAAGTTTTTAAGTGCAAAATATTGCTTCAAAATTGCTTCAAATTTAGTAAAAATGAATACGTAGCACTAACTATCATTACTACACAAGTGTGGTAGCGTCGAATTTTTTTTTAATGATTTATCCAAAATTGTGGTATTATACCGATTGTCCCGTTTAAAAAAAATTGTTGTTGGGGTCACGTGACCCGAAACAACAGGTAAAACGAAAGTCATTTTATTAGGAATATAAGCATCAGTTTGGACTGTTTGTATCTGCCAAATTTCACACGTGTCATACAGTGTGACCCTTTTTGTTTGGAAGCACCCCTATAAAATCCGCATTTTTCAACCGATTCTGATTTAGTCTTTTTTGTTAGATTTAGTATTAAAAACAGTATTTAAGCACAAATTTTCATACCATAATAGCTATTTTCAAGGCCCTCTACGTTAATTTTTCTTTGCCAAAAAAGACGAAAGTATATTAGGCATTTTTTTTCTTAAATATGACTACACCACTGGATTCAGGATCATCACAAATGTAAACTATCAAAATTTTATAAAAAAAGTTTTATTAACAACAAAGTTATCACTACATGAATTTGGAAAAAGTTGTTTTTTAATTAATTTTTTACTAAGAATGTAGACACATTTTAAAAATGGCAACATGGTAAACAAAAACTAGGACTCAAACATATTGCACTGTAAAAATTAACACCAAATAATACATTTTAATTATTAAACTACTTAATAATAATTGAATTCTACATTTTTGTAGCGTCGACTAGACCTCCGTTAATTTCCACACATTTCTCGTATCGTTTGCGACTATGTCTTAGCGCTTTTTTATTTCATGTGGCGTTATTTCAGCACACGCCTGTCGTAATCTGTCACACAGTTCTGCTCTATTCCTTGGACGTGTCTTATACACTTTTTGTGGCAAGAGACCCCACAGATAAAAATCCAATGTAGTTAAACCGGGCGATCTAGAAGGCCATTCGATTAACTCGCTACCGCGACCTATCCAACCATTTGGAAATTTTTCGTTAACCCACTGCCTGACAATCCTAGAATAGTGTACAGAACAACCATCTAACTGAAATATCAAATTTCTTCTTTCTGCTAGTGGCAGTCCGTCAATCACTGCGGATAACTCACCTTCCAAGAATTCCATGAAGTTATTGGCATTCATGTTACCCTCAAAAAGGAATGGACCTATTATCCTGTCTTTTAAAATTTCGGCTTCGAATTTTTACAGTGCAATATGTTTGAGTCCTAGTTTTTGTTTACCATGTTGCCATTTTTAAAATGTGTCTACATTCTTAGTAAAAAATTAATTAAAAAACAACTTTTTCCAAATTCATGTGGTGATAACTTTGTTGTTAATAAAACTTTTTTTATAAAATTTTGATAGTTCACATTTGTGATGATTCTGAATCCAGTGGTGAAGTCATATTTAAAAAAAAATGCGTAATATACTTTCGTCTTTTTTGGCAAAGAAAAATTAACGTAGAGGGCCTTGAAAATAGCTATTATGGTATGAAAATTTGCGCTCGAATACTGTTTTTGATACTAAATCTAACAAAAAAGACTAAATCAAAATCGGTTGAAAAATGCGGATTTTATAGGGGTGCTTCCAAACAAAATGGGTCACACTGTATAAACAGTTTTCGAGAATCTGGACTGTCAAAACGTCATGGTACAACCTGTATAATCCGTAACGGCAACATTGTAAAGTAATTTGATCATGACTTTGGAAAAATAGCTACAAAAGTGGAGAAATCAAGTATTAAATTGCCAGGTTGGCTAAAGTGATGTTTCAAATTTTAATCTGCAAGTAAGTGGAGTTAGGAAAAACTATTACCTTTTTAAAATATAAATACACCTTAACCAAAAATGAATACAAACTGGTGTTCTATGGTTTTTATTCCTAATCGACAATAAAGATACAAACATTACTTAGTAGAGTTGACAGACTGTTTTTAGAATATGGATGGATTAAGACAAGAATTCATTAATAGTAAGGAAGAGCTACAAAATAGTTAAAAAACAAGGGACGTAAATCTATTATCAAACATTGGAACAATCCTTAATGAAAAAATAAGGAGACTGGGAAGGGAAAACTTCAAACATAAAATGGAAAGGTTAGATGAAAATAGTGGAAAAATTAACATAATCATATTTGGATTTCCGATAGCAGACAATAATATCCCTGTAGATGACGTGTGTAGTAAATTAGAGAGCTTATTAGATATGAGAAATGATACACAAAATATTCACAAACTTGGAAAAAGCAAAAAAGCTCCGATTAAGATATAGTCAAAAGCGCTCTTATCGTGCGGGTTCAAAGGTGACTTATCATATGTATCAAATCAGAAAACACAGAGGTTACCAAAATGTGAGACTACAGATATACCCGGAGAAAAGATTGATGGTTTTATTATTTTAATTAACATAAACGTACCTGGTATTTTTATTTTTGCAAAAATTCTGTAGTAAGTACATGTGGTGATCAAAGATTACAGAAACTATACAGCGCATCTTCGGAAGTTCTTACAGAATGGCAAACTTTTTTATACTTGATTTCTCAGAAAATTTTAATATTGATAAATGTTTTTGTATCTTGAGAAAATTATTTTGACATATTTAGATTTTGGGTGGTGTATGTCGTGTAAAAATAAAGCACAAAAGCATGACGATAGTACATCAAATTTTTATAAAAATATGGAATCTGAGTCAGCCATATTAAAAGACTTACAAATCTGAGATAAAAAGTTAAGTAAAGTTTTTTCCAATGCTAATATTTTCTAAGAAATGCAGAAAATTCGAGTTTTGTCAGTTGTTGAGTTTTTCTGTTTCGGATTCTATATTTTTAAAAAACTTTGATTTACTATCGTCATATTTTTGTGCTTTATTTTCACCCGGTATATACCAAAGAAAATCTGGATCCGTCAAAATAATTTTCTCAAGATACACATACATTTCTCAGGATTAAAATTTTCTGAGAAATCAATGATAAAAAGGTTTCCATTCGGTAAGAACTTCCAAAAACACGCTGTATATAATCGTTATTCCGATATCCTAATCAATAGAATATCAATTGAATCTCTTTATTTAAAACGAAAATAATAAACAGAGCAATTTTTTATTTTATTTTATTACCAGATCCAAAAAATACAAAAGTATTTAATCTGATTAACTATTTCAAGAAATTAAAAGAGAAGATGGAAATTCGCCAACCAATAAGCAGAAAACAGTAGCGGAAGCCCTAAAAATTAGTTTATTGGCTGTACAGAAATTTGTGCATAAAAAAATCATAATATACTAGGTACCGAAGAATAACCAAAAATGTAAATGAAGAAAACCGTTTGTAATTGTATACTAAAAACTTTCATCGTCACTTATAAAGTCCGAGAAGTCCTCGTCGTCTAAGTCATCCTCGAATGGAGCAATGATCACCGGCGCTACTTCAACATCCAGTACTTGTTCTCGATTCCACCAATCCCTTTTTAATTTTTCTGTATGCTCCACCGATTTCCTCCAGTACTCCTGCGTAATATGATCCAACGAATCTTGCCAAACTTTTTCTACTTGATCGGATTTAAGAGCATCACCTACATGTTTTTCATAATAAGATTTTGCCCCAGTCCATATTAGTTCTATTGCGTTAAACTGGCAATGATATGGCGGAAGTCGTAGAACCTCATGCCCATGTTCACTCAATATTCCATCTACGGCGTATATTTTGGGTTTTTCGAGTGTTTTTGCCATTGATAAGAGTTCCGATTCAAGCATATTTGGTGAAGGATTTTTGTTACATTTTTCAAGCCATCCATAAATATCACTTTTCCGCCAAGATGAAATAGGTTATTCATTTAAAATTCTTGAATGATATGAAGCATTGTCCAACACAATTAAAGATGGAGCATCATTATTTGGTGTTAACTGATCTTTTATCCAATTTTCAAACATTTCGCAATTGAAGAAAAAATTAAGTTTGCACCTGGAACAAATCCTGTTACAGAACCGGCATGCAAAATAATAAAACGCTTTCCCGTGCCACATCCTTTTTTTCTTTTAACGCTTTTTACAGACTCATCTTGCCAAAATTTTGAGCCGATTTGAAAATATCCACGTTTCGTCTAAAAATGCCACTTTTCTAAATTTTGATCTGTCATTTTCCGTATATCTTCTTAAAAACTGAACATGCTGACTCACTATTTGTGGATGCTCACATAAAAATCTTCGGTTACACTCTTTTTTATAGCGGAACCCTAACTTTCTTATTAATTTTGACAATGATTTAAGTCCGATTTCCAAAACACCTCGAATTTTTAAAGCTTCTTTTAATAATGGAAGAGTTATATTGGTTTTTGTTCTATATAAATTATAAATAACATCTCGAACTTCCATTTTAATATTTTCGCGCAAGTCCTCAGTCTTTGGCTTTCTTCGTTTGCATTTTTTAGTATTCATCGGTATTATATTATGCTTTTTTTTATGCACAATTGTCTGCACAGTCCTCAAACTAATTCCCAGTGCTTTCGCTACTGTTTCCTGCACACTGGTTGACAAATTTCCACTTTTTCTTTCATTCTCGAAATAATCTATCAGATTAAGTACCATTTTTTTGCTTGAGGATGCAAAAAACCGGAAAATTGCTTCTTATTATTCATATTGTCCCAGTGCTTTCGCTACTGTTTCCTGCACACTGGTTGACGAATTTCCACTTTTTCTTTCATTCTCGAAATAATCTATCAGATTAGGTACCATTTTTTTGTTTGAGGATGCAAAAAACCGGAAAATTGCTTCTTATTATTCATATTGTCACTTTGAATTGCCAAAGTCACAAAACTGACATATTTAAATAAAACTTAGCTGGTGAAAAACTTTTTAGAATCACTGAAAACTAAATACATATCCTTTTTTCCCGTCAAAATTGCATAAGTCTGTCTTATTCATCTTAAGCCGGTCCCAGACACTACGTGTATTTGGCAAACATTTGGTATTCGGACTTATTCGCGTAGCGTGTGGGAAGTTAACTTTGGCAAATATTCGTCCTTCGTCATTTTCCGGCGCTGGTCGGAAACTAGCACGAAGTAAAGGACGCCGTAGTTGGACGAAGTAAACTACGTGTACCTTTGCTATACTACGGCACCGTGTGGGAGATCAAGCAAACATTCGTGCAATTGATAGATATTGGCCTATTCGCCAAATACACGTAGTGTCTGGGACCGGATTTTATTTGGAAGTTATGATTAAACGCATTAAAAGAAAACAAAAACTATGAGTATTTCTTTGTTGAATCGTATGACCCGCATGATAAGACTGCATTTGATTATAGAAATAACATCCACTCTTAGGAAAATTAACATTTTAAAGCAAAAAGCTCAAAGGGACTAACGTATCAATAGTACCTGATTTGACTAAAATTCAGCAGGAGAGAATAAAATACTCAAGAATTATTTCAAAACATTAAAAGTTACAACCCAGGAACGTTGATATAAAGGGCGATATACTCTACGGAAACAACATGCCATACACAGTTGAAGATAATATTGGATTTGAAGAAGCTCAGGCAGCTTTTGAAATAAAAGAAACGTGCAGCGAGTTAATAACTCCAAGAAAAAATTACCCTAACAATTTTAAAATACTTGAAAATACAACATACTCAGATGATAATATAATAAAACAGAAAAAATGAACTGAAAAATAAAGGTGCAAATAAAAACTTCCCGCCTACCCCAGCTAGAGAGAGAAATAAGGAATAGAAATAATTAATTATTATTCTCAAACTGTATCCATTTATTGCAAACAACGGAAATGAAGGAATAGTAGGAAAACTCATAAAACACACACAAACTATTAAGCAAAGCTATTTCTCTCCTGAACTTCCAAATTTTAAAATCTTACATCTGAATGAAAATTACGATGAGTGTCCAATATTTCTTAATCACTTCTTCTAAAATATGTAATGATAATTTTAACGAAAACTTTCACCATTTTCGATAAAGATGTATACACTTTTCCAGGTTACAGCAATGTCTACAGTGAAGAAACATTAAACAGAGACGATAGGATCTTAGTATTTCTCAAATGTAATATAAAGTACAATTAAAATATTATTCAGATTGCTCAGAGTACTCCCATTGATTCACCTATTATTGTGAATAAAATTAAATTAGTCTTGACAGCTATTCACAGATCACCCAGTACAGATAAAAATAAGTTCACTACAGAGCTTTATGATTATCTTCAGTTGAGAAAGCAAAATAAATTCCAGATTTTCATTACAGATATAAATATCGATCTACTGGAAAAAACAATGATACCGATATATATATAATTATATATATTTCTTAATTTATTTCCTTATATAAATCAAATCACAAAACCTAGTAGTAAGACATGTATAGACCACATATTTGTGGATATTATCCGTCTAGCTCTAAGAGCATAATCCTGGACTGCATGAGCCAGAGTGAGATTGCACTGAATCTTGACTGGTGTGCTAACAGGACACTGCCACCTGAATGGGCACATTAAAATACTTAAACTGGTTTAAACTGAGAAAAGTGAATTCCTTCAAATTAAAGAAGAGACCTCTACCCACAGATTTGCGAAATGCATGGTTCTTCAGAATAATAAGACATAATACCTGGGGAGAGTGATGGAGAGAAAATAATGACTAAAGGAACTACTAGAGTCTAGCGCTTAATACTATCCTCGGGAACTGATTGAAAAAAGGAAATGAATAAATTGCTCAGATACCCATCCACTTAACAAAAAAATAATACATACATATATCAATATTTTTAACAGGTTAATAACACTCAATACACAATCATTCCTGACTTTCTATCAACGCTGTTAGTGACGACAGGAACAAATTCTATACAGAGTAAAAAATATCGACTTTCAGATATTTCTATCAAAAAAATTACATTATTGATTTCTCACAGTTTTTGTAGTGCTCCCAATCACCAATTTTTTTCTGTTTAAACTTAAATCTATATTTATCACCATTCCACACATTCCCGGAGCTGTTGAAATCCTTATTTAGGACAGTGTATAGGCGTATTATTATTTCCAGTCTTTCCCCCAATATTAGAGACAATGTATCGCAGATCGATTGTATTCAAGGCTCCTTGCTGACTAACTAAATCTAATAAAAGGAACTAGAACGGAGATGGCACAATCAGTAAATTGAACCATTTAGTGAAGTGCACGTTAAGCCGAACTAAATGAGTGTAAAGAAGCTGAAGTAGTTAAATGTTCTGGAGATAAGAGCCGGATATACAGTGCTTTTCAGATAAAAGTATCCACCTTTAATAACTTTTGTAATACTGGTATTTAGAAAAAATCCAAAAACACGTCAATTTATGTTGGAAGGGGCAAGCATTATGGCTTATTTAAACTTACTGGAAAAGCCACCCCCTCACCCCTAGCAGCATCCATTTTATTTTTTTAAATTACTTTTCATATTTTTTATGTAAAATTTGGATACTCCTCTTTGAGCTGATTTCAAAAATGTATAATACTTGTAGGTTAAAGTGGTTAGTTTATGAGACAAACAATTTTTCTTTTAAGAGCACAAATTTTACTTATTATTTACTTTCACCTTATTTGCCTGTACTAAAATGGGTTGTACAACAGTTCAAACTCTTTAATCTTTTTAACTGTGCTATTTATTATGAAGTTACAATAAGTGTTCAAAATGAGTACCATTCACTTCCATACAATGGTATAATCTATTTTGAAATGCCTCTCTGACATTGCTTAATACGGCTGGATTTAATTGTCGACATTCATTTTCTATCCTCTCTCGTAAATCATCCAGAGATTCTGGTTGGGTAGCATAAACTTTTGTTTTTAAATACCCCCATAAAAAGAAGTCTAGGGGTGTTAAATCCGGTGACCTAGGTGGCCACTCCATCATCTGCCCCCTTCTACCTATCCAACGAGCGGGGAATGTTTCGTTTAAAAATTGTCGGACAGGCATAGCATAGTGTGGGGGAGCTCCGTCTTGTTGAAATACCAGTAAATCTTCGGAAAGGTTATCATCATTTTCTATTATTGTTGTAATACGTGAGTCAACCCCTTCCCTGAGTAACTCAAGATATGATTCACCATTTAAATTTCCGTTGATGAAGAAAGGTCCGACAATGTGGTCACCTAGGATACCACACCAAACGTTCAACTTTTGGGGATGTTGTGTATGGAATTCACGCATAATATGTGGATCACTTTCAGCCCAATATCTACAATTATGCCTACTTACTAAGCCATTTAATGAAAATGAGCATTCATCAGAAAAGCAAATATTGTTTAACAATTGTGGATTGTTATTGATAATTTGCGTCATTGATTCGCAAAACTCTAGACGACGATCAAAATCATCTTCATTCAACTCCTGCACCAACTTAACTTTGTATGGGTGGTACTTGAATTTATGTAGAACTCGGAAAACTGTAGAAGATGAAACACCGATCGCTCTACTTATTGTTGACAACGATTGGGGCTGTTGAGCCTCTAAGCTGACTTGCCCTAAAATTGCCACTTGGATTGCTTCGTTATTTACGAGTCCCTCTCGCTTATGCACTTTATTGCAAACAGACCCTGTTGTGGTAAATTTCTCCATCAGTTGAATTACATACTTATGAGTTGCATGTCTTCTGTCATGTAATTCGTTAAATATTCTAGCAGCAGCTCTTGCACAATTATTATTTTGGTAGTATAAACCTACAATTTCAATTCTTTCTTGCAAAGAGTAAACCATTTCAGAGAAACAAAATAAATAATGTATCAAATTACACTATCAATAGTGACTGAAAATTCTAGTTGACAATGTCAAACTTTAATAAAAAGTAGAGTTTTTTGTTGTTTGGATTTTTTAAGTAGAATAAATAGCACAGTTAAAAAGATTAAAGAGTTTGAACTGTTGTACAACCCATTTTAGTACAGGCAAATAAGGTGAAAGTAAATAATAAGTAAAATTTGTGCTCTTAAAAGAAAAATTGTTTATCTCATAAACTAACCACTTTAACCTACAAGTATTATACATTTTTGAAATCAGCTCAAAGAGGAGTATCCAAATTTTACATAAAAAATATGAAAAGTAATTTAAAAAAATAAAGGGGATGCTGCTAGGGGTGAGGGGGTGGCTTTTCCAGTAAGTTTAAATAAGCCATAATGCTTGCCCCTTCCAACATAAATTGACGTGTTTTTGGATTTTTTCTAAATACCAGTATTACAAAAGTTATTAAAGGTGGATACTTTTATCTGAAAAGCACTGTATATATATACATACCCTATGAAAATAATCCAATATAATATATATACAGGGTGGCGCACCGAAAACGAAACAGATGCATTTACTGGCAGATGATTCCTTTTTAAAAAAATCCCTCGGACCCGTCGATTTTGTTTTCGAGGGGGACACAAAATTGGCATAAAATCACAGTAACATTTGCAGCCCCTTAAGCGGGGGTGGCATCATCCCTAAAATCTTAAATGAAAAGGGGGGTCGAATGATCCATCATTTAAAAGGTCTTTCAACTCCCTTTATAATGATGTAAAATTCATGTACTTCAATTCAGTAGTTTTGGAGTTTTATTGATTTAAAGTTTAAAGTAGACTTTAATAGGTACATCAAATTAGTTTGTACTTCTTTCAGAAGAAATTTGAGTAAAAGCATTTTCTTGATAAGTAAATGCTTTTATTTACTACGCCCATGGTTTATTAATAATAAAAATAGCAATTGAAGTGTCCTTTGTGACAAAAAAAGTTGTTTCTTGAAGAAAGATAAGTAGAGAATGCCACGTACTTATTTTAAATAGGAAATAGTACATTAGTTTGCGATTGATTTGACCAATCTTTGTTGTTAAAATATCATTTATTGCTTTTACATAAATTAACCATGGTATATTCCACGGCAGAAAGGGTTGAAATTATTGAAATATTTTTCGGAAATAATCAGTGCGCTAATAGAACAGCACAAATTTTTAATGAGCGACATGAGAACAATAATGTGCACCGAAAATATGTTATAGAACTTGTAGCTAAATTTCGGGAAACTGGATCAGTCGCCAATAAAAAACGTAATATTGAAAATCCTATAAGGAACGAAGCAACAGAAGTGGGGGTTTTAGGGCAAGTTATTGTAGATCCTACATTAAGTACCCGCAAATTGCAAACTTCGTGTGGTGTTAGTCGACGTACTATCCAACGGATTCTAAAGGCACATAATTTTCATCCGTATAAAATTCACCTTGTACAAGAACTTAATGAAGACGATTTTGATAAGCGATTACAATTTTGTGAAGTTATGAGTGAACGAATTACAAACGATGAACAATGTTTATTTAACATTTGCTTTTCCGACGAATGTTCCTTTTTTTTAAATGGCGAAGTAAATCGTCATAATTGTCGATATTGGTCGGACTCTAATCCCAGAATTTACCATGAGGTACACACACAGCAGCCACAAAAATTAAATGTTTGGGCTGGCATTTTTGGCGATCATTTGGTTGGTCCTTTTTTCTTACCTGGAAATTTGACTGGTGAAATGTATTTGGAATTACTGCAAAATGCCATAGATCCTGCGCTAACAGATATAATTGAAAATCAGAATGATGGTCGATACGTTGAGAATATGTTGATGTTCCAACAGGATGGTGCCCCACCACATTACGCATTAAGAGTTCGGCATTATTTAGATCAGACCTTTCCAGGTCAATGGATTGGTAGAAGAGGTGCCGTTGAATGGCCCCCAAGATCGCCAGATTTATCACCTTTGGATTTCTTTTTGTGGGGTTACTTAAAAAGCAAAATCTATGCTACTCAGCCAACATCCTTAGAAGATTTGCGACAAAGAATTGTGAATGAGTGCCATCAAATTACTCCTCAAATATTGCAAAATGTCCGGCAACGTTTTCAGCAAAATCTTTATTATTGCATGGAAAGTAATGGTGGTCATTTTCAACATTTACTCGGCTGACAGGTCAGTTCATTCTTTATTTTTTAACAACTTTGCTGCTATGTATTGATCTCCTCTTACGATGATGTATTTAGACTTTAAATCAATAAATCTCCAAAACTACTGAATTGAAGTACATGAATTTTACATCATTGTAAAGGGAGTTGAAAGACCTTTTAAATGATGGATCATTCGACCCCCCTTTCCATTTAAGATTTTAGGGATGGTGCCACCCCCGCTTAGGGGGCTGCAAATGTTACTGTGATTTTATGCCAATTTTGTGTCCCCCTCGAAAACAAAATCGACGGGTCCGAGGGATTTTTTTAAAAAGGAATCATCTGCCAGTAAATGCATCTGTTTCGTTTTCGGTGCGCCACCCTGTATATATATATTGATTATAATTATTATTATTTTATTTGTTTCTTGGGCTTGGTTAGTAATTTGTATGATAAAATACAATTAAAACATTTTTGACGTTTCGCCCTCGTTTGAAAGCATTTTCAAAATATTTATTTGGAAAAAAAATTATGAAGTAGAATATTTACAATTGTTAGTATAAAATTTGGTGATCTAGCTTAAACATGATATATGGAAGTTGAATAAATGATACAAGTACTTACTTTAGAATTGAATTTACGATAATAAATGAAAAAATGTGTAGTTATTAATATCTAATTAGTTATTTTATTAAATTATGATACATTTGTTGAGTTTTTGATATCTTGTTTGTCTTCACTGTATTTTTTTCTTTTTTTTATTTACCTATGTATCATCTGTTCAATTGTTAGTTTCTGATAATTACAGTTTTGTTTCTAGTATTTTTGTGTTTTTGAAATGAAATTCATGTTTTTCTGTCGTTTCTTGTGTCATAAAGCTCAAAACACTATCACCATTATTTACTAAACTTAAAAGTCCAACTAAAACCAATAAAAAATCTAATGTTATATATTCTATAACATGATTAAACTGTCCAAAAAAATATGTAGGTCCGACAACTCAACATCGAGAAAATCGTCTCAACGGCCACAAATATACAAAGAATGCTTCTACAGCCCTACATAAATACGAAACGACAGAAAAACATGACTTGGATTTCAAAAACACCTAATGATCAGAAACTAGCAATGAAAGAGATAATACATATAAAAAAAGAAAAAAATACAGTGAACGATAAACAAGAACTTGAGTCAAATTTAACATAATTTAATAAAATAACCAATTAGATATATAATAACTACACATTTTTTCATCTATTATTCAAATATCGTGAATGCAATTCTGAAGTATTTGTATGATTTTAATCCAACTTCCATATAGACCAGGGTAGATGCCTTTAAAAATAATAAAAAGTGAAAAAAAAATAGTAGGATGAAACCCATTGGAAAAGGAGGGGAATGGGCGATCTAAGGTCGGGAAGGCGAAGGGGGTGAGTTGGTAAGGATGAAAAACGGTTTATCTCGATTTCCGGTAAAACTACAAGTCCTATGGAAAAAAATGGAATGTCAAAGTTTTAGGTAATAAAAAGATCTGTGTATCCACACTTTTTTCACATAACCTCAAAATGTATGTGGAAAATTCAAAAAACCAAGTTTTTTGACTTAATATCGAAAAAGCACCCTAATTTTCAATCGAAAATTCACCTGTCAGAATATCAGCTTTTTGTCAAAAAGTTGGTATGCTCTCTGTTCCTTGAAATCTCTACTTTCCAATGGTGTGAAAAAATATATTACTATAGTAAATCTTCTCAGAAAATGCAAAAAATATTGTAATGTATAACGTAATCAGAATAAAGTATCTAAATTCCATAGTACGATTTACATTTATTTTTATATATTATGAGATTTTCTATGACATAAATGTAGTTAAAATTTAATAAATCAAATTTTCAATTGAAAAAAATTGCAGCAGTCACATCTTTTAGATGAAATTGTATAAAAATGGCATTAACAAAAAATTTCCAAATTCGAGTTTTTTTCGATTTTCTGCATTTTCTGAGAAGATTTACTATAGTAATATATTTTTTTCACACCATCGGAAAGTACAAGTTCAACGAACAGAAAGCACACAAACTTTTTGAAAAAAGCTAGAATATTTTGACGGGTGAATTTTCGATTGAAAATTAGGGTCCTTTTTCGAAGTCAAAGTAAGGTGAAAAAATAAATATTTCGAATCAAATAAATTACATTGTATTTAGGACATGAAAAGGTAAATTTTCACAAAATTTCGTGGAAAAAATTTTTTTTTGTAAAATATAAAAATAAATTTATTTGATTTTTCCAGATAAATTTTGATTTCATGTGAAAAAAGTGTTAGTACAGAAGACATGGATTTTTTTATTACCTACAACTATGCCATTCAACTTTTTTCCATAGGAGTATAGTTTTGCCGGAAATCGAGAAAAACCATTTTTTTACCCTTCCCCACCCCTTCCCCTTCCCGACCTCACATCGCCCGTAAATTATTTTTCCTTTCATTTTTATAATATTCTCCTCCTTTTCAAATGGGTTTCACCCTACTATTATTTTTTTTTGGATTCAAAAATTATCGACCCTGGTCTAAAGCTGCGTCCTCACCGAGGACTTGTTGTGTACGCTGCAATCAACGGTGTCGATCGACAAAATAAATCGGTCGACGTGTCGAATTGTTTTCATGAACAAGACAAAGTCATAACTTTTATTGAGGCATACAAATTAAAATTAAATCTATGGGATTCCAAAACTAATAATTATAAAAACAGAAACATGAGGCACGATGCCCTTATGGCAATTGCTAATGAATCTTCGTCAGACATGTTGATTAATCTGATCGACAATATTTCTGCCAACTCTGGTGTGGACGGATGCAGTTTTGTTGACTTATTGATCGACCATGTCGATCGACAGTGTCGACTCGTTGAGGATGCAGCTTAATATGTTTAAACTAGATCACCAAATTCTTTAGTAACAATTGTAAATATTTTACCTCATAATATCATTTTTTTTTAAATTAATATTTTGAGAAAGCTTTCAAACGAGGGCGGAACGTCAAAAATGTTTTAATTGATTTTTATCATACAAATTACTAACCAAACCACGAAACAAATAATAATTATATATAGGCATATAACATTTATATTTCTTGAGAATTCCTCAAATTTACCTAGATTGCTTTTATACCTGTATGTTATTTATCAGAGTGCAAAATATGTCTATCGGTAATAAAAATAAAGTTTTTTATTCTTGATTTGAATAATTCAAAGGAATTTATCGTCCTCAAGTATATTTTATATATGGCCGGCAGAAAGTTGTATATTTTATTTGACAAATAATACAACCCGCTCTGTCCCAGCGCCTTCTTAGAAGTGGGGATTCTAGTGTTTCCTGATTGTTTATTTCTAGTGTCATAGGAATGATTGATTTCATAGATGGTAGTTCTTTTTTTATACAAATTATTTTTAATGTTGTCATCGTGATCAGCTATGGCGAGCATTTGAGGTACCTATATGTTATATTTACTAGTTATATCACAAGAGGTGAATATTTTTGACATTTTTGTGTAAATTTTCTGTAAAAATTGCGCGAGACAAAAATTATTTAAAAATATCCCAACAGTGCTATTTTTACAAAAATTTTGCGGAAAAATGTCAAAAAATATTCAAAACAAAATATATACCTCGAGTGGTATTTGGTCAGATTATATACCGAAAAAGACGAAAACGTACAACGAAATGGAGTATTATTAAAATATTGAAATCCATGTTAATTAACAAAAATGTGACGTTAATGTGAGAACATTAAAAATTGGCTGTGGCAGGTGGGCCGGGGTATATATCCAGTATAGTTTCTGATGACGGATGGAGGTAGGTTAGGTTAGGTTAGGTTTATGGTGAGTGGGTCTATCAGGCCCTCCACTGCGACTCGCAAAAGTCTATTGTGGCTCACACCTATTCAGATTTCACCAAACAAATTCAGCTTCTTAACAAAGCCGATTAGCTTATTTGGTGAATGATTTTTCAGGTCCGAGGGCGAGAGAGCATCCCTGCCAAACATCAGATACCTGATTCGAGCCGCGGCGGGTTAGGCACAAATTATATGCTCTGCTGTTTCATCATCTTCCAAACAAAGACGGCAGGTCGGATCTTCCGACAGTCCAAGTTTTAGCATATGATGATTCACATGACAGTGGCCTGTTAAAAGGCCTGTTAGACACCGTAGGTCATGCCTGCTATAGTCTAACATTTGTTTGGAGACATTATTCGAAGGATGTATGAAAGCCTTTGAATAAACCAATCCTGGTAAATTATGCCAGAAGTCTAATGCTCTTCTTGCCGTCCAGGTATTCAGTAATTGTTTGGCAACACTTATTGCAATGCCAATTGTAGGTTCTGGTCCGATAGAAACACGTGCGGCACCCTCCCTTGCAAGAGAGTCTGCCTTCTTGTTTCCTTCCATGCCAGAATGGCCAGGGATCCAGACCAGCAATACTTTATTGAGTTCTCCTATTGAGGAGAGTCTTTTTTGGCAGTCTAATTTCAATACGAATGGAGGTATATAGATAATCAATATAATATATGGGAGAACATTCGACGTTTCAAATGGCTAAAATTGAAACCACTTCCCTTTCAACATCGACCCACCATTATTGGAAAATCCTTCATAACAAATAATTTCCATCGAGTTTAGTAAGACATATTTTCGAAGTTTCAAATTTCTAGTGAATCCAATATCTGTCTTGAAACGTTCAAATTATTTTTATAAACCTTCTTTCAGAGTGCAAAACTTTTCTTTCGCTCCATAAATTTTCTTGTTTCATTTCTGGCTCATTGGGCAATAAAAAATGTGCAAAGTTACCTACAAACAAAACATTCGTAGTATTTATTATTTCCGTTTGATCTCTCTTTAACAACCATACCCCCGAATTTACTAATGGTATTCATAAATTTTCTAAAGTGTTTCTCAATCCGACATGGGTGGTCTGCCGGTCATGAAAATATAATGCCGAAAGAAGTAGAAAAGTAATTGATTCCAGAAAAATAAAGTCAACGATTCACGATGTATATGTATATATAATATGGTTATGGATTTTTTTAACTATCAAATTTTATAAATAAATAGATCTCAACTTCAAATCTTTAAGAGAAATTCAAAGAATTAATTACATAAAAATAACATTATTTTAAAAGAACAAAAAAAAGTAACATAGAACTTGGTCATAGATCAAATACAACCAAATAAACAATCCATATATCAGAGTGTGAAAGAATGTTATACAATAAATACTCTGAGTAGTAGTACACTGCTTGAAGTAAATAAGGAATTAAGAAAATCTCAATTCATAATTCACTAGATGATTTAATATTTCTGTTATTTTTTATTAAACCAAATTTGTCCACGACCACTTAATAATAAGTCAATATTTTACCTCCTAACAAAAGGTATACAGTACTATTCAAAACTCCCCTCCCCCCCTAGTATCTTTTGAACGGCTACACTTACATTCATAAAATTTGGAGTGTTGTAAACTTCTCTACGAATGGTAACAGGTGACGTAATAGTAATAGATAACGTCACAGTGCCACTCTGGCCAATAATTTTGAATGGGACCTTATGGCAAGTGATATCTCGTTTGAAAGGCATTGACATTGGCTACATAGCCATATTAATTTTGTTTGGGTTTAAACTAATTTTGACGGAGAAATTAAATAAATACCAAAATTATTGAAATTATTTTTTTAAATTTAATTAATCAAATATCAACAATGGATTCTTATAGCAAGTGTTCGAAATGTGCTCCGTCTACTCCTGACAGTAATACATCCTATTAGTAAACTATTGTCGTACTCGTTCGACTGTGTGAAACCTTATTTTTATGACTGATACCCTTTTACTTTACTAATGTTAGATGTTAAATGAAAAGTACTTGGAAAAGAAACAAAAATAATTGTACTCTAAAAATGATTCTCAGGGGTGGTTTCCTCCGAACTTAACCAATAACAGAACTATAGCTTGAAATAGCGTAGTTAATAAAGTTGAGCGCCACGTGGTTTTTTTTTCTTTTTTTTTATACAAAGAATAGGTTAAACCCGAAACTATGAATATATAGTTCTGTTCAGTTAATTAAGCATTCACTATATAATCCACTATTTGATATTTAGAATTGTGTGTCTATAAATTCAGTAGGAAGGAAGTTGAAATAAAAATTCCACAAGTTAAGCAATAACAATAAATATGGATTTAATGAGTGTGAAATGTAAAAATATAAAATTTATGTCAAATCTATCCTAAAAATAAATATATTAATTATGTTAATGGGTGAAGACCTCAAGTTTACAATTTATAAAATTAAAATGGGTGAAGCCCTTAAGATTTACAAATGATGGTAGATATGAATTTTCAGCTTGAAAGGTTGACTTTGGTGAAAACTTCTTTAGATATAATTAGGTACTTATCTTAATGGAAGTACTAGTTTGGAAGCTTCCCTGCCTTCTTGGGTATCAGACCAAATTAGTGTTCCCTCAGCAGTGGAGGTATGCCTCGAAGTCCATAAGTTCTTATCACACCATAAAATCGGTTTAACGGTAGATAGGAATTTTTAAGATATTTATTCCAGTTTCAGTTGTTTTGTGAAACAAAAGCTATGAAGCCAACCGCTAAAATAATTCATAATAAATTACTTACAATGATTACAATGATTACATCATCAAATCTCTGTGAAGTTAATTTTTCTATATTTAAGAACAAGTACATTTTTATTGTTTTTTTAGAGCTCATGAAATAAGCTAAAGAAATATTAATATAAAATAACTTCACCAGAGAATTGTTGAAGAAAGGGAACTAATTATGAAGAATTATTCAAGGAAGGGAAGGAAATAATTTAGGGAATGTGAAGGTAACACGATGTCACGTGTCCTAAAATGTTAAATAAATTCCAGAGATTTTATACAAAATTCGTTAATAAACACTAACACTATTAGAAGGGAAATATGGAATCTTACCTGTAGGAATATAATAAGTAATGAAATAATTCGATTCTTAAAAATTATGTTTGATATTTGAAGATATATCCCACAGCGGTTGAACTGCTAACGTCTTTCTTTGTAGACAACTTAGATAGGAAAGAGAGCTTGCTGTTTTCGATCACAGTTCACCTCCACTCAGGACGATATATGTGACAGTAATTATTAGTATCAAGTCCCTGGTTATACGATACGGCAAAGCAACCGGAGGAATATCAAAGGCGACTGTGAAACTTCACGTTTCATTCCCTTAATAGCCGAAGAAAAAAAATTGAAATAATTTTTTTTTAAATAAAAAAAACAGGGTTAAAACCAAAAAAAAAATGACCAGATTTTTAAACAAGGTACTGGACAACCACAAAAAAAAATCACAAAGGTACATATATGACTTAAGCCATAAAGAAAAAAAACTCCGGAAAAAATACTAGAATACTATAAAAAAACTAAACTATACCCTGCTGTTTAATATGATTGAGATCCATCATTACCACCAAACTACATGATCCAAATGAGATATTATTAACACCTACTGGTGTTAAAAAAATGTCATAATAGGGAAAAGAAAGAAAAGAAAGAGATAAAGCGTAAAAGTTGGAAGGTATAAAGATGATCCAACATTAGCCATCCATTATTTGCACCGGGAATAGGCACTCATCACGAATCTTATCTGCGCAGTATACATTTGTTGTGAGGTAAAGGGATGTGGAAAAGAATATTGAACAGAAGTGTAATTTCAGTGCTGTCCCTCGTTACCATCAGGCCGAACTGAAAACAACACAGGAAAGTGATTTCAAAAAATCACCCCCATTCAAACTCTTTGAATAATGAAAACGCAAAAATTAACTAAAAAAGAGAGGAAAGGATAACAAAGTATATCTTTACAGATAGATCGATAGATTTGCGTCTACTATCAATAACAAATAACTAAGGAAAAAATATAAGAGATAAGAAAGAAGAAAAGATAATATTCTCAAAGAGAATAATCATCACAATAAGGTATTTGTTTTTTTTTTTTTTTAAAAAAAAACGTCGTAATCGGTAAGAGGATTTCCTACAACATCAGAAAGAATAAAACCAACGACAAAGAAATACTACAAATACGGTACTAAAGGGAACAGGCCATTATTCCGACACTAACATGTTACAAAAGCATGTCATACTCACAGGTGTGGTAATAATTCCTGAACTTATCTGTAGCCTATCTGAAGTTATAAGGAAAACCTAGACATAAGTCTTGAACCTACTAATAGAAAAGGCTCCGATATAAAGATACTATTGATAAGATAAAGTTAACTACCAGACCTTATCGAGATAAAGTACAATATCCAATGATCATCATCTGCTAAATAAAAATTGTTATTTAAATAAAATCAACAACTTGAAGGTAATAATATAATTAAAGATATGAACACATTTAGTACTAATTCAAAGGAACAGTCTACTTTACAAGGCAACTGAACTTACTAAATATATTCGTAACCACTAATAAACGAGAAGGTACAAAGAAATTGAGAGATAGATAAGCTTGGAAAGGAAAATTAAGTAAAACAAGTAAAAATTATGTATGCTCCTCTGTCTTGTAATGCTATAACGATTGAAATAATTTTCAATAAACCTCATTTTATTCAGATAACTAAAAAACGGTGCTCTCAACTTTTGAGATATATATTGTCAATTAAGACAAAGATAAGATACAATAAGATAACCTTTACGTCACTACGTTGAGGTCTCCTCTGGAACGCAACACGATAGATAAGTGAAACGTAAAAAGATAAGATAAAGATAATTTAGTCTTTATCAGATAGGACAAAGCTAAAAGTAAAATATATTCTCAGGAAAACTATCCCAAAGAATTCATTACATAAAACTATAATTCGGAACACCAACATTCATAGGTTCACGATATTCCCTTTATGCATAGTTTTCAAATTTAAATAATCATATAGAAAGTATGAATTAGTCAGAATTTCCCAAATTTCTAATTGCAGCAGGATCTCAGATAACCTATAATTACCTCTAATTAATCCCTCATTGAATATATATAGCAAATCAAAACAGAGAAGGAACACATGTACGATATTAATAGGAAATAATTCCAAACTTATAGGTAATAGATAAAACGAATTAGCAGATAATTAATCAGACGATATTTCAAAGTCAGATTCTGAATTTTCCACCTGGTGGTCACTTGAGTCAGCAGAAGATAAGATATTTTCCTTCAGGTCTTTGATATGCCAACGACCAATATTTTTACCATTTAAATCTTTCAGTTCATAAATCAAGGGAGAGATAACTTTATTTACTACACAAAGTATGTATTTAGGCATGAATTTAGCAGAAATATATTGAGCTTTATCAGATTTAGGATATGTTTTTTTCCAAACCTGATCTCCTGGATGGAATTGAATGTTCCTCTTACGGAAATTGTAACGTGCACTTGTTTTCACATATGCTTTATGAAGGCGCTTCCTAACAGATTCAAATATAGAAGGCATGGTTTGTGTATCCTGTAATCTATGAATCTTATCAGATATTTGAGGTTTATTAATAGGATTATCTACAATTTTTCCATAGAAAGAACCTACAACAGGTACGTTACGAGCAAATACTAAAAATGATGGTGTAAAATCAGTAACTTCGTGCTTAGAAAGACGAATTGCCTCAGCTATTTTATGTATTTCTAAATCCCAAGATCTATGATCTTCATAACAATATGAGCGTAAAGCAGTAACGATAGATTTATTCACACGTTCTGTATGATTAGCTTGTGGTGTAAAATTTGACGTATACCAAATATTTTGAACTTCAAATTTAGTCATTAAGTTTTTAAATAACTGACTGGTGAATTGTTTACCATTATCAGTGGCTATAATTTGAGGTACTCCAAAAATTAAAAAGACATTATTTTCTAAAAATTTACAAATGGCTGGAGCGGTAGCTTTAGGCATAGTATGAATTAAGGTAAACTTAGTGAACCAGTCAACAACTACTAAGGCATATTGATTACCTTGACGGGATCTAGGATAAGGTCCTATCAAATCACAAGAGATGAGTTGAAATGGAAATTCTATGTTGCGATATTGTCCCATTAGTCCAGCTTGTGGCAAATTTGTAGGCTTACATGTGGCACAAACCTGACAACGCCTTACATATCTGCGTACAGACTGTCTCATATTCGGCCAATAATACAACTCAGAAATTCGCTCTAAAGTTTTGAATACACCAAAGTGAGCTGAAGTCGAGTCATCATGAAATTTGGTTAAAAGTTCAGACCTATTTGGAGTTGGAACCACAATTTTCCAATCAGTAACGTTACTCATATCGGCATATTTGGTAAATACATGTTTATACAAGATATTATTTTCTACCTTGAAACTGGGATAACTATCAGGATCACTGGTAACCTTTTTAATCATCTTCTTGTACCAATTATCAGGCTTTAATAAAGATAAATCTAAGACATTTACATCAGGTATACGAGAAAGGAAATCTGCAGGTACTGTTCCTGTAGATTTTCTGTGAACGATAGAGAAATTATATTGAGACAATTGAAGGATCCAGCGAGCGAGACGAGGAGAGGGTTTTTTCATATTATTTAACCAGACAAGAGAAGAATGATCTGTTATGACAGTAAAGTGTCTACCTAAAAGATAATATCGAAAATGTTCTATCCCTAAAAGAACAGCTAAGGCTTCTTTCTCCGTAGTAGAAAATTTCTTTTGACCTTTCGTAAGCTTTTTACTCATGTAAGCTACTGGATGCTCTAATCCATCTTCAAGTTGAAAAAGAACACTACCGACGCCTACATCACTAGCATCACACATTAAAAAGAATGGACGATGAAAATTAGGACTACAAAGTACTGGTGTAGAAGTTAAAGCAACCTTGATATCTTCAAAAGCTTTCTGGGCTTCTGGAGTCCAAATAATTGGAGCATGTTTCTTTCGGTTAGTTAAAAGATCAGAGATAGGTGAAGAAAGAGTTGAGTAACTTTTTAGGAAGCGACGATAATAAGAAATGATACCTAGAAATCTGCGTACTTGAGTAGTAGTTTTTGGGACAGGATAGTTACAAATGACACTAGTTTTCTCACTGTCTATACCTAACCCATTTTTATCCAAAGTGTATCCTAAATATCGAAGAGAAGGGCGACAAAAGTGACATTTATTAATATTAATAGTTAAATTGGCATCTTTCAACGTATCATGAACTTTATTCAATATCTCAAGATGTTTTTCAAAGGTAGGGGTACAAATTATAATGTCATCTAAGTAATAAAAACAGTAAGGTTCTAAGGAAGGTCCTATGACTAAGTCCATTAGTCTACACATGGAAGCAGGAGCAGAAACTAAACCAAACGGAGTACATGTAAATTGAAAAAGTCCTTTAGATCGAACTGCAAAAGCTGTCTTAGGACGAGAGGATTTCTCTAAAGGTATTTGATAGAAAGCATGTTTCAAATCGATACTAGAAATATATCGAGTATCCCTAAGTTGACTAAGAATAACTTCAATATTAGGTAAAGCATATGAATCTTTATTTACGGTAACACTATTAAGCTTTCGACCATCAAAACAAACTCTATATGAACCATCAGATTTTTGAGTTAAACAAATAGGTGAACAATATGAAGATCTGCTTTCTTCAATAACTCCTAATTCGAGTAACTTATCAATTTCTTGGTTTAAGTATCCTTGTAAAGCTTGAGGTAATGGATATTGACTTTGCTTAAAAGGTGGAGAATCTCCAGTATCAATAACATGTTCTAAGAGATGTGTTTTACCTAACCTATCCTTAGGACTAAGAGATTTAAATTTTTCAATAACCTGATTAAGTTTATCAGTTTCCGTTGAAGTTAAATTTGAGACATCCTGTACGGTATTAATTACATTTACAGATAAAGAATTTAAGTTCATAGTGAATTTAGAAAAATCAATTTTAATATTAAAAATTTTAAGAAAATCGATACCAAGTATGACTGTATGTTTTACTGAAGGTAAGATAAATAATGTAATTGCCCGAGATATCTTATCTAATGTGACATAAGTGTCCACTGAACCAACCACATCATGAAGTTTTCCATCAGCGGTTGACACCTTGTTATATTGTCCTTTTAGAATGGGTAAAGATAAATCCTGAAGAAAATCAAGTCCTAACGAACCTATCAAACTTAAGTTACTACCGGTATCAATTAAACAAGAAAATGTTTTCCCGAAAATCTGTACATCAACATAAGGTCGATTGTCATGTTCCTTCCTATACAACAATGATTCCACACAACCAAAAGGTGAATTGTACTCAATTTCAAACCTTGAGCTATCAGAATTCTTATAAAATTTTCTAACAAAGTTAAGCCAAGAATTCCAGTCTTTCCTATCAAATTTAGATACTGTATGAGAAATAGGTGGTTTATGAAACTGGGTTAAAACATTGTCATGCAGAGAAGAACAATTAGGAAGTTGATTTATTGACTTTTTGAATTGTTTGAATTTTGTGTGTTGGAATTGGATTTTATTTTGCTTTTGTCTTTGTTTTTGTTTTTCTTGGATGAAGAAGTCCCTGGTTGATTTTTTTCTGCGGTTGGGAGAGATAGGGACGATACTCGACCGCCTTCGCAGTTTTTTTGACAATTAGTACATTTAGTTTTAACCACTCCAGGTGTACCACATACATAGCAAAACAATTTTCGAGGCATAAGGCACTGACTATAGGTATGATTCTGATTGTTACAATTCCAACATACAATATTCGTATTCAAGGCAGATACTTGACGGGAAAAAATATGGTGCGGACGGTAAGAGGAAGTATGAGGTAAGCTTAAGTCAGGTTCAAGTAAATTTTGTTTTCGAGAACCAAAGTTAGAGGTATTTGAGTGTTGTGAGTACATGAATGTTTCCTCAAGTTTTTTACATTTAGTAGTTAAATCCGAAATTGTTAAAATATCTAGTAAAGCTAATGGTTGAACAAAATTTGGTAACAAATTGCGTTGAATGATTCTAATTTTAGTTGACTCATCTGGTTTGATGTCTAACCTATTAAATAAACTACACATAGAATTTATGAAAAGGGTAACTTTCTCATTAGGATGTTGTTTACGATTTTTAATTTCCTCTAATAAATCTTCATGGTAGTTATAAGGAAGAAAATCTGATTTTAATTTAGTTACAAGTTGACCCCAATCTTGAAATTGTGTCCTATTATTCAAATACCAATAAAAAGCTTGATCGGTAAACAAGTCAGCGGCACTAGAGAAAAGTTCAGTATCGCTAACTCCCCTAGATATTTTTAAACATTCTACTTTTTCTAAAAAACTTGTAAGAGACTCTTTAGGAGAAACCCCAGAGAAATGTAACCCCCATTTATGAACTGGTACTGGTTTAGAAAAAGAAAAAGATTGATTGTCATTGACAGGTGTCGAATGAGCTTGGCTTGTACCCGATAATCGTGAATCTAACTCTCCTTCCAACAAGAGTATTCGTTGTGTAAGTCTTTTTTTGAAATTTTCTTGTTCTGCCGTGAACTCATTTAAATTATGATTTAATCGAGTAGCTCTTGCATTTACATGACCTAACCGACAAGTTAATCTTAGATATTCTGTATCTCTGACAGTTCCTACAAAATCTTTAATTTTTTTGTCAAGATCCGCTAATGTGGTTTCAATACCAACGATTTCTTGATCAATTTCTAAATTGTCAACATATAAAAGAGAACTTCTACCAGAATATTCCTGTGCTAAAACACCACGTAGTATTTTCCTACGTTCAGCTGAAGTAGCTAACACTGATTGACCCCGGTATGCTAATTCATGTTCGAGTTCCTGATTGAATAGATAATCTACGTTCAATTTGAAATTTTGAGACATGATTTATTTTATTTTTAAAATGTAATTAAGGTAGAAACACAACAATAAAAAAAAATAACAGGTAAGACAACTTCGACACTAAACCTCTAAATTTGGTACCACTCGAAATGCAAATATTTAAAGTAAAAGTAATCAAAATATATGTAAGGTATCAAGATAATAAGTTCACAAAAAAGTTCTTGAAAGTGTGAAAATATTTATAGAAACACAAGGTATTTTGTAAGATAACTTAAAAAAGAAATGATACACTTTCAAACACTATTTGTAAACTAAGTTTTCACCTCTGGTTTTCTTTAAGTGAGATATCAATCTTTCATAAGCCCTTTACAGAAATATCAATATATTCAATCCTCCTGACCAAATTTATACACACTTCAAATTATAGTATTTTCCCCATAATAGCCAAAGAAAAAAACGACAGTTAAAGGCAAGATAAGTGATTACTGAAAGAAATAAAAAATATTACAAGAAAACTATAGTGAATAACACGTTGGGCTGCCAAATGAAACCTTATTTTTATGACTGATACCCTTTTACTTTACTAATGTTAGATGTTAAATGAAAAGTACTTGGAAAAGAAACAAAAATAATTGTACTCTAAAAATGATTCTCAGGGGTGGTTTCCTCCGAACTTAACCAATAACAGAACTATAGCTTGAAATAGCGTAGTTAATAAAGTTGAGCGCCACGTGGTTTTTTTTTCTTTTTTTTATACAAAGAATAGGTTAAACCCGAAACTATGAATATATAGTTCTGTTCAGTTAATTAAGCATTCACTATATAATCCACTATTTGATATTTAGAATTGTGTGTCTATAAATTCAGTAGGAAGGAAGTTGAAATAAAAATTCCACAAGTTAAGCAATAACAATAAATATGGATTTAATGAGTGTGAAATGTAAAAATATAAAATTTATGTCAAATCTATCCTAAAAATAAATATATCAATTATGTTAATGGGTGAAGCCCTCAAGTTTACAATTTATAAAATTAAAATGGGTGAAGCCCTTAAGATTTACAAATGATGGTAGATATGAATTTTCAGCTTGAAAGGTTGACTTTGTTGAAAACTTCTTTAGATATAATTAGGTACTTATCTTAATGGAAGTACTAGTTTGGAAGCTTCCCTGCCTTCTTGGGTATCAGACCAAATTAGTGTTCCCTCAGCAGTGGAGGTATGCCTCGAAGTCCATAAGTTCTTATCACACCATAAAATCGGTTTAACGGTAGATAGGAATTTTTAAGATATTTATTCCAGTTTCAGTTGTTTTGTGAAACAAAAGCTATGAAGCCAACCGCTAAAATAATTCATAATAAATTACTTACAATGATTACAATGATTACATCATCAAATCTCTGTGAAGTTAATTTTTCTATATTTAAGAACAAGTACATTTTTATTGTTTTTTTAGAGCTCATGAAATAAGCTAAAGAAATATTAATATAAAATAACTTCACCAGAGAATTGTTGAAGAAAGGGAACTAATTATGAAGAATTATTCAAGGAAGGGAAGGAAATAATTTAGGGAATGTGAAGGTAACACGAGGTCACGTGTCCTAAAATGTTAAATAAATTCCAGAGATTTTATACAAAATTCGTTAATAAACACTAAAACTATTAGAAGGGAAATATGGAATCTTACCTGTAGGAATATAATAAGTAATGAAATAATTCGATTCTTAAAAATTATGTTTGATATTTGAAGATATATCCCACAGCGGTTGAACTGCTAACGTCTTTCTTTGTAGACAACTTAGATAGAAAAGAGAGCTTGCTGTTTTCGATCACAGTTCACCTCCACTCAGGACGATATATGTGACAGTAATTATTAGTATCAAGTCCCTGGTTATACGATACGGCAAAGCAACCGGAGGAATATCAAAGGCGACTGTGAAACTTCACGTTTCATGTGTCAGCTGAAATTGCATTGCATTCTTCAATAATTTTTTCTTTCAAAACGCCAATGCTATCTGGTGCCGTAGTATAATCCTTGGATTTCAAGTACCCCCATAGATGGACCTCGCCGGCCGATCCATCTACCTCGATATTCTTCATCCAGGTAACGTCTTACTGCACCATAATAATGTGCAGGAACACCATCTTGTTGAAATGTTATTCCCAAATGGCCGAATTCATCTGGATTATCTTCCAGAATTTCAAGAATTATTCGGCTCCATTGTATTTTGTAACATCTCCAGATACACTTCACCGCTTCAGTTTGAATTCAGGAAAACAGGACCAACTATGTGATTTCCCAAAATACCTGCCCAAACATTGACTTTTTCTGGAAATTGGGTATGTCGTTCACGGAAGGTGTGAGGATTTGTGTCACTCCAATACCTTACATTTTGTGTATTCACATTTCCATTGAGGCAAAAAGTACTTTCGTCACTAAAACAAATTGTTTTTGTGTAATGAGGGTTTTGACTAATTTTATTTGTCATACATTCACAGAATTCGAGTCTTCTGTCGGGGTCGTCATCCGAAAGGTGGTACACCATTTTTAACTTGTACGGATGAAATTTATTTTTAGCCAACACTCTCTGTACTGTACTTTTACTTACTTCACAAATAGACGCAACTTTAGTTGAAGAGGAAGTAGGGTTTATTACCATTTCAGCAACTATATCAATTTTTTTATCATCACTAAATGTTGGTCGACCAGATCGTTTGGCATCTTGAACACTACCTGTTGCTTCAAACTTGTGAAGAAGCTCCCTCAAATAAGTTCTCGAGATAGGGCGATCTGGGTATCTCTCATTAAATAAACGTTCCGCTTCATGGAGAATATTTCCAGATTCACCAATTATTAAGATAGCTGCTACTTTGTCGGCTTGAGTACGTACCATTTTGCCTATGTAAACTCTTAAACGTCTTGTTAAACAATAATAAAATTAATTATTCAAGCTATTTAGAGAAACTTTGCAAAGCAACAAATACTATTAAATTAAATACATCAATTTTTTTGACAACTAACCAGAGGCGGACTAAAAAATCTTAATCTCAATATTTAAATGTGAAATAATAATTTTGGTATTTATTTAATTTATCCGTCAAAATTAGTTTAAACCCAAACAAAATTAATATGGCTATGTAGCTAATGTCAATGCCTTTCAAACGAGATATCACTTGCCATGAGGTCCTATTAAAAATTATTGGCCAGAGTGGCACTGTGACGTCATCTATTACTAATACGTCATCTGTTACCATCCGTAAAAAAGTTTACAACACTTTATTTTCACATTCAAATTTCATTAATGTAAGTGTTAGTAGCCGTTCAAAAGATACGAGGGGGGGAGGGGACTTTTGAATAGCACTGTATATGGTACCCATATATCTACTAGAGTGAATTATGAACTCATAATTCACGCTGCTGCATTTGAAAAACATGCCATGACAACTCAACACTCTAGACTAGACTAGATATGGGGATACAATATGGAGTAAACTATTAAATCTGCGTATTTTGTTTAGGAAATTTGTTTCTGAAATATATCGTATCGATAAAACATCGAAATGTTTTAGTATTGATACTTTTTATAACGGTATTTGGTAATATTGATATTTTTAAAACAATATATTTATAACGGTTAGGTGTATCGATACTTTACACAGTATCGCCCATCTCTATATGTCACATTTGACGTACTCCTGAAATTTATTAATTTTGACGCTAGAAGAAATCAAGGGTCGTGGACAAAGTATAGTATGCTACTCGCAATTTATGGCCATTATTCACTCGGGTGACTTGCGCCCCTCTCCTACGGCTCGAGACGCAAATGTCACTCTGCGTGAATAATGGCTATCATAAATTGCTCGTTTAATAATATACTAATAAGAGTAGGTATAATGAAAAGTTTTTATGATTTGATAGTTATTGTAAAAAATGCACATGATTTACTGAATGTGAAAATAATATTGGTACAATATAAGAAGGGTGGTAGTAAAAATAATTTCCCAAGAAAAAAACAATATTTTGGTGGCCAAATGCTCAGCTAGTTTGACAAAACTATACTTAAAAATACAAAAAAATTATATAAAGAAATTTAAAAGGAAAGACTCTGGCTAGATATAGAATAGTCGCGGAAGAAATTTATATTTTGACAATTATATAATATTAAATAAATAAATAAACATTTTCATAATAATATGTACCTGTTAAGTGGAAAAAATCATTAGATATTTTATTGCAGGAAAATATAAATATTTCAATTACCTTAAAGGTGTCCTACTGTGCAAAAGTCGTCTGTCATGATCTTTTCCGAAGCTGATGAATTTATTTTAATCAACTCTTGTAAACGTGTTGAATGACTTTGTCCAACTCAAGAGGTAGAGTCTTTATATCGTTAAACTTTTTTTGTCGCAAATTAAATCATTAATTCATTTATAAGTTCCATAGGTTGATAGATAGCAGGTAGTACCTATATTAAGCATTAGCACTACACCCGAATACGAACACGTCACTATGGATACCCTTGATGCTAAATTACGGTCCAAATCTCGGAAGCCAGATTTCTAACGTGGTCTGCTTCACGGCCCCTTGACCCTAAGCGCCAAGAGCTCCAGATAGCCTCAGAAGGAGGTTACGAAAAATTCCAAGGGTCTTGTTGAATTCACTTGCACTAATTACAATACGGACGAGCCCAAATATCGGTACTCCAATTAATAAGTTACGGTTAATAACGAATAAAACTGGAATTCAAACCATTGATCTATTTATACTCTGAGGTCTATTTTATTTATGAATCTACAGGGGCAAGCAAAATAACGAGGAAACTAAAGTTACGGACGTAACAGTCAGAGTCGGTCAGGTACAAATCGGCCGGCCAATCGAACAAGTTGTAACTAAGCCACTCCCAAATTCGAGATACCCTTTGGATTTAAAGGAAATCGGAAAACTATAACGAACCAATAGTGTGGGATTTTAAAGAAATATTATTTGATGGAGTCAGAAATGAACGGGTTAAATTTACCGGGCTATCGAACAAATTGTAATTGAGCCACTTCCAAGTTCGAGAGACCCTTTGGATTCAGAGACAAGCGGAAAACTATAACGATCCAATAATGTGAAATTTAAGCGAAATAATCAACGGAATCAGAAGTGAACAGCTTAAATGGGCCGCCGGGTAAACGAGCAAGTTATAACAGAGCCAGTGCCATGTTCGAGTAACCCTTTGGATTTAAATTAAAACGGAAAGATAACTATTTCAACAATAAAAAATTATATTGGTTCACGAGACGGGGAAATAACGTTTTAAATCTGCCAGGTCATCGAACAAGTTGTAATGGAGCCACTTCCAAGTTCCAGAAACCCTTTGGATTTAAATTAAACCGCAAACACCATTTCCAAAAAAAAAAACGGACAAAAAAAATTGCAATGGAAATATACACGAGTTTCGTCACACAGGGTAAGAATAAAGGACCCGGAATAAAAGTTAAAATATCAAAATCCTAATAAGTGTTAATTGTATATGTTAGGATCAAACACCGATTTCAGCCAATGGTCGAAAAATACGCACAAAACGCGTTCTGGCCCTCAGCATATTGCCAAAATCGGAAATTACGCTTTCCGGCCGCTTAATGTAGACCAGAACACACCATTAAACCGTCCAAAAACCGATTTTGTGCATGTCTCAGCTTGCAAACGACACATACTTAAAACATCTACTTGTTTTTACACGAACTATTGTTATGACACCTGCTGTTACATAGTACCCTTACCCTTACCTTTATTTTTACAAGCTTTTGCTACGTTTACCTCTGTAAGTAAGGGTAAGGGTACTATGTAACAGCAAGTGTCATAACAATAGTTCGTGTAAAAAAAAGTAGATGTTTTAAGTATGCCATTAAGTCACCAGAATTATACGAAGACGAATAACAAAATTCTTTCAGACTAACCGGAAAACGATATTTCTGACATTGGCAATATACTAGTGGCCAGAACGCGTTTTGGCCGTATTTTTCGACCATTGGCCGATATCGGTGTTTGATCCTAACATATATAATCGACCTGTGAAGAAAAAAACATCAAATCGTAAACTCAATCTAGAACCGGCTAATAACTAATATCAACAAATTTAGCTATGTAATAAAAAACCCATTTCTACTAAAACAAATCACACTTTCATTTCAAATCTTTATGGCTACGAAAAAAAAACTGAACAAACGGATTGTAATAACCAAATACCTTCAATAATCAAACTTGATTTATTTATTTGTACAACTCTCCTTAATAATAAAACAGTAAGTAATTATAACAATCATGGGATTCTCACCTTAAGCAGACTCTTACGTTGAACACAACTAAGTAAAAATGCTAGCGATGCTACTGAACTATGATTATTAGTAATGTAGAGTTTTGAAATAAACGTATATTTTATTGAACCGAAACCAATTAATTAATCAACCCCATAGCCACCCACTGCAGGATTTTCCTTTGTAAAAAAACACCAGAAAGCAAAAATCCCAAAAAAACATAAAACTTTTTCTACTTTTCGGAGGTACGAAATTATCAAACATGTGAATTCTTAAAATGGTTTTCAACAGTTGGCAGGACCTCAAGAAATTGTTTTTCAACACTCCTGGACTAGCAGATATAGTTTTTCTTGGTTTCCTATATCATTCCACAGTTATACTGATCTTGAATGAGAAAAAGATCCTTAGTGCTAATGATACCTGAGCTTCGATATTTGTAATACCATTTCTCCATTTTGTTTTTATTAATATATTATATTGAGTCAATCAAAAGATGGGTCACTGTTTAGTCTAGCCAAAATATTAAACATCAGGTAGGCATCACATCAAAAATAACTTTTGTCCATGACCACTTAGTAATAAGTCAATATTTAACCATATATCTACTAGAATGAATTATGGTTCATAATTCACTAGAGTGAATTATGAACTTATAATTCACGCTACTGCATTTAAATAACATGCCATGACAACTCAACTCTCACAACATGTCGGTACATAGGTGACTAGAGATGGGGATACAATATGAAATAAACTATTAAATCTGCGTATTTTGTTTGGGAAACTTGTTTCTGAAATATATCATATCGATAAAATACCGAAATTTTTATTATTGATACTTTTCATAACGGTATTTTCTAATATTGATATTTTTAAAACAATATATTTATAACGGTACGGTGTATTGATATTTTACACAGTATCGCCCATCTCTATAGTCACATTATTTGACGTACTTCAGAAACTTATAAATCTTGACGTTAGAATGGTCAATACTATCAAATACCAAATTATTACTTTCCGTTCTACACTCGCATTATTTATTGAACATTTATTTAATAAAGAAATCAAGGGTCGTGGACAAAGTCTAGTATTTTACTCGCAATTTATGGCCATTATTCACTCGGGTGACTGCGTGAATAATGGCTATCGTAAATTGCTCGTTTAATAATAACCTATTGTCCACGACCACTTAAGAATAAGTCAATATTTCACCTCCTAACAAAAGGTATATGGTACCCATATATCTACTAGAGAGAATTATGGTTCGTAATTGACTAGAGTGAATTGTAGTACATAATTCACCCTTTTGCATTTAAATAGTATATGTTGCTATGACAACACAAACCTAACAACATTCCGGCTAGAGATGGGGGTACAATATGAAATAAATTATTAAATCTGCGTATTTTGTTTAGGAAATTTGTTTCTGAAATATATCATATCGATGAAATATCGAAATTTTTAGTATTGATATTTTTCATAACGATATTTTCCAATACTGATAGTTTTAAAACAATATATTTATAACGGAACGGTGAATCCATACTTTACACAGTATCTCCCATCTCTATATGTCACATTATTTGACGTCCAGAAATTTATTAATTTTGACGATAAAACTGTCAATTTGCCAAAATTATAACTTTCTTTTCTACACTTTCGCATTATTTACTTTATTTTATTTAATAGAGAAATCAAGGGTCGTGGATGAAGTATAGTATTCCACTCGCAATTTATGGACTTATTCACTCGGGTAACTTGCGCCCCTCGCCTACGACTCGGGACGCAAACGGCACCCTGCGTAAATAATGGCTGTCATAAATAATAATATACTATTGTCATTCTAATGATGATAATTATGTCAATATCGCAATAATTATCAGTAGTAATCTTCGCGATAAGTCTGTCGATTTATTTTATTGAAAATACCGACGAGTATTCTCAATTATAATTATGAATGGCACAGTTATTATTATACAATGCTTTGAGCTTGATTATTTGAACACCCACTTGTATATGCAATAGCTGTTATATCTTGATGGCTATTATTTCGCACATTTTTTTATTTATTAATTCGTTGGAATTTATCTGAAATCTGCTCATTTTCAAATGTGTGCACGGCAGGAATATTCATATTTGACGTTTAACTGTCACATACACAAATCTGGAAACACCGAACTTGACAGGCCAATCAGGATCAAGAGTCAAGTTTGGTGTTATCGATGAAACCAATTGCTGCAATTCCCCAACATATTGGTCAGAGTTTTCATCTAACTAGTCAGCATGTTTTTATTGAATTTCATGTTTGATAGCGAAGCACAATAAACATGGTACATTGGAGAATTACAGAATTAAATCGTTTATCACTTCACATATTTCAATACACAAATTGCTATTTTCGAATACTCATCGTAATTTATAGAACACACCCATGCAACAATTTTCCAAGGAACATCAATCGTTGTCATCATAATTCTTTATACCTGTAACTGTTTGCATACAAGGTTATTTGAAATGCATTATCGCTACGGCCATCTTTGCTTTCAATTCAAATGTAATTTGTTCAGTCGTAAACAATTAATAGCAGTTGTGAGCATTAATTGAGGATGGACTTCGCTTTTGAAACTATTTAATAATGCAATCAAATATTCAAACTGGACTAAAATGAAACCAGAAAACCCTAGTGTGATTGCTAAACATCATGGCATTAAGGAAACAATAAGGCCTTGAACCCATTCAAGTGGTGATAGAAAATAGGCTGTTGTTAAGGGGAACAGTTCCAGTTGAAGATCACTTCAGGACTGAGGTGGGTGAGAAATATTTAAGATTTATCAACCAAAGCTAGGCAGTTTCTCACACTGGACGTTACCGTGTATTGTACGAATAAGCCGCACACTTCTGCAGAAATGGGTGAGGCCAACGTCTCTTAGAATATATCGTGTGCATAACAATATATTACATTTACACACACAAGTACTTCCCAAACACTACTTGGTAACAAACTAATCTAAATTTGGAACAAATTATGACATATTACTTAACCGAAACAAACCAATACTTACGAAGGTCATCCTTGGAAGGATGCTACAAACAGAGGAAAAACAAACTTTTATAGAAACTAGATAAAAATAAGCAGAGATCAGGTTTTGGTGAGTCCAGGAATCAGCTGAGAAATATAACAGGTTTCATATAGCTGGTTATGCACCAGTAAAGGAACATCTGTACAAATTAAAAATATAGAATGAATACCTCACACGCGATAGAGATACGGTTGTTGTCACGGAAATTTCTTGAAAGATTAAGCCTCGATTTTGAAGAGTTGCTTACGGTTATCTGTGTCTGTGAAGCTGTTTTGAACGCCCCTATTATGTCTGGAGATCTAAAAGATTGTATAGACCATGAAAATGGAAAATTTTAGGGATTCACTCAAAAACACATCACTATGGAGACCCTAATGTATTTGTACTAGAAATATTTTTTGTATTATTTGGGATGGATGCCGTTTTCACCATCAAGCTTTATGTAAAAAAAAACTATTAGAATAATGCTATTCCACATGACCCAAGCTGGATAATCGACGCCCTAGAATTTTCACGGAACTAGAATAATAAACTTTGGATGCCGTGTAATTGGATGCATTTCCAAGGTACTACTCCACCATCCGAAAACCATATATCCAAGCGATACTAGGAGTTGACAAGTAACAGTTGAAAATTGATAAAAAGGTTATAAAGACAACCGACCCATTTATACCAGAGAGAAGTTAAATTTTGATACCTCAATGGATGTTACAAAAATAAGTTGCATACATTTTCCGGCGACTACTTCCATTTGTTGAATATATGATGAAAATGAACCAGAAGGACTTAAAAAGAAGCTTGGCGAGGAGAAGAAGCAGCTTACTGCAAAACTACTTATTTCACGTCAGAAATTGAGAATAATGGAAAAGAAACTGGACGTATGTGAAATTCATAATAAAAAACAATTAACTCACAAACACCGTTTGATATATAAGTGAACAATCTTACACAATTGAATTATGATAGTGTAAGTTCATTCCATGATTATTGAGTGAACTGAGTTCAGCATGCAGACTAGTGGTATAATTTCTGCAAATTTCGTTCTATTGCTATTTGATTGGTTTTTCGCAAGCATATGAATAAATGATTTGTTGAAATTTTGATAACTTAGTTAACGCAGGGAGGATCCACTGAAAAGGATTTTTGTTTCTCTCATCTCTCATCCTAACGACTTCGACAGTTCGAATCTCGTATGAGCTGGAAATGAAAAAGTCCAATAATGACTTTTTTTGAATAGTGAAAGGGAATAGAAAGATTATGGAATCCGTTTCAACATTCGTGATTCGTTCGCTTTTAAAAGGATTCTCTGTTAAAGAGGATTAACTGAATGAATTGAATGCTTGTTTTTGATATGCGTACCTTGTTGCTGATAGATGTTACGCTTTTGAAATGGTCCATGATAACAAGAATGTGCCAAATTTGTGATATTTGTATATATGTTCAAGTTAACTTTTAATAGTTGAAATTCTGCTTCGAGTGAAAAGAATGTTTTTTTTTTAATTTGAATTACAGAATCATTTGGCTTCTGTATGCATAAAATAAATGACATTCACCCAAATGGACCCATGTCTCTTTGTCAATATTTATCGTCCTTCGTTTGAATTTAATTTATTTTAAAATACTCCATCAGGCGAATAAAACATATAATAGGAGGTATCTGGGAGGTATTCAGAGGTTGATAATATTACGGCAAATTGTGTGTCGATAGTTTAGGGAAGAATTTTTTTCGAACTCAAGAGCCCTGTACCAAGTAGGGGTGATCCAAAAAAACCTAAAAGTCGTCTGTTTTCCGCTTATACCTTCTAGTCCATGCATTTGAAACATAGTACACCTATTCACAAAGTTGAAGAGCCTCGAATATTCTTCAAACTACACTAACCAAACATTTTGATGAAAATTTCTGCCTGACCATAATTCCAACCAAGCATCTTCGATTTGGCGCCAGCATCTCAATCGATCAGTAGCAGGTTAACGGTTTACCAATTACTGAAGCAATACCGCAGTAGTGAAATAATAATTAGCCCAACAAGTACTGGTGGATACTGATGGATAACGCATCATTTTTTTTCTTTGTTATATAATAGTTGAAAAGACTGTTTCCTCATCATTAAAAAAGCTTGAATGAAGGAGATCGTGAAATGCTTGGAAAATTGCAAGGATGCTTAACCAAATAGTCTGTTGGCCGTGCTAGACCTACGTACGAAGAGAGATGGCAACTCTTACAACATCCGAAGACAGACGTCTCCGGGAATCAAAGATATATGTCATCAAGAGAAAGTTGAAATAATACCGATAATACTATCAACAGGAGTCATGCCGTACAATATGCACCAATACATCGAGAAACTTCAAATACACCCAAACACATACGTACAACTTCAGAAATCATTCTCGATACTTGTTCAATTACTCGAACATTTCTAAACGCATTAATATCGGTTTTGTGTAATACCCGCTTGACAATAGTAGTATTGTCTTTCCATTACTAACCAGACCCACTAAGAAAGAATAATTTATCATAATAATAATAATAATGATAGTCTGCATGCAATGGCAACATCATTTTAACATATTCTACAACATCCAGAAGATACACCGAATTCGAACCACTTGCTTCCCAAAACGCATCAAACTCACGATCCTACGCAGTATAGACCCATCAGCTGCCTACCAACTATATATGAAATATTAACACGTCTTGCATCACTTACCGTATTTACATACATGTGAACCCAACCACGGTGCCAGCCAATAAAACTTATTCTGAAGCTACTACCTCCTCTAAACCTGAAGACAATCAAGAAGTAAAGAAAATAGTAGATACCTTACTACCTAGCATAGCAAGCATAATTGAAAAACAAGTAAACATTTCCGTCTCGAATATATTCAACCGTACAGAGCTACTAATGCCCCCACCTGCCAATTATAACAACAGATGGTCAAACCGTGACCATCTAAGAGGTCCAGAGTCTATCAGCTTGTCAGACACGACTTCGCAGTACCAAGTCCTCACCATACTATCATCAATGCAAATATAATTTATCAAAAATCTACAAAGGCGACTACAAGGAACATACTCCAATGAAACTGTAACGGTATTAATAAAACCCATCTAGGTGAGTGACAACTATTTATTAAACAATATGATCCATATGTATTCAAGAGTCCCATCTTACTGAAAACGATACATTTTCACTAAGAGACTATACTACATTTCCTAAAGACTCCCGAAGAGAATTAAGAGCTAAAGGAGGTGTGGTTACATTCATTAAGGATACTATACCAGTAACCAGCATTGCAGTAAACACCAACCTTACTGCTAGAGCAGTACAACTACATTATCCAGTATCAATGGTCATTTGTAACATATATTTACCAGATAGGAACTGGAGATATGAGGATATAGAAGAATTGATACATCAACTTCCCCGCCCATTCATCCTTTCAGGATATTTTAATGCGCATAATGTTATTTGGGGCTCTCAAAATACTGACACCCGAGGTAGAATTATAGAGAATCTAACTGACAATCTTAATTTGGTAATACTAAATAACGGCAAGGGTACATTCTTAAACACTAGGTCGAATGCTCTATCGGCTATTGATTTGTCTATTTGTTCACCAGCACTCGCACCTTTATTGTCATGGGATTGTCCTCAAGAATTTAACAGTGATCTAACTGGAATTTATTTCGACAACATACATCTCGCTTGCCCTACCCTCCACGGGAAATGTTAATGAAATGGTCGAACATATAACTAACAGACAGACCGGCTTATCTGGCTTCTAGAAGATCAGAAGCTTCTGCATCCAGCTAAGGCAGGGTTTAGAAAATACAGATCGACGCTAGATCAGCTCATAAAACTGGAAATAGACATCCAAGATCGATTTAGCAGGAGGGAGCAACTAATGGCAGTATTCTTTGATATAGAAAAAGCCTTCGATATGACTTGGAGATATAATATACTTCTTACACTAAGAAATTGGAAGCTGACGGGAAACCTACCGATTTTCATAAAAGCATTTTTTGAGAATAGATCGTTCCGAGTAAAAACACGATTCTCCTTTACTGAGAAGCACATGTTAGAAATGGGATACCACAAGGATCTACACTTAGTGTGTTTCTCTTCATAATCGCAATCAACTCAATCGACTGAGACTGGGTCATACTAACCTAACACCTATGTACATGCTAAGGGGTAATAGACAACCAATTTGCGAAGTATGAGACAAAAACTTAACAGGAAAACATATAATGACAGAATGTAAGCAAAACAGTAAGATTAGAAGGGTATGTGGTATTTACGAGGAGTCTGCCTAAACAACGATATTTCAAACATAGATAATACTCTAAACTACTTAAAAAGGATAAATTTATTTAACAAACTCTAAAATATATCACAAAACGCAAGAAACATTAAATAACTTACTACGATAGGTACCTATATCGTGAAATTAACTAAGAATAAACAACAGCAAATTTACACAGGGGGTTTTTGGTTGGTAGGTCATGTGAATGAAGTCCAACACTACCTTAACGAGTGAACATGAGTTTTCCCCCCTGACCTTCAACGTACAGAGCCAATGGCCATCGCAGCCGACGCTCTCGCTAATTGGAAAAAATAATAATAATAATAATGTGTGTGTGATGGTAGCAATGGCATCAGCTCTTGCTTTTTGCCACATACTATCTGATATGAATGTTTAATCTATACCTATATCAAATATCAATGTTAGTTGTCTTGACAAATTTTACTATTAAGTCAAAAATATTCTTATTTCCTGTACCTAACAGAGATGTGGCAGTTGGCAGTTGTATATTATATTGAAGTAGATCTTGTAGCAAAAGGTTTGTATCTGCTATCTCATCATTATCACAATAAGTGCAATAGGGAGATCTCACCACACCAATTTTATGAATATGAGCCGGGAATCGACCATGGTTCAATTTTAATCTAGATATAATGCAAGTGTAAGCTTTGCTGGCATGAGGGAAAGAGTAATGTGAAATAATATTAGGTAAAGACTGATGGATTTTGAAGTAATGATTCTTAGAACCTTCTGCCGCTTCCGTATAGACCGTGTTCCATTCCTTCCGAAGGAATTTCTCACATTCGTTGGTAACATCGTGAAATGTTAATAGCGGTACATTAATATTATCAATTCTGCAAGCTTTTTTCGCTTCGTTATCTACCCTTTCCTTACCTATGACACCAGCATGTGCCTTTGTCCAAATAAATTGAGTTGATACCAATCTTTCCCATTTTTGAAGCATAATAATAATAATAATAATAATACCCCGAAGGGGGTTATACTGGTTTCGGATTGGACTTTTTCCATTCCGAAACCAATATACTAAGGGTTTGACGAGCCCACGGGACCCCAGTCCAGCAGCCCGCTGTCCTCACCTTTTCCTTCCTCCCTTTCTGATCTTTCGAGGATCTAGAGGAGTTAACCTCGATAAAAAATCCAGAATCTCAAAGTGGAAACTATCGTGCTGATGGGATGAATGGCTGACCTGTGTGTACAGTCTTTAACGATGTCATGTGAGTACCAGGTAACACTCACTTGTATGTTTTGACCTTGCCACAGTAAGGGAGCACTGCTGTGGTGGACTTATATTCCTGCCCTACTCGTGGGACTTTAAATGGAAGTTTCTGAAATAGGAAATTTAAGCTCTAATGGTAGCAGAGCAAAAATAGCTACCACCGAAAAGCCACAGAGCCTGGAAAAGAGAAGAGTTACTCCTCGGTTCCTGGTCGTGAAAAGACTTGATAATGAAAATTTCGAAAAAGTTAGTCCTTTTGTATTATTTAAAGTGTTAAACGGACAATTTGGTAATTTAAAAACGGTTCGAAAAGTAAAGGAAGGTTTATTGCTTGAAACAGTTTCTGAACAACAGGCCAAACGTTTATTAAATATAAAAAAACTTGATAACTATGAAGTTGCAGTTGAACCACACAAGACTTTTAACTATGCCAAAGGTGTGATTACCTGCAGAGATCTATTAAATTGTTCGGTAGACGAATTAAAAGTTGGATTAAAATCTGAAGGAGTTATAGAGGTAGTTAGAATCAAGACCAGACAAAACGGTGATATCGTGAATACAGCTAGTTTAATTCTCACGTTTGATAAACCAAAACCTCCCCCTAAAATAAAAGTAGCGTTCTATTCACTAGAAGCTAGACCCTATATTCCAAACCCAATACGTTGTTTTAATTGTCAAAAATTTGGTCACGTATCTAAATCATGTAGTGAGGAGAAAATTTGCGTTTGTGGTAAACCTCCCCATGAAGGACAAGTTTGGAATGAACCTGTTTGTGTAAACTGTGAAGGTCAACACTCTGCTAGGTCGAAGAAATGTCCCCGCATGGTAGAAGAAATAAATATTCAAACCATAAAAACTAATGAAAAAATCAGTTATGGAGAAGCAAAAAAAAAAGTGTTGTTAATGAAACCATCCAAAGAAACCTTTGCGGAGAAAACGAAAAGCAATGATACTGTTACAGCAATTATTAATTCTATAATCCCTCAAATTTCAATAATTGTCGAAAATCAAGTAAAAGGCTTATATACGGCACTGGCAAACCAAAAAGTAGTTTTACCAACATCATACCACGTAGATCGCTCAGAACAATCTCAGAAAAGTCACGCTGAATCACAAAAAAAAAAACCTTTGGCTTTTCTGAGGATTCTGACAATCTATACTCATCACAAAAAAGTGACATTTTAGTTGCTTCAGCTAAAAGAAAAAAAGGTTGGCCTAAAGGAAAACCAAGATTAAGAAAAACTTCCCTAGATAATATTACTAAGACAACCAAACCCGTCACTGAAACTTCACATTCCTATAAAATCCCTAGTTCCGTTCAACTAATCCCTGATGATACGCAAAATTCCGAATCTTTTGGCCTTCCGAGAAAGAAAAACGAACAACCACCTCCCAAAAGAGGTGGAAGAATAAGTAATAAAGAAATGTAATACTTCATTTCTTTTTATACAAATTTAACATATTTATTTACAAAAGACAAATTTTATATTTGTTTTATTTTACTTTTCAGTTTTTATTCATTTTTTCTTTTTTATTCTATCTATATTTTATTCCAATATTTTAATTGTTGTACATTTTTACACACAATAGGCAGATATAACACGAAACTCAAATCTTTTATATATAAACATATACATATTTATCTTTTAACTAAATTATTTTTATTTTAATGTCTTTATACCATAATATTCTGCAATGGAACTGCAATGGGTGTAAGCTGCGTTACCCTGAGCTAAAAACAATGATCCTAAATGCTTCTCCGTTTTGTATCTGTCTTCAAGAGACACACCTTAAGCAAAACGAAAAATTCAGTTTGAGGGGATATAAATCGGTTGGGTATAATGCTGTTCCAAACCAAAGAGCAAGAGGTGGTGTTTTGATACTCATAAAGGAGAACATACCATACAATGAAGTTCAATTGCACAGTGACTTAGAAGTGGTAGCAATAAAAATGAAATTTATATTGGAAATGACTATTTGTAGTATATACCTTCCGAACGCCAAGTGGAGACCTGAGCAGTTAAGGAGCTGTTTACGACAGTTATCGAAATCATTCTTGGGGGTTGGAGACTTTAATGTACACAATATCTTATGGGGATCTACTAAAACTTGCCCTGGTGGTAGAGTTCTGGAAAATATTAAAAATGAGTTGGATTTTGTTCTCCTGAACACTGGAGAAGGAACATTCATAAACTCTAGATCAAATACATGTTCTGCAATTGATCTTAGTCTATCATCACATGAAAATATGATCATTTTCAAAATACTTAGAGCAAAGGCAAGGTTTCTAATCGTAAAGGGTAAAAAGGAATCTTGGATGGAATACGTAAGCTCTATCTCTAGCGAGACCCCGGTAAAAGAAGTATGGAACAAAATCCGGAAAATTAAGGGGAAACATTTTTTAAAGCCGTCACCGTTACTTATAGTGGATGGCAAGGAAATAACAGGCAACGAAAATATAGCTGAAGAGCTAGCAAAATTCTTTGAATCAACCAGCTCGTCTGAAAACTACGATAACTTTTTCAAACAACTCAAAAAAAAAGCTGAACAACAACACTTCAATTTCCATACCAACGAGAATTTACCTTATAATGACCTATTTTCACTGAAAGAACTAGAGCATGCGTTAGATACTGCTAAAAAAAACTCAGTTCCAGGAAATGACTTAATTTCTCACGAACTACTTTTGAGACTACCCCAAAACAAAAAAATATTACTACTTAACATATATAACCAAATATGGATAACGGGAAAGTACCCCACTCAGTGGAAAGATGTCATTATCGTTCCAATCCCAAAAACAGGAAAAGATTCCCAATATCCTACCAATTATCGCCCTATTTCATTAATTTGCTGCATTGGAAAGCTTTTAGAAAAAATGGTTAGCGTACGACTACTTTGGCACTTAGAGGATAAAAACCTCTTTTCGTACTGTCTAATGGGTTTTCGAAGTGGAAAGTCAACAATTGACCACCACCTTGTTCTATTGGACAATTATATTAAAAACAGCTTTGCAAATAGATCTCATACTGTTGCTATTTTTTTCGACATTGAAAAAGCATTTGATAGAACCTGGAGATTTGGAATAATGGAAAATTTGTACAAATGGGGTTTGAGAGGTTACTTACCTCGGTTCGTTCAAAACTTCATCTCAAACGCATTTTCCAGAAAATGGTGTACCTCAAGGCTCAAATCTTAGTGTTTTACTATTTCTTGTAGCAATAAATAGTATAGTGGATAGTGGATGATATATATGTGGAGCAGCGCGGTTTCAGAATATCCACAACTAAAACTTAATGTATTCACTTTTGTAGGTTAAGAAAGGAACACCCTGAACCAAATATCAATCTTCACGGGCACCCTATTGAAATGACTTACTTCGTCTATTAAATTTCTAGGTCTAGTTTTTGATCGAAAATTATTATGGAAAGAACACATTGAAGATCTCGCAACAAAATGTAAAAATGGGCTAAATATTTTAAGAAGTCTATCAAATATTATCTGGGGTTCTGATGTTAACGTCTTACTGAATATATAAAAATCGTATGTATTGTCTAAAATGGATTATGTGGCTATTGTTTATAGCTCTGCTAGTGAATCAAATCTCAAAACTTCAGAGTATATTCAAGCCACTAGTATCAGGCTGGCTTTGGGAGCATTTAGAATAAGCCCTTACTCATCTTTATGCTGCGAGGCTGGTATTCCTATCCTTAAATACAGAAGACAATTTCTAATGGTAAATTATCTCTGAAAAAAATACTCGACACCCTATAATCCACTTATAATTAATATTTTTAGTGAGGACCGGACTCTTTCCAATCTAGGCATATTAATACCATACCTTTTTCTACACGGGTAAAACGGATAGTGCTAGGACTACAACATGATATTCCTGTCCAGCGATTTCCCCAAAATATTTCCTATCCCCAATGGAGATTTAAAAATCCAGTGTAAGATCACAATATGTTCTGACTCTCTTATGCCCGGTTGCAAGAACGCTTATTAAAAATGATGAATGATTAACGGCTAATCAATGAAATAATAACTCGTTAATTCTTCAAATCAACCATCATTTACACAATCAAAATGCAACGGATAGGTACCTGCAGTGATGAACAATTAATCGACCATTATTTTTTTCGTGAAATCGGGTTCCCATTGATGGTTCATAATTTTTTAATCAACCATCATATGATGAGAGATTTGATTAGCGTTCTTGCAACCGGGCATTAGTGTCTTAAAAGCACTAACTAATAAAAAAACAACAGATACATTAACGAGCTACATGCAAGGCACTTTATACAATCTTCAGCAACAACAAATAAACAAAATATTTATCTGGATTCCCAGCCACATTGGGATAACAGGTAATGAAAGACCTGACTTGGCTGCAAAAAGGGCAATACATGCAGAAGAACTTGCCTCCTTACAAAACTTGGAAGATCTTAAAAAAGACATCAAGCAGAAAATTCCTAAAAATAACACAACCAAGAGTACAATTTAAACAAACTGGTTATCATTTGAAAAAACGGAAAGAGCAAGTCGTACCATCAAGAATTCACCTAGGCCACTCACACTTAACATCATCATACCTACTTCTGGGAAAAAACCCGCCAATTTGTGAGTGTGGGAATCAATTATCAGTTAGACATTTATTACTTGACTGTACACTTCGTGTTGGAGCTCGTCAAATGATCGGATTGGGAAATGATCTGAAGACCTGTTTTTCTACACGTATCGATCAGAAGAAAGTCATAGACTTCCTAAAAATGATTAATCTTTATTTAAAAATATAAAAAAAAACACTTTTACTTAATAACGAACTTTCAGAAGTTTAGACGTTTAGTTATATTTGGATTTGTAACAGAAAGGTTCACAATTATCAAGTACGGACAGAGGAAAGGCTAATGACCATAGCAGTCGACGCCTTAAGAAAAAAAAAATAAAAAATAATAATAATTTTAATAATAATAATAATACGTTAAAGTCTTTTAATTTAATTAGATGTAAATGTCCGATGAAAAACGATAAATTTCAAACAAATTAAGAAAGAGTCGATGAGAACAAATCTAACTTCCCAAAATGTTCAGGTCAGTTATAAAATAAAACACGTACAAAGGGAAAAGGCACGGATATCGAATTCCAAACTAAACAGCAACTATATAACATATTTATGAATTGAAATGTGAAAAATTCCAAATAAAATTGTGGTAAGCGAAAAATTTAATACATTTTTGTTCAATTAGGTCAAAACACTTAGGACTGGTAGCCCATGACAAGTGATTATTCAGAATAAATACCGTTTTCAACACTGAGTTTCATGTGAAAAACCAAGTAGAATAAGGCTATCCGCCAAGACCCAAGCTGGATAATCGACGCTCTAGTAAACATTGAAATTGAATTTCCACGAAACTAGAACAATAGTGATTTTTCGAATTATTTTTATACAATAATATCATTGACTAGCGCCTGAAAATCTAATCCCCAAAGCTTTTTTAAAATCAATATCAACTTGGAAAACAAAGTTTAAAGTACCGTGTTATTTAAAATTATTTCAAACGATTTCTATTGCGCGCCAAAGCTGTTCACGTCATTGAGTATGATGTCCAGCTGTGTACTCGTGTATCGATCGCCGGCCACATCAGTAATGACAATTCGAGGAATTTTTGGGTTTTCTTTGGGGCACATTTTCGAGGGATTTTTTTGAACTGCATTGTAATGTTATTATGGGCATTTTTATCCAATCACCAATGATTTTATATGTGTTATTTGGAATAATTCACATCAAAACAAAACATGACCCTGCAATTTTCTCCAAGTTCGTTTAAGGCACCTATACAACACCATACTAGCTTAGAATTGAACTCTATGGAATCAAGTGACTTCGGTGCAGCTTGGCTGTCGGTGAAGATGGCAACTAAATGGTATGTCCTTTCCTGCCTTTTTAGTCCAGTCGGGTTAGCATTAAAGGTAAAAGTGACAGCAGTAGGCGATATTTATTAAGTAATCCCCCAAAAATATCATGGTAAATGATAATCCGTTGCCTCCACTGTTTTTTAGGCTGTGTTTATAGCCAAAACAACCAAAAATAGGCCTAGTTTTCGACATGTTTTCGAATTTTACTCGAAACGTATTGAGTTTATCGTGTTAATGCCTCAAAACAAAGTTATAGAGCGTGAAATTTGCTATAAAATTCTGATTCAAAATGTGAAAATTTCATTCCGTGCAGCCACAGCAGATGAATAAGTAAAAAAAATTGAAAACACAGCTGTTTTTCGGACGCAAATTACTAATGCAATTGATGGCGAAAGGAATAATTATAAATATTCAACACTCTATGAATTTTTTTGAAAAATAATATTTTTAAAAAACAGTGGCCGTTCAACTAAGGAGCAACAACTACTTCCCGTGCAATATGCGCCGCCGGATATTGAATTACACCCCAAAAGTCAAACGGGGTTGGTATATCTACAAGATATTAAATACGACAATATTACAGGAAACTGTAATAAGATTTACTAATGCAATTTATAAAGCAACCTGAATCATTATTTTTCTTAATAAAACTGTATTTATTCACGAACTGAATGCAATAAACGCGGTTTCGATATCTTATTCAGTTGCTGAGTAATCTAATTGTTAAGTAACATTATGTAAATGAGATAGACATCGTTAGAATGAAGACATATGCTACAAAAAATGTTTAAAAATCACAATAATATTTTTACACATACTAGAATCTTACAGCTATCATATCCAATTATTTAATCAACAATTTTTTTGGTTCAACGGACTCAAACATTAGTTTAAAAAAGTGGTTCAAATTTTACCGACTCAAAGAACTTGGAAAAACATAACTTTTAGCGTTTTGAACGTTCAATTCGGACCATTTAATCATAACGTATCGACAATTAAATCACAAACAAGAGCAAATGTACGCGGAAGAGGATCTCAGCGCTCGGATTCCGATTGGAGGGGATGGCTGAGTGCCTCGGCGAGAAGTTGAATCAGCGCGTTCAAAACCGCTGCGCGCTCTTTTTTGTAGATTATCTCAGCTTCTAATGCCCGAATCTTGACGTTTTTTTTTCAAATCGATATACCGAATCGAGGGGATTTCAATGAAGTGATTATTTTTATTCCATATATATGATTTAGCGAGCTGTGATAGGTGTATTAATTACCTGAATGAATTTTACTCAATACATTTTGAGTAAAATTCGAAAACATGTCGAAAAATAGGCCGATTTTTAGTTGTTTTGGCTATAACCTGTTATTGTGCAATTAGCACAGCCTAAAAACCGGTGGAGGCAACGGATTATCAAAAATCCGATATTCAAAAATCTCGCCTACCACTCTTACATCCATGTTTTGATAGTTTTTGGGCTAACCCGACTGGACTATTTAAATTCGTCAACGACTTAGACAGGCTTATTGGAATAGCTAACTTGGAAACCGATTGAGATATCGAGAAGCGGTTTTTACTGAATGGTTTCAGGAATTGAAATTTTTTTCTTGTTGTTGCCAATATAGTATTTTTGCCCTGGACTCTTGGGTTATTTGGAGACCAATAACTTAGACTTAGGAAGATGTTATAATCCTTTACCACAAAATTTAATGGAACTGAAACAAAACATAACAATCGTAATAGAAAATATTCAATTACAAATGTTAAGAGACTGTTTTTAAAATCTTCAACTACTGGAACTCTGGAAGTTTGAGTATAACACAAAGCGTCTTTCAAGCGAACAGTAATGCCTTTAAAATGTGTGCTCAGTTCAATATTGATAAAAGATATAAAAAGGGATTATTTTCATGTCGGACAGTCAAACAGCTATTGGAGTTCTTGTGTTATCAGTTCTAAGACATCGTCACCCTAAAAAGGGTTCCAGGACACAATGGAAGTGAAGGAAACGAAACACCAGAGCAGAGAAGTCTGAAACACCCATCTGGGAACCGGAATCTTCATGCGGTATCATCACCAATATAATATTGGAAGTAAGGTGAAACCAAAAAACACGTTGAGAAAATATAATAGGCGATCAGATTATCCTTGAAAGGAATTCATGAGGCACAGTAAGTCTGCATTAAGAGTTCTCACGGATGTCCTAAAAGGACACTGTCGCCTTAATAGTGCCCGTTCACCTCAAAAAGCTGCAACTAGTGAAGAAAGAAATAGATTATGTGATATAGAAGAAGAAACCTACATTCATACGTGCAAACTGCACTACGGAACCGTGAAAAGTAGCACAAAGAAGCACAATAAGTCTCAGTGAGTGCTTACCCCAAACAGAAGACTTACAATAAATATATTGATCCCGTCTCGGTGCTTTTAACCAATAATTTCGGTATTTTTGTTACCAGAAACTATGATTATGTTGTGTATACTGTTGACAAATTTAAATTGAAAACTTTTTCAACGTCTTCTCCACGGTACTCCCTTAACGAAATTTCCTGAATTGCTTTGATGTAATCACTGATTGTTTACTTGCCGTCTCTGAGAAGAATTACTGAATTTATTACAAGACTTTGATCTCCCGCGTTTAAAAATTCTTTTCATCTTAGAATTCTTTTAGCCTTCGAACGGTCTTTGAGATATACTTCTAACAATGGTATTGGTTTCATGCAATTACCTTGTTATTTTTTCAGCTGCCTTTAGAAACAAAAAAGAACGAACAATAAAAGATATAATTATAATGTTTATACGAAATATTTCACTTTGCCTTTTGAATCAAAGATTTGCGGCTATGAAGTGCTTATTAAACAAGTATTAATTAGTGGAGAACTCACTACAAAAAACCTTTGGAAATACAGTAAATTGTTCATTAGTTCTGAATGTTTAGTTAAACTAGAAGCTATGCCCATTCAGTAAATGACTTCAAATTCAATTATCAGGGTTAGTCTGAAAACTGAAACAAATGAAGATGTAGCTATATTGTAAACACACACATATCTACTAGTTAACTGATTATGAGACATATAAAGAGAGGTGGACAATAGTAGTTTGTACAACTAGTGCGCAAAGTGATTTTCGTACAAGTTGTACACAATATTTTTTCTACAACCACATTTATTAATGAAATAAAAACAGAAATTTATGTAGGTATTTTATTAAAACTTTGAACAGAAAGAACATACAAAATGAAAATTTAATATAGAAAAATCAGTTGAGTGTATGTTTAATAGTGAACAATGAATAATGAATGAATAAATAGTTTACTTAGTTTTGATTTAAATTTAAAAATTTTCACCCAAAAATTTACTAAGTATAATAAATATGTTAAATTGTCAAAAAAAGTTAGCTTTGTTTGACATTTCAGTGCGGAAAAGTTCCATAGCGTGTACTTTTCGCATTACTTTTCCAACATAATTAAGAAAAGGACTGCTTTGCGTATAAAAATGTGTATAGAAAAGCGTGTTTTGCATAGTGGTTGTAGGAAAATAAATTTTCTAAACTTCATTGGAAATTAGGAGCCAAAAACAAATTTTTGCAGGTATCTGAAAAGTATGAAGTTTATTAACAAGAAAGCATCTTCGCAAATCCCAAAAGAGAGGGGATATTATTTTTGGATCCATTTGCAGGAGAAATTGTTGTTTCCATGTTAAGTCCTCGAGTGAATAGATGTATTGCATGAAAAAACTGTAGATTAAAGAGTCTAGTTCCAAGAAAACTATTACTATGTCTCTATCAACTGTAACTTAATAAGGTATAAGAGGGTAAAGCAAAGAGTAGCTACTGCAAATATCTTGAATTATACATTCAGAATACATTTACAGATTCAGTTACTGTTTTTGAACATTCAGTTATTATGAATAAATGAAGTTCCTAATATGTATTTTCAAAGATTGAGTAAAAGGGTTTTGGTACATCAATCTAAATCATATAATCAGTATTGGTGAATATACAGGGTGTAACAAAAATATTTTTATGAATCATACCAGTCATAAATAGCTTCACTAAACCTTACTCGAGGCCTGGCTTCGCATATTCAATAGATGTATCGGTCCAACGCTTGTAGAGGCTGAAGGGTCTACCGCATGCAATTTGAATGGGTTGGTTTGTGCGTCTAGTCGGCATCAGCAGTTTAGTTTGTGAAAGATCAGCAGATGATAAAGCAATCATTCCGTTAGTTCAAGAGAAACCTCATAGAGTACAGGCAAAAGAATGCAAAACAAACGTCCAGTTATCTCTTTTTCCATCCATTTCTTCTGCTATCTCTTTCCAGACACTATCTTTCAGAATTATATCTTCAAATTTTCTACTCGAAACATCATTAAGACATTTATAAAATGATACCAATTTAATGAATATCATTTTGTCATCCTGGCTGACTAGTTGTACGTTCTGACATTGCTTCTAGCTTCAGACTCTAGATATCGACGCACTACAGTTTATTTTAATAAGTATATATATTATTGGAATGCAATAATCCCCTACCTAACAGGTGTTTTCTGCTCAAAATTGACGAAATATTTCACAATAACATAATAGTAACTTTAGGTAGGTACTATTGAAAAAAAAATTTAAGTACCACAATTTTTAAGTTTATAAAACAAAACTTGTGATCACTTCGAACATAAAATTTTGTAATATAAAATATGAAAGCTTTCTCACCCATCGTGAGCAAACTTCCACTATCTATTTGACATGTTATGAATAAACGGAGGAATAGTATCTACTACAAAAATTTTTGTTACGCATTTAGAGAAATATTAATGTACGGATTCGTCAGTATGACCTATAGGTGCTTATTTTGGTTTTAATTACGGTTTTAGTTCTGTAATAACCATCTTTGATGGTCGTATTTGTGAAAGTTTCCAGAAAATGGGTGAACGTTGTACTAAACACCCGAAATGTTTACCATTCAGTCCAAGCGAAAAAACGATGATTTCAAACGAACATATTCCGGTGTGTACAGAAAGGGAATCCCACGCCTTCTTCTAGTGCTTACTGTTACAGTGTTAACAGCATTATAGAGAAATGTGCACAAATGACTGGAGTGGGAACATCGACTATTCACGAAGTAATACGTGAACAAAAAACAAATCAGGTTTCAAGCGAACCTAAGGAGAAACCAGGACGAAAAGTGCAGAGAACCAATGAATTTATAAACAACGCAATTGGGAGATACATCGATTCACTTTATATAAAAAAAAGATCCTACATTGAAGGAAATATAGGAATTATTGAAAAAATATGCGGATATGTTGCATATGAGTGAAACGTTATGGCGCATTATGCATGACATAGGTTTTATATATAAGGAACGGAGTAGCAGTTACTATTAAATTGTTGTGAAATATTTCGTTAATTTTGAGTAAAATTCTGTGATATTCAATAAACTCCTGTTAGTTAGGAGATTATTGCATTCCTATACTCTATGTACTTGTTGAAATAAACTATAGTCAAACCACAACAACGTGGTACGATGCATCTATCGCACATGCGAAAGCGGTCATTTTTACCCATCTTCAAATATATATATATCTACTAGAGTGAATTATGAACTCATAATTCACGCTTCTGCATTTAAATAACATCCCATGACCTCTCAACACTCACAAAATTTCGGTACATAGGTGACTAGAGATTGGGGTACAATATGAAATTAACTATTAAATCTGCGTATTTTGTTTAGGAAATTTGTTTTTGAAATATATCGTATCGATAAAATATCGAAATTTTTAGTATCGATACTTTTCATAACGGTATTTTTTAATATTGATATTTTTAAAACAATATATTCATAACGGTACGGTGTATCGATACTTTACACAGTATCGCCAATCTTTATGTGTCACATTTGACGTACTTCTGAAATTTATTAATTTTGACGTTAGAATTGTCAATAATACCAAATTATTACTTTCCGTTAGACACTCGCCTTATTTAATAAAGAAATCAAGGGTCGTGGACGAAGTATAGTATTCTACTCGCAATTTATGGCCATTATTCACTCGGGTAAATTGCGCCCCTCGCCTACGGCTCGGGACGCAATCGTCACCCTACGTGAATAATGGCTATCATAAATTTCTTGTGTAATAATATACTATTGTCCACTATTTTACCTCCTAACAAAAGGTATATGGTACCCATATATCTACTACAGTGAATTATGGTTCATAATTCACTAGAGTAAATTATGGTTCATAATTCACGCTTTTGCATTTAAATGGCATATCTCGCTATGACAACACAACACTCACAACATTCCGGCTAGAGATGGGGGTACAATATGAAATAAATTATTAAATCTGCGTATTTTTTTAGGAAATTTCCTAATATTGATATTTTTAAAACAATATATCTATAAAGGTACGGAGTATCGATACTTTACACAGTATCGCCCATCTCCATATAGCACATTATTTGATGTACTCCAGAAATTTTTTAATTTTGACGTTAGAATTGTCAATAATACCAAATTATTACCCTACACTCACATTATTTACTTAACTTCTATTTAAAAAAGTAATCAAGGATCGTGGACAAAGTATAGTATTCAACTTACAATTTATGGCCATTATTCTTTGGGGTGAATTGCGCCCCTCGCCTACGTTAATAATATATTATATTAAACGAGCAATTTATGATAGCCATTATTCACGCAGGGTGACGTTTGCGTCCCGAGCCGTAGGCGAGGTGCGCAAGTCCCCCGAGTGAGTAATGGCCATAAATTGCGAGTAGAATACTATACTTTGTCCACGACCCTTGACTCCTTCATTAAATAAGGCGAGTGTAGAACGGAAAGTAATAATTTGGTATTATTGACAATAATAAAAGACGTGCCGCGAACTCTTCTCGAACCTTCTCTCTAACTTCCGGAGTTATTTGTGCAACCTCAATACGTATCCTTTCTTTGAGTTCATTGATATTTTGTGGTCTATTTTGGTACACTTTACTTTTCAAGTATCCCCATAAAAAGAAATCGTAAGGAGTCAAATCAGGTGACCTAGGCGGCCATTCTATTGTTCCTCTGCGACCTATCCACCGATTTGGAAAGACGTTATTTAAATAGTTGCGCACCAAGACAGCATGGTGTGGAGGCGCACCATCTTGCTGCAGCCATAAATAATTTCTGTTTGGAAACAGCCAAGTCTCAGGGTACGCTCTAGGGAGAACTGCCGGTCTTTTGAACTTTGCTACAGCTGCATAGCTGCCACCTGAAGAAGGGATGGCTATTCTATCCTCTTTTTTCTTCTTCGCCTGGGCTGTCGCCACTTCCCGCTTACATTTGTCTCCTTTAGGAGGAATGTTTTTCTCCTCTCCTTGTTTTTTGCGCTCTGTGGCCTTCTTTCATGCTTCCTCCGGTGCAAGTCCCTGTTCAAGGAAACGAAGATACCATCTTACCCCCGCTCCACTAAATCCACGTCTTAGTGGATCGTCCCTTCCTCCGGGTTCACTCAGTTCAGGAAGGAGGGGGTCTTCTTATTTTTTGTCCAGGATTTTTCCCGGAGACTCTCACCAGTTGAGGAGGTTGAGGGTATAGGTGCCCCAGCCTTTCTCCTCTCCTGCTTTTCACTAGCTTCCTCAACCCGAGGTATGCTCGCGTGTGAGGAAGATGCTGTATTTTTGGTCACTGCGCATACGTTAATATTAAATAATAATGGATTTGTCACTATTTTCATTTTTTTGTTTTCATTATTATGTGACTTTTTTTGTAGTTTGTCTTTATTTTCGATTTGTATTTTTAGGTATAGTGTACAGGTATAAGTATTTGGTAACTGGTCGAGTGGAAGAGCAATTTCTTGATTTATTCAAGGAATTTGAACCCTGCCATTTGGCAAACTGCGGTGTAACATTTTGAACCTTTTTTGTATTTCTTTATTTGTATGCACTATATGTTTGGCCAATAAAAGCATTTATTATTATTATCAAAAATCATCTAGTGTTCTTTTTCTAGCTCTCTATACGCAAAATATGAAAGACAATCCTTGTATTGGGAAAATGCTATGACATCATCATGGAGCATGCAGTTTTTTTATTAAATCTAAGTGGATAGAATATTTCTCCGAATAAAAATGGGTTGTATTATTATCTTCTGAAGTTTAGTTTCCTACATAATAGACTTTGTACGTCCAGGAATGGAAAAAAGGATCAAAAAGTTGGTCAAATACTCAAATGTTCAATATTCAGGCAAAGTGACATACTAAACAGAACGGAAAGCAATTAAACGAGGAAATCGAATTGTAACTTCTTTGTTTGTTGACAATGGGAAAGTCTGTGTTTGAATCCTTGAAAAACTTTATTGTTAGTGTCTGGCTGAATAGCTCTAATAATAATTTGGTATTATTGACAATTCTAACGTCAAAATTAATAAATTTCAGGAGTACGTCAAATGTGACATACAGAGATGGGCGATACTGTGTAAAGTATCAATACACCGTACCGCTATTGATATATTGTTTCAAAAATATCAATATTAAAAAATACCGTTATGAAAAGTATCAATACTAAAAATTTCAATATTTTATCGATACGATATATTTCAGAAACAAATTTCCTAAACAAAATACGCAGATTTAATAGTGTATCTAATCTTGTACCCCCATCTCTAGTCACCTGTACCGAAATTTTGTGAGTGTTGAGTTGTCATGGCATGTTATTTAAATGCAGAAGCGTGAATTATGAGTTCATAATTCACTCTAGTGAATTATAAACCATATACCTTTTGTTAGGAGGTAAAATATTCACTTATTATCAAGTGGTCGTGGACAAATATACTATTTCAACGTTCCTCTTAAGCAAGTGAATATTTTCGCATGAAATTTAACTAAGGGTACTAGATTTCGATATTTCTGCAAACCTAAAAGTAACGTTTAATATTTTTAATATTAATTGAATGAGTAGCTCTATCGTCTCATCCAAACATTTTACAAACAGATACTAAGAAATAAAAAAGTTTTAGTGTTGTAGTGTTCCTTCAAAAAACTACATAAAAGAAAAAAAACTTATTATCTACCCAGGTTTTATATCACCTATAGTAATCCAACAGGACATAATGAAATTTCACGGAAAAATATCCATCTGCTCAGCAGCAACGTAAAAAAATTTATTAAAATTTTTAATAACTTCAATATATTATGGCTTTATTGTGTCTACTTTCATAGAAGGGTGAGTAAGGTTCATTCGACTTATTTTTGACCAAAGATTGGATTGTATTAACCTTGACCAATATTTCTGTTACATCCTGTATATTGAGGAGCCAAAAAAAATTGTAATCAATTGATAATTATTACTTTCACATATGACAACAGCGAATGTTCACATTGGTTGACGTTACTCATGGTCCGAGGTTTAACAGAAAAACAAAGCATTGAGATCTTGATACTCAGGAGTTGTAACCAAATAAAACAGTATACCTTCTTTTCAGTACTGAATATCCAAATGAACCGTCTACTGGAAAGTCAAACACAGGATATTGATGAATTGAAAATATGAATTCCAGTTCTAACTAGAGCTTTTCAGCCAGACACTAACAATAAAGTTTTTCAAGGATTCAAACACAGACTTTCCCATTGTCAACAAACAGAGAAGTTACAATTCGATTTCCTCGTTTAATTGCTTTCCGTTCTGTTTAGTATGTCACTTTGCCTGAATATTGAACATTTGAGTATTTGACCAACTTTTTGATCCTTTTTTCCATTCCTGGACGTACAAAGTCTATTATGTAGGAAACTAAACTTCAGAAGATAATAATACAACCCATTTTTATTCGGAGAAATATTCTATCCACTTAGATTTAATAAAAAAACTGCATGCTCCATGATGATGTCATAGCATTTTCCCAATACAAGGATTGTCTTTCATATTTTGCGTATAGAGAGCTAGAAAAAGAACACTAGATGATTTTTGATAATAATAATAAATGCTTTTATTGGCCAAACATATAGTGCATACAAATAAAGAAATACAAAAAAGGTTCAAAATGTTACACCGCAGTTTGCCAAATGGCAGGGTTCAAATTCCTTGAATAAATCAAGAAATTGCTCTTCCACTCGACCAGTTACCAAATACTTATACCTGTACACTATACCTAAAAATACAAATCGAAAATAAAGACAAACTACAAAAAAAGTCACATAATAATGAAAACAAAAAAATGAAAATAGTGACAAATCCATTATTATTTAATATTAACGTATGCGCAGTGACCAAAAATACAGCATCTTCCTCACACGCGAGCATACCTCGGGTTGAGGAAGCTAGTGAAAAGCAGGAGAGGAGAAAGGCTGGGGCACCTATACCCTCAACCTCCTCAACTGGTGAGAGTCTCCGGGAAAAATCCTGGACAAAAAATAAGAAGACCCCCTCCTTCCTGAACTGAGTGAACCCGGAGGAAGGGACGATCCACTAAGACGTGGATTTAGTGGAGCGGGGGTAAGATGGTATCTTCGTTTCCTTGAACAGGGACTTGCACCGGAGGAAGCATGAAAGAAGGCCACAGAGCGCAAAAAACAAGGAGAGGAGAAAAACATTCCTCCTAAAGGAGGCAAATGTAAGCGGGAAGTGGCGACAGCCCAGGCGAAGAAGAAAAAAGAGGATAGAATAGCCATCCCTTCTTCAGGTGGCAGCTATGCAGCTGTAGCAAAGTTCAAAAGACCGGCAGTTCTCCCTAGAGCGTACCCTGAGACTTGGCTGTTTCCAAACAGAAATGATTTATGGCTGCAGCAAGATGGTGCGCCTCCACACTATGCTGTCTTGGTGCGCAACTATTTAAATAACGTCTTTCCAAATCGGTGGATAGGTCGCAGAGGAACAATAGAATGGCCGCCTAGGTCACCTGATTTGACTCCTTTCAATTTCTTTTTATGGGGATACTTGAAAAGTAAAGTGTACCAAAATAGACCACAAAATATCAATGAACTCAAAGAAAGGATACGCATTGAGGTTGCACAAATAACTCCGGAAGTTAGAGAGAAGGTTCGAGAAGAGTTCGCAGCACGTCTTTCTCATTGTATTTTAGCTGAAGGTAAACAATTTGAGCACTTAATTTAGGTTTAGTTGTATCTAACATGAAAAGGAGGGCAAGGAGATAGTAATAGCATCATGCTACTTTGAGGGAGATGGGTTAGCACCACTCCCAGAGGTACAAAGGCTGGTGGAGTACTGTGAGGAGAAAAGACTACCGCTACTTCTAGCATGTGATGCCAACGCACACAATACCGTTTGGGGCAGCAGCAACACCAACCAGAGAGGTGAGCAACTTTTGGAATATAACGTTAATAATAACCTTTATATTCACAATATAAGGAATACCCCTACATTTGTAACAAGGGTAAGGCAAGAAGTTTTAGATGTCACACTGGCAACTCGTGATCCAAATAGTATGGTGAAAGATTGTAGAGTATCGGGTAAACCATCTCTCTCCGATCATAGTATCATAACATACCTGAGGTAAGCCTCAAGAGAAAACCAAGAAAAACAGATTGGGACAACCATAACACCTGTCTGAAAGGAAATCTAGCACATATTCAGGGAAAAGGAAGGGCTAAGCACCATCTTGACCTTGAAAATGAGGTTGAGGATCTGAACAGGGCAATAATCGATGAATTTGAATCGAGCTGCCCTCTTCAAGAACAACGATGCAGCAAAGATGCACCCTATTGGAACAAACATCTGTCAGAATTAGATCTCAAACCCGGTACCTTTTTAATAGAGCAAAATTGACCGGAGACTGGCAGAGAAATACCGAGGTGAGAAACACCTAGTACATGGAAATTAGAAAAACTAAAAGAAATAGCTTCAGGAAATTCTGTGAAAATATAAACACAACACCTGCTGCGGCAGGACTACAAAATCATGGCGAAAAGTAGGGTGAACACAGATATGGCTTTGAGGAAGCCAGACGGTAAATATACTGAAAATGGGGAGAAAAGAGTGCGACTCTTACTAGAAACTCATTTTCCTGGGACACAACAAACCCCAAATCCTTCAGACCAATTAGCCTAACATCGTTTGTGTTTAAAACGATGGAAAAAGCTATTGGCAACTTTATTAGAACGGAAATCCTAGAGAGACTACCTCTCCACCCGTATCAGCATTCAGCATGCTTACTGGGCAGGCAGATCTACGGAGACTGCACTGGTACAACTGACGGAGGATATCCGAGGTGCCTTAGACAGCTAAGAAACTGTAGTATGTGCATTTTTGGACATAGAAGGAGCTTTTGACAACACCCCACATGTGGCTGTCAATAGAGCAACTGCGGAACTGCTTACCTAGAGTAGCAGAGACGAGAACGAGCAAAGACATTGTCTCCATCTGCACATTCAGAGGATGCCCACAGGGAGGAGTAGCATCCCCGTTAATGTGGAGTCTGGCGGTTGATGAACTCCTGTGTGGTCTGACGGATCTCGGAATATCCTGCCAAGGATATGCCAATGATATCGTCATAACAGCCAGGGAAAGATTTGAAAACACCCTTTCTGACCGTACAAAAGGGTCTTAACTATACAAATAGCCGGTGTAGGCAAGTGGGACTCAGCATCAACCCCACCAAAACCATCTTGATAGTATTCACTAGGAAAAGAAAACTAAACCTCAAAACCATTAAACTTGTTGGGAACGAGGTTGAATGGAGACAAGAAGTCAAGTATCTACAATGTGGGCCGGAATAAAAGAGTACATTTTTTAATTAAAAATATTTTTTTTGTTTTTTGGGCGATTTAATTTCTTATGTAGGGCTAATAACCAATCATGTCCTCAACATGACTGTAAGTTTGAAAGCAAAAATAATGTACAGGGTCGGACTTATAAAAAAAATTATATAACAGTGCATTTGAGCTCGTTGCAAATGAAAACTGTCTTAGCTAAAATTGTGCTAATATGCTTTTTCGGTAGATAAACTATCCAGAACCTAGTAAAAAGGAAATTCTTACGAAATTACCGGATTCGCGAAATACCATTTTTTTATTAAATAACATTTTAACAAATAACACATTTATGAAAACAGTTCAGTAACTTTAAAACTTAGAGTAAAATATTATGAATGTGGCCACCATTATTGTTTACCACTTCTTGAAGTCGTCTGCGCCATAAATTAATAGCCCCATTTATTGCTCCCTGTTCAAAATTGTTCCAAACAAACTGCATTCTTTCTTTGAGCTGCTCGATTGTTTCAAATTGTTGTCCGTCATACAAATTTTGTTCGAAAATTCCCCAAATTGAATAATCAGCCGGATTTAATTCTGGGCTGTTAGGTGGCCTTATGTCTGGCTCAATATAATCCGGGCAATTTTCACTCAAGAACATCCTTGTACTGTGGGAAGTGTGCGAGGGAGCACCATCCTGTTGGAAAGTGTAATCGTAACAAACATCTTCAATTTCTGGTAATAGGTGCTGCAAGATTTGTTCTTGATACGTTTCTGAATTGAGTTTTACCCCAGCATCAACAAAAATCAGACGAGATTTTCCCAACATGGATACTGCAACAGAGAAATGACTTTTTCCAATCAAAAGATGCTCTAAAGAAATTTCTTTCTTAAGTTGTACGTCAGAATATACCCTATTATTTTGAGTATTTTTAGGTGGCCATGAATAAAACATTTTTTCATCTGAAAACCATATTTTTTTGATGTCTTCGCGAGAGCGGAATCTTCGTAGTAGCAAATTACATCTTTCCAAACGTTTTTCTCTTACATTGGCCGTAAGTCTTTGACAGTAAACTTTTTTAAATATTTTAAGATAGCAGTCTTCTTTAATGATTCTTCGAACTGACGTACGGGAAATCCTAGTTATTTTTGCGATTTTTCTTATTTTAACAGATTGGTCAGGCTGCAAATTTCCTGAAACAACCCTTACTCTACCAATATTTTCTTCAGTTCTCGAGCTTCGCTTCCTTAGTCTTCCAAGTTTATGTTCAATAGACCGATCGGCTTCCCTTAGATGTCTTAAGAACTTTCCTATCGTTCCAATATGCCAATTTTTCTCAGGAAATTCATTTACAATTTTTCTTGCACCATAATTATATTTTTCACGGAAATATTTAATTAATATTCTGTCCTCTTTGCTTAGTGGCATTATGAACTGACTTACTTATTTAGCTGTAAATGTCAAACAAATTCCATGGCAACCTGAGCAGTCACGGCCTACTAAGTAAAATTGACAACAATAATGGTGGCCACATTCATAATATTTTACTCTAAGTTTTAAAATTACTAAACTGTTTTCATAAATGTGTTATTTGTTGAAATGTTATTTAATACAAAAATGGTATTTCGCGAATCCGGTAATAACGGAAAATTTACTTTTTACTGAAGTGTTCTGGATAGTTTATCTACCGAAAAAGCATATTCGTACGGCTCAGGATGTGGAGTTTACTCGAGAGCACTAAGCCTAAGGAAGGAAGCATATTCGTACAGTTTTAGCTGAGACAGTTTTTATTTGCAACGAGCTCAAATGCACTGTTATATAATTTTTTCTATAAGTCCGACCCTGTACATTATTTTTGCTTTCAAATTTACAGTCATGTTGAGGACATGTTAGGTTATTAGCACTGCAAAAAGAAAATAAATCGCCCAAAAAATAAAAAAAATATTTTCAATTAAAAAATGTACTCTTTTATTTCGGCCCACAGTGTAGGTTTGACTCTAGACAGTAAACTCCTGTGGAACAAACACGAGAAGGATATAACATACGAAGCAAAAATGGCTCTAATGGTGTGCAGGAATATGGCAGGGAGAAACTGGGGCTGTAACCCAAAAATCCTGAGCTGAATCTACACTGCCACAGTGAGACCAATTATCACTTATGGAGCCATTGCTTGGGGTAGTGGAACTAGCCTCTTGACGATGAGAGAAAACCTCTCCAAAATTCAAAGACTAGCCGGTATATGCATAACAGGAGCAATGAGTACATGCCCAACGGCAGCAATGGAAGGGATTCTCAACCTCACATCATTAAATATGGTGGTAGAGAGTGTTACAGAAAGAACAAGATACAGACTAAGTAGAAAGGGAATCATTAAAAAGACCACCTCTTCACTTCTTAGGAATCAGACAACCTGGGACATGCCACAAGATGGTATGATGAAAAAGAATAAATTTTCAAAGAAATTCATTACGTAATTAAGCAACAAGAAGGAATGGGATCCAAATACCATTACCAGACTTAGAAAGAATGCCATTCAATGGTATACAGATGCCTCAAAAGCAAAAGAAGGAACCGACCACTCTGGAAACTTGGGAAAAACCCCAAGTATCTTTCAAGCGAATATTCACGCAATATGAAAGTGTGCCCAGTTCAATATTGGCAAAGGATATAGAAGGCAAAGGATTATCATAATGTCGGATAGTCATGTTTTGATAGGGGCAAGTTTGTCAAAAATATTTCTCAACTCATTATTGAATATTGATACTTTATCGTCTTTAGTCTGAGCATAATAGACTTTGTTTAAATCACTACTAATCAATTCATATATCAATTATTCATCATTACTAAGAGAACGGAATTCTCTATACCTATACAGAAAAGGTTGAATCTTCAATTTTTCTGAATAGAGAGAACAGGACACCAAACAGTTATCAGAAAAAAGTGAATGCACTGAAGGTTGTCTAACATCTAAATAATTTGAACATATTATTCAGTAAAGTAGCGACATACCAGTTGCACTACATCTAGTTCGTTCATTTATTATTTGTTTTAGATCTAAAGAATCTAAGAATTTTAGTAGATGCTTACATTCTATACTTTCTGGATCTAGATTGTCTATATTGAGATCGCCCAAACACATTAAATATTCGTACTTGTGAATAATCTCACTTACTACATTTTCTTGCTCATCAATAAACAATTGAGATTCACCAGCGTTACTTTTTATGATCAAATTCGATTTCAATCCTCATTTGTTCAGTGGAGACACGTATATTATAAATTGGTTTACATTTAATATTATTTTTCAAGTAAATTGCCACGCCTCCTCCTCTACTCTGGAGACGATCTTTTCTATATAGTTTGCAACCTTAAATTCACTTTTAGAAGAATCAACAAAAAATTCATTAATACTATTCAGGTTCTGCTAATTATCTGGTATTAGAGTATTAATATTTTTACTGTAAATATTTAATTATTTCAAGACCTTCCATAGCTTTCAACTTTCCCCGTGACGTACTCGAATTGTTTTTGAAAGAATTCTCCACGAAGAGAAGAGTGTTCTCGCATCCTTTGGAACCAATTCTGGTAGCAGCTACTCCACTCGCTTATTGGTACACTTTTGAGACAAATGTAGTCACAATCTTTCTGGAACACTCCAAGAGCGGATAGCTTTCGTTGGTTTTGGTTCATCTTGGAACACCCAAACAACCGGCTGACGTTTTTTTGGGTTCATAATAGTAATTCCCAAATTCATCACCTCTGTGTATATTTTTTAAGTTTCATGCGTTAAACCGGTTCATAGTCTTTTGACACCAATTGACTTTAATTACTTTCTGTAAAGACTAATTTTTTACAGATAATTCTTCAGGTACAATTTTTTGTATTGTGATCTTTGAAATGCCCGATTGTGCTCAAATTCTCGATATCTGAACTGTCGATTTTCTCGGATCAGTTTACGTACATCATCGACGTTTTCCTGGGTGACTGCCGTGGTTGGTGGTAGGTTCTTGGATCGTCGGTAAGATTAATTGGTTCACATTTAAATTCTCCATACCCACGCAAATTTGTCGACTGATGTGCTGCCTCATTGCCGAATACAGGAACCAACTCAGGCAGGCTTTCTTGTTAAAATAACTGCAAATTTTTTTTTTGTTTCAATTCCATATTTCGACTGGCTCATCATCAACTTTAAAAATTCAGTTTAGTGCAGCTTTAAACGAAGAGGTCCGAAAGTGTGGCGTTCATTCAACTTACCATGACAGGTAATTGACATTTGATATTTGTTGATAGACGCCAACTATGTTGTTACATGCAACACTTGAAATACAACCTTCGTAAGCACATTCAAATTCAAAATTTGATGTATCCGAATTTTTATGTCTCAATAATACAGGTCTTCTTCATATTTTATTCACGTTTTTCTCGTTCTTACCGTATGCTGTATATTAATTATTAAGATTAGCTCAAACAAATGTACGTAACAGAAAAAAGTTTTACATGAAATTCGAATGCTTCTATACATTCAGCAAAAGATGAATGGTTTTTCCAAATGCGACCTAAAATTTGAGAAATTTTTTCTTTGCTTTTTATTTCATTGTGATTGGATGCTTGACAAGAAGTCTGTTTTTTTTTGAACGGAAAAACATATTATTTTGAAAAATTCATTTCTTATTCCAACCAGCGTTTATCATCTTCACACGGATATGCCACGATGTAGCATGATATATAGCACGAGATTTTCTAGCATTGAGTAAAATGGAAATTAAAAAATGTCTTATAATTTGCATTCAGTATTATCAGGATAATAAAAGGTTGAGACACTCACAATTTTATTTCTAACCATATTTAGAGTACTATATGATCACAAGTAATGTTGCTAGTGTAAATTAAATGTCCGTTTGTTTGTTCGACTTCCCCTTGTGAAAACGTAGAATCAATAATTTCTTGACAACCACAGGAGATGGGATTACTTAACAAATAAATAGTTTTGGCAGTTTTCTTGACGTTTTCAATAACATCATCTGGTAAGCAGTTGAATTTATTGGAATTCAAAAACAAAACACTGAAAGTGTTGACACCATAAAAAAGATCGGTGATTGTGTTTAAATTGTTGTTTTCCAAATGTAAATTTACCGGATTTTTGAAGGTAAATACAGTGGGATAGATATCTTTAATGTTATTATGTCCCAAATATATCGTCACTGGTTTTAAATGGGAAAGTTGGAGTTGAGTAAAAGTCGTTTTGTCCACTGTTTCAAACGCGTTATACCTCAAATCCAATACTCTTATTAAAGAATTTGCACTTAACAAATTTTCACTGATTTGTGTTAGATAATTTCTATCCAAATACAAAAACTTTAAATTTATTAAATGTTGAAAAACTCCAGGTTGTATTGAAGTTATTCCATTTCCGGAAAGATATAGTTTTACCAAAGACTCGAGATTATTGAAACTACCATCTACCAGTTCCGAAATATGATTGACGGCTAAGGATAATTCTGTTAGATTCGACACATTTTGAAATGCGTTGGGCTGAATCCTGGATATGTTCACATTTATCAAATTGAGCACTTCAAGGTAATGAAAATTTTTGATCATACCCTCACACAAATCGGTAACGTTTGCTTTATTTACTTGTATCATCACAAACTGATGGAATTGCTGTATATTTCCGGTGTAATTTAAACCCTTCGATTTTCTAGATTCGTGCACTCTAACTACTACATCTTTTAAAGCGTCTTTATTTTCACAAAAACAATTCACACTGTATATTAAATAAAACATGAAAAATATTGTGGTAACTTTCAACTGAATCATTATTGTACCAATATGTAGTAACTACTTCTCGTAAAATTATTCTAAAACGAAATAGACTAAATTCATTTTTAAGAGTGTTGGAGACTCGGTTGTAGATAAACTTTTGAAAGGTCGAGATAAATTAATAGTGTCACGGCTTAATAACTATTTGTGATTTTAGAAAAGATGTGATCCCATTAATGTTATTTTCTGTCCGAAATAATCAAAAATTGCGGAATCGCGATATACACTCTACAGAAACATGATTGCATAAGTGAATATACGAAGTATCGCAATCGAGAATCTAAAGCCAAGTGGAAAGCCAAATGGACAACAAAATTCATCTTTGAAGTAAAATAATACCACTACAACATAGTATCGTGTATTTTTTCTTTTGCTTTAATTGCTGCTCTTCACGGTGTTATGGTGTATTCACTTAGTGTTCATATAAGAATCGTCAAGAATATCCCACTCTTCAACAATATCCTGCATCCTCAACCTCAATGTTGGACGGTCCCAGGCGGGCTAGGATTTATATCTGACTTCCTTTCCCTGCACTTACATTTGTTTTGTAGAAATTACCATTAGAATCAATTCCATTATTAGCTCGAGGTATACAAATTCGAATCTTACAAAAACAGTTGCAAAGCAACCCATTTATCCGATTATGCGCCAGAACACATGACAGTAAATGTAATATATAAGAAGAATGTATTGTAATATAGGTATTCAGTACTTGACTATCTGTTGTATTTTTGAAAAGTGAATAAAAATATATGTGAGTAACAAAAAGGATTTTTAATTCAACAAGACAAAATCATGTCTTCTTAGTTTGAAAAACTAACTCATTCAATAAAATATACATTCGTGAATATATTCTTAGACAAAAAATCAACCTTCGAAGCGGGTTTTCACTAGTAAGTAATATAAACCAATAAAAAAATTAGTTTTAATTACGTGTTCCGCTTCAAACTTTTGTAAAATTAATTTTAGGAGAAAAAATTATCGAAAAGAGATTTTGGATAATTCAATTATCGATAACATTGGTCTCGTTTATCCCAACGTAGCGTCACCAGAACTACAATAAATTTTCTGCTGAACGCGTGCTCTGTCATCTGATTTATATGAACGCTGTGGTAGCAGTCACCATTTTTCCTATCAGAATTAAAATACGCTACTTTACCGATCAATAATGTATTAACTGTTATATATGACAAATATCATGTTAATAAACATATAAAATGTGTAACATGTCTATCGACCTGTTTCGATTTGACGAAATAATTTCAATTTTACCGCTCGCCATCATAGCAACCACTCTCAATATATAGTTCTGTGATCTAAACCCCCCACTACCGCTGACCGTTACAACGATTGACATATGATGCCAACGTTCGATTCCATGGGTTAGTTTCATCCCTTTTCCGTTTTCGACCCTCGAGTCGAAAGGACCTATCGTCTACCGTCTCTTAAATCTATCTAAGTTTTTACCTTAAATTGCTGTGGTAAGTCCAAAATTATAATTTATATTTATCAAGCTTTTTCTAAAGTAGTGGCTGATATAATTTTTTTGTGCATTTCTTATTTTTTTACAGAGATAGACGAATATACACATGCCACGTGGTCAACTACATTACTTTTATACTTGTACATTACTTTTAAACTAAATCTTTTATCGTAAATAACTGTTACTTTTTTTTAATACAAACATTTGCTAGATTCGGTGTTGTAAAATACCTAATTATTTTCAAAGATAGACAAAATTTGCATTTTAACCTTTTCAAATATTCTCTTATCATAAAAACCTGCCAGTGCCGGCTTCACATTTCATTAAACATTTTATTCTTTTAGAAATGCTTTATTCATAACTTTTTTACTACAATTCATACTTAAAGGTCATTAGTACTTTTGTAATTTGGCTGATAATTTTTATTGTTTTAAATGGGACATATACGTTGGAAAGTTTTCAGTAAATTTAAATTTCATTAGTTTTTTCAAACAACTGCCTTCCTTTTTTACCTGAAAAGCTAAACCAACATTATGTGCCCCATTACATTTAAGTTCCTACATATCCCTAATCCACCTGAACTTCTAGGTAAGCACAGCTGCCAGGTTACCCCTGCCAGATTACTGCCAGGTTACCCCTGCCAGATTACTGCCAGGTTACCCCTGCCAGATTATTGCCAGGATACCGTTACAGCTACATTAAAGATAATGTCACCTTCAAGACATCTCTAATGTCACCGTCAAGACATCTCTAATGTCACCGTCAAGACATCTCTAATGTCACCTTCAAAACATCTCTAATATCACCTTCAAGACATCTCTAATATCACCTTCAAGACATCTCTAATTTCACCTTCAAGACATCTTTAATTTCACCTTCAAGACATCTCTTCTTCCACACCGACAACTTTACATCAACTTCCATTAAGATAAGTACCTTCCAGAAGTGCAGGTTTCTTTCACTTTTCCTGTATGTTACTCTCCTTGGCAGAATAAATCTAATATTTTAAATTTCTTTTTTTGATTTCTTATATACCCGGCTGTAAGAGCTGTAGGGATTGTGCCCGGGTTCATTTAAGTTTGTAATTTCTTTATTTTTTTATTAGTAACGTAAATTAAATTCTATAAGGTGTTTCTACCTTTTCACCTTAGTTTCTTTTCTTTAATTTCAATTTATTTTTTTATCGATATCCACAAAGGTAGTGGCGCCCTAAGCTTTTATAGTCTGTCAACCCTCTGGCATACCTAGTGTGACATTAACATGGAGTCGATCCACCCTTGAGAGAGTCTCTAGCCGGGACCTGTCTCTTAAGGAGATAACTAGTGGTTACAAATTGTCGCCCTACTTTTAGTGGTTACAAATTGTCGCCCTAATATTAGTGGTTACAAATTGGCGCCCCTTGTTTTTGTTGCACTGTATGACAGTTGGGTTGAAACGGGCTATAAATTTTTTTGCTCTTTTGAATTTTTTATCTTTACCTTTGAGTTTTTTTGCTTTCTTAAACTTTTTTACCTTTAACTTTTTGGTAAGTTTTAATGATCAATTTTTTTTACCTTTTCACATTTTTGATTTAATGTTGTAACGTCCCTGTATTTACATTTTACCTACATTATCTGCCTTATCTGATATTTATTTTAAATTTCGTTTTAATATTTTTTGAGTATCTACATGTAACATATACCACAATCTTTTGTTGTTAAAAAGATAAGGGAATTTCCTTTTATTGATTATTTTGTGATGGTGTATAACATCTGATTTCTTGGCAATGTTGTCACATAAACTAAATTTTTGAGATGTTCATTTTTTAATGTTTATTTTGTTCATCTTACTTTCTTTATCTCCTTCAGTTGAATTGTGTCGAGTTGCACAAACTGAAATATCTTTTCTCTGTCTTGTTCAGTTGAATTGTGTTAAGTTACACAAACTGAAACATCTCACTTTCCTTATCCCGAGTTCTTTCTTCAGCGAGTTCAGTTAAGTTGAAACATGTAGTTTCGCTCCAATAACCTGCTGCTTGAAATTCATAAATTGAAGCAAGTTATTTTTGATATTCTTTGTCTGCTTCTGTATCCTCTTTTATAACATCTCGATTAACTGTAAATTCCAAACCATTTTCCACCAACTCTCTTAAAGCTTACTTGCTTATCCCGTTGAGTTGTATTGTGTCTAATTACACAAACTGAAATATCTCACCCCTTATCCCGAGTTATTTCTTTATTGTGTTCAGTTAAGTTGAAACATATAGTTTCACCCCGATAACCTGCTGCTTGAAAGTTCATAAATTGAAGCAAATTATTTTTGACATTCCATGTCTGCTTCTGTATCCTCTTCCACAACATCTCGCTAAACCATTCTCCACCAATCCCCTTAAAGCTTACTCTATTATCTTGTTCAGTTGAATTGTGTCAAGTTACACAAACTGAAATATCTTACTTTTTTTATATCGTTCAGTTGAATTGTGTCGAGTTACACAAACTGAAATATCCTACCTTCTTTATTTTGTTCAGTTGAATTGTGTCGAGTTACGCAAACTGAAACATACTATCTATTTTTAATATTGTTATTCAGTGCAGTGTTGCCAAAATAACAATTTATCTTTGAACTTACCTTTTTTTGCTTATTCGTTAACATTGTTTAACAAGTGCAGTGTTGCCAAGTTAACTATTTATCTTTATAAATGAATATTTTTCATTCAAATATTTTTGAATAGCATGAGAATTGTGATGTGTTACAAAATTTTTATGACAATTTATGATACATTTTTGATCTTGATCAGTTACATATTTGGTTATTATGCAACATTTACATTACTAAGTATAATTTATTGAAAATATCGTATAATTTGTTGAAAGTATCGTACAGTATTGTTTATTTTAAATGACATTTATCGGTAGTGTGTATATGTTGTTTTTATATCTATAGTCATCGGCTTACATTCAGTTTCTTTATCTATATCTCGTTGCCAGGCTTTTATGTCATTTGGATTTTAGATTCTTTGCTTTCGCTAATGCTATTTGAATTAGTACTGTTGATTTAGATATTATTTCTTATTATTTTTCTCTCCTTTTAAACACTTTCAAGATGCAGGCCAATCACTTGAAGTCACTTGAACTATCATATGAGATCAAAATCAGAAATTTTCCTGTTCCGGATACTGTCGAACAGAAACGAAGAGTTTTAACAGGTCTTCTTGCTAGGGAAAATTCTAATAGAAGTTTTTCGTCCCCAGTAAATGCATACCTTTTTGAAGACGATATATTAGAAGTAACAGAAACAATTACTGACTTGACAGATATCATTGAACAATTTAGTGGTAATAAAAACGAACCAGTCTTTTCTAGAATCAATTCAAGATTGACACATTTGACGAATAGAATTAACAGATTAAATGCCGAAAGTAACGAGCAGTTACTAACACAACAGACTTTGACAAATAAGCTAATACTATTAGAAGCTGACCTTGCGACAAAAACAACTCCTACCTCAAATTATAGAACTGAAGACACCTTACCTTCAAACTCATCTTCCTCCACTACTCGTTTTGACACCCCTCATCAAAGACATGATCCAGTTTACAAATGGAATGTTTTCTTTACCGGTAAAGATGAATCACTTCATTTATTTTTGGAAAAAGTTGAAGTCCTTAGACTTTCTAGAGGAGTTACAGAAAATGAGCTCTTTCTGCAGTCATGTGAACTTTTTAAAGATAATGCCTTCACATGGTACCTGAATAATCGTAGTAAATTTCATTCCTGGAAGGATATTGTTGCTAAGTTAAAAGCTGACTTTTTGCCATACAGTTATGAGACTGATTTGGAGTTGGAAATTTCTAATCGCACTATGGGTGCTAACGAACCAGTTGCTGTATACATTTCTTCCATGATAGGATTATTTAATCGCTTGTCTAGTGTCGTTGACGAACGTACTCGTGTTGCAAAGATTCGTAGGAACCTTTTACCTTCTTTTATCTCGTCTTTAGCACTTCATAACCCCCAAACAGTTGATGAATTAACCGAATTATGTAAAAGAATTGAAGAATCCCGTGTTTGGTCAGAAAGATATAAATCACCTTCTTCTAATAATCCTAGATTGCTTGAACCAGATTTATCTTGCCTTTATGTTTCCTCCCCGTCAAATCAAAGACAAAGAACTCCCGCAAACGTTTCAGCATTAACCTCCTTGGTTTGTTGGAATTGTAACAAAACTGGTCATTCATATTCCGAATGTTTCTCGCCCAAATCTATATTTTGCTACGGTTGCGGTGCAAAAAACACCACAAAACCTAAATGTCGTAGATGCATTCAAAAAAACTCGAGACAGACTGGTCCTCCGAATCTGGCCACTGTGTCCAGTCAAGCACAACCAACTACATCCCAGCCAGAAAATCCCAGAAGAACGAACACACGACCAAACAGACTTCCAAACAGACCTCCAAACAATCACAACCCTCCTACAAACCAAAACTAACTTTTTCAACTTCCGCTGCTGAATGGCAAAACTATCTTATCTTTGTTAAAGATTTCCTAGCGTCCAATAATTTTAGAAATACAGGCAAACCATTACCTTTACCTATCAAACAACTTATAGATACCTTACCGAACATTAACGACATTCAGAAAACAGATGACAAAAACATTTTGATTACTGATAATATTACTCCTGTACCGATCTGTGACATGCCAGTTGCCTTATCTTCAACTCAGTCAAACACTGTTTCAACCTCCATTAATACCTGTCCCATTTTTGCAAAAAAACCTAACGATAATAGACCTTACCTTACCGTAAAAATTTTAGACATACCCGTTTTAGCAATGGTTGACACAGGCAGTAACTCTACTGTTCTTGGAAATCAGGGTTTCTCTTTGTTGCATTCTCTACATTTACCTATACAGTATGACTCTTGTTTAAATATTACCACCGCTGACGGTGTACCTCAACAATACATGGGCTATATTTCCGCACCAATGACAGTGAATGACGTTACAAAGACAATAAAAATATTGATAATACCGTCAATAACTCATAACCTTATTTTAGGAATGGACTTTTTGAGCTTGTTCAAAATAGACATAAGTTTTCATGATTTGTCATACTCTTTATTATCTTCTACTTGTGTTATAAACACAATACAATCTGCCTCTACTCTCTCTATTGAAGAAAAAAACAAACTTGAGCAAACTATAAACTTATTCTCTTCCCTTGCCCCTCCTGACCGAATTGGCAGAACGAATGTTGTCGAACACGATATCGACACTGGTGATGCAAAACCGATTGCACAACGCCAATATCCTCTGTCTCCAGTTATGCAAGGTCATTTAGTAAAAGAAGTCAACGAGATGTTACGATTAAATGTCATTCAACCTTCGAACTCCCCTTGGTGTTCACCCCTTTGGGTAGTCCCAAAAAAGTCTGGAGAATGCCGCGTCTGCTTCGATGGCCGAAAGCTGAATAAAATAACCACTCCGGATTCCTATCCCATGGCTCAAGTAGATGTCATTCTAAGCAAACTTCGAGACGCTAAATTTCTTACTTCTATCGATTTAAAAAAAGCCTTTCTACAAATACCCCTTACCGAATCTTCTCGCCCCAAAACTGCTTTCGCTGTCTATGGCTTAGGTTTATTTGAATTTACGACCACTCCCTATGGTCTAATTAACGCACCGAAAACTATGGCACGTCTGATGGACATTGTTATAGACCCTTCTTTAAGGCCCTACTGTTTCTGTTATTTGGACGACATCATTATTGCGACCCCTACCTTTGAACTTCATTTAGAAATCCTTAATAAGTTATATCTTCGTCTTAAAGAGGCAAACCTTACCGTAAATTTCCAAAAATGTGAATTCTGTCGAGACTCTCTTAAATTCCTTGGTTTTGTAGTCGACAAAGCTGGTCTTCGAACGGATGAAGACAAAGTTACCGCAATCCTTAATTATCCTGCTCCCAAAAACACTACCGAAATCAAAAGACTTATTGGCTTAATTGGCTGGTATCGCCGATTCATCAAAGATTTTTCTACCGTTTGTTCCCCGATAACTGACCTTCTTCATGGCAGAAAAAAAGGACAACCTATTTCCTGGACCCCTGAGGCTGAAAATGCTTTTATCGAAGTCAAAAAACGACTTACTTCCAGCCCCATTCTTGCAAGCCCTGACTTTTCAAAGGAATTCATTATACAGACTGACGCTAGTGACACCGGACTTGGTGCAATCTTATATCAACAATGTGATGGTATCGAACACCCTATCGCATATGCAAGTCGTACCTTGAACAAAACCGAAAGAAAGTACAGCACCACAGAAAAAGAACTCTTAGGTGTAATTTTTGGTGTAGAAAAATTTAGAGGCTATGTCGAAGGAACCCACTTCATACTTGAAACAGACCATTCTTCTTTACAGTATCTGTCAAAACTTTCTAACCCATGTGGACGTTTAGCTCGTCTTTCACTTAGATTATCGCAGTTCGATTTTGAAATCAAACATAGAAAAGGAACCACTATGGTTGTAAGTGATGCACTTTCCCGTTCATTTCCAGACATTTCAGTGATTGATGTTACTACCTTCAAGCCAGATACTTGGTATACCGCCATGATTGATAAAGTTAATAATAATCCTGAGTCATTCCCCACTTTTAAAGTAGAAAATAATGTCCTCTACAAACATGTCTTCTCTCCAAACCCCATATCTAGTAATTTATCTAATTGGAAAATTGTAGTCCCTACCCCGAACAGACTTGATGTCCTAAAGACATTTCACGACAATCAAACTAGTGCACATCTCGGCATTTCTAAAACCATCGCCCGAATTTCGGAAATCTACTATTGGCCAAAACTTAGAAGCACTGTATCTCGTTATATCAATAAATGTTCCGTTTGCTCTTCCTGTAAAACCCAAAATTTACCTAAAGCTGGTATAATGGGCCAGTATAAAGACATTAATTTCCCTTGGCAATGGATCTCTGCTGATTTAATAGGTCCATACCCTAGATCTAAAAATGGCAATAGATTTGTTCTCGTTATAACAGACTGGTTTACTAAATTTTGTCTTGTTCACCCTATGCAGAATGCCACAGCTGCTGGTATTGTTAAATTTATCGAAAATCAAGTTTTTCTTATTTTTGGAGTTCCGCAAATATTTTCCGTCGATAATGGCACAGTCTTTACCTCTTCTCTCTTCAAAAATTTGATGAATCAATATAAAGTACAAAAAATTTTCTACAATGCACGCTATCACCCTCAAGTTAATCATACAGAACGGACCAATAAAACCATAGTTACTGCCTTACGTTGTTACATTCATGACAATTCCTCTCATAAAAATTGGGATGCATCAATACATAAAGTTGCACAAGCAATAAGAACCGCAAAACATGACGTTACAGGTTACTCTCCCGCTTTTTTGAATTTTGCCAGAAACGTACCGTTAAGTGGAGATTTTTATGGTTTAATTTCCGAAAATGCCAACAATTTAATCAATAACGCAGACAAATTACAGCTGATTGACGACTTACAGACTCTTCCTAAACTTTATATTGATGTACGCAAAAAACTTAAGCAAGCCCATGACAGAAACACAAAGTATTATAATTTACGAAAGAGAGATGTAGAATATCATGTCGGTGACCGCCTGTGGAAAAAGAATTATGTACTTTCATCCAAAAACGATAACTTTGCAGCAAAATTTGCCCCTAAATTTATCCCGTGTATTGTCCATAAAGTAATTTCTAGACTTGTTTATAATCTTAAAGACCTTTCAGGTAATGATCTTGGAAATTGGCATGTTTCAGATCTGAAAAACCAATTTATTGACGTTGACGAAAACCTTCCGGATGACTCAGACCATGAACAAGACAATACCGTTGACATTGCAAATTAATTAAGAATAACCTCATTGCTCACTAACTCCTTTTCCTACCTCGAAATGGATTTTACGTCATTCAAACTTTTTTGGTTTCTTTTGCTGTTTCATTACCGTTTGTCAACAACAAAATGTTCTTTTTCCTTTTATAACTTACCGTAGAGTCCCTTACCTCAGAAACAAACCGTGTCATACATGGAGTTTCGATATCGTTCTCCTGAAAAACGGTACAATTGTGTTTTAGTTTACCATTATTATTATTTTCGTTTTCTTCGTTTTTTCCTTCTTTCCGTTTCTTTCTTCTAGACAACCGTGTTACTTACCGTCCCGATTCCATACTCAACTTGGTTCACAATTATTTTACCCCCCGCGTAGAAAAGGAAGTAGACCAAGCTACGTAGGAGTTTATACCGTTCTCCGAACAAAACGGCTCCTTTTCTTACCCCGCATCTCATTCATTCTGTTACAAAAAAATAAAACACCGGCTAGACACCGTGAGAGCTCTCCATTGCGGAAATGGATTTTACGTCATTCAAATTTTTGGTCCCCCTTTTTGTTATATATCTTTTTGTTGCCCCGAGTTTTTCGTATCGTTTCTCAACAATAAAATGATACTTTTGCTTTTTTAACTTAACGTAGAGTCTCGATTGACGTACCGTAAGACGTTAGGCCCCAATTGAACCGGGTTTGCCTTTGCTGAGTAGCGGATTGCGCTCGGTATACAAAGATAATAGGTTTGAGAAAATGACTGCTTAGTCTCTCTATTTCTTCATAACAATATCTTCCCTTTCCCTTGTCTTCAATGGCAATACTTCCTTAGTTATTAGTCGTTTTTTTATTGTTTAACCAGGTTGGCCACATTTTTATACAGTTCTTAACCGATGTACCGTATTTCCTGACAGGATCATGGGTGTAATTTTATTTTTATTACTTTGTTCAATTTAAGAAGGAATCATATCAAAGGATGAAATATATAGAGCTGGATCGACTTTCGGATCGATGACCAATGGCTACTGTGGACGCTAACTGGCAACCTCACCGATTGTTGATTGGGCGCTATTATTTCTGACCTCCATTTATGCTTTCTGTCTTCAAATTAGTACCTTTTTTTTAGTTTAATTATGTGATAAAAGTCTATCAATTTTATGTTTTCATTATGTCGCCACATATTATTTCTGCCACAAACGCACTTATTTCAACCTTTGTAGATCTTTCAGAGTTCATGTATATCGTCATTACCCTTTTACCGTTACCCATTCAAGTCAATATCTATGTATTTGTTTCTCTTCCTTAACATACCTTTTACGTTGCCGTATTGTGATATTTGTGAAATATCTACCGTTATCGGATATTTTAGAACCGTTCCTTGTGGAACACTAGTGTTGTCGCCCTGCCAAAATTTTTTTGCTAGGTTAAGTAGTATTTCACCTTGGGTGACGTCTTTATGACAAATCTTTACTCTTTGCTCGGTGAAAATTAGGCTGATTTATGAAATAATTAGAATTCCGACGGAATTATATTCTGAATCAATTTTAGGCTGACATCATTCCCCGTGTTTATTTTTGTGTCTCCACGGAGACATTTGTTTGGTATTTGCTGGAATTTTTCGCTCTGCGTATCTGAGATCCCAGCGTTTTATCAAAACCTACCGTACCGTACCTTATCGTTTTATATACACTGAGAAATTATCGCACCCTATCGTTACCTTTCGTTCTCAGTGTATGCTTTGCCTTATCCGATGACATAACAACACGATAATCACAATATGACAAAACTACCTTGCCGTTACCTTTGACAAGTACCTTCCTTACCTATTATACATAGATTTTGCATTGATATCTCACCCCTCCTTTTTCTTATTGACACTTGATAATAAAAAATAATTCTTCGAATCATTTTTTTCCCGGAGGAGAGGGGGTGTAACATGTCTATCGACCTGTTTCGATTTGACGAAATAATTTCAATTTTACCGCTCGCCATCATAGCAACCACTCTCAATATATAGTTCTGTGATCTAAACCCCCCACTACCGCTGACCGTTACAACGATTGACATATGATGCCAACGTTCGATTCCATGGGTTAGTTTCATCCCTTTTCCGTTTTCGACCCTCGAGTCGAAAGGACCTATCGTCTACCGTCTCTTAAATCTATCTAAGTTTTTACCTTAAATTGCTGTGGTAAGTCCAAAATTATAATTTATATTTATCAAGCTTTTTCTAAAGTAGTGGCTGATATAATTTTTTTGTGCATTTCTTATTTTTTTACAGAGATAGACGAATATACACATGCCACGTGGTCAACTACATTACTTTTATACTTGTACATTACTTTTAAACTAAATCTTTTATCGTAAATAACTGTTACTTTTTTTTAATACAAACATTTGCTAGATTCGGTGTTGTAAAATACCTAATTATTTTCAAAGATAGACAAAATTTGCATTTTAACCTTTTCAAATATTCTCTTATCATAAAAACCTGCCAGTGCCGGCTTCACATTTCATTAAACATTTTATTCTTTTAGAAATGCTTTATTCATAACTTTTTTACTACAATTCATACTTAAAGGTCATTAGTACTTTTGTAATTTGGCTGATAATTTTTATTGTTTTAAATGGGACATATACGTTGGAAAGTTTTCAGTAAATTTAAATTTCATTAGTTTTTTCAAACAACTGCCTTCCTTTTTTACCTGAAAAGCTAAACCAACATTATGTGCCCCATTACATTTAAGTTCCTACATATCCCTAATCCACCTGAACTTCTAGGTAAGCACAGCTGCCAGGTTACCCCTGCCAGATTACTGCCAGGTTACCCCTGCCAGATTACTGCCAGGTTACCCCTGCCAGATTATTGCCAGGATACCGTTACAGCTACATTAAAGATAATGTCACCTTCAAGACATCTCTAATGTCACCGTCAAGACATCTCTAATGTCACCGTCAAGACATCTCTAATGTCACCTTCAAAACATCTCTAATATCACCTTCAAGACATCTCTAATATCACCTTCAAGACATCTCTAATTTCACCTTCAAGACATCTTTAATTTCACCTTCAAGACATCTCTTCTTCCACACCGACAACTTTACATCAACTTCCATTAAGATAAGTACCTTCCAGAAGTGCAGGTTTCTTTCACTTTTCCTGTATGTTACTCTCCTTGGCAGAATAAATCTAATATTTTAAATTTCTTTTTTTGATTTCTTATATACCCGGCTGTAAGAGCTGTAGGGATTGTGCCCGGGTTCATTTAAGTTTGTAATTTCTTTATTTTTTTATTAGTAACGTAAATTAAATTCTATAAGGTGTTTCTACCTTTTCACCTTAGTTTCTTTTCTTTAATTTCAATTTATTTTTTTATCGATATCCACAAAGGTAGTGGCGCCCTAAGCTTTTATAGTCTGTCAACCCTCTGGCATACCTAGTGTGACATTAACATGGAGTCGATCCACCCTTGAGAGAGTCTCTAGCCGGGACCTGTCTCTTAAGGAGATAACTAGTGGTTACAAATTGTCGCCCTACTTTTAGTGGTTACAAATTGTCGCCCTAATATTAGTGGTTACAAATGACATAACATATTTTTATTTGAAGGTATTTTACCTATATGTAATATGTATCTAGAAAATGAATGAACACCACTAGGGACTATCAAACACAATTGAAATAGAAGATAAATAAATGACTATAGAAGTCATATATCAAATAAAATTAGGGTATGCTGTTATATCAAGATTAGCATGTTCATCAGAATGAAGAAACGATGGATTGCTGTGACTATTTCACGTATTTGTCAAATGAACCAATCTGGGGTTCTAGTCAAGTTCGTATTATCGATAACACCAAACTTGACTCTTGATCCTAATTGTCCTGTCAAGTTCGAAGTTTTCAGAATTGTGTATGTGACAGTTGAATGTCAAATATAAATAATCCCGCCGTGCACTCCACAAAACAGTCAAACCTGTAGAAGTGAAACTTCAATAGAGTTGAAGCGCTAGCTGCAATCGAGTTGTCAAAATATGCCTGGCAGCTAAGGCCAGGCAAGGTATGAAAGAAGAATTTCAGCGATCGCAGTGGATGGGTTTGGAACTAATTCATGCCGGTTTTTTTGGATTTTTAACTCATTTCTAACTTTAAGGATACGCTTAATATTCTACAATATTTACAATTGAACGATTTTGCACTTTAATAATAACAGTATTGCGTTGAATTGTCTAGTTGCAAATAATGTGTAATATACACAGAGAAAACACGTCCAAATAAAAAAAGTTTCTAGAAAAAAATCGTTTGCTGCAAATAAATTTTTATTAGTGGTAGAAACATTATTCATTAGTAGTTGAAAAAAAACAGATAGCTAGTTTTGTCCTTAAAGCGATCGACAAACCTTAGTCACCAGGTAATTTGTACTTAATAAAAAAAGGTTTCTTGAATTGATTCATTTACCCTTAACTATCTATCGATTATTCTAAGTGAGCTCAATATTAATCATTAGCTATCTAAGTGCTTGAAATCAGGTCTTTGACACATTCCGGTAACATCTGGGGTTGTTCGGCTGCCCGTCAAGTCAGGTGCAGACAAGAAATTGCATCATTTAATTTTTGTAATTCGTGTGAAGTGTACCTAGTGAAATATTATCTTTGGTAATGATAGTGAACGTCTGAAAAATGGAATGAAAAGTTATTTTTTAATTAGGTAGGTACTTGAAAAAATACAAATGTTCATTTTTCATAAGTTTAAATTAAATTTTTTCATAAATTTGCTTTTTTTTAAACCCATTTCTGAGTGTCGCAAATATGGAAAACTAATGAGGGAAAAAAATTGAAGTTTGTATTCCAAGTCTGTTAATTTGTACTTAATTATATTTTATGAAATACATTTAACATACCTGGTATATAAAATTTCAACTTTTGTATTAGTTTTCAGTACCGGGTGTCCACTTATTATATTTTCCACCAAACTTTAAATGTTTATAAATTCTAAACGCTGCAGGATGGAAATATACGGTTTTTACTGAAATGTTTCATTTTAGTACAAGTTTTGGTCGAATAGATTGAATGTTTTCCATCGCTTCCGATCACGTCAAAGCAAAATTGGTGGATTTTTACAATTTCCGTCATTTGCTAACCGATTTTGAAAAGTTTCCATCGCTGGATAGGTGAAGATCACTTATCAAACTACAAAAAATATACTGGTCATTCCATTAAAAACTCAATAAAAAAAAATTGCCCCAAATGCGCCATTTTTGTTATGACGTAAACGAAAACGATAGATAGATATTTTGATTATGAATACCTAACATCAAATTCATGTTATGTAAAATAATTTTTTTTTCTTTTTTCAACTTACTTATGATAATGAATCCTGTGATAGGTAATGCACGAATGCTTGAAGGCCAAAAATAATAAAGTAACAAGTAATATGTATGTATGTATGTATGTCTTTTGGGGTAACATTCACTGAGGTCTAAAAGATCTATTGTGCCCCCTTACTTCTACTCAGTTCCTGAGGAAAGTCTCAGAGACTAGTAGCTCCTTTAGTCCTATTTCCCCGAGGAATTTTAGGATATCTGCAGGCTTCAACTTAGGTAACTGTCCCTCTTCTATCCAGTAGTCTCCCAGGTGCTGTGCCCTAGGATTCTGAATTGCTGTGCAGTTCGCAAGTATGTGGATGGAGGATTCTTCTTCCATTCCACAAAACCTACAATCTTCTTCCTCCACTATTTTGAGCTTTTTAAGGTGCCCATTCAGGCGACAATGTCCCGTTAGGATTCCTGTTAAAACTCTTAGTGCAGTTTTGCTTTGACTTATGCATTCATTTGATCTCAACAGGTTGTAGTCACCCAGAAAAATCTTTGATTGCCTAAGCCCTACTAGATCTTTCCAATTGTCAGATCTTCTCTTTTCTTCGGCTTTACTTATTTCTTCCAATATTACATTGGAGCTGATTCCGCAAAAAGGTTCCGGCCCCCAAAAGGGTATTTCACTCCCCCTCTTTGCTAGTTAATCTGCTATTTCGTTTCCTTCTATTCCAGTGTGTCCTGGAATCCACAGTAAGGTGACTATATTGTTCTCGCCTAGTTCATTAAGTTTGCCTAGGCATTCCCACACCATTTTGGAACTGATTACATGGCTGCTTGACTATCAGACATTATGATAATCCTTTGCCTTCTATATCCTTTGTCAATATTGAACTGGGCACACTTTCTTATTGCGTGAATTTCCGCTTGAAAGATTCCTTCTTGTTGCTAAATTCCGTAACGAATTTCTTTGAAAAGTTATACTTTTTCATCATACCATCTTGTGACATGTCCCAGGTTGTCTGATTTCTAAGAAGTGAAGAGGTGGTTTTCTTTTTAATGATTCCCTCTCTACTTAGTCTGTATCTTGTTCTTTCTGCAACACTCTCCACCACCATATGTAATGGTGTGAGGTTGAGAATCACTTCCATTGCTGCCGTTGGGCATGTACTCATTCCTCCTGTTATGCATATACAGGCTAGTCTTTGAATTTTAGAGAGGTTTTCTCTCGTCGTCAAGAGGCTAGTTCTACTACTCCACGCAATGGCTCCATAAGAACAAGTAATATAGAAACACAAACGATTTTAAATGAAAATTAAAAAATGTCAACGACGAACGACATGTAACATGACAACTTGTGATGACAACTGAGATTAACAATTTTAACATCTTTTCTTCTTTTCGGGTTGAAGGCATTAGCTCCCAGTCCTATTTCGACGAATCGATTGCAACTAGCTTGTCAGGTGGATGGGTTTGAAACCTCATTTTTATATTCAAGGTCATTCTATTAAAGTTTCACTTCTATAGGTTTGTCTGTTTTGTGGGGCACGCATTTGAAAATGAGCAGATTTGGGATAAATTCCATCGAATTGATCAATGAAAAACTGTGAGAAATAATAGCCATCAATATATAACAATTATTGCAAGTACAAGCGGGTGATCAAATAATCAAGCTCAAAACATTGTATATAGGTAATAACTGTACCATTTATAATTATAATTGAGAAATATTTAAGTACGTTATGTTAATACTGGTTTATTTAAATATGTATTTTGTTCGATGTCAATGTTTTCTATTTATTAAACTACTTATTTATCTAATCAACTTTTTAACTTTTTTGCTAATTTCCTTTAACTCTGCCGAGATTCAGATTTTTTACATTTAACTTTGTTTGTTTTATTTTCTAATGAAATTCCACTCATGACTGAATTTATCTTATAATTATGTCTTTTATTTCACAACTCAACTGAGTTGCTTGAGGAAAACACAGTTTCGATATAAAATAAATCGACAGACTTATCGCGAAAATCTAATCACCAGTGGTATTACTACTGAAAATCGCTAACTGCTTAACTTTGTTGGGATGAACGCGACCATTGCTCTTTTCAACAATTTTGATGAAGTTGATGATTTTTAAGATAAACGATGAATAATGATTCAGAACACAGAGAGGCCGATGCAGCTTATGAGTCATAAAGAGAGAGAGAGAGGAGAGAGAGAGAGAGAGAGACGGCGATACATAAAGGTAAGGGAGCCCGCGAAATAAAAAATTGAAAAACAGGTATGAACTATGAAATTTTTCCGAATATCGATTGAGGATACTATCGACGATTGTATAAAGATTAAAAAAAAATACTTTTCATATTTATTCCTTTTTTTTTTATATATATTCGCATGAACAAATTGATAAATGAGCGAGACACCCCCAAAAAGTCGTATAGAAAATGAAAAACCGACCAACCTCGTTCTATATAGTCGCTAAGAACAGTCTATCATTATATTTTCGAGGGTGCTGAACGCGAATGCGACATTTATATTTTTTTTAAATTGGGAGAGCATGCTCAAAATTGACTTTTAATTTGAAAATGTGATAAGTACCATTCTACGATTTTCGACGATCAGCTCGTGGTTTCTCTGAGAATAATCAATATTTTTTTACAATAATTCAATAACTTGCTTCCTACGAAGTTTCAACACTACTCGAAATACGATGAAGATATGAATTTTTGAAAATATTTCGAATTTTCCAAATTTTCCCCCGCTTCTAATTGTACAATAGCTTCGCTGAAAAATGCGTTGTATTCGTATTATCATTATCTACAATAAATCTTTCAATACCATCACGAATACTTAATAAGCTTTTGTGTTATTAACAAAAAACTAGAAAAGAACGTTTTTTTCTTATTAAAAGTTTATAACAATTTCGTGAACAGCATTTGCGAGTCGAAAATATATCAGGTTTATACTACGAGATGTTTTTTGTACGATGGCACAGTGTGTTCTCTACCAGAATTTTTGCCATACAAATTTAGGTACCTATTGCTTGTCCTATGAGGTATATTTACGCGAGCCATTCGGCGATAGCACTTATCTTCAAATCGCTTTATCTTGTTGTCCACTGCATATGAATAACTCAAACTTTCCCAAAAACTTCTTCGATTTCGAAATGTTAATATTGCGTATTCAGTTTTGACCATGTTCCCCCAATTATAAAAAAAAATAAAAGTCGTATTCGTGTTCAGCACCCTCGGAAATATAGAAATAGATTGTTTTTAGCGACTAGAACGAGGTATTTGAAGAAAACCGGGGGTGCTCCTCTTCCCTATGAGGTGGAATAGTGTTCGGCACTTATGCTCCGATTCTTCCTGAACTAAATAGATTTTATTGAACATTTTTTCTACCGGCTGTTGGATTCTTTTTGCTGTAACAAGAAAGAGTTCCAGCTACAGTGTGTTTGTTTTAGAATTTTGTTGTTACAGCTTTGAATATTTCAATTAGTTGATAATAGTTATTCTTTAGACCATTTGAGGTAGAATTTCAATTTTCGCAAATTTTTTATTTTACTGAAAGTTTATCGCTTTTACGATTTTGATTGTGCTATTTCCATTTTATTCCCACTTTGATGATACTTGATGATATAAGACTTTCTGCTTTGTCTAACCTGATCTTTTTGTACAAATTCTTATATCCAGTTAATTGATTAACGCTTCTTAACATAATCAATCAACAAAATCCCTTGTGCATCCCAAAAAGATGCAATAGACTTCTATGCTGATATATCGTGTTCAGTTCACTGCAATCGTTAATCGCTTATCTGTTGAAACAATATCTTTCAGATGAGTGGCAATGTCATTTGAGCCTCGACAAAGTAAGAACAAACTAAAGCTACCAGATTAAGGATTATTAACACACTTCGTGCTCACTTGAACCAGAGAGTTGCGTTAGCCTTTGCATCGAAGAATTGAAGACGATAGCCGAACTAAATAACGTCAGAGTATCGAAGGAAATGAAAAATCTGATGAACTTGTAAGAAGTGGGTCAGAGTCCAGGCTGCCTGAACCAGGACTGATTCCTGGTGAATTAAAAACAGTAGGACAAGGATTTTTGTACAACTGGATCAGAAATTCACTGGGTTAACATAGAGACAAATGTTCGTAGAACAACCAGCCTGAAACGCACACTCTGCAGGAATCAATTGGAAGTTATAACATAGTTTATGACTAATCATGCACTAGCATAGGCAAACCTCCATAAATTCAAACTATACAATGGAAACCGTATATGCAGATTATGCGGTAGGGAAGCGGAGACAGTGAAACACACATAGTATCCAAAAACTATCGCTAAACGGGCTTACCACAGTGTCGTCTTCAAAGGACGCTAGCTCACTTAAGAGGAGCTTTTGAAAGAAGATTAATTAGATGAAACTCACATAAAAACACATCTAGTATATGTAGTTTGGGTTTGGCAGAATAGAGTTTTTGCACAGCCTGTTTACTGTCCGTTTGCGCGACACTTAATCGCGAAAGAAAGTAACTATGTGCCAATCGGCAAGACGAGCAATAATCCGGTTGAGAATTTTTACAAACTGGTCTGGGGAACAGAGGTACTGGATTGGAAATACAATCAGTCATACGGCTGCAGTGTTATCGGAGACTTTATAAGGGGGGATCGAAAAAAAACTCCAATTCCTGAATTGCGAAGATGCATTCAAAACACGTTTATAAAACATATAATAATACAAAGTCATCAGTTTTCAAACCAATGCAGACATCATAGGACCCACAACAGCCTATAGTTAGATCTTAGAGACCAAATGAGAGATTCCTAGTATTTTTCGAACACTGTTAAGATTATACTTGGTGAATTAAAAGCAGTAGGACAAGGATTATTGTACAACTGGATCAGAAACTCACTGGATTAACATTGAGACAAATGTTCGTAAAACAACTATGTCTGAAACGCACACTCTGCAGGAATCGGTTGGAAGTTCCACCTCATTGTGCTTGATGTATTTAAAACACGTTTATAAAACATATAATAATACAAAGTCATCAGTTTTCAAACCAGGGCAGACATCATAGGACCCACAACAGCCTATAGTTAGATCTCGGAAGCCAAATTAGTGATTTCTAGTATTTTTCGAAAAATATAACGATTATACATTATAATCTCACTTCTACCAGTTAATTATGTAAGTTTATGGTGACCGTTGAGCTGCTGGTAATATTATCATGTATTTGTTCAATGGTTTCTGCTAAATCTGGACGCCACTCCGTGGATCATATTGAATATTGGTACAGCCACCTTTAAACAAGCTATTCCACTACTATGCATTTTTTTTCAAAATATTTAATATGTCTGCATGAATCTAGTCTAGTCTAGCCCAAGCCTTTTTCCATAAGGTATTTAGTGTACCTAAGAGAAGAATGAGAATCAAGAAATTGACGTATTCTACCACGACAAATAAAACATTTGAGAGAAATAAGAATATTAGTTCCACTTCCAACCAACCCTTAATCTTTACTTCTAATAATTTATTTTGAAAGTTACATCAAAAGCGTAGTTTAACATGGAAAGTATAACCAGGTCGTCACCATAGAAAAATACAATCTTTCTATTTCAAAAAAGAACCAACCATATGTGTCGCCCAGATGTTTTCATTAACTAAATACATAAAGAAATTCCCTTTCTGGCTGGATTATAAATCCCTATTCAGCTACCCTCTGCCAAGTGACATGATAGACTGCAAGCACCATTTTCCTTTTTGTTCGAAAAAAAACTAAAAATGAAAAATGACAGGCACGCGGATGAAAATACCATTAAAAGATCGTTCTATTGCTGACTTTGCGATAAGAGTATACAATGGAATTGCTTCCGATACATTGAAAATTTTCCATGGCTTGTCAGTCTTTATAGAAATGTTATTTATATCGAGCTACTGGACGTAGCTCTTTACTAAAAGATTCTTTGACAAATTTCATAACACCTATCAAAGGTTCCAACTTTATAAGGAAAATATTAATATATATATATATATGGTGGAAATCCTTATAGCTGACACATGACTTGAAAGTCAAGAAAACATTGTATTATGTGTAAAATTTTTAATTTAAAAAATTGCAAAGCGCTTTCGGCTTTTACGCCATCATCAGTGCGATACCTGCAAGTAAGTAATGAAATTGTTGTAATTATATAAAATAAGAAAATATTGAGAATTACTTACTCGTCAAGTATATATACAAGAGTCCAAAATAAATCGACAACACAATCATAAAAGATCTTATTAGACCCATAATCTTTTTCGAGGTTTGTGAATGAGATTTGAGTAATAGGTTCTCATTAGACTTTAAATCAAATCTTATTTCGCAGTTTAGATGATATTTTGTTTGTTTTGATAAATTACCAGATTACATGATTCCTTGTTTAAATTTGAAGAATTTTCGATTTCTGCACTCCATGAAACTTACAGATTTGAGATTTAATTATTTTGTTTGTTTTTGGAATGTATTGTTACTCATGTGTAAGTTTCTGTTCTTTTGATTGAGATTTAGCAATGGGTTCTCATTAGACCTTTAATCTTTTTCTGTTCATATTGGTTCTGGAATCTGGTTCTCATTAGACCTTAATTTCAAATTATTACTATTGATATTTTAGAAATTTACATATTGGTGTAAGGATATTTACATCTATACTTTATGGTTAATGTTAGTGCTGTGCTCGCTTTGGATAACTTGAGTTCTATGTTTAACTAGATTGTCAAATGTCATAATTCATTTTAGTTTTGGTGTTGGTCAGTCTTAATGGACTCACTGTCAATTTAAATTCCGTTATACAAACACGTGTATTTGTATATATATATATATATATATATAATCAAAATCCCTGTTACCATTTAATGGTGTAGGGTATATTTTATTGTCTATATTGTCAACGATATTTTTCAGTGTCTGTACACAAATTTTGCCCATTCTTTTTTGTTGTTTGCTAGTGCCTTGGCCGCTAACCATGTTGTCCCTCTTTTCTTCATTATTTCTACAATTACTCCATCCCATGTTTGTTTCGGTCTTCCTCTTTTCCTAGCTCTTTTTATCCTAGATTCCCACACTTGCCTGACAGGCCTATCCTTATTCATTCTTTGGAGATGCCCCCACCAGCTAAGTTGTCTTTTTTCAATGAAATCCAGCAGTGGTTCTATTTCCAGGTCTTCTCTTATTTTTACGTTTCTCATTTTGTCTCTTTTTGTGACACCCCTGACTCTTCTGAGATACTTCATCTCTACAGCCTGAATTTGACTTTTTTGTCGCTGTGTGAGTACCCATGATTCGCATCCAAATGTACGGATTGGTCTGAATATGGTTTTATAAACATTCATCTTCGTTTTCTTTGATATTTCTATTTTATTTATAAATGATCTGTTCATTGCGTAGTATGATTTCAAAGTGTTTTGTATTCTATTATTGATTTCAATATCTTGTTTTCCGTTCTCTTGAATTTCCACTCCTAAGTATTTGAAACTTTTCACCTGCTCAATATTTGTTCCATCTATTACAATATTTATTTTTGTACTGTTGTTACTTATCTGCATCACTTTTGTTTTGGTTCTATTTATGTTCATCCCATTTTCTTTTAGAGTTTTATTCCATATGTCGAAGTTGTGTTGTAAATCCTTTTCTGACCCCGTCATAATAATCAAATCGTCTGCAAAAGCTCCTTCCGCGATGTTTACTCTCTGTAAATTTCTGTAACCTATATGTAGTTTTTTCGTCTTTGGTGAACATTGTTTTATAATTTCATCCATAAAGACAATAAATAATAGTGGGCTTAATCCCCCTCCCTGTCGGAGTCCTTTTTGTGTTTTAAAATATTCTGAAATTCTATTTTCACTAATTATACAGCATAAGTTGCTTTTATATATATTTTCTATTATTCTTATTGTCTTCTGGTCAACTCCTCTATTTTTTAGGATTTTCCATAGCGCTTCCCGTGTTACTTTGTCAAAAGCCTTCTCCAAATCAATGAAACCAACATAAGCTTCTTTATTTTGCCGTAGTAATTTTTCTGCTAACAATTTAACTGTGAAAATGTGATCTTGTATGCTTCTTCCTTTTCTAAAACCACTTTGTGATTCTTCTAGTGTTTTTTCCACTTGTTGTCTCAGTTTCTTGTCTATTACTTTCTCATATATCTTCATAGCCGTGCTAAGTAGAGTTATTCCTCTGTAATTGTTGCAATTATGTTTGTCCCCCGTTTTATAAATTGGCACGATCATTGCTATTTTCCAATCCTCAGGAATATGTTCTTCATCCCATGCTGTATTGATTATTTCGAGTAAATAATTCATTCCTTTATGACCCAGATTTTTAAACATCTCTGTTGTAAGTTTGTCATATCCTGGAGCCTTACCGTTTTTGAGTGTTCGTATAATTTCTGTTAAATCTTCCATGTTTATACCTTCACCTTTTTCTTTATTTATCAAGCGTTCGATAGTTATTTCCTCTTTTCCCTTTTCTTGTTGTCCATCTAGTAGTTCTTGAAAGTATTCTCTCCATCTGTTCATTATTTCCGTTCCTTCCGTTAGCAATTCTCCATTTTTATCTTTAATACTTGTCGTGTCTGGTTTTTTTTCTTTTCGCAAGGTTTTCATTGTTTTGTAAAATAATTTTTGATTAGTTTTGCTGTCACTTTCCATTTTTTCTCCAAATTCTATCCATGTCTCCTTCTTAGCCTGCAATACTAGTTTTTCTTTCTATTTTTCTTTCCCTCTTGTATAATTCATAATTTTTTGTACATCTGTTACTCAAGTACTTTCTCCACATCTTCTTTTTAAGTTTTATTTGGTTTTTTATTTCTTCTGTCCACCAGGCGGTCTGTTTCTTATAATTGTTCTTTTTACTAGTTCCACATATTTCTTGGGCTGTTTCTAATATTGTATTTTTGAAGTAATTCCACCTTGTCTGCAGATTATGATTTTGTTGGGTTTTTGATAGCAATTCAAACTTCAGTGTAAGTAATTCAGTGAATTTTTTTGCTGTTAACTTGTTTGATAGTTTATAGGCTTTTATTGATTCCCATTCAACTCTTGTGTTTAGTTTAGATTCCTCCAGTTTATTTATTTATTCTTTTATTTTCGTTACTAGTAAGTAGTGGTCACTACCAATTTCTGACCCCCTCCTTACTTTCGTGTCTATTATTTCCTGTCTATTACATTTTTCTACCAGAATGTAATCGATTACTGATTTTTCATTTCTGCTTTTGCATTCCCTCGTGAATTTGTGAATCTCCTTATGTTCAAAGAACGTATTTGTTATCATTAGATTGTTCATTGTACAGTAATCTAGCATTCTTTCTCCATTATTATTTCTGATCTCCTCTCCATGTGTACCTAGTATACTATTATATATTAAAAGTTAACGACAGTTTACCCTAAATAGGGGAAATTTTTTAAAATAATTTTTTAAATTTAATGTAGTTTTTATGATTGTGTTGTCGATTTATTTTAGACTCTTGTATATATACTTGACGAGTAAGTAATTCTTAATATTTTCTTATTTTATATAATAACAACAATTTCACTACTTACTTGCAGGTATCGCACTGATGATGGCGTGAAAGCCGAAAGCGCTTTGCAATTTTTTAAATTAAAAATTTTACACATAATACAATGTATAGTTATAGTAGATATTTGCCGAATAATAATGTACAAGGACAGGAATATTGAGGAAGGGGCAAAAATTGTAAAAGAGTATTTTTTACACTATTTTCCAAGCTTTCGGAATATCTTTATTTCCATTTTCAAGGATAGCTTTCGAGATTGGTATTACAATAAGTGGTTTTAAATCGTAAATACATCTAACATTACTTTTGATTTGTATTTTTTTAAAAAATAAATGTCTAAAAAAAAATTATTATTTTTTATTGATTTTTATTTTTTATCATTTTATTTTTTTTTTAATTTATTTTTCCAAAAATCAAGATATAAATAAAGATATTCCGAAAGCTTGGGAAATAGTGTAGAGTACTCTTTTTACAATTTTTGCCGCAACCCCAATATTCCTGTCCTTGTATATATTATAATGTACAGTGCTATTCAAAAGTCCCCTCCCCCCCTCGTATCTTTTGAACGGCTACACTTACATTCATAAAATGTGGATTGTAAAAATAAAGTGTTGTAAACTTCTCTACGAATGGTAACAGGTGACGTAATAGTAATAGATGACGTCACAGTGCCACTCTGGCCAATAATTTTTAATAGGACCTTATGGCAAGTGATATCTCAATTGAAAGGCATTGACATTGGCTGCATAGCCATATTAATTTTGTTTGGGTTTAAACTAATTATGACGGATAAATTAAATAAATACCAAAATTATTGAAATTATTTTTATAAATGTAATTAATCAAATATCAACAATGGATTCTTATAGCAAGTGTTAGAAATGTGCTCCGTCTACTTCCTGACAGTAATACATCCCATAAGTAAACTCTTGTCGTACTCGTTCCAATGTGTCAGCTGAAATTGCATTGCATTCTTCAATAATTCTTTCTTTCAAAACGCCAATGTTATCTGGTGCCGTAGTATAAACCTTGGATTTCAAGTACCCCCATAGAAAAAAATCTAATGGTGTCAGATCTGGTGACCGAGGTGGCCATTCTATAGGACCTCGCCGGCCGATCCATCTACCTCGATATTCTTCATCCAGGTAACGTCTTACTGCACCATAATAATGTGCAGGAACACCATCTTGTTGAAATGTTACTTCCAGATGGCCGAATTCATCTGGATTATCTTCCAGAATTTCAAGAATTACGGCTCAATTGCATTTTGTAACATCTCCAGATACACTTCACCGCTTAAATTTGAATTTAGGAAAACAGGACCAACTATGTGGTTTCCCAAAATACCTGCCCAAACATTGACTTTTTCTGGAAATTGGGTATGTTGTTCACGAAAGGTGTGAGGATTTGTGTCACTCCAATACCTTACATTTTTTGTATCCACATTTCCATTGAGGCAAAAAGTACTTTCGTCACTAAAACAAATTGTTTTTGTGTAATGTGGGTTTTGACTAATTTTATTTGTCATACATTCACAGAATTCGAGTCTTCTGTCGGGGTCGTCATCCGAAAGGTGGTGCACCACTTTTAACTTGTATGGATGAAATTTATTTTTAGCCAACACTCTCTGTACTGTACTTTTACTCACTTCACAGATAGACGCAACTTTAGTTGAAGAGGAAGTAGGGTTTACTACCATTTCAGCAACTTTATCAATTTTTTTAACATCACTAAATGTTGGTCGACCAGATCGTTTGGCATCTTGAACACTACCTGTTGCTTCAAACTTGTGAAGAAGCTTCCTCAAATAAGTTCCTGAGATAGGGCGATCTGGGTATCTCTAAAAATAAACGTTCCGCTTTATGGAGATTCTTTCCAGATTCACCAATTATTAAGATAGCTGCTACTTTGTCGGCTTGACTACGTACCATGTTGCCTATATAAACTCTTAAACGTCTCGTTAAACAATAATAAAATTAAATATTTAAGTTATTTAGAAAAACTTTGCAAAGCAACAAATACTTTTAAATTAAAAACGTCAATGTTTTTGACAACTAACCAGAGGCGGTCTGAAAAATCTCCAATATTCAAAGGGGAAATAATAATTTCGGTATTTATTTAATTTATTCGTCAAAATTACTTTAAACCTAAACAAAATTAATATGGCTATGTAGCCAATGTCAATGACTTTCAAACGAGATATCACTTGCCATAAGGTCCTATTTAAAATTATTGGCCAGAGTGGCACTGTGACGTCATCTATCACTATTACGTCACCTGTTACCATTCGTAGAGAAGTTTACAACACTTTATTTTCATCCTCCAAATTTAATTAATGTAAGTGTAGCCGTTCAAAAGATACGAGGGGGGGAGGAGACTTTTGAATAGCACTGTATAATTACTACATTCAAATGGAATCGTAAAGTCGACAAATGCCGAGGATTGTTACTTTACGCTCTACCGCAAAAAAGGAATCTTTTTCGCTTGCTTATTTCATCAAATTGGGTAGGATTAGCCATGACGACGAACAACAATAAATGAACGTTATGTTACTAGATAATACTATACTATCTACTTTATCAACCATTTTAATCGGCTTTATTAATTTCTCACAAAATTATAAAAGTCTTTATAACAATCTATGTAATTATTTAAAAGAAATTAAAAGGTGAATTTCAATAGTCATTGAGTCATTGTTATTGTTGATACTTCGGGCGCGCCTCTACCTCGAGCGACGGTGATTCAAATGTCGACAAAGGAGGGAGGTCTACGCACTCTGTAGATTCTGACAAGTCTGAACCTGAACAATTCAGCAGATCTTTTTAACGCCATAAAGAGTAAGCATTTAAATACTGAAATTGAAATAGGTACTTAAATTGATAATACCTAAACCAGAAAACCCCAAAAAGGTAATTACACATTTTTTATATCATTTGTGAATTTCACTATTACATTTCGAGCAAGGAAAATAAGACAATATTATTTTTAGGTTAATCATGATGGATAGCGAAAATGTCGATTATTCCTGTACTCCCCCTGATATTTCTGAAGCAGCCCAATCCGAAACTTTAAATCACTCTCACTTAATAACTTTTGCATCCACCAAAATCACCAGATTTAGATGCCTGTGGCTTCCAAGAAGCGTATTCTAAATGGTCCAAATTTGAAAATAGATAATTAAGTTTTATCAGTTGATTTCATTCATTGCAAGGCTTTTGATAGATTATATTATTCAAAAGTATGAATAAAGTTATTGTCTATTATCAATCAAGTGCAGAAGCAGTAGTTAGAATTGTCAAACAGGCTGCCAATCCAAAAATGACATGACATGACGTGTCACCGATAATTTGAAAATAATGATGGAATGTGAAAGTCGTGACTACGACGGTTGCTGAAAACACAAATAACCGAAGCATCTCAAACTGAAGATATTGAGAACAAAGCATCCAAAATTTCGAAAAAATATTATCTGCGTAATATGAAAATGGAATGAGACGCCAACTGTACGTTGGTATGGGATTTCATAGAGGCGAAAACGTACTTGGAAACCTTTGCAAGGTCATGGTAGCCTGGGTACCAAGGCACAAGGGTTATAATGACATTGATCTCGTGGCTCATCAATGCTATTCATTGGACCGGAAACCTTCTGCGGCGTCACTAAGTCGAACCTCACGTGGAGTGATGCTATTTTCCATCTATTGAGAATATTTAGTGGGAAATTACCCAGAAACGTATTGAAGCTGTCTAAGGATAATATAAAGGAGGGCTGTGCAATAATATTTCTATTCGAGGATAATATGAATGATTAGATTTTTTGAATCGTTGAATATTTCACCATTATCAACAATTTTGATTTTCACCATAAGAAACTTGAATTAACCGTAAAGTTTCAAGTTCCATTACAAGTTAATTTCTCTGGATAAAACTCAAAAAATTAAATTTCCAACACTGTTTTAAACTTGATAGTTCATATAAGTTTGAAATTAGTTTGAGGGAGTGAGGCACACGAAATATCGAATATTAATTATTTGCTCAAGTCGAACTTTCAAACTGCAAAGACTCAAGTGATTCGTTAAGGTGCAAACTTTTAATGACATGAGAAGATTATTAAGTTTTCAAATTAATCCCTTTTCGAAAGAGTTTGGTGTTGATATTATCTAAGTAAACAATATAGGTAATTAAAATCCATGGAAAAGGATCAACATATGTTTATATCATTTGCTCGTTAAATGTTTTGTAAAAGAAGCGATACGAAGTTGTTTCCATAATTTTGGCGTTAACAAGTAGAGATACTTAAAAAAACGAGAGAGCTAGAGCTGATTATTCTAAAAAGTCACCGGGTTATGCGTGCTGGAGGTAGCGAGTATTAATCGCTGTTGTTTCACGTACATGGGACATACATTTTTTAATCTGATAAAGGACAGTGGCTTCCTCAAAACATCCGCTAACTGATAACTTCAAGTGATCGATCCATCCAACACAAACTCTCAAACAAAAAATGGGTCGTTTCGTTTAGCCGAAATCTGATAAAAGAGAAAAATTTTTTTTTTGGTATTTAGGTATATTACTGAAACATGTTTGCATGAAAACGACAATCCTGATAAAGTATAAAAGGTAGGTATGTATACATTGTAAATATATGAGAATTTAATATTCTATATTCAGTTGAGTTAAATCATTTCGTTCATATTTACGTTCAAACGAAATCTGTTTTTCTGTGAATTATCTCCAATAAATGCAAAAAAAACCGCACATGTATAATATTCCCCGCCCAGCACCCCACTTCACTCCACGATCCCGGAATGATGTAAAAAAGTTGAGAATACTATGGAAATAAACTTCGAAATATTGAAGATTTCCTATTACACCACCCTTATGATAAATTTCCGCGGAAAAAGTCATATAGAAAAGTAACAGCAAATTATTAATTAAACAAAAATATGTACTTTTTATCTTCCTATCACATTACGGCACTTCTAGACCCGGAAAAATCAATAAAAATTATTGTGATAAAAATACATTCTAAATGTTTTCACGTCATTCTATAACGGAAAAACTATTAAAAACACTGTAAAGTTTCGAATTTTTGTTAATAGCCGAAAAATTGAAAATTCGAGTTTTCTCAGAAACGAAGAATTTCCGCGGCAAAAATCAAATTATGTAGTGCTAGCTTCCTTGTTTAGAATTATCCTATAAACCGATATTCCATATAACTGATTTCAGCTAAACGAAACTTGAAGAATGTCTCGTATGTATATGTTTTGTCCGGTGATCAAACTCAGGATTCTGTGTTAATCTTATGGCAGATTCATTGCCCACATGTAGTGTCGGAACCAAGTTAACGTCTATTTATTCCGTAAATATTTTTTTAGCCAACCTATTTTTGGTACAGCGTCATTTACAACTACTATTTCTGCCTCTTTTGTCGATGTGGCTACTGATGTTTGTTTCTGACTACCAAGATACCTCAGATGTCGATTTCTCGTAATAATATCATCTTCATTATCTACATCATTATTGCTTTTTAGCTGAGGTTGTATTTCTGGCTTTCGAATATAAGTTAAGCCATAATTTGTTGTCCCATTCAATTAGCGGAATACTCTGATCCAGTGAACACGAAATGTATTTAGCAGGATGGAGCACCACCAAATCACCAACGAAATGTCTGGCAGTACTTCGATGCTATATTTCCCAATCGGTGAATAGGGAGGCGAGGATCGATAGAATTGCCATTTACGTTTTATTAAGTTTTGCATTATATTCTAGTTTTTGATTGTGTTGTAGTTAATTGCGGTAACCACATGATCTCATTTTATTCTATCTTGATTGTTACAATTAACTTGAAAACGATCACATTTTTAAATAGAGAATTAAGAGACCTTTCAAACGATATATCACAATATCTTCTATAAGTTCCTTGTGGCATTACTTGTTATTTTTTCGTATTTTCTTGGGAATCAAACCACAATATGTTTTTTTATTTTTTTATTTCAACGTTTCGGTAGCGTTCCAGCTACCGTTTTCAAGATTAACTAATAATGAATTAATGAAAAAATTTTTTGGTCCCTATCTGACACAACGAAAAAAATTTGACAACTAGACAATCAATAATATTTTGAAGTTATCTTGAAAACGGTAGCTGGAACGCTACCGAAACGTTGAAATAAAAAAATAAAAAATTATATTGTGGTTTGATTCCCAAGAAAATACGAAAAGATATATCACAAGCCTATACTCTCCATTTTGAAATTAGGGGTTGTACCTGTCACTCGAAGGGGGTAGAAGGTCGCGATCGCATTTTCACGTTAAAAAATGACAATTTATAATTCAAATTTGACGTTATTCACTTTATTACAATTTCCTGTAATAATTTGTAATCAGGTAAATAACTACAAAACCGAAATGGTTTTTTGTCAATAAAGAATTTTGGTTTATGGTTAGTCGCTATTATCGCATTTTTGGCATTCCCTTCTCTGGGTTTAATGCATTGATGCGATTTCAGCGTTGTCCCCAGTCCAGGATTATGCTCTTAGAGCTTCTGGACGGATAATATCTACCTCTTACTGATGAGGCGCAAATACGCCGAAACCGGTCGGCAAGTGTAATTTTTTTATGGTATTCAGTTACGTTATCATTAAAAATGGAGAATATAAGCTATTTCACAACATAATTTTAAATTGGATTATACGACAGGTGAAAACTCATCCGGAAGTTTTTTTTAACGGACCCAATACTAATTATTAAAAATATTTTGAAATTGCACTACTTACTTAAATAGGTGTTTTGTTAACAATTAAAACGCACTTCAATTTTTGGGTCCGAACCAATAAATATGTATGTTTGTCTGTATGATAGGGTGACATTCACTGAGACCTGAAAGATCTATTACTTCTACTTAGTTCCCGAGGAACGTTTCAGAGACTAGTAGCTCCTCTAGTCCTATTTTCCTCATAAATTTTGGGATATCTGCAGGCTTCAAATTACGTATTTTGATGTCCCACTTGCCCACACCAGCTATTTGTATTTCGAAAGTTTGTTTCAACGAATCCAATACTATTTAACACATTTTTTTAAAATTGCACTACTTATCTGTTAACAATTAAATCTCAGTTCAAGTTTTGGGTCCGAACCAATAAATAAGTCACAATATCATTGGAACAAGCTTTCAAAGGGGAAACGTATTACTTGCCATATGATCCCATTTGAAATTATCTTGAAAAATAGTGGTCATCCACCAATTTGTTTGATAACGTCACTGAATACCATCAACATAATTGTGTACAGTTACCTGAAAGTTAAGTAATGTAAGTTCAACGGTTTGCAAAATAATGGGGGATAATATAGTACAATAAGCCCATACGTAATTTCTTCACCTTGAATGTCAGGTACATTTTTTTAATGAATGCAATGATAAGGTTAGGTTAGATTTGGATAATCACGAAAATGTAGAGTATACTCCGACACATAGAAGTTTATCAACATATTTCTTCAAGAACGTTCTCGTTTCCTCTTTCCCTTCCGTGTCGATTCCAATTTACATGCAATTATCGGAATTGTTTCTGTTTTATAAATTGATAAATGCTGAGATTATATTTTTAAATCGAATTAATGTACATTAACGCAAATCAATATAACCAACAACTGTTTGCTCAATAATTTTGAGTTTTACTTTTTACTCAAACTTTTTCGGTTCGTCTGCTAAGTTTTGACTGAAAAACATAGTGAGTCGCACCTTTAAATGATTGAGGATCAATTAACGATGCAGACAGAAAGATAGGAAGTTTCCAGACAAATGAAAAACTGACTTTCAGTGATAAAATATTATCGAGTTTTAAATATATTTCCATTGCAATACATTTCCAATTATCGTGAATTAGAAAGTAATTAATTAATTTGAAAAAACCGAAAGAAAGGTTGATTAAAAACCATAACAGGGAATCCTGAATGAGAATAGGGTGTGCAAGAGGTGTATATTCATACTAGGTGCTATTAAAATCTTGGAAACTCTTTTGCCCGTTTATACCCTGTACCCATTCTTTTCCATACTTTCAAAAATTATATATTTTTATTAATGAATGAATTCGTAAGGTCTAATATAAGAACATTGAAACATATACTTGTCAAGTAGCTTAGAGATAGCGCGTACTATAAATAGGACGCTAGACGTTGAGGGTATCAAATTAAGAATTTTCGTTCACAAACTGACAATGCGATTGTGAATTGGAGTATAAGAAAGTGAAATAATCACACTTCCATTTCGTATGATAAGGTTCGAAACAGTTTTGATACATTGTCAACACACAATTTTCAGAAAGTGTGATAGGCTTTGATTAACAATTTTCTTCCTGTCTTTGTTTATCATGTAGTGCGTTTTATAGTCGTATCTCTCATCTTCGGAAACTTTAGATGACTATGAAGATGACGGGCATCGGCTTAGTTCCTATCACAAGGTTACAGTTTCACGGAGATTTTTCAAACTTACGTCTGGTTTCTAAACTAATTTATAAATTAACCATAAATTCATTAGTGCCATATCAATTACTGTAATGAACGAAGGCTAAGATGCTTTCTTTGCTCCCACTCCTTACCAACCATTTAGGCCGTTTGATGAACTCCCAGACAGTTTCACTAGTCGCAGATCGATGTTTAGAAGAATAATTTTCATACACTATTTGGGTATTTCCGCGTTCGCTAATGATATCTTTTACACATTGCAAATTTCAAAAACAATGTTAATATTACTTGTTAGTACTCACAATACGAAAAATATAATAACTATAAGTTTGGAAATAAGCCCCTGTATGAACTTGATAAAGAATACATATTCAATGACCCGAAATCATTAACATCCGCTTATATTTTTTCTTACTTAAGAAAGCCCTGTGGGACGAGTTTCGGATACCATAGAAATTCACTTGAGATCTTGACCAGCACCTGTGATAAAATTGGGACGAATATCATGCCGTTTAATTCATAGTTTTTAATCGATTATGGTATTTGTTCAGGAAAAATTAAACGCGCTATTTAGGCACCTGGCCCGACGTTGCTATCGGGTTGCCTACTATAACTTTCTTGAATAGGTTTTCCTTCCATTTATTATCGACAACACTTTCTAATGCGTCCATATTATCTATGTCCTCTATTGCCTCGATGTCTTTAGCCTCCTCCTCGCCTATATACACTGCTTCTGTTTGAGTTACGGTTTCAATTTGTTGTCTTTCTGTTTGTATGTCCGCATCGAATGTCAATTTTTCTTGTGAGCACTCGTATGAGGTACTTTGGCATGTTCCTCTTCCGCAATTCGCTAAGTATTTGCTTTATAGGGACGGTGTTGGAGGCATTTTTAACGTCTACCATTACCATCACACACCATCTCTCTTTTTCACTTCCCATCCTCGTTCTGTTAGCCCTTTCAATAATTTTTTCCACCGCCATCACCGTGGACTTTCCCTCCCTGAAGCCGTATTGGTTACCGGCCAAGTCTCCACTCTCCTTCAACGCTTCCCCCTAACCAGTTGTTCGTACAACTTCGACCCACTACAACTGGTCAAACATAGTGGTCTGTTGGAAGAGGTCTCCCCTTCCGGTATTCCTGTCTTTGGTATTAACACCAATCTTGCCACTTCGCCACTACTGCAATTTGGTCCTCAACCAAGTCCTTCATAACCTTGGGGGTATGCTATCCGGCCCCGGCGCTTTCCCCGTCTTCAGCTTTTGGCATGCATAATTTATCTCTGTCAAAGTGTAAGTAGGAGCTCTCTCCCCATCCCTTTTTCACCCCTTTGTCCCTCTTTAACGAGGTTCCTGAAAAACGGAGAATCGGTTGAGTCCGACCTGTGGCTCTCGTTGCACCTCCTACAATGTGCCTCATTTTTACAGTCCTGGGCTTGATCCCCATCACCCCAACACCTACAGCACCTTGTCTCTGCGCTGGCTCCCCTACACTCCCTCCGTGAGTGTCCGAATTCTTTGCATCTATAACACCTGGTTGGTTGCACCCTCCATTTGATGTTGCAGCTTATTAAACCTATTGGTCCAAATCATTGGTCCGTTATAAACTTTTATCCAATTCGAGCATTAAGCACTACTGTGAATTTGGATAAATATAACTCAACAATTTTAGTTTGTCACCTATCAAGCACGTAGAGTTGAATTCATTCAGATCGGAGGCAGTGAAAACATCGCAAGATTTGCAGTGGCTTAGGTCGCTTGAATTTTTTCTAGTTGAATAACATTTCATTTAAGATATAAGGCTGGAGAAATTAGAAAAAATTGTATGAAATATTATGATGTTTGTACCATTTTAGAACTGATTATACAAGAACTCAGTACCTACTTTAACGGCTGACTTGCTGATAATCCTCTGCTTTCTATACCTTTCATCAATGTTAAGCTAGGTATAATTTCCTATCGCATGAATGTCCGCTTGAAAGATACTTGGGGTTTCCACCAAACTTTTACAGTGTTTGATTCCTGATCCAAACACTTCTATCCCTGCTCTTCTGTAGTTTATAGTTAGGTCAAATATTCATTTTTTGTTTAAATGGTCCAGCTGAATGGTTTGTGATTTTATTAACATTTTTCAATATTTTGAGCTTGAAACGTTCTATTAAAACGGTGGGGTCCCGCTAACACCTCGCCGGTTCCATGCAAAGTGAGTGAAGCCGGGGCGGGACGCTAGTATAAAACATAGAACCCTGGAAACTTTATATATTCTTTTCTATTCACTTTTGTAAGATGCCATGCAGGGGTGGTGGCCTGCTAACACCGCGCCGGTTCCATGCACAGTGAGTGAAGCCGGGGCGGGACGCTAGTATAAAATATAGAATCCTGGACACTTTATACATTCTTTTCCATTCACATTTGTATGATCTTATTAAAACAACCAATCAATCTTGTCTTTAAAATACTCTCATAAATGCGTACAGCATGAAAATAACGAAAGCATTTTCTCCGCTCACTAGTCACTACTCACGATTTGCTTGAATAGGATCAATAAATAATTGAAGTTGGTTGTTGAATAATTTAGTTAAATCCTTAATCAAGGACCTTAAAAAGGATTGCCACTTATGGCTGGCACGCAAACAGGCTCTAATGAAAAGGTTTTTTCTTTCATTGAATATTATGAGTGTGTAGTTCTAACATACCTAACCATTATTTAGTTTTATGGTTAGGGCGGTTTTCGATTGATTTTTACGATTTGTACCTATTCAACGTAACAAATGAGGCATAGGAACTAAAATTGGTAAAAAACTATACAGGATGAGGCATGTATGCATGTATGTATATATATTGGGGTGACATTTACTAAGACCTAAAAGATCTATTGTGCCCCCTTACTTCCACTCAGTTCCCTAGGACAGCCTAAGAGTCTAGTAGCTAGTCTAGTAGCAGGATATTTGCAGCCTTAAACTTGGTTAAATCTCCCTCTTCTCCGAAGCTTTCAGAGTGCTTGGTTGCTGGCCCGTACACTACTATACCAGTTCCTTTCATTGCTTTTGAGCCGTGGGTGTACCATTGAATGGCATTCCTTCCAAGTCTGATCACGGTATTTGGATCCTATTCCTTTTTGCTGCTCAATTCCGTTACTAATTTGCTTGAGTAGTTATATTTTTTTATCGTACCATCCTGAGGCATGTCCCAGGTTTTTTGATTTCTAGAAGTGAGGAGGTGCATTTTTTAATGATTCCCTCTATACTTATTCTGTATCTTGTTTTTTCTGCCACACTTTTCACCACCATATGTAGTGGTGTGAGGTTGAGAATAACTTCCATAGCTGCCGTAGGGTATGGTCCCATTGCTCTTGTAATGCATATATAGGTTATTCTTCGAATTTTGGAGAGATTTTCTCTCTCCGTGAATAAGCTAGCTCTACTACTCCACGCAATGGCTCCTTAGGACGAGATATAGGATAATAATAGTTTGGTGAAACCGTTGGAAGATGGAAACGTTTATGACGGTGGTTGCTGTCAATACACCTCTGAGTAGACAGCAGGTAACTGAAAGTCACAGTATTCTGAAAATGCACTTGGGCAATGCCTCTAACATCTGGCTTAGACAGAAATGGAACTCCTCCAGCAGATATCTGTAGGCTCGAACTTATCTTCAGGTCTGTACAGTCGCAGACCTAGATCGGAGATATTCACCTAACAAGGCATCTGTTCATTTATGTAACCAACTACACAACAATTCAATCATTTTTGCTGGTATCCTTATGCAAAAAAAGACATTCTCTAATATGAAAATTAAACCACTAGTATATATTCTGGGTTCCTGACGCTTTCAGCATGGTTGGTAGTGAAAAGTTATAGTTTCTTGCAAAGAAGGGAGCTGCAAGTGGCTAACTGTACCAGATAATAATTGGCATTTGATTAAATGTTGAGAAGCTATCGTTGAACACCTGGATTCCTGGATTGCATGAAGAAGTATCGAGAAAAATTTACTGTAAATAATCCATTTTGGGAATTAGTATATTTTTCAACAAATTGAAAAAAAAAACTACTACACACACGAATGACCCACGCTGTTTTACAGATTATGGAGAATCCACATTAAGTACCTGTATGTAATATGATGAAACAGCAGAGCATACCCAGCGCTTGTTTTCCTGCGATCCAAATTCGATTTCTGATGACCGTTCATCAAATAAACATATTTTTTCCGATTGGATTTACTTGATGGTAAACATATTTGCCTATTTGGGGTTTTCTAGATTCAGTTTCACAACACTCACCCACTACGGCATTCGAATACAAGTTAGTGAAATTTTATGTCGACAATGTCTCCCCCAAGGAGCTGTGAGACCTGGTCGTTGGTGGGGGAGCCGAGTAGCTGTTCCTCTTCAAGAGGAATACGTGAAACCAAGGACAGCTCAACGGATCTCTGTGGAAAGCAGAAATCCGATACCAAGATCTTCAGCGTGGAGAGTGGACTGTTGTCCCGACGAGTTTGTTGATAGCGTGTCGGTTGCCGGAGTCAGTGGGGTCGTCGGAGAAAGCCACAGAGCGGAGAAAACAAGGAGAGGAGAAAAACATCCCTCCTAAAGGAAGAAAACGTAAGCGGGAAGTGACGACAGCCCAGTCACCGCAAGTACAGATGAAGAAGAAAAAGGAGGACAGGATAGCCATCCCTTCTTCAGCTGGCAACTATGCAGCTGCAGCTAAGAAAAAATGGAAAAACCAAGTGCCCAAGAGACGACTAGCAACGACAAGGCTGAAGTAGCCGCCGTAGCTAGCACGTCTTTGGAGGCAGTAAATGAAGGCAGTCACCGGAAGGCAAGCTTTAAAGCGAACTCGCTGGAAGAGGTGGACAAGATGTCAGAAGAGGATCTCCAAGGCGCCAGATTGTCGGGAGCATCTAGAAAAAGAATGACTCTGATGGAAGAGGGCCTTGATTACGCTGAAGCCAAAAAGGCTGTAATCAAGGAGAATTTCACCAGGTCGCTTCTACCTACAAAGAAAAAAGAAGAGGCAGGCGAGCGCCCGACCAAAGCCAAAGTAGAGGCGAAGAAGCGCCCTACGTAAGCTAAGGGAAGCGAAGAAACGCCCCAGGGAACAAGGTACAACCCCCTCACAGGCAAGACCCGCGACGAAGAGGCCCAGAATGGAGGATAAACCATCCTTCCGTGAAGCGGTCTCGTCGGAGAGGGTAGCCATAGTGGAGGAAGGTTATCCTAACAGACAGATGGAGCCGGATAGGCTTAAAGCTCTCCAGCACTCCATCATGAAGGCATACGAGGAGGTGGAAGATGACGGACCTCAAGTGAGATTCGTCAAATGCACCCAAAAACCCGGGTACCTTCTAGTCTATTGCACGGACATTGTCAGCGCCGACTGGTTGGTGGGAGTGGTTCCTTCGCTGGCTCCTTGGGACAATGCAAGTCTCAGGACCCTTCGGGGGACAGCCCACCGAAGCTGGCGGCTGCCTGCTATGTCTATGTCCCAGACGAGGACGGCGAGAGACTGGAGGGTAAACGAGTACTAAACAGGCTGAAGGTGAGTAACCGGAAGCTAAAGACATCGCTCTGGACGATCTGGGGAAACACCCCGATGGAAAAGGGTCAGATGTGGACCTTCTCCATGGATGAGGAATCCTTGGAGGAGATCAGAAGGTTGGACATGAGTCCTTACTACGGAATGGGCCGAATAAACTTCAAGGTCAAGGAGCGGGGACCCAAGTCCAAAGGACCAGTGGAGAATAAGGCCTCAAAACCAGGAACCTCCACTGGCACAGTAAGCAGTGCGCCCCACCCACAGGCAGGGAGACCAAGTGCCTCGGGGAAAGGACCAATGCTGAAGAAGGGGAAGAAGGGAGGATCTTCTATCGACGGTAGACCCGGGGAAGCTAATCAGCAAAGTGGTGAAAGCCCTCTCAAAAGACCATGACCGGTCAGGGATGAGGCTGAAGCCATGGAGCAGGGGAGCCAACCAGGGTCGTAGAGCCCACAGAGAACTCCTCTTCGACCTAAAGGACAGCGTTAGGTTTCTGCAGGCCAACCTTCAACACGCCAAGGCTGCCAGTGCCGTGCTGTGTCGAAGGTGGGAAAAAGAAGGCATAGACGTGGCCCTTCTGTAGGAACCTTGGGTACATGGAAGGACTATTATAGCGGGCCTCAAACAACAAACAGGTACGTTACTCTATCATAGGCCAGCATTAAGGCCAAGAGCGTGTATAATACATAGTGAAAGGGTTAATTGTGTACTAATCTCGGGGCTATGCTCCGGGGACTTTGTTACAGGAATCCTTTCATACCAAACTCAGGGTGGGACGAAGAAAGTAGTCGTTTGTTCCGCCTACTGTCCAGGAGATGAGCTAGCATGCCCTCCACAGGCATTACAGGCTGTCGTAGACTATTGCCGATGAAGGGACATGCAGCTTATTCTGGGATGTGATGCCAATGCCCACCATACCATCTGGGCCAGTACGGACATCAACAAAAGAGGTGAGTTATTTTATGAATTCATACTTAGGGAAGGGTTATTTATTGCCAATAGAGGTACAGAACCTACTTTTGTCACAGCGGTTAGGAAAGAGGTATTAGACTTGACTTTGAGTACCAACAGAATAGGTGATAACATAGGAGCATGGCGGGTATCGCAGGTACCATCATGTTCCGATCACAGGCATATAAGATTCGATCTTAAATCAGCAGCCCTGATAGTGACTAAGTTCAGAAATACAAGGGAGACGAACTGGGAAGGATACGATAAATCCCTCAGAGAGTCACTTAAGGAAGGGACAGTCACTATAAAAGGGAGGGAAAGCCTTGAAGTGGCAGTTGACCAGGTCAATGAGGCAATTTTGAATGCCTACCGAGAAAACTGCTCAGAAAGAACAAGGAAACGAAAAGGGAACACAGTTTGGTGGAACAATTATCTAGAGGGTTTAAGAACCGAGGTGAGAAGGCTATTCAATAAAGCCAAGCTCAACCAGAACTGGGACCTATACCGGAGTAAACTCACTCAATATAACAAGGAGATCCGGGAGGCCAAAAGGGACTCTTGGAAAAGGTTCTGTGAGGATATTCTAAAGACCACAGAATGCGCACGAATCCACAAAGTCTTGGCCAAGGAGGGCTCTACTGACAAGGTAGGTCTCCTGAAAAAAATGGACGGAGACTATGCAGGAACGGTCCAGGAAAGCTTGGAGTTGCTGACAAAAGCACACTTTCCAGGAGATACCATGGATCAAGGTCGGCAGGAGGTAGTCAGTAATCCCCAAGAGGCACACAGACCCAGCTGGGAGGACTGGCAACTTGCCACTGCCATTACAAGGCCAGATAAAATAAGATGGGCCATAGACGAATTCCAACCCTTTAAATCACCGGTGGAGGATGGAATCTATCCGGCCCTATTGCAGAAAGGTAAAGAGGCATAAGTGCCGCAACTAAGTAAGATTTTCAAGGCTAGCCTAGCCTTTAAATATACTCCGGTAATATGGAGGAAGGTGAAGGTCATCTACCTTCCGAAGGTGGGTAGAATCTCAGACCAAACGCCCCAATCATATAGACCAATTAGCCTAACGTCATTTTTACTTAAGACTTTGGAAAAGCTAGTAGATAGGTACATAAAGGACAGCGCTCTGAAAACGCGCCCTCTAAGCGAGAGTCAGTACGCTTATAAACAGGGCAAGTCAACAGACTTAGCTCTGGATGACTTAAACGGCTACTGTCCAAGTCGATCGACGACAAGGAAATAGCAGTAGCTAGTTTTTTGGATATAGAGGGAGCATTTAATAATGCTTTTCCAATATCTATAACCAGGTGTATGGAAAGAAGAGGGGTCGAACCCACCATCTGCGGATGGCTTGCAGCCAATCTAGGGAATAGAATAATTACATCCACCCTGGGGAAGGCAAATATCACACCGGGGGTGGGAAGGGGTGTCCTCAAGGAGGCGTTCTATCGCCCCTTCTAGTAGACACGCTTCTAGTACGGTTGTCCGACGAAGGTATTCAGTGCCTGGGATATGCGGATGATCTTGCTATCGTCATAACAGGACGTAAGTGGTTGGTGTAGGGAGGAAGAACTGGCAGTGAACCCCCATAAAACTACACTGGTACCGTTTACAAAAAAGAGAAATTTGCAAGGTCTACAAAAGCCGCAAATAAACGGAGTGGAAATTCCATTTGCGAAAGAAGTTAAATACCTAGGGGTAATCTTTGACCAGAAGCTAACATGGAATTCACACATCGAAAAAACCACACACAAGGCCATTATCGCTCTGAAAGGTGCAGGCAAATGTGTGGAAAGAATTGGGGATTAAATCCCAACAAGACCAAATAGTTATACACACAGGTCGTGAGGCCAGGGATAACCTATGGATCAGTAGTCTGGTGGCCCAGAACACTGCAAATTGGAGCGCAAAGGCAGTTAAGTGGTATCCAAAGGCAAGCTTGCTTGAGTATCACAGGGGCCATGGGAACAACGCCGACTGCAGCCCTGGAGGTAATACTAAACCTACCGCCACTACATATCTTCGTTCAGGGAAATGCAAGATCTGTTAGTCACAGATTATTACAGGGGCCTCCTCCGATAAGTCAAGGACACGGCAATGGCTATAAAAAGCTATATGAACAAATAAAGGCAAATCCAATACTGGGAATGCCAATGGATCAGACTGCTCCACAATACAGCTTTAAAAATGAATACAGAGTAGTTATTCCAGAGAGAAAGGACATGGTAGGCAGGGCCTCCTATAACAGCGAATTTCAACTGGTACACTGATGGCTCTAAAACAGACTCTGGAGTAGGAGCCGGAGTTTATGGGGTACAAGAGAAGATCAAGATCTCTCTAAGCCTAGGGAAACATGCCACTGTCTTTCAGGCAGAGGTAATGGCAGTGCAATGCTGTGCAGAAGAGTTGATGAGACGGAAGGTGGATAACCAAAGAATCGTCATCTACTCCGACTGGAATTGCAAAAAACCTCACTAAGGAGAGTATCCACCAATGGGTAAACAATCAGGCGCTGTGCTGGTGGCATGACACCCCAGGACAAAGGCACGCTAAACTATTCCTTAAAAGCCCTTCGGCCAAACTGTCACGCGACCTACTATGTCAAAGTCGAGAAACGACGAGGATGATGGTAGGAATGCTAACCGGACATTGTAGGCTGAGGAAGCATATGCATGCAATTGGCCTAGCAGATGACAGCCTATGTAGGTTTTGCCAGGAAGAAGACGAAACCGCGGAGCACATACTTTGTGAGTGCGAAGGCCTAGTAAGGGTGCGGTTTCACCTATTCGGAGAAGAAAAACCAAGGGCAGAAAGCTATGCACGGGAGGCGGTATCCAGGCTAATAAGTCTAACAAAAAAAAAAGCTAGATATCGAGCTCTAAGGACAGGGGGGACCACAATAGATCTGCAAAGGTCGCAGTGGGATAGGACAGAGAGTCAATCCATTTCTAATCTAATCTAATCTAATCTAATATTGGAAGAAATAGGTATAGCCGAAGAAAAGAGAAGATCTGACAATTGGAAAGATCTAGTAGGGCTTAGGCAATCAATGATTCTTCTGGGTGACTACAACCTGTTGAGATCAAATGAATGCATAAGTCAAAGCAAAACTGCACTAGTTTTAACAGGAATCCTAACGGGACATTGTCGCCTGAATGGGCACCTTAAAAAGCTCAAAATAGTGGAGAAAGAAGATTGTAGATTTTGTGGAATAGAAGAAGAAACCTCCATCCACATACTTGCGAACTGCACAGTTTTTCAGAATCCTAGGGCACAGTACCTGGGAGACTACTGGATAGAAGAGGGACAGTTACCTAAGTTGAGAACTGCAGATATCCTAAAATTCCTCGGGGAAATAGGACTAAAGGAGCTACTAGTATCTGAGACTCTCCTCAGAAACTAAGTAGAAGTAAGGGGGCACAATAGATCTTTTAGGTCTCAGTGAATGTTACCCCAAAATACATACATACATACATGTCGACAATGTGTGTTGATTCAAAGTGTCTTCGAACAATATTTCAAAAATAGATTATTCATTTTGATTTTGTTGAAAATTTACACAAGTTTTAAAAAATTAGGGATTTGTCTTGGTCTTGGTCTTGATCTTGATTTTTCGCAGGACCAAGACCATCTCTAAACTAGCAAGACCAAGACCAACACTAAATGAACAAGAACAAAACCAATATTAAGACTGAATATGCAAGACCAAGACCAAATACGCAAGACTCAATGCACAAAAAAAAATCATACGCTGATGTATTTTTAATATTATTCAAACAGTAATATAATAAAGAATTTTGCTAGTTGATAATTCATTGTAAATTATTTATAATGTATAACCATGATGATCTTTGAAAGTAAAAAAAAGTAACAGGTAAAATGAACAAGACCAAGACCTAGACGAAGACGAAAACCAACACCAAGACCAAGACCAAGACCTAGAAGACGACCAAGACTATCCGAGTCTTGGTTTTGGTCTTGATTGCTCATCACTACAAAGAATGGGTGAAATTTGCTAAAAAGATTTGGTGTTTAAATTGGATTCTCAAGACATTTCTTAACATGACTCGGATTTTTCAGCTCAAAATACATACCAAAATGAAAATGGTCCAAATTTGCTTAGACTGTTGGCACTGTTGGTACGACAGGACAACGTCTGTTGGGTCCTTTAGTTTGATGTAACATTTGGAGTACATTTTTCAATAAAACCATACTATTATAATATTTTTGGACGTTTCTGTTCCTTTACCACATTGTCTGCAGGAAATTTCTCCGTTGTGCAGGTTTCCTCTTATTGTACTATGATCATAAAGACGTTATTATTATCATTTGATTTTTTCCAATATTGAGTATTCCTTTGAGTTTTGTGTTTTGAGAGTTTTATAATACATGCTTTCTCGAGAGGGGTTCATTCCACCTCTCTTTTTATTCCCGTTCACCCGGTTCCGTATCACCAGATTTAGTAGTTCCGAGTGCGAGATCTGGGCTAATATATGGAGTTGATCAGCTCATCCTGGCTAGTTCATAAGCCTTTCCGATGCTATCTATGCAACAGTCTCCTGGAACTCACATCAAAGTTACTTTGTTGTTTTCTGAGAGGACACTGAGTTTTTCACGGTCGTGATATCACTCTTGGGTTTATGACAGTTTATCTGTGAATATCTTAATCTGTGTATTGCGCACTTACATATTACAGAAAGTCTTTCGAGTTGAAGTCAACTTTATCTCAGCTTCATGCAATTTGGAGGATTTGATTATGATATTTCTGATTAATAACTATTATTATTCAAGTTTCCTTCAATTATCTCTCCATCTTTAAACTGGAGAGCAAAATTTTATATATTTTCCGTTATTTATTTAACTTATCCCCTTTTTTTATGTATAAAACAGTATGCACACTGACTATAGCAATTATAACAGGACGATATTCTTCAATTTTAGTTCAAAACATAACTGCACTGTACACTTAATTCTAGCATGACTATTGCAACGATTGAAATCTCAAATTCAATTTTTCATCCCTAACAATGAACCGAACAGTGGTGCAAAGCTGCGTGAAATTTTATTAATTTTAATTAGTTTTTGGTGAAAGAACTTTTATATTTTATGGCGGTTTGCATCATTGGTTTAAACAAATAGAGGGAAGTCGCTCACCAAATTTGTTGGAATTCGAATGGAAACGCGAATAAAATTAATTTAATTTGTGACAGTATTTGCACTGAAAATGAGAATTATATCCTCCAAATAAATCAACATGATGCTTTTACAATGAAAAAGATCAATCAGTGGATTAGTGATGAGTTATTACTGTTTACCAGCATATACAGACACGTCCAATATTTCAAACCAAATTGTCCACTGTCAATGGACTTCAGCCATTAGAGTAGACAATAACATACAGATTGCGAAAGGGCTTTTCGAACCGTACGATTTACACAAGCACGACAAGGAAAATATGAGAAAAACAGCTTGAAAGAGAAAGAAAGAACAACTGTGCGTGGCCAGCGAGAGCGTGTATTTAGTTCCAGAGGCCGGCCGAATGTCCGAATGTATATGTAGTAACTATATTATTTATAGAACCGTAGACCTTAAGGAATATCATATTATTTCACCCGTTCAACAATAAGTTTCATTGTAACAGTATAATGATGAATGCAAAAAGAGAGCAGCGTCTTATTCTATACTTTTGATATTTTGTTATTACGTTAGGCTCCTCATGTAGGTTCGGCTTAAACTTGCCACCAACCACAACAAACGATAGAGGGAAAATAATACACCAAATGTAGATCGAGAACTACCAACTTTTATTGACTTTCCTCATATCAAAGGAAAACTCATAAATAAACTTTTAGCATTACGAACAAAACCAATTACCATAAAATCTTCCGAAGCAAGATAAATGACTTTGAAAATGAGCCTCTTCTGTCTGTCAGAAATACAGTAAATATTGAAATAATCATCATTGTTCACCTACATGTATTCGACATATGCTTATAAGCAATTTTTCATTACTTTCATATTCGAATGCTTAATGTGAAAAATAAAAATCTTGAGTTTACCATATACTAGAATATTGATATTTTTTTATAAATCTGTTTTATCTTCAAATTCCTAGGTACACTTCTTTGGAATTAGAGCATAATTTTTTCGTTTAAGGAATGTTCACTTAGCATGGGATACACACCATACTATGCGCTTGACGAAGATTTAAGTATTGTATATTTTTTTGAAAATATGCCAGTAGCAATGTTTATTTTACACCAATGATTTATACGCTACTTAATGACTTTATAGAGTCTATTATATCAATATTAAATTATTTTTTCGAAAAAAAACGAGTATGAAACCATACACGAAGTGGGCAATTTGTTAATGAAGCAATGTCATATAACTTGATTATGTATTTGAGTGGCAAGTTGTATTGCATGCCGCTTCAGAACATACGGCAGGCATTGAACTTCTCCACAGTGAGATTTGACGAATTATGCTTATGTCACACTAAATATGTCAGAGGATTACCTTCGTGCATTAAGAAGTTTTGAGGTTCCACTACTTAGACATCCAACTTGGAGCTGGACTTAAGAGTGTCCATAGGTACCCAGAGGCTGTGTTTACCTGAGAATTCAGGAATAGGCATATGTGGAAAATTTGATGTCATATGCCACATAATGTTATGTCAGCATTCGAAGTTTAAGAAAGTAGTTCATACTTAGACAATAAAAAGTGACGTTAACTATACGCTTAAATATAATATAAAATTGGACAAAGCGTTATCTTCTGGGTTAAAATAAGTATATTCGATGATAAAAATGTTATTTAACTGAAAAAACTTGTGAAGAGTCTAAAAGAAATATAAGGCAATTGTTTAGTTGTTGATAATAATATTTAGCCCGAGTAAAATAAATATACCTACATATAGGATTTAGGATTAAAAGCTATTCTATAACAAAAAAGCTAGGTTAGGTTAGGCACTATAGTATGCAGTCCAATATCCCAGAGCCATTATTGGAGATTACTTATTTTTAAATAGAATAAACCATTGGTTCTAAGTAGTGTCTTATGAATTCAGAACACCTAAGTACTTACAGGGTTGGATGTGTGACAGGCAACTGATGAAACTGGGTAAGACACATTTGAAGACAGTTACCGACCTGGTGACTGGACACTGCACCCTGAGGAAGCATCTGCATAAAACAGGCTATGTTAGTGAACCTATATGCAGAAAATGTGAACTTTACGATGAAACACCTACTCACATACTCTGCCTCTGTGAGAACTCACAAAGACTCGGACAGGAGCACTTTGGAGAGAAAATTATACAACCAACACAACTACTGAAAATCCCTCCAGTTAACTGGTGGCCTATATAGAAGACAAGAAGCTTCTGGAATGGAAGTAGATAACATGGATAATGGTACAAAGATTTAGTTCAAATGCCTCGGCTGTTGAGCACAACTCAAATGTATGAATGGATTGAATGAGTGTGACAGACAGGTACCAGGTAAAAAGAGCGAGTCTGCAAACGAGATGGAACATAGAACTAATAGTAATCGAAAGTTCTGAACCAGGTGGTTGGAACGATTTTTTTACTGCGCATGTGTATAAGTAATGTTACTGTGAATTACTGGTGGCTGCAGCGAACCTTATATAGCACAGTATAATTTGAGTCTATGAGGACAACTGTGATTTGTGAGTGAGATAAAAGCTATTGTATTATTGGGAAGGAAAGGGCCACTTCTCCTCCTGCAGAAATCAATGAAGGGAGGAGAATGCAGACTTCACTCCTACATGATACATATAATTGTCTTATTTATTAAACTTTTTTCTGAATTATCACTTATTTTGGAATTATAAATTAAACTAACTGTTTCTGATTAATTCCACTTTTTATCGAGAAAATATGAAAAATTTAAGATATTATATTGACGATTTCACGCACTTGTCAAATGAACCAATGAGGAGCTCTAGCCAAGTTCGGATTATCGATTACACCAAACTTGACTCTTGATCCTGATTGGCCTCTCAAGTTCGGTGTGATTTGTGTATGTCACAGTTAAACGTCAAATATAAATAATGAGCAGATTTGGGATAAATTCCATCGAATTAATCACTGAAAAAATTGATGAAAATGTACTGAAAAATACGAAGAAATCGAAGTAGTATGTTTGAAAGCAATTTACTAGATTTTGCGACGAACGAAAATACGTATTAGAAGAAGCAACGTCTGTCGAGAGATTAGCTGTTATACTGGGGCTTCAACATAAGAAAAATAGATGGTTCTGATTAAAATGAATGTGTCCTAAAGACGATCTGAAATATGAGTGCTAAATTATAGCAAGAAAAATATTATAATAAATGTTCACAGAGTGTGTGTGTGTGTGGAAGGGTGTATTGGCATTGGATATTCACGGAGTTTCGACTCATTCAAAGATATTATTTTCCAATCGGCAAGGAATGCACGAGATACAACACGTAAGTTGCTTCAAGGTAACGCACAGAAACGAAAAATCAGTTCGATACCGTTGATCCATGGAGAACATCAAGCGATACGTACACAATGGGTTGAATGTACACACACAGGACTCTAAAACAAATTTTTTCATATAACAGCTGTAGAGAGAATGTGAAACTGTATATTATTAGTTAGAATATTTCAAAGAAAAATTAGATAATAAGGTGGGGCCTACCGGTGAATTGAATATAACACAGTTTTTCCAAAAACTTGCCAAGTAGGTGGTCAGCGATTGGCGAACAGCAATGGTTGATTAAAAATGTGCAAAATCCAGTAATGTGCCCCGTGAGTCTTTATAAAGAGCTAATTCCAAAACGAGGTAATAATGTTAAATCTAATAGGTTGTTTCTTACTGTGAATGAACACTGGAAGTCCGGTGATCACTGTACTTCTTGGTACAAAAATATGCCTTAAGGGATTACTGCGATCAGTGAATGGACCCAAACATCAGTTCAGAATATAGGACTTGATGTAAAAATAACCAACCACTTAAATCAAGCAACAGCAGTCAGTCAACTTTCTCTAATTCGACCAAATTTCAGATTTTTCACATTTCACTTTGTGAAATAGTCTAATAAAATTCCACTCGTGACTGAATTTATCTAATAATTCTGTCTTTTATGTCACGACTCAACCAAGGTGCTCGAAGAGAACACCACTCGTCCTGCGGAGATATATTGACATAATTATCATCGTTAGAATGACAAAAGTTACTTTTAATGTGAGCTATCTTGTGATTGACATAATGTATTATTAAAATAAAGATGGAGAAATGGTATCACAAATATTAAAGCCCAGGTATTATTAGCCCTAAGGAGATATCCCGAATATGTTTTCCCATTCAAGATCAGTATAACAAACTGTACAATGATATAGGAAACCAAGGAAAAATATATCTGCTGACCTTACTAGATTTCTCTGTTCATGGACGACTTTATATTGTGGGTCTCTTGACTGTTTTTTAAGTTTTAATTCTCAACGGAACTCTAGATCTCGTTTCTCATCACAAATATGCAGTACTTCTAGTTTTGTGTTAGGTTGAATTTTTGGTGTCAAGTAGATGTTTTACGTAATTGGATATATTTGGCTTTTCTAATATATATATATATATGCTCTTAACTGTTCATTGTGTCTAATTTCAAAATTTCCACTTGTTTGATCAATATAGACAGCATTACATTTTGGACATTCAGGTTTATATGTATATCCGAGACTTTTTTCAATGGGGATATTTTTCTTTTGACATTTTACAACTTTTTAATTAAGTACATTATTAGCTGTTTTAATAGTTATTTGTATACTTAGGCCACGAAATACCTTTTTAACGGACCGAAATAACAGTTATCGCCGAGGCCGCTTATTAAACTAGATAATTGTAAATAAATATATCAATAGCAGCTCAATTTATTTAACAATGTCACCGTGTGCTATGGAAATGATTATGTCTCAATATATACAAAATATTTTGACACTTCTTGCTTCAACTTCTGGAGTAAATATAAGTAATAATACAAACTGTACAAATAATGTGAATATTCATCCTAAATAATATAAGTACTTATGTATTTGTTGGTATTCAATAAAAAATAATCCTTGTCTTTGTAGTATTTTAGAAATGTCAAATTTGGAAGTGATCTTCAAATTTGTAAGTGACGTTTGGTTAACGGCCGCGACATTAAATTTCGCGGACTGTGCTGAGAACGCGAAATACTGACTTCGCGTGCGTTTGTACGAAAAAGAAATGAATGTAGGTACCTAGTTGTTGTTGAAGATATTATTTTTGAAATATCATTAAACGTATTATAATCATATGTGATGATTTTGTAATATCGTACTTCCTAAATTTTTTAGGAAATATTAGTTGTAATGCACTATTTCCTCTTTTTTATTATTATTTTTATTATTTATTACATACAGTGGATAACCGTTGGATGTGGCTGTTTCTCTATCAAAACTATATTTGTTTATAGGAACTAAAAATGCTCTATGAATTGAGTTATGAGCTGCTGATTTATGAGACATGGGATAATTGGAGATGAATGGTATAGTCACATCAGTACCTGTTGGTTTTCTGTAAATTGGAAAATCAAGTCAATTATTGACTCTTTGAGCAAGAGAATTGATGAAGTTACTTTTTCCAACTTCCATAATATGAAGTCGTCAATGAACAGATAAATCTAAGGAGCTGTCCACTATTAAACTGTCTCCTCAAGTAACAATGGTAAAGGTAAGCAGATATAGTTTTCCTCCGTTTCCTATATCATTGCTCAGTTATACTGATCTTCAATGGGAGGAATTGATCCATATCCAATATGGCTAATACTACCTGAGCTTCAATACTTGTAATATCATTTCTCCTTCTTTTGTTTCCTAGACAAAATATTAAATACCAGGTAGGCATCACATCAGAAGTATGTAGCTTCTGCCATTCTGACGATGAAATGTCAATATCGAATTAATTATCAGTAGTAATATTCCTAGGACATTTTTAATAAACCAGATGATATCATGACAATCGAAAGCTCTTTGCAGTTAGCAACGATCTTGAAAAATGTGTCATCAAGTTATGACGTATTTGTCAATGTCCGAGGGATATTCGGCGAAGAATTTTTTGACAGAGAAATGTATAACTCAACACAACGAACCATTTATTTATTCAAAGTACAGTAAGCGAAGGTATAAATATTAAAATTTAACGTAACATTAGATTTGCTTCTGTTCTCTACTATAGCAGATTATTACCACGCATAATATTTATGATCTTGGTGTGGTGTTCTTGATCGAGATTAAAGTATGGTTTTATGAAATTTTGATTGCTATGACCACTAATTCTCAGCAATTGTTATTCTTCTACACCCCTTTTTGCCAATTTGCTAACAGTGTTGATCTGTTCTAGAGATTTGTTATCTAGTTGTCCTTTACATTTAAGCCACTTGCCTCAACAGTAGATTTGGTTCACCCATGCATTCTATTCCTTCCAACAAATACATTATCGTACCGTTTGTCAGTTTTACTTTTCCAGTGTCGATTTGGCCTTGAACAGTCGTGGTGAGGTAATATTGTCGCCTCGTTTTAATATCAGTTTATGAAAAAGACGTAAAGGGCAGCTTTGCCTTTCACTATTCGAAACCAACCACTTACTACTTGTACAGCTTTTAGAGCCACCTTGGCACGTTATACTGAACACTGGACTGTATAGTCCAATCAATCTGTTGGAACCCCTATGAAAGTGGAACAAATTCTAAACAGCAAAAAAAATATGGGCACATAGCTCATGCGATTCAATCGTGAACATGTGCAAAAAAATTCGCAAAAGTGCAAAAAACGGTTTTTTGCGTTTAAAAAAAAACTACAACTCCTAAAATCGGTCCATAATCGGTCCATAATCGGTCCATAATTTTCCGAGAAAAACGGGAAAACCCACCGAAAACAGCGTTTTTTATTTTTTGTAATAAAAAATTCATTTTTCAAACAATCTACTTGAAACTTTGAAAAAATGTAGATGTGAGTGAGCCGAAAATCATGCTTTTTTGAATATTGAAAACAATTTTTTTTTGTTGAGTTATTAGAATATTGCGAAAAAAAGGTGTTTTGGCAAATGGGCTCTTCCTGCCCTTGGGGTGGTCCTACAAAGTTCATCGGAAGCTTATTAAATTCTTGAAGACTTGTACTATAAGCTTATTAATGAATTACATTGATTTTATATAATTTTAGCGTCGAAAAATGCATTGCGAAATAATGCAAAATTTACAGACTGGTTGATAATAACTTTCTCATTTTTCATGGGATTCGATTTGCAGTTGCAGAACTAAATAGTGCTCTTTAAAACTAACATTTTGCAATAAAATAAATTTGTAGGACTTCAGGGAGCCGAGATAATTTTAGGGTATAGAAGTCAAAAAAAAATTCCTGTGTGATTTATATGAAAAATCGAGTTTTCGAATGAGTGAAGCCTGTAATTTACTTACTTCCCAGCAGGAATATATTCTTTTTCTATAAATCATAGGACCCTATATTATATATATTTATTGTTTTCCATACCAGTCTTTAGAGTTCACTAGAACGGCACGCTCCCTCAATTCCCATTATCATTACAACCTTCATCATTAAATACATATTATTGTTGGCTTCAAACAGGAATTTATTCACATCTTCCCTGTCAAACACATTGATTTTTTGGGTTTATATCCGTCATTTCTTCTTTTTGAAAATGCTTGAAGTTTAGGATATTTGGAAAAATCTATGTTTTCCTCTATGAAAAGGATGGACTTCAGCGTGGAATATTCCCACCATAAGCTTGATGGAGACTTTAATATAGCAAATTTCGCGCGAAAGTACATCAAAAGCAGGGTTTTTAAAACTGCAGTAGCAGTCTTTGTTTGACACCATTTCTTGAAGTATTGATAAGTTGTTCATACCTGTTTTTTGATTTTTCTGGCAGCAGCGACAGACAAGCGAAAATTTCTGATTCTTGTATATGAAGGGTCCAGGGGAAAAACATGATAAGCGCCATTTTGCTAATTTTACAGGAGGGCCAAAAAACGCTTCAAAACATAATAATATGACAATTATTACTAAGTGGCAGGAAATGAGAGACAGCTGTCTTTTATAATAAACGTCATTAGTGGTAATGTTTGGGCACAAAAAGTTTTTAGAAAAATCTATGCAAACCGCTTCTTTACTAAAATTTTTTCGGCTTTCCTTCTTTGCAGCGGTTTTTCTTGTATAAAATGCTTTTGCCTTTCTGACATGTAACTCGTGTTGAGTTTTAGCAGATTTTAGCTTTGTTTTAAGCTCTTCCTTTTTATTTTCACGTTTTTCGCTTTCAAGTTGTAACTCCATATTTCTTTTTTCCGCTACATATTTATCACAAGCGCTGCATGTATCGGTTCTTGGATAACCGAATGCAATATTAAAATCACGATTAAATACAGTGCGGTAGCTTTCGTAGCTAACACGCACATTCGGATGCTTTGCTTTAAATAAAGAAAACATTTTTGAAATATTCAAGTTCTCTGATAGATAGGTCCTTTTGGAATCCTCAAAGCTGTAGTGGCTACCGCGCCCCTTAAAACTCTTAATTTGCTCACGGATTTGCTTTAATACTTCATCGCTTAGTTTATGAGTCCTATTTTTGTGTTTACCCCGGGCATCTACAAGAGGTTTCTCGGTTTTTTTCAAGTGAGATAATAAGTAATCAAGTTTACCTCTGGTTACGCCATATATAGACATGAAGGCATTTTTACACACATTTTCTTCCCTTGTAGTTCCATCTCCCAAAACGCGCACTCTGTAGCATCTCTAAATACTGATTCATCTTCTTCTTTGGCTCGCCTACGTTGAACTGGGATTATAGAAATCAAGCCACTCAAAAACAGATTTAATTCATCGTTACTATTCATCGAATTTATTTGCTTGATTATACTTTTTCTTTCATTTTCTGAAAACATATTTTCTTACACCTACAGGGGTCACCTTCTTCGTGGCTCTGCAGACGTAATTTTTTACTGGCGTCACGTATTCGTCCAAGCTTCTTTCGTTTTTTAGACGTACACACAGTTATATTAACTTGGCCAGAATTTCCAGAATGTTCACTGTCTGACATTACGACAAAAGGCAAAACTCTATTAATACACAAAGCACACCAAAAACAAGTCACGACTGTTTACCACAGCTGTTTACAAGCGAAACTGAAATTCTGATTTAGCGCGAAATACAAATAAATAATATTAAGCAATGAAATGGACTTGTCAAGTTATTCCCCTGGACGGCTGGTCTTTATCAGGTTCTTTCCCTGTATGTACGTATTTACTAAGCATATATCATGTGAATTAAAAGCTTATTCCCCTGTACAGTATATACATTTTGTAGAGACAAGTTAGATCTACGATATTATGAAAAAACCTTAAAATTAAGATATTAGGCACTTATCATGTTGTTCCCCTGGACCCTTCATATCTATTTGGATGTTATTCAAATCAATAATTTAAATTTTTCTCAATTTTAGATAATAAGCTGATGACAGTGATGACGCTGTAGGAATTGGTCAAAGCTGTCCATAATTTCATGCGAAAAGTATCGAATTCAATTAATGAGAATCCAAGAATAAATTCTGCGGGTAGGAAAAAAAATTATATACAATTTCACAGGAAGAAAGTACACCTACTAGTCTCAAACTTTATTGCCAGCCCTCGCTGTCGCTCCGGCGCAAAATCGTACTCGACTAGTAGCTCTTGTAGCGTTTTCAAGCAGTCATAAGCGAGTTTGGAATTAATCTGCATGGAACTGATTTCTGTTTTGCAGGAAGTTTCAAGCAGGAGAGATATTAAACCGATTGGACGGTATGATTTGGACGTCATGTTATGTGGTTTCCCTACCTTGGGTATATAAATGACTCTTAATAGTTAGGATGGCATCTCTCAGTCTGCAGTGGTGAAATCTGCACTAGTCATAACGAGATACCTTGTTTGTGCGTGTATTTTGCGAAGTGCTTTTGTAGTCTCTCAGAGGGGACTTCACTGTGGACCTCAGAAATTGTGCCATGGACTATGGATAGCCTTTCAGGACTCAAATTAGTCATAAGGAAGGAAAACCCATCATCTATCATTGCAACCTTGACTGAGGCTGTAGCATCTTTGGGAAGCTCCCTCTGGCGTTGGCTTTTTCCTCAGCTGGCTACGCTGTGGCGGAGTACTGAAACTAGAGCGGGGGAGCTTCGTGGATGTGCTCGCGACAGACCTATGTGTGCTTTTTCCAGTCTCTCTCCTGCTTTTCCGTGCCTCTTCCCCTGTCCTTCCCCTGTCCCTACCTGTTCTCAAGTCTGTTTTTGTTTTTGGTCTTGGTTTTTTATTAAGTTTTCCCTTATGACTAGCTTCTTAGCGGCTGTGTAGTCGAGAGCACTTTCTGATTTTGATTTGAGCTTCGTCTTAACAGCTCCGCCTAGGTGAGCGGATTTTACTTTTTCGTCCGTAAATGGTTCTGTTTCCCTTGATGAGTTAAAAGAACCTAACGTTTCGGTTCTGGTGCTTGTTGGGAAAATCCTCCTAGCCTATGATCCGAGAGTCGTATATACCAAAAAGATAATTTTATGCTATATATATCAGAATCAGGGTACTTCGGGAACATTATATTATTCGACTGCCACCTGTTCTGATCTATTCTAGTCCTATAAATCAAAATGGCATTCTCCTTTTATGTGCCACCCACCGACTTTCTTTGATGTGGCCATGTTTACTGCTGATTTTAAAACGCAGAAGAAGGATTCTGTGAGTTACGCAATCCCACATTTGCTCAAAACTGCCTTCAATGCAGTACAAAAATTGAACAAGGCGTGTAAACGAAATATCGACTATTAAAAAATCACTGTTCCACCAAACGACTCCCGTATATGAACGATCCTTTTGATGGATTACCGAAAAGTCTTGTCGTTACAAACAATCTAAAAGTGTACATTAGCGTAGCTGTAATAAAAAATTCCGTCGCTAGCAATTAGTTTTTCGAATGGAAACTCGATCCAAACGATATTACCGTCTTTGTTAGTGGTAACTGCTTTAGATTAAATATTTTCCAACTCCGTCATCCAACGTTTCCCGACTCGACGTATCTGCTTTGTTTCTCGGAATATCTTCTCCTCTTTCTAATTGCAACACTCATTTCCTCTTCCTATAAATTAAGTAAAATGAGCGATAATGAAGATAACAAGAATACGGATATTGTTATTGGCTTTTCAGACTTTTAATGTTGGCGCTTTGTCTCGAAACTTTTACTTAAGGTCCCGCAGTGTTCATGATTTGATTGTTTAAGGGTGTTTTAAAAAGTTTTTGAATGGTGATGAAAAGCGGCGCGATAGCTCGAATTGCCTATGTTAATATACTTCTACTTTTTATACGGCGGCGCTTTGGAAGTGTCTGCTGTATTCAAACGATTTAGTATAATATCTTTTATCATATTGGAACACTTTGTATCAACGTAGTATTGTCAAGGGCTTTCTGAATTGGAGAACAAAATGGGGCGGGGAAACCTTGCCGAACGTATGTCACCCATTAAATCTTTATAACGAGAATGATGATATTTATTAAACTTCCAATGTCATATTTTTTGTTATAAATGTACTTCCTCTTTAATCAGAAATACTTTCAACTTTTATCATGTGAATGGAACACCCTCCATATTTTTGCTGTTATTAATTGCCATCTCTTGCCATTATTATTATTATTTTCATACTAATAAAGCATTTTAACATCTAGGGAGTCAGCATTAAAAACTAGTTCTGAATAATTGGAAGCTCTGTTGGAAACTACGAACGCACGTATGTAATTTCCGATTTTTTTCATAAATGTACAAATTGATGGAAGGGAGCATAGGTGGCTATTTTATTTCTCCTACAAATTGCTTAGCCCATTGGTCAGGAAATTCATCTGTAATTATTAATAAAAAAGAATTTGAGATTTTAATGAAAAGCTTCTTACCATTGGCCATAGTCCATATCTGACTTCGGGAGAGATATATAAATTTGCTTGGAACGTCAAAAGAATGTCAACTAGTATAAAACCCTTTACAATCTTATTGAAATTGAATGTGTAGTTAACAAAATATAAATAAAAAACAAATTCCTAATGCCAAATTGGGTAATATATTTTAGAAATGGAGACCAGTACCAAAGATTACAAAAATTTTGTGTTTTTGATTTGTGTACTTTGCTCAATTCATAGCATTTACTTCGGGGACACCATGTATAATAATTTGATTATTTCTATTTCAATAAACTGAAACTCAATATTTTTCGTTGATACAATTTATGGTTATTTGGCTAATAAGGATGGCCGATATCCAAAATAAAGTTTCACTCAAAACTTTTGAAGATGAATTATTAATAGGTATTTGGAGAGATATCAATGGTAATTTGTTGAAAATATTCCTTTGGGCTGTTACTATTTGTTAATATTCCCGTTTCCAGTCATGCATAGAAAGCGTTATGGGTCTTAGGAGATTCGGAATTTTTAAAAAACGCATCTCTCAGTCCACGTCATCGAAAAAAGGAAAACGGCAATATATCTGTATCCTGCCATTTTCATTCTCATAGTGGAAATGCATAAATCTAGTGCCATTTCCTTGGGGTTATGACTGTGATAGGGGTTGAACAGATTCTCCAGAGATATTCATGCTTCATAAAACATGAGAAAGTGCGTTTAGAAAAACCATAAAGAAATATGAAAACTTTAAAAATTGAAGCGTTATAACAATATTAAGAAACAAAAAAAAGCGTGTAGGAAAATGGAAAAATATATAATGGAGACAGTTTTTTTAAAAAAGTCTTTCTGTCTTTAAGGATGCGTCTGAAAAAAATTAACCCTTTCAGTATTTATACAGACGATGTGACATGATCATTTATAAAATGTAGGAATTTTGAGAAATGATGGATAATGAGTAGAAGTAGAAGTAATTTTGAATGCTAATAAGAGCTCACTCAGTTTGCAAGTTGGCTTAATGCGGACGATTTATACCTAGTGGAATCAAAAAAAGTGTCTTATGTGATGTTCAGCCGTTGTGGATATCGGTAGTGGATGTATATCGGCTTCAACAGCTATTGAAAATTTTACCTAGCCACAACCCAAACAACCATTGGATGTTGCGTTGAAGATGAATAACGTTGGGCTGAAACACCTATCGTTGGTATCCAAAGTTTCTAAAGCAATCAATTAAGTCATTGTTAGAATGTGATTTAGATTCACATAAATGTAAACTTACCATAAGTGTCTGATATCTTAAGCCGGGCTCAGACGACTCCTCTACTTGGCGAATAATCATTACTTGTGTATACTTGGCATGTCGTGTAAGTGGGTTACTTGTACCTGCTTGTACAATTAATTGTCACTCGTTGGTTTTCCATTTCGGGTCGGTAAAAAGGGTCCGAGTCAAAGGGATCACGATTATTCGTACACTTGCCAAGTACATACTTGTCTATACTTGTAGAGGCGTTCAAACGAAATGCACAAATAATTTGCTTTTATTAGTGCGACTATTCATTTAGTATTCGACGATTACCAGAAGCGTGCAGACGTTCTTTTGATTGTTCTTTTTTGATTGAAATAGAGTGGACAAATGTGGAGATTGTGTTGGAATTTCTTGTTTTTTATGAAAATGAGCCCGTAATTTTGTATGGCCAAACATAAAGAAGCGGAAGCAACAACTAAATTCTCCGGACGACCGCTATCCATAATGGCAGCCACACCTCTGTGCTCTATTCATTTGTACATCAAGTTTTTTTTATTTAGCCAAACGTTCGCACTTGTAAACTGTACACGTCGTGTGAGCGCCCTGCTTCTCTTTTTCTCTGCGAATGGTAACAGGTGACGTTATAGTAACAGATGACGCCACTCTGGCCAATAATTTTAAATAGGACCTTATGGCAAGTGATATCTCGTTTGAAAGGCATTCACATTGGCTACATAGCCATATTAATTTTGTTTAGGTTTAAAGTAATTTTGACGGATAAATTAAAGAAATACCAAAATTATTATTTCTCATTTAAATATTGAAGATTTTCCAGTCCGCCTCTGGTTAGTTGTCAAAAAAAAATTGTCAAAAATTGACATTTTAAATTTAATAGTATTTGTTGCTTTGCAAAGTTTTTCTAAATAATAATAATAATATAATAATAATATAATAATAATATAATAATATTTTTATTCCAAATAGCTTACATTGATTACATTTATATTGATTAAGCACATTGATAACATTGAAATAAAAAAAAGATATCCCCAAGAAACCGTGGTTGTGCAGGGGAATTTTTTTTTTATAACTAACAGTGTATTAAGGTCGAAATAATGTAAGAAACTACAAAAAATAAAGTAAACACAAAAAAAAGAAGATTAATAAAATTAGGTATATTAGTGACAGCATTATTTTTGCTTTTTTTTTTTTTGTTTTTAATGAAGGTGACTTGTTTTATTCAAAAAGTTGATGGATTGCATTTCTATTTGTTTGAAATAGATATGATTTGAAATATTGTTTAAACATATTAAGACTGTTTATTCTCAAAAAATAAATTTTATATACATCAGGTAGGTTGTTAAAAAATTTTGCAGCTAGGTAAGTGAAACATTTTGTTCCTATTGTCTTTTTTGCTGTTTGTTGTTACAAAGTTGTTAGTTTTTTGTCTTGTGTTATGATGATGAGCAATGTTACGAAGCAGTGTTTTGTTTTTGTATAGGAATACAGCAATACATTAAAAAAATAGAGTTGTCTAAGGTCCAAAACATGGCTTTCGTGGAAAAGTAAGTCCGATGAGTACAGTAATGGTTTTTTATGAATTATTTTTAATATTCTTTTTTGTAGCACATCTAGTCTGAGTAAATGAGTATAAGAACAGGCTCCCCAGCTTAGTATACAATACTGAAGGCGTGATTCCACTAGGGCATGATATAAGATTTTCAATTGCTTTGTATTTAGTATTTTACTTAGATATCTGAATTTATACAACATTATTCTAAGAGTTTTGGTAACTTGTTGGATATGATGGTCCCATCTCAAATGTGAATCAACCGTTATTCCTAAATACTTAATATCATTCGTACATTTAATTTCTAAGTGTTTTTCCAACATATCGACGTCTAGGGAGGTGTACAATGGTAAATGATTTTCATAACTCACAAACGGGATGAAAAAAGTTTTTTCAAAATTTATGGTTAAAAGATGATGATCAAACCAATCAATTATTTTCTTTAGATCCTCCTCAGCATTTGATTTTAAATTATCCCACGAGTCTGATGAATACAGAATTGCTGTATCATCAGCAAAACTGTAAACTTTTCCAGCAAGATTTTGGGTAAGTAGACTATTTATGTATACTGAGAAGAGAAGAGGTCCTAAAACCGTTCCTTGTGGTACCCCATAGTTTAATCTCTTTTCATAGCTTATAACTTCTCCAATTTTTACAGCTTGTGTGCGGTCTTGCAAATAATCTTTAAGAAGATCGAGTGCAATCCCGCGTATACCCGCCCTCTCCAAGGCTCCCAATAGCTGTGGGTGATCCACAGTATCAAAAGCCTTGGCAAGGTCGAGAAAAACACAAAGTGTGGGTTTTTTATTATCAATACGATTATATAACTCCGCAATTATTTGAGCAGTCGCATCATTTGTAGAAACCCCATTTTTAAACCCAAATTGCAAATCTGAAATGACGGAGTGTTTCTCAAAAAAAATGTTTAACCTGCTTTGTAATGATTTCTCAAATATTTTTGAGAATATACTAATCAGACAAATTGGCCTATAATTTATCATTTGTGTTTTATCACCCTTTTTGTAAATGGGAACCACTATTGCTTTCTTGAACTCAGTGGGAACTATACCACTTTTGAAAATACAATTAATTAAATGCACAAGTAGGGGAGCTATCTCTTCCGAAATCAATTCAATTGTTTCACTCTTGATTTTATCTTCGCCTGGGGATTTTCCCTTCTTTAAGTTTTTTATTATTTTTAAAACTTCTTTTTTATCAACCGGTGACAAGTAAAATGATTTCTGAAGAGACAGTGTTTTTGGTTTAGGAGATAAGGGTTTTTTTATTTTTAATGCCTAAATATTTAATTTTATTATTGTTTAACGAGACGTTTAAGAGTTTACATAGGCAAAATGGTACGTACTCAAGCCGACAAAGTAGCAGCTATCTTGATAATTGGTGAATCCGAAAAGAATCTCCATGAAGCGGAACCCAGATCGCCCTATCTTGAGAATTTATTTAAGGGAGCTTCTTCACAAGTTTGAAGCAACAGGTAGTGTTCAAGATGCCAAACGATCTGGTCGACCAACATTTAGTGATGATAAAAAAATTAGAATGGCCACCTCGGTCACCATTAGATTTTTTTCTATGGGGGTACTTGAAATCCAAGGTTTATACTACGGCACCAGATAGCATTGGCGTTTTGAAAGAAAGAATTATTGAAGAATGCAATGCAATTTCAGCTGACACATTGGAACGAGTACGACAAGAGTTTACTTATAGGATGTATTACTGTCAGGAAGTAGACGGAGCACATTTCTAACACTTGCTATAAGAATCCATTGTTGATATTTGATTAATTCAATTTAAAAAAATAATTTCAATAATTTTGGTATTTATTTAATTTATCCGTCAAAATTAGTTTAAACCCAAACAAAATTAATATGGCTATGTAGCCAATGTCAATGCCTTTCAAACGAGATAGAGTTCATACAATAGCCTTCTTGGTGTGCGTCATCGTTTGTGACGTATATCCGGGTTTTAGGCATGTCGTTTATTATATTTGCTATATTGACATATAGCTAACCTTAAATTTGATAAATAAAATGATCAGGATCGTATTCAGCCATATTCGAAAATGATATGAAATTAATAATACTTGGGATATGAAAACACTGCAAAATAAAACAAATTGTATATTCAATTTACATATTAAAATAACTTTACATTAGTAAATATAGTCCTGCAAAAGAATTATACAGCCTGTTCAATATATTAAGTCTGCACCATATGGAACCCTATTTTATTCTAAAGTTTTATGGAAAAAGGTATTCTTCACTTATAATTCTTATTGTTAGTGAATTTCATTGTTTTATTTGTTTAAATGTGGCCACTGTCTTCATTAAAATATGTACAGGTGGTGTATTGAAAATTTATGTATGTATGTATTTTGACATTCACTGAGACCTAAAAGATCTATTGGGCCCCCTTACTTCTACTGAGTTTCTGAGGAGAGTCTCAGGAGTGTTGTTAAAAGCTCCTTCTATGTCCAAAAATGCACATACTACAGTTTCTTGGTTGTCTAAGGCACCTCGGATATATTGAAAATTTAACAAAATAGATATTATTCTATAGCTTTTTGAAGCTATGACCACTTGCTCTACCGTTGAATAGCTTCTTTCCAAACACTAACTAGAGTATTCTATCTTCAGTTACACGTTCAGTAGAAAACAAACATAAACATAGTAAATAGTCAAGAAACCAACCAACTAATAAAAAATTAAAAAGAGGAGGATTATGAAAGTTCAATTTTCGCAGTCATCTTCCCATAAGTCCCAATCTGATTCACATTCCGACTCATTCAAGTCAATAATTACAGGCCAAGTATCACTAGCGTCAATAATTTTTGCTGTTTTCCAATATTCCTCTATAATGTTTTGGGTATGCCTAACATTTTTTTTCCATTTTTCTGGTGTAACCTACAATAATATAATTAAAATAATAGGAAATTTTTGTTCCAACTGAATTTTGATTTTTGTTCGGGTTTTCTGGTTTTCCCCCGCCCCGAATAGTTGACATTGTAACTAAGTGATTAAGTCTATCTAATCTATAAAACAGCACGCTTACATTAACACTGTTGATCCTTACCTCCTACAATAAATTACATACTTGTATTCTTTATCCAGTATATGTTTCTTCACAATTTTCATAATTTCATCTTTCATGCTAGATGCTGGAAAAGGTATACACCTTTCTTGTAACCAACTAATTAAAGATTGCTTAGTCCAAGATGAATTAGGGATTTTTTCAACTAAACTTGAATGATAAGATGCATTGTCCATTATTATTAAAGAAGGTTCTTTTAAATTCGGCAGGAGCTGTTGTTCAAACCATTTTTCTAAGTTATTCGAATTCATCGAATCATGATAGTCTCCAGATTTACTCCCACTTTTGAAAATCAAACTACAATTTTCGACAAAACCATTCTCAGAACCTGCTTGTAAAATAATGTACCGTACACCTTCACCACTTGTCTTCCTTACTGCCTTAGTGCTACCATCTTGCCAACTTTTGCAAAAACTACCTTTACTAAAAATCCAGGTCTCCTCCAAAAAAACAGGCTGTAGAGGGTGAGGAGAACTCTCATTGTTCTTGAATCCTCTCAGAAAATGTAATCTTTTTTGAGCTACATGTGGTTGTTCCATAAGATAGTTTCTATTGGAAATACTGCAATTTAGCCATCTGAATTTTAGTTCCCTTAAAACATTATCCATTGAACCAACAGACATGTCGATTCCATCCAAATCAATGAGTTTTTTATTCGGTGTATGTAGAGTTACATGTTCACCTAAAATAAATAAGTAAACAAACAATATTAATGAATAAAAAATACAAAAACACTTTTTTAATTACAGTTTTATTAGGAAATGCACTAAAAAGTGAATAATAATTTTTTTTAAGTTCTCATTCACTCTTTCTCACTATCCTAATGAAATAGGATTAACTTGATTTATATTAATTTCACTTATTGTTATATAAAAAATACTTACTTAGTGCACTGAAGTTGAAGGTATCAATGGTTTACCAGCTTCTTTTCCTAATTGAAAATATTTGATACCTTTCAAAATAAGATGCTGCTCTTTTTCTGTGTATCTAGGCATATTTTTGTATTATTTAAATAAATAAAATGCTAACAATAAGATTAATATTCACTTTCCATAAATAATAATAAACAACAAAGTACAGACCTGACGAGAACTGTCAGTGGGACATTAGAAAAAGACGAAACCTACGAAGGGTACGTCTACGTCGTATTTTGAACGATATAAATTGGCCCGATTGATAGGTCGCGCTTGCACGTAAACTAAACATCAACCAATCAAATTTTTCTGTCAAAGATTAGGGTTAACGTTTGTAATACGTTTAAACAGTTCATTATTGTGATATTTTGATTAGGATTAATCACAGACCTGCCTTTTTCTCCATTTCTTTCACCGTAATGTGTTAGAAGGACATTAACAATCAATGACGCACACCAAAAAGGCTATTGTAAGAACTCTATCACTTGCCATAAGGTCCTATTTAAAATTATTGGCCAGAGTGGCACTGTGACGTTATCTATTACTATTACGTCACCTGTTACCATTTGTAGAGAAGTTTACAACACTTTATTTTCACGCTCCAAATTTTGAGCTCATTACACTTTTTGAGTCGTATTTTCTTTCGATTCTATTTATTGTCTACTTTATTAGATTCCATCAAATTGAATTTATTTTTTCCTGGTAGAATCGACTTTGGAGAAACAGGGTAGAAAGAACACAAGAGCGAGCTCTAAGCACCCATGGTCAAAATTTGTTGACAAATACGAAACCCTGCAAAATACAAATTACAGTCAAATCATGAATAAGCACTCTAAGTTTCCCAATGGAAGAGACTCGGAAAAGGTGAGAGCGGTTATTATTCGGTAAACGTGAAAATATCAAATACCGTTATGAAAAGTGTCAATACTAAAAATTTCGATATTTCATCGATACGATATATTTCAGAAAGCATGTTCCTTTTGTTAGGAGGTAAAATATTGACTAATTATTAAGTGGTCGAGGACAAAGAAGCATTTTTAAACAAAAAACACTGCATGGCCATTTATTTTGATGTGAATAAAGCATTCGAAACAGTTTGGAAACACAACATACCGACAAAACTAAACGACTTAGGATATCAAGACAACTTTGTAGCTTCCATACAATTTGATTATAAAAGACATTATCAACATGTCCAACAATACTACAAAAACAACTCAAAACGATGGAAAACTAGTCAAGAGCGACAGGTATTCATTTCTCGCCCAGCAAGTCACGGGGCATAATATTCTCAAACCTCATATGGAAATTAACAATACTACTCTCAAATACACCAATGAGATAAAATACCTGGGACTTGTAATATGCGAGAAACTAAACTGGAAAACTCATATAACACAACTAATTAAAAACTGTCAAAGGAAACTTCATTTATTGAAATGTTTATCAAACGAACAATGGGGAGCTGAAGGCAGAATACTTTTAAACATCTAACGAACACTCGTGGGATCAAAAATTGATTATGGCTGTATTGCTTATGTATCCGCAAAAGCTACTATACTCAAGCAATGGGGTGTTAAGCCGATATCGGGGTTTTGGTATTGTATTAAAGTATATTGGTACTACTTTGCAAAAATTAATTTGAAAGTTTTTTAAGCCGATAATTATTGGAGAAAACTGGAAATTAAAAATTCCTGAATGTTTGCAACTTTCACTACAGATACGTCATATCACTAAAGATAAACTTCTGTCAAAGTCTATAATATACTTATAGTATATTTTGGATTTGTTTACAATTTATTCGAACTTGACGTTCAAATATTTAAAATGCATTGTGTTAATTTTTTTAGTTTTTTTTAGATAACCACAACTTTTCAAGTTGGAATAATGTCAATATTAAAAATTTTTGTTTTGTATTATACTGTACGGACACAACAGTTACAACGCCTCGTAAAAAGTTTGTAACTTTGCTTGCAGTAAGAGTTAAACAAAAATTCTGGTTTGAGGCTGCTAGAAGAAAATATAGACAGACTACAACTGTGTTATACTTACTAACTCAGCGAAGATTATTTTGATGTATGTAGTTATATATGTGTGTATTTGCCTGTACGAACCCAGTAATTCTAATAATTTAAGAAAAATATCTAGCGCTAACAAAAACAAAAAATCACTGTACCTAAATACGTTTACAAAAACTTATAATGGTAACGGTAAAATTTATAAAATACTGTAATAGCCGTAAAAATAAATCGGAAGTAAGAAACAATTCCTAAGTCACTGTAACAGCAATAGGACATAAGCATAACCTATAAATACTTCGTCACATCACAATTCTGTGGTCGGCGCTTAAAAGGTAATAAGTCGATATTGTTTATTTTTGGAAAATGGCGCCTGAAACTTTCGGACACTAACAATGTAAATCTATTCAATTTTTTTTCGTACCTTATTTTTAATATCTTAGGGCACATGTAGACTTATACCATTTCGACTGCTCAAAATATACAGTCTTGTGAGTACTTATGAATAAAAATTCTATTTTCGTAAAAAAACGACTCACGACCTTTTAAGCGCCGACCACAGAATTGTGGTCCTATGTCAACCCTTATGTAGCTAACTTCTCTTTCAGTGTATGAACGTCACAGTATAAATGGCGGATTATTTAAATCATCCAAAAGTTAAATTTTCAAATCTACATGAAAACCTTGTGAGAATAAAAATATTGAAAATAAATGATTCCTCATTATGATTTTGTCCACCACTAACTATTAACATATAGAAAATATCATATTTTTGTTAAGTTTAACACTCCATTAGACGTATTACACAATACAGCACTACGCATTATCCTAGGAGCCTACAGAACCTCACCAGTACACAGCCTATACTGTGAAGCCGGAGAAGCCCTACTAGAACTCAGAAGACAAATCCTAAGTCTCTCATATGCCTCAAAAATAACAGCTCAATGTTTTTTCTCTAACTTTACTCCTCCCTGGCAAATTAAGCCACCCCATATAAACACTCATTCCAAACAAGGCAAAATTGTACAACCCTTTTTTCAACATTTCAGTGAAACCATGCAAAAATATCCTAATTATACCGAAATATAAACGGACGCATTCAAACAAGATGGAGAAGTGGGCGCAGCTATTGCAACACCTACAAACAATGTACAATTTAAACTTACGAAATATGCAACAATTCTTACAGGAGAACTTTACGCAATCTTAGTAGCAGGAAAGTACATAACAACATCGTCCTACGAAAAGACGGTTATACTCACAGACTCTTTAAACTCCTTGAAATTATTGGGAAAACTTCCTCGTACTGATAATCAAACAAGAACTTTGATCGATAGGTGGAAACATGCATTTCCTGTGGGCTCCTGCACACATAGGCATAAAAGGTAATAAGATGGCCGATTAATTCGCCAAAAAAAGCAGCACAACTTAATACCACACCAGTTATTAAGCCTTTATACACCGACCTAAGAGTATTTATTAGCAATAAACCAGTACAAAAATAGAATGACACGTGGAGGAGCTCACATGCAAAACTTACATAACACCCTGGTTCACTTTTACCGAAAATTGAAGACATCAAACCATAATCACAAGGTTATGTCTAGGTCATACTCGAGCTACTCACGAATACTTACTTACCCGAGCACTTTATATCATAAAATGAAAAATGTACTTCAATCAAAACATGTATATGTATCCATAATGTTAAACTCATATATTATCTTATATAACAGGTACCATAATACATAGGTACAGACCGCTAATAACCCTCGAGGTTGATGCGGATTCGTAAATAAAAAATGCTTGTTCTCAATGTGAAATTCATAATAATCGCTACATCAAAATTTATAAAAAATACTATTTTTCAACGTAAAATTCATAGAAACTGCTATTTCAAACAACTAAATTGATGAAAAATGCTATTTTTCAACGTAAAATTCATAGAAACTGCTATTTTAAACCAGAAAATTGATGAAAAATGCTATTTTCCAATGTAAAATTCATAAAAACTGCTATTTTAAACCAGAGCTAATAATAACATCAAACGGAGAAAATGCAATCAAAAATCTACTGTTCAACGTTGTATTCATCTTAAAACATTGGAACTTGATAGATACGTGCATTATTATTATTTTTAATCTAGTTTTCTTTGAAAGTTTTGAATAAATGTATGCAGTTCCAATTATCCATTATCGAAGTAAAGCAAATCAACAGCAGATAGGAGAAAACAAAATCTGGATATATTTCTACTATCTAGATAAATTTTGAGAAAGGTGTGAATTCTTCTAATTTTTTTAAGATCAGATTGATCTGGTTCTACTGAACGGAATTTGACCATTTTGGACTTCTCAATCTTGACTCAACCTTATTCTGTTAATAATGATTTCAAATGCATTAGTATTACTGTTACTATCGCCGATAAACGATGCTAGGAACCATATGATAATGATAATACAAAAAGTTATCTAGAGTATTTGAAAAGCAGAAACTGTGGCTGCTGTTTCATCCACTTTCCGAAAAGTGAACGACAACTTTGTTATTTTGAAAGAAGCACCCTGTATATTATCAACTCTTCAGATTCTACAATAGATTTAAGTGCCACTTTGTGTAGAATATCCTATAAGTATCTAAAATCCATACTTAATTTTTTTCTTAAAAAATTGACAGGTGCAGACTTCATATAGAAAATTCTGTGTGAACATCCTCAATGCCAAATAAATAACATGCTTTCGGGTTGATTAGTATGACTATTAACGTGATTGGTGACATATTATGGAAATCTACTTTTTTATATACAGGACTGTTAAAAAATTATGGGAAGCTTAAGTTCAAATATGATATCTCCATTATTTTTAATCAAACAACCATATTCTTATTCTTTTACTTGATTGTATGGCCGAAAATCAGAGCAGTTCATGTTTTCATCCCTATACCAAATTTCAGGCGTTTTGAGATATTAACATGTATTTAAAAATATCAATTATTTTAGCCTTATTATTGCGTAGGGCGTGTCATTTTTATTTTAGCAGACTCTGTATTCACCTGCCATAATTAAATAGTAATGATAATAATAATTATAATAATAACAATCTATTTATACATAATTCAAAATAGATAAAAGGCAAACAAACAAAACAAATAATTAAATATTATTAATCGTCAAGTCAATCGCATCGTACAGTAAACAATAGATATTATCCAAATGAACTTTCAATACATGGTGAATATGTGACAGAGTTGTTACTAGAACATGTGTTTTATTTGCTACAAGATATCCAGATCGACCCTGACCCAGCCGTCACACAGTGAAGATAATATTAAACAATTTAAAACAAAATTTGGTTTTTTTCAGGCAAAAGTTACCCGACAAGATGTTTTTATATGGTATTGGTGATTTTAACACAGAAGTTTCAATATGAAGATCTGCACCTGTTAATCTTTTATTCAAAAAAATTATATCCCGATAAGTATAAATTTCAGATATCGGGTACTCTACACATAGTGGCATTAAAATTCAATGTAAAGTCTGAAAAGTTAATAATATACATTCAAAATAACAAACTTGTTGTTCACTTTCGGTGTAATTATAAAAATCGTAACGTTCAATTGAAAATTTGTTTACAAAAATAAAGAAATAATATTAAATATGAAGTAAACACATTTATAATTGAAGAAGTTATTCTAGCTATAATTATAGTACGACTTGTATATGACGTTATGAAATTTATTGTGTAATCCAAATAGTTAGTAATATACAGGGTGCTACATATATTTAAAATAACGAATGACATGTATGTCGAATTATTCTCTATACATTGGCCATAACTTGTTCTCCCTCTATGCGAGTTTTCATAGAAGTCGTGTTAGTAGCCTCCAATATATGTATAGATAATGTAAGATCGTAGTGAAATAGCCTGTATACATTAAACATGTCATTATTTCACATGACCCACTATTTTTTTTTGGACGATTCCTATTGAAACAATTGAAATCATCATTAATAGTATGAGGAAAGTCAATTTTAAGGAGTCTAATATTGATAAATCGTTGAATATTGGTCAGTAGAACCAAGGTAATCTAATCTCTAGAAAAAAGTCCTAAAATGTACTCGTTTCTCAAGATATAACGGATTAGGAACAACATATCGACATGCGATTTTTGCAAGTTTGGTGTGTAATTGATTAACTTTCGTAATCCTAGATTGAAACTATACAATTATATTTCATACTTGATTTTAAAAAATTATTAAATATATAGTCAGCTAGTGCACATGACAAATTATATAACCTTCGAGTTGCTGGATTAGAGTCAAATCGGCAAAAATCGATTAAACAAAACCGAACTAACAGGCGATTTTTTATAACAAGCCTCCCACCTCACCTTAAGTGGATAGAACGAAACTGAAGTAACAAATATGTATATACAAATTTTTTTCAAGCTTACTTCGATTGTCTTCGTTATGATTCTTGGTAAAGTAATTTTGTGAAATTTCACCTTTCAAATTTGTTTTGTTTAAGTAAGCAATCTAGAGGTGGACCTAAAAGTCTGTGAATTGTATCCAGGCTTTTCTCGAGGGCACCAACAGCCGTTCTTTTTCTCCCACCAGGTAAATTATGAAGCTGTAGTTAAAGTATTTAAAATGAATCGAAGCTACAGCTACAAGGGATATTCAAATATCTTCTGTTTGTTCCTTGTGGTGTTTTTATTATTCTTTTTTGTTAATTTTCTCAAACCACAATAATTTTTATATTTTCATTTCAACATTTCGGTGCTTTCCAGCTACCGTTATCAAGAATGATCTTTGAAAATTTGTGTCCCCTTCTGAGACTACGAAAAAATTTGATAACTAGACAATCAATAATATTTTAAAGTTTTTTGCCCGGTTGCAAGAACGTTTATTAAAAATGATAAATTATTAACGGCTAATCAATGAAAAGCGTTCTTGCAACCGGGCATAAGACTGCAAAATATTTTTATTAAGGTCCATTCATAGTCGATCATAGCCTTGGTAGAATGTGAAATAAAATATGCTATTGTATGACATTCTAACAATATTACAGTCTACTAGGAATGGGATCCAGTGAAGTGCACGGTTTTATTGGGATGGCGCTTTTTTGCTTATTTCGGAAATGTTGTTTTTTGTGATTTTGTATATTGAAGAATGTGTATCGTTTAACAAAAATTCCAATGATAAATCATAAGAAAAACTGAATGGAAACTTATGATACATCCTAATAACGTAGGTAATGATTATTAGAAATTTTTCTTTCTAACAAATTAGACTACACTCGGCTGAAATCCAAGCAACACATTTATCCGTATTCAGTTGTATTAAAGGACTTTTTTGATTTTTCGATGCCCCTTTTCCGAAGCATGTTTGCAAATACCTGAGAACTCCCTATCTTTTTCCGCCTACTTTACCGGAAAACCAATCACATGAACACCGGAAATGTGGTGGAAAGTATTGTTTAGCAGCTTAAGTAAGGAGGGAAAAAAATACATAACGCCACGATTTTTGAATTTTTCACCATTTGTCACGTTGACGTTTCAAGTGAATTTTCGAATAAAACGTTAGTGTATGTCAAAGTTTCTTGTTATATTTTCCTATTTTCTGGTTTTTTCGGTCCTTAACTATCAGCTGCTCCTGCTTCGCTACGCTTGCTCGTGCATCTAATAGTATTAGGCTGCTAAAGCACATCTTCTGCCCTTGTGACACAATATACTTTTTGTGTTCATTTATTCGGATTTTTAATGGTCTAGATGTTTTACCTAAATAAAATTTGTCGCATTCACAGGATATTTGATATATGCTATTTTTTTAGATTGCTTTTTATTTCTTATGATTTATCATTGGAATTTTTGTTACATTCTCTAATACACAAAATCATAAAATTTAAAAAACAAAAATAACCATATCACAAAAAAAGTAACACCAAACGCGTTTTATTAACAACATTTCCGAAATAAGCAAAAAAGTTTTATCCCATTAAAACTGTTCTTGGAGAGTCCACTTCACTGGATCCCATTCCTAGTATACTCTGATATTGTTAGAATGTCATACAATAGAATATTTTATTCCATATTCTACCAAGGATATGATCTACTGTAAATGGACCTTAAAAAATTTTACAACAAATCTTTTGCAGTTTTAAACGTCAAAATATTATTGATTGTCTAATTTTTCGTAGTGTCAGATAGGGTCCAAAATTCTAAAAACTTGGTTATTCCTGATAACGGTAGCTGGAACGCTACCGAAACGTTGAAATAAAAATAAAAAATATTGTGGTTAAATTTTCCAATAAAATTAGCAAAAAAAGTAACGGATATTTAAATTTGGAAACAATTCATTAAATAAACGAAACTATAAACATATGGTGTTCAAATTTTTAGTTAAATGTAGTGGAAGTTTTGTTTTGACTTCAATTTCACTAGTTCATTTTTATATGCTCCTTTCAACCGATGGTAACAATGCACAAACATTTGTGACACGTGAAAAGTAGACGCAAACGGAAACTTTTACACAATTCATCATTATACATAACAGAAAACGTCTTTTATCCGCTATTACGTTACCAATAAGTTCAATGGTATACAGTGGCGTGAGCGGTAGTTTTCACGAAAGATTAAAAAACACTCGGTTTTCCCAAGGAATGGGAAATAATATTTCCGGTGAGGGAAAAACGGATTTGGATATGAATAATAAACAGTGTTCACAAATAAATCGAATACCTTCATGTTACAAAAGTTTTTCCAACCACGCATTATATGGAGTATTGGAAAAAAGAATAATAATACAAAATTAATAACAGTAAGTGGTCAAACATTCTTTTTTATTTTGGCCTGATATTATTTCAGTGTATCAATACATTCCTACATCCCAAACAGCAAAATATGTCCACTGTACGTACATTTTAGACTATTTTTAAGTCGGTACGTCCTTGTCCCATAGTAAACGAAATATGTATAAAATAAGTACGTACAGTAAGGGACAGGTTGTACGTACTATACGATAAGCAGTAAGTACATACTTAAGACAAACTTTTAACGTACTTTGTGCAGAGGCTAAGGAAGCATAGCATGAATTTCCCCGCGCATAGATGGCGCGCTATAAGGACGCGAAGACTACACCGACAGAGAGCTGACTGACTTCTTTGTCAACTGTTTTATTTCTCTTAGGACTTTGATTGATAATTTTTTGTTGTTTTAATATGTTGACCATTTATTTTGATAGATATGTGACGCCGTTATGATTATTCTTATTGGTAGACATTTTCTGAGGCTATGTTAAAGTAATATTATAGTTTACACTGTAATAATTACAGAAATATAAAATAGATCTCTGAAATTTTATATTCATGTACACTTTAAAATAGCTGGTAGTAGTAAATTAAAAGCTGGAAAATTAGTAATTATGTGTACGTACAATGGACGAACATAGTTTGTGACAACTGTATTTCTGGTTGATACAAACAAGACAAAATACAAACGTTTTATGTACATACATACTATTAATTAGCTGTATATGTGTATGTCTATTGTACTTAATTCCTGTATCTAATTTGGACATACTGCATTGTGGAAAATGTACAATCCAAAACTGTACTGTGTACGTACTTCGTACAGTGAAATATGTATTCTGTACATAACTTTTTTCAGTTGGTAACGTACTTCAAACGTTTTGTATACGTATCGATGCTGGTTGGGATGGATATTTCCCAAAGGAATTGACTAATGGCGGACCACTTTTGCCGTAAAATGCCATTGAAGAGGTAAGTTTTGTATTGTATAATTTCAAATTGTAGTCTAACTATGATATGTTAAACTTGGTTATTTATTTCCTCTCATATTTAGATCACCAGAAATACATGCCGAACCCTCTAACAATGATGCGCCGCTGGTGAATACCGTCTTATTGATTTGATTCGGATGTTTATGAGTTATGACGTAACGAGAAACATTCGTGACTTTTACTATAGTCGTGGAGAAATATATTTATAGTGCTTATTAAAAAAAAAAACAAAGCCAAAAATTGAAGTTAGCTTCCTATTCTGCTTGTAATGTTGGTTAATGAATACAATAATGATTATTATGAACTTGTTTTAAATTGCGAGTTTTGTATGTAATGCTTTGTAACTGTGGAAATTTCAGTAGGTAATATAATGGAGAAGTCAAGAAAGCAACTATAGGTGCTTCGAAAGTAAACAGACCCTTAATTTAATAACGATTAGCCCCACAATAGAATTTCCCTGATAATAAAGGAGACTGTTTGATCTAGCGACAATGGAAATGGCAATTAAATTGCAATTTATAATACACCTTTAGGCTACAAATTCAAGTATCTCTCCGCGAAGTAATAAATATTTTTATAATCACACTTTGAACACTTTAATTATCATACGCCAGGAAAAACAAACAAGTCCAGTAAAAAAATTTCCAAATTTGTTTGAAACGCTACAGTATAATGACGTGCAAAGCACATAAAATAAGCATACTTTAATAACTAAATAAACGGTAATATGAAAAAATTTAACTGAAATGGCATTTGCAGATGACTTAATGGTCTGCGTCAAAAGCGAGGAAGATTTGAAATATAACCTAGATAAATGGTATTTGGCACTAAAACGGAGAAATTTAAAAATAAACGTGGACAAAACGAAAGTAATGATAATAGGCAACAATGGCATCCAAACAACAATAAACTTAGCTAACAAATAAATAAAACAAACCAATAGTTTCAAGTATTTAGGAGTTACAATACAGGAGAATGGGAAAAATGAAATAATAGGGTGGACAGCGCAATAAAGTTGTATTATACATAAAATAAAACATTTATTTGGAAAAAAGAGATAGCCAACAAAGCTGACAGTATGAAAGACAGTCGTCAAACCTCTACTTACATGTGGATGTGAAAGCTGGACATTATCTAAGCAACAGAAAAGTAAAATACAAGCCGTCGAAATGAAATTCCTAAGGGGTATAGAGGGAATAACAAAGAGAGATAGAAAACAAAATGAAAATATAAGAGATGATCTAGAAATGGAATCGATATTAACTAGTATAGAAATACAACAACTAAGATGGTTAGATCATTTGGCAGGAATGAAAAACAATGGGCAAGTGAAAAGGATATAAGGAGCAAGATCAATCGAAAAACAGGCGAGAGGCCAGCCAAGGAAAACATGGAATGATGTAATTGTAGAGAATTTTGCCAAAAGAAATAAAACATATTGATGGACAGCAGGAAACAACATGGCCAAGAACAAGTAACAATGGGCCAATTTTATTCACAATAATTAAATATTACACCTTAAAACCTACGGGTATACTAAGGTTTTCGATTATATATACAGGGTGAATCACGACCAATGGGATGGAGGTTTATATAAAAGTTATATTTTTTCTTATGGGACACTGTACCTATATTTCATTGCATTTTCTGATTGCCACTGAAAAATAAAATACTCCTTTATAATGGTTCCCTATACCTAAATACAGAGGGTTCCGAGTTATGCTCACTTTTTTTTAAAATGCGAATATTTCGAAAAAATTAATAACTCATTGATATAACAAATTCTAGCAAATTTTCTCTTACATCTAAATAGCTGGACATTCAATGAATGTATTCCACAATTTAGTACTAAACATCTCTTCACAGGGTGTTCAGAATTTTCAGTTTCATTATTAGATTATTCAATGTCTAATATCGTGCTTATATTGAATGGAACACCCGGTATTTTAATAATTCACCATGTTTAAGAAATGTCCTCTTTCGAATGGTATAAGGGTGTCCTATACCTAGGTATTATACTTTTCGTGCAATTTACAATTTTCTTAAATTGTATGGTAAATCGATTTTAAAACATCTGCAATTCTCTCTAAATTTTAAACTAATGATCTTGGCATAGTTGTTGTGAAAAAACAGTGACATTGCTAATAAATATGCACACTTGTAGTTGCTGAGGTACAGTAGCATTTTTTACTGATAGGTATTTGAGTACATAATAAAACAAAAGCACATTTTTAATAAAGCAAAAACATAAATACTTACTACAAAACGAACAACAAATTATTAATAGCACAAAATGAAAAATTACTATAATAGATGCTCAAAATGATTGCCATCTTGTGCAATGCGACACGTGATTCTAGCTTCCAACGATTTACTTACATTATTCAACATATCGGGTGTTATAGACGCGAAAACGTTCGAAATTCTTAATTTAATATCGACTGGAGTGGTAGGAGGTGTAGCACATACAATATTTTTAATATAACCCCATATGAAGAAATCCATCTTGATCGATTCTGGTGACCTAGCTGACCAATTATTATAAGGACCGCCTCTACCTATCCATTTATTTCTAAATTTTCTATTGAGGTAGTTCCTAACAGCACGTGGAAAGTGAGCTGGAGCTCTGTCCAATTGTAGACACATTTTCTTTCTGATGCTAAGTGGTAGGTTTTCGAGAAGGATCCAGAAGTCTTTTTTCAAAAAACCCAAAAATGTTCTTCCATCCAGGTGTCCGTCAAAAAAATACTGGCCGATAACATAGTCGTTCACAATCCCCCCCCCCCAAACGTTTACACTCCATCGGTGTTGGCGATCAACAGTACGGAATAAATGTTTGTTTGCTGTATCGTGATAATGAAAATTATGTCTATTTACTAACCCATTGTTGTGGAAAGTAGATTCGTCAGTAAACAAGACATAATAAGAAAAATTAGGATCTTCTCCAACTTTATCCAAAGTCCATAAAACGTCTATCATAATCCTGTTATAGAATTATTATCTAATTTATCGAAAATTTTTGACAGGCGCGTCAGAACAATAGAATAGTATATTACATACTCATCGGGGAAGTAGATCATTACAGCCCAGGCTAAAAGCCGTGGCTGGAATGATCCTTCCCGCGTGGTATGTAAACTATTTTATTCACAATCGCTTAGCTTTTAAAAACATTAATTTTAAGAAAATTTGTAATCAGAAATTGAAACTTTTTTCGACAAAGAACTTCATGAATCTGTTGCTAGGCAATATTACTAATTTATTGGTTTTGACAATTATGTAATAAATTATTCTTTCTGTCAGGAAGTTTTCATTTTTTTGTTCAAACAAGTACATAATGTCTTATTTTGAATTAACCTGTACTCCTCCGGAAGTTCAAGAATCTGCGGTTGAGGGAATAACTCCGTAGAAAAGCAAAGAAAGGTATTAACTTTTTTTAAAACCAGCTTAACACAATATTGTCATACTCCAGAAAAGTGACACATGCTTCTAGCCGGAAAAGTACTTTTCCGGCTAAGGCGTGGAAGTTGAAATAAGTAATGAGTCACTTCCCTACCGTATTAAAGGTAAGAAATGTCTATATTACTGACCGATTGTGAATAAATACGTTTTTGTGTGGTTGTCATCCAATAAAAACAATTTACACTTTTTAATTCTCGTATATTATACTCAGTAATAATATAACAAGAGAGTGAGAATAAATTGAAAATAATTTGACAGATTTTTTGAAAACTTGTTGCCAGGCAATAGTCACGAGAGCCCGCAGGGCTCGAGTGGCTATTTCCAAATGGCAACAAGTTTGAACAAAATCTGTCAAATTATTTTCTAATTTATGGAACTCGCGAGTTATATTTGACTAGATTATTTTTTGATTCACAAATTGTCTCCATATAGACTGATTACTTAGAGTATTTTTCGAAGTAGTTTCTAAAATCTTTTTTGTTATTTCTGCATCAGAAAAGGTACTAAACCGATAATTTCCACCCATTTTATATATCGCGTTGACACAATTAGGTAATTATTTTGACAACTATCTGACACTTGCTAGGCAAATAAAAGCCACAGTGATTATTCCCGAGAATAATCACAAGAGATTTATTCCCACTATAATAATAACATAATTGGTTGAAACTTACCCTTGTGACAAATATAAAGAAGCATTTCATTGTTTTTAAGAAACGTCAAAAAATAATCACTATAATAATGTTTTGAATGGCTAGAACGTACTTATATGAACTACTGAAATTGCAAATTTCTATTGGTTTCAAGAAACGTCAAAAAATAATCACTATAATAATGTTTTGAATGGCTAGAACGTACCTATATGAACTACTGAAATTGCAAATTTCTATTGGTTTCAAGAAACGTCAAAAAATAATCGTTTAGATTGTATTATTTATCAATTTAACCGAACCTAGCCAGGATTCTATCAAGTTTTCTTCTTCCATGACAGCAATCTACACACAATCAACATCTATCTATACCCTATGATTACAACTTGGTTTTTCATACAGGATACGACAAATGAACCAGAAATGTTCATCTGACAACGATAACTTTTCATTTATTCGTCACTTTTTGAGTGACTCAAATTCATGTTTTTACTTCACGTGGTTTCAACTCCGCGTACAGGACATGACAATACGCTTACACTGAATAACTTCCATTTAAAAATAATGAGCCGCTGTTAAATCATCGACGTGTAATTAAATTTGATTGTCGAGTAGAGTTAAACTTTATAAGGCTTTCTAAAGGGGTACCGTGACAAAGGGACTAATTAAAATAAATGACTAGAGCCGTCGAGAGGAGACCGATTCATGTCAACCATTAAACATACTGTCCACGTAAATTATTTTCACTGTTCTATTTTATTTATTTAGGACACAATATCGTATAAGCTATGAAGGATTTACTATTTTATAGCACGGCATACTCCAAGTAAAACAATCAACATGGATAGTTATGTTTGAGAATATTCAAGGGCTGTACTTTCATGCCAATAATTTGCATCATGGCAAATGTCATCCAAACTAGGTCGCATGCAAAAGTGGGGTGAAATATATTTCGTTGAATTTTTCATGAACCATATCACCGAATACTTAATATATTACTTTATGCTCGGTATGTTCGTTTGTAGTTTAACCTACCGGTTATTTGTAGGGATTAATTTGGTGTCTTCTTATTCCAATTAGCCCAAATGCACCATTTTACTCCTTAATAGTGATAGATTCCAAAAATCAACGATAGAATAATCCTGCAAAGCTAATATTACATTTATTAGGACTTTTTCAGGATCACAGTTCAGTACCAATCCTTTATTTTAGCAAATTTCAGTTGATAACGTTGATGACCGGCCAGAGTGAGGAAAACCTTCCACCATATCTGAAAGACTTTTGAATGCACTGTACCAATCATACCCGTAGCAAAACATAGAGTAAACAGTTAAAATATTTGTTAACAACCAAAGAAAAAATGTTAACGTTGTAACAGAGGACAGCTGTGCATACTTATTGAAAAAAATAATTTTGACAGTCCTTTTAAGTGGGCAAAGTGGGCTAAACTGTCAAACCATGGTATACTTTCTTAACAGAATGTGTACTGTTTTTTATGTAAATTGACATGTCCTCCAGGAAAACGAAATAATAGTACCTATTGGGAACTGGCAGATGCACGTCACCTGAAAACATGCGCGGAAATAAGCTTACACTTTTGAAATTGCCACACATATGACAGTAGTGTGAATAAAAAAATGGATATTAACATTAAAATATATTTTTTTTATTTGGTTTTTTAACGACCGTCTATTTCTGCAACTGAGGCTAATCACCGACGCCGGGAGCACTCTACTCCTAACCGGAAATTTTGCCGAACCCACTGGTGTTCCAGAAAAACGTTATGCGATTCAGAACGAATTCAATATGTTGGACATTTAATCTCGTGTGGAATAAATCAAGAATAAAGTAAACTAAGATGTGACAGAAATTAGCGCGATATGCATGCACTACACACATCTCATATGAAAGAAAAAGTTTATGACCCGAATGCTGTAATATACAATTATAAAGGTATAAAATTCATTTCATTAATCTGTTCATGTGAAACAGACTTAGATGGAAAGTGTTGACATGCTGGGCCTGTATTCTCGAATCTCGATCGGTGAATGTTGCAAGCGACATTTCATAATTGTCGCACTAAACGCAAAACTGGAATTCTTGTATGTCGAAATCGACAATTTTCATGCGAAAAAATCTCACAAGGGTTTGAGCAAGTGACAAATTATCATATATGCTAGATTTTAATTTGTTGTGGTTAGGTTAAGTGTAGAAAAGGTCAATTTTTCTTAAATTAAACATGGAGGACTACGAAGAAGAGGCTGTCGCTATTCAACAGGAAATATTACCAGAGCTGTATCCTGAAGAAGGGTTTGGACGTAGAAGTTATGTATTTCAAAATGCATTTAATATGCATGAGAAAATGTTTAAAAAACATTTTCGGTTGATGATAGATTTAACGACTACCGTAATAAATAAATGAATTAATTAATTAATTATCTCTGCGCTTTACTGCAAAACTGAGTTTTTTTACGCTCCAAATTCATGTTTAAGAATAAGTAACCAAAAACATATTAAAAATATACGTCAAAACAAAACCGTTATTAAAACTATTCTTTTTGATTTTTGTTTGACTTCATTTGGGAATACCAGACACGCTTTCATTTTACAGCATTGCCACTAATTTCAAGAAGTTTTTACTACTTAATTAAAGAGTAACTGTCAAATGTTGTTCACCATTACAATGAAAACAAAATAAAATAAGGCATGAGGTCTCACAGCAATGTGGCCGACCTGTCAGGTTCATTTGTTGTCACAATTTTATATTGCTCATTTGATTTTCTGATTTTTTTCCTGCGTGTTATTGAAAAAACTGTGAATAATATTTCACAAGCAGTGATGAGTTATCAAAGTTAAAGCCCCCCCCCCAAAAAAAACGAATAAATCAAACTTAATAACACTGCACAATGCATTTGTTATTCCTGATACTTTCCACAACGTGTATGTATGAAGCAGGTAAGAGTTTAATATAAATGTTTCCATCCACTTCAACTGTATTTTATTACAATTTGTTACATTGTATATAATATAATTATACATGCATATTTATTTACAGATATACATGTTACTTTAGGAATGTTACTAGAACAATTGAAGGGAACACAATTAGTCAATGTGGAATGTTACTGAGTACTTTACTAAAATATTATCCACCATCCACAAAAGGACGAAGTGTTAAATATATCTGCAAAAAGAGTATCAAGTAAAAAATACTACTGTATACATTTGTTTTTATTGATGAATACTGAATTTTCCAAAATGATGTTACAATGATACAAAATTGTTTCTATTTTAGATACATTTTACTACATGATGAGAATAAATATGGTTGTATGAATGAAGCAAAACGTATATTTTCCTATTAAACTCAGTTTATTGATTACCATGGGAAAATTAATGAAGAAAATGTTTTCAAATTATTTGAAAACCAATTACTATTGTATCTATCCGAAACTTCAATAAGTTATGAACAATGCTATTTAATTATAGCATGGTTAATGACACATAATGTAGCACAACAAATGTATTTCAACAGCGTTATAGGGAATTATATGTTAGAATTCAGAATACAACACAACTAGTTCAATACATTCAGAAATCCTACTTAAACCTATTATACCCAATAGTCAATAAATGTTTTTTTTAATTTTAAGAAAATAATTGTGAACTTTAAGGTGAATAAATGTTTTATTTGATATTATGTGATCCTTCCACACCACTTTTTAAAAAATCATATTGAGTTAATACAGGGTACGGCCAAGTAAGCCAAGAGATGCATAATAGAAGCTGCGGGTTAGAATTGGTTTGTCCGTGAAAGATTTCTTTTTGACAATGGGGTGTTGAAATTTACAAAAATATGGTGTTTTCTCAATGTTAATAGTTAGTGGTAGGGATTGATGCGCATTATATGTATAATTAAAAAAAATAGGTAGTGGTGGACAAAATCATGTGGGGAATCAATTATTTTCATTACCACAAGGCTTTTATATCGATTTGAAAATTTTCAACTTTAGGATGATTTAAATAGTTCGCCACTTTTGATGTGACTTAAATACCCTAAAAGAGATGTTAGCTACATAAGGGTTGACATAGGACCATAATTATGACATCTTCTTTTTTTGAATTGTGATGATGTATTTATAGGCTATGCTTATGTCATATTGCTTTCATTAGGCAATTCAGATCACCTGACCTAATATGGCCGTCCAGGGCAAACAATCAATCTGTAGGTCAGTTTTGTATTGTCTATTCAATGGCAAAGAGTCTTCAAGAGTTTTTTCGTCGATTTTATTTTATGCGTTTTATACAGGGTGAATCACGACTAACGGGACGGAGGTTTATGGCGAAACGGTCAAAATTTTGAAATGTTTGTCACTTCAGTAGTTTGAACATTCATATAGGCTACATTTAAAAATTATTTTGAAATATACAGGATGTTCCAATAATGTGTGGCGTATCAAAGTTATATTTTTTCTTATGGAACACCCCATATTTTATTGCATTTTCTAATTGCCCCTAAAAAATAAAATACTGTTTCATGCTGGTTCCCTATACCTAAATATATAGGGTTCCGAGTTACGCTGCCTTTTTTAAAAATGTGAACATTTCGAAAAAAATTAATAACTCATTGATATAATAAATTCTAGCAAATTTTCTCTCACATCTCAATAGTCGGACATTCGTTGAATGTATTCTACGATTGAGTACTAAACATTTCTTTACAGGGTGTTCAGAATTTTCAGTTAAATTATTAGATCATTCAATGTATAATATCGAGCTTATTTCAAATGGAACACCCTGTATTTTGATAATTCACTATATTCAAAAAAATGTCCCCTTTTGAATGGTGTGAGGGTGTCCTATACCTAAGTATTATACTTTTCGTGCAATTTACAATTTTCTTAAATTGTATGCTAATTCGATTCTAAAACATCTGCAATTCTCTTTAATTTTAAACTGATGATCTGTAAAAGAAACAGTGAAGCTGCTAATGAATATGTACACTTGTAATTTCTGAGGTACACTAATTTTTTTTACCGATATAAGTATTTGAGTACATAATAAAACAAAAACAAATTTTTATTAGAGCAAATACATAAATACTACAAAACGAACAACAACAAATTATTAGAAGCAAAAAATGAAAAATTACTATAATAGATGCTCAAAATGCTTGCCATCTTGTGCAATGCAACACGTGATTCTAGCTTCTAACGATTTACCTACATTATTTAACATTTGGGGTGTTATAGACGCGAAAGCGTTCGAAATTATCAATTTCATATCGTCTTGTAGGGGGTGTAGAATACACAATATTTTTAATATAACCTCATTTGAAAAAATCCATCTTGGTCAATTCTGGTGACCTAGCTGGCCAATTATAAGGACCGCCTCTACCTATCCATTTATTTCTGAATTTTCTATCGATGTAGTTCCTAACTACACGTGAAAAGTGAGCAGGAGCTCCGTCCAATTGTAGCCACATTTTCTTCCGTATGCTGAGTGGTAGGTTTTCGAGAGGGATCCAGAAGTCTTTTTTCAAAAACTCAAAAATTTTCTTACATCCAGGTGTCCGTCAAAAAAATACGGGCCGATAACATACTCGCCCACAATACCTCCCCAAACGTTTACACTCCATCGGTGTTGGCGATCAACAGTACGGAATAAATGTTTGTTTGCTGTATCGTAATAATGAAAATTATGTCTATTCACTAACCCATTATTGTGGAATGTTGATTCGTCAGTAAACAATACATAATTACAAAAATCAGGATCTTCTCCAACTTTATCCAAAGTCCATAAACAAAAATTTAAACGTTTATCATAATCCTGTTGTGTCATCTGCTGGTGTAGTTGGATATAATACGGATGGTAGCGATTTTCCTTGAGTATTCTACATACACTCATTTGACTTATTCCTAATTCACTTGAAATTTTTATAGAACTGGTATTAGGATTTTCCGTAACCGACAGCAGTACTTCAAATTCGTTGTCGTTGTCGCCAGTAAATGTTTCAGTTTATCAGTAAAAGGTAGATATCATGCATCCGTCCAGAAGCTCTGAGAGCATAATCCTGGACTGAAGACAAAGCTGAAATCACATTGATACACTAACCCCAGTAAAGAGAATGCGATAATACATCTCCACAACTTACTACAAACCAAAAATCTATATTGACAAAAAAACAACTTGGTTTTCTAATTATGTACTTAATTACAGTTTCCTGTAACATTTGTCATATTTAAGTAAAGCGTGTTATCATTAGATGTCAAGATAATAATTAAATACTACTTTAACGCCTTACAATTTGAAAATTACTTTTCAAAGAGCAGACCGTTCACTAATGAGCAATAACTACTTCCCTGGCTATATGCCATGAGAAAGTATTGAATTACACTTCCAAGTTAAACTGGGTTGGTATGTCTCCAAGATATATCCAACCATTCTGGTTTGTAATTAGAAGGAACCATATAGATATTATGCTCTCAGAACTTCTGGACAGATGATATCTACCTTGTACTGATGAGGCGCAAATACGCCGAAACCAGCCTACAAGTGATATTGTCCCTTAAAAATTTGAAGATTATTTTTCAAAGAGTAGACCGTTCATTTATTTTATTTTTCAGACGTACCCATGTAGATACTACACATATTATGATCATACGTACAATCACACAGATACTATCAACAGGCCCCACAAGCTGCAATCCGGCAAAGCCGCTCTACCTGTTTGTTTTTACCGCTCAAATTGTACTATTAGACTCGTGTCCACTACCTTCTGCGAGATGTTGCTGTAGGATTTCCCAGCATGTATATTGTTCATGATTTTTTTAACTTTAGGTTGTAATATCTCAACAATTAAACGATCACTATTTTTTTTTTCATGACGCGAAACAAATGAATCTATTTACAGTGAATTGTCGGATAGTTTCTTACCGTAAGTTTTTCCTCTGAAATTGAAAAATCTGATTGAAAAAACAAAATCTCCATATTTGTGATACGATTTTTTTTTCATGTTAATCTCGAATTTGAGTGGACTTGAATATATAGAGTGTTATCTTATAAAAACCGGCGACATACTCATTTTAAAACCTCAATTCTTGTATTTATTGAATGAACTTTTCAATGTTAAAAGAAATTTGTCGGTGAAAACCGCACCTGTCTATCGCCAATTACAATTCGGTTCGATTTACAAAAAAGATCACTCGAATAAAAAATTGATTATTCTAAAAGTTTTTGTCCGGGATTTCGTATATTTTCCAATAATCTACTCCATGCACCCCCAACGTTTCCCTAATTACTTTTTTATAACTTTCTTAATAGATCTTCAACCTTCCGATCTTCTGAAAATGACAAACAAGCCCAAAGGCACGCGATATTTAGCATGAGTAATGAGCCTATTCATCCTTTTTGCATCGCAATGACTTTCCCGCAACAAATTCCAGGATTATCAAGGACATATTTAAAAAGTAAGCAGGGGCATACTAAGCTTGTTCAAGGTATTGAGTATTTTGTACCGAAAATGTATTCAGGCTTCAATAAAATTTGTTAATTCAGCTATTTCACAATAGCTTGTAACCGTTTTATATACGTAATAAATGAAATCTTATTCCGTTAACGATTTAAATTACTGGAAATCATCGAAAATTTGCAATTGTTTCATAAGACATCGATGTTGAAATTTCTATAAGATATGATGAAATTGAGATGCAATTGGACATTACTAGTTATATTACCTCTATGACTTTGTTGGACAAACCCTATATTTTGTTTTCCCACGATTATTTTTAAGTGATCAAGGGCACACTGATCTTGTTCAAGGTATTGTCTATTTTGTACCAATAATATACTCAGGCTTCAATAAAATTTGTTAATTCAACGTATCACAGAGTGTCACAGAATAACTATTCCTAATTTTCAGAAAATGACAGAGGGTACTCAAATAAACATTTTTTATTAATTAACTAGTATCCCGAAATTCTTCAATATCGAGATGAAATTAAATGAAATGAAATAAAATTGAATCATAGCAACCCTTGAAAAAAAAACTATTTTCGTACTTGCTATTTTAATACACACAAAAGTCACATTTGGAGTGAAGAAAATCATCACGCCATTCACAGGTTACATCATCAGTTTTCTGTTAATATTTGGGCTGGGATTGTTGACAATTTTTTAGTGGGACCATATTTACCGCTAGCACGGTTGGATGTGTATAGGATTTTTCTGGAACACACTCTTCCAGAATGGATAGATAGGGAGAGGAGGGCCGATTTCTTGTCCTGCATATTCACCAGTTGATTTTTGTATTTGGAGTAATATCAAATCACTGGTTTATGCGACACCTATTAATACAGAAGAAGAGTTAGTTACATATCGTTATAACTTGTGTATCAAAAAAGGTGGTCGTGACTTCTAATAATTTTGATGCAGTATTATTTCTAACATATTGTTTAATAACTTGATTGCTTCAATTTATTAAATAAGATTTCTAGTTTATCCTGACAAAAAGAAATTTCCGGACGCTAGTTTATCACTAAAAAATGTTTATTCAAGTGCCCTCTTTTATTTCTGAAAATTAGGAATAGTTATTATGTGACACCCTGTAGAGGATAGGCAAATATCGTTAAGCCTAATGGGGACAGCTAGTCTCTTTACATAAACAGTGCCACCAAGAGAAGAGAAAATGCTAAACTAAAAATGTATGATATAACTTTTTTCAACAAAATTCAATTATATTTGTTCATGGAAATGAGCCAGTTCGGTTCTTGAAGCGGGTACGACGGTCGGAAAAGAATAATTTTCATGCTGAATGGCTTCAAAACTCAAATTCCGTATAAATCGTCTGTTAGATCAGGCAACCAGACTTTGTTAGCGAAAAATGAAAATGAAAAATCCTACTAGTAGAATGTTCAAAAGACGTGTATCAAAAAATTTAATAAAATTTTAGCACGTGCATTCATTTGGAAATGTGCGACAATGTGCAATATCGAGACATCGAACCGCACTACGAGTACATATTATATAGATTATACCAAAAAGCACTAAGACGTTGAAAAGCGGTTGTGAAGAATTTATACTTGATGAGAAAGATGATTTCTGTTTCCACAATCCAATTTTTACTAGTTTAAAAAAAATAAAGTATGTAGTTGATTAACAGACTAAACTTAGGACTGTTCGACCACATGCAATGCTTCGTGCGTAATGGATTACTCACAACTCTTGTTACGTAATATGCTATTATCTACAAGCGTGCGATAAGTAATTACTTACCGCTCTGATTTTAGTGCGGTAAGTATCACTTTACCGTTTTAGTGCTGTAAGTAATTACAGACTATGAAAACAAGTTTTTATATTATTCAAGTGTATTTTTTATTATTAAAACAAACTCTATTAAACATTATATAATAATTATATATTACACAAATAGAAAAACTTACTTATTTAAATTTTTAAACTACTTAATCCAAACTTATAAATTTAGAAATATTAATACATCTGTAATATAAAAGCCAAGTATTAAATTTCGATAATAAATACATTTTTTGGTTTTTGCATGATCGTAGAAAATATATTGTATGCAACTAATGCAAAAACTGTGTATCGCACTCAACGTGTTGTCCAAATCGGCCTAGCAGCGTCGCGTGCAATGAACACCTACTTTTTGCACTTGTTGCATAAATAACTATTATCATACGAGTTATGGAAACACGTCCCATAGTGTCACAGCTGTTAACCGATACGTTTTACTATAACGTTTGTCTGATATGAGTTTGTGAATTACTGATACTGATGTGCACTTGGTAAAGGTGGACTAGTCTAGTCGACTTCATGCAAGAATTAAGATGACGAGACGCCAAAAGTTGGAAACTCATCTAATAATGTCAGCAACAGCAGTATAACCCAATATAATAACAAGTGAGTAATCAAATTAAAATCGTCAACGCTTATTCACAAATCTTCTCAATTAACAACACATACCTTATCGATGGAAATCGGCATTAATAACGTCATCTGAATGATTGAGCATGTTAAGTCCATTTTTTATTGCTGCTGCCGACCGTCGCCTTGCAGCAGTAAACTCCCAGCATCCGCTGTCGGGGACGTGTATAACCCAAGCGCTGTTGGCACTTTGCTCTTATAATATTTAATTAATAGAAAAAATACAATATCTTTTTTGCTAAAAAATCTTTTTTTAATTTTTCACTTTCAGACCAGCTTTAGTTACTAACTGCGCAATTCGTTTAGTAAAGGTCAGTATTTTTCACTCGTTACATCAAACGCAATTATAGGCACAGTTTTTATACCTTAAGTTCTGTTTCAGTGATTTTAAAAAAGATCTCCAATTTTGTTGCCCATACTACTCGGCGATTACATTTATTTCTATAGGTGGTACATGTTTCTAGTGTTTTTTGAGTTTATCCATTACAATCAAATATACAAACATAAAAAAATAATCGAGTCCTCTTTTTCCATAATTTAAGAAATGTATTTCGAGTTATTAATATTTCAAATAAAAAAAAATTGTGCACTTTTCATATGCGAACTAGAATGTCGTCGAAATGTCGAAAAGGTCTTATCTATTCCAAAATTATATCCTGCAAAAGAATATTCAATTTATTGAAGCAACAAATTATACAGTTCTACAAAATCGAAAAGAAAAAAGAGGTTAGAAGAAGTTCAGAAATCTTCTTGTTAATGACTCCTTGCAAAAATAGTGTACAACAAACTCGAAGAATATTACTTTAAACCTCCGCTGTGATTTATCTTTTTCATATTTCCATAGTTTTAGAAGGACCAACCAATAACATAATCTCAATCGTTTGTTACTTAGTAAAAAAGTTTGATCTTACATATGACTTTCCTTTCCTAATTCCATATATTAAGTGATTCGAGTTTAATTAGTTCCAATACAAATATTTCAATTTAAATTGAGCTGACTCACCTTATACCATGTGTAGTCTAAATACCAACATCATTATAATGTTACCTCTTCAGGCTTAATTCATTATTTTACAGATTATTTAGATTATAAGTAAAAACAGTTATTAAAACAATTATATTCAGATCATTTTGTACCTATCTTGCTCAATTTTGTACTTGACAATTATTGCAACAGAAGCACTCACAAATGAGATTACCAAATGTGTTACGACAAAACAAGCTCCCAAAATAATTGAGATTTAATTTTCAAAAACGGGTGTGATCATGAAACTACTGATGGAAGCCATGTTGTTCACGTAAACTTTCTAATAAAAACTACCTATGTATGAAAACTGGTAATTGCTGCTAATTATAAAATGGATACAATTCATTTGATGTCAATAATTCCACTTGCATTAGTGAACTACAAAAATTAGATAATGTTTGTTTCAAACATTTATCGGGATATTCAAAATTGAATGTATGCTTTTAAATAGACAAGTATTGTGAAATTTTAAAATAAATACATGTATATTTCATGTCGGTAGCAGATATAGTCTAGTCATCAAGTTCAAAACCGTATTAATTCTTGATAAAGCTCCTAAAACTATAAGCAGTGTCTCATTCGATTTGGAATGACGTCTAGAAAAATGTGCCGAAAGTATAGTTGTGAGTAAAATTAATTTTCAGCGTTTCACAATTTGTCGGCGAGATAAAGAAATCTGCAAGCAGAAGCAGAACCGGTTTCAGAAAATGTTTTCAATATTGCAGGATCCCGACGCACCAGCGATTTCTGTACTCTATTTTTCCGATAAATAGGAGTTTTACCGATAACTGTAATAATGGGTTTCTTTGAAACTGTTGGCAATTATGTATTCTTTCAGCAGGTCCATGCTTTGCCCCATTATTTTCTTGTTTCAGTTGCCTGTACATATATTGCATCATTTTTTGCGTAGATAGCGACTAGAACATACCAAATTTCTTTATGTCTATTGTCTCAAATCCCTACTCTCCACTTTCAGAAATTTAAAAACCTTTGGTAAACAATGTTGACAATAACTTATTTATGTTTTATACATACGGCAATCAAATAACTCATTATACTCACTGTGACATGGAATCAAGCAGAATAAATAAATAAACTTTGACATTGTTTATGTTGGCATAGAATAATACGTCTGTTTACTCTTCTAGTGTATTCATTGTTCGGAGACCTCTTCGAATGGTCGTCAAAAAGCAATAATTTTGATTATCACCAACAAAATAGTCTCGTAAAGAACAGAAATTAACTAAACTTAGCCTCGGACGTTCACAGTCAATGTGGACTAGCAATTGAGGTGAATTTTTCATTACACCAATAAGAATCAATGGTTTGCTTGTGGGCAGGTAAGACTCGAAATGATTTATGGCTTTTTTTATCTTGTCGGCTTTTTAATCCTCAAGGATACCTTGCCACATAATGTTATTTTATTGTGAAACAGTGCAAACTAATTTTACTCACAACTATATGTATAAGCACGTAATAAATATCGATTGATATTAACAAATTGAGAAGAAAAAAAGCAACTAGGTCAAATTGAAGGTTCTGTTTAAGAATGTTTTGTTGTCAAAATTCCTCAATTATAGTTTTTGAGTTATTAACAAAAAACTAAATGCTAAATCTCAGCTTGTTAATAACAATTGCTATTTTTATGTGCCAATACATACTTTCGATACATTTTTGTAGAAGTCAGGCCAAATCGAATACGCTATCGCTCATATTTTTGGGGGCTTTATCAAGAATCAACTCGTTATGAAACTTGTTGACTAGAATAATATAATAAATGCATCAAATTTATATTTTAAATTAAATTTTATTATTTAAAAAAATATTAACGTCCATATAAAATGCTTAACTTGCAATACTATTTATTAATTCACTATTCTGTAGGTATCGGTGGAATATAAAGTACGCAAACATGTTCTACATTTCACGAAACACAATGGGGTTTATATATTCTCCACATATTACTTAAAAAAATTATATTCCCACCTGACACCAACTTCAACCTTGAAAACATTTTTAAAAAAAGGTAACGTTTCTCAGTACTTCATTTTACAATAACATACAGTAGAAACGGTGAAGCTTTACCATCACGTGACTGTTACCATACGTTTATACGTATATGTATATACGTTACTATACATACTATACGTTACTATACGTATATACGTATAATAACAGTCACGTGATGGTAAAGCTCCACCTTTTCTACTGTAGAACGTATGCAAGCAAGGTACAAGCATTCTTCTGCCAGTATAAACTTAATAAACAAATCCACACTTCATACGATTGACTCTTATTTCGCTATCAAAGTGACAGACATGTAGTAGAATCGTCCAAACCAATGACGTATTAAATATAGAACAGCACCACAAAACCCACACAAACATTATTCACCTCTACGCAGATTACACTGTCCCAATTAATATTGCAGGAGACATAACTTCAATCAAAACAAACACACAAGACCTGCTAAATCACTATTTCGAATAGTTCCGCAAAGTATACTAGACCCACACAAAACAACTCCTAGTATTCAAACACTCCTGCACACATTCAATCGAAATAACACCTACACTCACGAATTTTTGCATAGCACTTTTGGGTGAGAGACTTGATTTATTGGGGGAGGTCACTTATTTAGTGGTGAGATTCAGTCACACCCTCATTTGTGTGCCTGCCTTTCTTGCGACAATAAGCAAAGTCAGGAATTGAGTCAATCGCCTCAAATTGTTGTGCGGTAAGTACGGCAGAACACACCCAAAAACCTTTATACAAGTACATATAAGCACAAAACATATACGACTGAAAATACCTCGTCTACAAAATATCACACCCACGGTTGATGCGACGTCTTCTGGCTGGTGAGAGGCATGTTCTGAGACTGTCAATAAAAATATTTCCGCAGACGAGCAATGAGGTTAACACCAACACTGACATTACTCCCATACCAGAAAGACTTCGATAATAATTACAAGAAGGCTGCGAAACACAAACACATCTAACAATATAAACGCCAAACACACACACTCACACACAGAAATCGATATCGACGTCCACTTTCTCGTATTACGGAAAATAAACTCCCCTATCTGCCACTACGACTTCTTCGTACAATTCTTTATAACGAACTTCCTCCCGACTACCAAGACATCCTGGACACTTCATCTGTAACGGAGAATTTATACTACACGTATACTCACTAGGCTTCATACAAGCTTTGAATAGTATAGGGAATACCAAATGTATTAACTATTAGTATTATTAGCAGTTTTATTCATAAACCATTAGGTTGTTTCAACCCTTACAATGTGGAACTGCATTTAATTAAGTGAGTTAAACCAAATATAAGTCCAATCCTCGCTGAGTGTTCATGAACAGTATAGAAAATACTATATTTAAGTCGCAAATTTCAAAATCTGTTTTTTTGTACAGCTACGTTGTTGACGTTGTGGCATGTTTTGTGAGAACCTCTAGAAAATATAGACATATTCTTTAAATTTATAAATCAATAGGGAACTTGCCAAAAAAATTAAATCATTTCAAAACAATTAAAATCGTAAGATATTATCATAAGGAACTTCGTAGAAAAAGAAAAATTCCAATAACGATTAAATTACCTGAGAAATAAAGGGTTAAAATTTGAATAATTTGAACTACTCTTAAAACGCGCTGCCATTGGTTGTGACGTCACACCGCACTTTTCGAGTCAGGCGATTGTGAACCGACAATTCAAACAACACTTAAAAACTGAGAAACTGACGCTAACGATTCGAATTCGATAAAAAATCAATAATGCTTCAAATGGCTGTTTCTGCGGTTACCGATGCGCGAGGTGCGGTGTGACGTCACAGCCGCTGCCGCGCATTTTTCTTCGTTTGAATACACCCGGTGGCGATTCCAACTTTAATTATTTATTGTGAAATAAGTATTGCGATTTAAGGACTGATATTTGGTATAATGTGTTTTCATATATAAACACACATTTTAGTAGAATAAAAAAAAAATGGGCAAATTCCCTATTTAATCCAAATATAAAATTTCCACTTGAAAACAAAGGAAATTTAGTTCTCAGATTCAACGATGACTAGAGGTGGTAATGAATCGGAATACTCCATTTATAAAAAACTTACACGAGTTATGTGTGGTGAGAATAATAGATCCTATTATTTTAAGGAACACCTGCAAACCTGCTGAATAGACAATCATTTAGATATATAAGTTCAATTTGTTTATAATTAGGACGCTTATAGTTATAACAGTTACAGTAGTTACAATTAATTTAGTTTTAGTATTTAGTCTCATTTGGTTCTTGATAGTTGTAGTTTGTTTAAATAAATAAATATTTTCTTTTTAAAAAGTTATTTTCACGAAGGAAATATATAATTGGCGCAGTCAGTAGGATCCGTGCGAGTTTTAAACGAAAGAAAATCCTCTTAAGTAGTGACTTTTCGGTAGTTTATTAACTTTTAACGTAACACGTTATCGTTTTAAGTGCGGATACGAACATTGTTTCTTTTTGAAACAAAACAACTACAACACCCTTTCAGTGGAGCTTCAAGAATCATCGAGAAGTGAAGAAAAGAGTTTTTGCCAGCCAGTTTTTTCAGCAAACGTAAGTGCCAAATAATTCCTTTTCTTGCCCTCCTTAGCCTTTCTTTGGTCTTTGAAGGATAGTTTAAGTAATATTTAAATAATTTATGAGCAATTTAGAAATTAAAGATATTTTGGAAACTTTAGTTGATTCAGTAAAATCACTTAATTTAAACGAATCCAATACTAATAAAAACAAAATGCCTACTGTACCAACTACAATTAATTGGGACCTCTTTAAACAAAGAGTTAATAATATTAAACCTTTCAATGGTGATTGTGATTATTTAAATAAATTTTTAACTAGATGTGAAAGTTTAATAGCTTCATACAGTGTTTTCAATGATCCAGAATTAAATGCACATGTACTTGAATGTATACAAGAAAAATTAGAAGGACGAGCAGCTTTTATGGTAGGAAATAGGATTGAAATAAATAATTGGGATAAATTAAAACAAGCTTGATTACAATGTTTCTCAGATAGACGAGATTTAGATTGCTTAGTTCAGGAGTTAACTAGGAGTAGACCTCATAAAGGTGAACATTTGATAGATTTTGGTGGAAGAATACAATTAATTAGAAGTAGGGTATTACAAAGAATAAGTAATGATATAACTATGAGTCAAACTAATCATTATAACAAAACTGCATTAAATACTTTTATAGCAGGATATAATGGTACTTTAAAAAACAATATGCATTTGAAAAAACCTAAAAGTTTAGAAGATGCAATGGGATATGTAACAGAATTCGAAAATTTTGAAAAAATGTACGGAAATTTAAATGACCGATTTTATCATCAAAACAAATCAAATTTCAAAACTAACGAACAACCCCACAATTTTCCAAGAAACAATTCTCATAATAATTATATTCCAAATAATAATTTTTCTCGCCCGAATAATAATTATAGTCCAAACAATTTTCCACGCCAGAATAATAATTATTCTCAACAACGAAATTATAATAATTTCCAGAATCCTCCACAAAATAGATCTTATTCAAATTTTCAACGAAATCATAATAATAATCAATTTCCTTCTCAACCTATAAACATTCAACCAATTCCTCAGAACAGGAAATACTTTACGAATCGTCAAGTATTCGGACCTCAAAAGAATGTTTTCAAACCAAATCCAATTCCAGAAAATCGATTGCCAGAACCAGTACCAATGTCTACAACGACACGAAACCCCTCTTTACAAACAAGAAATCGTTATAATAATAATAACCACTTCAGAAATTTTAATCCAAATCAAAAATCAAATTTCATATCTGAAGAATTATTCTCTAATCAATATGTCGATAACGACCTAGAACCTGAAAATACCGAACCAAACGAACAACCAGAAAAAAGAAACTGTAACGAAAATTTTTGTATACCAGGCCCATCCAACAAGAAAAGATAATTGAAATAAATTTCCAGTCTAATAATGCTTTACCATACATAGAAATTAGTAAACCTAAGTTAAAATTATTAATAGATACAGGAAGTACTAGATCTGTAATTAAACCTTCAATAATTGAACAATTTTATCCACAAACCATTTACCATTCTAACATTACGTTATCAACTAGTTTAGGAAGCAAAAAAATTGGATATCAAGCTTTAATACCGGCATTTAAAGAATTTAAAGATAATAATTATTTTATTGATTTTATTTTATATGATTTCCATGATTTTTACGATGGAATAATAGGGTTACAAGATTTAATTAACATGAATTTAAATATTGATCTTATTAATAAGAAGTTAATTAGTAAATCTGTAGAAATACCATTTAAATACAGAGATAATAACGATATTGAATATTCATTTTCCATAAATGCAAATGAAAGATGCATAAGACAACTCCCTGTCAGTGTAAGTGATGGTGAAATTCTAATAGATTCTCAAAAAATAGAAAACATTGAAATTCCTCAAACTCTTTCGATTGCTAAAAATGGATTTGCCCTTGTTGAAATACAAAACTATACAGATAAATCGATATCTACTATTTTGACAAAACCAATCAAAGCCAATAGTTTCAATTCATCACACTACGAAACGGTTAAGTTCGAAAATTTTACTAATCAATTTAATGATAATCACTTAATAGAATCAAAAACTGATATTTCAAAGTTAATTCGTACCGATCATATGAATAAAGAGGAAAAACTTAAAATTTCCAACTTATGTAAAGAATTTTCAGATCTTTTCCTCAAACCCAATGATAAATTAACGTTTACATCTAAAATTGATCATATAATAAGAACTAAGGACGAAATACCTGTACATTCGAAATCCTATAGATATCCTTATGTACATAGAGATGAAATAAAACGTCAAATACAAGAAATGTTAGATAAAGGAATAATAAGACCTTCATGTTCACCATGGAGTTCACCAATTTGGATTGTAAGTAAAAAAATGGACGCCTCCGGAAAACAAAAATGGAGACTGGTAGTAGACTATAGAAAATTAAATGATAAAACAATTGATGATAGATATCCTTTACCTAATATCTCTGATATCCTAGATAAATTAGGTCGTGCTCAATATTTTAGTACGTTAGATTTAGCTAGCGGATTTCATCAAATTCAAATGAATGAATCCTCAATAGAAAAAACTGCATTTAATGTCAATGACGGGCATTACGAATTCCTAAGAATGCCTTTTGGATTAAAAAACGCACCATCTACTTTTCAACGAGTAGTTAATGAAGTCCTTAAAGACTTACAAAACAAAATTTGTATGGTCTATATGGATGACATTATTATATTTAGTACGAGTCTTCAGGAACATTTACAAAACCTAAAATCAGTTATTAAATTACGCGAAGCACAATTCAAAATACAATTAGATAAGTGCGAATTCCTCCGTAAAGAAGTAGAGTACTTAGGACATGTAGTCACTCCTCAAGGTATAAAACCTAATTCAAACAAAATTAAAGCTATAAAAAATTTCGCTGTTCCTAAAACTGCAAAAGACATTAAGTCATTTCTAGGATTATTAGGTTATTATCGAAAATTTATAAAAAATTTTGCACAATTGGAAATATATAATTCACGTACTAATGCCACAATACCATCCTAATAAAATCATCCAATGACACACAAATTATCAGCATATCATACGATGATACATAGAGTATACACAATTCCACTGTTCAAAGATAAATTTGTGAGAGAAATTTTAGTTATTAAGGAAACTGCAATATCAAACGGTTACACTTACAACATAATCGACAAAATGTTAGCTAGGAAAAAATACAAAAAAGCAATTATTGAATCAATTTCTCCTAAACAAATCAAGGAAACCAACTACCATCCTTCAACCTATTTCGGCAACATTTCAAATAAAATTTCAAACATTGACAAGTCTACAATTGCCTTTTGATATTATAACAATGTTGGTTTGATTTTATTGAATGCCAAAGATAAAACAAGCTTTTTAAAAAAAACCTGGTTTCTATAAACTTAACTACTCTCATTTACGTAGACCAGACTCAAAGAAATTTAAAAATAAGGTATAGTGAACACCTCAGATGCTATAGAAATAAACATACAGACAAGTCAAACTATGCAAAACACTTGCATACTCCAACGTTAAATAACCACATCGAGCTTTTACATAACTGTCAAAATCATTTGGAGCTAAATTTTCTAGAAGCACTAGAAATTAAGAAGCACATTCTTGATCGTGACTATAACTTGATGAATGAACAGCTAGATATAATTTATTCTCCACTTTTAGATTATTTATTGGATACCTAATATTGTTTTAATTAGTTTTAAGGATATATCATTAAGTTTTATAGAACAACAGCAAGACAACATCAAATCCTCAAGCAATAGGTCAAAACACAATGACGTCATGTGAACCGATTCCATTCCTTTGATAGCTGTTGAAATGATTTTATCCTAGTTACTGTTGTCAATTATTTTATTTTTTACCATATTGACATTCCATCATTGCCATCCTTCTGATAATGCAAACTTATGTACCTACGTGAAACCGGTCAAGGACCAAAATAAATATAATATAGTATTGTGGAATTTTTAATTATATTTGGTTTTACTTACTTAATTAGTTTTATTTACAGGTTTTTTTTTTAACTGATCGCTACTTTCAAACACATCTTCTGAAATATCACTCACAGTTCTTTAAGGTTTTTTGATAACTCGCAGATACAAGAATATTGGCATTGAATGGACGAAATTGTCAAAGTATAACCCCAAAAGTGAGTTTAAACATAATAAACTACAAAAAAATCTCCGGTTCTTATAGTTGTCGAAATTCATTATTTGTTATTCTTATGTAGCTTCTTATTTCCACACAATCGTCTAAATGTGCACTCTTTACCCTTTCTATGCAAAAGGAGTCTGAAAACGGGCATTAACCACTCTAAGCAGTGCTGAGACCTAGTGCTACTATTTGGGTATTCAAAATGTAATTCATATATTGGATTCAATCAAAATGTTTGTGAGCCATTTATAAAGTCTGTTTGTTGATAGTTAGCCTTTTCAAAAAGTCACTGTATTATGTTATTCGAAGAATAAAAACTTAGTTTCGGGTATTATCCTGAACAAGCCACTGTGACGAATGCGTAGTTAATTTTAAAATAAAACTTTATATTTTGAGTGACCTACTTCATTATTACATCACATTTCTCCAGAATAACTTTTAAGACTTCTTCAACTTTATAGGTATAACGTCTTCCTACGAATTATAAGAGACCAGAATTTGTCATAATGAATTTATCCTTTAGAACAGGGCTCTATAGCATGAATCCCGTGGAGCGGGCATATAAATGTACAAATTACTCTCAAATACGGAATATTAGGCACATTTTTTACATTACCGATAAAAATTTCAATAAATAACGCCGTTGGGCCACTGACAGCTTAAGAATATTAATGTTAAATTAATCTAAAAAATATAACATGATTGATGTTTAAATTCGAGAAATGTCTGAAGACCTTACAACTTGCCCTGTAATTCAGTCTAGCTGTCGATAGAATATGTCATTGTAATTTTCATGGCTTGTTCAATCCCACTAAAACCTTTCAATTTTTTTCATTTCAAACGAAAAACTTCATATGACCTACTTCACTATTTTATATCACACAAAACTCCTCAACTTCAAAGAAGCTACAACACCTCTATGCTGTGGAAAACAGATAAAAGAACGCAAAAAAACTGTCGTACAAGACACTGCAAACCAGACAGAAATCGATACCTCTTAATTACGTCCAAGTTTCTCAAGCTACAGCCTTACAAAGAAAAGTTCTTTTAGCGAGTGTTCGAAGTGCTATAAAGGTGGAATTGAAATAGTTCTTTTGAGCTTGTAATTGAAATTACGACCGTCAGGCACGAGAGTCTAATCTATAATATAACATCAACAGAAATTTCCTACACACACCTATGACGCCTCTGGAAACTAAGTCAGACTTCAAACTGACGGTAAATTTTGCATACAATCAGTGTCTGAATCGCTTTTCATATTAAATTTTCCAGCAATTCCAATAAAAATTTAGTATGATACTCAAAACTTTTGCAATCCGGTATATTGTGATTGAGCGCAACGGAAGGATTAGGGCGATTAGGGCAGGTGGACAAAAATGTTTAAAAAACTTATTGTCATGATATCACCCTTTTGGTTAGATTCATGACATTGTCACTTATGTTATAAAGTTGTCAATAATTTTAAGTCAGTTGTTTTCTGTAAAATAAAGCCTTATTCTAGAGGTGATCCTTCGTATTCATTACAATTTATTCTACAGAATTCTATGAAATAGATAAGCTACTTCACCCCGATCGTTTAGATATGGATGTTACACTTGGAAACGCAGGTCAACTTTGGAATCATTGGTACAGATCGTTCGTGAACTTTCTGGAAGCGGCAGATGCGAAGGACAACAAGAAGAAGCTGAATCTACTAATAAACTACGTGAGTCCAGTCGTTTTTGAGTAAAGCCCAAAAATGAAATATTTTCTTGACATTCTCTCTCATCAAGAAGAAAGCTAGCAGGTGAGTCAATTGACCAATATTTACAAATTTTGAAGCAGATGAGCAAATACTGCAAATTTAAAGCTGTTACGGCCGAACAGAGTAGAGATTAATTCATTCGAGACTCGTTTATCAGTGGTTTAAGTTCACCACAAATTAGACAGCGGCAACTACAGCACTCTTTTTTGAGCTTAAATCAAGCGTTTGATGCTGCGAGAGCGTTAGAAATAGCCAAGCAACATGCTGAATTATATTCATAAACTTTTGATTCAAGTGTTGCCGTTTAACAAAACGCAGAACCGTCACAAGATTCTGAAAATTCATCAACCAGGCAGTTAGCGGCTGCTGCATCGATTCAGAAATGTTTCTTTTGTGGCAGAGATAGACACCTGTGCGAACACTGACCTGCTAAAAATGCAATTTGCAATTCCTGCAATAAAAAAGGTCATTTTTCAACTGTGTGTAGATCAAGTAACACCAGAAGAACTCAGAAAACATCTGCTGCTATTCTGTCTACGATTTCTGCTACTTCTCCTAGTTGTTTATCAAAATCTATTATTCAAATTAAAATAAACAACATAATCACAGATGCACTAGTCGATACAGGAAGTTCTATATTTCAAGTAAAATTGTTGCCAGTAGAAATATTTGTGTCATTCCATCAAGAATTAATGTTAAATTGGCTTCAACATCGCTCACGTCGCAAGTTCTACAAATTTTGGATAACATTTATTCAAATGTAAAGCTTTCAGTCCTTGATGAACTCTGCACTGGAAGCAATCATTGGTCATGATATTCAGAAGCAGCATTCCCGACTCGAAATTCTCTTTGGAGGTGACAAATCTACCCTATCAATATGCAATTTAGCTGTAGCAAATGTTGAACCATTCAATTTATTTTCAAATTTGACTTCAGACCTCAACTTCATTAAGCAAGAAATCAAACATCTTCTAAAATAGAAGATCGCAGAACCCAGTATCTACCCTTGGTTAGCTCAACCTCTGGTAACTTCAAGTGAAAACTACAAGAAACTTACGTGTATTGACTATTCTCAAACCATAAATAAATATACATTATTGGATGCATACCCATTGCCACGGATAGAAGACATTGTAAACCAAATTTCGAAATATTCTGTTTTTAGTACAATTGACCTAGTATAAGTGCCTATTACCAAATTCCAATTAAAGATGAAGAACAGATCTACACTGCATTTGAAGCTTGTGGAAACTTGTACCAATTTGAACTCCGTTCGGTGTTACCAATGAAGTCGCTTGTTTCCAACGAACCGTCGACAACATCATCAAAAAAGAAAATCTTAAAAGCGTCTATGCAACATGGTCAAGATTTACAAAAATTTTTAGATGTCATTAAGAAGTACCTACCGTTCAACAATGAATGAAACAAAATTCTTGGGTATTTAATATGCAACAAAACTATGAAGCCGGACCCAGAACGACTCAAGCCTCTCTTGAATTTACCAGTACCTCATACTACAGCTTCTCTTCGAAGAATTTTAGAAATGTTTGCACTCTGCTCTAAATGGGTTTCTAAATTTTCCGAAAAAATTCAGTCGCTAGCACACAGCACAAGTTTTCCATTGTCTGAAAAAGCAATTAGGGCAATCAGACATCTTCAAACAAGACATAGCCAACTCTTTCATTTTTTTAATTGATGACGACGCTTTGTTAACTGTTGAAACCGAAGCCTTGGAGTTTGCGATAGCTGCTCAATAATCCCAATCAGGAAGACCAGTCTCATTTTTCTCAAGAACCTCTCAGGAACAAAAGCATTCGGTAGTTGGAAAAGAAGCGTACGCAATGGTGGAGGCACTGAAAAAGTTGTGACATTTTTTAATTGGCATACATTTTCAGCTCATTACGGATCAGAAGTCAGTGGCATTCATGTTTAACAACAAGTCTTCTTCAGAAATGAAAAATGATAAAATTCAACGTTGGCACTTGGAATTGTCATGCTACAAGTATGATATCGTTTACAGGCCAGGAAGTCAAAACACGGTAGGTGATGCATTTTCCCGTATTACTTCTGCATCATGTTGTCGGCTGATCAAAAGAAATTATTCGATTTACATTCTTCTTTGTGTCACCCTGGTATTACCAGATTTTTCCATTGGATACGCTGCAAAAATCTCCCTTATTCTGTAGAAGACGTCCGTCAAATTACCTCCTTATGTCCTGTTTGTGCTGAAATTGAACCAAAATTTCACAAAAATGTAGGAACGTTAATCAAAGGCACCTCATCATTTGGACGTCGCACAACTCCCTATAATCATCACGGTAATGGTCGGTGCGAACGATTTAATGTAATTATATGACAAACCATCCAGTTAGCTTTAAAATCTCAAAATTTGAAAATCAACCAGTGGGAGCAGGTTCTAGTGGATCCTCTTCACTCTATCAGATCTCTTTTATGCACTGCTATTAACTCGACCCAACATGAATGCATGTGAAGCGCTCAACTTTTGGATCGTCGGTTCCTACATGGCTAGCTGCACCAGGACAGATTCGTCTGTTTGAATAAATACGAACCTTTAGTTGATGAAGTCCATCTCCTAGAAGCCTACTCGGAATACGCCCATATCCGACTGGAAAATGGAGACATATCATTAATTAATTGCGATGAAAATTCTGTCAATCAAGATCATGACCATCTAAATCAAGAGCATCAAAATCAAGACCAACCGGATCAAGACCAAAGCATTCAAGAAAAACAAGACCATCTCATTCAAGACCACTCCATTCAAGACCGTCCAGAAGCTCTACCTTGTATTGATGAGGCGCAAATACGCCGAAACCAGTCTGCAAGTGATATTGTCCCTTCTAATTATCAACCAGAATGTTTGGTTCTATATTGCATATATACCAACCCCGTTTAACTTGGAAGTGTAATTCATTGTCTGCGGGGCATATGGCCAGAGAAGTAGATGCTGCTTCTCAATGAACGGTCTACTCTTTGGAAAGTAATTTTCTAATTTGTAATGCCTTTTACTATTATTTTGACTTCTATTGATAACACGCTTTACTTAAATATGACAATTGTTACAGGAAACCCATGATGAGTCCGTTGTACTATACGGAGACACGAATTTTTGACTGATTTGGCGAAAAATCGATAGTACTCACCTATTTTGAATATCATCCGTCGACAAATTTGCGGGTTACACACAATTTACAGAGAAAAATCCGAAAAAAGGTTCTTTTTTCGCCACTTAAACCATCACTTTTGTACTGGATATTTCACACAAACAACAGTTTAAATCTATCGCACTGTACGGAAAAGTAATCAACAACATGTATTCTCGCTAATTGTGATAACATTTCAGTTACTTTCCTCATCATATTATTTAAATTATCACTTTTATAAACATATATTTGAAAGGCTGCAAATTTACATGAAAACAATTAATTCAAATGACAGACAAGCTCCAGCGTAAGCAGTAGTGTGTAACGCCACTAAAAAATCGGCGATAACCACAAACATACACCAGATTTGTAGTAAATAAATCTTTCTCTTACTGTTATATCCAAGTTTGATTTCGAACCCGCAATGTTGGTCGCTCTGCTTGAATTTGAATTGTTTTGTACGTGATACAAACGTTTATAAATTATCAATTTTAATATGGACCCAACTAAAAGGGAAATCGCCATAACATTTAAACTTTGATCTTTTTCAAAAAAAAGGGAGGGATGAATGCATTTTGATGCACATTAAGTTATTCTAGGAGGGGAAGAGAATTTAATAATTGGATTGACCCTTCCCCTTCTTGATAATAACTTGATATGCACGCTACAAAGTATTGTATATCTTTGAATTCACCTTCTTTAAAAATATACAATACTTTGAAACGCGCATTATCAAGTTATTCAATAAGGGAAAGGGTAAAGACAATATTTATATTACAATATTTTTTTTAATTTTACAAATCCGTTTATTATAAATAATTTGTTTTTTTGACTCTCTTCCAATGTATCCTGTGATATTTACGACAAGAAAATACTCATTGCTTATATTGGTATTAATGTCTTAGTGCAAGAACAAATTGCTCTGATACTTAACATTTGCTACGAGACAAAAATTGCCAGCCTCGAAGCAACCTAATCAAGAAACAACACTACCATATTCAACAACAAACCACCACTTCTTGATACACTGGTCTTCTGGGAAAAAGACCCAAGTTATCGGAACAATAATTAATTTTTTTGTATATCAAAATTGTTTTGCATTTTCCCACTTTGTTGATACACGCACTCATTGGGTTTTTATAAATGAAAATAACCAATTAATTTATGAATTTTAATAAAACAATATTCAGTATCAATTTCATTCATGAAACGTTTAATTTTAGATTCATTTATTCGTGATTTATAGCAAGATTACACAATGAATGTATATTGCAATTTTTCTTTCCTGAACTGATCTTATTTTCGTTTGACAAACATGAATAATAGCAAACTATCTTTATTATATCCAATATAGATAGGGATATTTATTCTTTTTTGTTAACCCAAAATCTTTTTGTCACCTCTATCCTTCTTGTAGATTCTTTTTACCACACAATTTATGCACATTTTGTTTGTATTAATCATTCGTTGCTCTGGTGCAAACGTTTTGCTTTAGGTATCAGTTCTAAAATTGTACATCTACTTAAATCTTTTTATTCTAACGCTACTTTCCGGGTTAAGTCTGACTTTAAAATTTGCGATGGAGTGTTGCAGGGTGAAGTACTCAGCCCCTTGCTATATGACTTATTTCTAGCGAACATCGAAGACTTTTTCAAAAACCGTGGAGCCAAAGGTATCAATGTTGATAACGTAAATGAAATTCTTAAGGCGGAAACACATTATTATCACGTCACGCGATTTCACGTGAAGACACATGAGCAATAAATTTGTTGAGGCGGCTTTTTCCATTTATACACATTAAGAACGAACACACTATTTTCACGTTGGAGATTCACGTAAAATCACATGATATTACATGACATGTCGCGCTCAAATTTTCTGTTTAAACATCAATTTTGTGAGGCGTGAAAACGTGAATGCTGTCAAAATGGAAGAATTTTTAATAGTAAAATTGAGTTTACCATAACCATAAGTGAAGCACATGCATTTTCCAAGTCTTCTTCAAACGCGGTAGATGAAGATGAACTGTCATCGCCATTATTATTGTTTATTTGGTACATTTTTAGGTTAAGCAAGGTGAAGTAACGTGATGGTAATGTGATTGCTTCTACATAATAGTATATTACGTAACGAGTGCGGAGAGTGACAGTGGGAAGTGGGAATGTCAGTACTTCCCACTCGTGTGAAAAATCACTTTCGCACAAGTCATGTACACTATTTTTCCTACGACCATGCGATAATTGTAACAAATATTGTTTAATGTGATGGTTTTTTAAAAATAATAATCGGTGAGTGCGGAAATGAAATGAGTGAAATTCAATTTCCAACGAGTTATGTACACTATTTTCCCTACGGCCATAAATATTTAAAAAGTACCTTAGGTTTTTGTGCTCGCATATGACACTAGAGTCAAATCATATCTAATAATAGTATAATGAAATAAAAACTAGAGTAACGAAACGTGAAATTTATTAGAAACAAAACTAAGCACAAACGATGTAAACTTATTGCAAGATAATAAAAATTAAACTCATGAAATCGATATTAAGTATGTTATTTTTTTTTCTGGAGCAGCATAAAAATTAAACGTAAAATAATTACCCTGGCAGTTTGTAATAAATATTTCCCTTACACTTACACTTCACAAAAATTCAAATAATCAGTTTGTAGTGCAAAATATTTTCAAAATAACGCAGAAGACATTTTAATTCTTAATGATTTGATTTTTGAAAATTCTTACAGCTATACTATAGGTATACCTAAAATAAGAACATTTGGCAGCTATCTTATAGTAGCTCAGTGATTAACGCGTCATGACAATTATTCGGAGAATGCAGAAGTAGACCGCGGTTAGATTCCCGGCCGTAGTTGTTTTTTTTTTATCACAAAATTTGGCGATTTTTAATAATTTTTGAACAGATTTTGTGTTTTGTGCTATATTTGTAGTTATTACGTAGGTAAATTCAAATAAGAAAACCACGTTAATCGAATTCATGCGAACCGTGCGATATGATATCACACTAGGGTGATATCATAGCGCACGGTTCGCGTCACTATGATGATATGAGAAACTTTTCGCCAGAGTAGAGAGTGCGATATATGTTAATTTCCTATATGGTCGTAGGAAAACATAAATTCACGTTGGTGTGAAAGTATATGGACTCACGTGACGTGATAATAATGTGTTTCCGCCTTTATGCTTTTATATGCCGATGATCTGGTAATTTTAGCTCACACAAAATCAACTTACCGTCAAAAATGTCAAAACCAAAATTATGTGCTTTTCTAGAGGTCATTATAACGTAAAAAATAACATTAAATTCACATTCAAACACCACCACATTGAGTTAACCAAAACCTACGATTACCTAGGTGTTACTTTTTCCTCTCTTCACTTTTCTTTACTTTCAATCCAATTTTAATTTCCAAATCAATATTCCAAAAAAATTTTATGGGATTTTTGAATTTTTTAACTTTTCCTGTCGAAAATCTCTCTATTTCCTCAATCCTAATAATCCTTCATCACCACCCACATTCAATTTTCTACCCTGATAACTTTTTGCTTTCAAATTGTCACTTCTTTTTAATCACAAATACATACATCCTAAGAATGATACGATCCCAATATCTGTTTTTATAATGATATTTTGTTAATTCTTATTGGTTGAAGACAGTATAATTACAGGAATCAAATATTAAATATATAGTATTTCGAAAATGGAGCTTATGTTGAGTGAACGTGACAGCAAATTAATAATTGTAATTAATAATTTCACATTTCGTGAAGATAGGGTACAATCTACGTGTACAAAATATCGGTGTACGAACAAATTATGTGAAGCATCTATTCGAGTGGATCACAATGAAACTATAAGTTTGAACGAGCACAACCACGATGGAAATGGAAATTTGAAATTTAAGGTACGATATTTTAAAATTGTTACATTAAAATGAAGCTAAGTTTTTTTTGATATCTATTATAATAATTATTATTAATGCACAAAGTAAAAGTACATTTTGCTTTCGTTCTTGAAATCATAAAGAACAGATTCCATTTTTAAAGAATAGTTATGTTATATTCAGCTGTGAACAAAACTTACAATTTTTTTGTAGTGAAACAAAGTTATTCTGTGATGGGACCTTCAACTACTGCACAAAATTCTTCACGCAGTTATTCACGATTTACTAGATTCGTAACGGACATTATGGTGCCGTTAGTTTTTGTACTTATAACAAATAAAAAGGCAGAAGCTTATGAGCAAGTGTTCAGATCTGTAATATCTACTTGTTATTGCAAAAATCTGACATTTTATCCAAGTAAAATTGTGTGTAATTTCGAAGAAGCTATTCACAAAGCAAGCCAAAACGTTTGGCATCAGCTAAAGATAACTGACTTCAGATTCCACATCAGCCAGGTTTGGCTGAGGAAAATACAGAGTATTGGACCCAAAAGAGATGAGTATTCTGACAAGTAGGTACAGTCAGTTGAGGAAATGGTTACGATGGTCCTTCGGCCTCATATATTCAGACAGTGCTGATGTTTCGGAATGCTTTGTTGACAAATTGATTGCCGAAGCCTCCAACGATGCCCGTATAATATCCTTTTGCGATTATTTAACAGACAATTACAATTCAGAATCAGCGAGATTTCTTCCAGAGATTCATGTAGCTTATGCCGAGAATGGACCACTAACGCCTATGAATCTTTTCATAGTCATTTTAATAAAATATTTTATTCTCCGCATCCTAATATTTTTGTATTTTTAAATGAATTAAAAAATGTTGAAGTAGGAACTTATGTGCAATTGAATAGCTTACATTTACAAAAAAATATCCAAAATATCAATTATGAAAGAGAATTAAAATATGTTTGACAAATTGGAACATAAAGAAATATCCAGAATAGATTTTCTAAAAACTATATGTTATAAAGCATGTTTAAATTAAATGTATGAACATCATATAATACCATAAAAATAAATCAAAATAATAAGTAGGCAATATTCAGTTTTTTCAAAGACGTGCCCGCAATTGCATAATGGGATTAGGACAGCCGCTAGAGAACCCTGGCCGCTGAACACAATTGCAATCAGCTTTAAATTATTTGAAATGTCACTTTTTTAGTTTTGACATACATCGTACGCTGTATATGCAATAGCTTGGTTGACAAATTATTATGTCTTCGTGGAAGAGTGGTATGGAGGTCTGGCTGCGAAAATGAAGAATTGTTCAAATACGGGACGCGGTGATATTTTTATTATTATTTATATATTATATATTATGACATTGTGATGTTGAGAAGTCCACTGAAGCATGTGAACCTCCTGGATCTCTGGGAGTACTCATAACTTGAAGTAAAACTATGGTGTCACTGGGAGATTGCTTTATTAATACTAATAAAGCCATATTCACATCTTAACATTACTGGTTATATATTACTTCATATCAATCATTAAATGTGAATTATATTAGGAATAATAATTAGGACTAAAATAATCATTGTAAGTAGAATCATCATAAGACTTGGAATTGTGATTGGAATTGGAATAAGAATTAGAATAATCATATCTTCGTCTTATACCTACTATGTACGTTCTAGGTCATGTACGTATAAACATTACGTGAGAGCTGCTTAACCTTACCGACATCACATATTGTTATAGAACGTGTAAACTTGAACTGACCGTGATACAATTAATGTTCACGTGAATAAAACGTAGGTATTGTTTTCAATTGATAATAAATTTCAATGAATTTACTTCTTGCTTTCATGTAATGCCTTCCCCTTTTACAGAAATAATAAATTCACTTGAAATGATGTCTTTTGGCATTGCATAAAAAGAAAACCAAGAATCAAATTCAATGAAATTATTTATTATTAAACAACTCAGTTCAATTATTTCTATTTTAAAAACAATGCAGTTAGTTATTTTTTTATAGTTATCGAATAGTAAGTAGGCACTTAAGGCCATGATTAGGTAAGAATGAACGTGCCAGTGGGAGGCCAGAGAACTGCCACGTGAAAGGATAGTTGACCTAGGGCAGTACGTATATATATGCTGATGAGGTAGATAAGTGAACACACACACACACATTTTCAATGTAGTTCATTGTCAAGCATCGATATTATCTTATTTATATTATTTAATTAACATGACAGGCTTAAGTACAGCCCTTGTCAGAAATAGTGTAAATAGTTAGGTTACATAATAAACATCATCCTAGTGAATCCTGTAGTTTTCATATGACTATTTGAGCGGCTCCCAAAGGACTCGGACTTCTACTAGTTCATGTGGAATCCAAAACAACATACAACACAATAACTTAACCATGCTGTAAATAGACGATGTGACTTATTATGAAATTTCTAACAATAACACGCTCAACCTACAATAACCTTTAGATTGTTTATTTATATTTTCGTCTGATTTAGAACTGTCTTTTGAAATGGTTCATTTTCACTTAATAGTTTGTCGTATAATGTGAATGTCTTAATTCGAATTGTTTATTCTCTACTCGCACTCAATGACCTTTTCTCTTTTTGTTTAAAATTATCCGTTAACTTTAAAATAAGGGTGTATTCTGTTTTCATGTATTTTCTTAATCAAACATGAATCTAATTCAATTTTACAATTGACCTCACTCACCTCTGTGATTATAAATGGACCTGTGTATTCAGAATCGAATCTGGTTCCGTTTTCTCTCTTTACTTAAACTGAATCCTCTTTTTTAAACTTAATTGGATATGCTTTTTGACTGTTTCTACTTGGTCCACTTAACTTATATGAAATTAAATATTTCTCTGTCCTCTGATGAGCTAATTGAAGTTTATATTTTAATTCATTTTAATAGGCATCAATGTTAAAACATGGATCTATTTCATTGGTGAGATTATCTGGTGAGTTAATACGTCAAATATTTTGCACCATCCATCCCAATTAGTCTCACTCTCTTTTCTAAAATTTCTAACATACTCGTTTAACGTTCTATGCAATTTTTCATAACTTCCTAGAGATTGATACTATTTAATAACGCTTGGCGAAACCTCTTTCTGTTTTCCTCATTGTTCTATGCCTTTCTTCTCTCATTCTATTGTTTTCTGGTGGGGTTCTTCCTCTTGCTGTTCCTGTTTTTCATCTTTCACCTGAAGGTTGTTAAATATTGCCTTCGGTTTGTGAGGTGCTCCCGTTTTCCATCGCTTTACATCCTCTATAGAATATTCCGTTCCGTTTATTGTATTCAAATGTCGCTTGTCTCTCTCTAATAACATTGTTCTAAATTAATTTTCACCTTTTCTCACTACTCTTCTTATGTCTGCTGTGTCATCTTTTTATTCCAATCGTATTCCAGTCTTATCTAGTACTTCTTTAATCTTTTGTTCCTGAATTTCTGTGTCTTCCTTTTCAGTTTTCTCTATTCCAAATATTATAAGATTTTCTTTTTCAGATTTCTTTCTATCATATCTATCTTTTTGTTTTGTAGACGTATGTCTGCTTTTAGTTTTTCATTTTCTTGTTTCCGCTCCTTATTTTCTGATTTTCATAAATCAAGTTCATTTGTAATATAATTCAGCTTTTGCTCCATCCTTTTTCCTCCTTTTTCCTCGCTTTCGCACATTCTTATGTTTCTATTATGATTAAACCCATTGGTAGACCTATCTCTATATTCATTGGGTCTTCCTTTATATTCATTAAATCTCGTTTGCCCTAGATTCTCAGGAAATTTTCTATTATTCTTATAATTATTTTGAAAATTATTCCTTCCATTGCTATTTTGATAAAAAGCTTCTTCTGTGGGAAATCTCCGACGAAAACCTATTTTTGTCTGCTTTAAATGGAAACTAACTTAGTCATTACTTCTTGTGGCGTTGTGAAATGTCCAGCCGCTATATCGGCCTTTACCCGTTCTGATGTGGAATTGGTTATCAACGCTTTTACTGCTGCCTCTGTAGTGTATTTACTTGCCAACTATACTGGCATTCCTTTCGCAAAGTACATAGCCTGCAACTGCTCTGTTATTTTTTCTATCTCAGAAGCATATTCAATCAAGTCCCTATCACTTATTTTGTCTTAATTTGCTTAGCTTAGCTCCTACCAAACTAGCACTATTTCCTCTTAGTCCCTTTTTCAAAACTTCTATAATTCCTACCAAACAACACAGCATTCTTTTCATGCTCTGCTGCATAAACCTGTAGCAAACTTATCGAATCTAAGAAAGATTGCAGCTTGCTCGTATCTCCATCAAATTTATTTGGTAAAATTTTACCTGCCAAATTAAAAAAACTCTATTCATACTTGAAGCGATTTTGTCACTTTCAGTCTTGCTTAATTTTTCTAATACCTCTGGACTAATTAAATTATTAGAGATAATCAACTGAAACGGAAATTTATACCAACAATCTAACACCTGAAGTGACTTGACAACGTTATCCCTAATTTTCTCAAAATCTTTGAAACATATATTTTGTTGAACTTTATTTAACTTATTCCAATTGGTATTTATTAAAATAGAAAAAGTTTTGTATGAAGTAAATAAGCTATTAATATTGTCCAATTGAGATTCGTGAGTTTTTGTAAATTTTTTCTTTAAAACTCTCTTGCTATGTTCAAGTATTTCTTTTAAAATTAAATTTAATCTTATTGTTAATTGATCCCTCACTAGAGGACATTTAACCCGAATTAATTCATAACCATACGGAAAAATTAAGCAAAATTAAATAAAATATCACAGAATGCACACTTATGTTTACAAAAAAATTCTGCCCCACCTAAATTTTCAGCGTATCTGATGTAGGTAGGTTCCTTCGGATCTCTAGTCTTACCTGTCCTCTGTAGGTTTTGTATACAGACCATACCAACTGTTGTACTAAAACTACCACGATGATGTAGATAAGTGTTTTCAGCTCCAAATCTGCTTTCACATCTTCCTGGACGATGAAGTTGCTGTTAACTACCCCGTTTTTTTTAGTTAATTGTAAGTAGAATAATTATTAGACTTGGAATTGGAATAATCATATCTTCGTCTCGTTTACAACTATACATATATGTACAGTATGTCGCTAATGTATGGAATAAATTCATTATTTCCAAAATAAGCTTTTGAAAAAAATCCAAAAACAGGTCAATTTTAATTTTTGAATCGTCATCACATGATGTAGATGTAACGAACATTTCGTCACCAGTATTAACGTGGTGACGTAATCGGCAATTTTTTTAAACTCAACCATGTGTCTCAAGATGACAGACCAACTGTGAACCATTTTCTCAATCAACAATTAGTAAAACTGAGAAAAAGTTCCAAGAAACGGGCCATGTTAAAGATCTTCCCAAAAGTGGTAGAAAGTAAATTTCCGAAGTCAAAAAAGTTGACGTTTTCCTTTAGTTTCAAGAAAATCCCTACACCATCTCGAGACAAGTTTCGCTGTATAATAATGTACACCATTCTACTGTTGCTAAAGTGCTGAAAAAGGAGAAGTGGCATGCGTATAAGGTACATTTGTTCCAAGAGCTGTTAGAAGATGACTTTGATAGGAGAATCGAATTCTGTGAAACAATTATGGAACGATATAACAGAGATCGTAGTTTCATAAAAAATATACTTTTTTCAGATGAAGCAACTTTTACGCTCAATGGCCATGTAAACCGCCAGTCGTATTGATACTGGGCAAGTGAAAATTCCCATTGGATGCAGGAGTATACGACACACTATTCTGAAAAGGTGGATGTTTGGGCCGGCATTATCAACAATCAAATAATAGGACCATCTTCTTTTGAAGGAAGCTTGACCGGTCCTCGATATCTTCAATTTCTTCAGGATTATCAATGACCACAATTAAATCAACTATGTAAGCAGGCAAAATTTATCATTTTTATTACAAAAAGGGAGATCAACGTATATTCCAAAGATTCATACCTTCGTCGTCTTGAGATATACGGAGAAATGTTGATATTATATACCTACTACTTATATTATATAAAAAATATGGACAAGTCAAAATTATTTTCTGATATACAGGGTGTTTCAGTCAGTTACATCATATGAAAGTTTTGGTTTTTTAAAAGAAACATCCTATATATTATTATGTAGAATACTGGGTACTTTTTATGATATGGCATCATTTATGTGAAAATATTGAAGTAATCGCCGTGTATAGATGAAAATCAACTAGGGTCAATTATAACAAGTAAAACCACTCTACAAGATTGTCTGTAGTAGAAGTTCGTCGGCTAATGGTTTGCCCCTTGTAGAGGCAGTGCAAAACACATACAACAGAAGATAAAGAACAATACAGAAGACAGTAGGAGATAAAACCGCCGCAGTTAGACAGCCGAGAGGAGGACTGTCCAGACGAGCTCGAAGCGTAAGGTCCTAACTAGAATACACTGCTATCGAGGGGTGTAATCTGGGAGGAACGGGATCAGTAAATGTTGTGTATTTGTGAGAGCGCTATCCAAATAAAAACTTTTATAGATGTATTTGTTATATATTGGGTTACGCTAACGTTATTTTCGTATGGATCTCCAGTTTTTTCAAAATACAACACATACCCTAGGTATCATTTTTGTAATCAATTGAGTTGTTTTTGAGTTTATCTCTTATAAACAAACAAATCATATCTTTTCTCTTCGTTATATTAGGTTAGATCAATTAAGACCGGTACATATTGTATGGTAAATAATACAACATACTGTATATAACAAAACGATAAGCCACATAACCAATAGCAGTTGTAATCGTGAAAAATTGGACAAAAATTATTCAAATTAATCTCAAAAAATTTATCATGATTTAATATTATTGTTCATTATAATACAAACCGGGTGTTTCAAAAGTAAAAGACCATTTTGTTAAAAGTAATATATAATTTTTTTTTATTTCCTATTTAATGAGAAGACCCCTGAATTTCAAATTTTTCTTCATATTCTTACCGCTTCTTTTTCATACAAAACCAATGCTTTGTGCTTATAAACCTCTCTCGCTTATGTCCTGTCAGCTTCTTCTCTAATATGGCTTAATGTACAAATAATTATTAATTCCGTTAGTTTAACGTATACTGTTTACTTTTTTGTACTTTTTGGATAGCAGGGTATTGTTTTTTTAAATTGTTTGTTGTTGTAACTGTATACTAGAGTAACCGAGTGGTAGGGTTAGTTTTTAGCTGCACGAATTTAGCTTGTCCGTAGTGTGGGCTAGGAGAAAAACTTTTGTTTTGAGGCCAGTTTTCTCTCAATAACTTAGCCGATTGGATACAACTGGAACCTTGGAACTCACCGTACCTTCATCTGAGGCTATCTGGAAACCCTTGACGATTGAAGTAAAGGGACCGTGGAGTGAACCACGTTAAAAATCTGGTGCCCGTGAAAGTGTAAGGATTCAAAGGTATCAAAAGTGATATGCCAAGGTGGTAATAGCCAGGTAGGTGTAAAATCCCGTCACAAGTGATTTGCGTAAGTGAAATAATTCCTATCGTAACTAGTAATTTAAGTCATGAGTCCGGTAAGTCAAGTTTTACAGTAACGTATTTCATTTCAGACTGTGATCAAGGCAAATGTGTTAGCAGCAGCACCGGGCCTTTATGGAGGCGATTCAGACAGTCGATAACGATCTGAAAAAGTGAACGTTCATGTCTGGGAACTATAGTGAACAATAAAAGGGTATTCTCATAAACTTTATTTTAAATAGAAAGAAACTTACCTGAGCTTTATCATATTTTTGATATCTTAATATACTTTTCTCATTTTACTATTACTGAAATTTCTGTTGACAGATTTATTAAACGCAGGATTTGCAATATACTAAAACTGAACAATTAGAGACCAGTTTGAGTATACTACATTGTGTATTAATATTATTTCAATTTGGAGCATTATTTCGTTTCTGTATATGAGGATGAATAGAACATCATTGTAAATAAGTAAATGTATGTCCCAATTGATGTATTATTTATGAAAAATTTTGAAAGGTATTGTAGATTTTGTCTATTGTAGTTTTCTTTGGCCTCCTTTGTTTATTTATTATCCATAAAATTTATTTTATCAATTCTACCTTGGATGACGTTAGAGGTACATTGAGGAAGGCAAAACTCATTTTAAAATTAGATTTTATTCGAATGGAGAACTTTTCAAATATAATTAAAGTTATGTACATAAAATAATTCAAAATTAATTAACTATGAATCCCGAACCATGAAAAGCTGGGTTTTCTTGGAAATTTCATGATTGTCACTGCATAAAAGTGAGTGCATTTTTTAAGTAAAAAGATTTTTCTTAGTTTTATTTCTTAACTAGTCAGCCGTGACTATTTGCCAGTTTTGGTGTACATATATATATATATATAATTCTTATTTGATTTTTGTTTCTTGGGTATATGGTTATATGATAAAAATTAATCAAAAAACTTTTTGACGTTTCGCTCTGGTTTGAGAGCTTTTTCAAAATATTTATTTAAAAAATGTCATAATATTTACAATTGTTACTATAGAATTTGGTGATTTAGTTTAAACATTTGAAAGTTGACGAGTTAAATTAAAATGATATAAGTAGATACTTACCTTAGAATTAAATTTACGATTTTTGAATAATAGATTAATAATGTGTAGTTATTGATTGCAATTGGCTATTTTATCAAATTATGATAAATTTGACCCAAGTTTTTGATATCTTGTTTATCGTTCACTGTATTTTTTTCTTTTTTTATATGTATCATCTCTTTAATTGTTAGTTTCTGATAATTAGAGTCTTGTGTTAGTACTTTCATGTTTTTGAAATCAAATAAGAATTATAATCAATGGATAAAGAAAATATATATAATCATTATATCCTTATACCGTGTGGGTGTCGGATTAACATTAATGCTTCTGATTCAAATTACATTTAATTTTGACACGTTTGAAAACTCAATACGATTTTATTCAAAAAACGTTAACTCACTAAAGAGCTTAATGCGATGCAAAACTGACATCCATAATAACGTGAAAAACTAGCTAAAAATCCTATTAGAACCATTTTCGACGAAGTCGCGGGCAAAAGCTAGTTTACCCACAGGATTGTAAGAGATTTCTCAAAATTCAGGCACTTTTGTTATTTTGCCGCAACCACCACTGGGAGACCTAGAAAAAAAGTTAATATGGAAAACTGATAATACCAAAATTCAAAAACACCCTTCACTGCAAGATAAATGTAGATATTGTGATGGAAGATAAATGATACAAAATTGTTCGTTTTCTGAATGGAATTTCATTTGAAAATCAAGGCATGAAAATAATTTACTGTTATACCTACCTAAAGAAATCCTAGTTTTTATACTTTACAAAATTTCATTAAAAAATATAGAATCACATTGAAATAGCTGCCAACTATTGTAAACCTCCCCATTAGATTGTTACATAGTTGATTTTCACTGTCCATAATGTGTCAGGAAGGATATATTATTTACCATAATTGTTGATGGAATGGTAAAAGGAGTAAAAACCAAAGTATTCCATTTTCTAAATAGTTTTAAATGGATTTTATAATATAATTTTCGAAGTAAACATCGATTTTTATCTAGTATTTCCATTCCTCAAGTTATCAGATTTTGAGATATTTCATTTAGGTATGATTTTGATTTAATAAATATCCATTTATTAAACCATTTACAACAGATTACAACCCTTATGGTTGTAGTTGGGAAGTGAAGCAGATTTCATTTTTGAAGTAACATATAGGGCATTCCATTTAAAAAACCATAACTTCAATTTGGCACCGAGTTATGGATCACCCTGTAACAATGTTTTTAATTTTGAAATATGAGACTTAAAGCCATGTACAATTTTTTTAAATAACATTTAGTATCTTCTATCATAACAGACCTACTAAGCTTTGTGACACTAATCAATTACCCTGTATTATACTGTATTATTACTGTATTATGTGCACAAGTAAATAATAAGTTTTCAACTATTCTTGACACAAATTGACATTATTGAATTTAGATCAATAATAGTGGTAGTCCCAATTTCTTGTCTTTATCAAACCTTCTATTTTGCTGACGAGCACTTTCACTTGTATGTATATTTTATATTCTCAAACTGAATGGTAACTATTTGTTGACTCTCATTTTCAATTATTTATCAACCTACGTCTCATTGTTCAACAACTGACAGACTACTTTGATATATGAGGGTTATCTATGATGTAAGGTACTACAACCATCGCTTTCAATCAGTGGTACATCTTTAGGTTTTTGTAGCTTTGATATAGTACAAAAAAATGAAACTATCCGTTCTGATACTATAAATGAAATTCATGACTTACTCCCTTTGTTAATCAACTGTAGGCCTATGAAGCTGGAAATCAGAAATTCTTTTTATTTAAAATTATTAATCAACTTATTCGAAATGAACTAGCTGGCCGCATAAACCGATCGCACTACTCTTGTGAAGGTACGAACTAAGTTCAATGAATGATGATGAAATTGTTTCTCATAATTGGCTTTACTCACTCCAAAATACCACACCCACATTTCTAAAATATTAAATAAAATATTAAAATATTTGTAAAGTAAAAACGTGCTCTTGTGACATCTCGGTTAAATGAATCGCTTGAAAGAGATAGTTATGGACAATTTTAGTCGTATAGTGTGTTCATGAAAATAGCAGCTCTACTCTTTTTTTATACTAGTTATATAATCATTTCCAAAATGGTGTGGGAATGCCTAGGCAAACTCAATGAACTAGGCGAGAATAATATAGTCTAACTGTGGATTCCAGGACACACTAGAAGAGAAGGAAATGAAATACAAGATGAACTTACAAAGAGGGGGACTGAAATACCTATTTGAGGGCCGGAACCCTTTTGCGGAATCAGCTCCAATATAATATTGGGAAAATTGTAACCTGAATGGGCACCTGAGAAAGCTCGAAATAGTGGAGGAAGAATAATGTAGATTTTGTGACATAGAAGAAAAAACCTCCACCCACATACTTGCGAATTGCTCAGCAATTTAGAATCGAGATTAATGGATAGAAGGGGGACATTTACCTAAGTTGAATCCTGCAGATATCCTAAAATTCTTCCGGGAAATTGTACTAAAGGAGCTACTAGCCTTTGCAATTCTCCTTAGATACTAAGTAGAAGTAAGGAGGCACAACAGATCTTTTAGGTCTCAGTGAATGTCACCACATTATACATACATACTAGTTATATTATTTACAATTATTGTGATTGTAATGAAACATAAATGTAACATAATACGATTTCCTGGGACACTCTGTATAATACAATAGAAATCCTCATTTTAAGTATCAAGAAACTCACTTATGTCAAGTCCTCTCCAAAAAAGAAAAAATGTACGATGCAACTTTTATACTAGAGTTTATTTAAAGCACTATTCTGAGAAAATACACGAGACCGAACAATGATTCTCGTTTATCGAACAAAAATGCCGTCTATTCATCTTGATACTGTCTAAAGGTTTACTATTGTGACAGGAAAACACTTGATAAAACAAAAAAGGATTAAGGAGTCCGAAAGAGGGATTGTTTGTAAGGATTTCGACTGATGGAATGCTACTCATGGATTTATTGAAATTTTCTTCTTGTTAACTACGCTTAATACTATTTGTAAACGGTTATAATATCTGTTATTAAATCTATTGTTGGTGATATTTTTGAGTCGAATAACATAATAACTATTCCGTGAAAGTGGAGTTAACTGTTTCTGTATCAATAATATTGTACCGTACGTGCATTTAATAGAATGGCATAGCTTCCTTAATGATAGGAGGGCAGTTTGATGAATCGGTAGCTTTATAAATTTCCCATAATAGCAATAACTCAAAAAGTACCATTTCTTTCATCAGTTGGTTCTATATTTCGTATATACCAACCTCGTTTAACTTGAAAGTGTAATTCATTATCTAGTAGATGTTGCTTCCTAGTGAACGGTCTATCCTTTGGAAAATAATTTTCTAATTTGTAAGGCGTTTAATAGTTTTATATCAATATTTTGACTTCTATTAAAATTAAATTAAATTATATGTAGACAATACTTACAATATGTAAACATCTAATATTTACTTTTCCGAGAAAATCGCAATTAGTTTCTGAATTAAAAGCTGAAAATAAAATTTCATCTGGAAAAACAAGAACAGCAAATGTTCAGAATTTTACGAGGTAGAAACAAAGGAACGAGAATAAATATTTGTTGTAGGTGTAACGACGTGAATTGAGAGTTTCTGGATGTAGAAACTCAGGTTTGTGTTACGTTACACAGTACAACATAAAAATGGATCTTCCAGAAAAAAACCGTCTTTGAGTCAATAATTACATTTTTTTTTCATTTAGGGATTCTGAATTTTTTATGTGGTTTCGCAGTAAACAGTTTCGTTGATATATGTTTTTGCTGGAGATAAACCTAGTCTACGAGTATATTTCGATAGAAACATTTTGACTGGAAATAGCTCCAAAGCACGAAGAGTCAACTTTTTTTACAAAAAAAATATATTTTCGGCTAATTTATATCCAATTATTATTTTGTATTGAAGCTTACTACACGTTATAAAAATAAATGTATTAATTTTTTCATATTAGGGACATACCTACTATACAAGGGTTTTGAGGTAAATTGTGACCATCAATACATCAGCGTAGCTTATAGTCGTCGTTAATTCTTAAGGTTCACGCGCGCTTAGCCGAAGCGTTTCGAAACAAAGTGTCATTTTGATGGTACCCGGTTTGAGCGAAGTACGTCGTCTAGTTAGGTAGCAGTTCGTCAGAAGAGGATCTCTTGGTATTAAGTTGAACTGTCACTATGGAAGAAGAAGAAAAAAACAAAAACAAAATGCTGGGTTCTTAATATAAATCAAAAGTGAGACATTTCTGTATATCAAAGGATAAGTTTTTTGAGCTTCCTGGATTAATGAAGCATTTCTGTTTGATACATGTTACAGATAGTGCACATTTCTTGCTGATTAATTTTGTAAGAATTACCGCTTAAAAAGTACTTAATGAAGTATTTAGAGTAAAGTCTGGTTTGTACCACAATTCTAATAAATTTTATTGGACATTTCAAATGCAAGTACATTTGGTCAGACAATTATATATAGGTATCGTTGAAAACCTGGATAGTGATAATTTCATTATGTCATCGTTATGCAATATCTCTCTATACTTGAGCAGTTAGCTATCTGATTCTCTTTTGAGCGAATAGAGATTTAGGTTGTTCCAGGTTTTCAGAGTCAATTTCGATTGCGGTAAAGTCTACTTTATAACAGTACCTAACCTCAAACATCAAACAAACCAAACTGACTTGTCACAACGTGAACGAGAATATTTCAAAATTAATCTACTTTGGGACTCAAGGCACTAAAGAGATGAGTATTCTCATCCGCCATTTTGGTGCCCGAATTTTATTGTTTTGTGATGTGTCGAGTTGACATATTGTGTTGAAAAATTTTTGAGATTGAGCAGAACATTTTATTTTACCAACTTTCCTTCAGACTATTAACACCAGAAAATTGAGAAAGTGCAACGAATGGATGCTGGCCACGTCTCTGAGTAGAAATTCCGAATCTCATGACAAATACTTGACCAACACAACAACAACGTCAACGTACAACAAGGCACCAAAATGGCGGACGAGAATAGCTATGTCGATATAGCTAGGTCGAGTGACGTATCACAAAGAAGCTTCTTTTTCTTCTTTTCACAAAAATAAAAACAATATGTAACTTCAATAGAAAGATGAATTAAGAATATAGCACATTTATCGGAAAAACATCGAATCGAGATCTTAATTAAGGTTAGTTGGATATGGTGATCGCGAACGTCACTATGATGAAGCGGCTTATCTTTTCAACGATTTAAATCCCGAATGCCCCCGTATAAGTAGATCTACACTGACAAGATTAATGTACAAATTTAATGAAACTGATAGTGTAAAGAATATTCCTAGGTCTGGTAGACCGAAAAGTGTAATTGATGAAGATAAAACATATAAAAGTGAATTGGCAACCAAGCATGGTATTTGTAAACAGTCTTGACTTTACTGTTTATAACTAATTCCACTTTAATAACAACAAATATATGAAAACTCTGAATTCATAATTATTTCGATATGTAAAATATCATCAAATGTAACTTCTGTCATTCTGACGATGATATTTTACATATCGAAATAATTATGAATTTAGTTTAATATAATTTTTATTATTAAAGTGGAAATGATTAAAAACTTTTAATTTCATTTAAAATGGAAATGTAAAGAGTCTATACAAACGTTCAAAATCCACATGTATTGGCTGAGGATGATTTTCATAGACGATTATAATTGTTGGTTTTAAAATATCTTGTAGATATACCCCGTAACATAAGTAACTTCAATAATACATCTGCTTATGCTTGGTTGACTTATAACAAAAATGTGACCCTGTCTAGAACTCAATTGGTATCCCCCCGAACCATAAAAGTGAAGACTGGCAAGAATTTTTGAATGTATTTGTATGGTAGTAATTTTTTGTCCTTCTTGTAGATGTGGCTCTATCATATCAATAAACATTCTTGACACTTCCTTGGAAAAGAGAAAAATACTTCTAAATAAATTAGTAGGTATTTGAAAGGGATCATTAAGTCCCTAATACTTTTTTGGTGTAATCTAAATTCTGCCCTAAAATAATATTTAAACATGGTTAATTTCAACTATTTTAAAATGTAACGTAAAGTTCCTGCTTTTCTTGGTTTCCAATTAATTCCTCAATCAAAGCTTCGCCAGCAACTTCTACATGAGAAATTTTTGTTAACGTTCGTATTTAAAGGCACACTTTAACATCCCTTCAAAAATAATATCTAACTATTCATAAATTTGAGAAGTAATTTGAAATTTCTATTCCGTCGTTGAGAGATTTACCATAGCACCAGTATTTGAACTTGTCGGTGTGGCCTCATTACTATGAAATAGTTGTCCCGTTATCTTCATTCTCTATGAAGCTAAATTCTCAATATAAGACTCCGCCACCGCAGAGGAGTTCCAACCTCCAAGTTCTTTCACCGATAGTAGATCGTATAGTATAGTAGCCGAGGACTTGCGAAACGCGTGCCCTGTTCCGAGGTGAGGATCTTCCAATTTAAAGAATACTGCAATTTTCTTTGGAACAGCTCCAAAAGTATGAATGTCCACAACTTGTTTTACATAGGGAAGTCCTTTTTTGGGAATGACAAATACCCTGTTATTTTTGTTTTTCGTATACCTCAATGTCACCAAAACTCTGGACTGGTGCTTTCAAAATCATCCACAGTCATCTTGGTCACGTCTACAGTCGCCAAAAATACCACACGTTAATACAACATTTTCAAGCAACCATATATGATCATTTGCCTCCAACAAAAACCTATTTACTTCCTCTTCAGACAAAATTTTTGCTTTCTTTGGTGTGTATCCGTCACCAGAAAATAAATAATTTTCCAAATCTGAAAATACCATTTCTGTAGGTAATACTCTAATATGGCGTACGATTTAAAATCATTAACCTTGAAATGTCAATGTTTTCATAAACTTTCACACCAAGTTTCAACATCGAAATCTTGGTCCACAGTGAGTTAGGAGAATAAACCTCTAGGGTCCGGTAAGGCTCGCGACTCTCGGAGTTTTGCAATGATTTTTTTTTACTAGAAAGCCCCATTGAAAAAATTCTTGGATCGTCTTTTGAAAGAGAAAATCACAATTGAAAGTACCTACTGAAAATCCGCCATTTTTTAAAAATGTTTGACAATTATGTCTAGATAGCAGATGGTCACCAATTTTAGAAGGAGTGGTTAATGGACAATGTTGCCAGTTTTCATTTCTGTAACTCGTTACGGCTTGAAAATACAAGATTTTAACGTAAAAAAGGTTAGGACGCGCGATATCTGAATCAGAATATCCAAGAATACTATGGACACAGCTTAAGCTTTTTGGTTTTTTAGGCTGCGTTGTTTCTATGGTAATATGATGATAATAAAAGTCAAGAAACTTCAAGTTTATTAAATATTTTTTCAGATGCAAAATAAAACACAGAAATTGGGGTAACAAAGGAGCTACTCGTAAAACATCTCACTGTTATGCCGTTAAACTGAAATTATAAGAAATTGCGGAGAAATGTCAGATAGGCAAACATTGAAGAAAAAGTATAATTCTTAATAACGGCAGCTAGAACTATACCGAAACGCTACTAAAGAATGTATGAAGAAGACATTGTTTGTTTCCATCAAAAACAAACAAAATTCATTTCCACCCGAACGACCTTCATTTAAACAGACTATTTAATCCCATCATCTTTCTTTTTGTGCAAAAACTCCACGGCAATTAATAACAGCAGCCATTAACCAGCAGCAGCAACCCCTCCTGAGATTATCTGTGAACAAAACATCCCCCTAACATTTTCCATTCCCAGTTTGAAATTCATGAAAATACAGTCGACTTTCAGCATTTTCACCTTCATGAGGTTGACTTCATAGCCAGGAAAGTATCGGTACTTTTCCACCTTTTTATCGCTATTGAGATTTTTGGGTCATTCAGCTTGTAGCATGATTTCTTCAAATGTTTTAAATTAAACAGTATGCTTCGTTTTCAATATTTTAAAAGGTAAAAGTATCAATTCACTTAATTTCCGTGGTTTCATAACAATTCTCAAGTTTTTATTTCTGAGAACTACGAGTCTCTGTTTTTTTCTAACACCAAGTTTTTGAAAACAAGCTTCAAATTTATAAAGTTGGAATTCTCAAATTAAATGTTCACGAATTTCATAAGTCACAAGCTTTTATTCAACTTGCAATGTGTGTTTGTCCGGATGGAATCTTGCAACTGAATTTTAAATCAGTTATCTTCTATAAGTTCCTTGTGGCATTACTTGTTATTTTTTCTTATTTTCTTGGGAATCAAACCACAATATGTTTTTTTATTTTTTTATTTCAACGTTTCGGTAGCGTTCCAGCTACCGTTGTCAAGATTAACTAATAATGAATTAATGAAAAATTTTTTTGGTCCCTATCTGACACAACGAAAAAAATTTGACAACTAGACAATCAATAATATTTTGAAGTTTAAGACTACAAAACTTTGTTGTCAAATTTTATTAAGGTCCATTCATAGTAGATCACACCTCTGGTAAAATGAGAAATAAAATATTTTATTTCATAACATTCTAACGATATGTAGTCCACTAGAAATGGAATCCAGTGAAGTGCACGTTCCAGGAACGGTTTTTATTGGGATAGCGCTTTTTTCTTGCTTATTTTGGAAATTTTGTTAATATAAACGCGTTTGTTGTTACTTTTTTGTGTATGATTATTTTGTTTTCAAAATATGTATAACTCAGTTTGGTGATTTTGTGTATTGAAGTGTGTATCGATTAACAACCATTCCAAAGATAAATCATAAGAAAACCTGGATAAAAATTTATGATGCTATCCTGATAACGCCGGTAATTGATTATTGGAAATTTCTCTTTCTAACATTGGTAACCAAATTTGACTACATTCGGCTGGAATACTAGCTACACATTTATCTGAATTTAGTTGTATTAAAGCACTTTCTTTGATTTTTCGTCTTTTATTATTGGGCTTTTTCAATATTATTTTTGTCGAATCCCATTGAATTTTATGCCCCTCTTCCCAATCATTCTATAAGCGTTAAAAAAGGAATAGTAAAATCTTTATACGATAGGGCCAAAATTATTTGTTCTAACGATAATCAATTCACAAAGGAGAAAACTTTGCTGAAAAATGTTTCAAATGCCAATAATTACCCGGCAGAATTTGTGAATAAAGAAATTAAGAATATAGAGAAGGGCTCATTGTTAATACCCCATAACAATAACAATAATATTAATAATTCAGCTAACATAATTTTTAAAAACTTGACAATACCGTATGTTAAGGGTTTATCAGAAAGAATTAAGAAAATTGGTAATCAATTCAATATTCGAACTAGCTTCAAATCTAACAATACGTTGAGATCTATTCTAACAAAAACGAAGCCAAAAAATGAAGAACAATCTTCAAAAAACTGCATATATCAGATACCTTGTGAATGCGACAAATTCTATTTAGGTGAAACATCTAGACCATTGAAAGTCCGAATAAATGAACATAAAAAGTATATCAAAGATAGGGAGTTCTTTAAGTCAGGTATTTGCAAACATGCTTGGGAAGAGGGGCAATGGGATTCGACAAAAATAATATTGAGAGAGCCCAATAATAAAAGACGAAAAACCAAAGAAAGTGCTTTAATACAACTAAATTCAGATAAATGTGTAGCTAGTATTTCAGCCGAATGTAGTCAAATTTGGTTACCAATGTTAGAAAGAGAAATTTCCAATAATCAATTACCGGCGTTATCAGGATAGCATCATAAGTTTTTATCCAGGTTTTCTTATGATTTATCTTTGGAATGGTTGTTAATCGATACACACTTCAATACACAAAATCACCAAACTGAGTTATACATATTTTGAAAACAAAATAATCATACACAAAAAAGTAACAACAAACGCGTTTATATTAACAAAATTTCCAAAATAAGCAAGAAAAAAGCGCTATCCCAATAAAAACCGTTCCTGGAACGTGCACTTCACTGGATTCCATTTCTAGTGGACTACATATCGTTAGAATGTTATGAAATAAAATATTTTATTTCTCATTTTACCAGAGGTGTGATCTACTATGAATGGACCTTAATAAAATTTGACAACAAAGTTTTGTAGTCTTAAACTTCAAAATATTATTGATTGTCTAGTTGTCAAATTTTTTTCGTTGTGTCAGATAGGGACCAAAAAAATTTTTCATTAATTCATTATTAGTTAATCTAGACAACGGTAGCTGGAACGCTACCGAAACGTTGAAATAAAAAAATAAAAAAACATATTTTAAATCAGTTATTTTTAATCGATTGAGCTGACACTTATTTTTAATCGATTGTGCTGAAATTTGGTATACACGCTTATTTTTGATGACAATGCATACTTAGCTATGTGACGTCTTTTTAATTCCAGTATGGCGGATCATCCAAGATGACGGATTCGCTATTTTTTCTGCACTATACCACAGTATGGGTATCAAATGAAAGGGATTGCTGAAGAAAACACGAAAACTAATACAACGTCACATTAAATTCAAAATATGGAGAAGATCTAATAATCATTGAAGAGTTAGACTGTACCAAATTAACAGGCAAACGAAATAACATTAAGATGCACCTTAATGTAAACAAACTATCTTGATGTCCTTGCTTTAACAAGTAGTGTCGATGATCAAGGTAAAAAATATAAATTCGGTGGATGATGAAAATGGCAGTGAAGAAATTGAAGAAGAGGTATTATACATAATATCATTGACACATAATAAAGATGAAGATTGGTATGAAATAATGAAGGCTAATAGGAAGAAATTTCAAGTGAATTTAGATACTGGAGCACAATGCAATGTTTTACCGAAATACTTAGGTTAGGTTCCGAAATAAAACCATCCAAAACTAAAAGACTGGTAACTTTTAGCGAGAGTACAATTTCTTTCATAGGTGAAATACTAGTCAAATGTCAATTAAAAAATGCCGATGCAAATATACTCTTTAAAGTTGTTAATGAAAATGTACCTTAGTTGAAGGTAGAAAATCTTGTCAAGACTTAGGATTAATAGTCAGAGTAGAAGAACTTCAAGACATTCAGAAGGATGATATATTTTTTAAAGGTCTAGGATGCATAATAATTATATAATCATATTTACGACATAGATTTGATTGAAAATCCCAAGTTTAATATACAGTCAGCAAGAAGAATACCTCATGCAATAAGAAATGACGTAAAGGTAGAGTTAGACAAAATGGTCGAATTAGAGGTAATAGAACCTTTAAAAGAACCTACACTGTAGTCAGTCCTATGGTGATAGTACACCAAAAAGACAAAATCAGGATTTGTCTAGATCCTTCTGATGTGAACAAAAACATTTTAAGAAGACATCATTCATTAAAAACGCTCAACGAAATTTCCAGCAGAATACATGGAGCCAAATAGTTTTGTTTTCTGGATGCAAAAAGAGGTTTCTGACAAATTAGGGTCACAGAAAGAACACAGAAGTATTTAACATTTGCTACCCCTTGGGGAAGATACATATTTACTTGTTTATGCTTTGGTTTGGCATCAGCACCGGAAGTATACCAAGAAATCATGTCTTCTCTTCTGGAAAATGTTCCAAATACAGAGTGCTGTATGGACGACGTCTTAATATTTGCAGAAACAAAAGAGAAGCTACGTGAAATTACAGCAAAAGTCATAAAAATACTTTAAAAAGCAGGTATAAAATTTAATAAAGAAAATTGTGTATTTGAATCCAGACGAGTCAAATTCCTAGGTCATTAACTATCAGAAGAAGGACTGTCAGTTGATCCTGAAAAAGTTGCTGCCATCAAGAACTTGAAAACACTAACAAACAAGACGGAGATAGAGAGACTTTTAGGGATGGTAACATATCTTAACCAGTTTATAAAAGATATGGCGGAGCTCACACAACCATTACGAAAGTTATTGAAAAATGACGTAGAATTTGAATGGAGTCGTGAGCAAGACGATGCTTTTTCGAAAATTAAACAACAATTAACAAGTGCTTCTGTTTCACAATTTCATGATGTCAACAAACAAGTGACATTATCTGTAGATGCAAGTTCGAAGAGTGTTGGAGCTGTACTTATGAAATAAAATCAACCAGTCGCATATGCAACTAAAGCACTCACGAAGTGTCAAGAAGCCTATCCCCAGATAGAAGAAGAAGCTTATGCAATTAAATTCGCATGTGATAAGTTTCATGAGTATATTTACGGAAAAGAGCTATTCATAGAGGCTGACCATAAGCCTCTAGAAGTAATATTTAAGAATCCTATACAATCAGCACCTCCAACACTTAAAAGAATTTTTTTTGACATAACACTATATTCTCCAAAAATCGTGTTATCCATGTCCAGAACTGCTAGAGAAGAACTTGTTTTAGCAACTGAACATGATAATGAGCTTCAAACATTGATAAACTTCCAAAAATAGTACAACATTATTATAATTTCCGAGAAGAACTTGCCTTTTACAATGGTATGGTTTTAAAAGGACATAAAGTATTAGTATTAAAATCTCAAGTCAAAAAAATGCTGAAAAATATACACTTAGTGCATTTAGGCATTCAAAGCTGTTTACGTTAAGCAAGAGAGCTTCTATATTGGACAGGACAAACAAACGACATTATTTTATACATAAAAAATGTGCTGTTTGTGATAGAATTGAAAAAGCAAACACAATTAACAGTTCTTAATAAAGAAGTACCAGATTTTCCTTGGCAAATTGTTGCCTCAGATATATTTCATTTCAAAGGACACCAATATCTCTGTATTATAGACCTATTCAGGTTACGTTGATTTTAACCTAATCAAAAGTTCTACATCAAAGCAAGTCATCGAACAGTTTGAAGAATGGTTTTCTACACATGGTATCCCAGAGAAATTAGAAAATGACAATGGCTCTTATTTTTTATCAAGAGAATTCAAAGAATTCAAAAATCTATCCGGTTTTGAACATCAGACAAGTAGTCCTCACCATAGCAGAGGAAATGGTACAGCAGAAAAAGGTGTAAGCATACCGAAAAATATTCTAGGAAATATAGATCAAAGTGACAAACAGCTAGCACTTTTAAATTCTAGAAACACACCCAGAACTAACTTAGGTTCTCCTAATCAGCGTTTATATAGCAGAATGACCAACTCAACAATCCCTATATCGAAGGATAATCTTAAACCTAACATAGTCACCAAAGTTTCCAATTAATTAATAAGACAAAGAAAGAAACAAATATCATACAGTAATGCTAACAAAAAAGTTATAAAAATAAAATGAAAGTAGGTAACAGAATAAGAGATAAGAGTTAAAACTGCTTACAGACTATGGGAAGGAGGACAAGCTCAAGCAAAGGTAGAAGAAAATCCAAGATCTGTTATCATAAGAAGTGATGATGGAAAGTTATGTAGACGAAATACAGAAGTACTACATAAGACGGAATCAAACATGACTAAAGAAAAAGAAGTTGTAGTTCTACCTAATCTTGAAATAAATAACACACCTTTAGCAGAACATAACACAAAACCTAAAACTATCGGAGAGAGAAATGTCCCTCAAAATAATCGTACAACAGAAACTCAAGAGAATTACGTTCATAGAGATACTGCAAATAGAGGCAAAGAGCCATAGGCCGCTGTGAAAGTGGGAATGTCTACGGTGAAAGAGAAAGAGGCAGTTGATCAGAGGTTTTTCTGTCTTTGTCTGTCTCTACAGAATACAAGCCATTAAAGAAAGACAGCCTGAATCTCTGACTTTCTATCTCTCTCTCTTACATGCTGACGGGGTTCGAGCTGGCTTGTTGCCTCTATCTTTAGTATCTCTATGATTACGTTACAAGATCAGGAAGATTAGTTAAACCAGTGAAGAGGTTCAATCTTTAGATTTTAATGTTTTGTTGTAATTTTCATATTTTAACATAATATATTATTTAGTTTAAACTTTGAAGGGAGGATGTAACATTAAGATGTACCTTAATGTAAACAAAATGTAGTCAAAAGTTAACAAGTTGATAATGTATTATATTCGTACTTACCAATGTCAAATGGAATAAAAAGTCAAATTAGTTCTTACAAGAACTGATTAACAATAAATACAGTTTCAATTCAAAAATTCGCTAAAAACAAGACAATAAACTAGTGTCAAACTCAACTTTTAGTGCGTACACTTTACGTCAATTATATCGTTGTCTCTTTTTACGATTACTACGGCAAATTTAAAGAAAGCATTACGTATGTCTTGTAGTTGGTCTTGTGAAGAAGACAATCGATCGTACGTTATTATGTTTGATTTATATTGATAGAAGAAGATAGTATGTAGAAAATATGTGTTGCGTAAATCGTAGATTGGGTCACGTGATGGTAAAGCTCCACCGTTTCTACTGTATCTTAATACGAAGTATAGATTCAAAATTTAACTTAAGTAAGTATACAAAAATAATTTGAAGGGGTATATTCATTCACTCAGAAGTGACACTGTTTTGTCAATAATAGATATTAAAAACAATAATTAATACTTGGTTTCTTGAAGCTTGGTCCATCATGTACTTCGATGTATCTATTTTGAAAATTGGTGGATTGGGTAGATTTTTTTGGTTTTACTCTGTTTGAATATAACACAGCAGGGTATGTGAAGACACATAGAAGTGATTTACCACATACAGGCTTGCCTTTGTGGTAATTCTTTTGTTTGTTCATTCGTCATACTTGTGTTACTTTTATCTACTCGTATTAGTTGTATACTTCAAGTGAATTGACATTTTCATTAATATTATTATTCAATTGATGTATAGTTGATTATAAAAAGTTGTGATATATTATTTCTATACAAAATACACCGACAGCGTTATTAGTTTTGGAGCAAATTTTACTGGAATCAGACCAGGTCTGAATATTAACAAGAACATATCAAAGAAAATTTACAGTAAATGCTCTCCATTGACCATTAAACAATGAATTAACTAGAATTAAATTCGTCTCAATTATTTTGTAGCATAGCAGGTGTTACGATTTGAATTATGAATAGTGTTTCCAGAAAAAAAATAGAAACCGCATTCAGCTAATGGGAAAGGTAAATTGTAAATATTTGAATATTGTGTCTACTCTGAGTGAAATCACTACTAGCAACACGTAACTATGATAAAACTTTAAATACAGTTAGGATTATCAGATGTTGTTGGGTGTTTATGTCTTTCCAAACTCATTAAGAATAAATTTCCACTTGAAGTTGATTTTCAAACTTACAACTTTTAGTGTTGTCAAGAACTTGTCTTCTCTCACAAATTCAGTTTATATTCAATTATGATCAATAATAGGAAGCTATCTGAAGTATTTATCCAGGAATGTTTATGCAACTTCTTGCATTATCATTGAAGAAACTTCAGAGCACGGATGTAATTTTGTTACCAACAATATGAGTTGGTCCTTGTCACACCCCCTCCACCCCTTTAACTACGAACATTTTTTTGTGAACGGTCCCTAATCTGTTTCATTGGAAAACATTTCAGGGTTCCAGATCTTCTCCAATTTAGAGGCTGTTTTACCACGAGTTTACACTCTTTATGTATTGGAGACTACTCAGACAATTTCTATAAAAATTGGCATAGATGGAGAACAGGTAATGGCAGGGCCTCCGTAAGGGCTACTGGCGCCCCTTAAGGCATTTTGGATCAGGTTTTTTTATTTATTTTTGTGAAAGTAGGTAGGTAGGTGGGTGTTTGAAATAAAGCAGGAAACTGAACTTTAGAAGTCATATTTATTTGTAGACTAAAAAATGAAACAAACAGAATAAAATCATAACAAAATAAATTTAAATAAATTCTTGCTCACACCCATTTTACAGCATTTACTTAACTAATGGGGTACAGACACGTTGTTTAGAAATACTAGAAAATAACCCAAAACTAAAAATAATATTTTTTTAGGAACAAATAACAGAAATATTGCCTAATGTCTACATATATAATGTACAATAAGTACCCCTTTCTACTTATACTGAGGTATTTTAAAAAATATGCAGATACTTCTAATAACAAATACCTAGGTAACTTCGTTATAAAATAAAAAATACAATAGAAAAATAAAAAATAGCTATTGTAGTAGCGATATTTTCCGAGACTTTGCTGTTGCAAATTCATTAATTACATCGCTAAAATGTATACCATCAAAAGTTTCTTGTTCATTTGCTAATATTGCTAGCCCATTGTAGATCTTAAATAATTTTTAATTATTTTTAACTTTGAAAAAGATTGCTAGCCAGAAGCTACAGATACAGGCAATGTCAGAAGAATTCTTAATGAAATGCTTACGTTTGGAAGGGTGGAGATTAAATTGTTTTCAAGTATATTTTGTAAAATATATAAGAGGTCAGTATCATAAGGTAACGAAAACAACTTAAACCCTTTAATTCCATTCAACAAAACATTGGAGTCTATATCCTTATTATCCTGATCTGTCAGTCGTTCTTCAACAACAGAATAACGTTTTAAATGATCGCTGTCACTTACTTAAATTGAATATGTCGCTAAGAAAACCGAAAATATTATCATGCTCATTTAATAAGTCTAATCGATTTTTTAGAGAGCTTGAAGTTTGATCTATAATTTTTAAGAAAAAACTTAATTTAAAGGCGGTTTTTGGATCATGAGTGGTCTCATCCCGGTGTTCATAGTCAAACAGTTTTTATTTAAATTTCTTCCTGACCATTGGTAACGGTGAAAAGTAATAATTTCTTGAAATTATTGGTCAGATCTATATTGCTGGAAGTGATCAACTGAAGTTTTTAGGTAGGTTTGGCATACTTTAATATTAATAGTAGCACTTTGCATTTGTTTGCTGACAATATTTAAATGAAATGAAACGTCACGCCAAATAATAATACCACAAATACATTGGAAATTTTGTACAGACGTTAAGAGGAATTTCGCTTTTTATGTCTTGCATGAATGTGAAAAGAGGCTTCAAACTTAACTAAGGGACATTTTTTCTCATAACATCCCATCTTTATGTGGATGACAAAAAAAAATTATACAGGGTGTGGCGCGACAAGTTTTGATTAAAAGTAATGGCGGATACAGTTATGTTAAAAACCTGAAATTACGTAGCTGTAGGTTTTGGATGACGCTGAGTTCAAATATAATGTTGTCCTGAATGTGGCACTTCCGGTTATACCGGAAATAGACGTCAACTTTGTTATTTTAAATAGAACCTAATATTTTTTATTTTATTTTCGAATTCTACATGAAATTTTAGATAAAATTTGTGAACAATGTCCTATACCAAAAATGAAGTATTTTCGAGATATTTCGTTTTTTTTCAGAATTTTGAAAAAATCCTAGTCCACATTAAATAACGATATCTCCATTAATATCGAAGCTAGTAACGTGAAATTGTAACCAATAAACAACAAGGGCTTGCCCGTTAACTCCATATGTCCAACCCATTGATATTTCATACAGGATGTTTTAAACTTAGCCGCCAACATGCACAATTTAAATCATTTATAAGTTGCTTACTTTAAATAAAACACCCTGTATTTTATTACATTTGCCGATGTATTTTTTTAAGCCAATTCGTGTGGTATTGGTATTCCCTATACCTAAATCCAACCACTTTTGAGATATTTCATTATTTTAGTTAAAACATAACAACACTTAATGATTTCAACATTAGTAAAGGGTAGGCCATGGCTGTCAAAGATTTGATAGTTAGAAGGTTTTTATTTTGACAGTTCACATTTGTATTTTATAGTAAATAATGGCAAATGTAGGATTTAGTAATGATGATTTTTTAAATCTTATTATTATTTACGGTGAGTGTAATAGAATTGTTGAACGGACTTGCCGTGTTTTTGCAGAAAGATATCCATATCGACCAAATGCAACTGGTGATATTGTAAGAAGATTGCTTAAAAACTACCGTCAGTTTGGTCAATTTAAGCCAAAAATTAATAAAAATAAACCACTAGTGGACAATGACATCAACGAAATTAATGTTTTGGGTTATTTTACGGCCTCTCCAAATGCCTCCATTAGAGATTGTGAGAGAGATCTTATTTTGTCGACGAGAACAATTCATCGCATTTTGAAAAAACACAAATGGAAACCATTTTCTTATAATTTGGTGCAACACTTACAATTATGTGATCTTCCTCGAAGGGTAGAATTCTGTGAATGGTTTTTAATGAAGACCCAAGAGGATGAAAACTTCATAAACAAAGTTATATGGTGTGATGAAGCAAAGTTTAGCAAAAATGGATTATTTAATCGACATAACTCCCATTTTTGGTCTAATGAAAATCCACATGTTAGTAGAGAACGTTATTTCCAAGATAGTTGGAGTTTCAATGTTTTTTGTGCAATAAAAGACGATAAAATTTTAGCATTACAATTTTATGATGAAAATTTAAATGGTGAAAGATATTGCCACATTTTAGAAGCAGCTATACGACCGGCGTTACATGCTTTAAGAAATGGAGAGGCGGCTTCAGCTTGGTATCAGCAAGATGGAGCACCTCCTCATAACTTTGGGCCTGTTGCTCAGCATCTTTACGACATGTTTGATGATAGATGGATTGCCAATCGGGGTCCGTTTCGTTGGCCAGCTCGCTCTCCTGACTTGGCTCCTTTAGATTTTGGCATTTGGGGTTACATTAAAAATCAGGTATTTTCCATTCCTGTTACGACAAAGGAAGATATGATGCAGAGAGTCTTACTTGCTTTTAATTCTCTAACACCCGACCATATTTCCAGAATTACAAGACATAACCTAATGAAAAGGATTCATAAATGTTTAGAAGTAGATGGTGCTAATTTTGAACACTTACTATAAAACTTTATTTGTTTAATATTACATTTAGCTATTTTTTTTGTACGTTATCTAATTAAATTAATACAAAATACCTTGTCAACGTTTTTGATGATATCCACAATTAATAATCCTTTCATGCTGTTGGTTACTTTTCAGAAGTAATAATATGAAAAAATAATAAAATATCACCTTAAATCATGGAAATCATGGCCTACCCTTTACTAATGTTGAAATCATTAAGTGTTGTTATGTTTTAACTAAAATAATGAAATATCTCAAAAGTGGTTGGATTTAGGTATAGGGAATACCCATACCACACGAATTGGCTTAAAAAATGTAATAAAATACAGGGTGTTCTATTTAAAGTAAGCAACTTATAAATGATTTAAATTGTGCATGTTGGCGGCTAAGTTTAAAACATCCTGTATGAAATATCAATGAGTTGGACATATGGAGTTAACGGGCAAGCCCTTGTTGTTTATTGGTTACAATTTCACGTTACTAGCTTCGATATTAATGGAGATATCGTTATTTAATGTGGACTAGGATTTTTTCAAAATTCTGAAAAAAAACGAAATATCTCGAAAATACTTCATTTTTGGTATAGGACATTGTTCACAAATTTTATCTAAAATTTCATGTAGAATTCGAAAATAAAATAAAAAATATTAGGTTCTATTTAAAATAACAAAGTTGACGTCTATTTCCGGTATAACCGGAAGTGCCACATTCAGGACAACATTATATTTGAACTCAGCGTCATCCAAAACCTACAGCTTCGTAATTTCAGATTTTTAACATAACTGTATCCGCCATTACTTTTAATCAAAACTTGTCGCGCCACACCCTGTATAACTCTTGCACAAGATGAAAAAGTTTATTGTAGCATCTGACACCTTAGAAGCGTCATCTACTGTTAAGTATTTAAAGCCCAACATGCTTTCCTTTCATGTTTGCTCCATTATCATAACCTTGTCCGCTAATATTTTTCATATCTACATTTAATTTTTCCAAAATTTCTGTCACAAATGTATATATTCCTTCCCCTGTAGAGTCCAGTATTGGATTAAACGCAATGAAACTTTCCTTAATTTCAACCTTTTTTGAATTAGTTTTAAGGGCAACATACCTCATAACAAGACTAATTTGCTCCGTATGTCTCCGTATAATCTAATATTATTGAAAAATATTTTGAACTGCGAACTATTTCTAAAATATTATTTCTTACTTTAGGCGGCAATAATTCAATTATTCGATTCTATATTTGCACGCCTGAATAAAAAGTCATTTTGAGAGATTTTTTGGGAGTTACACACTCGGCTAGCGTGCTGTCTCATAACTGAATCAAAAAAGGCAATAATCTCAACAGCTTTTAGAAAATTTCCTTCATCATGTTCGAAAAGTAATTTATAAGAAGCATGAAATGACAAGCATTGTGTAGGTAAATATTTAACAATCGAAATAATTATTTCCAACACGTCGCACGTATTTTTTTCCGTTGATGAGCATCAACAGTCGTAGATGTCTCCAACATTTTTTTTTAAATTTACCCAAGTGTTCATATAACTGTTGTGTAAAATTGACGTTGCGTGTCTCTTCATTAGCAAAGACAAGTGTTGCCCGATGGTACCGATATTACGGATTTAGAATCTAGAGATTCCGTCGCATCGATAGTCTCCGTGGAATCTTGATTGTTTTGCAAGAAGTGCTTTAAAGATCCAGCCATTTTTCCCCTTTCTTGTAGTCTCAGTTTTTTTGTTCGCGAAAAAAAAAATAAATAATTAGTTCTCAGGGGAATTAGGAATTAACTTCTAAAGTAAGCACAATAATAAGCACCAAGTTTGCATATTTGAGTAAAAAACAATTTGTTCGAACCCTTCAGCTCAAACCCTTTCAAAAATAAAGGCAGAAAAAATAATAAACTAATTTAATCCTATAGCCATTAAAACCGCTACAAAATGTTTTTTTTTTAAAGATTGGTAGGTAGCATGAAAACATTTTAATAGATAAAAAGATATTTGGGTAAAAAAACAATTAATTATAACCAGTATAAAGGGTTAATGTTGATAGTTATAACGTAAGGAACTCTTACCATTTTATTAAATTATTTTCAACACGTCGCACGTATTTTTTTCCGTTGATGACCATCAACAGTCGTAGATGTCTCCAATTTTTTTTAAAAATTTACCCAAGTGTTCATATAACTGTTGTGTAAAATTGACGTTGCGTGCCTCTTCATTAGCAAAGACAAGTGTTGCCCGATGTTACCGAGGTCGCCTCTGTTGAAATTTCACTCACGATTACTGATATTACGGATTTAGAATCTAGAGATTCGGTCGCATCGATAGTCTCCGTGGAATCTTGATTGTTTTGCAAGAAGTGCTTTAAAGATCCAGCCATTTTTTCCCTTTCTTGTAGTCTCAGTTTTTTTGTTCACGAAAAAAAAAATAATTAGTACTCAGGGGAATTAGGAATTAACTTCTAAAGTAAGCACAATAATAAGCACCAAGTTTGCATATTTGAGTAAAAAACAATGTGTTCGAACCCTTTCAGCTTAAACCCTTTAAAAAATAAAGGCAGAAAAAATAATAAACTAATTTGATCGTATAGCCATTAAAACCGCTACAAAATGTTTTTTTAAAAGATTGGTAGGTAGCATGAAAACATTTTAATAGATAAAAAGATATTTGGGTAAAAAAAGAATTAATTATAACCAGTATAAAGGGTTAATGTTGATAGTATAAAGTAAGGAACTCTTACCATTTTATTAAAAATCAAACCTGTGAAATTGCAGTCAGCAGGTATTCAGCACTTAATTGTTTAGAAAAAAAAGTGGTGAACAAAATAATATGAAACACAACACTTGACAAAATAAAAATAATTTTAAATGTAAATATTGATAGGATTACTTGTTTTTATGCACTTGCTGCATGGTCCAGAGAACTAACCGGTTTGAAAACGCCTCTGGCGATGCATCGCTTTTATACCGGTCCAGGCATTATTCATGTCTGAACAGGAAAGATTAAGAAAGTACCGCCGACATTTTCTCGCAACATAGAAATCGACTGTAACTGGATGATATACTAATACAATTTCGGGTGTATTTTCACCTAATCCTATTTAATTTCTCAACTTTTGTTTTAAAATGAATTTTAGTTTTTGTTTTGCAAATTGTTATGGGTTTTGGCCCCCCTAAAGGATGGCGCCCGTGTGCATTGCACACTTTGCACATAATATGGCAGCGGGGGCCCTGGGTGATGGCGACTTGGACTATGAAAAATATTTTGACATACATGTCACTTCCGGTTATAACGAGAGTAAATGACAACTTTGTTATTTCAAATGTAACACCCTGTATATTATAAGCTTTTCGAGTCCTACAATAAATCTTAATGTCACTTTGTGTAGAACACCCCATATCTAATATGTATACTAATCTGTGAACCCCCTCAAAACCGTAATTGTTCCCTTCACAAAGAGGAAAAAAGTACAGCGACTTCGCCAGCCAATTTTATGCGACGTGAGCATTCCTTTTGCGACGGAGGTGACATATCTAGTGGTAATCTTACATAAACAACTCACCTGGAACGCCCACTCAGAAAGAGTAATGAACAAAGCAGATTATGCCTCTGGAATCTCTGAAGGATATGTGGAAAATCTTGGGGTATGATCCCCAAACAGATTTACTGGATTTACCAAACAATGGTCAAGCCAATGGTCACGTATGGAAATACAAAATCACCACATTCTTGGGATGCCCTCGGATCTCTCTGTCACAAAACTTCACGTGGGCAAGCCCTTTAAGGTCCTCATTTCCACGAGAGACCAATGGGATAGCGAAGAAATCTCCTTCCTAGAATCGGACTACGTGATTTACACTGACGGATCCAAAACCGGAAGCGGGGCTGGAGCGGCGGTCTTCAGCAGGAAACCCAGAGTTGAAATCACAGCCAACCTGGGTAGGTACGCTACCGTCTTTCAGGCTGAAGTATACGCCATTGAACTGGCTGCAAGAGATCTGATGAATCAACCTGTTGTAAAAAAGAACATACACATCCTGTCAGATAGCCAGGCTGCTCTTAAAGCACTGAGCTCGAACAGGATAAAATCTAAGATGATACTTAACTGTCTACAATCCCTTGAAATACTAGGCAAGGAGAACACAGTCATTTTGACCTGGGTGTCGGGGCATCGAGGAGTACCTAGAGGGCAACGAGAAGGCCGACACTCTGGCAAAAGAGGGATCAGAGTCTGTATTTATCGGACCTGAACCATTTTTTGGCATTGCGGTAAGCACTGCTAGATCAGCAATAGCTACCTGGGCGGAGAGGAAAACCTTCACGTACTGGGCAGAAATACCAGGGCTCTCTCACTCGAAGGCGTTCATATACAACCCTTTGAGTACAAAAAATAAGCAGATCCTGGAATGGAGTAGATCAAACCTACGGGACTGCTTACAGGACATTGTCGACTGAATTACCACCTAAAGAAGATGAGTCTGCTTCAGACCTCGGATTGTCGGTTCTGCCCAGCTTTGGGCAAGGTGAAATATAACATAATTCGGTTTAAGTACCTTAGAGCCGAACTACTTCAAAAAAGTATCACCAATTACACCCATGGACTTCGTCAGAAGCACAGGCTTGTGGGGTGAATTGTAATCACTAGGGGTGAGCCACAATAGACCCAACGGGGGTCGCAGTGGAGGTGGCGAGAAGGCCCCACTCACATAGAACCTAACCTAAGTATAAATCCTAGATATAGGGTACTCTACACAGAGTGACATTAATATTTAATAAAGAATCCGAAAAGTTAATATTATACAAAGTGTTATATTTAAAAAAACAAATTTATCTTTCACCTTTGGTATAACCGGAAAATACTTTCTATAAATTTGCCATAACTTATTCTACATCTATGCCAATTCTTATACAAATCGTGTTAGTAGTCTCCAATTTATAGATAGTGTAAGCTCGTCATGAAAAAGCCTGTATAAAGGAGGAACTTTGATGTTCTGGGGAGGTATTGTGCTCGTAGCAAAAACTCCATTGTTGCCATTTAATTCTTATGCAAGATAGTGCCCCTTTCCATATCAGCAGAGAATGTCTTGATGTGTGTAATGAGTGAAGCGATGTTTCATCCGAGTGGGAGCTTCCGGTTTGAGTCAACTTTATGTAGGTACATATTTTGTCAGAAAAATGATGTGAGAAGATCACCATCGTGCCCTCATTATTGGTACCGAGCTTCGGCTCAGCCCCAATTTTATTTTTGGTATCGTCAAAAATCACTTGGTAGAGGCTCTGATTATCTTGGCGCTCCTTTCTTCCTTTCTTGAGGATGTTTTTCCAATCTCTCACTCTTTCTGTTATATTCTAGATTCATATTTGGAGAAGTATATGAAATACTTTCTGTAAACCTTTTTGACAAGTTTTGTGCGAGGGATTTATCTTCTATTGTGTATTCAGATAGTGCGTTAATGTCAAATCATTCCCCTCCTTTTAAGTTTCTCCCAGCCTCAGTACACATACTGTGCTAATTCGAGGGCTTGACTAGGCTGAGGTTTTCAGTGATAGGGGAGGACCTGATGTTTGCCATTCGAAGTCTAGTGATAAGGACACGTCTAGACAAGAAACTCTAGAATAACAGGAGAGCACACACAATAGGTCCGCAAAGATTGTAGTGGAGAGGCTCCTAGAAGCACATAAGCCCCATGTTTATTTCATATTTTAAGCACACATCCTTTTTAATTAACTTGGTAAACTTTGTCTAGATTGAAAGGGTTACGTGAGATGTTTGAAATGTTCCGAATCCTCTTGTTAAGGTTGAGGTGTATTCAGTAGGCTCTCCAGAATTCACTATATTTCCCGGTTCGTCAGAAATTGCGGATTTTATTCCACTGATAATTGTATCAATTATTCTGAATTTCTCATACACTTTTTAATAAGTGAGAGACGAGCAGTCTAAGCGTATGCACGTGTGCAAAAAATCTCAAAAGCGAATAGTAAATACTCATAAACACTGATAAACAAAAAAATTTAAAACCTACTGATAACACTATACGGAGTCGACAGAAGGGTCTGAATTAAGTAGGGCCGCCTGGGCCCAGTATGGTGCTAATCGGCACAAAAAAATTCAATTACAAAACAAAGTTCGCAGGAAAGCGATCAATCACGATGATCAAATCACCCCCGATAAAGAAAAAATTCATCCACAAACCTGTACAAATGGATACAGACAAGGAAGACGATGAACCAACAACCATACTGAATATACCAACCGCAAATAGGTTTGGGATATTAACAAAAAATCAAGACACAAACCATGACACCCCGTCCACGGTTGTATCAAGCCAAAAAATCAAAGAAAAAGGTGTCCCACCTTTAGTTATTACTAACAAAATAGGAAACTACACAGATCTTGTAAGAGCCATAAAAGAAATAATCGGAGAAAACAAATTCTCGATACAAATGACAAAAGAATCCACCAGAATATATCTAGAAAATGAAGAAAACAGAATAAAAGTCAAAGATGAACTTACAAAAAATAAAATTGAATTTCATTCATTCACCAGAAGAGAAGATAAACTCAAAAAGGTAGTCCTCAAAGCGGCACCAGGACTAGACATCAATGAACTAAAAGAAGAACTGGGTGAACTAGGACATCCAGCAACAGAAATTATCCCAATGTTGTCAAAACATGGCAATACTGAGAGTAGAAGCTACTTAATCTCATTTAAAAAGGAAACAAACCTTGGAGAAATTTTTAAAATAAGAGGACTTCACCACCTAAGAGTAAAATGGGAATATTACTCCAAAAAGAATAAAGTGGCACAATGCTATAACTGCCAAGAATTTGGACATAGCCAATCAAACTGTTTTAAGCCCCCAAAATGCGTAAAATGCGCACAAGGACACCAGACTAAAGACTGCAACCTACCAAAAAACACACAAAACCAAGTAAAATGCGCAAACTGCGCACAAGACCATACGGCAAACTACTCCCAATGCCCAATATACCTCAAATACCTGGATAAAACCGAGGAAATAAAATCCAAAAAATCAAACAATAAAAGGCAGTTCAACTCAACAAGAGTAGACAACAGACAATACAGTGAAGCAGCAGCAAGTACAAACACAAACAGACCACAAGCACAAAACACAGCATCAAATAATACAAACACACACCTACCTAAAATACCAGCGAGCAATAACGAAAATTTCAATGAAATGGCAGAGATAGCTCAAGAAATGAGAGAAATCAGCCAATTATGCAACCTATCAAAAATGCTAGACCTCCTGAAAAAAATGAAAGAAGACCTCAAACAAGCCAGATCCTTTGCAGAGAAGGCAAACATTTTCATGAAATACGAAGAGCTTTATAATCAACCATAAATGAAAATGCAAAACTAAAAATCATACAATTAAACACAAATAGCCTTAGGAAAAGACACAGGGAAATAAAAGAATATATAAATAGAGAACAACCAGACATATTATGCCTATCAGAGACCCTAATTAAAAACAATACAACCCTACCAGTAATATACGGGTATAAAGGAAGAGGGAAAAATAAAGAAAATGGCAGAGGAGTCGCAATATATATTAAAAACACAATAAAACACGAAGAAGTAAATCTGGAAACAGACTCAATAGAATCCATAGGACTGAAAATACGAAACCTAACAATATTCAGTATATACAGACGCATACAAAACCACAGACTTGAAAAAGATGACATGACATTAATGTTAGAAGAAAATGAAAAAGTAATAATTGCAGGAGACTTCAATGCTAAACACCATAGCTGGGGCTGTACAACGGAAAACCAAGCAGGAAACGACTTGGATGAATTCTGTGATGAAAATAACCTGCAAATATTCGCACCAAACGATTACACTCGCATAAACCAGCATGGACATCACTCAACCCTTGACCTATTCATAACAAAAAATATATTACTGGAAAATCCAACAGCACAACACGAACTTAGCTCTGACCACAAACCGGTTGTAACAAAAACAATAAACAGAATAAACTTACCCAAAAAGCCAATTACACTAAAATATAATTATAATACGGTGAACTGGGATGACTTCAAATCGCAAATAAATAGAGAAGTACAAATAAAAAGAGAATTCACGACAAACGAAGAAATGGAAGAACAAATAGAGAAATTAACAAAAATCATACAAAAAGCAATAAAAGAGCATATCCCAAGAACAAAAACAAACAATAAAGGAGTAATAACTCCAGAAGAAGTTAAAAACATTATCAAAGAAAGAAATAGACTAAGAAGAAACTTCCAAAGAACCAGAGACCAAAGAACAAAAACCCAAATAGACGAATTAAATACTGAGATAAAAATAAGACTAGAATCCCTGGAAGAACACACATGGCATCAGAGAATACGGCAAGCCGAAAAAGAACAAGGAAATGTATGGAATATGATCAGAAACAGAAAAAGGGCAAAAAATATAGAAGATATCCCACCAATATTAGAAAACAACGTCCTATATACAGACCAAAGACAAAAAATTCAAAAAATTGGTGAATACTTTGAACAAATACATAAACAAAACCATAATATGTCTGACCCAGAAACAACGAGAATGGTAAACCAAAGAACACAAGAAGTAATCGACGGAGAACATTTTGTAGATGAAAACTACATAACGTCTCCCAACGAAATCAAAAAAATCATCGGAAAAATCAGACCATTTAAAGCAGCAGGACTGGACGAAATTCAACCGAAAGTACTGAAAAAACTACCTAGGAAAGCAGTGGTACAACTATACTATATATTCAATCACTGCTTAAGGAAGAGTCACTACCCCAAATGCTGGAAAACAGCAGCAATCATCCCAATTAAGAAAGCTGACAAAAACCCAAAATACACTACAAGCTACAGACCAATATCTTTACTGAGCACAATTGGAAAAGTACTGGAAGTCATCATACACAAAAGAATCAGAAAACATATAAAAGAAAATAATATCATTAGACCGGATCAATTTGGATTTCAACCCAAAAGAACAACCGAACTGCGAGCAGCCAGAATAGTGCATGAAGCAAAGGTTGCATTCAACCAAAATAAACAGACAGGAATGGTCCTCCTAGATGAAGAAAAGGCATACGATACAGTCTGGCAAAACGCCTTAATATACAAAATGGACGAAAATGGGTTCCCAAGAGCAATAACAAAGTTAATAAAATCATACCTGGACGAAAGAAAATTCATACTAAAAAAGGAAGAAGTAACAACACAACCATACCAGATGGAAGAAGGAGTGCCACAAGGAAGCCCATTATCACCAACCCTATTCAACCTCTACATAAACGACCTACCGGAAAATGGAAATACAAAAACAGCTCTATTCGCAGATGACCTAGCAATCTACACAACAAGTTACCAAAAACAAAACATAAAAAAGAGACTAGAAACCCACCTAACAGAAATTAGTGCCTTCTACAATAAATGGAAAATAAAAATAAATCACAGAAAAACACAACTCATAATATTCTCAAAAAAAATACAGCCAAACATAAAAATAAACTTTGAGGGAGAGGAAATCGAAGAAGAAGCAAAAATAAAATATCTAGGAATACACCTCGACCGAAGACTCACTTTTAAAAATCATATAATAGAAACCAAAAGAAAAGCAAAAATAGCCAAAAGACTAATCAGCCCATATATATGGAAAACAAATCCACTGAGTAGAAAAATAAAAATCCAACTGTATAACGCTTATGTAAAACCAATCATGACGTATGGATCATCAGTCTGGCACTCAACAGCTGACTGCTACCTGAATATGCTAAAAACCACAGAAACAGTTATAATGAGAAGTATAGCAGGAGCAGAAAGATACACAACAAATGAAACTATCAGAGGGGAACTGGAATACACACCGCTCCTGGAACTAATACAGGAAAAAGCAAATAAATTTTACAATACAGAAGACAAATAGGAAGAGAAAAATATAACCAAACAGGATACAAAATAAAACATAAGCTTATTAACCACAGGCAACAAAATCAGCCTTAGAAAAAGGCAAAACAAAAAACAAAAATCAATGTGGAAGGCGGAGCCGAAAAATGCCCCACAATAAAAATCACAACAAGGAAAAATTCAGCAGCATTAAAAAGGGAGAATCAAAGCTAGGTGCTGAGCGGAACTAGCGAAAAAAATAATAACAAAAAACGCCTTTTGGAGTAAAATAGGCAAAAAGAAAAGTCAAACAGAAAAGGCTATGAAGATAATAATAATAATAATAATAATAATAATAATAATAATAATAATAATAATAATAATAATAATAATAATAATAATAATAATAATAATAATAAAAAATACACTTTTAATGAGTTTAAATTCTACTATCACAATATAAAAAGCGTACTGCTAATTGACACGTCTGATCTCTGCGGAAGCGGAACTGAGTGATCATATGAGGAACGATAATATGCAAGGTGTTTATCATATAATGGGAGATTCAATCCAAGGTAGTAGGACATATATGAACATTTTCTCATGGGTCATCTTGATTAGATTTTAATAGGTAGCTAATAATATGAATTGAGAAATTTAATATTCTGTTGAAAAATTGATGACAGTTATTTTATTATTTAGATTTCAGTTCCACCCTTGTGAATTTTTTCCTAGCTCTAGCAATGCAATGCGCAATATTTAAGCCTTATAAACTAGCCCATTCTCATGAATGCACAATTATAGAATAAATATAAAGTTCATGTACTGAAAACAAAGTGGAAACGTATTTCACTACACCAATGTTATTATTTTCTCATTATCAATGACAGTTGAAACAGACATTAACAATCGCTGTGGACAAATTATCAATTTATGATGTTTTCATTCAATATCGTTGACGTTTAGCTTGAAAATACCAGAGTCAGAGCTTTTTAAAAGACCTTTTTTTGTTGTATGTGATTATAATAAGTAGCAAGTGTAAATTAGATTGTGAAGCCTGAAAGACTTAAAAAATTGTATGTGATTGGGAAAAATCGCATGAGCTCTCGCAATTTGTCATATACTATCTGTTAAAGAACAAAAGTGAGTTGAATATTGTATTATTAAATCAAAGATATGTCCATCGCCAACTCAACAAGGATGTGATACAAAAGAGTGATAAGAAAACAGTTACCTTTCTTGGTTACACTTACCGGCTCTGGCACTGTAACAGCTCTCCTTGCCGGACTCAAAATAGAGTCAGTAAATAAATCTACCAGACAGCATGAAATAATAATTAAATAAGCAGCTATCAAAAATGTAAATATGCAATATAAGCGGTTTTGTCACTGAAAAATACAAAAGTTCAGAAATCTTCAAATTGACATCAGGTTTATGAACATTCACTTATGCATGAATGAAATTTTGTACATTTATCTTAGTTATATAATAATTATTAAAGTGCATATTGAGGAACCACAAAAAAATTCAAGTCCCCGGATAATTATTAGATTTAAATAATACAACTTGGCAACATCTGTGGAGTGCAGAAATAGTATATTGTGTCACAAGGGCAGAAAAAGAGCTTCAGTAGCACAAGACTATTAGATGCACGAGCAAGCGTAGCAAAGCGAGGGCAGCTGGCAGTTGAAGGCTGCTAAAGCGTTTTCTGCATGTGTGACACACAACTGTTTTCCGCGTAACGAATATACCAAAAAATATGAAAATATAACAAAAAACTTTGAATACACTGACGTTTAATTGAAAAATGTATGTGAAACTTCAGAGCAAACAAGTACTTGGGCTGCTGAGCAATACTTTCCGCCCTATTTTTGGTATTCATATTATTAGTTTTCCGGTAAGGTAGCGGAAAAATGAATGGATGAACTTTGACAATGTTCATGTTGGCATAGGATAATATGTCTATTCACTCTTGTAGTATGTTAAATGTTCGGAGGGCAAGTGCGTGCATGTATTTTTCCCTCTAGCTTCGACTATTGACTGATATCGATTATCTAGTGGCGTTGGTATTGTTAATTTTTATCATTGTATTTTCAATTTCAATTGGCATCTTAAAATTTTGTATTTCGTGTTTAGTATTAATAAAGTTTTTGGTGATGTGCGTTTAGTGTTTGTTAATTTTTCAATAAAGAATTAATATACTCGTGGAAAGACAATTCAAAGAAAAACTATAGAGGTGATTCATCACTATATATAATAATTTATCACAGTAACAATCATTTGACTTTTTGGTAACTTAGCCTAAACATAACCAATGTAATAATTAAAAGAAATGTTTTATATAACCTGAAACGTTAACTTTGGGTTCAACCTTTCAGCTAAAGAATTTTCCGATACATTTCTTTAGAATTTTGATTTTTGGTGGAATAGATTATATATATATATATATTTACTGAAAATTTAAAATTTTGAACTTTCTTTAAATATGAACGGAGAAGGTAACGTAGGTCTTCTCTTATCGTCTGTCGTCGAGTCAACAAGTGTGGAACTGTGCAGTAATCCATAAACTATATTTTTGCTGAAATTGAAAACTAAAATTTGCAGACGTTTTATCTTGTAAGAATCTGGATTACTGGTATGTTACTACATTTTATTGTTTCTTCTGTATTTTAAATTTTGTTATAGAAAAATTTACCATTTTTAAAGCAATAGTTAGAACAAAATGGCAACCCATTTTTGATGCCACATGGATTTACCTTCATATTCATTGAGGAGATTTTTTCCTAAACATATATAATTTTTTCCTTTTGTCAGATTGTTCATATATTTTTTTGATATAAATCAGGAATCCTGAAGTTAAAAGTTATAGTATTCAATAAATCTTATTACAGTTTCCTGTAATATTGTCGTATTTAATAGAGTGAATGTATCAACAGATGTCGAAAGGAATAATTATAAATATTCAACACTCTATGAATTTTTTGAAAAATAATATTTTTCAAAAACAGTGGCCGTTCAACTAAGGAGCAACAACTACTTCCCGTGCAATATGCACCGCCGGATATTGAATTACGCCGCAAATACGCCGAAACCGGTCTACAAGTTGTGTTGTCCCTTCTAATTGCAAACCAGAAAGGTTGGTTTTAAAATATCTTGTAGATATACCAACCCCGTTTGACTTAGGGGTGTAATTCAATATCCGGCGGTGCATATTGCACGGGAAGTAGTTGCTGCTCCTTAGTTGAACGGCCACTGTTTTTGAAAAATATTATTTTTCAAAAAATTCATAGAGTGTTGAATATTTATAATTATTCCTTTCGACATCTGTATAGTATTCAATTGTATTTATTATTTATTAATCTTCTGGTTTCTTTATTTTTTTCTTATATCTATGTATATCCTTTATAGCACAGTTTCTTGGAGTATTCTCCTGATGTACCTATACGTTTCCTGAGATTACAGTTTCCGAGATTCCAGAAGATAGAAAAACCAGTTCTATCCATTCAACACGTCAAGACCAGAAGAATATAAAGAGGCTGTATCTCTGTAAAAATTATTTTTACCAATTGTTACAAAACTGATGTCCACTTTGTATTTAATTTTAAGCTTTACAAACCTTTTTTAATTAGAGATAATTGTTTTTATACACTTTCAATGGTTCAACATTTATATCAATATAGTTATCCATATTAATTTTTTTTGTGAAAGTTTTATTTATTAAACCTCCCCCAACAGTTTTCATTTCCATTAACTTAATTATTTTCGAGTAGATTGCAACAGTTAGCTGATTTTTTTATTTGATTTTTTTTCTAATTTTGTTTTAGGAAACAAAATTAGTGGCGCCCGTAAATTTCTTTTCTTAACTATTCTCGTTTCTTAATTTCCGTTAGATAACAAAGCCCTGAGAACTGGTTTTGTTATCTCCAAATATAAAATCAGTTAGTCAAGAACCTACAGTTATTTTCCATCATTTTTTTCAGTCTCATTGGCAATCAATTATATTGTTTCATTGTCGCTCAATAAAATTAGTGTTTAAAACCATATAAGATTACTTAGCATAAACATAACCAAGGTAATAATTGAAAGAAATGTTTGATATATCCATTAAGAAAACTTTGGTCTACTTTATATCCTTGTTTAATTGTTTTTATAGAGTTTTCGAAGGAAACAATATGAAGATACTGATAAATATGATGTTCATTTAGGTGAGTTTTGTGGTGATTTTGAATTATTTTGTATCCATCTTCAATTCCAGTATAATTTTTACCTTTAAAAAAAAGCATAAATCGTGCGCCACTAATACACTGTAGTAGACAAATATCGGCTGGTTCCTCACACCTTGCCGATGCCGCGATAGATTTGCCAAACTATCAGCAATGAAACGGCAGACACCCTAGCGAAGCTACGGTCTAATGTGTATTCACTAGTCCAGAACCAGCCATTGGAATATTAAAAACTGCAGCACGTGGTTGTACCTAGGAGCCAGATTTATTATTATTATTATTTCATTTATTGTATTTAAATAATATCACAATTCTTATTACAAGAGGTTCGAATTCAGTACGAACATATTTGAAAAACAAAACAAATTTAAATACAATCAGTACAAGCTGTTTTATGAAAAATTGGCAACATAATAATATGTAAAGTCTATTCATCTAACGCAAAGCCTCTCAGTTTTAATATATTTAGTATGTTATAAACGAGGTTTGTCTGTCTGGTGAAATCATTTGTGTCCAGAATAGCCACCAATGCATTAAGTGCTTTTAAATTCAGAAGCATATCATTTTCTCTGAGTCCATTATATACAGTACATTCTACTAATAGATGAATCAAAGTTTCATTTTCGCTCATATTACAGAGACTACACGTTGCAGTCATATCTATGTGGTATTTTATGCCCCTGTAATATGATTTGCACTACATAGCTTGATTTGAAATATTAATCTAGTTATATAATATATTGGACATGATCTATGCAAGTAAGTTCTGTTTTCAGAGAAAAACAGATGTTTATATAATAAAGAAAAATATGGAAGCGCTGTTCTCTGCTCGTCATCACTCACTAATTTTTTTTAATAATTCCAATATATGATTGAGTTGACTTTTAGAATTACTTTGCAAAAATTCTAGCCACAGATGACCACAGTCGGCGGAGTGAAAATATTGCTTTACTTGACCCAGGAAATTATATGTGGCATTATGATGATTGATCTGTTTAATTTGTACAAAACATTTTTTGGTTAATATGTTATCATCCATAGCCTTAATTTCGTTTATCCACAACAGATAAATATTAAATACCTTAATGCAACTGTATTTGTTTCAAGTCTAACCATATAACTGTAAGTACATAAAGGCAGACATAGTACCTTTTCAAAAAAGTTGACTTGTACTTGTTCGAGTAGATCCACGTATCGTAAACCTCAAACTTCAATACAGTAAGATAAAGAGGACAGAATTATGGAATTGTACAGTTCTAGTCTTGCGTTCCAAGAGTGTAACTTAGAGCGACACATTATTCCCATAACGGCATCGGTACTTTGAAGTGACTTAGTTACTGTTTTCTTTGCCATATATAGGAACAAGAATGATGATGAGAACGTGCCCCCAAATATGTGAAATTTTTCACTATTTCCAATGGTCCATTATTGTATTTAAAATTTAGTTTAGTTTAGGCGCCAGATAATGAAAGTGACAGGATTACCGGTATAACTGTAGATAGGTACTTTTAGTATAAGGACTACTGGTCTCTTTGCATTAACGGTACAACCAAGAGAACAAAAACCTTTCAGGTGCCCAGGTTTCGAAGCCTCTGACTGGTGGTACCGAACTAATCAATCATTCATGGCGTAAAATAAACTTTGGCAAAAAGAGGCTAGCGGAGAATGTCCTACTACACAGTTAGTAGTCAAGAATATCCATAACTTTGAATTTTCCGAAGAAATTGTGGAAAGCTTTTTTTTCTTTCGTGACAACAACTCCAGTAAGACTAAAATTTCGATAATTACAGCTCTTTTGTTTTGAAAGAACATAAATGTGCAAAATATCTTCCGTACATTCTTTGTGGTATATTCATTATATTTTCCGTTATATTTGGAAAATATATTCTTATATTCAATTCAGCCTCAATTCAATTCCTTAGCTTGTCCTTGCCTATTAATAATCAAGTTTTGTCATCAAACAGTTGTTAACACGAACCCAAAGACACATCATTGCAATTTGGGTATAATATGAAAATGTTATTTCCATGCTTCTTCTAAAATATTCAAACTTACCGGGATAAACACATTATTTTGCATTCAGTCCGTATTTACGCAAACATAAAACATGAAAATAAGCAGAAGCAATATGCAAACAAATTCCAAAAGGATTATTTCCCAACAACCGTTTATGGCTGAGGAAATGCTGCATTTTTATGTTAATATTTCGAACAAATGATGCTCTTCTTTAAGTATATCCCCGACGTCATCTTAAATAAAATTTTTATTCCTTACAACTCGAAGAATATTTAATTGTTGAGTTTGAGATGGTGGCTTTCATGAATAATGGTGGTTTTTATTATTTTTCATACATTTGAGTCAATTAAAGTTGGTAGGTGATGGAAAACTCGCTTTTATATTGAAATTACTACCTTGAACGGAAAAGAGGAGAAAGAAAATTGAAAATTAATTACCATTCCAAGAAACCAAGTTTTGCAAATTTGGATGGAAAAATGAGAAAACCAAAAGTATAGATTTGTATATTGCCTCCGGTGTATCTGAAGTGCTTTGGAAATAATAATTCTAAATACTTTCATATATACTATGTGAGTAGAGCCCTGAAAACTCTTAAACTATTCAATTCAATTATTTCAGTCAACTTTCTCAAAAATCTGAAAGTTGGAAATATAATAACTAGAAAATTATGAAAAATTAAATTCAATCAACAATAAGTAGTCTTAAAAAATATATAAAGCTGAACAAGAACCAGGAAGTAGCACTGAAAATCAGGAAAAACAATTATAGAGCATCATAAAGTCAAAAGAATTATACATTTTGAAAATCATGTGTCCAAAGTCCGCACCAGATGGGAAAATTTTTAACACGCTTATATCACTTCCACTTCCATTTATGATTGCTTGGAGCTTGGAGCTTTAAGCGAACAAATTAAATCGAAATTTTGCACACTCGTCAAGGACCAATGGCAATACAATATAGTGATGAAATATAAGATGTTATTAAATATTGAGCTTATTGTTTAAAAAAATTCATTAGCTATATATCGTTTTTGCTTGGAGCGTTCTACTAGAGCTAATGCTCTAACTGCCGCCCGCGCCGTGGGTAAGTTGGTTGAAGGGCCTGTCCAGTAAACAGAGATCGCGAGTTGAATCTCCGCGGCCTATTGTTGTTTTTAAATTTGTTATACACTATGCGAAGTTATGAATATGAATCACAAAAGTAAAATGTATGAATGTTTGTAACCGACTCCTTTGGACTCGATTTTTACCCACTTTAAACGAACAGATTCTATTCAAATTTTGTAAACTTGTCAAGGACTGATGAAAATACAATATTGTAGTAGAATATAGGGCATTCCATTAAAAAAAAACATAACTGTGATCTGGCATAAAATTTAAAAAAATAAAATAAAAAAACACATAGTAAATCGAACTAATAAAAAGTTAAAAATAAATAATACTTAGTTTGAAAAAACTGAATAACACGCTTTATAGGTAATCGAACTAAAATGTAAAAAATAATTATTCATTTATGAATAGAATGATTAACGAGAAAATTAATGTCATTATGGTAATAGCGTGAAGTGATTTGTACAGTACGGGAAATACAGGGCCAACAACATTGTTATCTTTCGGCAAGCTGATTTTTGGTGTACAGGTTGTAATAAACACATACAAGACGATACTATGCTTACAAAGCGTGAAATCGAACCTCACATTGTTTAACAGTAAATGTGATTTTAACGATATTTAACGTTTTTCTCTTATATTTATATATATATAAGTTAATATATAAAAGTTAAATACTTCCTCATTCGCCTTCAAAAGACCAACAAAACTAGGCTTTGTACGAAAAAAATATTTATTTAGTAGGTCCAAAGTTATCGATGAAAAATCATTATTTATGCAATGTTGAATAAACAATTTTAAAACAAGCTCCTATCACTGCCGTGTCTCGGCTGGTATCTTTAAGTGAAATAGTTAACAAGTGACAGCGTTATTAACAAATTACCTAATTATCGATCTACACTAGCTTGAGTGACATTCAGCGATACGAAAATCATTTTACCTACTACCAATATGTAATATCAAACATTATGATACTGATATGAGTTTCGTAATGAGATACCTTTACCGCACTAGTACGGTAAAGTAAAATTAATTGGAATGAACGTGTCAAAGTTGACAGTTTGCAGTTTTTCGTATCTATTGCGGGATTTAGCGGGTACTAGGGTTTGTATTGCGTTATTTGCTATATCAGAATCCACACTTTCATATTCGGAACTCATGTCGATACAATTATAACAAACTGAAGTGAACGCGTCAAAATTGACAGTTCGCAAAATAAATCAACAATAAGCGCAACGCTTGCTTGTTAGATGATTCTAATATCATTAATTTCAGGAATATTGACTAATTTTGATTAAATAATTAACATTATTGGAGGTAGGTAGAATAATGTACTATATTCGTATCGTAAATTCATATTACGATATTGAATCGGTTATCAAACTCGGCCTAACGGCCTCGTTTGACAAATTTCGCATCTCATTTCGTAATATGAATCTTTACGACACTTAAATCGTAAATATCTATTATCGGTAGCTTTCATAATCAATTATCACAACATATAATTATTTTTCAATCCAAACCTATTTTGCAACAATGGGAGCGATTATTTAATATGACCTTAGCTGTAAAATAGAATACGTCGTATATTAAAAATTTTTCCCCAATATATAATTTCATACTTTAATAGAGGGCAAAAAGACGTTTAATATGAAAAAAGAAAATTTAATATTCGTTGAGAAATAATGGAGTTACAGTCCAACGCCTGTTGTTAAACAATTTGTCCGAGTATAAAAAAAAGTAATAATCAGTACACGAAAAATCAGCCTGCCGAAATGGTAAAACACGAAATGATCATTTTCAGTCTATATTTCCCGGATTATGTATTGCATTTATATACTATATACTAAAGAGCTCAAAAAATGAGTATTAAAAAGCTGCTACGTAACTTGAAAATCGGTCGAAAAATAGCTATTTGTGATACTAGGGAGAAAAGTGACACTTTTTCCCGCAGGATGTGAAAGCGGAGGGCAGTAACCATTCAAGGAAGGAAAAGGCACTTCACTCCTGTTTAGTAGATAACATTTTTTAAATCAATAAAGGTTATAACACTTAACAACTTTGCACTCTAAAGTCAATTGCAATGTTTACTATCAGGGAACCACAGCATACTATGTTAGTTTTATTCGTAAGTCAAAAAACGTATCCTGAAGTTGAAACCTTTATTAATAAACCCAATGTTGAAGTTATATTCATAATTAATTTTTACCAGAATACAGGATATAGCAGATGCTGTTGACATTACAGGTACAATTTGAATATAATAGATTCACAAGTTTCATAATTTACAACAGTTACATAATTTCCTACCTAGAGTGGGAAGTATTAGATTTCCTCCTAATATAAGTAAGGAAGGTGTGTTTTTTCTATAGGAGTAGGAGGATATAAATAGTTGACTAGACGGTCTGTATGTATGTAAATACATTAGGGTGACATTAACTAAGACCTAAACGATCTATTGTGTAGTTCCTAAGGAAATCCTCTGAGACTAGTAGCATCCTTATGCCTATTTGTCGGAGGAATTTAAGGATATCTGCTTCAACTTATAATACCTAAATCAAATTTTGGAAATGCTAAATGCAATTTACCTTCCACCATGCGCTATGTAATTCCTAAGAGTGATAATATTAGTTATTTCCTATCATTCTTGGGTATTTCTTAGCGCGTGGTGAGAGGTAAATTACATTTAGTAATTCCTAAATCCCATTTGGGTATTTTCTACCTAGATTAGATTATATTAGAAATGGAGTGGGTCTTTGTCCTATCCCACTGCGACCTTTGCAGATCTATTGTGGTCCTCCCTACTTTTAGAGCTCGATATCCAGCTTTATTCTTGTTGTTAGACCTATTAGCCTGGATACCGCCTCCCTTGCGTAGCTCTCTGCCCTCGGTTTTTTTTCTCCGAATAGATGAAACCGCACCCTTATGAGGCATTCGCACTCACAGAGTGTGTGCTCCACGGTTTCGTCTTCTTCCTGGCAAAACCTACATAGGCTGTCATCTGCTAGGCCAATTGTCTGCATATGCTTCCTCAGCCTACAATGTCCGGTCAGCATTTCCACCATCATCCTCGTCGTTTCTCGACTTTGACATAGTAGGTCGCGTGACAGTTTGGCCGAAGGGCTTTTAAGGAATAGTTCAGCATGCCTTTGTCCAGGGGTTTTATGCCACTAGCGCAACGCCTGGATGTTTATCCATTGGTGGATGATCTCCTTGGTGGGATTTTTTGCAATTCCACAGAAAGGTTCTGGGCCTATCATGACCTCAGTCGCTCCCTACTGGGCTAATTCATCGGTCTTTTCATTGCCTATTATTCCTTGGTGACCTGGCACCCAGGCTAGGGTCACTCTATTATGACTACCTAGTCTGTTGAGGGCCTTGCGACACTCCCACACCAGGCTTGACGTTGTCCGATATGAGCTTATCGCCTTTAGTGCTGATTGGCTGTCGGAGTAGATGACGATTCTTTGGTTATCCACCTCCCGTCTCATCAACTCTTCTGCACACCAATGCACGGCTATTATCTCTGCCTGAAAGACAGTGGCATGTTTCCCTAGGCTCAGAGATCGTGATCTTCTCTTGTACCCCATATATCTTGGCTCCTAGTCCAGAGTCTGTTTTAGAGCTATCAGTGTACCAGTTGAGATTCGCTGTTATAGGAGGCCCTGCTTCCCAGTCCTTTCTCTCTGGAATGACTACTGAGTATTCATTTTTGAAGCTATATTGTGGGGCAATCTGATCCATTGGCATTCCCAGTATTGAATTTTCCTGAATGAAGATATGCAGTGGCGGTAGGTTTAGTATCACCTCCAGGGCTGCAGTCGGCGTCGTTTTCATGACCCCTGTGATACTCAAGCAAGCTTGCCTTTGGATTACACTAAGCTGCCTTTGCGCTCCAATCTGCAGTGTCCTGAGCCACCATCAGACTACTGATCCGTAGGTGATCCTTGGCCTCGCGACCTGTGTATATAACTTTTTGGTCATGTTGGGATTTAATCCCCAATTTTTTCCACACATTTGCCTGCACCTTCCCATGGCGATTCTGGCCTTGTGCGTGGTTTTTTCGATGTGATAATTCCATGTAAGCTTCTGGTCAAAGATTACCCCAAGGTATTTAACTTCTTTCGCAAATGAAATTTCCACTCCGTTTGTTTGCGGCTTTTGCAGACCTTGCAAATTTCTCTTTTTTGTAAACGATACCAGTGTAGTTTTCTGGGGGTTCACTGCCCCCAGTTCTTCCTCCCTACACCAGCCACTTACCATATCAAGCGTCATTTGGGTGCGCTCTGATATTGTGGTTGGAAACCGTCCTCTTATGACGATAGCAAGATCGTCCGCATACCCTAGGCACTGAATACCTTCGTCGGACAGCCATACTAAAATAGGATAGAATGCCTCCTTGAGGACAACCCCTTCTCACCAACGCAGTGATGGTTGCCTCTCCCAGGGTGAATGGGTTTGACTCCTCTTCTTTCCATACACCTGGTTATAGATATTGAAGAAGCATTATTGAATTCTCCCTCTATATCAAAAAAACTAGCTACTGCTATTTCCTTGACGTCGATCGACTTGGACAGTAGCCTGTTTAAGTCTTCCAGAGCCCCATGTCTGTTGACTTGCCCTGTTGATAAGCATACTAACTCTCGCTTAGAGGGAGGTTGTTCATGGAGAAATCTTTCATGGGGCTCGTTAGTCACAGAGCTGTATATCTTCAGTGAGCCATTGTTTTGCATTTGAAGTTAATTCACACCTTTTCCATGCACAATCGACAAATAGGCGTATCCCTGTATATACCAATTGTTTGCATCTGCTTACTCAGGGATCCAGTGAGTAGTCCCCTACTTCATTAGACGTAGAGACTCCAAAAAGTGGTTTATAGACAAACATGCTTGAAATAATTCACATTATAAGTATCAATACGAAGATGTTAATAAATTTTCTCCTTCAAATCGAGAAATCGATATATCTTATAATAAGAGGAATAGACTAAGTGAATATTTTTTTAAAGATGAACATTTTTATTTAAAATTAGTCTAAATAATGAGGTGGATAATGTATTAAATCGTTGTTTTGTTTCATTATTACTTGTTACCATTTCGTTCCCAAGATTAATGATCATTCTAACGGTCGAGTCCTCAAGAAGTTCAATGAAGGGCAGTGGCTTCAATTACTACAATATGTGCACAATTCTTGTGGAGAAAACGTTAACGACATAAAATTTTTAGCCACCCTTACTCCACACAGTCCTCAACACGATACGAAACCTTGACTTGGGTGGAAAATTCATGCTAGAAATCCGGTTTTGAGTTGGTTAGGTGCTTGGACTTCTTTTTCAATGTATAAACTGTCTAAGCCGGATAATACGCCACGCCTTCAGCTTTACTTGTGAGGCCGTTTTTTAGTCAAACCATCTCATTTCTTATCCATATGGAGGGGGTTCACAAAAATTGTAATCCGCCATTTTGTGGCGGCGGCCATCTGAAATTCACAATCATTCTGGATAGACATAATTGTATTGTCATCATAACTAAAGCAGTGTGCCTACCAAAATAAATAACAGATCAACCTGTCGACATGAAGGGGGTAAAATTTCAATTACTAGATAGTATTATTGCGCATAAGATACATCTTGTCACAAGGGTTCGGTACATAAATTAAGTACAATGAGTTCGTAAGTATAATATGTATTGTACAATTATCAATTTTCCGCATGCAAAAGCTCTTAACTTTAAGCTACCAATGACGTTATGTGCTAGAATAGAGAGCTCGGAAAGATTGTCATTATTGACGTTTAAATAATGTACTAGATCATCAATACTATCTACACCATTAAAAAATTGTCTGAAAATTTGAATTACTTTATTCACCCCAAGGGAACAACAAACAGGAAAGCTAAATAAAACCGTACAAAATAAAAAACTGTTACTTTAAAATTTGGCGAATGCATTCATACGCATGTATCCAAATTTGAAGTAATTTATGAATAATTTAAATGAAGGTTGTTAAGAGTTACTGTGTTCACTTTAACTTCATGTAATTTGTCCATTGATTATCAAGGACTTCAGTCTATGATTAGATTTATAATGGGTGAGATTTGTTCTCAGAATGATAGATCTTTCACCAACCTATTAACACAAAATTATTTCAAAACAATTTAATTAATGTAAACAATCACCCAAAAAAGTAATTGGTTTTCTGATCATTAGTTTCATTCTTAGAATGATAGATCTGCCAACAAATAGTTAAAACAATTGAAATTATGACAATAGGAAGTTAAATAAATATATAAATTTCCTAAAGATACTTGTATTCATTAAAAATTTGAATAAAACTTCGTACGCTACGTATGATAAACTAACGGAAAACTTACAACATAATAATTGAACAGAATTTAGTTGGGTATGCATAAAACGTCAGTAGATGTTTACGTTTTAAAATAGATCATTGGTTAATTTATTGATGAGGGGGAGGAAAATGATTGAAGAAGGTATACAGTGTTGAGAAAATGGCCGCGTAAATTGAAAAGCTTTAAATGCCTCCTATTGGATACTATTGCAATAATTTTCAGAAGAAAGCTATAAAATAATTAATAAATACTATTATTTTGATAACTGAGCTAATCACTTGTTACTAATATGTTGGCGAAAAAAAGAAATAAAAGATTCATAGTTATAAAGTTCTGATACATTTTATTGGGTGACAGATGCATCATTTCGAGAACACAGTTATTATTCCAAACCTAATATGTACAGTTCTTTGGACATGAGTAACAATGATTATTCGTTTATGTTGGATACTAATTGTTACATATTTGGATGCATATGTTTGGAGACAAAGTAACAATGATTATTCGTTTGTTGGATACTAATTGTTACATATTTGGATGCATATGTTTGGAGACAAATATATATAAAAAAAATTATTTCATTTTTTCACAGCCTACTTCAAACTGAAGCCATGTAATCAATACAAATTTTGATAACTGATATAACAAAGCTTGCTTGTGTAAAAGGAGTAGTCTTTGATTGGTACCCATATAAGTAGATATATAGAAAGTGATTTTCGGCATTTTTCAGTTTTTCATCATGAAATAAGTGAAAATGCAATAACTAAATTTGGAAAAGATAAATTGATAGAACGCCAGCGCCAAAACTAATTTGAAAAATTTGAAAAAAATTTAGAATTCGAAACTTTATGTTTAATGCCATTTTTTTATACAATTTCATCTAAAAAATGTGACTGCTGCAATTTTTTTCTATTAAAAATTTTATTAATTAAATTCTAATTACATATCTATATGTCATAGTAAATCTCATAATACTTATATAAAAACAAAATGTAAATCGTACTATCGAATTTAGATACTTTATTTTGATTACGTTATTCATTACAAAATTTTTTGCATTTTCTCAGAAGATTTACTATAGTAATATATTTTTTTCACACCATCGGAAAATAGAGATTTCAACGAACAGAAAGCACACCAACTTATTGGAAAAAGCTGATATTTTGAAAGGTGAATTTTCGATTGAAAATTAGGGTGCTTTTTCGATATCAAGTCAAAATAAGTTGAAAAAATAAATATTTCAAATCAAATAAATTACAGTGTATTTGGGACATAAAAAGGTGTAAGTTTTCATCAAATTTCGTGAAAAAAAGATTTTTTTTGTAGAAGAATTTTCCACATAAATTTTGAAGTAATGTGAAAAAAGTGTATGTTTAAAAGTTGCAACCATTCGATTTTTTTCCATAGGACTTGTAGTTTCACCGCAAATCGAGATAAACCGTTTTTACCCTTAAAAACTCACCCTCTTCCCCTTCCCGACCTCAGATCGACCGTAAATAATTTTTCCTTTCATTTTCATAATATTCTCCTCCTTTTCGAAAGGGTTTCATCCTACTATTATTTTTTTTTACTTTTTATTATTTTTAAAGGCTTCTACCCTGGTCTATAAATCAAATATCCCTCCTTGTCGTTTAAATGTTATGAAATGATTCTAGCCCGTTCTTTTGACTCTTTCCAATATTTTTTGTTAATACCAAGCATACAGTTCACTAGGATACTTTGGATAGCAGTAAAATATAGGTTCCTGCTATTACCAGACGCGTGCGATAGGGATATAATAAAACTCATAGTTTTGAATGTTTATTCACCTAAAAGTAAAAGATTGATAAACAGCATTATAAAAAATAATTCAAAATAGAATTTTATTATAATCAATGTCAGAAAATATTGTTGACTTGTTCGAAATAAGCAATACAATAAAATTAGGTATTTAAATATTATCTACATTTAAACGCAAAACATTTGAAAATATTTACTCTATCTCATAGAGACGGGTGAATTATATTCACGTAGAAAGTACCGAAGAATAAAAAAACCTGCTGAAGTGATTAACACGACAGTGGTGTGGATTGTGGGGGGTAGAATGTTAATGATGTTCATCTCCACCTAAGACCTCTGGTAATGGGGGAAAATTATATTAAATTAATATTTAAAGTATACCGGTTAAATTGACAACATAAGAACAATGGGCTCAATTTATTTTATAATATTTATGATGAAGCAGCCTGCAATAACTTGATAAGGAGGAATATTTCATAACATATTTTTCCACTATAAGCAAATCTTTAGACATTTGAAACCAAAAATCGGAATCACTCACTCATTGATAAATATTTAACTTTATTTTCGTTAGAAATTATTTATTCCTTTCGAGTTAAAAAGCGTCATATATTCTTATTAATTACAACTGAACGGATAACTATGACGATTAAAAAAAAACAGATTTAAACACTATGACAACCTAAATAAATAAATGAGTAATAAGAATAAAATAATGTAGATGGTGCTAAAGTTCTAAATTTAAATTAGTCACTTAACACTCATTAAAGAACGAATTATACTAACACAGAAATAAGATACTAATAACCATCAATCAAAGTTTTAACTTTGGTAAACTGCAACTTAACGACGTTTTTTTTTATGATGGGCCGGTATTACTTTGGCCAAATTTATTCACGGTGTATAGTCTTGTTATGGATTTTTATTTATAGTTCTATTAATTTTACCTTTGCTCTAATTCATATCGTATTTGTTGAAATCATCAATGTAAATACGCGACCATCAATTCCAAAATGGAATTAGTAGATTGCAGAACTTTCCGTACGGTTATTTTTAAGCTTTGAAGTTTGTATGCAAATAGGAAATTCCTTGACATGAAATTAGAATTTCGGATTAAAGTTTACACCTCGAAATCCCTATTCCGTTGATGAGCTTTACTCGACAAAAAGCTCAGTAGTGAAATGAAAAAGTCTTACTCGTAAAGAAATAATTATAAGATCGTTTTGAAATGGAATTTAAAATTTAAACTTATGGGATTATCACCGACAGCTATCACTTTCACGCCGTAAAACTCACCAACCACGGTTATTACATTACCTATCACTGTCACTAGCCCGGAAAGTACAGTCGAAAAGTCTACTAAACATTTTTCCGTGATGGAATATCATGTACCTAATTGAGAACACATCGACCTCTTATCAATGCTTTCAAGCACAACGTAGAGCACTCGAAATTGGAGTCTTTTACACTGATATCACTTTCAGTTAAGCTCGCACAAAAAAATTGTAAACATCAAAATTGTGAAAAATTGAATAGATGAGGCTTTTACTTGATGAAGATCCATCATACTTAACGATGAAATAACACAATTTAATTTGTTCAAATCTTCATTATATTAGAACTATGTCTCTATATATATTCGTGACGCGTTTCGCTAACACAGTAGCTTTCTCAAACGAGTGGAGGTACTTATAATGAAATTTTTTTAATTTATACAGAGCGTTAATACGGAATTTTACGGATATTGACAAAAGTATTATAATCTATTTACATGGAAATAAGAAGCCAAAAAGTGTCTAAATATGGGATTAACTAAAGTATTGAACAAGTTTACCTGGAAATTCATTCACAACAATCTTACCGGAAGCTTTCTAGGTAAAAAGGTTTAATAATGGAGAATTGTTGATATCGATTATCTGAATATTTGTTTTTATTTATCTCAAGAGCTTATAAAAGATTTAATTTGATGGATTTAGGTTCTATATACAAAATTTCAAAATTTGAATCGAAAGTATGTTGGTTTGCTAATAAATGATTTGAGTAGTTGGAATCTAATTTTTGGTTGTCATAGCTACGTTTGTGTTCTGAAATTCTAATTTTGAAATTCCTAAAAGTTCAACTATAAATTTTATCACAATGGTCATTACCACATTTTCATTTATAAACTCCTGATTTGTTTAATTTTGAAGATTTAGATAAACAAATATTCAGATAATCGACCAAATAGATATCAACAATTCTCCCTTATTCAACCTTTTTACCTAGAAAGCTTCCGGTAAGATTGTTGCGAATGAATTTCGAGGTAAACTTGTTCAATACTTTACTTAATCCCATATTTAGACACTTTTTTGCTTTTTATTTCCATGTAAATAGATTATAATACTATTGTCAATATCCGTAAAATTCACTGTATAAATTAAAAAATTTTCAATATACTTCCACTCGTTTGAGAAAGCTACTGTGTTAGCGAAACGCGTCATGAATATATATTGAACGTAGTTCTAATATAATGAAGATTTGAACAAATTAAATTGTTTTATTTCATCGATCAAAATTGTGGGTAATCTCATGAACTTAAACATGATAACAGTAGATTTGAAAAAGTATTTCGTCCTCCCTTAATTTTCAAAAGTTGTTAAGCAATTTGAAATTTTGTTCATTTAAGTAAAAAGGTAATGAGAACAAATTTTTTATTGAATATTTGTACATATTTGTTTATAAAACCTGTAGAAAAAAATAACCCAATCTGTCGGTTATTTAATTGTATTGTCCTGTGATATTTACGACAAGAAATTAGCTATTTGTGTATAAAGAGCAGAAAGTAGAACTTTGGTAGTCGAGACAGAAAGTTGCCGCAATCTGTCGAAACTACCAAAAGACTTTCTGCTCTAAATACACACAAGATTTTTTCTACTATCACACCAAAATTAACTACTAGCTCCCTTTCATCTATAAATAAAATAAGGCGTGCGCCAAAGTTACTTTGTGCTTAATAGCGCCAATAATGTCAAATTATGACAGCTCGCGGAAAACATAAACTTTGCAGTTGCTTTTCAAGGCACAAAAGACAATTTTCGATAGTGATAGTAGAAAAAATACTTATTGCTTATATTTATTGGTATCAATGTCTTAATGCAACAACAACACCCCCTTATTCAACAACAACAGCAAACAACCACTTCTTGATACACTGGTCCTGTTGGAAAAAGACTCAAGTTACCGGAACAATAATTAATTTTTTTGTATATCAAAATTGTTTTGCATTTTCCCACTTTGTTGATACACGCACGTATTGGGCTTCATAAATGAAAATAACCAATTAATTTATGAATTTTAATAAAACAATCTTCAGTATCAATTTCATTTGTGAAACGTTAATTTTAGATTCATTTATTGGTGATTTATTATAGCAAGATTACACAATGAATGTATATTGCAATTTTTCTTTCCCGAACTGATATTATTTTCGTTTGACAAACGTGAATAATAGTCACCTCCATTCTCCTTGTAAATTCTTTTTACCACACAAATTATGCACATTTTGATTGTATTAATTATTCGTTGCTCTGGTCCAAACTTTTTGTTTTAGGTATCAGTTCTAAAATTGTACATCTACTTAAATATTTTTATTCTAACGCTACTGTTCGGGTTAAGTCTGACGAACAGTACACCAAATCCTTTAAAATTTACGACGGAGTGTTACAGGGTGAAGTACTCAGCCCCTTGCTGTTTGCCTTATTTCTAGCGGACATCGAAGACTTTTTCAAAAACCGTGGAGCCGAAGGTATCAATGTTGAAAAAGTAAATGAAATTCTTATGCTTTTAAATGCCGCTTAAATGTAATTTTAGGTCACTCTGAGGTCGATATATCACGAAAATTGGAAATCTCAGAGGAATATTGCACACAAAACCAACTTACCGTCAACAATGTCAAAACCAAATTTATGTGTTTTTCTAGAGGTCATTATAACGTAAAAAATAACATTAAATTCACATTCAAACACCACCACATTGAGTTAACCAAAACCTACCTTGGTGTTACTTTTACCTCCTCATCTCTATTTCGTAAAATGGCAGATATAGGTAGCGCAAAACAAGCAACGGGAGCTCTAATACATGTTTTAGCTCAACTTAAAATTGACTGCATGCAAACAAGGTTACAACTTTTTGACGCACTAGTTACAAGCACAATGTTCAACTGTATTTCTGTTTGGACGTTAAACTGGTTAACGAAAATTCTTATAATGGATAACCTCCGTTACCTAAAATTGTGCTTTTTCCGTCAATTGCATCTGATGGAATGTGATAGCAAGCATAACTAGGCAGCTCAGGTAAAAGCACTTTCCACATTTATTAATACCAATCTTACTTGAAATAATCTCTCCCTTCGCTTTTTACAGATTAATAGAAAATCTCTCTTTCTTAAATTTAAAAATAAACTCTTAGAATTAGAAATTTCTCTCTGCCAACAGTCATCCTCATTCCCATATACAAACATTTAACAGTATCTGCGTCACGACAAAAATATCTGTGCCTAAAAATGCCCATCCAAATTACAAGGTTATGTAATACATCGTCCTTAAAGTTTACATACAAAGGTTGTACCTATCAGATAAACCCTAATGGAATCTGCACTATTTGTAACCAAAAGGAGTTAGAAACGATTGAGCACATACTTTTTGATTGTCCAATATACTGTTGTATGAAACGATCCACCCCAAATTACCTAGCCGACATCAATGTTGCAGCTGATTCATTGAACAATATTACAATAAATTCAGCTACAGTAATTGCTAGCTTTGGAATGTTCTAAAACTCAGAGCCTTTATTATAACTGATATTTATTTTATTATTGTAATTAGGTTTATACATGTTTCTCACCCTTTCCATGAAATTGTAAAGATTTTAAAAAGGAAATAAACTATCTATCTATCCATCTATCACATTGCTTCCACTACTTTTCCTTATTTCATTTTTAGGTTAGGAGCAGTAATGAAAAATTTGGTGAGTGAGAAATCTGTTTCAGTCCTCGTCATCAAAAATATCAAAAATTTTGATTTGTTGGTGGTAAGACATGATAAATTTTAATTTTTCCAGTTCTAGTTTATGGTTGGTGTTAAATATCAGGTAGTGGATATATCAGCCCCATTTGACTTTGACGTGTAATTCAATAGCCGTCGGGGCCTATAGCCCGGGAAGTAGTTGGTGCTTCTTAGTTGAACGTTCCACTGTTTTTGAAAATTATTTCTCAAAACTTATAAAGCGTTAGAATAATTATAATTATTATGCGATATCTTCTATTTTATTATTCAATATTATATAATGTTAAGAGTAATGTTTACAATTTGACTACTGTCATTTATAAATACTAGCGACTCCGCGGTGAAGAACAAACTGCTTAGATAGACGATTTTGAGGACAGATTTTGTCAATTTTACCGAATTTTCTATCAGTCTCCATTATTGGACTGATTAATACTTTTATAAAAACACAAAACTGACAAATGTCGTTGACAGTTGCATCAAAAGAGCTGTGTGTAACGAGTGGTGATCTGACCAATCACTAGGTGGCAAAAATGCCACCTGAAACTCAAATCGCACCTTTCAGTTTAACAACAAGGTATAGCGGTACGGACTATGAATATGACTCATCAAGTAACCTGTTAGTGGCTACTTGTCAGTAGAGTATTTAATAGTTACTAACGCTGACTATGAATAACGCTGGATAAAATCAAACTATAATTGTTCCATTTGAACGTATCAATTAATTGGTTATCTGGACTAAACGACTGCTTCTTAATATCGCTTTGACAGCCAATATTGGTCATGAAATCTAATAAAATGATAAAACCAAGTTTAACTTTTGGTGCCAATTATGGCTATGGGGTGTTAACCCAATATCCGGCTATTGGCATTTTATTAAGTATATTGGTACTGCTTTACAAAAATTCATTAAACATTTTTTTAATCTGAACATTTTGGGAGAAAACTAGAAATTAAGAATTCCTAAATGTTTTCTGTAGTGAAAGACATATACCTACATCATATCACAAAAGATGAAGTTAGCCACTTTCTAACTGTCAAAGTCTATAATATATAATATATGAGTGTTTTGGTTTTGTTTACAGTTTATTCGAGCCTGACGTTTAAATATTATAAAAACATTGTGTTAATATTTTTTTGGTTGAGTTTAGTTTACAATTTATCAAGTTGGAATAATGTCAATACTACATAAATCTTGTTTTGTATCATACTGTACGAACACAACAGTTACAACGCTTCGTAAAAAGTTTGTAACTGTGCCTGCAGTAAAAGTTAAGCGAAAATTATGGTTTCAGGCTGTTAGAAGAAGATATAAATAGACCACGACTAGTTACTATTGCTGTGAAGATTATTTTGATGTACGTAATTTGTATATGTGTGTGTATTTGCCTGTACGAACCCAGTCATTCTAATAATTTCAGAAAAGTATCTAACACTAACAAAAATGAAAACTAACTGTTCCTAAATACGTTTTGGAAAACTTATAATGTTAATGGTAAAATCTATAAAATATTGTAATAGCCGTAAAAATATATCGGAAGTAAGAAACAACTCCTACGTCACTATAACAGCAATATGACATAAGCATAACCTATAAGTACTCAATCACATCAGAACTGTGGTCCTATGATAACCATTATGTAGCTAACTTCTGCTTTAGTGTATGTACATCACAGCATAAATGGCGGATTTTTTAAATAATCCAAAAGTTGAATTTTCAAATCGACATAAAAACCTTGTGAGAGTAAAAATATTAAAAATAATTTATTTCCAATTATGATTTTGTCTACCACTATCTATTTACATTGAGAAAACATCACATTTTTGTTAAGTTTAACACCCCATTGTGGCTTACAGGTTGAATTGCTTATAGGCTATATACTTCAAGGCCAAACCGCGCGCTCCCTTTAGGCAGCGATTACGTAACGAATGCTACATGGAGAAGCTTTAGTGGACAGTTTTAATTGCCTATTAGCTTCAATAGTGACAGAAAAATCGATTTTAAATCTACTTAGATGCTTATTGCGGTACTTGGAAACTAGTAAAAAAACTCAATTTATGTCATGTTCAATAATTACGCACCGAAACATACTCCGGTAGACGTTATTTCACAGAAGAAGAAGCCACGTGAAGTTTGCCAACTGACTTGCGCAGAAACCAAAATCGGTCTTGTTTATCTATGTCGCCTCGTAACAAACCATTGGCGTTACAAACGATGTTTCATGCCGACAGCAATCATTCATTATCAAATATTTTTGATTTTTGCATATTTCAAGGCGTTTAGCTAGTTTATCTGTGAATGTTGTATTTTATTTGATTTAACACCATGCCTCCTAAAAAACTTGAAGGAAAAACTATCCACAGTCAACCTACAAAATGTGAAAACGTTTCGCTACTGATTTGAAGTCGAATGTCAATGTTACAATATGGTTTTGACAAGAAGTTGGCGCATCTTATGTTAAACGGAGTCTTCGCTGCTATTTAAAATATTTATGACGTTAATAGGGTTATCATGATGCTAAATACGTCCATGAATAGGTTATTTGTGATTTAAAACAAGTAGAGTCTTAGTAGCCACTAACTTTGATTATGAATAAGGCTCTCAGTATTATTGGTAAATACAAGTTTCATTCTCCGTTTTCATTTTACTCAAACCTCTTTCCACCTCATTGATTGATGCATATTTATAATTTTCTTAAGTTAATCCAACTTCCAGTATCTTCTGGAAAGTGTATTAGTTGATTTATCACCTCGAAATATTTGTGTCTTGATTTCATTCCTCCATTTTCAACCCCATTTTCAATGGAATTGATTGAAAGCCCGTCAGAAGGTGCATTTTCCAAGACACAATTTATTCGTTTAGCTAGTAGGCACTTCGACAATGGATAAAGGACACGTGAAAGGGACACAGACGCGAATATTATGTCGGGATTGGATTTCAGAGACCTGTCAAGCAACATCTCCAGGTCCATTAGGAAATTGAATACTATAGAAAGTGATTGAGAACCTAGCGGGTGACCGATGTTTATTAGAAGACGATAAAGAATGGATTTTTTTGTGAATACGACATACAGATGTATAAATATTCTTGGTTTACCAGGTTAAAGAGAAGATTATAAATTCTTTTTTCTTATTTTTTTGGGAATCAAACCACAATAATTAATGTAAATTTGTCGTAATGGTATGTTTTGTTTATGAATTTTTGGTAGACCATGAAAATGTGGTGGTTTACTGTATTTAGGTGTTAACATTGTTCTTTCACGGTTACCAAGTTCGTTCTTGAATTTGAAAAGTGTCTTATAAATTTTGTTTTCAATTGATTTGGTAGGATCATTTGGTAGCTTAGAAAACAAAATTTATAAGACACTTTTCAAATTCAAGAACGAACTTGCTAACCGTTAAAGAACAATGTTAACACCTAAATACAGTAAACCACCACATTTTTATGGTCTACCAAAAATTCATAAACAAAACATACCATTACGACCAATTTGTAGCACTATTAATTCCCCATGCAGCAAACTATCAAATCATATATTAAAAATCATTGAACCCCTCGCAGGACAGACAGATTCATACATCAAAAATAGTAATCGTTTTTTAGAAAAACTATCAGATTTAAAATTCAACAAAAGCCATTATTTGGTTAGTTTTGATGTAGTTAGTCTCTTAACAAATGTACCGGTACAGAAAACAATACAACTTGTCAAATCAAAATTAGAAATTGACCAGACCCTTACAGAAAGGACCAAATTGAGCGTAACAGCAATAATAGAATTGTTAAAGTTGTGTATAACAAAAACATATTTTCAATTCAATAATGATTTTTATGAACAGAATTTTGGTCTTGCCATGGGCTCTTGCCTCTCACCAATTCTATCGAATATTTACATGGAACATTTTGAAGCCAAAATAGTAAATACTCAAAAATTAAAACCAATCGTCTGGTGGAGATATGTAGACGACATTTTTGCAATATGGCCTTATGACTTAGTATCTCTGAATGATTTTTTAACAAATATAAATGAAGGAGAAAAATCTATAAAATTTGAAATTGAAATTGAAAATAACAATTTTTTGCCATTTTTAGATGTTCTTATCAATAAAACACCCACAGGGTATGAAACAAGTGTTTACCGTAAGCCAACACACACTAATAGGTATTTGAATTTTGAATCAAATCATTCTATAAGCTTTACAAAAGGAATAGTAAAATCTTTATACGATAGGGCCAGAATCATTTGTTCTAATGATAACCAATTCACAAAGGAGAAAACTTTTTGCTGAAAAATGTTTCAAATGCCAATAATTACCCGGCAGAATTTGTAAATAAAGAAATTAAGAATATAGAGAAGGGCTCATTGTTAATACCCCATAACAATAACAATAATATTAATAATTCAGCTAACATAATTTTTAAAAACTTGACAATACCGTATGTTAAGGGTTTATCAGAAAGAATTAAGAAAATTGGTAATCAATTCAATATTCGAACTAGCTTCAAATCTAGCAATACGTTGAGATCTGTACTAACAAAAACGAAGCCAAAAAATGAAGAACAATCTTCAAAAAACTGCATATATCAGATATCTTGTGAATGCGACAAATTCTAATTAGGTGAAACATCTAGACCATTGAAAGTCCGAATAAATGAACATAAAAAGTATATCAAAGATAGGGAGTTCTTTAAGTCAGGTATTTGCAAACATGCTTGGGAAGAGGGGCAATGGGATTCGACAAAAATAATATTGAGAGAGCCCAATAATAAAAGACGAAAAATCAAAGAAAGTGCTTTAATACAACTAAACTCAGATAAATGTGTAGCTAGTATTTCAGCCGAATGTAGTCAAATTTGGTTACCAATGTTAGAAAGAGAAATTTCCAATAATCAATTATCTGCGTTATCAGGATAGCATCATAAGTTTTTATCCAGGTTTTCTTATGATTTATCTTTGGAATGGTTGTTAATCGATACACACTTCAATACACAAAATCACCAAAATGAGTTATACATATTTTGAAAACAAAAATAATCATACACAAAAAAAGTAACAACAAACGCGTTTTTATTAACAAAATTTCCAAAATAAGCGAGAAAAAGCGCTATCCCAATAAAAACCGTTCCTGGAACGTGCACTTCACTGGATTCCATTTCTAGTGGACTACATATCGTTAATATGTCATAAAATAAAATATTTTATTTCACATTTTACCAGAGGTGTGATCTACTATGAATGGACCTTAATAAAATTTGACAACAAAGTTTTGTAGTCTAGCCCGGTTGCAAGAACGCTAATCAAATCTCTCATCATATGATGGTTGATTAAAAAATTATGAACCATCAATGGGAACCCGATTTCACGAAAAAAATAATGGTCGATCAATTATTCATCATTGCAGGTACCTATCCGTTGCATTTTGATTGTGTAAATGATGGTTGATTTGAAGAATTAACGAGTTATTATTTCATTGATTAGCCGTTATTCATTCATCATTTTTAATAAGCGTTCTTGCAACCGGGCATTATTAAACTTCAAAATATTATTGATTGTCTAGTTGTCAAATTTTTTCGTTGTGTCAGATAGGGACCAAAAAATTATTTCTATATTAGTTCATCTTGACAACGGTAGCTGGAACGCTACCGAAACGTCGAAATAAAAAATAAAAAAACATTATTGTGGTTTGATTCCCAAAAAAATAAGAAAAAAGAATAAGTAATGCCACAAGGAACTTATAGAAGATATTAAGATTATAAATGATTAAATAAAAATCATTGTTATTTTAATTATTTATAATGACTAGCTGTGACAAAAATCATTGTAAAATAGATGGTAGGATAACCAAACGCTGTAAATATACATCAACTTTGTCATCTATAAAACTAGAATTAAGGACTATTCTGATACAATCATTCTTTATATGTGTAAGTTGGTTCGTGCAATAGCATTTATATCCTACGTCAATTTTAATTTCAATCTGATAGCCCACGATCAGTGAAAAATGTTATGACAACAGTTTTTTGGAATTTAAAGAAGAATTTCATTTATTGATCATCTTGAGAAAGGTGAAATAATTCACTCTAAAGATTGTGTTTTCACTCATAGAATCAGGTGTTTACAAAAATTTTTAGCTGGTTTTATACCACTCGTCTGTATAAAAGTTTCCATATGATAAATATTGGTTTTCATCTCAATACATCCCTTCGTTTCCGTCGAATCAATTTCTTACATTATTCAGGCTATTTGCTGTTTTTGTTTTTGTCGAGAGAATTTTATTGGTCAGCGGAAATTTATTTGTCTGTTTTTAGGGAAGCGGTAGGTTCTTTCGCGGACCTAGAGATGAACAAAATCCCCACAGGGTATTTTAATCTTATAGTGATGTACCGACTATATCAGTTCACATTTCCCAGGAGACGACGAGAAACGAGATCGAGGGATGTTAGGAAGCCGGAGTTTTGAAAAGATTTGCAAGTTTCATTTTAATATTTTCAAATGCGATGAAGGCGATTCTTTTTTGGGAGTAAAACGTTTTAATATTTTTTTTACAGAATCTTTTAGATAATTTATTCCAGCATTAGTACAGCAATGTAGTTAAAAAGTATGAAAATATCAGAATAACTTCATATCTGCAGAAAAGTTGTCATAAAATGTGATAAATGAGAACCAAAAGTAAGTATATTTTGTGATCGGGATAGTATGAAAAGGTATGCTTGATTGTAGCTTATTTTCATGTTATATCATACTAGTTTGACTTTTTTGAATAACAAGAAAAAACGACAAGATCTTGAGCTTCAATTCCATGCAGGATATTATTGAATTATAAGGAAATTGTGATAAGGCTCACGAACCTTGCCAGATTTCGATGAATCTCGAACTCTCAGAAGAGGGGAAACACATTTTAAATAATTGAATTAAAGTGTATATTATATAATATATAAAGAAATTATTTAGCGTCTAATATTTAAAGTGTACGCTATTTTTCTAGTGCTTGTTTCTGGATGCTAATCAATTTCATCCAGAGTATCTTTTTGTATCCCTATAATCCTATATTTGCAACTGTTCGGGAACAACCAGCATTGTTTGAATTATTTTTAAACTTCCAGTATTCGATAAGCGTTGGTCAATACGCGCAAGTAAAAACATGATGAGGCGTTTCTCGTTGAGACATTTATCAGCATAAAGACCTCTAGTTTCTAGAGAACTACCATTTGCCAATCCATACACAAAATGCATATCAGTCATTTCAGCATTCTATACATGTTATAAATTGAATAAATGATACTACTTAGTACACTTACAGACAAATCTACTCAAAAATAGCAAATTACAAACTGACCAGTAAACTTGAATATGTAACTACCGACAACAGAATTTCACATAAGCCCACTAAGACTTGAATAAACATTAAGTAGACACGGCATGTTAATGATCATCCGACATTGTCGGTATAAACTGGATCTCACGAGGAGGCTCGATGGATTCCCTAAGACTCACAGTAATAAATATGAGATTGATTGGGCCGTAGCGGAGCTGGGGGCAACTGGCTGCATGAAAACTACACCAACTGCTGCGTTGGAGGTGATTCTTGGACTTCAGGCTCTTCACCATGTGGTCGAGGCTGAGGCTGGAGGGGCACTCCTACGCTTGAAAAGTTTGGGATATGTGCGAAAGGAGGAAGGATGCAGGCACGTCAATAAGCTCAGGCTTCTGGGAGATGTCCCTGTTTTGGCTCGAGCGGCTGATGTCTGCTTGCGCAGGTACTCATTCGTAACCCCCTATAGGGTGAATATCCGGAATAGAGAATTCTGGAAAGGAAGGGAAATTCACAGCCTCATGGGATCGTCTGGTACACAGATGGTTCATGCTCCAGCGATGGAAACCCAAGGACACAAGTCTGTGTTTCATTGGGTAAGGGTGTGTCTGCATATCAGGCTGAGGTATACGCTATCTTGGAATGTGCACAGATAAACCTAGACAGAGGTCATACGGAGCGACGCATAACCATATTCACCAACAGTCAGGCGGCAATCAAGGCCCTGAGTAGATATACTATCAATTCAGGGCTTGCTGCTTAATGTCGTGAACGCCTTGCTGACCTAGCAAGGCGGAACACAGTGTGGCTAGAATGGATTCCGGCCCACTCTGGTTTTGAAGACAATAAAGGGGCGGACGCGCTGACTGTGGAAGGGGCGGCTACTCCTTTTAACGGCCCGGGCCCGACCTTGGGCCTTACAAAACAAACAATCCGTAAGGAGACGAGGAACTGGTTGAGAAACCAACACCTTGCTCACTGGAGGGCTTTACAGGGTCTCAGGCAGTCCAAGCTCCTATTGGACATGATAGAGCTGCTCTAGAAATATTAAGGAGTAGGTTAAAAAAAGATAGCAGGACTCCTAACAGAGCACTGCTGTCTGAGGAAACACCTCTGTAACCTAGGCTTAGAGGAAAGGGGTTGCGGCATGGCTGTCCACATTGGGCTGTGCTACGCAGGCGAATCTTCGGAGTCCCTGTTATTGCCTCTGGGGACATAAGCAGGCATCCACTGAAGAGACACTGAAGGGACTCGGCTTCATGGATGCATAAGTAGCAGGAATGGCACAATGGGACCGCCAGTGGCATCAGTGCTGGAACCTTGGCTTAAGTTTGTCTTGGCCAACGTTCGCCTGACTGAATTAGTAGTAGTAGACGAATATTGTATAGAGAATATTGTATTTTTTTTCCAAATCTATTGGTTTCAGGAAAAAGCTTCAGGGTTGAGAAACTTTTTCAAGACAAAAGATTCTGAATAATAATTTAATTTCACAAAACTCAATCCCGAAAAAATAGATCTGATATTAAATAAAGTAATGGTTAATAATTCCACCCCCTAATAATGTAACAGGAATGTCAAAAAAATACCGTTGGTTAGTCATTGCGACTGCACGAAAATTACAAAATTTAAACTTTCTATCTTTGCTTCAATTTGAGAAAAAAACTAAAACTTTATTTCACTCAGCATCTGTCAGGGATGATATCTCTAAGGCAATTTTGTCATAGGAAAGACTCATCGTAATTTCATATGAGTAAACACTCCGCATTAATTCAGTGTGTGTGTGTGGAGGGAAACCGGCTTGGAAATAGATCAGCCATAGATTTTAATATTAGTACTTTGTAACCAGAACTGTATGTTTAATTTAATAAGGGAATTAAGAAGCTTTTCTGTTTCTTTTTCATTTTTAGTACAATTAAATATTATATGATTAATATCTGCAATAGTAACATTATCACAACTACTAGCAGCCGTGTATAGCATTCATTAAGAACCAAGGCAAATATCAGATAAGCAGTAATCTGTCGCATAATGACAAAACCAGATTTAAAGTGTCTAATTAAGAAAATGCACATGCATAATGTATGTTTAAGTAGCCACTTGAGAATGGTTAAGAGAAGTATAATACCCTGGAATACTTTTTTTACTAAAAAAAGAACACAGACCGTCTTTACACGTTTACGTTTGGATTATACACGCTATACCCACGAATATCTCATTAAATGTGAAGATCCGCACTATATGTAACGTTCAAACAAGTGTTGTTCATTCCGTTTTTTGTAATAAACCCTCTTACATAAAATTTACCGTACTCCATAAATCTGTTATTGGATGATCAGTGTAACGTGGAAGATCTCATAAAATGTTCAAATTACATTTACATTTCTAAGTACATGTAACTATTATTATGTAACATAGTTAATCAAACACTGTACAACTACTAAGAACCCAAGATGGTTGATCCAGAGCCCTTATATTTCACGGTTTAACAAAACATTTAATAAAATCAAGGGTGTCCTATGAGAAAAAATATAACTTTGGTAAGCCACACTTTATTGGGACATTCTGTATAATTCAAAATAATTGTATAAACTACTGAAGAAACTTTTTAGTTCTTCGTTACAAAGAATATCAAAACTATATTCGAGGAATTATGATATGAGTAATAAGATATTTTTTCATCGACCTTAACAGAAAATTGCATTTTTCTACTACCGTGTGTAAAGTACGTACTTTAGACACATTTTCGAGTGCGTAAAACTTTATTTTACGCACTAGTGCGTAAAGAGTTTTACTTTACCCACTATAGTGCGTAAAGAAAAAATTCCAATATGTATGTAGTTATAGATATCTAGTCTTATAAAAATATAGGTATAATAAACGGATATTAAATCTAGTTTTTTTCATAAATTGGAGATAGAAACCTATAGAATTCGGTAAAGTAACCTAATAATTATTGTTAAATAATTATTGAGTACTGGAAATAATACAGTAAATAGGCATAAGTTGGCGGTGAGTGACTGCCATTTCTTTGTGAATTGAATCTGACATTTAAAATTTAAATTGAGATCTTCCGACTATACCTAGGGTAAGCAATTGTATTTTATATTTAAGAATTGAATATTTTTAGAAAACTATGATGGTATTTTAGATTATTATAAAAATAAAGATGGATTCCTCTGACGATCTCTCAGATTACTTGGCAAATACACCACCAAATATATTAGATGTGGCACAGAATGCTGCGAATGATTTACTGCCCCAAAAATCCATGAGTATTTACGAAAAAAATACAATATTTTTAAAGAATGGTGTAGGAAGAATAAGATAACAAAATACTCCGAAAATGTCCTAGTGGCATATTTTTCAAGCGAATTGAAAAACTACAAAGCATCCACAACATGGTCAATATTTTCAATGTTGAAGACTACCTACTTTAAAAATCAAAGACAATATTGATATTTCTAAATTTTATAAATTAGTTGCTCTTATTAAAAATAAAAGCAAAGGTTTCAAAGTTAAAAAATCTAAAATTTTGGAAAAAGATCACTTGGTAACATTTCTTGAGACAGCTCCCGATTCGACATTTCTAATGATTAAAGTAAGCATAATTTACAATAGTAAAAGTAGGTACCTATATTTCATTTATAAACAGTTTCCAATACATTTCCTCTTTATCTTCAGCGAAATGTTATCTCATTTCGTTCTTATACTCACATTTAATAATGCTCTTTAGAGTTCTCGGTAGCGTAATAGTTACTATGTGAGACTCACATACGTGAGGTCTCGGGTTCGAATCCTGCACATGGCGTTTATCAATACTTAAACTTATTTAGTAATTATTTTCTTAGGTTGCGTTTATAAGTGGTATTTCCGGCGCATGCCGAAGGGAAGAGTTATCAAAACTAAAAAGTGAAGATATTGAAGATAAGGAAACAATTCTAATCATTAGAATTCCTGAAACTAAAAATGGGACAGAAAGGGTTTTTACTATTTTAAATCCAACTAATTCAAAAATAGATTATTTGGCTTTTATTAGAAAATATATTTCTTTAAGACTTCCTATGGTGGATACTTCCAGATTATTTTTAAAATATTCTAACAATAGATGCACGAAACAACCAGTTGGAATAAACACTTTTGGCAAAATGCCATCTATTATTGCAAAATATCTCAATTTACCTGATCCAGCTATGTATACAGGGCATTGTTTTCGAAGGTCATCGGCAACCATGCCTGCGAACTCGGGAGGAGATCTCCTTACCGTAAAGAAACACGGAGGCTGGAAATCGTCTACAGTTGCAGAGGGCTATGTAGACTCTACATTAAGCAAAAAAAATAGCTATTTCCGTACTAATTTCAGGATGAAAAATCGTCTATTTTTGACGTCAAGTACTTTTCATCCGCAAACAATTTTCGTCCGCTATGGTCGCTATGATATGACACGGTGCGAGACTGGTTGGGACAATAACTATCATTTGCTGTTGTCAAATCCACTATTCACGAAGTCCGCTAGATTTCACGTCAAAATAAGACCATGGTTTGAATATTAGAGTGTGTTGTAACTTGGTAGGTTAAACCATTGTTATAGTTAACCATTGGTTAACTTCAAAAGGTTGTTGTAACACGAAATTTTAGACGTTCACCAACTGGTTAACCTTCGAAAAGTTTACCATCAGATCTCGGAGAGTTAACCTATGGTCAAACACGGAACAATGCAATTTTACTTGTTCTATCTGATTGTCTGTTTTAATTTGACAATTTATATTCGCAATTGACGTTTTATAGTTATTTTTGTTAATAAGTGGAAAAATAATTTATATCAAGATATATTTATCCCGTTCAACATTAAGTACGAATTGTTATAAACAAAATGGGGGAATTGGAAGAAGCATGAGCTGATTTGCAAGAACTCACAGATGATGAGTTGTTCGAGCCGAAAATGATTCCTAGAGCCTCTAGAAACTTACCCATTATATAGAGAAAATTAAAACTAATAAACTGAACCGAAATAGCTATATTTATTATAAAAAAAAATAAGTAAACTTATTTCACACAACGCTTATTTCCCATACCAAATACAATCGAGAACACTTTAAAACACCCAGCATGAAACTAAATTACTAAATATTAATGACAACAACGGAAATGAAAGGTTGAAATATCAAATGAAATCCATTGGTTACGTGACCCTTGATCAACAATTCGTGTTACAACGGAAAAAGGCTTAACTACTGAATAGAGGTTAAACATATTTTAACCACTGGTCTTGTGATCAGTGGGTTAACCTACCGAGTTACAACACACCCTTAGTGTTCATAATATTCAAGACAGGATTTTTTTTTTTCATAACTTACTTATAATGTATGATATTATTTTTTTCGATTACAATAATAGATAGTTTATTACAAAAAAAGTACATAAATATAAGTAATAAATATATGTCCACGACTACTTGATAATAAGTCAATATTTTACCTCCTAACAAAAGGTATATGGTACCCAAACATCTACTAGAGTGAATTATGGTTAATAATTCACTTGAGTGAATTATGGATCATAATTCACGCTTTTGCATTTAAATAACATGCCATGACAACTCAACACTCACAACATTTCGGTACATATGTGACTAGAGATGGGGGTACAAAATTAAATAAACTATTAAATCTGCGTATTTTGTTTAAGATATTTGTTTCTGAAATATATCGTATAGATACAATATCAAAATTTTCATTATTGATACTTTTCATAACGATATTTTCTAATATTGATATTTTTGAAACACTATATTTATAACGGTACGGTGTATCGATACTTTACACAGTATCGCCAATCTCTATATGTCACATTATTTGATGTACTCTAGAAATTTATTAATTTTGACGTTAGAATTTTCAATAATACAAAATACCAAATTATTACTTTCCTTTCTACACTAGCATTATCTACTTGATTTTTATTTAATAAATAAATCAAGGGACGTGGACAAAGTATAGTATTCTACTCGCAATTTATAGCTATTATTCTCTCGGGAGACTTCGTCACCCTGCGTGAATAAGGGTAAATTGTTCGTTTAATAATATACTATAATTAATAAACATGAAAAAGACACAAAAGTATTTCAAATACTTGTTTATGTTAAACAGTACAAAATAGTAAAAAAAAATCAAAATAATTATAAAGTCAATGACAATCAAATTTTTTCAAACTATTACATAAAAACTCACTTCCTAATTATAAGCTACGAATATATAAATATTAATAAAATAAAAAATATATATAAACAAACGTATCAATGCTTTCATTAATTGAAGTTACCTAATTGTAATTAATATGCGAACGGAAAGATTTACTTTTGTTTAAAGAGATATCTGAGTAATATTCTCGTCTCTTCAGACGAGTTAAAATGGGTCCCTCGTCTCGACTCGCTTCTCTCGTGATTTAAACCAAATATAGTAAAAACCTAGCCTAATTTTAATGCGTTGTGTGTGTGTTAAACCGGAAGGTGATGAGGAGATAGTTAAAATGGAAGATATAGGGACATGTGAGCCGTTTTGCTTTAAGACTGTAAGAGCTGACGAACCATTTAATGGAAAATAATTATAATGTTATGTAGAATCTGAGAATTTTAATATATGCAGGGTATTTTAGTAAAGAAATGGAAATCTCTTACCATGCTGGTTTTTTGGAGCACTCTGTATAGACAAAAATAGAGGCACCTCTTAACCCATGATAAGCTTCGTCAAAAGTTTTCCGCTAGCTTTATTGGTACAGGAAGAACTAGTTTAGCCGGAAGTTTGATTTATTGTGAGGATCTGGTATTACCCCAAATATTTAATTTTCGTTCCAGATGAAATGGTTAAGACCTCTGTTAATCCTCCTAATTTGCGACTGATTAAAAGAAGGTTGGATTGAACAGCTTTAGCTTTCAAGTCCTGCCAATTCTCTGCACTATAGAAGATAGCTGAATCATCTGCAAAACTGGTTATCTTACCTTCGCTTTTCATTAGAAAAAAGTCATTCAAGTGAATATTGAACAATATCGGTCCTAAAATTGACCCTTGTGGTACACCATACTCGATAACCTCTGGACTGCTGCAGACACTCCCAAAGCTTACCACTTGAGTTCTGATAGTTAAGTAACTTTTAATTAATTGTAGCAATGACCCCGAACACCGATGTGTCCCAAATATTTAAGAAGAAGTAAATTATGGCCTACAGAGTCGAAAGATTTAGATAGATCAAGAAACAAACACAAACATGGTTTGCTACTGTTTAGAGATTGTATTATGTCAAAGTTGAATTAAGGACAGCGTCTTCCGTGGATTTCTTTTTTTTTTAACTAAACTGCAAGTCAGAATTATTAATTAAGAAGAGATTCTAGCTGATTTTTATAACTTTTCCAAAAATTCAATGGAACAGGAGAGTAATTAGTGATTAGTGTAACATCTCCCTTTTTATTTAATGAAATAACTAATGAATTTTTGAGAATTTCGAGAAATGTAGCTTTTTCTGAACACAAGTTTATAATATAAGTAAGAGGTTTCACAATGAACGGTGCTAATAATTTAATAGTTTTTGATTTTAGATTATCATTATGAGCAACACTAACATATTTTCTGTTTTTTATTCGAATTTAAAAATTTTTTATATTTGAAGTTTTTATCGCTTTTAATTTTATTGGCCAGTTTATTTCCTGTTGCAATAAATGTGTTATTGAATCGTTTGCAATATCTTAATAATTCTTCCGTACTCTTTTTCATTTCCTCAATTTCCTTTTTTGGTTGTTCTCGTTTCTCTTATCTCTTGAATAATATTCCATGAGTTTTTTAAATTCTCCTCAATGTTTCCAATTTCACATGATTAAACATTGCTTACACTATTGAGTTTATTCCTATCATTTTTAAATTCATCATTTAGTTGATTATTATTTGGATATTTTTTTAAACTATATACATTTTATTTTCTCATTCTATGCAATAATCTTTTTTCGATGCACTCAGCAATGCCTGTTTTTAATTATATTAACAAAAATTTTTATTGAACAGTTAGGTGTTTCTGCTGAATGAATAGACCTCCACGAAGTATTTAAAAATGTGTTGCTAATTTTACTGCTGTTTATAAACCTTATCCATTTGGCTTTTTTGCTAATCTGGTTTTGTTTAGTATTTGTTATTACTTGTACGGCGGTTGTATAATGGTATGTGATTTATGTTTTAATTATTACTGGAATTATTTGTTCACTTATATGATCCTTACATTTGATAGATGAAGCTTATTTTTTGTGCAGCAGACGAAAAATACTTTCCTTCAAAAATAGTCGATTTTTTATTCGTAATTTTTTGTAAAGAGCCAACTGTCCATCGCCTCGCCTTCCTGCTTGGCTGCGCCTCGACTATCAATTCGCAATTTTGAGTATAACATACAGTTTTTCGTCAAATGCATTAAATTATTTTTTCTACGCCCATGTCTGTAAACGTCAAAAATCGCACTGACAACTTTCCTTGTAAGTGACATTTAACAATAACATGCACGTAATGAGAATCTCATAACATACATGTGCGTTTAGATAGAAAAACTTAGATTTCTTTGTTGAATCAAATTGCAATCAAATTTTCATTCACTTGCTACTTTATTTGGTTTATTTACATACTTTTAATCAATTGAAAAACATAAAAGCTCTTAGCATTAGTGAAATACATTTTAGATTAAAAGAGTGATGCCCCTAAATGTCGGCAACACATTTTACAATCTCAAAAAAAGTAATTCATATTTTTGGGATAGGGGAATAAACGTTATCTCATTTATGCTGTCAATTTTGGTAACAAATTATAGTATACGAACATTTTCTCAACTTTAACTACGAATATGTCTGTTAGTAGTGAAAAAGATGAAATTATGAGCACTCAGAAGAAAATAGATGGGCGTAGAAAAAGTATAGTACGTTACACAAGTTGTAATCCCATTACGCACTCGTGAAATTTACGCGTAAACTTTTTCACTTCGTGCGTAATGGGTTACTTACAACTCTTGTTACGTAATATACTATTTTCTACGCCCATGTCCGTAAACGTCAAAAATCGCACTGACAACATTCCTTGTAAGTGACATTTAACAATAACATGCTCGTAATGAAAATCTCATAACATACATGTGCGTTTAGATAGAAAAACTTAGATTTCTTTGTTGAATCAAATTGCAATCAAATTTTTATTCACTTGCTACTTTATTTGGTTTATTTACATACTTTTAATCAATTGAAAAGCATAAAAGCTCTTAGCATTAGTGAAATACATTTTAGATTAAAAGAGTGATGCCCCTAAATGTCGGCAACACATTTTACAATCTCAAAAAAAGTAATTCATATTTTTGGGATAGGGGAATAAACGTTATCTCATTTATGCTGTCAATTTTGGTAACAAATTATAGTATACGAACATTTTCTCAACTTTAACTACGAATATGTCTGTTAGTAGTGAAAAAGATGAAATTATGAGCACTCAGAAGAAAATAGATGGGCGTAGAAAAAGTATAGTACGTTACACAAGTTGTAATCCCATTACGCACTCGTGAAATTTACGCGTAAACTTTTTCACTTCGTGCGTAATGGGTTACTTACAACTCTTGTTACGTAATATACTATTTTCTACGCCCATGTCCGTAAACGTCAAAAATCGCACTGACAACATTCCTTGTAAGTGACATTTAACAATAACATGCTCGTAATGAAAATCTCATAACATACATGTGCGTTTAGATAGAAAAACTTAGATTTCTTTGTTGAATCAAATTGCAATCAAATTTTTATTCACTTGCTACTTTATTTGGTTTATTTACATACTTTTAATCAATTGAAAAACATAAAAGCTCTTAGCATTAGTGAAATACATTTTAGATTAAAAGAGTGATGCCCCTAAATGTCGGCAACACATTTTACAATCTCAAAAAAAGTAATTCATATTTTTGGGATAGGGGAATAAACGTTATCTCATTTATGCTGTCAATTTTGGTAACAAATTATAGTATACGAACATTTTCTCAACTTTAACTACGAATATGTCTGTTAGTAGTGAAAAAGATGAAATTATGAGCACTCAGAAGAAAATAGATGGGCGTAGAAAAAGTATAGTACGTTACACAAGTTGTAATCCCATTACGCACTCGTGAAATTTACGCGTAAACTTTTTCACTTCGTGCGTAATGGGTTACTTACAACTCTTGTTACGTAATATACTATTTTCTACGCCCATGTCCGTAAACGTCAAAAATCGCACTGACAACATTCCTTGTAAGTGACATTTAACAATAACATGCTCGTAATGAAAATCTCATAACATACATGTGCGTTTAGATAGAAAAACTTAGATTTCTTTGTTGAATCAAATTGCAATCAAATTTTTATTCACTTGCTACTTTATTTGGTTTATTTACATACTTTTAATCAATTGAAAAACATAAAAGCTCTTAGCATTAGTGAAATACATTTTAGATTAAAAGAGTGATGCCCCTAAATGTCGGAAACACATTATACAATTTAAAAAAAAAATAATTCGCTTCTTCTTGATATGGAAATAAACGTCATCTCATTTATGCTGTCAATTTTGGTAACAAATTATAGTATACGAACATTTTCTCAACTTTACCTACGAATATGTCTGTTAGTAATGGAAAAGATGAAATTATGAGCACTCAGAAGAAAATAGATGGGCGTAGAAAAAGTATAGTACGTTACACGAGTTGTAATCCCATTACGCACCCGTGAAATGTACGCACTCGCCGCTGTGCGGCTTCGTGCGTAATGGGTTACTCACAACTCTTGTTACGTAATATACTATTAAATTATTAAATCACCTTCCAAGCTAAGTAAGAGCTATCGAAGCTTTATGTGTTTGAGAGATAATTACTCGTGTATTCCAAACCAATAACTATTGTAGTTTTAGGGTCAGTTTATGATGCTGTGTTCATAACAGAATAGGTTTTTTTTAGTTTCGTTCTATTTCATAAAATTATTCAGAAAGGTATTGGTTAATGTGTTGATAATGGTCCATTGAAGGGTTGAACATACATTCAGCCTAATGCTTTTGTAATAAGGAAACTCTTGAAAATAAGTAGCATATTAAAAAAATATTAATGATGACTATAAAAATAAGAAACGTCGGCTTTAAAAGCTGACTACCTTTTGTTAATGCCTATAAGAATGGTTGTTGTTCCACAGTAGCTCAGTGGCTGAAACATTCTTCTGAGAGATAAAACATTTTTGCGATATCAACTCAATATAATATTGGAAGAAATGAGCAGCGCTTTAAAAAGAAAAAATCCGACCATTGAAAAGATCTACGGCCTGAATGGTCTCCTCAAGAAGCATAATAATGGAGCAGCAAGATTCTGTGATATGGAAGAAGGAGTATCCATTTATATTTGCGAAATACATAGCAATGCAAAGTTCTAGGGTACATCACCTAGAAGTCTGCTGGATAGAAGAGGAACTCTTACCTAAATTGAAATCTGCGGAAATTCTGAAATTCCTATAGGAATAGGACTGAAGATCTACTAGTCTCTGAGACTCAGGATCTAAGTGAAAAAATCGGGGTGGAATAGATCACTCAAGTTTCAGTGAATGTCTCCCCATAATACATACATACACTAGTACGAGGCGCGTTTATCATACTAAAGTATGAACAGATTAGTCATACGAATAATGAAAACACTCTCCTCACGTGTCCTTGATTCACAGCTTTAAACTGGGTACATATGGTCGTGACGTTTGTCGGTGATCAATTGGCAAATTACAGAAAACCAACAATCATGTGCTCGTGTTAGAAAAGGAAGAGTAGTCGAGTCAACTTGATACAACAATTATTACGACGAAATGTCAAGAAACGTGAAATGGAATGTACCTTAAAATATCAAAAATTTTACTTATAGAAATAATGATAAATCAAGGAAAAAATGTTATGCATGTAACCTATAGGGTGCTACAAAAATCATGGTAACTCCCTAGAATTAGTTTTCCTTATTCACCTTACTATCTTAATTGTCCCAAAGCAGTGGACTACTTTTCACCCATTATATGTAGTTAATAATTTTCGCCAAGAACTTTGTAAAGATTTCATCTTTGCTAGAAAATAAATTATTTATCTGTCTCTCTACATTGTTAAAACCAACGAAACTACCTCTAAAATTCTTAAGCGATACTGTTCGTCGTAGATCAGAAACTTTAACCGAAGAATTTACCGCAACTGTTTTAATGATGCTCCTTTCCAAGTTAGTTTCGAAAGGAAGGAGTAAATACGGAGCTGTACAAATTTATTGCAAATTAACTCCCACCTATTAACTCTAAACTTCGGAAGTTAAGCCGTGAGTAAGTTTGAGTATGAGTTGAGATTTAATTTAATATTTACCTGACAACGTACTGGTTATAATGTTATGAGCAATTATAAGCCGCCATAAATTTAAAAATATCTTAACTTTGTAATTAGTTAAGTGGTTTAGTTCGCTTCAATGAACAAACAAAAAATCAGTTTGAAATAGTTTCGAATATTGTCCTCAAGGACTTAGTGCACTAACAACGGTTCATGATAATGATAGGAACAAGCTAGGAACATGTTTGATTCCAGCTTCCAAATAAACACCTTTTCCGGCTTCAAATGAATCTCATAGTCCAAGATAGCTGTTGATAAAACCTATCATTTGCTTGGGTACTGTATTTCTTTATTCTAAATTCCTGTTTTTTTGAGAATTTTTTTCTTTGTAGCTACAAGTCGGTTAAAAAAGTTGTGCAACCTAATGAAAAACAAATACATGAACTTACTCAGTCCAACACTCGGGTTCTGGTAGACTTCGCGATCCTCGGAATTATATGTTAATTTTAAACTTGTTTGATAGCTTACCTCAAAAAAAGCGGATTTAAACAAAAATTTCACTGAATAATCGGTAATCACTCTAAAAATCACGAATTTAGTTTAAAAATGGTAGTATGGGTAATAGACGTACCTACTTATGTAATGAATATATTTTATTTATGTAAAGTTTTATAAGCACGTTATAAAATGAAAATGTTAATGATTGACAGTTACTTAAAATCTCTAATATCAGAATTGTCAAAATAAATTGATTCCGATGTTCACTACTGTCACTCACTTTTAATCGAAGGAACAGAAACGTCTTGGAACAGGAACATAAACGGGTGTTAAAACTTCATATTATAAGATAAATGCAGGTTTCAATGATCATTTTTAAAAAAACATGACTGTATTTCGAGAGTTCCTGGCTCAACTTTCGTTTAGCTGAAATCAGTTATGTAAAAACTGTTGTCATGGCAACGATTGTTGTGATTAATAGTAAACAAAAACCCAAATCATATGGTGAGGAAATGCGCGGTTGCCGATTTGACAACTTTCGTTGAGCTAAAATCAGTTATGGAAAATCTGTTGCCATGGCAGCCATTACCATGGTAACGGGTACACAAAAACCTAAATCATATGGTGGGGAAATGCGTGGTTGCCAAGTTGACCCCACTTTCGTTTAGCTGAAATCAGTTATGGAAAAACTGTTGTCATGACAACGATTATTGTGATTAGCAGTAAACAAAAATCCAAATCATATGGTGAGGAAATGCGGGTTGTCGATTTGACCACTTTCGTTTACCTGAAATCAGTTATGGAAAAACTGTTGCCATGGCAGTCATTGCCATGGTAACGGAAACACAAAAACCTAAATCATATGGTAGGGAATATAATCATTGGATTCACCCTTACCCTTCTTGAATTTTGATATCCAATACTATGTAACCCTCACATTAAGTTATTCAAGAAGGGAAAGGGGAAGGGAAAATAATCATTGGATTAATCCTTCCCCATCTTGAATTTTGATATGCGCGTTACGAAGTATTGGATATTTTTCAAGAAGGTTCCCTTTCCCTTCTTGAAAAATATCCAATACTTTGTAATGCACATTAAGTTACTCAAGTAGGGAAAGGGAAAGGGAATATAATCATTGGATTCACCCTTCCCCTTCTTGAATCTTGATATGCGCGTTATTCAATCGCATCTTAATAATAATGTAGAAAAATATCATGATTCTTAAGTAGTCGATTACAGCTGGCTTGTAGGTTGCATATGGATACATATACGCCACTGATATAAATTTTCAAGTCATGGTTTCATGGTATCAAGGAAACACCCAAACAAGAAATAGTTTGGTTCACTGACGGTTCCAAAACGGACACTGGTACTGGCGCTGGAATATACGGTCAATCCCCCAGATGTGACATTAGTCACTCACTGGGAGTAAATACCACTACATTCCAAGCAGAAATTTACGCAATTGACACATGTCTGAGAGAAAACATAAGGAAGGGATACAGCGGTAAAAACATTCTTATCTGCTCAGACAGTCAAGCGTCAATTAAATCACTTAATAGTAGTACCATAAAATCCAAACTTGTCTGGGAGTGCTTAGAAAACCTTAAAAAACTCAGTGCCACAAATAAGGTAACCCTGAAATGGGTGCCAGGCCACAAGGGTATTGAAGGGAACGAAAAAGCAGATGCCCTAGCACGAGAAGGATCGGCAACCGGCTACACCGGTCCTGAACCGGCAACCGGTATAACAAAGGTTTCGGTAAGAACCACGTTAAACCAGTGGGTGCACAAACAACACCTCAAATACTGGCAAACAATTCCGAAGCTCAAACACAGTAAAATGATGGTCAAACAACCCATACCAAAACTTACTGAAGAAATTCTGAAGTTAAATAGGAGAGATATCAGGCTGGTAACCGGCCTTATAACCGGACACTGTGGCCTGAGAAAGCACCTTCACACAATGGGGATCTTCCAAGAAGAACCTACATGTAGATTATGTGGCGAGGAGGACGAAACAGCCACCCATATAATTTTCGAATGTGAGGCTCTACGTTGGTGGAGGTATAGACTGATAGGGCCGGATGACCCTATATACAACCTCACCAAAAGAGATACTGTGAAGAGACTTCTAGATCTCATCAAGGTCACAAATCTTCTCACAGACTAGCAGACAGATAGGACAATACAATAAGCCAACGGCTGCAGTGTTGGGGCCCACTAACCCGGCCTGTTTTCGTCTGTCTACAAACCAACCAACCAACCAAGTAGTCGATTACAGCTGGCTTGTAGGTTGCATATGGGTACATATACGCCACTGATATACATTTTCAAGTCATGGTTTCATGGTATTAAGTATAAAATAAAATGAAAAGACCCAAACGTGATATTTATTTAAAAATTATATGGTAACAGTTTTTCCATAACTGATTTCAGCTAAACGAAAATGGGGTCAACTTGGCAATCACGCATTTCCTCACCATATGATTTAGGTTTTTGTGTACCCGTTACCATGGCAATGACTACCATGGCAACAGTTTTTACATAACTGATTTCAGCTAAACGGAAGTGGTCAACTTGGCAACCCCGCATTTCCTCACCATATGATTTAGGTTTTTTTGTACCCGTTACCATGGTAATGTCTGCCATGGCAACAGTTTTTCCATTACTGATTTCAGCTAAACGAAATTTGACCCGAGTTCCTTGAAGATAAAAACGCCTGATTGACAATGTCTTGATGCTGGAGTTGGTCGTAAGCGTGACATGAATTCTCTTAAGCTTGAGAAAAAGCTGCAGATGGAAAACGTGGGATTTCTTTATAATGTATCACAGAGGAAGTAGCATTGATATCTTCTTTAAAAGTGGAACAAATTCCAGGAATTGGCAGGGGCAAAGTATGAACCCAGTTGATATCGGAATGAGCCATTATTGTAGATTTTAAGTGTAGATGTAAACGTTCGACTAAACCATTTGCAGCAGAATGCCAGCTTGTAGTGAGATTATGTCGAATTCGAATTTACGAAAAAGTAAATTGAGCTCCACGATCTGAGGTTATAGTTTGAGGAAAATCAAAACGAGATATCCAGCAATCCAAGAGATCATGAATCACAGTATTTGCACTCATATTCTGTAAAGGATAAGCCTCGGGCCATAGAGTAAAACGATCGATGACAGTAGAACAATATCAAAAAAATGTGCAGGTGGAAGTGGTCCAATCAGATCGATGTGGATATCAAAAAACACTTTGTGTCGGAGTTTTGAAATTTCCAATGGGAGCGTGAACATTTCGAGAAATATTCGATCGTTGACATTCACAGCAAGCACGAGCGCAATAATTAATGTGAGTGAATCACTGGCACCAGGAAGACTCAAAGTATGCAGTTGATTGAAAACGAGATTTCAGAATAAAGGTGTGATAAAAGGTCGTGGATTTCCTGTTAATGTATCACAAAACACAGTATGTGGGGTTTCGGGAACGTTCGCTGTGGAGAGAACAATTTTCTTGAATGATCTACTTGAGTTCTTTGTCTTCTTCTTAAGATTTGAACAGTTACTCGTATTCAAGTGAGATAGAAACAGCTTCAATCCAGGAAAGGGTGCCAGCAACAATATTATCGTTAGCTTTAACGTATTGAATGTCCGTTGAGAATTTCTCGATGAAAGAGATTTGATTGAGTTGAACTGTTGGAAGTTTTCACGTTTTTGTTGAAAAGCGTGAACTAACAGATTACAAGATGTAGATCGCAAATAGATGTCCTTCCAAAAAATGACAAAAATGCTGAATTATTTAGCAAGAAGTTCACATTTTCTTCGAAAATAATGAAAATAGTTACCTACCAACCAACCTAACCTAACAATGTAAACGAGGCAAAGTCAAAACCACGCAAAACTTCATCCATAAATCTTTGAAAAGGTCAACTAGCATTTCAAAGTCCAAACGTCATGAATAGAAATTCGAAGAGTCCAAATGTTATGATGGCTGTTTTCCCAATATCTTCTTCAGCAGCTGGAATTTGTTAATATGCCTTTACTAAGTCAATTTTTCGAAACATCGTACATCCATCAATAAAAATGGTGGCATCGTAAAATGTGACGAGCAGGATAACGATCCGGAAATGTTCGAGCGTTCAACGAGTGAAAATATCTACAGGGACGCCAAGTTGAGTCACTTTTCGATGCTAAGTGTAAGGTAGAGAACCAGGATTCTTCGGATGGGTGACTAGTACCAGCTTGCATCATTTCATCGAATTCTTTTTGTGCAATTTTCAATTTTTCGGGGCTTAATCGGCGAACTTAACTTGTAATTGGTATCACGGCCCATTTGAACTAAAGTGTTGGATAACGATTGTTATGTAGTGGAGGTCATGCCTGAAGCGAAATGATCGCAGAAGGTTTACACCGCTATATTTCCGTCAGAAAAACTCAAGTTGTTCAGAACGGCTGTTTATCAGAAAAGTCTGAAGAGGACTTATAGTTCAGGTATTAAAGGCTTTTGTTAGTGGTTGTATGGGTTTGGTTTGGACTATGAACGGTAGTTGGGATGAGGTTTGAGCAAATAGGCGCCTTGGTTTAGCTGCTGCTTGAGGCTTAGACTGGGCTTGTGCGGCTGACACTGAAGAAAGTAATTAAGCCTAGTGAAGCAGAATAGTTTTGATTGATTAGAAAGTTTAATGAGTGACACTTTGTATGACTATCTAATGTTTGATGGCTGTACAAAAAGGTACCGAATAGTTCTGTTACATCAGATAGTCTGATTAAGTTATCTTGAGAAGCTGTCGAAAGTATGATAGCTATTTAGAGTGCAAAGGGTCTAAGTTCCAGAAAAAAATGTTTATTTTTTAGTAATTAGTATTTTTGTTTGTTTCAGAACGCAAGTAAGAATGTCTTACCGAGGGCGTGAAGGGTCAGGTAAGGCCGACTGTAATGAACTCAGCACCTGATCCCTCCGTTTGATGTAGCCGTGTCCCCGTGTGTTCGTTCGACGGTTGCCATGCTATAAGTTTTTTTATTGAGATTGTAATTAAAAGTAAAATTTGGAGGAACTTGTTTTGTTGAAAATTTAATACTTTACACTTTTTATTGCAATTTCCTCATCTAAAAGTGCATCATCCAAGAACTTTTTTCTTTCAAAATGTTTCATAGCAATAAAGCTTTCTAAAAAAATGGCAGCAAACTTTCGAGGGTCGCGAGCCTTACTCGGGTTTGATGGGTCTGCTACAGTTTTCAGAAATCCACCGCGTAGACCATTCACTGCGCTGGTACGTCCGACCATCTTAAAATAAGTCAACCCACTGGTTAGCCATTCCTTCCGAAAGAGCAAATTCATCCTAGACACATTTATCGTGCTGCATGAACTTCCCTAGTCATTAAACTTTTTTTAAAACGCATTTAATCACTGACTAATCTTTAAATGTTTCCATTATTAAAAATCTGACACTTCAACTCCGTACGGCTTTTAAATAAATAACGAGTTGCCAGATTGAAATTTGAAGTATGCCACAAATTAAATATTTCATTGAAACAAAAGTTTTTGCTAGTGCTCGATATAGTTATTAACGTTACAAGACCGATATGTAGCAAATAACAGATGAGGCGCAGCCGAGGATTATAATAACCGCATCCGTTATTTGCGTATCGGCCGTGTGTTGTTCAAGAATTTTCGTAATCCCGCTAAAAGATTTGATTCCGAGGAAAGAACAAACCACGTACCTTGTGTTTCTACAGAATCCCAACATAGTGTTGTCAAGGAACAGCTAAACAATATCACAACAATATTACAAACAACGTCAGTTTTTTGTGTTCGCGAGGAATGCCAGCCGTTAAAATTCTTAACCGACGGAGGCTGTTACCCTTAACTTTTCAATTGCCATCTGAATACCGTTACATCAAAATAACAGTATGGGATTTCGAAAAATAGCGTAGCATGAACCTTTCAACCAACTATACACAAGAGTTTTATTTAATCTCAAGTAATTGTTGGAACAAGTTCCGAGGATACCTACTTAAGACAACGTGTAGAAAATGGTTCGAAAGTTGCTTCAATTACATAAGAAATAAATTGATCTTAAAAAAAGCCTTTTTGAGAAAAGAATATCACCCGTCTCTTTTTCATTCGAAAACATTGCAACGAAAACTATAATGACTACATGTCAACATACCTGAATTAAATAATAATAAAGTTGTTTGCTAACGAGTTTCACCTTTGACGTTTTTATATGAAAAACAAACACTTCAGGAGTATTCTAACAGTTTACAGTGTTTTTGTGGAAACATCCTACAGATGTAAATGCATGCATTTCTAAATAAAGTGTGTTCTTTGGAGAATACTTGTTGTACCAAATGAACAACAAAGGAATTGAAATAAACCAGGAATTAAAAATATAAGTATACAGTTTTCTTAACAACTTCAATAAATTAGTTATTCGTAGGTACTTTGAATTACATTTTTAAATAACAACGAGAAAATTGAGAACAGGAATGTTTACAGCGAGTGATAACAAACTAGTAGGTGAAGGATTCGGTATTATTGAGTTGTACAATATAAGAGAGACTAGAAGCACAGATACTCTTTGAGATGTCAGGAATGTCACCAGATTCATAAGAGGCATGGGGACAATAAGGACACCAATGAGCTGAATGAATGAATCAAAAATAATATGGAAGCAGCGTCCAGGAGATTCAGCACATCCAATTTGTGAGTAGTAGTACTTCAATAGTGCCAGAATTGTTTACGAGACAACATCTGTAATCAGTTGTGTGGGGTGTGGTGGATCATACCTACACCAACTGCCAGAAATAACTGAAAACTACAAGTAGCAAACTGCTTAACTAGAAATCTAGCCAGGTACACCCCGATGACGATGATATCTCAATAGGCGTAGCCGATTATCAGCAGTATTATTAAATTTTTGGCATAAACTGTTGCCCCATTCTAAAAAAAAGGAGCTGCGACCTGGCAAATGAGAAGATAAGAGATTTTTATTGTGGATAGGAACAAGACGAAGGAGAAAACGCTAATACTGGTCCTGGGACACAGAGTGGCAAAGGGCACGGCAAAAATACCAATTCAATCACCAATTACCTTGATCATCCTACCAATCGACCCAACAAGATGTTTTTCATTTGGTATTGGGGACATTCACACAGAATTTTCAATATGAAACTCTGCACCTAACAACTTTTTATTAAAAAAATAAATATCTCGGTAAGTATATATTTTAGATATAGGGTATTCTATACAAATAGACATTTGAATTCAATTTAGAATCGGAAAAGTTGGTAATATACAGGGTGTTATGATTAAAATAACTGATTTGTCTTTCGGTATGTTTGTCTCCAATATATAGGCAGTTTAAGCTCGTCGTGAAACAGCCTGTATAAAGCTGCTAAGGTCGTGGTAGTCAATAACTGGTATATTTACACTAAGAGGCACTTACAGGAATCCATTACAAAATTTTGGCGGCTCAAGATTTTATATAGGGACTTGAAGAAATGGCAAACTTAGTGATCGATAAGAATACGTTGTTCACAGAATACTGGTAATGTTCCAGAACGAGGTGATTAAGAGAGGTCTATTGGCTTAGAGCAAACTTAGGCCAGCACAATTAATCTCAGGCTTCCAGCTGAACGGATACAATTCCGTCCACGCCCTCATAATCCAACCTATACAAACTTGTTCCATTCGAAGAAAGTTCAATTTCCTTGTTGAAAGAAAACACATCAAAAGATCACTCATTAATAAATGAAAGTTTTGGAGTGGAAACTATGGATTTTGCCAAATACACAAAAAGCGTCGCGATATTCCAATGTTTAATCCCAATCTGCTCACAATAATTCAGTATTTCCACATTGTAATTAAAACAAACGTAGGGCTCAATATATTATTAACAATGCATTCAGTGTGAAATATGAAAAAATATTAGGACTTACCAATAAACGAAAAGATGAGTAAAACCATCAGGGCAGACCGCGTCCATCGTGTATATCCACTCGACGTAGATCTCATGACGTCAAAAATACCATGTCTGTGTTTAAATGTCGCTACTCTTTGGCACATCCACTATCAGAATGTCCCAAGTATCACTGGCACACTAACTAATTCTCGAAATTACATTCCGACCTGTCAACAAGAAATTTCATTAGTGTGTGTTGTTTTGAATCGAAATATAAATCAGATTTGTAGTTTTTGCTTTTTTTATTCCTTTTTTTATTTTGATGTTGAATTTGCTAGATAGTTTTGCATAATTCACATTTAAACAAAAAATCGATTTGGTTAATTTAGGGACTATACAGTGCTGCAAAAATTTCAATTTTTCCCTCTCCACTGGAGGTACATTTCTTCGATCATTTAAAAATATTAACACTGAAAAAAACCAATCGAGCGATAAAAAACTATCAGAACTTAACACCTAATCACCCATAGCATCAAGAATTATTGAATTAACCGTATGGGGTGGTGCCTCGATTGAAAAAAGAATTGCGAAAAGGGGGAGTGCAACGTTTGTCTCGTACAGTATACACTCTATTCTATCGTTATAACAAAACCGAACCAATGCACAACAAAACAAAAACACACAATGATGAGTGTTATTGTTACGACTAGAGGGAGATGTAGTTATCGGAGGGTAGCTTGCCGTAGTCTTTTTTTGGTCACTCTCTGTTTAAAAGATATTATAACGTAGTTGATGATGTCATTTATATTCGAAGGTTATTTGGTAAATGTTATAGAATCAGTTTTCTATTCCAAAGGTAGTTTTTGAATTTTATGGGCATTATTGGTCTTTCACCCCTTTAAGTCTTTATACTTCACTTAGTAAGTCTACGATCTGACACTTATGCGATGATACTATTGACAAATCCGTATTATAATTTTTTTTGTCAAAGTTTCATAACGTTCCGAGAATAATTTGAAGGTTATCGTAGTTTCAACCACTCAAGATTAATAATTTCCAAAAAAATGGACACTTGTTCGTGTTTTCACTAAACATTGTTTTTTGAATGCGAAAAAGGTCCGGATTCTCGACCCTCTCGACGTTTTTTTTGTTAGAAATCCCTATTGCTATAGAAAAAAATTCTTGGATCAAGCACTTATGAAAGAGAAAAACTCAATTGAAAGTACTGGAATCTGACATTTTTTTCAAATTTCTGACATAGAAGACAAAGGATATAGACGGAAGAAGATTTTTAAATGTCGTATAGTCAAGCAGCCATTAAAGCACTGAGCTTTTGTGTAATCACTTACAAAATGGTGGGGGAATGCCTAGGCATACTCAATGAGCAAGGCGAGAACAAAATAGTGACCTTACTGTGGATTAGAGGACACACTGGAATAAAAGGAAATGAAATAGCAGATGGACTAGCAATAGAGAGGTTTTGCGGTATCAGCTCCAATGTAATATTAGAAGAAATAAGCAAAGCCGGAAAAAAGAGAAGATCTGACCATTGGAAAGATCTAGTAGAGCTTAGATAATCAAAGATTCTGATGGGTGACTACAGCCCGTTGAGATCAAATGAATGAATGTCAAAGTAAAATTGCACTAAGAGTTTCAACAGGAAGAATAAAGTAGATTCTGTGGCATGGAAGAAGAAACCTACATCCACATACTTTCGAATTGCACAGCAATTCAGAATCCTAGGGCACAGCACCTAGGAGATTATAGGATAGAAGAGGGACATTTACCTAAGCTGAAGCCTGCAGATATTATGAAATTCCTCAGGGAAATAGGGCTAAAGGAGCTACTAGTATCTGAGACGTTCCTCAGGAACTAAGTAGAAATAAGGGGTCACAATAGATCTTTTAGGTGTCAGTGAATGTCACCCCATCATACATACATACAAATTTGTTTAAATCTCTTCTCTTGAATGTGAGGTATAAAAAAATTCAAGAAAACCTTACATTCTAAAAATGTTTATTATTTCAATTTTCATGATTATGAATACAAATAATTCTATATTTTCATATATATTTAAATTCTATATTTTCATATATATTTATGTAATCTATTATAATGCAAAATTAATTCAACTCAAAGAAAATAAACACCATTTGTCAATGCCAATAAAACCTGATCACCTAACAATCCCAATTTGAAAATAGAATATTTTTAAATATTGGCAAATTGTAAGGATTTTCTTCCGGTTGTTTTTGTGAAACAGACATTCACTTTAAGATAATAATCTTTACAGTTTGAAGTAAAATATTGATCGTAAAATAGTGATGAAGAAGAACCAAGTTTTGAACTAAATTCATGATTTTTGAAGTAATTAATTAGGTAAGCTATCAAGTAAAATTAACATAATATTCCGAGGGTGGTGAAGTCTACCAGAACCGGCGAAAAATATATCAAACAGTGATTGGAAAAGCTGTTTGAAGACACTTTTTTCTTGGCACTTGGGAGGACACTGCCAAAAAAAAAAATTTCATACGGCTCGACCACTATTGGGCTCGTCAATATTGTAGATACAGAATTGAAATGATAAATGCAAATTTGACAAATATTTTTTTCTAGAGAAACGAAATATGTACGAAAATACAATAATCTTACTATCTGGCTTGTAGATTATGTATAGATGAACTCCTCGGTATATTAATACATACAAACAAATTCATGCGACAAAATTCAGGAGTTGTTTGCTCGTATGATATTAAGATTTAAATAAAACAAGGATTTTAAGTTGAATTTTATTTTATTAAACTTCAACTAGAAAAAAAGTTTTGATATGAAATGAAATAAGGGTAGCTAATTTCACCCCCGTATAATGTAACAGGAATATTGAAAAAATACCCCTAGTCCTTTGCGAGTGCACGAAAATTTTAGAAAAAAAAATAAAAACTCAATTTCAGTCACCACCTTTTAAGGGTGATATATCGGAAAAGGGGTGTGCTGAGGAAATGTTGTTATTGGAAAGACCCATCTTAATTTCATACGATCAATCACCCTGTATGTAGTTTCATCTATAGGTTCGCAAAAATATACTCCTATCATTATTAAGTTTCTTATGTCTTCTGAAATTTCACCGACAATGGAATTATTGGTCGCTTTCAAAGTAATTTAGTGATAATTAAGGTAAAATATAAGTTTTTGTTTATATTTTTTATTAGCAATTAATTCGATATTTCCGTCCAGGTAAGTAGGTAAACTTGGTTTAATTGAGTAGGTGAGTAAAACCAATAATTATAATTAAAAATTCCACGATATTGTATTATATTCATTTTGGTCCTTTACTGGTTTCACGAACATTATTTCGCATCATCACAAGGATGACAGTGATGGAATGATAACAATATGTAAAAATGAAAAATATATAACCGTTACGCCAAAGATAAAACAAACTATAAATCTTATTACAGTTTCCTGTAATATTGTCGTATTTAATAGAGTGAATGTATCAACAGATGGCGAAAGGAATAATTATAAATATTCAACACTCTATGAATTTTTTGAAAAATAATATTTTTCAAAAACAGTGGCCGTTCAACTAAGGAGCAACAACTACTTCCCGTGCAATATGCACCGCCGGATATTGAATTACACCCCAAAAGTCAAACGGGGTTGGTATATCTACATCCCGTGGACTGGGCTATCTATCGGGCGCGTCCCCAGGTGGCGGATAGGGGAACGGCCAAGGGACTGAATCGCCGGTCCCTTGGTCAGTGGCAGAAATAAGTAGGGTGAGGGGAGCTTAACCTCCCCAAAAGCCTTTGCGAAACATGCCACCGCGGACCAGCCTACCCAAGCTAAGGTGTAAGGAATCGTGCCGACAGCTGAATGGCCGCAGGGTGATATGCGGTCACGAACGATCCCCTTGGGGTACCGGGCGGAACCCCATTGTAATTAGCCTTCCTCTGGTAATGCGGGGCTCTGCCAGAGGTGACCAACCCTTCCCTTGCTACTCGTGGGAACACACATGGAAAAAACCACAAAAACAAAAACAAATCCCGAGGCTGGACAGAAGTGCTCACCTCAATCTAAAGTAGTGGCTGGGGATGGACAAAAATGTCTACCCCAAAATACTGCACAGAATGAGGCTGGACATGAAAGATCACCTCGTGATTTAACAGAAAAGCCAAGGCGAAAGCGCATTTGCGGCGCCGAAGCCAAAAGGAGGAAGAGAGCGAAGGAATCAGGGGTGGCAGCAGCTACAAGTGCACCCCCCTCTTCCACCACTCCACCTCCAACAGCAAAGGCACTTCCTGCAGCGGGCACCAAGAGCTCCGCTTTGAATAAAGGCAAGGAACCGGCAGCCCCTGCAGGAAAGCGCCCTCACTTAAGCACCTCCACGGAGGGGACTCCAAGAAGGTTGAAGAAGCCGCGCGTCGACAGAAATGTCGCCGCGCCTTCCAAAACCTTTGCGGATGCCGCCTTGAGACACCTCAAGGTTGCTATCATAGATGAGACTAACCCGTACGGTAAGGTTACCACAGAGCGGGAAAGAATCATCAAAAACCAACTGCTAGAGGAACTGGACAAGATCATCTTCTCCGCCTCCAGCAGCAATAGCAAAGCGCCCACGTTTAAATCGTGGACATACTCCGGTGAAATCATCAGAGTGGTCTGCGATGACGACGGGACGCTAGAGTGGCTGAAAAAAGCCACAAAAAACCTCAAGCCATGGGAGGAGGCATCACTGGCGGTCGTTGGTGTGGATGGGCTCCCCAGGCTGACCAAGGCCTCGCTCTGGATCCCGGAGGACGTCCACAAGACGACATCCGGTGAAAAAGAGAGGGTGCTTGGTCGGCTTAGGGCGCAGAACCCTGACCTGGCGGTGGCAAGCTGGTGCACTTTCCATCATGAGGTGAAGGTGAACCCAGAAGGACACCTCTTCGTTTTCGGAATCGGAGACGAGGATATGGCTGTCCTCAAGAAGAAGTCGATGAGGATGAGCTATGCGTTCACCTCATTGACTATTAGGGTAACGAGGAAGGAAGCAGGGGGTACCTCTGAAGACCCGAGGTCCTTGGTAGTCGAGCCACCCAAAGTGGATATTGACCCCAAGGCCACCATGGGTCCCGAAAAGGACGTCGAAGTAGTCGATGACCTGACGGAGGAGGCACCCGAACACAGCGAGGTCGTCTCTCCCCTAGCGGAGGAGCAGATGGACCTCTAAAGAAAATCCAATGCCATGCAACCTACTTATGGGCAAGGACGTTGGAAAAAAAGTAAATATTATACAATGCAACCTCCAACACAAAAAGGCTGCAACGGCAACATTATGTCGCCACCTTGATGTATTGGAGGATGCAATAGCTTTGATCCAGGAGCCCTGGATAATAAAGACCAAAATTACTGGTTTCAGTAGCCTAACGGGTCAAATTTTTAGCCTACCAAGCAATCAGCAACCTAGGACAGCTGTTTACGTCCCAAGGAAATACAGAGCCTCTCCGATGGCACAATTCTGCACCTCAGACCTTACTGCGGTTAAAGTGGAATGTCCAGATGGAAGAGGCAAATATACGGCGTTGGTACTCGCATCGGTGTACTTACCTTCAGATGAAGCCACATTACCACCGACTAAAGAGATGGAGGTACTAGTGGATCACTGCCTCAACCAGAGAGTGGAGCTGATATTGGGTTGCGACTCAAACTCACACCACTTGAGCTGGGGCAGCAAGGATATCAACGCCCGAGGTAAGTCTCTTTATGAATATATAATTAAGAAAGATTTAACAATTTTAAACAGAGGCACGGAGCCGACATTTATTAACGCCCGTAGCCAAACATAAATAGATATTACGCTGGCGACAGCCAAAATATCAAACAAAATTCAGGACTGGCAAGTGTCGGATCACATTTCTATGTCAGATCACCGCTGGCTGACCTATACGGTAAGCCAGGATCTCAGGACCACTGTAAAATCCCGTGACCCGAAGAGGACGGATGTAGCTCTCTATAATCGACTCTTAAAAGGTGCTCTGCGGGAACAAAGGTCCTGACTCCTAGCAATAATGAGGAACTGGAAAGGTACACAGTATCTATCCAAAACAAAATAGACATTGCCTATAAGGAATCCTGTCCGATGAGGATGGTTCAGACAGGTGGCACGACCAATACCTGGTAGTGCCCTGAACTGGAACACCTCAGAAAGACAGCGAGAACGACCTTTAACAAGGCAAAACGAACAAAACTCAAAGAGGACTGGGGAATATATAAAGCCAACCTCAAAGAGTTCAAAAAAGTCTGCAGACAAAAGCAAAGAGAAGCCTGGAGAGCCTATTGTGAGGCAGTCGAAGACTTCCCACAAATTTCTAGGCTACAGAAGGCACTCTCAAACGACCACCATAAGAGTATCGGCATCCTGACAAGGGTAAACGGCGACAAGGCCGCCAACCTCCAAGAGAGCGCTGAGATTCTTATGGAAACTCACTTCCCAGATTCTGTCTTTCCTGGAACGTCAATCTGGACGGAAGTACCAACAACACCCTCACAATACGACTGGCAATCTGCTAGTGCAGTAATTCATGAGGACAAGATAAGGTGGGCCATATCGGGCTTTTCTCCCTTCAAGTCACCAGGACCTGACGGAATAAGACCAGCCCTACTTCAATGGGGAATGGATATTCTTATGCCGCACCTGGTTGGAATTTTCAGAGCCTCTCTAGCTCTGAGGTATATTCCCAGTAAGTGGAGAGAAGTACGAGTGGTATTTATACCCAAACCAGGCAGGATGGACTACACCTTACCAAAAGCATTCCGACCAATTAGTCTCACATCGTTCTTTTTGAAAACAATGGAGAGGTTATGCGAGCGGTATATAAGAGACGAAGTGCTAGTTCACAACCCACTTCATCCAAATCAGCATGCATATACTCCGGGAAGGTCCACCGATTCGGCCCTTCACCAAGTGGTTGGCAGAATCGAAAGATCATTGGACAACAAAGAATCCACCCTGGGTATATTCATAGACATCGAGGGAGCGTTTGATAAAACAACCTTTCCAACAATTACCCAGCAACTCAACTCCAGGCATGTACCTCTGGTAGTAGGAGAATGGATACTCAAGATGCTCTCTAGTAGAGCAATAAGTATTAATGTAGAGGACATCACAGTAAGAGGACTGGTCATGAGGGGATGTCCACAAGGAGGAGTCTTATCACCCCTTCTGTGGAACATGGTTCTAGACACCCTGATTAATCACCTCAACAACAATGGATTCTACACAATTGCTTACGCAGATGACATAGTTATCTTGCAGACCGGCAAATTTGTGAACACACTGTGCGATAGAGCGCAGGATGGGCTTAAATTAATTGAAAAATGGTGCAAGGAATACTCACTGTCGATCAATCCCAGAAAGACTGAGATGGTCCTTTTCACCAGGAAAAGAAGTTTATCGGGTTTGAAACCTCCTGAAATCTTCAAAAGCAAACTAAACTTTTCGGAAGAGGTGAAATACCTTGGTATTACCCTCGATAGAAAACTAACATGGAACTCTCATCTACACAACAGAGCAAAAAGAGCATATGTGGCTTATGAGCAGTGTCGGAGGACAGTGGGACGCACATAGGGTTTGTCACCCCGTGTGGTTACCTGGATCTACACTGCAATAATAAGACCCATGTTAACGTATGGAGCAATTGCATGGGGACCGAAGGTTCTACAAGCAACGGCCATCCAAAAATTATATCAAATACAGCGAATGGCTTGCTTAAACATCACAGGAGCCATGAGAACAACACCAACCGCAGCAATGGAACTAATTACTGGTCTGACCCCTCTGGACCTGTACGTCAAGGAGGTTGCGTTAATGGCCATGGTACGATTGCGCACGACTGGTGTAAACTCCGAAGTAGGAGTGGGCCAATTGAGGTTGAGCCTGTGGAAGGAAGCGCTCACTGCGCTACCTCTGCTGCAGGCAACCAATGATGCAATTGAACCCAGGTTTTTGTTTAACAAACCCTACAAAATTCAAATAAAACAGAACACAGAGCCAGGTGCTGCAAATGCAATACGCATATAAACAGATGGTTCAAAAATGAAAGAAGGCTCAGGATGTGGAGTTTACTCAAGAGCACTAAGCCTAAAGATGAAGTGGGGAATGGGAAACAATACCAGCGTAGTTCAAACAGAGCTGGCTGGTATCTCAATTGCCACAAAAGAACTAACCAGAAGAGGAATTTCTGGCAAAAACATAATAACCTGCACTGATTTAAACAGACAACGTGTTATATCGAGGCTAGTACTAGAGTGCCACCAAGATTTAGCTGACGCCTCGGCAGATAACAATATTATCCTGAGGTGGGTTAAAGGGCACGACAGGAGTAAAGGAAATCGCATTGCTGATTCTTTAGCCAGGGAAGCCGCTGGACTAAAAATTCTAGGACCCAGTGACACCTACGGCCTAACGACTTCGACAATTGCGGAACTAGCCAAACGCTACACCCATACTCAATCCCTTAAGAGATGGGATGGAATCAAAGGATGCAGTCTTGCTAGGATCACCCTGGGCGACCCTGGGAAGCTGGAGCCGAAGAAATATTTGGCGATGACCAGGAGAAACCTACGTTTAACAGTAGGATTTCTGACTGGTCACTGTCAACTAGGGAAACACCTCCATACTATGGGGCTAGTGGACACACCTCTATGCAGGATGTGTGAACAGGAAGATGAAACTGTCAGGCATGTCTTATGCGAGTGTCCGGAGTTATCGTCAATAAGAGAGTGTGTGTTCGGTGAGTCTTGGCCTACACCTGCCGATATAAAGGAGATGTCTCCTAGTGACCTGTCCACCTTCCTGAGAAGGACAGGATGGACAATGACCTAGGAAGACAACTCCTCGGGAGGATGTACAATGGGTCACAGGTGGCCTAAGTGCTGTGAGCCTACACTCACCCTCCCTAGTCTACAGATACAGATCTACAAGATATTTTAAAAAACCAACCTTTCTGGTTTGCAATTAGAAGGGACAACACAACTTGTAGACCGGTTTCGGCGTATTTGCGCCTCATCAGTACAAGGTATGTGGTGTCCGTCCGAGAATCTCTAATCCCGGACTGAAGAGTACACTTCAATCACAATCAATACATGTCTTCCAGTAACGGAAATGTAAAGATTGTGACGGCAGCGCCCTCTTCACTTCCAATCGCAAACCAAAAACCTTGAATTTTTGACAATAAACCACGTAGGCTTAAAACAATAAATCTTATCACAGTTTCCTGTAATATTGTCGTATTTAATAGAGTGAATGTATCAACAGATGGCTAAAGGAATAATTATAAATATTCAACACTCTATGAATTTTTTGAAAAATAATATTTTTCAAAAACAGTGGCCGTTCAACTAAGGAGCAACAACTACTTCCCGTGCAATATGCACCGCCGGATATTGAATTACACCCCAAAAGTCAAACGTCAAACGCGGTCCCAGTCCCGGTCCCGGTCCCAGTCCGGGATTAGAGATTCTCGGACGGACACCACATACCTTGTACTGATGAGGCGCAAATACGCCGAAACCGGTCTACAAGTTGTGTTGTCCCTTCTAATTGCAAACCAGAAAGGTTGGTTTTTTAAAATATCTTGTAGATATACCAACCCCGTTTGACTTTTGGGGTGTAATTCAATATCCGGCGGTGCATATTGCACGGGAAGTAGTTGTTGCTCCTTAGTTGAACGGCCACTGTTTTTGAAAAATATTATTTTTCAAAAAATTCATAGAGTGTTGAATATTTATAATTATTCCTTTAGCCATCTGTTGATACATTCACTCTATTAAATACGACAATATTACAGGAAACTGTGATAAGATTTATTGTTTTAAGCCTACGTGGTTTATTGTCAAAAATTCAAGGTTTTTGGTTTGCGATTGGAAGTGAAGAGGGCGCTGCCGTCACAATCTTTACATTTCCGTAACTGGAAGACATGTATTGATTGTGATTGAAGTGTACTCTTCAGTCCGGGATTAGAGATTCTCGGACGGACACCACATACCTTGTACTGATGAGGCGCAAATACGCCGAAACCGGTCTACAAGTTGTGTTGTCCCTTCTAATTGCAAACCAGAAAGGTTGGTTTTTTAAAATATCTTGTAGATCTGTATCTGTAGACTAGGGAGGGTGAGTGTAGGCTCACAGCACTTAGGCCACCTGTGACCCATTGTACATCCTCCCGAGGAGTTGTCTTCCTAGGTCATTGTCCATCCTGTCCTTCTCAGGAAGGTGGACAGGTCACTAGGAGACATCTCCTTTATATCGGCAGGTGTAGGCCAAGACTCACCGAACACACACTCTCTTATTGACGATAACTCCGGACACTCGCATAAGACATGCCTGACAGTTTCATCTTCCTGTTCACACATCCTGCATAGAGGTGTATCCACTAGCCCCATAGTATGGAGGTGTTTCCCTAGTTGACAGTGACCAGTCAGAAATCCTACTGTTAAACGTAGGTTTCTCCTGGTCATCGCCAAATATTTCTTCGGCTCCAGCTTCCCAGGGTCGCCCAGGGTGATCCTAGCAAGACTGCATCCTTTGATTCCATCCCATCTCTTAAGGGATTGAGTATGGGTGTAGCGTTTGGCTAGTTCCGCAATTGTCGAAGTCGTTAGGCCGTAGGTGTCACTGGGTCCTAGAATTTTTAGTCCAGCGGCTTCCCTGGCTAAAGAATCAGCAATGCGATTTCCTTTACTCCTGTCGTGCCCTTTAACCCACCTCAGGATAATATTGTTATCTGCCGAGGCGTCAGCTAAATCTTGGTGGCACTCTAGTACTAGCCTCGATATAACACGTTGTCTGTTTAAATCAGTGCAGGTTATTATGTTTTTGCCAGAAATTCCTCTTCTGGTTAGTTCTTTTGTGGCAATTGAGATACCAGCCAGTTCTGTTTGAACTACGCTGGTATTGTTTCCCATTCCCCACTTCATCTTTAGGCTTAGTGCTCTTGAGTAAACTCCACATCCTGAGCCTTCTTTCATTTTTGAACCATCTGTATATATGCGTATTGCATTTGCAGCACCTGGCTCTGTGTTCTGTTTTATTTGAATTTTGTAGGGTTTGTTAAACAAAAACCTGGGTTCAATTGCATCATTGGTTGCCTGCAGCAGAGGTAGCGCAGTGAGCGCTTCCTTCCACAGGCTCAACCTCAATTGGCCCACTCCTACTTCGGAGTTTACACCAGTCGTGCGCAATCGTACCATGGCCATTAACGCAACCTCCTTGACGTACAGGTCCAGAGGGGTCAGACCAGTAATTAGTTCCATTGCTGCGGTTGGTGTTGTTCTCATGGCTCCTGTGATGTTTAAGCAAGCCATTCGCTGTATTTGATATAATTTTTGGATGGCCGTTGCTTGTAGAACCTTCGGTCCCCATGCAATTGCTCCATACGTTAACATGGGTCTTATTATTGCAGTGTAGATCCAGGTAACCACACGGGGTGACAAACCCTATGTGCGTCCCACTGTCCTCCGACACTGCTCATAAGCCACATATGCTCTTTTTGCTCTGTTGTGTAGATGAGAGTTCCATGTTAGTTTTCTATCGAGGGTAATACCAAGGTATTTCACCTCTTCCGAAAAGTTTAGTTTGCTTTTGAAGATTTCAGGAGGTTTCAAACCCGATAAACTTCTTTTCCTGGTGAAAAGGACCATCTCAGTCTTTTTGGGATTGATCGACAGTGAGTGTTCCTTGCACCATTTTTCAATTAATTTAAGCCCATCCTGCGCTCTATCGCACAGTGTGTTCACAAATTTGCCGGTCTGCAAGATAACTATGTCATCTGCGTAAGCAATTGTGTAGAATCCATTGTTGTTGAGGTGATTAATCAGGGTGTCTAGAACCATGTTCCACAGAAGGGGTGATAAGACTCCTCCTTGTGGACATCCCCTCATGACCAGTCCTCTTACTGTGATGTCCTCTACATTAATACTTATTGCTCTACTAGAGAGCATCTTGAGTATCCATTCTCCTACTACCAGAGGTACATGCCTGGAGTTGAGTTGCTGGGTAATTGTTGGAAAGGTTGTTTTATCAAACGCTCCCTCGATGTCTATGAATATACCCAGGGTGGATTCTTTGTTGTCCAATGATCTTTCGATTCTGCCAACCACTTGGTGAAGGGCCGAATCGGTGGACCTTCCCGGAGTATATGCATGCTGATTTGGATGAAGTGGGTTGTGAACTAGCACTTCGTCTCTTATATACCGCTCGCATAACCTCTCCATTGTTTTCAAAAAGAACGATGTGAGACTAATTGGTCGGAATGCTTTTGGTAAGGTGTAGTCCATCCTGCCTGGTTTGGGTATAAATACCACTCGTACTTCTCTCCACTTACTGGGAATATACCTCAGAGCTAGAGAGGCTCTGAAAATTCCAACCAGGTGCGGCATAAGAATATCCATTCCCCATTGAAGTAGGGCTGGTCTTATTCCGTCAGGTCCTGGTGACTTGAAGGGAGAAAAGCCCGATATGGCCCACCTTATCTTGTCCTCATGAATTACTGCACTAGCAGATTGCCAGTCGTATTGTGAGGGTGTTGTTGGTACTTCCGTCCAGATTGACGTTCCAGGAAAGACAGAATCTGGGAAGTGAGTTTCCATAAGAATCTCAGCGCTCTCTTGGAGGTTGGCGGCCTTGTCGCCGTTTACCCTTGTCAGGATGCCGATACTCTTATGGTGGTCGTTTGAGAGTGCCTTCTGTAGCCTAGAAATTTGTGGGAAGTCTTCGACTGCCTCACAATAGGCTCTCCAGGCTTCTCTTTGCTTTTGTCTGCAGACTTTTTTGAACTCTTTGAGGTTGGCTTTATATATTCCCCAGTCCTCTTTGAGTTTTGTTCGTTTTGCCTTGTTAAAGGTCGTTCTCGCTGTCTTTCTGAGGTGTTCCAGTTCAGGGCACTACCAGGTATTGGTCGTGCCACCTGTCTGAACCATCCTCATCGGACAGGATTCCTTATAGGCAATGTCTATTTTGTTTTGGATAGATACTGTGTACCTTTCCAGTTCCTCATTATTGCTAGGAGTCAGGACCTTTGTTCCCGCAGAGCACCTTTTAAGAGTCGATTATAGAGAGCTACATCCGTCCTCTTCGGGTCACGGGATTTTACAGTGGTCCTGAGATCCTGGCTTACCGTATAGGTCAGCCAGCGGTGATCTGACATAGAAATGTGATCCGACACTTGCCAGTCCTGAATTTTGTTTGATATTTTGGCTGTCGCCAGCGTAATATCTATTTATGTTTGGCTACGGGCGTTAATAAATGTCGGCTCCGTGCCTCTGTTTAAAATTGTTAAATCTTTCTTAATTATATATTCATAAAGAGACTTACCTCGGGCGTTGATATCCTTGCTGCCCCAGCTCAAGTGGTGTGAGTTTGAGTCGCAACCCAATATCAGCTCCACTCTCTGGTTGAGGCAGTGATCCACTAGTACCTCCATCTCTTTAGTCGGTGGTAATGTGGCTTCATCTGAAGGTAAGTACACCGATGCGAGTACCAACGCCGTATATTTGCCTCTTCCATCTGGACATTCCACTTTAACCGCAGTAAGGTCTGAGGTGCAGAATTGTGCCATCGGAGAGGCTCTGTATTTCCTTGGGACGTAAACAGCTGTCCTAGGTTGCTGATTGCTTGGTAGGCTAAAAATTTGACCCGTTAGGCTACTGAAACCAGTAATTTTGGTCTTTATTATCCAGGGCTCCTGGATCAAAGCTATTGCATCCTCCAATACATCAAGGTGGCGACATAGTGTTGCCGTTGCAGCCTTTTTGTGTTGGAGGTTGCATTGTATAATATTTACCTTTTTTCCAACGTCCTTGCCCATAAGTAGGTTGCATGGCATTGGATTTTCTTTAGAGGTCCATCTGCTCCTCCGCTAGGGGAGAGACGACCTCGCTGTGTTCGGGTGCCTCCTCCGTCAGGTCATCGACTACTTCGACGTCCTTTTCGGGACCCATGGTATTGTCTTGTAGATATACCAACCCCGTTTCACTTTTGGGGTGTAATTTAATATCCGGCGGTGCATATTGCACGGGAAGTAGTTGTTGCTCCTTAGTTGAACGGCCACTGTTTTTGAAAAATATTATTTTTCAAAAAATTCATAGAGTGTTGAATATTTATAATTATTCATTTCGCCATCTGATAAAACAAACTTTTTACAAAGGTGTGGTGTCTATAAACTCAACTGCTCTCTTTGTAATGCTATTTACATAGGTCAGACTCAGAGAAATTTAGAAATAAGATATAGTGAACACCTCAGTTGCTATAGGAATAAGCATCCAGACAAGTAAAACTATGCAAAACACTTACTTGGAGAAAATCATACTCCAACATTGAATAACCACATTAAACTTTCCAAGTTAAATTTCCTAGAAGCATTAGAAATTAAGAAGCACATCCTAGATCCTAAATATAACTTGATGAACGAACAACTAGATATAATTTATTCTCCACTTTTAGATTGTTTATTAGATACCTAACATTTTTTTAATTAGATTTAAGGATATTCCAAAATCAAATCCTCAAGCAATAGGTCAAAACAACATGACGTTATAGGAAATCGATTTCATTCGTTCTTTAGCTGTCAAAATGATTTTATCCTAGTTACTGTTATATATTTTTCATTTTTACATATTATTGACATTCCATCACACATCCTTCTGATGATGTGAAATAATGTCCGTGGAACCAAAATAAATATAATACAATATTGTGGAATTTTTTATTATACTAATTGGTTTCACTCACCTGCTCAATTAAATGCAGTTCCACGTTGTAAGGGTTGAAACAATTGAATTGATTGAGCTTGGTTTGTTGCGTTCACCAGAAGAAGGAAAAGGTAAGGACTTGGCCCTCTGACGCTTCTAGGTGAACCAATACGATTGTCGGGTCAAGTAAAATATCTTGGGGTTTTCCTAGACCCAGGTTTAACTTGGAACCGACACCTTCAGCACGTGATCAAGAAGGCAGAGCCAACCTTCATGGTTGCCAGACGCATCTACGGCCCTAAATAGGGACTTAGACCAAGGATGGTACACTGGTTGTACAAAATGGTTGTCATCCCCAGGATAACATATGCATCTCTGGTCTGGTGGCCAAAGATTAGACAAACCTCTACGATGCTAAAACTAAGCAAGGTCCAAATACTTGCATGCATAGGCATTACAGGGGCAATAAGTACTACTCCTACAGCGGCGCTGGAGACAATGCTAGACCTTCCTCCGCTACATTGTGTCATAATGTGCGAAGCAAGGGCAGCTCTAGCCTGACTGGAAAAAGCATCAGACCATGACGTGGTTAGGGAAAGGACACACAAAAATAAGGCAGGTGGATGACGACATCTTTAAAATGCCAACAGACCACATGACCACCAGATATATCTTTTGCAAGAACTTCGAGATTGTCATCAAACATCGAAAGGAGCGAAAGAACTGATCTGATACACAGACGGATCACGGAATGAGCTCGGCACCGGGGCGGGCATATACAGCAAGTCGAGCAAATATGAAGGAATCGTCTCGCTTGGTAAATATGCCTCGATATTTCAAGCAGAGGTCTATGCAATACCTGCATAAGCAAGGGCAAATAACATGAGAGCCTACAACAACAAGCAGATCAGGATCTACAGTGACAGTCAAGGTGCACTTAAAGCACTTCAGAGCTCTAAGGTAACATCTCGGCTGGTATGAACTTAGATCTTAGAAGACTGGCGACTTGGAACAGTGTAACACTGGAATGGGTCCCAGGTCACAAAGGAATGGCTGGCAATGAAAAAGCTGACGAACTGGCAAGAGCAGGATCGTCAACCCTGATGAACGGAACCCGAATCATCTGTGGGCATTCCCAGATGCTCCTCTAGGACATGGTTAAAAGGGTGGGTGAAATAACAACACAATAAACACTGGAAGAATACGCCCAGGAAAACACATGGGAAGAAATTCATAAAAGAACCATCAGAAAAAGTAGCAAAAGAAGTGCTCTCAATGAGCAGGAACAAACTACGCACCACAACGGTGCTTCTTACGGGACTCTTTCCCACAAAATAGGGCTGTATAACGGAGACCTTACATGCAGAAGATGCAAAAAGGACACCGAAACAGCTCTGCATATATTATGCAACTGTGAGACACTGGACCACAGGAGGCAGAAACTATATGGAAGACCCCAAATGACTCCAGAAGACTTCTACAACCAACCATTAGAGAACCTGTATGAGCTAATACAGGGATCGGATTGGCTGAACAGGCTGTAGTCAGAACACTAGGAGGATCCACAATAAGCCCAGGAGGCTGAGGTGGTGCCGGTGAAGGAACGGCTCCCTTTAAAAAAAATCATGGTTTGTTAAGCTTCTCTAACGTCTTCAGAATAGGAAACTTTCGATTAAAATCTTTAACTTTACTGTCGTTAGTACTTATCCACTCTGATCATCTTCATTATCTTATAAGTCGTTTATTTGATCTCTAGGAGGTTTTTGTGCAATATAATTGCTCTAATTTTTGTTGCATGGGTAGGTACAACTCGATTTCCGTATATATGCTTTGAAATTATTAGATATTATGGAAATAAAATTAAAGTTGCTGAACTTAGTAGCAGTCATAAAAGGGTTCCATCACATAAAGGAAAATGCCGTAACGAACGCGCTGATATGACTGCAAAGCAAACGTCAGAAAATGTATCCCTCCCGTTTGTAGAAAACAGAATCACCAAGTCAGATTTGAAGTGCCTCACTACAAAAAAAGTGCAGTTACACTGTGTAGATAAGCTCAAATAGCAGATTGAGAAAAGTTCAGAGTATAATACCTTGGAGTACATTGCCCACTAAAAGAAGAGCATAGACCGTCTTGACACGTCTACGTTTGGGTCATACACGCTATACCCACGAGTATCTCCTTAAAAGGAAAGATCCACCTATGTGCTGGACATGTAATGTACAAACAAGTGTTGAACATGTATTAGTGCAGTGTCCGTTTTTTGAAATAAACCGTAAAATGTGTAATTTAGAGTGCTCCATAGATCTGTTATTAAATGATCATTGTAACGTGGAAAAATTTTTGAAGGATATTGACATTTATAAGAAAATATGATTATAAGCATGTAATATAATTAAACAACCTTTACTGTACCACTGCTAATAACCCTAGGTGGTTGATGCAGTCTGTTTCTAAATAAAAAAATGCAAGCTATGATTATTTCGGTCCGTTGTAGGTACCTACTAAGAATTTTATATGCGAATTTTGAGATTACTTCCGGAATTTGAAGATGAAATCAAGCGTATACTGCTTAAACCATTGGATACACAGATCTGATAATTTCTAGAGTGTTTGCGCACCGTCTACCAAAAATTTTCAAATAAATAAATTTTGGGCTTGTCCGCCATTTTGAATTTTCTTAATGGTAGTGTAGATTAGATTATACATCGTTTAAAAGGGCTTGAGAAGCTGATTAGAACAATGTATCACACATGGATGATAACTCATTAGAACTTCTTTTTTATATCGAGCGTTCGGGGAAAATTTGATTCCGATAATCTCGGACTACAGCTGCATAGTGTAGTGTTGATCTACCTGATGAAACCATATATTTTCAGTAATATTATTCTTATTATTGGCACTTGGAAAAAGTTTTAATAACCTTGGAGTGATGTCGTTCTGTAGCAAACGGAGATATTTCTGAGCGGTGAGGTTGCCAACAATGAAAAAAGTCTTATTATGTGTTCCCCAATCACCCGACACCAATTGTACCAATTTTATATTATATAAATTATCCTTATGGTTTTATAATATGTTCTTAATAGAAATTGTAGGTTCCTCTATGACATCCATAAGTACAAAAGAAGAATTTTCTTCGTTTGTCACATTTTTTGGTCGACCCCATACTATACGATTTTTGACACCTCCGGTTTGTCTGTATCTTTGAAAAGTTTTAATTACAGCCGATTTGGAAATGGAGTTCCGATTAGGACTTGCTCCGTTAAACATGTGCGTCGTCGTCTTCCTCCATATTCAATCATCATAAGAAAATGAATTCTTCCAGCTTCAGTTAGACGAATCACTATTAACAGATGTCGAAGAATAATAATTTATATTCACACGTCATGCATTTTTGAAAAATAATATTTTTCAAAAACAGTGACCGTTCAACTAAGGAGCAACAACTACTTCCCGTGCAATATGCACCGCCGCAATCGCAAACCATAATGGTTGGTTTTAAAATTTATTGTAGATATACCAACCCCGTTTGACTTTGGTGTGTAATTCAATATCCGGCGATGCATATTGCACGGGAAGTAGTTGTTGCTCCTTAGTTGAAATGTCACTGTTTTTGAAAAATTTATTTTTCAAAAATGCATGAAGTGTGAATATAAATAATTATTCTTCGACATCTGTTGATAATAGTATATTATTCAACAAGCATATAATGATGGCTATTATTCACGAATGGTGCGTTTATGTCGCGAGCCGTAGGCGAGTGACATAAACACCTGAGTGAATAATAGCCATTATATGCGAGTAGAATACTATATTTTGTCCACGACTTTTAATTACTTACTTGCTGTTACATTTTTTTTTTTAGATTTTTCTGGCAGTGAATTTAAGGAGACTATGTGTTGCTTCTCTTATGTTTGGCGGGGTAACATTCAATTTACTGTCTGATTCACTTTCCATATTACATTTTCTAGTAATATCAATTAAACAACAGTATAGTTATTGAAATTCTTGCAATTAGCAATAATTTATATAAAACGTCACTTTTGCTTTTGACGTATATCATACACACTAGAAAAAAACTGCATATATATAAAACGATCTACTCGTATATATACAACAGCTTGATAAAGTATCATATAAATCTAAATCTAAATCTAAATCTAAATGATTTACGGCTTCTGACTTGGTGTAATGAGGAATTTTAGACATAGGATCGAATCCCCGCCGAGGTGAAAATTTTGGTATAATATATTGTGTCATTTGTATATGAATTATCTTCAATATAATTATGTGTTATGTGACCTTTTCAGTATCCACACCCATTATCCACACCTATTATACACTGGTGTATAATGTGAAAACGCTACGCTACTGATTTGAAGTCGAATGTCAATTTTACCATATGGAGCTGGTTTTGACAACAAGTTCGGGCATACGCCTGCAGCTTCACGTGGCTTCTTCTTACGTTAAACGGAGTCTAATAATTACTTATGGTATGTCAAAGCCATAGGCTACTATATTTTTTATTGAAATATTGTCCATTCAGCCCATAAAATCTGTAAACCAAATTGTTAAACCGGCATACGTTTGATTCCATTTTTAACCTTCTACCCTACCCTGTATAAGCTGATACTGAAGTATCGGAAAATAAATTATTGTTTAGTTGTGAATTTTTTTTATTCTTGAGGACTAATGCATAAATTTTCAAAAAAAGCTACCAAGAAAATGAACGAGAATTGAGGAGCTATAATGATGATCAACTTTAAGAAATCATAACTTACTGAAAAATTGGTATAGGTAGATAGATAGATAGATTATTTAGCAATCATACAAAAATGACATGAAATAATCATACACCCTGTGCTAATTACTTTTCAAATAACTGGATAGGAATAATTAATTTTTGCATAAGGGTGATACACGATTTTATGAGAATTGGCAAAGTATGTATATCTCTAACAAAACTAATTTTGTTGGGACATATATTTTGGTAACATATTATCAGTTATTTTGAAAATAAAAAAAAATGTTTTGTGAAACCATTCGCTGATCAACACTCATAAATCCTAAACGGTCAAACACATCTTTAATATAAGTTGTAACCTATAAATATCAACCCACGTGACTTCTGTCATAACTGGACTATGTTGCCAAGCTCTTGAAATAGTATGAGAATCTAGTAAATGTCAAATGGAGTAATCAAATATTCTTCTTTTTATTAGGCTATAGTTAGGTTTAGTTTTTGATAGTTACTGTATATAAACAAACTTGATCCTATTTCTGTATAAAACTTTTATTTGTATGTTAAAAGTACAGCACTAAGTAAGAAATTATTATTTTAAAACCTATTGAGCCTAAAAAGGTATGTATGAAATAGTTGGAAAATTCAATATTCATTTTAATAAAAACAAATTCATATTGTGGTTTATATTTCTTGAAAATCCACTGTGTGGATGTGTGTCATATTTTAAGAAACTATTATTAGGAACATTCTACATTAAATATTTGTTCTTCCTCCAATTGCAGCAGTAACATTTCTAAAGTGAAATGGATTATCTGTAAATAAATTGTGCAAATATAATTGCTAAGTATTATGAATAGTGTAACAGAATACAATAAATACAGTTGATTGAGTATAATATTAAACTCATACTTACTTGCTTCATACATGCTGTAAATAGTCAGGAATAAATGAATAGTAAATACATCAACTATTGCAGTGTTATCAAGTTTCATTTATACGTTAACTTTGACTACTCATCACTGCTTGTGAAAATTTACTCAGTTTTTCGAAGATTTTTATAACAAGGAGATGAAATAATCGAAAAGTTGAATGATCAATATTAAACTGTCACAACATAACCTTAAAAATGTCAAGACGTCAACTGTACCAGATAAACCATTTTAATCGCGGCAATAGCGCGCATTTTTGCCAACATTAGTACGACTGTACGACTAATGTTAGTTTGAGTTTAATAATTAAGTAACCCACGAGTTGTATTACATATGAAATCAATTACGAAACCTTTCGTTAAGCATATATTCATATTTTTTGATAACATGCGACCTACAAATTTCAATATTTATTAGAATTAAGGCTGTAAAACATACTGATTGACAGCAGAAAAAGAATTACATAATACAAGCGAACGTCTCTTTTTTGGCACTTTGATCACGTGGGTTGATATTTATAAGTTACGAACTATACCAGTGTATCTATTTACTCTTAAAATAACCGCCTCATTCAAAAATGTTTTTTAAATTAATTTAAAAAAATTCTAACTTAAGTCTTAGGGAACATTTTTAAGAATCATTTATAATAATTGGGAATAAATTTACAACTGTCAATTTAAACCGACTTTATTCCAATAAATGTTTTCCACAAATCTTTGTATCATTTTATCAATTGAACAGTTGTTTTCGCTTTTTACCTTTTATATAGATTCATACCTGCCTGAAAATGAAAGGTGAAAAAAATCTCAAAAGCAGCTGTTCATAAGATAATGAACAAAATAGTGGAAACAAATTAATTTGAACTCGCTTATGTATAAAATTAACAATATTCAATTGTTATCAATAGTTTTAAAAAATTATCCCTAAAATTAAACTTTAAATTTTTTATACACAAACGTTTTGAAAAGCGTCATTTTTGCAGCTAGTTACAATTTTTTCAAGTTGTCATTATCATCACCTACTTCTAGTCACTAATTTTCTTGATAGCAAAAGATATAAAAATATTTTTCTCTTCGACTACTTCCATTTTCATTTTTTTTTTTCGGCTTCTGGAGAATGAAAAAAAAATTGATTTCAAATATTAAACAAATTATATTAAACCTATCTTAAAATTCCCATTCTGAAGGTCTATTTTCTTATCAATAAACAGCATTAACTGAAGTATTTTTAGTAAGTTTTTTCCACAATCTGCCAAATGATTTTGCAATACAGATTTCGAATCTTTTTTCGTACAAATTCTGAATGACCACCAAGGTTTAAAGGATAAATAATGAATTTTCAAGTACTTGATAATATCAATGTTTCAGTTTCTGAAATGAAGAAGTGCAGGGCGAAAGATGAATTATAATTAGGGTGTTGTACTTGCTCCCTGACTATCCAAATTCCAGGTTATACATATGCCAAAATATCCAAAAATGTGCTGTACATAAAAATGTATAATCCAATAATGTCTATTTTCACTCACCGACACGAACAATAGATTAGTTGGATTTTTTTAAACAAACTTGTATTTTCATAATATCTCACACACGCAAACAAAACAACACATTTAAAGTATTGTTTAACAACAATTTATCCTTTACAAATAATCAAAAGAAAATGCACACACATTGGTTAGGGCAAATTACCTTACATAAATTAAAACTGAAACGACTTGCTAGCAAAAAGTGGGGAGCTGGATTTTTGAATAACGAGTATTGCCCCCACGTCCTAAGTTTGTAGCATGCAGTTCAGCCTGTTACGTTTTTCGTTTCAAAAACTAATTTCTTTGCCGACGCCCTTGTCGGTTTTTAAAGAAATATCAAAAGGATTGTGTGCTTAGTTTGGACGGGTTTGTCGTTGTAAATTTGTGTATGTTGTATTTGTTTGTTTAATTTTAAAATAATCAGTATATTATTCTTAATTTTGTTGAGAAAAGTTGGTGTATTTAATAAAAAAAAACATAGGTACTTACCTAATTTGTTATTTACAATAATACTAGAAATAAAGTGCATTTAAACAAATTTAAAATGGAGTGGACTAACGGAAAGGCGTAGCAATTAATCGATGAGTACGAAAAACACCCTATATTATGGTACGCCAAGCATCCACAACATTTTTCAAGGAATTCAAAGTCAGATGCTTGGGAGAGAATTGCATATAACTTAAAAATGGAAGAGCATGAAGTTAAGTGAAGTAATAATATCGAAAAAATAAAATAAATAAATGTTTAGCTCTGCTCAACTGGAGCACATATTTTCGCGCACAAATATGAACTTGCAATTAAAATTTATGTCGAAATAAAATAACTCGCACGAACGTATGTGCGCGCAAACTGTTTGTGTGCATAAATATGCTCAAGTCAGTACGCACCTTTAGATTATAATTTGGTATCATTTTCGTTAAGTTTTTTTGAGTATTCAATTTTTATATGAATTTATCCACGGCCACTTAATAATAAGTCAATATTTTACCTCCTAACAAAACGTATATGGTACCCATATATATACTATAGTGAATTATGAGTTCATAGTTCACTACAGTGAATTATGATAATTCACGCTTATGCATTTAAATAGCATGCCATAACAACTCAACTCTCACAACATTTCGTTACATAGGTGACTAGAGATAGGGGTACCTACAATATGAAATAAACTATTGAATCTGCGTATTTTGTTTAGGAAATTTGTTTCTGAATTATATCGTATCGATAAAATATCGAATAACGAATAACAAATAACGATATTTTCTAATATTGATAGTTTAACAACAATATATTTATAACGGTACGGTGTATTGATACTTTATACAGTATCGCCCATCTCTATATATGTCAAATTATTTCGTGTACCTACCTACTCCAGATATTTATTAATTAATTTTGAGGTTAGAATCACAGTGGGCTGTGCTGTCAACAATAGGTATCAAATAAATACCAAATTGTCACGAACTTGCCGATAGTTTTAATATTGCAACGATGAAATCGGATAGTGAAAATGAACTTTCTTGTACACCAACTGAAATAAAAGAAGCGGCGAAATTAACCACCATAGGACTGCTGCCAGAAAAATCAAAAGATAACTATATGTACATATTATACCTTTATGAACTGGAGGATTAGTAAAGGCATAAATTCGTTGTTCGAATCAGTGTTATTAGTATATTTTAGTGAACTTTCTGCCAAATATAATTCTTCGACCTTATGGACAACCTATTCTATGTTAAGAAGTACATTAATTATCAATAATTCTGTAAATACTGAAAACTACGGACCCTATTAAAGGGAAAATCTGGAGGATTTCAAGCAAAAAAAGCTGCAACCTTTACACCAGAAGATGTGAACAAATTTTTAAATGAAGCTTGTGATACAAAATATCTATCAACAAAGGTGAACAAATATATGCTCCAAGGTTAGAATTTATTTAAAACTAAAATTTTTTTTTTGGTAGTATTAATCATGGGAATTATGGGTGCTTGTCAGGCGAATGAAATGTATTTAATGAAAACCGAGGACGTCAAATACCTAGGAGCTGCATATTTAGTTTCAATACCCAATAATATGTAATGATGATATTCAATAAAAACTTTCCGATCTACACTCGCACTATTTACTTAACTTTTATTTAATAAATAAATCAAGGGTCGTGGACAAAGTATAGTATACTACTCGCAATTTATGGCCATTATTCACTCGGGTGACTTGCGCCCCTCGCCTTCGGCTGGGGACGCAAACGTCACCCTGCGTGAATAATGGCTATCATAAATTGCTCGTTTAATAATATACTATTAATTGGTGCCGAATTCCACTCCCTGAGGTGGAGTGCTCTAGCCTGGGACCTTTTAAGTTACAAATTTACTGCGGTGCGTGTCCGCTGGTGGAATAAGCTCTCATTCCTCAAAAGAGTTTGTTGTAAATGATTTAAACTTTTGGGAGCAGTATCATGACATCACACTCCTCGCCCAAACATGTCCCCAGCATGCTAATTGGAGTTTAACGATAGCCATTCCATAGCAAAAATACATGGTATAAGAACTGTTGTGTTATTCTAGCAGCTTGCGGTTGGTCATTGTCGACAATAGGAAAAGTAATATTTGATAAAGCCAACATAATGGATAAGAATATCCTTTATGTACCTGGTAGCAGTTAAGGAGCCTCTCGGAAGGTTGTACGTACAATTAGATATGATCCTCTAGAGAAATAACGGCCCACACCATAACTATGCCTCCTTGGTATCCTACTCGAATACTGAAGGTACATTCTCCAAAACGCTCATGGGGTATTCACCGTACCATCTGGAGACCATAGGCTGAATCTGTATCCATCGGTAAATAAAACATGCCCTTATTCATTTTCACCCACAGAGGTCATCAATTCTGACCGCACAATACGATGACGCCTCGAAAGTTCAGGACCAGTCGCAGGTCTAGGTTTGGTAAAATTGACTGACTATCCGTTCACTTCCTTTGGTTAGCCGGATGTTCTGAAGGCGACTTCTGATTTCAGCAGCTGTAGCATGAGTATTCGTAAAATGATAAAACGATCATCACAAGCGCTAATTCTGCGCCAGAGGACCAGTTCCAGGTTGTCTGGTGTAAGCACAAGTAACCAAAAGCGTGTGAAAATACGGTGCACAGGGCTATTCGATACGTCATACTGTTAGGCTCACTTCTACCATCTTGATAATATGAAACAATATCAGCCGATGTTTCGGAATTCACAGCCATATTTTTTAAATTGAAAAAACGCAGCACTTCGTCAGTTCTCAAAGCAATGAAAACACCATCATTGTTGACATGAGTTCATGGCCAGCTTTGAAGTAGTTTAATAATATTTCTGAAATTAATGAATTTCACTAAAAAGTACATTTTTTTCTCCAAACTAAGTTTCAACGGTTGTTAAAAAATACTAAGGACTCGTTGTTTTGTTTGTGTGCAAGATATTATTATAATAAACCATATCAAAGCATCAAAATTTGCTTAATTGAACTCAACTGCGCCTTTTCTCGTGCCGCCTAGTACAGTTGCCGATGATCTCTTACTTGGTGTGAACAATTTGCTGGCTAATGTCTACTTATCAAATTATGGTACTCTTTCCTTTCCTTCATCTGTTCATAGCGGCATTCCGTTGGCTCCACACAGTCCTCTTCAGTATTGTTTTAATTAATTATTATTATTTTTTTATTGCTGGAGACGGTCTCCTTCCTGTAGCTTTATGATTAAAATGTTCAGGAGATCGCAAAAAAATGCCGCTTTTGTATATTCTTAACAAAACATCCCAAATTACTGAAAAAACTGATCCAGCTGTGAAAAATAGCGTGATTCTGAAGCGAAACGCAAACCCATGTGAAAATTACGCGTAGAGCAATTTCAATAGTTCTATTCCATTAAAAACCACTGAAAACCTTTATGTAATCATTTGATTACCGAGTGTTATTAATTACATTACAGGACCAATATTACTGTGTATAAACTGCATCGATGCATATCAAATGCATTAACATCCATGGAAATTTCTGTTATTATAGTGTCGACTGCAGTTGGCTCTGTTATTTTTCTAATATTGACATTATTGCTAGCCATTTTGATCATAAATGTTAATTAAAGTGTTTCCGAAATGTCAATAATGGTAAATACAGGTTTGTAGAACAAAAAATAATTAATGTGGTTATAAATACTTCCGCGTTACTTCATGAAATTGGTCCATTGAAATAAAACAGGGGTTCGGCTAATAGTACCTACAAGAGTTGGAGCTGTTGTATGGAAAGGAAGAATCATTTCAATTTGAAAGGATATTATAAAAAATTCAGGTCTACACAGCTTGTGACAAAATAATTATTCACTGTGGGCTGGTTGAAAAGCTCGTGCAATGTATTTTATCGGTCAAAAACAGAATCGAAATTTTCAATACATTCGAATGTTCCGTTTGCTAAAAGACATGATCATTAGGTTGAGGTTGGTTTGTTTAAAGGTGCTTAGTTATACCAGGCAATAGACATTGAAAAGCAACATATATACATAATATAAATCGCGAATATCCAGGTTTGACTAATCGTGAAATTGCTTAAAATAAATTTAACGGATCTTTGATTATTCCATCAATAATTGACTATATTTTGTGTCAACTTTGGGATATACTGGGGTCTTCCACCATGAGCCTGCAATTGTTGCATAGTAGATGTAATTGTTTATCTATGCTTGCTCGAATGAGACTAGCTTCGTTAAAATAGGTCAATCCAAACCAAAGGTATAAGTATTTATTCGTAAACTCATTCCCACTTTCCCCCGCTATTTAAAAAAATAGAAGAAAACACATACATTCAAATTTGTGCGAGATTTAGGCATCTTCCTAGCTTACTTATTCAGCACCTAGAATATTTTTAAGGAACTAGTTCTTAAATGCTTCTTCATCGAATATGCCTTCTAGCGGTCAAGCAATAAACTTCCAGACCAACATATTTTTTCCCTGAAGTTCTATGATGGTTAGTTTCCGAGAGATCGGCTATATATCAGATATCATACGCCAGAGCTAGATAGGTATTCATAGTTGAGCAAACTCTACCAAAATCACCGCAGTAAATGATTTCCATTTACCAAAAGAAATAAGATGATAGACAAACAACCAGCTAAACCGATGAATACGCCCCAAAACAATCATTCATCCCGCATACTTAGCCTGAGTTCCAAAGTGAACGTTTTTTTAAACCTCAAGAAATAGTTAACAGCTCATTCTTCTTTTTTTTCCTAATTTATTTATTCATATAATAACAATGTCGTTGTCAAATTTTACGGCTTCGGTCTATCTCTTTACTCTTTCCAACACATATTCGTGTTTATAGAGAGTTTTATTTGACCAAGATTGTTGAAAATGTAGGGTTGAATCGTTTCCCTTCATTTCACATGATGTTTAATGACGCGAACATGACACGTTCGTGCAGCGAAAATATCAATAAGTTATCATCAATCAGTATCAATTGGACAGTTAGTATTCGTCAAGTGGTTGCGTAGCCATTGTACTCTTTTTCAATAAGGGGGGTTTTTATACGATACCGGGCATACAAAAAATCCATATCAATAGTTTCAGTATAAAATGGGCATCACAAAAATTGCCAAAAGCAACGAAAAATTTGTTATACTATATACTTCAACAACTATGAAAGAAAACCTAGCAGATATCCATGAGAGAGGAAAGGCTTGATCTGTTACGTGAACTTAGCGACAGAAATGGGATAATAATTAATGCTTTTGAATCAAGATCTCCTTTTTAATAATGTGAAGCAGTAGATGTGCCCCCAATGGACCAATCATTTGTCAGAATCAAGGAGGGTTCAGAGAATATAAAGTACAAGAAACTGAAGAAAATTATAAGGAAGAGAATCGATGACGTAGAAGACAATAATTGGAAGGAACGTTATTCGAGTTTGACTGTTTTCAGAAGCGCCATTCATGATAACTACAATTATAATTTAATCATTATTTTGCAATAGATGTCAAAATAATAGTATAAAACTATTAAAACTCTTTACAAATTAGAAAACCGGGTCACTAGGAAGCAACATCTACTCATCGGGCTATATGCCCCGCAGACAATGAATTACACTTTAAACAGGGTTCGTATATACGAAAATATAGAACCAAACAATCTGGTTTATAATTATTAGAAGGGATAATACCACTTGCAGACCGGTTTCGGCGTATTTGCGCCTCATCAGTACAAGGTAGATATATCCGTCCAGAAGTTCTAAGAGCATGATCCTGGACTGAAGACAACGCTGAAATCACATTCATACATTAAACCCTGTGAAGGGAATGCCAAAAATGCGATAATAGCGATATCTCCACAACTAACCATAAACCAAAATTCCATATTGACAAAAAACCATCTCGGTGTTGTAGGTTATTTACTTATTTATTTAGTATATTTATATTTAGTATATTTATTTAGGCCCGGTCTTTCCAAGTCCGAATAAAGTTGTGAATAATATATATTTATCAAATAAGAACTAGATTCGTCTTTCCAATATTGGATAATTCATATTCGCAGAATATATAGCATTATTCTACAGTTAAGTTATTAGGAGGTTTAAGTTCGAAATAAAGTTGTTCGGGTTGTGAATAACAACCGACTGATGCCGATTAACTACGAATTGAGTTTTTCTCTTTTCAAAGTGTTGGCATGGTGCTGGCGATTCTAACCTAGTTTAAATAAAAACTGTCACATCCATTTTGAAATGGATATTTTTAATGATTTCGAGGAGATCGAAGATCAAGAGATACAAGAAATTGTAGATTTTTTATACCCAGATCGTCACCCATATACGGTTAGAGAACGTATTGACCACTTTGAAAGATGGGATGATAAAGAATTTTTACGCCGTTTTCGATTATCTAAAGAAACTGTGATTAACTTATTGGAGGAGATAGGGCCCCAACTACAACACAATTTCAGCAATTATTTAAATATTTACTTACATGAAATCCTAATTTCAGTGCTGTCAAGCAGGTGACAGCTAGCCTAAAATCTATTTGGCAACTTACAACGCGTCCGCGAAACATAACAATTGTCTATCACTTTCTATTATATACACATTGTGCATGAAACTATCTTTCCCTACACATATTATGAAGTTAGCTATTGTAATTTTATTGCAGCCAACGTTAAAATAATTATTTTTGTTATGTTAATTCACCGAATAAGAAATCAATGGTTAAAGTCAGTTTGAAAGACATTTACACTTTATTTGTTGAATAAGACTTCCTAATAAATTTATTTTCCAGTTAGTTATTGGCCACTTTATTCGTACTTGGAAAGACCGGGCCTTAGTATACTATTATTTTGACTTCTATTGATAACACGCTTTACTATGACAATTGTTACAGGAAACTGTAATCAATTAAATTATTTTTTATATAAGAGAGTTGATTATGTCGTGAGCTGTAAGTACTTTTTTTAAATAATAGAAAGTATCGAAGCGAATCGATGGTTATTGAACCGTGTTTTTATCCAATAATTATATATTATTAATTTGTCCACTAAAAGTATCAGTAAAATTTTTAAATAGAGTATCACATTTCTGAATAATCGTTAAAAGTTTGTCACATCTCTATTCAGTTTCCCTTACTGCATTTTTGGAAAATCAATAATTATAAAATATATCAAATGTGGAGTACTAACGTCTTATTAGCGGTTTTCACTATTCGGGGGATCAAAAATTGCTGCCCGGTTTCACTATTCGCCGCTAAAACTTTGTTAATCAGCAGATCTAGTGGATATACTTAAAAGTTGGTTCTACATCGTGAAAGTTATTGAAAAAAGTCAACAACAAACCAATAAATAGAATTCAGTAAATATAAGCCTGGACCAATTTTCATTGAATTTCATGTGTGTCTAAGTTTGGATTCACAATTTGTTTGGTAGGTAGCGCTAAAATCGGGCTCATACTGAACTACTCCTAAACTACAGTACCGATTTTGATGATATTTTGCATAGACAGATTTTTTGGTACGGCTATTCCAAATATGTTTCAAAAAACTACTCTGGAAATTCTAAGGAAATTCAGGAGAGTGAACATTCAGGACAAATGGTGATACAGTAATTGAATAATTGAGTTACTGATTTGTTGATATTTTGCATCGAGGGTTTTTGATTCGCTATCTTAAAATATGTGTTCAGGAAAATTGGAGGAAAATTAAAAGATTGTATTTTTTGGAAAGATATTTATTTTGGAAAAAATTTAATATGATTATCGCATTTTTCTACTGAAAATTCATACCAATTTAATGTTCAATCATAAATCTGAAAATAGTTCAAATTCTTTTATGCTATTGATAGGAAAAGGTTAATGCAGACCACCGTTTGTCGGGTCCTCTAGTAAGTATATGGGTATATGTATAATAAACTTTTATTCATTTTCTCAACTGCATAAAATACCAGTATTTTTTCACTACCCTGTATTAAACAATCAATATTCAATATGAATTCACCAGTTTTGACATGGTGACGTAATTATTGTTAATTTTCTTAAATTGAAATGCATTGAAACCTGCTTATGGTTGTGACTGCCGATCCGATGTTATTCATGTGTTTGTTAAGTCTACAATGCCCTGTAAGGAGCTCAACCAGGATTCTGATTGTTTTCCTATTCTGGCTCAGTAGATACTCCGTGAATTTTGGCGAGGGTTCCTTCATGAACTCTTTTGCCTGCCTCATTTTTGGCACCTTGTTCCATCATTTTTGAGACTGCATTTTTGTCCAAGTACTGCTATTTGCTTTTTGCAGCGCTTTCGCTATGCCACAGAAAGTTTCTAGGCCAATGTTCCCACAACGTGCCCCTTCACAGGCTAGTGAGTCTGCCTCTTAAATTCTTAAATTCATTGTTTGCAAAATAATGAATTTATTATATAATTTAGCCGTGTTCTGTATGGAAAAAACATGAAGATTCGCAATTTATATTGACAGAGCTTGAAAATGAGTAAGTTCCTGATGATAAGAAAATAATTACTAAACTACAAGAGAATTATTTAACTGATGTAATAATCACGGAAAAAGTGGAACATTTATTACCATAATATCTTTTTGCGATGCACATCTCAATTTATTATCCAACTAGTACAGCAGTTTATTAACACGTTTATCGTACCTACTTCGAAATTCAAACTTCGTCAAGCAATCATTTACTGCTCCTGGAATGGGGTACTGCGAAATAAAACCGTAACAAAAGTAATAACACTTTTACCGCATGCACCAGCTGAACTACTCAATTCAATATTCTGAAGCTGCAAGGAATGGTTGGGGTTTGCGTTGTGGATGCCGTATGTATGTATGTATGTATGTATTTTGGGGTAACATTCACTGAGACCTAAAAGATCTATTGTGCCCCCTTACTTCTACTTAGTTTCTGAGGAGAGTCTCAGATACTAGTAGCTCCTTTAGTCCTATTTCCCGGAGGAATTTTAGGATATCTGCAGGCCTCAACTTAGGTAACTGTCCCTCTTCTATCCAGTAGTCTCCCAGGTACTGTGCCCTAGGATTCTGAAATACTGTGCAGTTCGCAAGTATGTGGATGGAGGTTTCTTCTTCCATTCCACAAAATCTACAATCTTCTTCCTCCACTATTTTGAGCTTTTTAAGGTGTCCATTCAGGCGACAATGTCCCGTTAGGATTCCTGTTAAAACTCTTAGTGCAGTTTTGCTTTGACTTATGCATTCATTTGATCTCAACAGGTTGTAGTCACCCAGAAGAATCTTTGATTGCCTAAGCCCTACTAGATCTTTCCAATTGTCAGATCTTCTCTTTTCTTCGGCTTTACCTATTTCTTCCAATATTACATTGGAGCTGATTCCGCAAAAAGGTTCCGGCCCCCAAAAGGGTATTTCACTCCCCCTCTTTGCTAGTTCATCTGCTATTTCGTTTCCTTCTATTCCAGTGTGTCCTGGAATCCACAGTAAGGTGACTATATTGTTCTCGCCTAGTTCATTAAGTTTGCCTAGGCATTCCCACACCATTTTGGAACTGATTACACAGGAACTCAGCGCTTTAATGGCTGCTTGACTATCAGACATTATGATAATCCTTTGCCTTCTATATCCTTTGTCAATATTGAACTGGGCACACTTTCTTATTGCGTGAATTTCCGCTTGAAAGATACTTGGGGTTTTTCCCAAGCTTTCAGAGTGTTTGGTTCCTGGCCCGTACACTCCTATCCCAGTTCCTTCTATTGCTTTTGAGCCGTCTGTGTACCATTGAATGGCATTCTTTCCAAGTCTGGTAATGGTATTTGGATCCCATTCCTTCTTGTTGCTTAATTCCGTAACGAATTTCTTTGAAAAGTTATACTTTTTCATCATACCATCTTGTGGCATGTCCCAGGTTGTCTGATTTCTAAGAAGTGAAGAGGTGGTTTTCTTTTTAATGATTCCCTCTCTACTTAGTCTGTATCTTGTTCTTTCTGCAACACTCTCCACCACCATATGTAATGGTGTGAGGTTGAGAATCACTTCCATTGCTGCCGTTGGGCATGTACTCATTCCTCCTGTTATGCATATACAGGCTAGTCTTTGAATTTTAGAGAGGTTTTCTCTCGTCGTCAAGAGGCTAGTTCTACTACTCCACGCAATGGCTCCATAAGTGATAATTGGTCTCACTATGGTGGGGTTTGCGTTGTGGATGCCGTAATTCAGGGATGCAGTATTTTTTAGCCTGTGGTCAGTGAAATGGAAAACATGCCTCAATGCATCATCATATCCATCAGATGTTAATCAAGACAATGCATATCACCATTGAATTTTTGAATTACGCTCATACGTTGGCCTTTGTGACACAACATTTGTAATGCAAAAATAAAGGTTTGTAAAAATTCAGCATATTCCGTCAGATTCCGAGGTTGACCCCTTTCTTCCACTAAGATTACTGAAGTAAAGCTGAGTAAAACCGCTTAAAAACGTGGTTTTTAGATGCAAATTGTTTCATTTCAAGTCAACATAAAGCACCCAAAATAACAGGTGTACGCTGACGTAAATTCTTGATTGAAAAATGCAATTTCTCAACATGCGTTATGGTGGGTGGGTAATCATGTTGGGAGAATCCATTTTAATATTTGTTCATGCTGGGCTGAAACTTAATTCCACATATCAGCCTCTATTCGGTAAAACTTGAAATGTATATGACAATTACAATTCCCATGGTGCTCCGTCGCACACTTACTGCAGTACAAGAATGTTCTTAAGTAAAAATTGCTTGGATTATATCGATCAAAGATGTGGTCGCCAAACAGCCCATAATTAAATCCTGTGGATAATTCAATTTGGTTTGTTTGGAACAATTTTAAACGGGGTTGAATAAATGGGGCTATCAATTCATGGCAAAGATGAATACAAAAAGTGGTAACCAATTATGGTCACCAGATTTATATTTTGCTCTAAATTATGAAAAATTATATGTTATCCTTTTTAAAGGATAATTTTGTTTCCACTGAGGTATTCTGGATAGTTCGCTTTCCAACAAGTCATATCGGTTCAAATTAAGCTAAATCAGGTTTCATTTGTAACGAGCTCAAATATATAGTTGAAGAAAAATATTTATGAGTCAATTCCTGTGAATCTACACCTCATCTAATCTATCTTGGCGTCTAATTGAGAATACGTCGGTTTATTATTCCTGTAGGAAGCAAATAAATCGCTGTTAACATAAAAAAGTTAATTTATTTTAAAAATTGTACTCATTTATTCCGGGGTACAGTGTATACTATTTTGTCCACCACTAGAACATTTTCACAGTGAAATCCATTAATTTTGAATTCCTATTGTATTTCAAAGGATTCAATTGGAAAAAAGTTGTTTGTGAAAACAAATGAATAATGAAAATTCTATAAATGAAATTGATATTTCCTAATGTCAGTTACAATTATTTAAATTTGTAAGAACGCAGGACAAATCCGTTAAAAATTGTTCCCGAAAAATCGAAAGACTATACAATGAAAGTATATTTTCGTTACAATGATTTTCTCAATATCTTTTAAGCCCACGATTCTAAGAGTGTGAAAAATATGTTATACATTACGCCAAAAGCTTTTATCAACCACCTTCCATATATTGTAAATGTATATGGCGACACTATTGGACTTCTCCGTTCATTAAATATCATCACTTTGTATTTTGAAACTATTCTTACCTTACAAATAAAAATCTTGCCTTCGGAATAAGTCCCTATAATGGCTCATAAAAAGAAGGTTCAAAAACTAAAACAGATCTCATGGAGGTCAGAGGAGGTTCGACATTGGCGTCACCAAATTGGAGGAGGCCATTGGCAGATGACAATTGTTTTATGCTTGGGATTGGGGAATTGGAAGTAGCTTAGCGAGAGCGGGAATTTAAAAAGGGTTCGCGGTGTAAATTCTACAAATGTCGAAACAGATCGATAAACATGTGACAGTAAAAATCCGTTTTTAATTTCACCCATTGTTTCTAATCGCTTATTGCTTGCCTTGATGTTAATTTAGTATTATTGGAGAACTTATCAACTGGTCTTAAGCCTCTCATAACTAATACGATCGATCATCTTCTCTATGTTCCTATTCATTATACCTTTTCGTTAGTTTATTGGGAAATTAAACCTCAATATTTCGCATATTTTCAATTCAACGTTTATCAAGAATAATTAAGATTTTTAAATTTATTGTCCCCATATGTGACACTATGAAAAAATTCGACTACTAGACAATCAATAATACTTTAAAGTTTTAGACTGCAGAAAAATTGTCAAATTTTCAAGATCCATTCACAGTAGATCATATCCCTGGAAATAAAATATTTTATTGTATGACATTCTAACAACATTATAGTCTACTAGGAATGGGATCAAGTGAAGTGCACGCTTCAGGAACGGTTTTATTGGGTAGCGCTTTTTTGCTCATTTCGGAGATATTGCTAATAGTAAGGGAGCCAGCTGCACTTTTCGGGCACTCATTTCCACATTGATTCTAGTGGGCCTTACCCCAGTAGTAAACGGAATGACCTTCAGCTGTTAAGATCACCTTGCAGGTGTTCAGGGTGAGCATATATCCAGGTGCAATAAATTCCTTAAAATGAATTCATTTCCACACATTTGAAATTGGTTTATATAAAAGCTAACGATGTTTATCACCAACTGGTGGTAGGTAGACTCAAAATCTTTTTCAGCTGCCCTTGAAAGTGAAACAAATTTTTTTTAAGTCAATTCCACGCAGTTGAAATTAATATATGATAGTTTATAGGCATATGGAACAAACAAAAACATTCAGCTGGAAATTCAGCGCTACAAAGTCCTTCAGCAGATGGGATCACGGTCGATGTCCGTGCGCCGCCATACGTATATTGGCGTTCGCGTCACGTTATTTAGTAGTTTATTACGTATTCAGCAGATATAGATGTTCAACTTATTGTTTAATGCTGAAAAGCCACTAACTTGATGCGATAAACGCGGATCGCATACCCAAAAATTGGGTACATTAATGAGTTTTTTCAAAATAACTTTGCAAAGATAATAACCTTAAAGCAGAAACTCATGTATTTTATAATTTATGATGTGACCCAAAAAAGCCATTCAGCTAAAAATTTCTCGCTGGGGAGTCTTTTAGTCGAAAGGAAAACATCAGCTGAAGGACTTTGTAGCACTGAATTTCCAGCTGAATGTTTTTGTTTGTTCTATATGCCTATACCTAAACTATCATATATCAATTTCAACTGTGTGGAATTGACTTGAAAAAAAAATTTTTCGCTTTCAAGGCCAGCTAAAAAAGATTTTGAGTCTACCTACCACCAGCTGAACAATTTTTTTAAAATATAAGCATATAATTTATTGGACCTGGATATATCGATGCATTTTTGGCAAAGTAACGTAAGTAACAAGTCTGGTGAAAATCATGTTTTTTAATAAACGTAAAGCTTCTATTGTTAAGAAGGTACTGCCAAAGTGAAGTAAGCCTAGATTATACTTTAAGCTTAATTTTCAACCATTTTGAAAACGTCCATAATTTTTTTAATCATATCCGTAAAAGAAACGCGTTTTTTCTACAAACCATTTTTGGTGACTTATGTTACTTTGGCAAATACCTATCGATATGGTCACCCTGAAAACCTGCAAGGTGATCTTAACAGATGAAGGTCATTCCTTTCACTACTGGGGTAAGGCCCACCAGAATCAACGAGAACTAACTATATGGAAATGAGTGCCCGAAAATTCAGCTGGCTCCCTTACTATAATAGCACGCGTTTGTGGTTACTTTTTTTGTGATAGGATTATGTGGTTTTCAACATATGTATACATTAGTTTTGTGATTTTTTTGTATTCCTGTGTACCTATCGATTAAAAACAATTCTAATCATAAATCATAAAATAACATGACAAGGTATTATAAGGTCCTTCGACCTTTCGATAACTACTAAAATTTATTATCCAAATATGTTCGTAAAACAATAGTAATTCCATAATTTCCAACCATATTCATTATAGTGCAGTAAAGGTATTTTTGTGTCCTAACTTCAAGGTACAACTCCGACTCCTGTGTTGTCTTCAGAAAGTGAGTACTCCATGAAAGCTTTTGATCAAAATGTACCCCTAGGTACTTTATTTCTTTGGCAAATGGAATCACCTCTCATCCTAGCACTATTCGCCTTAGGACTTGTAGTGCCTTCTATTCTGTAAAATTAAACATTTAAAGCTTTTTGCATTCTTTCAGATATCACTCCTGCAAACTTGCCTCTGACAGGTGTAGTCTGCGTATCCAAGACAGTAAAAGCATTCTGTGGAGAATTCTGTAAGGAGGTCGTCTACTAAGGTTGCCCAGAGTATTGGTGATAGCACTGCTTGTGGACATCCTCCATCGTTTTTGTCTTGATGGTGACTTGGTGGAGATTATCATCCTTTCCTCCAGAGTTGCTTTTATCCATCGGCATATTGTTGTGGATGTCCCCCGTCTATTCATTGCAATAATCAATGAATTCGTAGTGACATTATTAAACGATCCCTCGATGTCTAGGAAAGTGGCCTGTTTAGATCATCCAGCGCTAGATCTGTAGATTCTCCTGGTTGATGGGCATATTAACGATTGCTTAGGGGTTCATCAGACCAAACGCCCCAATCATATAGACCAATTAGCCTAACGTCATTTCTACTTAAGACTTTGAAAAAGCTAGTAGATAGGTACATAAAGGACAGCGCTCTGAAAACGCGCCCTCTAAGCGAGAGTCAGTAAGCTTATCAACAGGGCAAGTCAACAGACTTAGCTCTGGATGACTTAAACCGGCTACTATCCAAGTCGATCAACGACAAGGAAATAGCAGTAGCTAGTTTTTTGGATATAGAGGGAGCATTTAATAATGCTTCTCCAATATCTATAAGCAGGTGTATGGAAAGAAGAGGGGTCGAACCCATCATCTGCGGGTGGCTTGAAGCCAATCTAGGAAATAGAATAATTACATAAACCCTGCGGGAGGCAACCATCACAGTGGGGGTGGGAAGGGGTTGTCCTCAAGGAGGCGTTCTATCGCCCCTTTCGTGGGCAATTCTAGTAGACACGCTTCTAGTACGGCTGTCCGACGAAGGTATTCAGAGCCTGGGATATGCGGACGATCTTGCTATCGTCATAATAGGACGGTTTCCAAGTACATTATCAGAGCGCACACAAATGGCGCTTAATATAGTGAGTGGTTGGTGTAGGGAGGAAGAACTGGCAGTGGACCCCCACAAAACTACTCTGGTACCGTTTACAAAAAAGAGAAATTTGCAAGGTCTACAAAAGCTGCAAATAAACGGAGTGTAAATTCCATATGCGAAAGAAGTTAAATACCTAGGGGTAATCTTTGACCAGAAGCTTACATGGAATTCTCATATCGAAAAAACCACACACAAGGCCAGAATCGCTCTGGGAAGGTGCAGGCAAATGTGTGAATAGGATTGGGGATTAAATCCCAACATGACTGAATGGTTATACACACAGTTCGTGAGACCAGAGATAACCTATGGATCAGTAGTCTGGTGGCCCAGGACACTGCAGATTGGAGCGCAAAGGCAGTTAAGTGGTATCCAAAGGCAAGCTTGCTTGAGTATCACAGGGGCCATGAGAACAACGCCGACTGCAGCCCTGGAGGTAATACTAAACCTCCCGCCACTGCATATCTTCATTCAGGGAAATACAAGATCTGTTAGTCACAGATTATTACAGGTGCCTCCTCCGATAAGTCAAGGACACGGCAAAGCCTATAAAAAGCTATATGAAGAAATAAGGGCAGATCCAATACTGGGAATGCTAATGGATCAGATTGCCCCACAATACAGCTTTAAAAATGAATACATAGTAGTTATTCCAGAGAGAAAGCACTAGGAGGCAGGGCCTCCTATAACAGCGAATATCAACTGGTACACTGATGGCTCTAAAACAGACTCTGGAGTAGGAGCCGGAATATATGGGGTACAAGAGAAGATCAAGATCTCTCTAAGCCTAAGCCACTGTCGTTCAGGCAGAGGTAATGGCGGTGCAATGCTGTGCAGAAGAGTTGATGAGACGGGAGGTGGATAACCAAAGAATCGTCATCCACTCCGACAGCCAGGCGGCACTAAAGGCGATAAGCTCATATCGGACAACGTCAAATCTGGTGTGGGAGTGTCGCAAGGCACTCAACTGACTAGGTAGTCATAATAGAGTGACCCTAGCCTGGGTACCAGATCACCAAGGAATAAAAGGCCGATGAATTATCCAGGCAGGTAGCGACTGAGGTTATGATAGGGCCAGAACTTTCCTGTGGAATTGTAAAAAACCTCACTAAGGAGAGCATCCACCATTGGATAAACAATCAGGCGCTGTGCTGGTGGCATGAAACCCAAGGACAAAGGCACGCTAAACTATTCCTTAAAAGCCCTTCGGCCAAACTGTCACGCGACCTACTATGTCAAAGTCGAGAAACGACGAGGATGATGGTGGGAATGCTGACCGGACATTGTAGGCTGAGGAAGCATATGCACACAATTAATCTAGCAGATAACAGCCCATGTAGGTTTTGCCAGGAAGAAGACGAAACCGCGGAGCACATACTTTGTGAGTGCGAAGGCCTAGTAAGGGTGCGGTTTCACCTATTCGGAGAAGAAAAACCGAGGGCAGAGTGCTATGCACGGGAGGCGGTATCCAAGCTAATAAGTCTAACAAAAAGAATAAAGCTAGATATCAAGCTCTAAGGATAAGGAGGACCACAATAGATCTGCAAAGGTCGCAGAGGGATAGGACAGAGAGCCACTCCATTTCTAATCTAATTTAGGGGTTTATCAATACTTCAACACTCATGTATCTGCCCTTTTTAACGTTTTTAGTAGACAGTAGGATAGGCTTATTTGCCTGTTATGCGTTAACTCAGATACTTCACCTACCTTGTAAATGACTTCAACCTTTTGCCGAACACATCGATTCCAATTTGTAGTTGAATGGGGTATTTACCATTTGTCCATGATTTAAATGGATGAAATTTGTTTATGGCCAATCCAATTTTATTTGGTCTTGTAACTTCAGTGGCTATTTTTCAGTCCGTAGAACTTGGCCTCCGTTCTCGTATGGTGACCAAACTGCGTCGGTGGAATTGATGAAGCTGGAAAGTGGACGTTTTTTAGTTCCTTAAAATTCTCCTTTCTGCTTTCTATAAAGGTGCCGTTCCCTTTCTTGATGAAACCTACTTCTTGTCTGGTTGTCCCATCCTTTGCTAGGATTAAGTGAATTCGAAAGCATGTGTGGGCATCCGAGATGTCCTCGTAAAATTTTCTCAATGATTTCCTTTTGACTTTACGATTTTCTTTGTTGTATTGCGTGATCTTATATCTGTCGGCTTTTTGCCTTGTTGAAAAGATCTCGGACCTCTTAAGGACATGGCTTCACCAAACTGTGTTTGATTTCTCCGGTAAGTTTTCTTCGTAGGCCACCATAATCGTTTCGCTTACTTTTCCTGGTGCCGTGTCTACAACTTCAACACCATCAATCAGTACATCCTCGAGGATTCTACTGAGGGACGTTTTATATCCTATCCAGTTTAAATCTCTTGGATTACGATACTTGCTAACCAATGGAGTTACAATAATGTAAAATCTTATGTTTCTGTGGTCCGAGCATGACGGTTCGTCAGACACATGCCAATTTGTTGTGTTATCACTAATTTCACTCGTACAGAGTGTTAAATATAACAACATTTACGAGATTTAGTAACGAAACTAGATTTATCAACTCTAGCTTCTTCCCATGGCTTCAGCGCCGGGAGGATTTTTGCCAACCATTTTGCGTTTATGCTGTCCGCACAAGTATATTCCAAAAATCCCGGTCTATGCTCAGGAAGCACCATAGGCATTAAGTTTGTTCCTATCCATTTTGGCTTCCGGGATGATTTTTCCTGCCGCCGCTACCTTGACAGAAGCTGCAGCTTCGTTGAAAGTCACACTTTCGGCTTTTGGCCTTTTTCGTTTGACCCGTTATATTTTTACTACTGTTTACACATTCCACGAATACGTAGGGAATAAACGTTCAACCCCCGCAGAGCCCCGCATACGGCAGTGAGATCTAAATGCGATGTGGTAAGATCTGGTGCCCCAAAGGAACCGTTCACCCTGAGAAACTCAGCTCTCGTCACAACTTGACTTATGAGGTTGTTTATTGACCTCCCGGTCTGAGCTATCCATAGTTTCACATATCCCTCTCCGTCCCGTAAGGCTCGGGGAAGAGCAGCTACTCGGCCCCCACCTACGGCGAGGTTACACAGCTCCTGGAGGGATCGGATAACCAATCATTTTTTCTTGATAAAATTTTTGTAGAACATTTCAAATAAGTTGTAGTATACTGTAGCTGATGAAAAAAGTTTCAAGTGAATCGAAGCTGTACCTTGAAGCTCCTGAGATAGGCTCTAGCGTTTACATCATTTACTGCACTATTATATTTTGTTCATAATAATTGGAAAATGCATATAACCATTGCAAATTTAATCCAAATTAACTGTAATATTCGCTATTTTTAACCATTAAGTCTATGCTTTTCATCATTCCAGAACAAATTTAATTCATTTTCTGTTACTTTGAACCATAAAATCCGTATTGCTAAGCTTGATTATATTCACTATATACTTGTCCTATTTTAAAATCAATAATCGCAATGTATTCCTATATTTTTGAGTATTAATGATATGCTTCTTATAATTTAAGACTACAGGGTGTTTGCAAAATAAGCTGGAATATTGGTGATAATTAAATTTGAAGGCGAATAGTTCCTTCAAACATGTGTAATGAGTTTTGTCATTAATAATTAGATAAAAGGTGTTTTAATTATTCCAATAAAAGCACATTCCTTGTTTCAAACATAAACATAAAACTAGTAGTAAAAGTACTAACGTCCATTAATGAGAATAAAATGTCAACTGTAGAGACTAACTCTTTCCCAATCTGGCAATTTTATTATGTACAAAATTTTAATTTTTTAATTTTTCCAATTTTCAATTTTTAATTTTCTAATAACTTTAATGTTTGTAATATTTGTATAGTATAATTCAGGGCTTATGGATCTATGGGTCCCTGCCCGTACCTTATTGTAATAATAATAATAAAATACACAAATCCAATCTACAACAAAGACAATAATATAGATTTTAACCCAACTTTTTCCGGAAAACCTTATATGCTCACCGTTGTAGAGAAATTCTTGAGATTCCCGTTTACATTTTTCTGTCCTTGTACCGCTATCAAACAACTTTTCTCTCTATTTGTTACACCTATTGATATCCTCACTGATTAAGGTTCATTGTGCATGTCCCAGATTTACTTCATATAATCTCCGAGAATATGGTCACTGCGAACACTACAGTGGTATAATATATGTAAAACGATTAGAACGACTCTTCAGTCTCGTAATCTTAAGATGAATCAATGGAAACAAGTACTGCCTAAAGCTCCTCACTTTTTCCGATCATTACTATGCACAACCACTAATTCTACTCCATACGAAGGAATGTCTTCCCATCCTAGACGCTCAATGAACGGAACCTCTTTTGATAATCTATAAGTTTCAGAAGACAAACAATGGGTGAGATTTAACAACCATCAAAAAGGTCTGTTATTCTAGATTCACGGACTAGTATTGACGATGCTGTAACACCTCCTAGCTATTCAGTTGCTTCCGTGAAGGATTCCGATAGTGTGATATTTCTAGTGGAATTATCCGTTCATTCGTGAATATATTTTTTGCTCTTGATTATACAGGAAAAATGTAACACACTTTTTTTTCGTCTTCAAAAAACGAACAAAATGATACCAACCGCGTCGAAAAATATTAATTAGATCAAAAGTTATTGTTAGTAATAAAACGTTAGTAGCAATTACAACGTGGTTTATTAATTACTCTTACAAATAATGGACTGTATAAATTTTCACTTCTCATATATCTCAATAAAACAGGTTATATCCACACCCCAAAAAGGGCGCCCCTCTTCTCTCGTTAAAAAAGAAGAAGCAATATTTTTAACAGCGTTGCCGAACTGCAATTTTTGATATTGAATCTTAATAAAAATAAAATAAACTGTCCTTTTGGTTTTATACATACACTCCCCGCCTTGAGAGGTTATGACCTTCAAGATAACACAATATATTTACATAGATTAGGCTATTTTGATTGGTAGCGGACACAGTTTAGCGAACGATCGCTTAATTAAACCATTCATTGTCTTTAACGTGGCCACTCTGGCAATGCCATCTTGTCCCGGATGTAGTTTTACAACTCTTGCCATACGCCAACATAATGGTGGTAGATTGTCGTCCTTAACGACGACCAACATTCCATCTTTGAGTTGGTCTTGATGGTGTTTCCACTTAGTTCTGGTTTGAAGCTCTGACACATAGATCTTGGACCACTGGTCCCAAAACTGTTGTTGGATTTTCTGGAGTTGCTGATATCTTGATAGCTTATTGTCTGATATCTCAATTACAGACGGACTCGGAAGTGAAGTAAGTCTTTTGCCGATCAGGAAGTGAGCGGGAGTTAATGCATCGAGGTCAAAGGGGCTAGAGGACAAGGGGGTAAGAGGACGGGAATTCACGATGGCCTCTACCTGACACAATACAGTAGAAAAGTCTTCGTATGTTAAATTAGTAATACCGATCGCCCTCTTTAAATAATACTTAGTGGTCTTTACCCCTGCTTCCCACAATCCACCGAAATGCGGTGAATAAGCCGGCATGAACACCCATTTCACATTTTCATTACCTGCAATTTTCGACAATTCTAAATTATGCGAAATTAAAGACTGTCCCAATTCTCTCAGTTCAGAGGAAGCACCTACAAAATTCTTACCGTTATCAGAATAAATTGAATTTGGTTTCCCTCGCCTGGACACGAATCTTCGAAAGGCTGCTATGAAACCTTCTGTTGAAAGATTAGTTACAATTTCTAAATGAATTGCATGTGTTACAAAACACACAAATAAACACACATAGCCTTTATAAATCTTAACACCGCGCCCCTGTGAAGTTTTGAAATTAAATGGCCCCATATAGTCAACTCCTGTTGTATTGAAAGGTGGTTGTTGACAGATACGTTCTTTGGGTAAATTTCCCATTTTAACTTGAAGATTGATAGGCTTGATCTTCGCACAGAGGACACAATCATGAATTATTTTTCTGACTAAGTTTCGTCCTTGAGTTATCCAATATTTTTCACGTAGAGAACCCATAACCATCTGTGGACCAGCATGCATTAAACGAACATGTTCAGCTCTAACAATCAGATTTGCCAAAGGATGTTTTGCGTTTAGCAGCATAGGGTGTTTTTTATTATAATCAAAATCCGATAATTGTAGTCTGCCCCCCACCCTTAGCAACCTATTACTGTCAATGAAGGGGCTTAAATTGGATAATTTTCCTCCTTTAATACATTTGTCGTTTCTCAATAAGTTCAACTCATTGATAAATGAGTCCATTTGACAAATACACTAATACCGTTTCTGAATTATCAAGTTCTTCAACACTTAACTCGAAGGATTTGCGGTTTTCTCCAAAATTTTTCCTTGCATGGGTTATAAAACGTAGGCAATAGGCAAAAACCCTTTTTAACTTGTGAAAACTCGAGAACTTTGTGAATAAGGACCATGGAGATTTTTCAACAGCTTTTCCACAAACAACATTTTTTCTTTTTTCAGGAAGGTTGCTCAAGTCTAATAAATCAATTTCTGGTATAATCAACATTGAATTTACGGATAACCAGGGAGGACCATTAAACCACAATGCGCTATTTTTCAACTTCATAGGTGATATACCCCTGGATACCAGATCTGCTGGATTGTCTTCTGATTTGACATAAAACCAGTTATCAGAACCCACCATGGTCTGAATTTGTGACACCCTATTTGATACAAAAATTTGAAATTGATTGGGAGGTGATTTGATCCAACTTAACGCCACCTGGGAATCACTCCACATGTAAATCGAATCAATCGGAATCGTGAGTGAAGACTGAACTACTTTAATCAATTTTGATAATAAGAGAGCACCTGACAATTCCAGTTTGGGAATAGTTATTGCTTTAATAGGTGCTACTTTGCCCTTTGCACATAACAATTTGACTTGCACGTTACCCATACGATCAATGCTCCTCACGTACACACAAGCACCGATAGCGTATTGCGATGCGTCCAAAAAACCATGGATTTCATTTTTTGTAGAATTCTCGCAACAAACATGTCTAGGAAACGAAACCTCATTCAACCATCTCATTTCCTCCTTAAATTTATACCATTCATTTGTCAACTCCGATGGAATTGGATCATCCCATGATATTTTCAATTGCCACAACCTTTGGAGCATAATCTTAGGGATTATAACACAAGCACTAAGAAGTCCTAGTGGATCGAAAATTTGTGCAACGTCCGAAAGGATCTTTCGTTTTGTGACCGTATCGTTACTCTTCACGGCCCCCACCCTGTACGACAGTAAATCACTAGAACAATGCCAATATAACCCTAAAGTTTTAGTTTTCTCATTTTCACCTAAGTTTAAGACAAATGATTGTGTTTCATTCGAACCTTCAATTTCCTGTAACAACTCCTTTCGATTTGAAACGAATTTTCGTAATGTGAAACCTGCATCACCTAATACTTTTGATAGTTCCTCACACAACTTTATGGCCTTTACAACCGATGATGATCCCGAAATTAAGTCGTCTACATAAAAATCACGACAGATTGCAGATGACACCTCTAGATACTGCTCCTTGCATTCAAACGCTAACTGTTTTAAACATCGAATGGCTAAAAATGGACTAGAAGTTAAACCAAATGTAACTGTATTCAGATTATATTCTCGCACTTCATGGGATGGCTGACACCGCCAAAGAATTCTTTGAAACTGACGATGTTCTTGTTTCACCCAAACCTGCCTGCCTGGAAGATCTTAGCTATATCCGCACAGAATGCTACACTATTTTCTCTAAATCTCAACAAAATTGCTATAAGATCTTCCTGAATTTTTTGGCCAACATACTGCAGATCATTCACTGAAACGCCAGAATCAGATTTTGCGGATCCATCGTAAACGATACGTAATTTAGTAGTTGAGCTGTCTTCTTTGATTACACTATGATGTGGCAAATAGTAAGAAACCTCTTTCGATTGTATGTCAGCTTTTACTTCAGTCATATGTCCCACCTTTTCATAATCGGACATATACTCACAATATTCTTTCTTCAAATTTTCATCTCTAGCAAGTTTTCTCTCTAATGCATATAACCGCTTCAAAGCCATTTTTCTTGAATCTCCAAGTTTAGTTACAGAATCCCTGAAAGGAATGGCCACAACAAATCTTCCATCATCTGACCTTTCCATGTTTGACACAAACAGCCTTTCACACTCGCTATCATCAACACTTAGTTCATTAGACATGCCATCTCCACCTGGCTCTTCCCATAACCAAAATTTTTCCAACTGATCTTGAACTTCTTGATTGCGGCTCAAATTACACCATGTTTTGTTTAATTTGTTTCCCTGTCCTACCTCTCCAGAGATTATCCAGCCCAAGCATGAATTTTGGAGAATTGGCAACCTATCACCTAACCTAATTTGACCACCTCGAATCAGATTCCAAAACAAACTAGCCCCAATAAGCATATCAATTTCCTGTGGCCTGTAAAAGTCAGGATTTGCCAAATAAATATCTGTAGGTATTTGCAAGTTATTCACTTCAATTTCAAATAATGGTAACTCATCAGTAATCTGGGGTGTTACTAGACAAGACATTGAGATTTCAAAGTTATCGTGATTAGATCTGAGATGTACATTACATTTTTTAGTGATTGTAGTAGAATCCTGACTGATACCAACCACAGCCACATTGATTGATTCTGTAGGTAATCTCAATTTAGAACACATTTTTTCAGTGATAAAATTACTCATCGATCCAGAGTCTAACAGAACCACACACTCCACCCAATGTCCACCAGTATCCTTCACTTTAACAACAGCAGTTGACAATAACACCTGACCTTTGCCCTTGGATGATGTATTTGAAAGCGTTACCACTGCATTACACCAGTGACTATAATAGTCACTGATTACACCCATCACTAGATCTTGATTGTACTTCATGTGCTTGTACACTATTATTTGAAGGTGTGCTTGAAGTGTTAGCTGAACCTTTTTCATTGTCTCTATTATAATGCAACAACACATTATGAGGTAGACCACATTTACTACATTTATCTGCAGGACAGTCTGCATTGAAATGATTTTTATCAAAACAACATAAACATAATTTGTTTCTTTTTACTTGAACCATTTACGCTTTACACATTATACAACCTTTATTTTGACCTTTATCAACTGTTAAAAAAGATTTCTGTCTATGTGAACCTTGAATATCTTTTCCCTTCTTTAAATTGCTTTCTATAGTTTCTAAAAGATCTGCCCTTCCTTGAATGAAGTTTTTAAAGTCTTCCAAAGATGGTAACTCATTTTTAATTTTAAAAATCTCCCATTCTTTTAGGGTGGATTTATCAAACTTAGTATTGATATGAAAAATTAATAAAGAATCCCAAAACTTTACAGGCTCACCTAAATTTTCTAAGGCACGTAAATGTTTATTCAAAGTATCTAGCATATGTCTCAAGCCTTCCGAAGATTCATGTCTCAGAGGATCCATTTCATAAATACCAGAAATATGATCTCTAACTAAAATTTTCCTATTGTCATATCTTTTACACAAGAGTTCCCATGCTGCTGAATAATTTGCAGAACTGAACTCTAAGGACTCAATAATCTGTTTCGCAGAACCAGTTAATGAAGCTCTTAAATAGTGGAATTTTTGAATGTCCCCTATAGAAGTATTAAATTGTATTACCTACAATTTTTTTAAAATAAACCTGTACCACTTTGAGAGTTTCCCTGCATGACGTTGATTTTTTCTAAGGTAGATTACGTACGGTATAATCGAGCTGCGTTGTTATTTTTTCAAAAAATGCAATCGCACGGCCAAGGTAATTATTTAATTATACACCCTTACTTGTAAAATGAAATATATAGTATAGTTAATGAGACCTGATTTTGTAACTTTTGACATAGTACATCGATAGAAAATTGAATGAGCTTTCAATAACGAAAAAAATCAACTTTTAATGAAAAACAACAGATATGAGCCGGCAAAGTTGACAGTCAATTGTTCAACAATTTGAGCGAGTACAGGTAAAAAAACTATGAGCACGACCGGGAGACGGAGTGCTTTTATCACTCGAAAGATCTTGCGATCAAGTAGAAAATATCTGTGTAAAACAAATATGTTGAAACTCGGGAATGCGTGGAAAATATTATCAGTTACTGCCATCGGCTGAGGAGTGGAGGAAGCGTTTGGGCCGCTCGGTCGACTCGCTGAAAATCTTGACGCAACCATTCAAATTGAACGGTGCAACTTAAAGTCGACTTTTCTTGGGATCCAAAAAAGATATTTGGATGATTTTTTTTTAATTTCATACCTCGCGACGAAAAAAACCTATTCCGGTTGTCCAAAATCTGGAAATATCAAAACCTGATACGTGTGCGTCAAACAAAGTATACATTGTTTGTTATGTTATTTGCAAGAAAACAATGTTATTTTTATAAATCCTAAATGAATGTTATTGCATGATTAACAAAAAAAGATTTCCTCTCGTCTACAGAATACAAGTATTAAACACCATCAATTATCATTATCATAATATTAATCGCAAAATATTCTCAAGTGAATAATTTATGTAGAAAGTATAATTAAATAATTACCTTGGCCGTGCGATTGGATTTTTTTAAAAAGCTCGATTATACTGTACGTAATCTACCTTGGAAAAAATCAGCATCATGCAGGGAAACTCTCAAAGCGGTACAGGTTTATTGTAAAAAAATGCTAAGTCAATTTGTTTATAACGCTATAACTCATCAACTACTCAACTTACGTGGGTTTTGCACACATGATCTGTTGGCGGAGTACAGTAATTTAACAAAATTACGGGATATTATTATTAATAACAAAACAATCTATTGTTTACTCAAAGTTATGTTTATTTAAACTTTAGTTATAAATAATTGTTTATCTAATTAATATTTTTCGACGCGGTTGGTATCATTTTTTTTGTTTTTTGAAGATGAAAAAAAAGTATGTTACATTTTTCCTGTATAATCAAGAGCAAAAAAGATATTCACGAATGAACGGATAATTCCACTAGAAATATCACACTATTGTCATTTAAACAATGTCGTGCAACGTATTGCATTTGCGGGCTGGCACTTTTTTTTGTACGTATTTTTTGCAGCCTATATACGAGTACAAAGGTTCCAGCTGATACCAGCGATTATCGCAGAAGGGCGATTTTTTGTGTATAATGCCTAGACTATTCAGCTGATTGTTCTGCTTTCGGGCGTTTTGGACGAAGTTCTCCAGTTGTTGTCCACTCAGATGACGATCGTTTTGATTCCGGAGTGAAGTGATGGATTAATGTGCCATCCATTGTCACACATCGATGCAAAAATTCCGGTTTGTTACGTTTAAACATGGTCCAACACTGCTCAGAAGCATCAACACGTTATTATTTTTGGTCAACAGTGAGCAAACGCGGCACCCACTTTGAACAGAGCTTATAGTCAATTGCTCATGAAATATGAGGCCAACACGTTCTTTTCATATCTTTACGATGTCAGCTAACTCACGCAACTTCACTTTTCGATCATTCAAAGCGACTTTATGGGTTTTTTTTATCTTTTCTGGTGGTACCGCCTCATTTGGACGTACACTGCGTTCCGCATCATCGGTGTCTCTACGACAACGTTTGAAGTCAACAAATCATCATCGTTTTATTTTATGGTTTTATTGTTGTTTACATATGGTGGTGGAAAGTGTTGCAGAAAGAAGAAGATATAGACTAAGTAGAAAGGGAATCATTAAAAAAACCACCTCCTTACTTCTTAAAAATAAAAAACCTGGTACATGCCACAAGATGGTATGATGAAAAAATGTCACTTCTCAAAGAAATTCGTTACGGATTAAGCAACAAAAAGGAATGGGATCCAAATACCATTACCAAACTTGGGAAGAATGTCATTCAATGGTACACAGACGGCTAAAAAACAATAGAAGGAACTGAGATAGGAGTGTACGGTACAGGAACCAAACACTCTGAAAACTTGCTTGGGAAAAACCCCAAGTATCTTTCAAGCGGAAACTTACGCCTTAAGAAAGTGTGCCCAGTTCAATATTGACAAAAGATATAGAAGGCAAAATATTATCATAATGTCGGATAGTCAAGCAGCCATTGAAGGACTGAGCTCTTGAGTAATGTTCCAAAATGGTGTGGGAATGCCTAGGCATACTCAATGAACTAGACTAGAACAATATATTAACCCTACTGTGGATACCAGGACACACTTATTGTATTTTCAGAGCAAATAAAGACTTTTAGTTGAAAATGTATTTAATATCTTCAACGTAAAATGTACTACAAACATTATATCTGTCACTGTTTCTGACTTTCTTTTTATAAACTCTTGTTGCTATGATTACGTAAAATAAAAACATATAGTAAGTATATCGCTAACTACAATACTTTCCCTTTTTTATTTTACTTTATCTATGCATAAAATAAGATGAAAACTAAAATCAAAAAAATCACATTGGAATTGCTAAATGTTTGAGGAAAGTCCCATCTTTCCATTCAAACCCTCTAGCCTTGGTCTCGGAAGTGGCTTGGTCATAATGTCCGCTACCTGGGTTTCTGTTGCGATATGATGAACCTTGAGAACACCTCCTAATACCGTTTCTCTAATAAAAAAATACTTTATTTTTATGTGCTTGGTACGATGATGGTACTCTGGGTTATGGCAAAGTCGTATAATTGCCTGATTGTCTATTAACAGAGTAGGAACTTGTTTTGGATAACCCATCTCTTCATATAGTCTCGACAGCCATATGATTTCTTTAACTGCCTCATTAGCTGCTACTAGTTCTGCCTCAGTTGTTGATGTAGCAGTCAACTGTTGCCTTTGGATTATCCATGAAACTGCACCTCCTGCATATGTAACTACAACACCTGAAGTGGAACGACCAGTTTTATTGCAACCTCCAAAATCTGCATCACTGTAGCAATCTAACTTGGTACTTCCATTTGATCTGTAACATATTCCAAAAGTAAGTGTACCTTTTATATACCGAAAAACTCTTTTTAGTCTAGATACATCTGTGCTTGAGCAGTCTAGTGTTCTTGACAATACACTAATAGTGTAGGATAAATCTGGTCTAGTGCCAACCATTAAGTACATCAATGCCCCTACAGCTTTTCTGTATGGAAAGTTATGAGTTTGAACACTACTCTCTTGATTATTTGCTTCTAACTTTATCATAGGCGTTGACACTGGTTTGCATTGACTAAAATTAAAACGATCTAATAGTTTTCTTGCATATTCTTGTTGAGAGATTTTAATTGAACCGTCTTCAAAATGTTCAATTTCAAAACCTAGGAAGTAGGACGCTGGTTTAACAGTAATTTTAAATTCATCCTTCAGCTCATTCAGGATCATTAGCCATTACTAACCCGTCGTCCACAAACAATGCCACCATTAGTTTCCGATTCTGACAACCTCTTATATACAGACATGGATCAGCTTCACTCGCCTTAAATCCTGCTGCTTTGAGAAAAGTGATGAACCTTTTATTCCAGCATCTTGGAGCCTGGCGGAGCCCATATAAACTCCGTAAGAGCTTACATACTTTCTTGGTCCCATCGGTATAGCCCTCTGGCTGCTCCATGAATATATCTTCATCCAGTTCACCATATAAAAAGGCTGTGCACACATCAAACTGTATAAGATTCATCTTTTCTGTAGCTGCAATGCTTAACATGGCTCGTATTGTGGTTACCTTAGCCACTGGGCTGAAAGTCTCATTAAAATCCACTCCATACTTCTGGCTGAATCCTTTTATTACAAGTCTTGCCTTATACTTGCCTATTGTACCATCTGGATTTATCTTAACTTTATATACCCATTTAGATGATATCACTATGGATCCTTTAGGTAGACTTGTAAGTTCCCAGGTATGGTTTTCTTTCAAGGATTTTATTCCACCGTCCATTGCCTTCTGCCAATGTTCTTTATTCTCTCCACTCAGAGCGTCTTCATACGTTTCAGGTGTGGTGACTTGATAAACTGCTTCTTCTCCATACAAAACATAATCTGCTAAGTGTGTAGGTTTGGACAACTTTGAACGGTCTCTTAAACTTCTGGAAATCTGTGAGAGTGGATTTTCGCTAGCCTCTGCTTCTGGTTCAGACTCATCACTGCCAGACACTTCTTCAGATTCTAATTCATCTTCTTGAGAATTGTCCCTCTCATGAGACACATCTTGGTCGGATTTATTTCCCTCAGTTTGAACCTCTATGTCTTTTAATGGCAACTTCACATATTCGCATGGATTTATCTTTTCTTCAAATATGACATCTCTGTTAACAATGACTTCATTTTCTTCTCTTACCCATATCCTATAACGCTCATCCCCATCATAGCCGATTAAGTATCCTTTTATGGATTTTTTTTCCATTTTCTTACGTTTCTGGGCAGGAACGTGGGCATAGCAGACTGATCCAATAATTCTTAAATGTTTAATCCTTGGTTTCTTCCCTAACCAAAGCTCGTAAGGACTTACACCATCCACAGATGATTTGCCTGTTCTATTTAATATATATAGGGATGTTGTTACAAACTCAGCCCACATTGCCTCTGGAAAAACTACATTCTTGTTTGAATATTTAAAAGTTCTTGCCATTTCAATAGTTGTGCGAAAATCACGTTCACAAATTGAATTTTGCTGGGGTGTATAAGGGGCTATTAGTCTCTGTATAACTCCTTCTGCACTTAGAATGTTTCTAATTTCTTTATTATCCATCTCACCACCATTATCGCTCATCAGTTCTTTAATGGGATGGCCTTTTTCAGTATTTCTTTCACTTCTGATTTTTGAGTCATCAGATAGCCATATCGAAACTTTGTATAACTATCCTTAAAAATTACCAGATACTTCTTGGAAAATGACTCTGCAAAAGGTCCACATACATCTGCTGATAGTAACTCTCCTGGTTTTGTCGATGTTTCTCTTTCACCGAATGGTAGCCTGTGTGCCTTTCCATATATACACGGCTCGCATAACTGTTTTTCTGATTTATCTGTTTTTATATGCAACTCTTTTTGCATTTTTGCTTGCACGTTTCTTATATCTTGATGGCCCCATCTATCATGGTACAGCTGCAGTCTATTATCAACAATATTCACCTCAGGATTTTCTTCAGGTTCTAATGATTTTATTGTTGCTTTGAATAATGTGCCACCGATTTTTCTGTTTCCAGATAGTATTAGCTTTCCCTGATTCGACAGCCAACAATCTGTTGCTGTAGATTTGAATAAACTTCTTGGATTTTTATCTTGAGCTGCTAACACAGAAAACAGATTTCTACATAGATTAGGAACATACCATACATCTTTAAGTAAAAATGATTTTCCAGTGGTAAAGTTTTTTACTTCAATCGTTCCACTACCTACAGCAAGTAGGACTTCTTTTCCTGCTGATCTTATAGCATATGGAATTTCAAACTTCTTGAAATCAATATAATACAAATCGGTGTTTGTCACATGTTTTGTAGCACCATTGTCTATCCACCAAGTAGACGAATCTGTAGGAATGTCAACCGAAAGGGCGTCTATCATAAGTCCTGTATTATCAACGAATGAAACTTGAGTTCGCTTTGGTCTACCATCAGACTTCCATTTTTCACAATCCTCAACCCAATGTCCAACAGAATGGCAATAATTACACTTATCTTTACAAAAGCTACTTGAATGATGAGTTTTAAAGTTACTCTTATTTTTAACTTTACTTTTAATCTTAAATTTTTGATTTGCATCTGCAGCTAAAGCCTCCTGTGAAACAGAACTCTCTCTTTGTTGTTTCATAAAATTTCTTTCAAATGAACAAAGTTGAGTTGTCAAATCTTTAAAAGTTTTATCTTCATTCTTCAAAAACATCCAACTTGATTTGAAAGTAATGAAAGAATTAGGCAGAATAGCTAGTGTCTTACAAACCAACAGTAAATCAGGTAGAGCATATTCTCGTTTTTTGCTTTAAGACCTATGTTTAATTCATTCCAAAGAGCTTTTAACTTTGCGATGTGCATGGAAACAACCTCTTCATCATTCCAGCTAAACGAAAAAAAATCAGCACAAATCTTGTATAACTGATCTTTTGTTGATGCCTCAAACTGTTGCTTCAATGTATTCCAAACTCCAAACTCTTGATCCATTATTTTCTGATAAACAGCATCAGTAACAGAGCTCGCAATCATGGGCTTGGCATAACTGTTCGACTTTCTGAAAAGATCTAATTTGGCTTTGTGCTCTTTTATGGCAGCCTCTGATTGAGTTCCTTCTAGCTCTTCAGGCTTGACTAACTTGCCATCAATAACGTCAAGGGCACCTTCATAATAGTCTAGCAGATCCCTTATTTTACGGTTCCATATTGGCCAATCTGACTGACCTTCTAAAGGTTTTACGTGTTTGAAAAGTTCCATTATACTCTATTGTGTTTGGCTGTACGTATGTACTTTGAAAAATAACACACTCGAAAGTATTATTTTGGCGTAGTCTTCAGACCAACTACACAATTCTTGGTACTAACTTTATATTTACTCTGAACCAGCAGTTATTAGCATATCTGGGCCCATAACCTATTGTATTTTCAGAGCAAATAAAGACTTTTAGTTGAAAATGTATTTAATATCTTTAACGTAAAATGTACTACAAAAATTATATCTGTCACTGTTTCTGACTTTCTTTTTATAAACTCTTGTTGCTATGATTACGTAAAATAAAAACATATAGTAAGTATATCGCTAACTACAATAACACTGAACCAATGACATATTAATACGTCATTACACGGAACAACTGTGATCTATGTTTTGTTTACAATTCAATTTAGAGGTTAGTTGCAGTTATTTTCACATTCTCACAGGAGTTGTTTTGGTTTAAAGGGCATGTCCACCAACTAACAATCTTTTAAAATACTTAATCAATTTAAACAACGTTGAAAAAAGCACTTAATCAAAATCAAATAACTATTAAGAACCACGTGCTGTGCAGAAAACGCATCTCATGACTACTATCAGATGACGTAACGACTTGCCCAATAGAGTGGGTTATTATTCTTCTGATCATTGGAAAGATCTTGTAGGGCTTAGACAAACGAAGATTCTGATGGGTGACTACAACCCGATGAGATCAAACGAGTGCATAAGTCAAAGTGAAACTGCACTAATAGTTTTAATAGGGATCCTACCGGGACTGTGCCTCCTGAACGCGTACCTTAGTTTTCTTAATTTATATAGAATTGGTCTGAGTTTTTGAAGTTTCATGTAAATTCCATTTTTAAGTGGAGATCTAGTATTACGCCCAAATATTTAATTTCCGTTTTGAATGAAATGATTAAGACCTCTGTGTTGACCCTAATTTGTAAATGGAAGGTTGGGTTGAAAATTTTCAGCTGAAAGTTAAATACTTTTTTTTCAATTTTGATGGTAAGCAGCTTATGATAAAAAACAATTTATTGGCAAATAATCTTCTCCGACTACTGCTGTCAATTCCCGCCAATTCTCTGAACCATAGAAGATGGCTGAATCATCTGCAAAGCCGGTTATCTAACTTTCGATTTCCTTCAGACAAAAATTATTCAAGTTAATAATAAATTATATTGGTCCCAAAATTGACCCTTATATGGTACACCGTACTTAATAACCTCTGAACTACTGCACACTTCCAGGCTTACCACTTGAAATGGACAAGAAGAAAATTTACACAAAGGACTGGAATTCTGAATTATCAAAAAGTTGGAATCATTGCAGCAGGATACCGTTTTTAAAAGCCGAGAGTTCCAGAATACATTTGAAATACGATTTCCATATTTACAAAACAGTATTGGGGGGTCAGATTTTTTTTCGGTCTGTTAAGTTTCATAAAAATACTACATAATTGAAATATTATTAACATTAAACCATAATATATCGATGCATCCTAATGTAGTTTTTCTAAAATATGTACTTCGATAGTTCAAAAAATGGGTACGTAAGTATCCATTCATTCTAGGTAGGTATCGAATGATTTTTCCAATAAAAGTTAAACAGTGGTTCAAACTAATCTCTAGAGTACAGTGGATGAAAGAGATAATTAAGTGGCTCTAGCCTATACATTTTTTGTCCGGATATTCCATTTACGATATAACTAACATATAAAACACCAATGTAAGTAACAGATTTAAGTGGCCATCACGAAGACCACATATTATAAAAGCTTAAGTTCAACTCTCAGTTTCGCTGAGTATACGTAATCACTTCCAAAATAGGATGGAAATGCCTAGGGAAACTAAATAAACTAGGCGAGAACAACATCGTCACCTCATTGTGGATTACAGGACACAATAGAATATAGGAAATTAAATAGCAGATGGACTGGCAAAGAGAGAGGCTGAAACACCCTTTTGGGGGCCGGAGCTGCACTAACAGTTTTGACAGGTGTCCAGACGGGACACTGTAGATTCTGTGGAATGAAAGAAGAAATCTCTATCCAATTACTTGCGGATCGCATAGCAATTCAGAATCGTAGGTCAATACTTGGGAGACTACTGGATAGAAGATGGACACTTACCTAAACTAAATCCTGCAGATATCCTTATTTTCCTTAATCTGCTAATAAATAAACTTTAATGTTCCCTTGTATCTAAATTTATGTAAAACAAATTCTTATTCGCAACAAAAAATTATTTTGAGGTGAAAACAAACTTTGGCTTCACCGTACTACATCATCTCAAATTTTGAAACACTGTTGGTTTATTTTATATACAAAGAATGAAAAAGAGTCAAAGCCTTTTTTTTTCGACTTGAAAAATGAACTACGTCAAAGTGCTCATTGTCAACAGCCCCTTTTTAATATGATACGGTATAGAACAACCAACTTTTCTTCGTTGCAGCGAAAGAAAGTCGCAAACAAAGAAATTGTACACAAGAATTACCTTAAAAAAGATAAGAAACTAACTCGAAATGATAGGCTGAATTTTCAATTTAAAATTTATTTATGTAATCCCGTGTAATCTCGAATATTCTTTTTAAAAATGTTCAATTTGCTGCATTTTATTTGAAAATTGAGTATTAGTAGGTGTTGACTGGTGTTAATGTTGGAAGTATGCTTCGAATTTTTTATTATCGTTACATTAAATTATATAAAATTGAAATTGGAAAAAACGTCACCGTTAAAATGAAATTGAACAAGAAACTTTGAAAGAGTTGACGTTATTGGAAACAGCATTTTTTCACTTCTAATAACTTTATAACAATATTTGTAAAAGTTAATATCATACGAAACGAATAACTTTACTTAACAAATGCTCAGAAAATATAGTACAAAGTCATGAAAAACTTAAGAAATTGGTCCATTACAAGGAAAAAAAAAGTCTGGAACTTTTGTTTTTTGAAAATCAAAATTGATGGTGCTATTATTTATAGCCGTGTCTTCAGTGAAGTCTCAGATACAAAATTCTATAGGAGTGTGATCAAGCTTTTTTGTGAGTCTGTAAGCTTTATAATTACTTAGATAAGTTATACGGCAGATCGGCATTGAAAAAAATTGATGGCACGGCATTTTTTATTTTGTCTTTTTAATCTGGAATGGACCAAAGATAGTCAAGATTATTTCCAGATACTTTTATTTGTTTAAAGTCATAGAACCACCTTCGTATCTATTGCAATTTGTGATACAGTAATGTTAATATATACAGTGAGGATGTTTAGGTTGGAATAAATTCAATATTTTTTGTCTAAAGCTATTATAACAAAACGCTTGCACAGGTCAATTTTTATTTTCAATTGCGCATCGTACTCTATCATTGGATGTACGAATGACGTCACCACTTTCACGTACATGATATCATTGTTATTTTTTTAAATAGAACAACATATTTTTCTCACATTTTTGAATTCCACAACAATAGACGATTACAAAAATGTATAATACTTATGCAAAGCATTGATTTGTGAATTAGTGACAAATGTTGTATCAGAAAATTTTAATTATGAAATTTTATTGAAATTACTGGACTAATAAAGACAATAGGATTTCATTATCATTACCTTGTTTTATTTGACATGTTTTGTTTTTGTTTACAATGCTAATATAAAACAATAATTACTGCATTGTCAATTACCTAGTTGTTAAATTTCTCAATAATGATACGTTTAAGCGAAAAAGAAATAATTATTGAAATTTTAATAATGTGTGGGTGTGGTGACAAGTCCCGAACCAGCGAGAAGTTTGTAAATTGTTGAATGATAAATATTCAGATCGTTCTATTAGTCAATCCACTGTATCGAGAGTAGAAAAAAAATTTAGAGAATTTGGTAAAGTGAGAAATAATTATAAAGGTCGTTCTGCAATTAGTGGTGACGATCAGTTGGATTTGCTCTTAACTGTTCAAGAAAATCCACACATATCCAGTAGACAAATCGCGACGGAAAACTCATTCTACAGTTATAAAATATTTAAAAAAATAAGTTTAACCCGTACAAAGTTAATTTAGTTCATGAACTCAACGATGAAGATTTTGATCGAAGGATGGAATTTTGTGAAGTGACGATGGAGCGATGTAATAATGATCCACAATTTGTAGAGCATGTAGTACTTTCAGATGAAGCAACATTTTGTTTAAATGGTACTGTCAATAGGCAAAACTGTAGATACTGGTCAGGCACTAATCCTCATTGGATGATAAAGGCTCACACTCAGTATCCTGAATAAGTTAATGTTTGGGCAGGAATTGTTGGCAACAACATTTTGGGACCATTTTTTATTGAAGGAACGTTGACTGCTGAAAAATATTTAGAAATGAAAATGATATTATTCCTGCCATTGCCGCCTTATATCCAGACAATCAAAATCCAAACATGCCTAGCAATTTGTTATGGTTTCAACAGGACGGCGCACTACCACATTATGCGCTAATAGTGCGTGATTATTTAGTACTATTTTTCCCAACAGGCGGATAGGTCGGAGAGGATTTATAGAGTGACCAGAAAGATCTCCTGATGTAGCCCCCTTTGATTTTTACTCTTGGGGTTATCTTAAATCTGAAGTGTACTTCAATAGGCTTAAGAATATCGAAGATTTAAAAGAGAGAATTCTTCATGAGGTGAGACTCATTCGGCAGGAAACATTAAATAAGTGTTGGAGGAATTTAGAAACCTTAATGGTTATTGCCAGGTAGTCAACGACATGCACTTTAAACATTTAATTCAATTTTTGAATGTAGTTTCTTAATTATTCAAAATAATAAAAACAAAAAATTCATTAGACCAGTCCTTTCAATAAAATTTTATGATTAAAAATGTCTGATACATTTGTCACTAATTCACAAACCAATGCTTTGGACTATAAGTATTATACATTTTTGTAATCGTCTGTTGTTGTGGAATTTAAAAATATAGAGAAAAATATGTTGTCATGTACGCGAAAGTGGTGACGTAATTCGTACACCCAATGATAAAGTACGATACGATCAAAATTTCAAAATTGACCTGTGCAAGCGTTTTGTTATAATAGCTTTAGACAAAAAAATATTGAATTTATTCCAACCTGAACGTCCTCACTGTATAATATATAATAATTGTTTTCATTTTTTGGTTTGAGCTATTAAATATTTTCCAGCATAAAACTTACAAACAATTTAAAGTTGTAGTGTTAGTTTGACTATGTTTTTAATAGATCGTAATTCTAAAATACTTCCTCCAAAGTTTCTCACTTAAATTTTCGTATTAGCCAGTTTTGTTAAAAAGTTTGGAGTTTCACAACCTGCAGCTCTGTCATTAAATTTAAAATTTAACGCCTTGCAAGTTTAACGTTCCTTGTACAAACAATCTTCAAAATACGAGGACCGTTAGAATTTATTTAATATGATAATGAGCCTCCTGTCATCTGTTAATAGACCACTGTCAAATATTAAGAAAACTTATGCGTATTCGACTATGTGCACTGGTGCACACCCAGCTCGACTTTTTACAGTGCAGTGCAGAGGAATCATTTTTGTTTGGCCAGTTATCACCGCTCGGTGAGAGTTCGAACTTTTTGGAACTGGAATTTTTAGCAGTGCAGTTAAACATCACCTAACCTTTTCAATGATTAATAACGTACCCAGTCAAACGTGAAACGTCAAGCACATTGCACGATCCGAACAAAAAAAGGAGAGCGAGCATATGTATTCCGCATATTTTTTATTTCGCATTTTATCCGTTCATATTTGAACTGACACGGCGCCAGTTCTTTTTGTAACCGCACTTGCATCTCAAAGTTTCGAGTTTGCACCGGGCTAGCGTAAGATAATCGAATACGCTCTAAGTCATTCAGTTTTTGTTTGATAGCTATCGAAAGTAGGCAATATGGTCAACTTTAACGAAAATGGAAACTCAAATCGTTCATCACCCAGTCAACTCATCAGGTTTGAAAACAAAAGATAATCGGAGATGGCTTAATCTGGATACGAGATAAGGTAGCAGTTCGTAGCGCAATGTATGGGTTATATATATATGCACCAGTGCATAGAGAGTAGGTAGATATAAGGAGTACAAACTCTGTATAAAAAGTGCCCGTCTAAAGGAGGAAAATTGGTGGTGCTGGTATAGCTAAAGGGTCAAATTATTACATTACTACATAGTCACCTAGCTGGGTTAAAACAGCCGGAAATCAAAAAAAGGATAACTTTTCTTTGGCTCCCCGCATACCACATTCAACAACACTACAAAACGATGGCATTTTAAATAATTTTGAGAATTTTTTACTAACTAAAGTCTAACTGCCATCCATTATTAATCAGTAAACAATGAAAACTAAATAGAATATTACATGAGTACCCACAGCAATATGGCCGACCTGTCAGTGACGTTATTCTGGAATGGTGTATAGTACTTTTACCCTTTTTCTAATACAACTGTATCTAGTTTGAATAAATTGATCTTAAAAACCACATTGGCTGGCGTAAGTCAAGATGTAATAAAAGTTTATACAGATTGGTCAAAAAATAATCTGGAGCAGCTATTTTGGGTTCTGATATAAATTTTGGTAAAATATTTTGAAATTCAGTAATTTTTTCCATATATTCAGCTGAAGTATTAGCTGTTAGAGGAGATTTATTCTGGTTCGATTTAAATTCAATTCTAAATGTGTCCATTATGACGGATTCGAAATCTGTGTTGCAAGCAATCAAAAGTTCTTCAATTGAAGGCTTCATACAGCATCTTATTTTTGAAATTAACTTACGAAGTGTTTTCAGATAACTGTCACATTCGATCTGTCAGATAAGTAATCATAGCTTTGACCAAATATTGGGATGTGTATTATTTAATGGATGTAAACTTGTTCAATGATTAATCTGTTTCTTAATGAATGTAGTCAATCAAAGTACAATTTCTATCTTATAATAAAAACAAAGTAAGGAGTGAAAAAAGTACTATTATGATATCGTATAACCGAATTGCAGCACCCATCGCGCGGATAGCTTTTTCATGGTGAAGTATTCAGTTGAAATACCTACTACAACCTCAATTACTTCACGCACTTCTATTCTCCGAACTTCCAATATCACCTATGAACTTTTTCAAGATGGCAATCTCTTTTGGACGATTTTTTGCGTCACTTGTGCTGGTACAACCACAACGGAACTTCTTAACCATTGAAATTGATGGTGCAGAGTCCCCATTGTATTTATCAGTTCGGTGATGGTTTTTTTAAGCAAAAAATAATGATTAATCAGCACTGGAAATACTTTTTCCCATTTTACCAATAATGATACAGCTTGCACAAAATTTCACAGTAGTCTATTAAAAGCAGTTATAACTATCTACAAATTTATTAAACAACCATATTCTGATTATCGTGCCAGTTTATTATATACGTTTATTTGACTCTGTATCGGAGTACTTACTTCAAAATTCCAAAACAGAGGTATGCCTGTTATTTTGAAATGTAACCCATATCCACCTTTCAATTTAATGCACCCCATTTTAGATTTTTTCACAGTTAAATAGAGTTTTTGTTATCCATGATCTTTATAAATAAGATGGAAGAGCTCCTAAATATTTGAATAGTTTTATCACTTCTAATCATCAAGTTCATAATTATTAGGAATGGCAAGTTATTTTTATGTTTCAATGACAAATTATAGTCGAACAATAAGGTCTATTTTCCATACATGTGCTTGAATTTAAACAACTTCCACATAAAATTAACAGTGATATTGGCAGGTATCAAGCAATTTAAGAAAAGCCGCATAGTTTCATGAAGTCTAGTTAACAGAACATGTTGTTGAAAGGAAAAAGAGATATTTGGAATGTAATGTATTGATATTTCATTAATTTTTCTATATCCTGTTATCGAAAGAAAAAGAAAGCGTATTTATTGTTATTAAGAATGTAATCATTTCCCTTTCTGTTCTTACCAAACCTCTGTGAGACGAGTATCTAATCTGCATAACTTATTGTTAAAACATAAGTTGAAGTTTAAAAGTTAACAGCAGTTAAAGAATTTTTTTAATATATTCATCATTTACCTTAAAATCCGTAAAATTAAATCCGTTAAAAAGCTACGGCACAAAATTAATATCAAAGTTCTCCCTCAAACAACTTCCGCTTGATAAAATTCCAAAAACAATCACTTTCCGGCGTATCAATAACAATCGCGTCGAAAACAAATACCACCACGATCGTGTTTCGATGTACGTTGGACCGAAGAGCGTCGATGTGTAGACGTCGCGATGCTTAAACTAACTGTTCGTGGCTAACTTGATGGGCACTTGCACCGCATCCGCGAGATGCGTGCGTCGAGAAAAGCGATTGGGGTTTATTTTTCGGCGGTGGATGCTGATGCCAATTTTAAAATGAGCATACAAGGGATGCACGCCACCAGATTACTCTAGTGGACTCGATGTTACTTTCCACAGAAAATAGTTGAACAAACAATATTAAATCGACATAAAAGATAAAACTATACAGGGTTAAACTATCGAAAATGTTTCCAAATACATTTTTTTTATTTTGTGCACTAGGAACAAAACATTTTTACTTTGAATGTGGAATATTATTAATCACTTCTTCCATCTAATTGCCATGATATGAAACTTTTAATTGATATTTAGAAGGTCTATTTTAATTTAAATAACATGAGAGATTTCTCAAATTTTAAGGATGTAACAGAAGCATCTACCCAAAATTTTCACCGTCTTTTAATTTTTGAAAAAATAAATCTGCAAATTTCATTTCACATACCCGTATCTTATAAAGAAAATATATTTCAGAATTTTTTTTAATAAACATAATCTTTTGAATTATTATATTACTAAAATACTCATTAAACAGATATTCCAAAAATTTCTATCACAGTGAAATATTAGCACTGGCAACATCCCTTGCAACTTTACACATGAATTCGTCCTTGTTCATTCTGATGAATTAATCATAGGCATGATGACAGTAACTAAGAATTACTGAAATAATTATATAGATTACAAAGTTTCAAAAACAATCTCTTATTTTTACATTACAACTGTGATTATATTTATTTTAATAAAAATATAAATACAAAATATGACAATCCGCCATCTTAGCTAAAGAACCGATTACAAACGTGTGACGTCAACCTTGTGCATATCGTTCGAACTTTTATCGTATTTTCTGGTTTTGCATCGTTTAAATTATATTACTCGTTATTATAGAAATCGTGATTATCACACAAAATATTTCAAATTGGTAATCAAAACAAATTTTTGATTTGCAAACTGTGTGGAATATTTGAAGTATTTACAGATGTGTGATGTCATTACTACAACCTTTTTTGGATAAAGCTTATGCGTACAAACATCGTGGAGCAATTTTTCAAAATCAGTCATCATGCCTATTATCAATATCAGGAAATAAGTAATTATCGTTTTGGGGATTACGATGGTTTTGACATTGTACAGATGCATTTGTCAAACTTTTTTTAAAAAATACTAGAAAATTCGAGGTATGATTAAAGTAATAATGGGTCCTCGGCGAATTTTTTTTTGCTTCATTTTATAGTATTTTATGAGAAAAATTCACCGTATTTTCTATTTTTCAATTCCTGCCTAGGACACGTCATTAACCCCCATGTCAAACGAGTGTTCAAGGCACGATAATATACAGAGTGTTCCAAGATGTTTTCAACAGCATATAACTTAGAAAGTAACGAAAATTGTTATTTGAAAATTTGGAAATGTCAATTGGGCCTACAATTCTATCATTTGAGGTCTGTGACGTCATCACATTGAAAACACTTAAGTGGATCAGTGGGGCGAGAGTTAGCTCATATAAAGGGATTGTTACCTGGAATTCAACGATATACTACAATAAGGGTATTAAAACTACTAATTATGTAAAATGTTTAATTTAATGTTTATTTTCAATAGTAACCAATACCTTCCAAAATGTGAAATAATTTTATAAAATGTGTTTCAAATGACCTCCTTTTGCTTCAACACATGCATCGAACCGGCTAAACAGTTCACGTGTATATGCCGCATGTATCACCTCTGGCGTAATCTGCTTTCAAATCGTCTACATCTGTGGGTTATTTTTTCTCCCAAATTTCTGTGGTAAGCACAGCTGCTAGGATACCGTTAAGACACCTCAAAAATACCGCTAGTAGAATATCTCAAAAACAACCCTCAAAGACAACTTTAAGATTCCTTAAAGACCTCCCCGAAAACACTATTGCGATACCTCTAGGACAAGGCTTCCATCCACCCCAGAGGAAACAATTAAAGCTAACTACCCTAAAAAGTACAGGCCTCATCTCATTTTTCCCGATCCAAGCAAAAGTTTTGATTTCATTTCTTTATTCAATTTCTTATCCACCCGATTATAATAGTTGTAGGGGAACGTGTCTGGGTTAATATGTATGTTTTTAATAGGTTTGTTCGCTTATTTCAATCTACGCAATCTCAGTGAAATTCTGAACTGATTCTAAAGCTTGTTGGAAGAAACCCAATATTCAACTTTTTTCTAAATAAATAACTTTAGTTAATGTTTCTATCTTTTTAACCTTAGTTTTCTTTTCATTTACACTCATTTTTGTTTTTCGTTGTACATTTGAAGCTTGAAATTGAGCTCAACTGAGCTGGGCTTAAAATATAAGCTTAGCTCAACCCCCTAAACCTGTTGTACAAACATGGTTCAGTAGCAGCTCTACTATATAAACCTATATTTGCAATTGTTGGTAGAACGTATTTCGAACTGACGCTTGCGTATGAAGTAAATTGGTCAAAATATGTTTGTCAAATGAAGATGTCACCTAACTAATTTGGCATTTGGGGGATTGTTCGTGTTTTAAATAATTATATAGCGTCATTGTGTGCCTATTAAAAAAGTTTATATGATAAATTTTTATTAATAATTGTAACTTGATTTGTCTTTGAGCTATTGGTAAGTACAAAATAAAGCTTTAGCGAACGGTTTCTTCAGAAAGACAAAATCTTTGAATAAACTCATGATCCCTCCAACATTCAAAGTGATTTATACGCTCTCTATACACCCGAGGTCTTCTCGGGTGTTGTAAGATTTCAATAAATACCAAAAAATCCACATCATCGGTTAAAATATTCATATTTAACTTTGATAAACTTTTAATTTGAAAATAAATCAAGTACAGGTTATGTTTGCATACAATTTATTTACATTCAAGCCACGGAACATGATAACAATTTTTGTTCCGTGCTCAAGCTTACATTAAACCTGCCCTCTTGAAGGCTTTACTAAGCTTAAGGTTTGTATCAAGCTCAACCGTAAGCTTACTTTGAACAACAGCAATCTGACGCTGAACCTGAGTTCACACTTGAGCCTTCACTAAGCTACAATTCTACAACCGGGCCTTAAAGGTAGTGGCGCCCCAAAGCTTGTTATAGTCTGATAACCCTCTGGTATAGGCAGTGCAACATAAGCATGGAGTCGAACCACCGTTGAGAAAAGTCTCATACCGGCATATTTCTCGAGTGGCCACTCTAGCGTCCATGAGAACATCGAATTACAATCTTTAACTAGCAATGACGAACATCAAGAGATACAACAAAACATACTGCTACTACTTATGTTTACAAGTGACGTTGACACAAAATAAATGTATTGAATGGATCAATTTATCAAATAAACTAACAGGCGACCTGTCATTCATCTAGGTGAATTAAACTCGATGAAAGAGATAATATAATGTTCTTCTCTAAATTACCCTATTGTGCCCTTTGTCGGTTACTGTACTTGTTTTTCTTTCCTCTTTTTTATTATCAAATATATATACGAGATCTGATATTTGCCATTTGGCAAAATTTACCTTAACTATCAGACTGTCAGTTATTGGTCTAGGTGGATTTAACTGGTTAAAAAAGGGTAAAATTGTGTGTTGATTCAAATACCCTTCTTCGTGGGTGATTTTAATTATTTTAGTGTTTTTGTAACAAATTGGTCTCTGTTTTCGTTGTGAACAGCTCGTAAACAAATAAAGAACGTCGCTTGATTAACTCAAAGGCAGTTGGCTGCGAATACATTATTATTTCATGCTGGTAATCTCAAACAAAGTCGCCGGCTATTAAGAACCGTTGCTCTTGCATCGTTGTTAAAATGTTCCTTTCATTTCTTTTTTTGTTTGTCTATTGTCGAATTAATAGCTTAATCAGTCTTGGTAAGAGGAGTGAACGAGCGTTGTGACCAACTTATTTTATAAGCCAGACTTTTAATTTGCTTAGAAAGAACGGTAGTAAAAGTTGGAACATAATAGTAGTTACCAGCGGCGAGGCTTGGGGATTTTAAATCAAGAATGCACCAGGCATACATGTCATGTAAGGAATCAATAGATTTTTTTGAAATTTCATCATGGTAGTGAGTATGTAAAAGTAAGTACCTTTTAGCATTGCGCCAAACCAGTAAGTAAAGTAGGTTAGTAGAAAATGGGGTCCAATGAATTTATATGCTACGCTAGAAAACTCTAATTATCGTGTGTGATTAAAAACCGATTTTTCGTAATAGTTTCAAATCTGCGAATTAATTGTATCATTTATCATCAAACAATATAGTTTGGTGACACTTTAAAGTTTAAAGTATACAGGATACATTAACGTAGTATAATCAACATTGATTTCATTATATCTTCTTTCTCTTCAAATGATGAATATATTTTGGCCCTCATTAAACCTAGGTCAACATTCAGGGGTGTGCAGTGTTGCAGCCCTAAAGTACCCTTGGACTGCAAACCACAGTATATTATTGAATTTTAGGTCTAGCAAGCGTGGGGTGGGAGTCAATTTATTGCAGGCTGATCTCGGACTTGTATTCTAATCGTTAAAATACTGCCATTCATAACTTTCGCTGACAGCAGTGTGATAAAAATCAGAGGAGGCAGTGGGCAAGGGGGACTATTCTAGGATCGGCAATACTTGCTTGAGATGATTCTGAAGCAACACAAACAAGAGAGGTGAGAGATTGCATACGGACAGGGATGCGACTAATCATCGGCTGTGATGCGAAAGCGCACCACCTTTCTTGGGGCCGTACAAACACGATCCAAAAAGTACTTACTACTGTTTATAATGGCAAATAAGTTAGACACATAATGAATTGAAGGAATAAACCAACCTTTGGAATAAAGGCAAAGAAGGAGGTAGATACTTGATGTTACATACTCTCAACGTATATGTGTTCAGTTAAAACTACCCTTATTTCTTGGAACAATATTAAGTTGAATTCATACCATTAAGTTTTTTGTCAATTATTTATTTCCTAAAGAAGATGAACATTCAGATGAAAGTTGACAGCAGCTCTACCATTTTCACTTTTTACATAATTTTCCTATATTTTTTTCTTTATATTTTGTTTTGGGTCCTGTCAAGCTAGCAAATAGCAGTCGTAAAATTGTGGTATATCGAGAAAAACGAAAATATAAATTAAGAAAATGGCACTGATAAATAACAATACCAAGAGGGTATGTGTATTGTGTAAGTAGTGATTAACACCAAAATTCATAAAAGATTTCTCGAAAAACGGTGATTAGAAAGCTCGAATATCATAGTATCAATTTTGTCAATTGAAAAAAATCCACAAAAGCAATAGCAGTAAGCCAGAAAAAGATAATATCTAACAAATTTGGAATAAAAACAGAGCCAGTTCGAATAACAGGTTTAAAGGTAAATACAGTAAGTTTTAAGCAACAGTACTCGAGATGCCAAAAATCAGTTATGGAGCAGAGCATGACAGAAACTGTAGGATTGTTTAAGTAGATAAATGAAAAGCTGAGGAAAGTAGAAGAAAAGCTTGATAGAAACGCAAATGCAATTATAGAATAAATAAGAAAACGGGAAGAAATAACTTAGTAATCCGGGGAATTGATGAGAAATAAAAGAAAAGGGCAAATGAAGGGGCAGCTTAAGTTGAAAGAATTCTTGAAAAAATGGACACGCATCTTAAAGTTACAGTGATCTAGTAGAGATCAAAAGGCTGTGAGCATTGAATGAAGGAGAGAAGAGACCAATACTTATCAAACTAAAATCATAGGCTAAAAATAGGAATATATCAACACACGAAGAAGTTGAAGGAATCAAATATATGGATAAATAATGGTTGTAAAAAGGCAGTTCAAGAGGAGAGAAAATATCTCATGCTCATCAGGAAGAAAGCCAGAGAAAAAGGGCGTGAAGCGATGCTAAAATAGGATAAACTTGAAATCAATGGCATTAAATATAGATGGAAACATTTCAAAAGTCAGGAGACAGATATTCAAGAGGAAAACGAACAACAGAGCAGACCAGAGGTCACCAGAAAGCGTGAATGAGCAGATTAAGAAAATTACCAGAACATACCGGAAACACTGATGGAAAAAGATGAACGGACGCATAATTCGGCAGGAAACATTGCAATGAAAAGTATAATAGCAAGCAATAGACAAAATACGAAAAGCAAATAAAGCTGAATTTCATAAGAATCAAGACGTGGGACGTTAAAACTTTGTTAACTACTGGAAGTATGTAGGAGCCACTAGACAATTGAAGGAATATGATATATAGCAGTCATTACTCTACAAAAAAATGGAAAGCTGAAGGGCGAATGGATCAAAAAGAGTATATTGTTTCACGGACGGGAATAAAAGCAAGGATACTTGTGATCAGGATTCTTAATAAATAAAAAGTAGATAATGAGTAGATAAAAAATAATTTTAAAAAAATGTAAGCGGACGAATATATCTAAGAATAAAAAACAGTGCAGCCAATATAACATTAATAAACGTATATGTTCTTACGGAAGATGCAGATTAGGAAGACATGAGGAACTTGAAGGAATTTGCGAAGATAAGTAGCTTGATACGGTCATATTGCTGGGAGATCTGAATGCGCAGATGGGAAAGGAGACATCTAGGAAAAGTAGCAGGTAAACATACAGTTCATAATATACCTATCTAATGAAAATGGAACAAGATTATGCAATCTAGCAACGTTGATAGATCTATGTATATATATATATCAAAAAAGGGAGAAAATCTTATTCTCGATGTAAGGTCATATAGAGGAGCAAATATAAGTTCCGACCACATACCGGTAATAGCAAAAGTAAAAGTAGGAAAAACAGAGCAAACGGAAAAAACCAATAAAAAGACGAAAATGGAATTCAAAAAGCATAAAGGAAAAACGAGTAAGATGTCAAGAGGAAATACAAGCACAATTAATTAAAATCAAAGTGGGTACAGAAGCAAATAGAACCGAATAAAAAATGCCAGTATTAATGCAGAAATAAATGGGTTAAACAAATAATGAGAAGAATGGAGAGTGAGAATAAAAATATAGCTATAAATTAGGAAACAGAACAGAAAACCTAGCCTGCTAAATAGGATTATGAGCACAACCATGAACCGCATGTACACAATGAACCAACCAAACTTTCGTTAGTAATACATATTTTAAAAAAACGCCGTCACCACTATGCGAACCTCCCCTACTACCTAGAACAAAATCCCAGTTGTTATCTTGCCAACACGAATCGTGCACACATTATAAGAATTTAGGCGTGTCGAGTAAAATTTTAAAGGTAGGCTTTTTTGCGTTTTATGATAGCCACTATTCACGCAGGGTGACGTTTGCGTCCCGAGCCGTAGGCGAGGGGCGCAGCTCACCCGAGTGAATATTGGCCATAAATTGCGAGCAGAATACTATACTTTGTCCATGACCCTTGATTTCTTTATTAAATAAGGCGAGTGTAGAACGGAAAGTAATAATTTGGTATTATTGACAATTCTAAAGTCAAAATTAATAAATTTCAGGAGTACGTCAAATGTGACATATAGAGCGATACTGTGTAAAGTATCGATACATCGTATATTGATTTATTATTAAGTGGTCGTGGACAAAGTATTTTAATTTATTTTCTATAATTTAGTTTCCAGCGGTATAAGTATCCGAAAAGCAGCAGTAGAGAGGTGATACGTTGATACAAGAGAATCTGCTCCGGGTGAAAACATGAGATCACTCCCTAAGTATCAGAGTATCAGATTAACATGATTTTCACAAGTGAACAAGAAGATGCCCTGGAGACCTATTTCAAAACTTGTGCACTTATGTTTTATGGTTGACGTCTACTGAATGTAGGAAGGCTGCATATCAAATGGCTCAAAAGAATAATATTAAATTACCCTAGGAACAGACAGTCAGATCTGTTACTGAGAACACCAGAGCAATGCAGTCTTGCGCAAATGCGTTCAGCAGCGTTAACCGCTTTTTGACAACTTATATCCGTTATAAATCGGAATCTGGCATTTGCTGATGGCACACCGCAACCACATCGATGGAAAAAACAAAAAAAATATTGGCACCAAAAAATGTTTGGGTAAAGTCACCAGCGGTGAAAAAGCAACGCTAGTAGCAACATGCTGCTTTATATTTGCTGGTGCTTTACCTCCAACAATCATTTTTCGTCTGAAAAATTGAAAATATTCCATGTTAAAAGGCGTCCCGGCTGGGTCCTAGGCATTGCTACTCCAACAGGATTGATGAATTCCGAACTATTTGTTGAAGTAATGAGCCATTTCATTAAACATAGCAGAAGCTCTTATGAGAATCCAACAATTTCATCATTCGATATCCAATAGTCTCATTCATTCATCGAAACCTTAGATTTGCAAAATCGGCAAAGGTTAATATTGTCACTTAGGATCCACACACATCGGCTATGCTGCAGCCACTTGACGCTGACATATATGCGCCACTTAACAAATTTCTCAATCCTCTAACCCTTACTTGTCAACTATTTCCGCTGCTGCTCCTGTAAGTCTAAAAAAAGCAACTATTCCTAATACAATCAATGAATATCGTGCAGATGCTCTTCTCGACACTGGTAGTTCAATCAGCTTTATCGATAAAAATCCTGCTCGATCTATTAATCTCAAACAAAAACCTTGTAACCAAGCAATAACTCTAGCGTCCCTCAATAATGTCTCTTTTGCTGACGGCCTATGCTTGGCAACAATCCAGATTGGTGAACACAAATATAAAAATCAGCCTCTGTTTGTTATCGGGAATCTGTGCGCTGATGTCACTCGAACTTCAATTTGGAGGTGACGAACAACCGTTGAAAGTTTGCAATGTTTTAGAGGCTTCTGTCCCGCCAGCACCAATCTTTCATTGGATATAAAGCCTATAGCTATTCGTTCAAGACGACATTCTCAAGAAGATCAAGAATTCATATCTAACGAAATAAATAATCTACTAAAAGACAAAGTAATTGAACCCAGCATTTCACCATGGAGGGCACAAGTACTCGTTGCAGGAGATGGTCACCACCGTAAGCGTCTTGTCATCGACTACTCACAGACAATCAACAGATGTACAAATTTAGATGCTTACCTCATCCCAAGCATTGACTCTATCATAGCAAAAGTAGCAAAATACAAATTTTACAGTCAAATTGATTCAAAAAGTGCGTACCACTAAGTCCCTAGTCTGCCAAAAGAAAAAGTTGTACACTGCTTTTGAAGCTTGTGGAAACCTCTGCCAATTTACGAGAATACCATTTGGCGTAACGAATTGAGTAGCGGCATTCAAAAGAACTCTGCAGTACTTAATTGATACTGAAAAACTCAAAGGTACCTTCGCATATCTTGACGACGTAACCGTATGCGGTAAAGATAAATCAGATCATGACGAAAACCTTAAAATGTTTATGAAAGCCGCTCAAAAATACAACCTAACTCTAAACATGAACAAATGTACTTTTGCTTCAGAATCGATAAACCTACTTGGCTACTCTATCGAAAACAATATTATCAATCCAGACAAATCTAGATTGGAACCACTGACGAATTTTCAAATCCCCACTCTTCGCACATTATTCAAAAATCAGACCTTTAATCGAGGCTACATTCCCTCTATCTCAATGCCTTTCAAAACCTCAAAACTGACATATCAAAATCGGCACTAACAGGAATCGAGGACAAAGAAATGTTTTCTGTTGAGACAGATTCTTCTGACTTTGCTATTGCAGCGACGCTATCACAAAAAGGCCGCCCCGTCGCGTTTTTCTCGCGCTCTCTCAACGATTCTGAGAAAAGACAACCATCAATCGAGAAGGAAGCGCGCGCGCTATTGTTGAAAGTTTACGTAAATGAAGACAATTTTTGATAGGGAGACATTTTTTGCTCGTCACTGATCAACAATCCGTTGCATTTATGTTTAATCAAATACACTCTAACAAAATCAAGAACGAAAAGATTGAGAGATGGCGATTGGAACTGTCATGTTTTAAATATGATATCGTATATAGACCTGGGAAACAGAATGTCGTTGCTGACGCGTTTTCTAGAGTTTGTATGCAAATAGATAATTCCTTTTCTAATTCAAAACTAGTAGAATTACATAGATCCCTTTGCCACCCAGGAATCACGCGTATGGTTCATTGGATCAGATCAAAGAACTTACCGTATTCTGTAGAAGATGTAAAACGAGTAACGGTTGCATGCCCAACATGTGCAGAAATAAAACCTCGCTTTATAAAACATCAGGGACATCTTATCAAAGCAACCGCGCCTTTTGAAAGGTTGAACACTGATTTTAAAGGGCCGATACCCTCTAACACCCGGAATCGATACATATTGTCCATAATTGATGAATTCAGTCGCTTCCCTTTTGCCTATGCTTGTAAGGATGTATCTTCAAGTACAGTTATTAGCTGTCTTAAGGATTTGTTCTCTACATTTGGCACTCCTGCGTACATCCATTTTGACAGGGGAACGTCTTTCATATCAGATGAACTAAAGCAATTTTTATTTTCCATTGGTAGGTCTTGCAGCCGCACTACGTCTTTTAATCCTCAAGGAAATGGACAAGTTGAGCGACTTAATGATACACTGTGGCGAACGATCCAGGTATACCTCAAATCCAACAAAGAAGATACTGCTAACTGGGAGAAGGCTTTACGATCTGCACTGCACTCTATAAGGTCTTTATTATGTACGAGCATAAAATGGACAGTCTTTGCCGACTTGGCTCCATTCACCTGGACCTGTGTTCATGAAAAGGAATGTAAGGAGTTCAAAATATGACCCCGCTGTGGACAATGTTCAATTGTTGCAGAGTAACCCAGAATATTCCTTTGTAAGAATTTCCGACGGGCGGGAGACAACAGTTTCTAACAGAAAACTGGCCCCAGTACCACGAAATGTTGAAGACCTGTCAGATGGTGACTTTGATGATGACCATCTGGAAGATATCTCTCCGAACCAAGGCTCACCTGCCAATGCTGATTCAGATGATGCTGATTCGGATGTAGGTAGCAGTCAACCACGGCCTTTGTGCAGAAACCGAAGACCTCCAGCCTACTACATCTCTTCATAGAGGGGGCGAATGTAATAGTCTCCTTGAGTCTTAGTTGAAGATTGTAGTATGAACTATGTTTTAAGTGTTTGACATTGTCTGTCACAAAAGATTGTCATTTTGTATTCATTACCGCGTTGTATTTTAAAGTTGGTTGGTGATTGGTGTTTCACCTGTGGACTCATTGATGGCAGATCGATAAGCCATTGCAAATAGGGTAAGGTAATGGTCCCAATCTCTCTGGTGGCTGGAAACTACTTTGGACAGGTATTTTCGACCATTCCATCTGGCTCTCGATGCAATACCGTTGTCCTGGTCGTCTTCATTCCGAGCTTATCACAAATTTCCTGAAATACATGGCTTTCGAAATGCCTTCCCTGATCGCTGTGAACTTTCAAGGGCATTCCATATCGGCTAATGAATTCTTCCACCAATACATTCACGACAGTTGCGGCCTCTTTATTCTGGATAGCGTAAACTACTACCCATTTTGTGAAATAATCCATCTCAACCAGAATGTATTTACCACCATTTTATGTCGTCGGAAATGGCCCAGCGATATCTAAAGCAATCCTTTCGAATGGGCTTCCGACATTATACTGTTCCATGGGTGCTTTTCTCTTGCGATGTAGTCCATTACTCGTAGCACAAGTCGTACACTCCTTACACTAGCCCTTCACATCGTCGGAGCTGTTCATCCAATAAAACCTTTCACGGACTCGCTGAAGGGTTTTCTTCACTCCGAGATGACCTCCTGATGGACTGTCGTGTAACTTTCTCAGTACCTCGCTACTCTCGTTCTCGGGATAACTATTTGTCGTCTATTCTCGGAATCATCATCGTTTTCAAGGACTCGTTTCAATAGGCCTTCTTCCAGGACAAGGGAGTCCCACTGAGCCCAATATGCCTTCAGTGTTGGTGAAAATCTTGACACTTCTTACCAGGTAGGTCGCCAATGTTCTTGCTTCCATTGCCGCATCATCTTTAGGTGTGGATCACTCTCTTCATTTTCTCTGATCCTGTTGGGTGACCATTCTTCATTGACAACTGTAGTTCTTGAAACTGCAGCTTCTTTATGTTCCGCCTTGTTGCAGTGGGAACAGTCTGCTGTACACGGTCGTCTAGACAGGGAGTCGGCATTTTGGTGACTCACACTATCCCGTTGTTCGATGAGAGGTTTTTTGCAACGATACTGGGTCGGTGGATCTTGGTTTGCTGGAGTCCTAGGATGCTTACACGAACTGCGTACTTGCTCTAGCTCGACACAATTCCAGCATCTAATCTTCTTCGGCTTTCGGTCTACCATGCTTTTCATCAAGTTGACGATCTGGTCAAGTCTATCTTCGTCACCCTCTTCTTGAATGGTCGTAACTTTGTTATATCCTGATGCCTTCGTGGCTGCTTCATATTCAGGAGCAGCAGTCAATGCGTTGACCAATGTTCTGAGATGAGCTGAACGAAGCGGCCTCTGCATATCAGAGTCACGTAATCCATCAATAAAGGCCTAAATACCCAGACATTCCATCATCTTTTCTTGTGCTGATGGATAAGCAAATCGAACTAGTCGGGCGATATCCACTTTATACTCTTGAAGAGTTTCGTTACATTTTTGATTTAGGTTCTTCAGCTGGGATTGGTATAAGTGTTCTAGATGTCCGTGCCCATATCGCATGTTCAGCCTCTTCTTCAGCTGCTCGAAGTCATCCGTTTCTTCAAGAGGTATCGTCTGAAGTACATCTAAGGCATCTCCTCGAAGCGCGATGGTCAAGTTCACTGCCTCCTCCCTCCACCAATTATTCGCTCTAGCGGCTGCTTCAAACTGTTTAACATAGTTGGTCCACGACATCTTTGCGTCGAACGTTGGGGCCTTGATTCGAGCAAAACTGCCAATGTCTTCTATCTTGGTGAGTGTTTTTGGCTTGCAGGGTTTTATTTGCTCGGTCTTTTTTTCTTCTGCTGGCATGTCTTGTGTTCTTGAGTCTGCCATTTTCCTCTCTAACTCTTGTATTTTCTCTTCCATTGTTGTTACTTTATTCTCGATTTTATCAATATCTGATTTTAGAGGGGAAATTTTATTTTCAACTTCAGCGGCAATGTCATTTTCATTGATAAGATATCGGCAGATATGTCGTTCTTCATAGCAGAAATCTTCTCGTCCATATTATCAGAAATATCAGTCAAAATAATTGTGTAAAACTATTAAAACGCTTTACAAATTAGAAAATTACTTTCCAAAGGATAGACCGTTCACTAGGAAGCAGCACTTCTCGGGCTATATGCCCCGACAGACAATTAATTGCACTGCTAAGATAAACGGGGTTGGTATATATGAAAATATAGAACCAACCATTCTGATTTATAATTAAGAGGAATAATATCACTTGTGACCGGTTTCGACGTATTTGCGCCTCATCAGTACAAGGTAGATACTATCCGTCCAGAAACTCTAAGAGCATCCTGGACTGAAAAAACGCTGAAATCACATTAATTCATTAAACCCAGTGAAGGGAATGCCATGAATGTGATAATAGCGACATCTCCACAACTAAATATAAACCAAAATTCTATATTGACAAAAAACCATTTCGGTTTTGTAGGTTATTTAAGTGAAGCGTGTTATGAATAGAAGTGAAAATAATTGTGTAAAACTATTAAAACGCTTTACAAATTAGAAAATTACTTTCCAAACGATAGACCGTTCAACATCTACTTCTCGTGTTATATGCCCCGCCAGTTCCAAGATAAACGGGGTTGGTATATATGGAAATATAGAACCAACCATTCTGGTTTATAATTAGAGGGAATAATATCACTTTCAGACCGGTTTCGGCGTATTTTGCTTTATTATTTTGACTTTTATTCATACCCAAAGAGATACTACAGATAGAGGCAACAAGCCATAGACCGCTGTGTAAGTGGAAACGTCCGACCGAACTCCGGCGAGTGAGAAAAAGACAGACGATCCGAGGTTTTTCTGTCTTTGTCTGTGTATATAGCATGCGCGCTATCAGAAAAAAACAGCCCAAACCTCCGAATTTCTCTCTCTCCCTTACATCCTGACGGTTACCGATCTGGCTTGTTGCCCCTATCTGTAGTATCTCTACTTTCATAACACGCTTTACTTAAATATGACAATTGATACAGGAAACTGTAATCAAGTAAATAACCTACAAAACCGATCAGAAATATCGTTCTTCATACTAGAAATCTTCTCATACATAGCGGAAATGATAGCAGAAATTGACGAGATTAAGGTGGAGGACTCGTCATTGAACAACAATGTTTCCGGATCCAAGCCATCACATACCAGTGCTATTTTCAGTCTTTCAACTAATTCACTCATCTTTCCGGACGTTTCCAACTCGCGATTTTCCAATTCTGCTTTTAGTTCCGTCACTTTCAGGTCACTTAGTCTCTTAGCCATTTTTACGTAACTATTTATTTATATTACCCCACACCTGACACCAATGTAATGTTTTTCTCATTTATTTAAACAGTTTTCTTACGGTGGGATAAAATTATACACACACTATGACTAATTACTACTGATTTATTCAAACTACTCTGCGGGTTTGTTATTGAAACCTCACTATAAATTCAATAATTATTTTTCCTAAAAAAATGCTGGGTGATTCAAAGTGCTTTATGCCAAGTCGGGACACGCAATGTGCGCAGTTACAGTGCTTCAAAAAGCCAGTGCCAATAGAGAATTTTTCTAATGTTATTTTTGAAAATATAGACTTGTGAATGAAGGTGGTCTTTGCATAAATCATCAATTTTCCTTAGCTGAGTTAATTTTTTGGAACATTAGATCTAAATTAAAAGACAATGCAATTGACAAATTAATGTTTTTGCGACATAACTTCCAAAAATAAAGGGAGTGGGTGTATTATATTATTCCATTATGATTATACTAACGTAGTATTAATATAGAGTGGAAAGTCTAACTGGAACAAATTCTGTTACTTGATAAATAAAGGTATATCGCAAAATTCCTGAAACACATCAATTTTTATTTTCAATGGGGCATATTACAAAGAGATTTGTTTATCTATTTAATTATCTGGGAGGTAGCAGACACCTCCAACTTTTTGTTAAATGGAAGACCTTTGTTTTTTGATGCCTTTGGGTATGGCATTCATGCATCCAACGGAGATTTCCGTCAGACTATAACGGCAGTTCTGTCGATTGACGCGCCCATGTAGTGTAAACGTAGCCTCATGAGAAAACAGTACCCATTCCAAAGCAACTTGATAGAAGCCATAATTCGTTCGCAAAATTCGAGTCTACGATCAGGATCATCTTCGTTAAGCTCCTGCAGGTTTTGCATCTTATATGGGTGCTTTTTGGCTTCTTTAAGAATTTTGTGTGACTGACACCATGAACGCGAGCTATTTGCCTAGCTGGAGTAACAGGATTTTCTTCAACTTCCAACAATATGTTCAACTGGGGTTCTTCGTCGACTTTTAAAAGCTTTTGTCGAGGAGCCTCCCTTACGTGGCTCAAGTCCCGATTTCTAGTTTAAATTTTGCAAATCGTACTCAAGGCCGATCCTAGCAGGTGTGCAGCGCGCGCACCGCAAGTGGGCGGCCAAAACAAGGGGCGGCCACAGGCCTCATCTAACTTTATCAATCAAGCAAAATTTTTCATGTATTTCTCAAAATACAACTACTTAGATCGAATAAATATGCTGAATTTAAAAAGTTATCGAAAAATCAAAGTCCCATTTTGCCCACAGCATAGTTTAGGATATGTTAAATGTGGTGATCCATTATTGTCTATTACACTCTTACACACATTCCTCACTTGATAGCAAAATTCGTGACAGAGGCAGGAAATAGTTAAAAGTTTTTTTGCTTATCAGGGACATTGGCGTCGGATTATTCATAACGGCACGTGGCTTGGTCAAAGGATATGGTTATTTATGATGTTTTAGTTAGGGAAGCGGCATCGGCATTTTTTCTGCGACTTTACCATTTTAATTTTAGTATGTTCATTTAGTTCAGATTTAACACACAATGATGAACATAATGGAAACAAGTGTTATGTGGGAAAAAATGGAAAGTTATTAAAAATGATTTTTTTTAAATCAGAACTATTTAGTGTATGTATGGTAAGTATAATGTATGTGTAACGTAGATTTTAAAAGAAAGGGGGGCAATTGATGAAATAAAGAAATAGTTGTAAGAACCAAATGATATACTAATATTAATTAAAATAAAATACTTAATTAGAACAAAACTTTTACTTAATAAGAATGAGCAAAGTGGATTGGTCGAGGCTCTACCATGTGCGCATAGTCGGGCTTACCTATAACAAAGAAAATATGCGTGAGTGTCCGTCTTCATTAACTCTACTGATTACTTAAATAATTATTCGATCAATCACCGAACACAAAGGGCTTTAACTCGCATTGTGTTCTATTACTAATTAATCTACCAACGAGGCCTAGTTCCTAGGAGTTTTACTTTATGGTACATGGGGGGATTCAACGCGCCACCAAGACCCCTCTTAGGACTACCCTCAAGCGTAAAGGGATTAAACTCGCATTACGCTTCACATCTACTAGTACTGAGTTGTGCAATGAACATGAAGGGCTGACTCGCGACATGTTCGCTCCAGCTACTAGAGCTTGACCAATGGTCGAATCTGAGTTGTGCAATGGACAAAAGGGATTAAACGCGCATTTGCCCGCTCCAGATATATTTGTCAAGTGAGAGCGAATTATTATTCAATCATTATCAAAACACAGTGATATTTTATATTCAATAAATTCAACAGGTGAATAACACTCAATAATTACAGCATTAATATAGAGAAATAAAACAATAAAGAAAGAACACTCAGTGAAACAGCTCACCTGAATATCTTGCAGTTTAATCACCCACCAATTCAAAATCTCTAACACTAACCAATAATTTCTCGGAACACTGAATTGAACCACAATTTAGAAGCACAGTCAATAACAGAATGCGTTGAATAGTTTTTAACAAACTCGAGACCTTTTAAGAGCCCAAAATTCATAAGTAGATAGTAATCGTAAATCAACGCTATTTCTTGGTGAGAAATATGAAATCGTCTGGGGTACGTGACAATTAAGATAAACAGTCGAACACGTGTGCTTAAGAACCTCTTAGGTTGCCTTTCATAAGAGTATCGATAAATATGTTTTAAAGGAAGAATTTTTGTCAATTACTTACATTCGGCCATCCTGCAATCTCCTCGCCCCGAGGTGATCCCTCTAGTTCGAGTTAGAATCGTCAGAGCTCAAGTCCACACCATCTTCGCCGCTCTCACTGGAAGTCTCATCTGATATTCCTCCTTGGTTGATCCAAGGCTTCATTCTGTCGACCGCAATGACCTTTTCGTATTTGGTGGACTTGGTGGTTCGGTGAGAGTTTGGCATATCGATAACTAGGTATCTATCATTTGGTAGTACTGATTTTACTATCATGGGTCCTGCATAAGGGGGAATTAATTTTCGGCTGGTACCTTCTGTTGTGTTCTGTTTTTCAATTAGTACTAAGTCGCCTTCTTTGTATGTTTTAGGTGTTTTTCTTTTCTTGTCGTATTGTGCTTTTTGTTTTCTTTGACTGTCAGAAATTTTCTGAGCAGCTTCTAATCGTAGCATCGGGAGGTCTTGTATCACGTCTGGAAGTTTTACAATCTCATCCAGCAGCGGTATACTTGCCCCTTGTCTAGGTTTATAACCGTAAAAGAGTTCGGTTGGTGTTTTTCCAGTTGTTTGTGATGTAGTCGTATTTATAATAAGTTGAATATTCTTTATGTTTTCGTCCCATCGATCTTCATCAATTGTTGTAGCTAAAATAGCTCCCTTAATCGTACGATTTAGTCTCTCAACTTGTCCATTAGCCCTCGGAGTAGCTACGGCATTTTGGACATGTTTAATAAAATTTTCTTGGCAGTACTTCTTGAATCTTGATGACGTAAAGGCACTTCCTTGATCAGATACTAGGATTTGAGGATGACCATAGTAGCTATAAATTTCCTGTAAATAATCAACTACTAATTTTGCTTTTGTCGACTTTACTGGTCTCAGAAATACAAACTTCGTAAAAGCATCTACAGCTACTATCAGATGTACATTTCCTCTACGGCTTTTCGGAAATGGTCCCACATGATCAATATGAATCATGTGTAGAGGTACAGGCATCTTCTCGATAGGGTGTAAAAATCCTTCTCGCTTTCCGGTTGGACGTTTATTGAATAAACATGGGATGCAGCATGATATATATTTCTCAACGTATTCTCGCATCCTGGGAAACCAATAATGTTCACATAAACGTTGCAGTGTCTTCTCTGTAGCAAAGTGTCCACTTTCGTCATGTGCTATTCTAACTATTTGATGTCGCATACCACGTGGTATCACCCAAAGCAATCCTTTAACAGTTATGCGATAAATTCTCCCATCTCGCAGAGCGTAGTTTTTATAAATTCCTCTCTCATAATCAGTAACGGGTGGCTTAGATAGAACTTCTTTAATCTCTTTCAGCTTTTCATCCGTTAACTGTCCAGATAGTACCCAATCGGCCTGCTCTATTCGTAGGACTTCTGCTGGTGGTTCATCGGTTGAGGATGGGTTTCTACTGAGAGCATCAACATGTTTCAACCTATTGCCTGGTCGATAGGTTACGTCAAAATTAAAATCTTGTAATTGCAACCACCATCTTGCAATTCTGGGAAGTATGTCCTTTTTTGTACTTGTTGCCTTTAAAGCATTGCAGTCTGTCACTACAGTGAAATGCGTTCCTATAAGGTAAACTCGAAACTTCTTCAAGCTTTCCACAACCGCTAAAGTTTCCAGTTCATAAGAATGAAATTTACTTTCGGAGTTCGTCGTCTGCCTGCTGTAATAAGCAATTGGGTGTAGACGTTCGTCTGGTTGTTTCTGTAGTAGTATTCCAGCCAAACCTTGTGCACTTGCATCGGTATGAACTTCTGTGTGTGCACCAGGGTTGAATATTGCCAGAATTGGTCTTTGTGTCAAAGCTGCTCGAAGTTTGTCAAATGCTCTTTGCTCATTTTCTCCCCAATGCCATGTTACACTTTTCTTCATCAAAGCAGTTAGAGGTCGCGCCGTCGCAGCATAATCCTTGACAAAGTGCCGGAAGTAACCTGTTAAGCCAATAAATTGACGAACGTTATGTACGCTTTTGGGTACTGGAAATTCTTCAATAGCTCTTGTTTTTGTCATACCCGGCTTAAATGTTCCATTTGATATTTCAAAACCTAGGTAGTTTACAGATTGGAATAAAAAACTACATTTTGTCAAATTTAAAGTCAGGCCTTCGTTTCTTAGTAGTGTTAAGACTTTTTCTAGATTTTGAATTCCTTCTTCTATGGTTTTTGTGTGAATTAGGACGTCATCGAGATATACAGCTGCAGTTTCTCTTGCAGGAGCCAAAACCTTATTTATAAGTCTCTGAAAAACAGCTGGAGCATTTGCTAAGCCAAAAGGCATACGATTGTATTCAAATTGACCATCTGCTGTTACGAAGGCAGTATATTGTTTGGATTTTTCAGTAACTGGTATTTGATGGTAACCGGAACGAAGATCCAAGCTTGTAAAGTAAACGCTCCCTTGTAATCTGTCCAACTGGTCGTCTATGCGTGGCAACGGAAAACGATCCTTGACTGTCATCGAGTTCAATTTCCTGTAATCGATACACATCCTATCTTCTCCATTCTTTTTCTTCACAAGTAGTATGGGAGATGCATATGGAGAGTTGGATTCACGTATGATTTGGCCTTCTAATAGTTCACCAATCATCGTTTTCACCTTCTGCTGTTCACTAATAGACATACGATAAGGTCTATAAGTAAAAGGTCTATTATCCTCCAAAACTATCTCCAGCTCAGCAGATTTAGCGCTTCCTAGTTCAGCTGTGGTTTCAGCAAAACAGTCCCTATATTCTTGCAGCAATTTGACTAAAGCTTGTTTTTGAGTAGAGTTTATTGGTCCAACGTTTATTCTCTCTATGGGTAGTGATGGATGAGCTTTTATGTCGGTGTTAAGGCTGAGTACATGATTTATGTTCAACTGTTCGTCTGGAATACAAGGCCAACCTCTAACCAGAGGCTTTTTATTTTTCAAGATAATATCGTTGTCAGACAAGTTAATCAAAGGCAAAACTGAATCTTCCTCCTCTTTTATCGACAAAATAGTTCTTGGTACGCAGTATTCCCAACCTAATTCAGAACGTAAACTAGCCTCCACGAAAAGATCGCCATAAAACTTGGAATTTCTTTGTTCAACAACAATGTTCACCAAATGACCTTTGGGAATTAGAATTGTATCTTTTGCCCACAAAGTAACTTTATTGTTCTTCGGAAAAATCTCTTCAATACCATTGAGTTCATTTTCCTTAAATACTAACTGTTTATTATCCTTGACTACTAGCACTCCAGGGGATTCCGTAAATGGATGTCCAACAAGAATCGGTATTTCCTGTGTACAATCTTGAACTACGTTAGCGTCTACATTAGCCTTTACTCCATCTATACTTAATAAAAAACTTGTTAATCCTAACGTTACACATCTTCCATTACCATATCCTTTAATTACTACCGATTTACTCGTATCATAGCTTAAGCCTAATCTTCTTACTTCGCTAAGTCTAATAGTTACGCAATTACTTCCAAAGTCTATATATGCTTTAGAAGACTGATTATTAACTAAAACATCCTTAAAATATTTAATGTTGGGGGAGTCATCTTTATTGCCTACTAGTCATGCTACTTTATCCCCTTTAGCCGTACCGATGTGTTTGAATTTTGAAATACATTTGACATAACTTCTGCCAACCTATCCACCGATACAGAGTCATTGGTTACGGATGTACTTCTACTACTACCAGAAGCTACGTCAGAAACTAAAGCAAGAGACGGTTCAGTCGACTGTTTACGCTGTTGTCCTCTACCCATTTTGATATTTATCAACCTTAACCAAACAGAAAACAAACAAATAATGACAATGTCTGAAAATTCCCAACTATGTGCACCTCGACCATCCAAAAATTAAAAATTTTAATTACTTTGCATAAGATCTGATCACATGAATTCTGATCCCACTTCTGAAAAATTGTAACGTAGATTTTAAAAGAAAGGGGGGCAATTGATGAAATAAAGAAATAGTTGTAAGAACCAAATGATATACTAATATTAATTAAAATAAAATACTTAATTAGAACAAAACTTTTACTTAATAAGAATGAGCAAAGTGGATTGGTCGAGGCTCTACCATGTGCGCATAGTCGGGCTTACCTATAACAAAGAAAATATGCGTGAGTGTCCGTCTTCATTAACTCTACTGATTACTTAAATAATTATTCGATCAATCACCGAACACAAAGGGCTTTAACTCGCATTGTGTTCTATTACTAATTAATCTACCAACGAGGCCTAGTTCCTAGGAGTTTTACTTTATGGTACATGGGGGGATTCAACGCGCCACCAAGACCCCTCTTAGGACTACCCTCAAGCGTAAAGGGATTAAACTCGCATTACGCTTCACATCTACTAGTACTGAGTTGTGCAATGAACATGAAGGGCTGACTCGCGACATGTTCGCTCCAGCTACTAGAGCTTGACCAATGGTCGAATCTGAGTTGTGCAATGGACAAAAGGGATTAAACGCGCATTTGCCCGCTCCAGATATATTTGTCAAGTGAGAGCGAATTATTATTCAATCATTATCAAAACACAGTGATATTTTATATTCAATAAATTCAACAGGTGAATAACACTCAATAATTACAGCATTAATATAGAGAAATAAAACAATAAAGAAAGAACACTCAGTGAAACAGCTCACCTGAATATCTTGCAGTTTAATCACCCACCAATTCAAAATCTCTAACACTAACCAATAATTTCTCGGAACACTGAATTGAACCACAATTTAGAAGCACAGTCAATAACAGAATGCGTTGAATAGTTTTTAACAAACTCGAGACCTTTTAAGAGCCCAAAATTCATAAGTAGATAGTAATCGTAAATCAACGCTATTTCTTGGTGAGAAATATGAAATCGTCTGGGGTACGTGACAATTAAGATAAACAGTCGAACACGTGTGCTTAAGAACCTCTTAGGTTGCCTTTCATAAGAGTATCGATAAATATGTTTTAAAGGAAGAATTTTTGTCAATTACTTACATATGAAACTTTATTTTATTTATTCAACGTAATGTTCACTAACTCGCCTGTCCCCTAGGAAAAACGCCCGTTTATTTGATTAGGGCAGTGATGAATCAGTTTCAAATCACTTCCAGCAGTAGAAAACCTTATATAGTACGACATTTAGTATAAAGTTATAGCTGTTAACTCACTTTGCTTTAGACCTGATAACTTACAACACAATACACACTATTAATCGAAGTCTTTCTTTTACAAACATTCAATAAACGTAGTGTGTTGTGAAAAGTTCTCCAACTAGACGTATTGTTAAAAATAAAAAAAGTTATACACCTCAGTCCCTGTCTTATTTCCGACCAACAGTAAGTAAACTAATTGTTATTTAAGTAACTAGGTATTTTTCAACGCAATAACTTATTCTTTGCTTATATTAATTCATAGCGGCAAGACTAGAAAAATGGAAAATGTCTTTGAATATTGATTTGAAAGCGAATGAACACATTTGCCATCTTCATTTTGAAAATAATTATATCATTCATATGATATTGAAGAAACTTATCTCTAACCAAACATAATACCAGCTATGCGAAATACTCGTACTTATTATTTTCCCCGAAATTTGCTTAAACCAAGCATAAAAGGTAACCCAATGAAAATAAACTAACCCTGCATTTACATAACCTAAAATAATTCACCACGTCGTTCCTACTTTAAAAACTGTTGGCCCGATAGCTATACTAGCGTCACCAATTTTCCTCCTTTCTACGGACACTTTTTATATACAGAGTTTGTGATCCTTATATCTAGTATCCATGACCTAAAGCTTCATAATTATTAAACGTCGATTTAAGACTGTTGTTGAGATAATTCATGTCAGATATCAGAGTTAGCAATTAGAGGCTTATAAATAAAAACAAACAACGATAAGCATTCGAGTGCATTTCACAGTGGTCAATAACTTATTATGGAAGTATACTTCCAGTTAAGGATTTACAATGAAACGTTATTGGTTGACCGGAGGCTTTATCTACATCACGATTTAGCAGCTAATGAAACCAATTAGAATGTAATCTCGTGTGCGAGCTGTTATTTTCGGAATCCATTCAGCGCCTAGCCTTAACAACGATATTCAGTATATCGACTCCTGCAGCTAATTATATTCGGTGTTCATCTGCATTACATACGACATAGCATAATTCTAACGTTTGAACATTATTAATATGGGATATAACGGATGTATCGTAACAAACACTCCAATCAGTCGGAAATTATAGCTTAGCGAGTAATTTGTTTATACGAAAAATGTAAACAAGAAAATCCTTTTACAGTACTGAACTCTAACATATAATTGGGCATATTATCACACAATAGATTGGTGGAACTGTATCCAATTTTCAAAAACAGGTCAAAAAATGGCTATTGACTGTAATTGCGATGTTTTCACAAGCAAATTGCATACCAGACGAAAAAGCTCACTATAAGTATCCTTCATAATACTTTTGTGACAAAGATAGGGGGCAAACAAGGCTTTAAAAGTACGTTAGGTTACTGGCGAGATAGTCTAATTGGCCGTTGTTTGCGACTCTCCAGAGTCTTTTGTGGCTCACACCCATTCGCATTTCACCAAATAAAGTCAGCTTCTCTAAAAAGCTGATAAGTTCATTTGGTGAAGGATATTTCAGGTCTGAGGACGACAGAGAGACCCTTCCAAACATCAGATATCTGATACGAGCCGCGGCGAGCAGGCACAAAGTGTATGCTCTGCTGCTTCATCATCTTCACAGTATTAATGTACTTTCAAGAGTAATTCAAGGCATCATGCCTTCTATCCATTCCAACCTTAGAGTACTATTCTCAAATAAGATTTTCGAGTCTAACACAAACACACATACCTTATATCCATCTCACCTTCCCTACCTACCAGTGTATATATTATATAACAGGGGTCGGCAACCTACGGCACGCCTGGCATTTTAAAATGGCACGCATACCTTTGTGAAGTTTGGTGTATAATATTTTAAAGAAAGCAATAAAATAATGATTCAATTTTAATCAAACTTATTGTAAATTCAAAATAATCTGCGGAACTGTACAGGGTTATTGGTTATAATTTGACCACCCCTTTATTTCTCTTATGCGTACAGATACAAAAACAAAGTTTTATATAAAAGTTGTAGGAGTATAAATGAATTTTGATAAAATGTACTTTGCACACCAATAGCGTTTTTGAATTACGGGGTATAATATAAAAATATATTTTTTTAAATAGTATATTATGACATATTTGGATATGGTCTTTTTTCCTCATAACAAAAATATATATTTCTATAGGTCTAGCTTTTATACTTTCCAAAATAATGGACAGTAAACTCCTAAAGTATTTAGCTAAAAAAAAGTAGTTGGCTATGCATGGCTTACTGCACTTGTTGATATTATCTGTCAAAACTAAGTAACTTCTAAAGTAATAGACAGTAAATGTTTAAAAAATAGGCGGCTGGGTGTGACAACAAAAAACATAAAAAACAATACAGTGTTTATTACGAAATACAATACAATAGTAAACAACATAAAAAGCAATGCAGTGTTTATTACAAAATAAAAACGATTTGATATTTTTATAAATTTTAAGCAAACTAAAGTAAGTGCTCAAAATGACCACCGTTAGTTTCAATACAAAGTTCATACCTTCTTCTTAAATTTTCTATAGGCACAGTTTAAAATTTTATTACTATTTCGATGGTTAAGAAGTTCAATTTTAGCTTCAATTTTCTCTCTAATTATTGCAATACTGTTACTGGTATCGGAAAAAACTTTTTCTTTCAAATAGCTCCATTAAAAGCCATCTAAAGGCGTTAAATCAGGACTATTTGGCGGCCATTGAATCGTGCCACCATTACCTATCCAAGTTGCGAACTCATTATTTAAGTGTTCTCGCACTTCTCCCACATTATGCGGAGGTGCTCCGTCTTGTGGCCATATTATGACATTAAGCGCATCTTCTGGAAATTCCTGAAGTAAATCGTCAACTTGTGTCAGAATGTCATCTAAATATAATTAAAGTGAAATTCCACACCAGACATGAATAGATTTTCGACCTGATTTTTTAATTTGTTTAATTTTGTATTTCCTAAAATTCTTTCGTTCCCACGAACATCTATTTTTTCTGTTAAACAGACCTGTTGTAGAGCAACTTGAATCATCCGTCCAAATAATTTGTTTAGTAATTTTCGTTGTCGTCTAAATTTCTTATCATTTGTTGACAGAATTCCAATCGTTTTCGCTTATGTTCTTCACATAGTTCCTGTAGTGGTAAAATTTTGTAAGGACGATAATTATTATTTTTCAGTGTTTTTTTAACTTTATAGTAACTTGTCTGTAATTCGCCGGAATACTCTCTGCATTCTCCAAAATAAAAATAATTGATATTTTGATGTGTCTTATTCTAAGAATATATTTTTAGGTAATTTAATATTAATTGAATAAAACTATTATTTTACCTTCAAAGTGTAACAGTATATTCAACTGTTCTTCATTTACTATGGCAATACGTTTCTTACTCAAAAAGTTATGATAGACATTGACGAGATGGTAAATATTTACAAATGTGTTTAGACTAGGACATCGTCGATTTGGATACAACTTTAGATTTTCTCGTTTTGCAGCACGTTTATTATTGTTATTTTTGACATATACAGAAAATATTTCCACTTTTTCAGAAGCCGTATAATCCATTTTTGAAAAATATAGCTAGCAATTAGTTGTATTTGTTACGTTAGTTTATAATTTTGACAGATAACATCAACAATATTGCAGTTAGACATGCATAGCCAACTAAGATTTTTAGCTAGATAGGTACCAACTTAAATACTTTAGGAATTTACTGTCCATTATTTTGGAAAGTATAAAAGCTAGACCTATAAAAGTATATATTTTTGTTATGAGAAAAAAAGCCCGCTCTGAATATGTCATAATATGCAGGGTGTTCTATTTAAAAATATATATTCTTATTTTATATCCCCTAATGCAAAAACGTTACTGGTGTACAAAGTACATTTTAATAAAATTTATTCATACTCCTACAAATTTTATTTTAAACTTTGTTCTGTATCTGTATGCATAAGAGAAATAAAGGGGTGGTCAAATTATAACCAATAACCCTGTACACTAGCTGGCAACGAAGCTCAAACGAGCTAAGACTCGGCGCGACCACGACGGAACGTTTCTAGAAAAGGGAATACGTGTGCAGGTGATTCTTGGCTTTTCGAACGCCCGGTAAGCGGCATTGCCACGGTTATACGGTAAACATTATATAAGCGTGTAGGTACTCAATTATAGTTAGTTTGGTTTAGTACAAACTGTTGTAAAGATAAGTTCCGGAATCAAAAATTAGTGGTAAAAGTTGTACCAGGTGTCGTTACTGGACGGACACAGGATAGTTAATTGTAACATTATTTATCAACCCGTAACGTACAAGTGCACGATTAACATTATTGTTACGGTAGCTAAAAAGAAGTAATTAGACGCTCGGTCCAACAAAGTTCTTGGACAAGTGATTATGGTATTGTACAGCAATTAAATCGAGCCATATGTGGATTATGTCGGAAAAGCGTAGTATTCCGGACATCTAGCGTTCAACGACATTTTCAAACAAGACATGAATCGGGGTTTAAGGATTCTGCTGATAGAACGGAGACAATCCGACGACCAGCTGCTCAGAGTATACAAAGCAGGAAACATTCCGCACAAAGATTAGTCAAGGGAAACATCAAGCAACCGAATGCAGTTTTAAAATTGCACAATTTTTGGCAGAAAAGGGAAGACCTTTCACTGATGGGGAATTTATGAATTAAACGTTTCTGAGAAGTGAGGATGTATTGTTTGATGATTTTCCTAATAAACAAGCAATACTGGTCCGTATTGAAGATATACCAGCATCAGCGCGGACTACTGTGAGGCAAATTACTGAAATGGCAGAAAATGTACGGAAACAACAGATCGCCGACATTAAACGAAATATCGTATTTAGTTTTTCGTTGTATGAAAGTATCGACGTTAATAACATTTACCAGTTGGCGATCGTTGCGCGGTACTTTGACAATAACCGTTTGTATGAAAAACTGATCTCTCTGCTACCATTCGAAGGAACGTCAAGAGGAGAAGATATACTATCAGGTTTCGTTAAACATTTTGAGAAACGGGAACTAGACTTAACAAAGATTTTTTGGGTAACTACAGATTCCGCACCCGCTATGATCGGGACACATTTGTATCTCTTCTTACTGGACGCATTGGTCGACCACTGTTGAATTTTCATTACATTATTCATCAAGAAAGTTTATGCGAGAAGATCTCGACCGGAAGCTTAAAATCCGTATTGGATACTGTTGTAAAAGTTGTCAACTACTTTGCTGGTCGTTTTTTATTAAATCACAGACGATTTAAGTCATTTTTACAAGAAATGGAAAGTGCATATTCAGATAAACCATTAATTAAACTATAATAATTTTTGAAGTTTTTCCACAGTAGATTATATTTTTGATAAAATTGATTGTGAATGAAGAAATATCTTTTGTAATATCACTCTTTTAATATTTCAATATGTAAATGAGATCTGGTGAAGTGTACTTTCTCGATGATATGTTGATAACTAGTTCATATCAATTTTTTAAGAATGGAACAGTCTTGAGAACCAACAACCATTTGTACCACTTTTTTGCGTTTGTTGTTAATTGCTCCATTTTCAACAATAGTAAATTGTATAATTAGGGGGAAAAGCATGAAAAGCTGTGTTACCAGATTCGTCGCTACGCTCCTCGTCTGGTAATTATCACAGTCGTTTGGGAATATGCTCAATCCACGAATTATACATACTATTTTCTCTTCGATCGTTGATTTACATTTAAAAAATTAATCAAAAAATATTTCATTCAAGATGTAATCAAGTAAGTTTAAATAGGTTTGAATAGTTCAAATATCGTTATAAATTAGATATTTCTTTTATTTATTTTATAACAACTTCATCAATATAAAAATTAAAACCATACTTTGTTTAATTTTATTGTAATAATTCATTTGTAACATTACCGCACTGTTATTTTCTAATTGCTTAGGAACTCCCCACTATTGGAATGTTGAGCTTTGCGCATAGAAAACAAGTCAAAATATTGTCACTTTTCCCACGATCGGAGAAAAAGTATTATATTTCATGCTAATTTTATAATTTAATCTGTTTGATGAATAAAATCTATAGTCCACACTTGGGTCTCCTTGTTAATGCAATAAGGTCCCAATTGAAATTTTATTTTTGTAAATATTTTCAATTAAAATTTACATACACCACAGTACAATATTATGGTATTTTCCTATATCAAAACTTCTTTTTACTTTCAGTTTGTGCTATACCTAAGCCTCAAACGTTATTAAACAATAATTTAAACAAATAATTGGGTTTTTGAAATTTTTTTGTGATAAATGGAAAGAGCATATATAAGTTTAACACAATTAAAACAAAATTAAAACAACATAAATACAAAATTACGTACAAAGATAATACTATAAGATTAAAAAAAATTCGTATAGAGCGTACGTGTGATCACACTAAATTTAGTTTACCGTAAAATAAATAAAGACAAAAGTTAGATAAGCTTATCTGATTCTGAAGTTACTCGGTGGCTCAATTCGGGGAGTGAACCTTTCCTTCAGGAACGGTTGAGCATTCTAGATGCTCGGTTTTATAGTAGTATATAGTAATAACAACAAGAAAAGGTAGATCTTCCTGATGAGTACAGGGATGGATCCTCCAGGAAAAAAAAACCTAGATGTTATAGGGTTTTAAGTCAAACACTTCAGCGAGGAGAACTGTATCTGGTTTGGTTATGGAACGACACCTGCTATTCAACAATGGCTTCCCTCAAATAAATCCCGCAAGCGGTTATTTTAACTCGACACCAAAATCCAAAAATATCAACAACTGAGGTAAGATAGAATGGTCAAGTTAAAAATCAAATGGTTTTGCTTCAAAATCCAATTAAAATGGCCCAAATATAGCCATATATGAAAGGAAAACCGTAGAGGTGTGGCACACTTGTTAACATCACCTTGACCAAAATTCCAAAACCCAACAAGACCTCTTCCAATGCCGGAAATCACAAAATGACACGGAACTGACTTCCACCAAGAATATTCACGAGTCTATATTCAACACTAAAAATCACGTTCGTCTGTTAGCATCACCTTACTCAATCTCCAGTCATCAACAAAAATGCCTCAGACATTAACAAACAAATCTTGCCAAAATAAGGTATGCGACACTATATGCAAGTACTTGAGAAATAGAACACTCAAATTCCAAATGAATGGGCAAAATTCATGTCAAGTCTTTTAACTCTACAAACCTTAAAAATACCCAGATTCGTATTCCAGGATGGCGAAATAGAATCTGTTGAACCTCAAGGATTTTGTGACGCCTATCAGAAAGCCTTTGGAGCATGTATTTACTTACGAACGAAAGCCTTTGGAGCATGTATTTACTTACGAACTCTATACTCTAATGGAAGCGTTACGTGCACCCTACTCAATGCAAAGTCACGTGTTGCACCGGTCAACAAACAGGTGACAATTCCCAAATTAGAACTTTCCGTAATGGTATTACTTTCTGAACTAACAGTCAAAATCTCAACCATTTTACCAGGCAATATCCCCGTCACCTATGTTAATTTATGGTCCGACTCACAAATTGCTTTAGGCTGGTGTAAAAACAGCCCTCACAAATCAATGTATTTGTCGCTAACCGCATAACAAAGGTACAAACTCTTACAAAAAACTATCAATGGTTTCACGTTGGTACAACCGATATACCAGCCGACATCATTTCTCGTGGTAGTTCAACCTCCGAAAATTTAAATTTTTGGTTCTCAGGTCCTCAATTCCTGTATGATGCAAATTTAGACTTTTCAAAATTTGAAAAATGTTCCAATATCACAAATCTCCCGGAAAAACGAAAAGTATCTTCACTCGCATCCACAACCGCACCAAATTTTTGGCAATCTTTTTTCTCAAATTTTTCCTCTTTCACTAGAATCCAACGCGCAGTAGCGTACCTCTTTAGATTTATGAAGTGGATAAGAAATAAAAAAGAAAAATGTTCAAACACTTTGACTGTCGACGAATTGCAAAACTCCCTTGTATCTATTATCAAAGCTATTCAATTATCACACTTTTCAAAGGAATTAAAATCCTCCAAGCATATTAGTAACAAGCAATTACGTAGCTTAAAACCCTTTATATAAAGCCAAAAACACAACATCCCGAAAACACCAAAAAATTGTGCTTTTAAATTCAAACGGAAATAAATCCTAATTCACTCTCTTACGGTTGCAGAAAGCAAGCTTCATACGCGAATACGTACATATGTTAAAAGTGCGGTATTTCAAGTATCTCTCTAACGTGCTTTAGAACCGTTAATGTGTAATGTGTAAGTCGTTTTGTAGATACTGATAAATATTGTGTGAACAAAATATACCACATTGTTAAGTTTACGCAGCAGTGTATTATTTTAAAGTTTAATGGTTCCACACCACTAATAACATTAGAGGGCGCTTTGTTTGTTATTTGTTGCAGCATCGCACAACGTATATAAGACCGTCATCAATTCATTTGAATCAGACGAAAGCGCATAAGCTTTCTACTGTTCATGCAGTACAATGACAGATTTCAAACTGTCATCATGTATAACCAGAAAATTAAAATTGCTTCTCTGACAGTCAAATAGACGGAGTTTTTACGGAATTTCAAATTAAGACTCACTTACTTGCACATTGTAACTTTTAATTCAAATGTTCACAGTATTTTTGAAGATTGTCACAGCAAGTTTAGTTAACTAATATCTATATTTTTATAGAATAGAACGTGAAGAAATAGTGGTTTATAGTATTTGTTGAAATTACTGGTGAAATTGGAATACACAATTCTGCATGTATGAACAGTGTAGACCATAAGACGTTCATAATCTACGAATCCCATATTTAACGACTTATCGGTGACTATCGATGTAGTAACTTAAACGTTGTTAACATTTATCAGTAGGATTAGAAACCCAAGCGAGTTTCCATTTCCATGTAAATACTCACTCCAACGAGCGATTTTCCTGTTTTCTCGTTTTCTCGGATAACGTTGGATACGAATCAATTAAAATCGGAAAGCTATCAAAACAAACCCTTTACCCTTCAGTTTGTTTGTTGTTCGTCTCCCCATCTCTCTATAAATAAATGTACTTCCTAGCTTTATTTTAATAAAATAAATATTTGTATTTATTTTATAATATCGAAAAAAGTTTCAAGCATAGGTAGTAAATATTTATAACTATTAGATGCTCGAAGTTTCAATCAAAAGTGAATAAAATTTATTAAAGCACATTTGAAATAGATATTTTTTTTATTATATAGTTTATTATCGCTCACATTACTTCTTCTCCATTCTGCGGTTTTCACCATGTAGCTAAATCATTAGAATAAACGAAAATGGTGAAAATTTTTGATATTCAAAAATTTATATAGCCCTAGTATATGGGGTAATTTGTGATTTCATTCAATCCATGAGATTGGGAGAGCTGATAGTCTCAGCAACAATCAGTCGTGAAAACCGGGCTGTGATCAGAGTTATGGTGCGCAGATTCATGTAGACTGTAGAGAATCAGACCGGTAGCCAATAATGTTATATATTATGTTATAAGTACGTTAAGGTACTTTTATAGCGTTTTCCATTGACCGCACAGGTGCGCACTGAATGCGAATTTTGCAAGTTTCGCGTGTTCCATTGTCTTCATGACCCGTCGTGGAGCAACGTTAATGTGTTCCATTGATGATTAACCAAGCGCTCTCAGCTCGAATTTTTCAGAACCGTCTATAGACTAGAGTGCAGGATACATAACCTATATTTATTTATTATTATTAGCAAGTGTCATACGCTATATTTGTCAAAGAGGTGAATGGAACATGCACAGCTCCGCGCGAACTAGAACCAAGAACGTGCGCACCAGCGTGGGATCGGAGCAATTTTGGATCGCATTTGCATCGTGCTGGTGGGAGGTCAATGGAAAAAGCATTAGACTCATCTCATCTCGGATGTCAGATGTAACGTGACAGAAGAAACTAACGTCTAGTTTTTTAGTACAAATTTCTTGATTAATAAAACGTTCTTTATAAAATATCAAGGTATTCAATATCAACGGTACATGGCGTAGTCAGAAAAAGAATATATTATAAAGATTAGCAGAAAAGATTAGTAAGTAGAAGTAAACTTGATAATAGAAGTAAGAAGTTGACTGTGAAGAAGAATTGATAAACATTAATGTTATGTTATTTTTAAAGCAACCATTGCCAAAGGCCGCAGAAGGAGATTTGAGCGCCACTTGGAAGATGTTTAAGAATAAATTTGAATTATTTAGATTGGCAACAGACTGCAATCAGAGAACTAGTACGGTACAAGCTGCCACATTCTTGGTATGTGTAGGCGAAGCCGTATTAGAACAGCACGAAAATAATTTATAACTAACAGTTGATGATAAAAAATTATGAAGCCGTAATAAGAAAATTTGATACAGTTTTTTGTCGGAAAAGTCATTTATGTGTAGAATCTCACAAGTTTAATACAAGAATACAAGGGCCAGGAGAATCATTTGATACTTTTTTGGGAGAGCTCAGAAAACTAGCCCAAAATTGCGAATAAAGAAATATTGATAATGGATAGAATCGTTATTGGAATTAGAGATCAAAAGCTAAAAATGAGATTATTATCGGAAGTAGACCTGTCGTTGGAGAAAACCATTGAAATATGCAAAGCAGCAGAACAAACAGAAAGCCATATATATCGAATCTAATGAACAGAGCTATGCAATTAGAAGTGAAGAATGTACAGAAAACTAGAGGTGAGAAAAATGAAACGAAGAAAGACTATCCCAATGAGAGTCATAGACTGAAAAGTAAGTGTCAGAGATGTAATTATAAGCACGACTTAAAAAAATGTCCGGCTTTTGGTAAAAAGTTATATAATCATTTTGCGAGATGTTGTAAAATGTCGGGTCAGGTTAATACTGTTATGACAGAAAATTTTGATGATAATGATTTTTTATTGTTATCATTAAGAGTCTAGTTTGGAAAATATTTGGTATGAAAACCTTTACATAGTTGATTGTAAACAAATAGTAAAGTTTAAACTAGATTCTGGTGCAGATGTTAATACGATACCATACGATATTTTCCAAAATCTAAATTTAAGACATTAGTTGAAACCCATGAATTTCAAAATAAATTTAAAAGATCATGGAGGTTCTAAATTGGATGTGTTAGGTAATTGTGTCCTTAAAGTTGAAGTGGGAGGTACATCTGAAAAGCTGAATTTTTATCGTAGTCAAATTGAATTATAAATCCGTTCCTTTACTATGCAAAGTCTCTTTGGTTTAATTAAAATTATTGATCACTAGAAATGTTGTACATGAGGTAAAAACTGAAGTTGAAATATTAGATGAATATAAATATTTGTTTAAAGGGATAGGAAAAATAAAAAATATGCCATATGAGTTTAAATTAAAATTAGATTATAAACCAGTAGTAGCGCCCTGTCGTAAAGTTTCTTTTGCACTCTTAGATAAACTAAGACTAGAATTAGAAAAAATGGAAAATGTTGCAGAATTAACAGAACCTACTGAATTTGTAATCCTATAACAATCATTTAAAAAGTAGGGGTAATGAAATACGAATTTGCTTAGACCCTCAAAAGTTAAATAATTTTTTATTAGGTGAACATTATGAACTACCGACCTTTGAAGAAATAACACATGACATGGCAAATGCTAATTATTTTTCTAGTTTGGATGCAAATAAAGGGTCTATGAGAGCTGAGATATTAGAAAAAATACATTTCAATCATCTTGGTATAGTGAAAAGCATTTGGAGAGCGAGGGAGCCTGTTTATTGGCAGTATATAAACAAAGAAATAACTGACAAAGTCAAAAATTGTCCCGTTTCAGAATGCAAACCAAAAAGAAAGTTTAATAGTTAGAGAATCATCTAACAGGCCTTGGCAACACGTAGATGCAGATTTATTTCAATTCAACGGAAATCAATATTTATTGACTGTAGATCTCTTCTCTAAATACCCTGAAGTATGTGGCTTAAAAACAAATACAACACATGAATTTATTATACATCATTTCAAATCCATACTTGCTAGACATGGAAGACCAGATTTATTATATACAGATAAGAGTCCACAGTTTGTTTGAATCGGCAACTGGATCAATTCCTACACTACCTACCAAGGACACTGTCTTCATCGGATACTGATAACGTGGGGTATAGCTGCAGATTGAAATGTGGACACCCGTATCTTTGAAGATCACTTTCACCATATTCCTGATGACTCGCCAATCCAACTGATGGCTCTCTATCTTGGGCGTCGCTAGTTTTTTCACGTTGGATTCCAGCACGTGGTCTGGAAGACTTCGTAGCGCTTCCCACACATTCCGGTAGGTGGATCTATCTTGAAATTCGTTCTTTGTTACCAGATAGAAGATGTGTCGTGAATTGTGTCTGAGTCTCAGTGTCTTGCCAGGAGTTGGGATCTGTTCTGAAAGTATTTTTAATTGGCCAAACTTCTTTCGAAAGACGAATGCCAAACCTCGTGAATTATTGGTGTTAGCTGGGATGTTGTGTGCCAGTGAATAATATTCTGGAAGCGTGAACAAATCTTGACGCTGCTCTGTGATGACTCCAAATCTAGCTTTACCGGTACCTCCATATGCGTTCATATGGTTCACTCCTTCCTCTTTGTTATGGTTTCCTTCGAATGGCGCTAGTCGGTTTTGGTGGACACTTTCGGCTTACCATTGGGGATCTTACTTATGCGACAGATGACGTCATTGATCTTCTTCCTGATTAAGTATGGACCCTCCCAATATTTTTATAATTTTGGAGAAAAGCCTTTTCTCCTCGTCGGGTTGTGTAACCATACTTTGTCCCCTTCTTTGAAACTGCTTTCAGTGGCCTGCGTGTTGTGCCGTCTTTTCATTCTATCGCTGGCAACTTCAAAATTCGTTCGAACCAATTCGTGTACATCGTCCATCCTTTTTCTCAACTGGATCAAGTAGTCTTCTTCCGCTAGATCTTCTCCAGATCGACAACCAAATTCCAGGTCACAAGGAAGCCTCATTTCGCGTCCAAAAAGGATTTTCGCAGGTGTTCCACCTGTGGAATCATTGATGGCAGATCGATAAGCCATTGCAAATAGGGAAAGGTACTGGTCCCAATCTCTCTGGTGGCTGGAAACTACTTTGGACAGGTATTTTCCAATAGTCCTGTTCATTCTTTCGACCATTCCATCTGACTGTGGATGCAATGCCGTTGTCCTAGTCGTCTTCATTCCCAGCTTGTCACAAATTTCCTGAAATAAATGGCTTTCGAAATTATTTCCCTGATCGCTGTGAACTTCCAAGGGTACTCCATATCGGCTGATGAATTCTCTCACCAATACATCCGCGACAGTTGCGGCCTCTTGATTCGGGATCGCGTAAACTTCTACCAATTTTGTGGAATAATCCATCACAACCATTTTCTGTCGTCGGAAATGGTCCATCGATATCTAAAGCAATCCTTTCGAATGGGCTTCCGACATTATACTGTTCCATGGGTGCCTTTCTCTTGTGATGTGGTCCATTACTCGTAGCACAAGTCGTACACTTCTTATACCAGTCCTTCACATCGTCGGAGCTATTCATCCAATAAAACCTTTCACGGACTCGCTGAAGGGTTTTCTTCACTTCCAGAGGACCTCCTGATTGACTGTCGTGTCACTTCCTCAGTACCTCACCTACTCTCGTTCTCGGGATAACTATTTGTCATCTATTCTCGGAACCATCATTGCTTCCGAGGACTCGTTTCAATAGGCCTTGTTCCAGGACAAGGGAGTCCAATATGCTTTCAGTCTTGGTGAAAATCTTGACACTTCTTTCCAAGTAGGTCACCGATTTTCTTGCTTCCATTGCTGGATCATCTTTAGGTGTGGATTACTCTCTTGATCTTCTCTGGGTGACCATTCTTCACTGACAACTGTAGTACTTGAAACTGCAGCTTCCGTATATTCCGCCTTGTTGCAGTGCGAACAGTCCGCTGGACACGGTCGTCTAGACAGGGAGTCGGCATTTCGGTGAGGGTTTTGCAACGATACTGGGTCAGTGGATCTTAGTTTGCTGGAGTCCTAGAGCGCTTACACGAACTGCGTACACGCCCTAGCTCACCACAATTCCAGCACCTAATCTTCTTCGGCTTTCGGTCTACCATGCGTTTCATCAAGTTGACGATCTGGTCAAGTCTATCTTCGTCACCCTCTTCTTGAATGGTCCTAACTTTGTTATATCCTGAAGCCTTCGTGGCTGCATCATATTCAAGAGCATATCTTCTGCATATCAGGGTCACGTAATCCATCGATAAAGGCCTGAATGCCCAGACATTCCATCATGTTTTCCTGTGCTGATGGATAAGCAAATCGAACTAGTCGGGCGATATCCACTTCATACCCTTGAAGAGTTTCGTCACGTACAAGAGTTCTAGATGTTCGTGCCCATATCGCAAGTCCAGCCCCTTCTTCAGCTGCTCGAAGTCATCCGTTTCTTCCAGAGGTATCGTTTGAAGTACATCCAAGGCATTTCCCTGAAGCGCGATGGTGAAGTTCACTGCCTTCTCCCTGTCGGACCAATTATTCGCTCTAGCAGCTACTTCAAACTGTTTAACATAGTTGGTCCACGACATCTTTCTTTCGAACGTTGGGGCCTTGACTCGAGCAAAACTGCCAATGTCTTCTATCTTGGGGAGTGTTTCTGGCTTGCAGGGTGTTGTTTGCTCGATCTTTTTTTCTTCCGCTGGCATGACTTGTGTTCTCGAGTCTGCCATTTTCCTCTCCAGCTCTTGGATTTTCTCTTCCATTGTTGTTATTTTATTCTCGATTTTATCAATACCTGATTTTAGAGGGGAAATTGTATTTTCAATTTCAGCGGCAATATCATTTTTCATTGACAAGATATCGGCAGATATGTCGTTCTTCGTATCAGAAATCTTCTTTTCCATATTAGCAGAAATATCGTTCTTCATAGTAGAAATCTTCTCGTCCATAGCGGAAATGTTAGCAGAAATATCGTTTTTCATAATATAAATCTTCTCGTCTATATTAGCAGAAATTGACGAGATTAAGGTGGAGGATTCGTCATTGAATAACAATGTTTCCGGATCCAAGCCACCACTTCCCAGTGCTATTTTCTATCTTTCAACTAATTCACTTTTCTTTCCGGACGTTTCCAACTCGCGATTTTCCAATTCTGCTTTTAGTTCCGTCACTTTCAGGTCACTTAGTCTCTTAGCCATTTTTACGTAACTATTTATTTATATTACCCCACACCTGACACCAATGTAATGTGTTTCTTATTTATTTAACTAGTTTTCTTACGGTGGGATAAAATTATACACACACTATGGCTAATTACTATTAATTTATTGAAGAAACACTTACACAATATATTAAACTTAATTTATAAACACACTACTTAATGTTTACCAATTTATCTACAGTCGATATAATTATTATCTTTAACACTTAAATGTTGTACTATTTATGTTCACTATTCGATTCACTGTAGTTAACCGATTCACTGTCACTGTCTGAAAACTTACTAAAAAACTGTCTATTAAGAACTGTCCGACTAACTCAAAAACTCGCGTAAATAGTCCTTCGCAACTCTAGAACCTTCTGGAATCTTACTGCCTTTACCTATGCGGGGCTTCGAGAATAGTCAGAAATAAACCGTCTCATTCGCCAAAATTCATAGTTCACGACAGGATCGGCTTTTGAATTACTGAGTTCGTAACAGTATTTAATATCAACGTTACAAATGACACATGTAGGCTTTATTAGTTCGAATAGGAGTCTTTTTCACTATCCAGTATTATATGGAAGAGTAGAATATAGCTATTCCCCAAGACCTTGAGAAATCTTAGAATTTTCACGAAACTAGAACAATTAATTTATGAATGCTGTGTACTTGGATGCATTCCTTGGGTACTACTTTATCATAAAAAAAAACGTGGCATACAAATCCATGTGATACTAAGGGTTGATAAGCAAGGGTTAAAAATTGATAAAAAGTTTAAACAAAAATTAACTTTAGATTTTGTTATCCTAGTAGATGTTGAAAACATTAGTGACATACATTTTGCAGTGATACTTACATTATTAATAATTTTCCAAATATGATGTAGAAGTGATAATTGAGAACAATTATCTAATGGTTGAAAATATTCTAGTGTTGACTGTAGATGGGCTTCCAATTCCTTATGCTACTAATTGTGGGTGCGGTAAGGTTTGCAACCCTCTCAATTTTGCAATGATTTTTTGTATTAAAAAGCCCCATTGATATAGAACATTTTAATAGAAAAAAATTCTTGAATCATTCACTCTTGAAAGAGAAAATCGCAATTGAAATTAATATTAATTTTTGACAATTATGTCTAGATAGCAGATGGTCACAAATTTTAGAAGGAGCGGTTGATGGACAATGCTGCCAGTTTTCATTTCAGTAACTCGTTACGGCTTGGAAACATTTTATACAAGATTTTAGATCTTTCCCATATAACACGGAAATACTTACTATCTTATTGAAAATGTAGGTGCTTTTTTGGACGTATTATGTATGTTCCAATGTTCCATAGGTTAGGGTAACTGTAAAAAATGTATATTTTTGTGATTTTTAGTTGAAAATTAACGTTAAATGTCTCGATAAGTATATAAATCTTCCTCCGATCACGAATATATTGCTGATAAAGGGTACCCGGTGAACATTTTTTCAAAATCTGTTGATAGCTGTTCATTCAATTTGGACTCGTCAATTTGGAAAGTGAATATGTTTATGAATATATTTTCTAATTCAGAGATCTAGATAATATTGAAAACGTACTATTTTTTGAACTAAATTCGTGGTTTTTGAAGTAATTAGTGAATGATCCAGCGAAATTTTTGTTCTAATCTGCTTTATTTAAGGTAAGCTATCAAACAAATTCAAAATTAACATAAAACTCCGAGGGTCGCGAAGTCGACCAGAACCCTTATTGTTATAAACTACTGCTGTTGAATCAAAATATTGAGCATTCTCGAAAAATTAACTTACGTATGCCATTAAGTGTTCATAATCAACTCATTATTTTCACGTAGACTCTGTTTAAGGTGAGAAGAACCCATTTGAAGCTGCAGTAGTATGTGCGAACCTGTTGTCAAAAATCCAGTGCCATATTGTAAAATTGACATTCGACTTCAAATCAGTAGCGTAACGTTCTCACATTTTGTAGGATAACTCGAAATTAAATATTAAAAATATATTTATCATAATATGTATAGTTTGAATAAAACATATTTGGGAGTTCTTTGAGGCTTTTCAAGATATTTTCACATATAATAGACACTGGTATATGAAATTATTTGGTATCATTAAAATATAATCTGCACATATTTCTGCAGAAGACCGTTGGCAAAGTTCCCGTGGCTTCTTCTTTTGTGAAACGGAGTCTATTTTCTCATCATGGCACACAATTTAATGCGCTAATAATTAATAAAATCAACTTACAAACAATGAGCGTTCAGTTACAATAGCCACGTAATATAGTAGTCACTAGGTATACTTGTCAACCATGGAGCAGCTGTAATAGTTGTTAACGTTACAAGGCCGATATGTAGCAAATAACGGATGAGGTTGAATATTGTAATCCGAAGCGCCGCCGAGGATTATAACAAACGAATCCGTTATTTGAGTATCGGCCGTGTGTCGTTCAAGACGTTTCGTATATTTATCATAATATGTGCAGGATATTACGAGGTCAGTCAAACCACACAGGAGTTAGTCAACCATCAGATTCCACATTATTGGGTATCCTCTGGTTGTACAGATGGGGACGATGTTTTTGCTCGGCCTCGACTCTGCTACTCTAGTGGTGAGCAGTTCTGACATCCATTTGGATAGTGTACTGTCTACACCTTCTATTTAATGCTATTTTGACAACCTCATGAGGAGTATTGTCAAAAGCACCTCCCATATCTAAATATGCGCATATTACGATTTCTTGGTTGTCTAGAGCACCTCGGATAACCCCTGTCAGTTGTACCAGTGCAGTCTCCGTAGAACTGTATGCCCAGTAAGCATGCTGATACGGGTGGAGAGGAAGTCTCTCTAGGATTTCCGTTCTAATATTATAATTGTCAATAGGATTTTCCATCGTGTTGAGTACAAACGATGCTAGACTAATTGGTCTGAAGGATTCTGGGTTTCTTGTGTCCCTTTTTGCAGCTTTTGGAATTAATGTTACTATTGCCCTCCTCCATGCTTCTGGTATATAATCCAGCTCTAAGCTGCTTCGACTAATTCTATGTACGTATGTATATTGTGGTGTCATTCACTGCGACCTAAGAGATCTATTGTGCCCCCCTACTTAAACTTAGTTTCTGATGAGAGTCTCAGAGACTAGTAGTTCCCTTAGTCCTATTTCCCGGAGGAATTTTAGGATATCTGTAGGCTTCAACTTAGGTAGGATTCTGAATTGCTGTGCAATTCGCCAGTATGTAAGTGAAGGTTTCTTCTTCCATGCCACAAAATCTACATTCAAACGACAATGTTAAAACTCTAGTGTAGTTTTACTTTGACTTATGCAATTTATTTGATCTCAACAGACGAATGTAAAATTTCGGGAAGAGGATAGGTAATTGTCGTTTGATTGCGAAGTTCCTATGGCCACCTTCCAGCTCCATCATCAGATCAGTACCATGATGATAAGTCATCATAATATTGCATTGTCACGCGATTTACACATACAAAGCACCATGGCTATTGTGATGCCTTTTCTCAAGCTTTGTACTACGCATGCGCGCACAAACGTATTAACACACGTCATACTGTCGCTCTTTCGTTTAATCGATTTTCAAATCACAACGATTATAAAGAAGTTTTCATTTCAAAAAATTAACAAATAACATTTCAATGTAATGTTTGATTTTCATTTTACACGCATATAATGAATGAAATTAAACATCATGCCTATTCCCTTTTTCTGCCAACCACTGTTTTAAAACCCGACGTCGTCAATCGCAGTTTATACATTTACAAGTTTCGACAAGTCACAGCATGAAACCCGCGCGCACTCGCTCCGCTTAAAACATTTATCACTTAGAAAACAGTTGTGTGCCTACCGGACTTGCATCTGTAAAATTCATTTCCGCAAACTTGCGACAAATTTGACGTATTGGTGTAAATTTTTTGTTGAAAACTCAGTTTGAGTGCGCAAAATTATTGTGTCAAAAGGTAAGTTTGTGTTTATAAACTTTAGTCACCATTTCTATTTAATTTACATAAATTGGTGATAGAGCGGAGACTCGTTCTTAAATCGGGCATTGTGACTGATTGTTTATTTATTATTTGTTTTATTGTTATAGGTGCAAGATGTCAGCGAAAAAAAGAAAGTTTTCCGAAGATTACATTAAGTTTGGATTTACTTTCATAGAAAAAGACGAGTTACAGTTGCCTCAGTGTGTGATATGTATGAAAGTTTCAAGTAATGATAGCATGAGGCCCAATCGCCTTGAAAGGCATTTGAAGCAACAGCATCCTACCCTGGTTTTGAAGACAAAAGAGTTTTTTCCTTCTAAAGCAGAATCACTCAAGTGGATGAGATTGGATAAATCGGATAACCTAACCAATATGGCACATGACAAGAAATCCATTTGTTGTCGATGTGTTACAGTTACCAGAAGAATTTCAGGAAGAGTTTCTAGAAATGAAGGCTGATTCGTCCATGAAAGATGACTTCCATCTTTTGACATAGCAATTTTGGATCAAAAGATTGCCTGTTAATTCGGAACTTGCCTCTCTTGCTTTACGAGTACTAGTTCCTTTTTCTTCAACTCACTTGTGTGAGACAGGCTTTTCTGTTCTAGTATTAATTAAAACTAAACAGCGAAATCGTCTTGATGTCGATAGCGACCTAATGACAAAAACAGAACCTAGAATTAACAAACTGGTTCTGAACATGCAATCTTAAGTGTCTCATTAGTACCTACTCTTATTTTATTATTTTTTTTATAAAACATTTATTATTTTAATTTCAAATTTTAAAATTTTTTTATTAGAATTAAAATAAAAGGCTTTTAAGTACATAATGTGCGTTTTTTTATATTTATTGAAAATGTAAAGGGAGGAGGGACATGAAAAAATTATTAATAGTCTGGGGAGCCTCAACAAAACAAAGGTTGGGAAACCCTGGTTTATATCTTCACAGAGTTTGCTGAAGCTATTTCTTCTAGCTTTTCTAACTTCCTTATTGTAGGTGTTACTCACCTAGGTGTATCTCTACCAGATGAGTTTTGCTATATTAAGAAGGTCCCGGGTTTGAGATACTGTTTCTGACAGATGTTCATTCCACCAGGGCGCATCTTAGCTGCTTCGTTGTTCTTGAAGAGGGCAGCTTGATTCAAATGTATCGATTATTGCCCTGTTCAGATCATCAAGCTCATTTTCCTGGTCGAGTTGGTGCTTAGCCCTTCCTTTCCTCTGGATACGTGCTAGATCTTTTTTCAGACAGGTGTTATAGTTGTCTTGGTTTTCTCCCCGGGCTTACCTCAGGTATGCCTAGTTCCAACTTGAATTTTCTGATACTATGCCACTAATCTGGATCTTGTGCTTCCATCCAGCATACATTTCTTCTATCATTGCGTTCTCCAACAAGGTTTGGTCGTCCGCACTGAGGGTAGTCTCAGGGTACGCCTTAGGGAGAACTGCCATAGCTGCCAGCTGAAGAAAGGACGGCTATTCTGTCCTACTTATTCTTCTTCATCTGCACTTGAGGTGCCTGGGTTGTAGTCCCTTCCCTCTTACGTTTTTCTCCTTTAGACGGGATGTTTTTCTCCTCTTCTTGTTTTTTACGCTCTGTAGCATTCTTTCTCACTTCCTCCGTTGTAAGTCCCTGTTCAAGAAAGCGAAGATACCATCGTCCCTTCCTCCGGGTTTACCCAGTTGAGGAAGGATGGAGCGTTTCTTGTTTTTTGTCCAGGATTTTTCCCGGAGACTCTCACCAGTTAAGGGGGTTGAGGGTATGGGTGCCCCTGCCTTTCTCCTCTTCCATTTTTCTATAGCTTCCTCAGCACGAGGTTTGCTCGCGTGTGAGAAATACGCTATTGGATTCTTGGGCACTGCGGATACATTGCTCCGACTTGTGCCCGGTTGTGGAGCTTGCCCGCTTGGTTTCTTTTTTTTAGATTCCTCATCCTTCCACTAGATACGGTTCATATCAGGCAGGTTTCCACAATCAATCTATTACTATGACGACCCAGCTGACAACAGTCCATTCTCCACGCTGAAAATCCTGATATCGGATTTCTGCATTCCACAGGAATCCGTTGAGCTGTCCTTGGTTTCACGTATTCGTCCTGAGGAGGAACAGATACTCGGCTCCCCACCAACGACCAGGTTTCATAACTCCTTGGGGGTGCGGCTAGCGTGGAAGTGAAAGTATGTCATGAGTCACTGAATAAACTAATAAACTACTTAGGTTGTCATGGAATTTGTTTAACGTTTATAAGCTGAATTAGCAATTTGGTCAGACCATAAAGCTAAAATGTATGACGTTACGAACTCTGAAGACGTGTATAAGTATATCTATAGGTTTGTTCACTTTATGACAAATAACTATTTACAAAACATGATGATGATGAAGAATAAAATGTACACTAATAATAACAAACCAAAAAAAAGTTACATATAATGTTCAAATTGTTCTTCATTGACCACTAAACAGTTACTTGACCTCTTAATAAATTCGTCTTCAACATTTTATAGCATAGTGTTAGATGTGGAGTGTTACGTTCTGCATTTCGGGCTTCCAGGTCACGTATATTTTACTTTTTATATTTCAATTAACCCTATGAAAAAAAGTTCAATAGGGTAAGATCGGCTGATCCAGCGGGCCATTCCACTGTGCTTTTTCCGAACCTTCGATCTAGATATTTTCTTTCTGAAAACCGGTCTGTATTCATAATTTGGATATCAGAGAAAAGGAGGATCAAATCAGGAATAAATGTGTTTGCGGAAAATGCAGATCCCATTTTCGTTCAATTTTCGTCAACAAAAAAGTGAATACAACACCCATACGTTCATTTCTTTGTTATCTTTGCGTATGGCATTCTTGTATAGAATTTATTTTCATCAGACCAACCAGGGTTTTTCGGGTTAACAGGCTCTTGAAAATAAAACTTAATTGAAATTTTGATTTAAATTATTATAGTTTCAACCCACAGAATTTAGTTCTGCAAGCACACCTGCGAGCCAACTCATATATCGATACATATTTCAAGTATCAGTATCTTGATACAAGTCTTACAGTGTATTTGTCTGTCTCAGTATCGCTGTATCGGTATCAGATGGTATCGCCGTCTGTATCACTGTAGTGAAACCTCGATACCGAACGCATGCAACTGATACTTGCTGCAACATGTATGTTGACGTTTATTATGTATCGCGCTACTAAAACACAAACAGTGAATTTAGAAGATGAGAGTGAACAAGCTGTATCAAACATTATGATTTCGCCACTGCAATAACCTGAACCAGAATCATCTCGGCCAGGTTCATCGCAATCATCCTCATCTGCAAAGCGTTCTAGATATTCACAAACACCCAAATATGGTCGTTCAAAAGGAAAAGATGTAAAGAAAGATGACCTTTTTGAGCTTGCCAGCGAAACAATGAAAAAGTATTGCTCTGGATATGTCGAAGTTACTGAAACACCTGAACAAAGTCTTAAAAGTTTAAGCGAAACCGGTGACTGAACTGATGTTTCCCGAGTTCATCTCAACGTGTAGGGAACAGTTGAAACATGGATACGAATCTCAGATACACGTACCGATCTCAATGTGAATGGGGCCCTTAAGGGACGTACAATATAATGATGGTTATTTAAACTTTGTGATACTGAAGACTTACAATATTCAAATCATCAGGTAGAATAAAGAAGATAATAAAATAAATACGAGTATAAAATTTTTAGAACTTTTATAAAGTCAAGTAGTGATAGTTCTGTCCCTATTGTGACATATACGCATGCGCATTCAATATTTTCAAACTGGTTACATACTTGTCTTTATTTGTACGACCTTATTTTATTATTTACATACCTAACGTCACCTCAGTCTTTCTGGTATCTTACTGGTAGATCTCCCTCCGTCAAAGTTTAAGAAAGATTAGGCTGAGAAATAATAGTATATTGTATACCTAGGCCGTAAAGTGGAATTTTTCAGGCCGAAAGAAGATATGGACCACTTCTTGAGGCCTGAAAAAGCACTTTACTGTCGAGGTTCACACATCATTTTTTATCCTACACAATAATTATTGGTATTATTTTTTCTATAAAAATGTTATTTTATAATATGGAATTCATTACCGTTTTTATCCTACACAATAATTGTTACATTATTTCGTCTGATTCAGGCTCCATAATTGACAAGATAACATCAAACAAATATCAAAATACGACAACTTATGATTGAATTTGCATACATTGACAACTACTGCTAACAATTTTATTTTTATACTGACGTTTAATGGTGTTGTTCATTTTAAGCGATTCTTTTTTGTTTTTTCTGATTATGATGTGAGATATCAATCAAATTAGCAATTTTTATTTAATTTTTCAATTGGGGCGCCAGCTAGCGTGGAAACGAAAATTTATTTTCTCGGCTAGGCATAGAAAAGGTTACTTTCTCGCCTCCGTAAAGCTGATAAAATTCAACTTTCTCACAGTGTAGGATAAAATAGTAGTTTGTACAACTAGTGCGCAAAGCGTCACTTTTCCCACGAGCGCAGAAGTTTGTTGAATCTAGCAAGTGGGAAAAGTGATTTGCGTACAAGTTGTACACAATATTTTTTCTACAACCACATTTATTAATGAAATAAAAACAGAAATTTATATAGGTATTTCATTAAAACTTTGTATAGAAAGAACATACAAAATGAAAATTTAATATAGAAAAATCAGTTGAGTGTATGTTTAATAGTGAATAGTGAATAAATAAATAATCAAATAACTAGTTTACTTATTTTTGGTTTAAATTTAAAATTTTTACACCCAGAAATTCACTAAGTAGGTATAATGAATATGTTGAATTGTCAAAAAAAGTTGACAGGTCATGGTAGCTTTGTTTGACATTTCGGTGCGGAAAAGTGCCATAACGTGTACTTTTCGCATTACTTTTCCAACAGTTATCAAAGGAATTAAGAAAAGGCCTGCTTTGCGTATAGAAATTCGTGTAGAAAAGCGTGTTTTGCATAGTGGTTGTAGGAAAATATGTTTTCTCCACGATCATCACAGAGTTTGCCAATGCTGGAATTCTCTTTTTTGGGATTGAAGAAATATTCTGCAACACCTCTGTCCCCATGCAATTTAAATGTATTTTCATTCTCTCTCTTGTGATAGAATAGTATTCTCACACTGGTTAGCAGTAGTAACACTAGCCTTGACGCAGTTGATTGTCATAGTAGTAGCAAAATTTGAGAAACTGTACTAATATAACAATGAATACAAAGTAAAATGTTTCTTGAATTATTGAGTGTTTACCTAATATAATTGTATCTGTGATACAAATTTAAAAAAATATACTCAAAATCTTTGATCTTGGAGAAAGTATAAGTACTCTGCTACTATGAAAATTCGTGAAACTCGTGGATCCTCACGCTCGCCTTCGGCTCGCTCTCGGAACTTTCCACTCGTATCTAATTCTCATTCTAATCTTGTTTTACTATTCTTATACCGACATTAGCATATTAAAGAATTTTGAAAAAAATAAATAAATACCAACCCTATAATCTATAGTGTCATTATAAAGTTCCGATAGCAATAAATTTCTAATATTATACGGTCGAGCACAAATACTGCAAGTCAGTAAATACATGTTTCCAATAACCCCATATTGATTAGCATTTATTAGGTTATGAAATCTTAAAACTGAATGTAATAATAAATAAATCTAGTGAAATAGAGAGGATATTTTAGCCAGAATCCGAGTTAGAAGTAGGTAGATAATCCGCGACGGCCGGATTGCATCCCGCTAAGAGCAGGTAGAATTTTTACCATCCGAGTTGCATCCCACGACCATCCGAATTGCATCCCATTAACCAATTTTATTTTAGCAGCAAAACTAATGTATGTTCTGATAATAACCAACAGCGTTGTCACGTTTACTTAATACTAAATAATACTTAATCAATTGTAACATTCAAAATGTTTATTGACACATAAACAAATGTTTACTTAATACTAAATAATACTTAATCAATTGTAACATTCAAAATGTTTATTGACACATAAACAAACGTTTACTTAATACTAAATAATACTTAATCAATTGTAACATTCAAAATGTTTATTGACACATAAACAAACGTTTACTTAATACTAAATAATACTTAATCAATTGTAACATTCAAAATGTTTATTGACGGTTATTGATGGTTGCATTTAAAAAGGGCTGACGCTTATACTTTACCAGTAGTTCAAAATTCTGATTCGTTTCGCAAAGATCGTAGTAACATTTTGTAGTTATATATTGTGTGATTTTGGTGAAAATATGGAGATCAATACGGTTTTAAGTGAAAAGGGTAAAGTTTTAATTGTTATTCAGGGGTATACATTCTGTTTTCAAAAAATGTTAGGTAAAGATACGGTGAAGAGGTGGCAATGTACAAAACGAAATTGTAAAGCTTTTCTTAAAACAAATTGTGTAAGTGATGAATTAATTGAATCGGTGTTAAATCACAACCACGAGAAAGTGCCAGCGGAAATTTTAAACAGACAAAACATTAGTAACTCTGTTAAATGTGCTGCTGGAAGTGACATGTGTGAAAAGCCAATGAAATTAATTCGGAATGAAATAAAAAATAGGGAGATAGATACTATAACAACTAAGGATGTAGAACGAATTCGTAAAAACATTCATAGTGCAAGATCGTCAAATGGTTTAATACAGGTTCCAAAAAGCGTAACAGAATTTCACAATTCAATTGAAGTAGTCCCCATCGTGACCAATAAAAATGAAAATTTCTTGTTGAGAAACGATAAAGAAAATAACATCATTCTATTTTCTTGTCAAACCAACCTTAATTTATTGTCTTCTTCTTCAGATCTTTACGTGGATGGTACGTTTCAGTATTGTCCAAAATATTTTCTACAATTGTTTACCATTCATGCTTTAAAAGATAATACCTATATTCCCCTAGTTTTCTGTTTACTTCCTAACAAACTCTCTTTCACATATTCTCTTGTTTTTTAATACTTAAAAGAAGAGTGCTTAAATCTAAATATTCCTTTAGCCCCTAAAACCATAACCGCAGATTTTGAAATTGCAATTCATAAAGCAATTTCAGAAACTTTTCCTTTGGCATCTATCCGTGGCTGTAAATTTCATTTGGGACAATCCTGGTATAGAAAAATTCAAGCGGTTGGCTTATCAGTTCCGTATCAAAATAAGTCAGGCCAATATGACGAAATTTCGAAGTACTTGACATACATCTTTGGTTTATCTTTTCTTGACCCTAAAGATGTTGGAGAAGTTTACGCTTTTGACTTGGCTGCAATCCAGCCAGAAAATGACAAACTAAGTGAATTTTGCGACTATCTTGTCGAAAATTATATAGAAGACAACGCGACATTTCCGCCACATATTTGGGCTGAACATTCAGAAACTCTTCAACGAACAACAAATGCTTGTGAATCTTTTCACTCCAGGTATAATAAATCCTTTTACTGTGCTCATCCAAACATAAATGTATTTTTAGATGTACTTTTGCAGTTTCAGATCGACACATACATAAAAATTAATAGTGTACACCTTATACCAAAAGTTCACACCAATGTATTAAAAAAACGAGATTTTATTAAAATGAAAATTAAAGAGCTAGAAGAAAATATAATTACAAAGTTTGAGTTTGTTAAAACAGTTTCGTATAGGTGTAAACCTAAGGTTTAGGGTATTTTTAGTTATTATTGTACCTTTATGTAAGTTATGAAAGATTGAACCTCTTAACCTATAATCTACATAAAAAAATGTTAAGTGCAAAAGTTTATTTTATTTATGTTAACTAGATATTTTACGTTTAATACATTTTTATCCTTTTTATGTGTATCTTTTTATTTAAATTGATTTATTTCCAAATATATAAAATACAAATAATTACCTAAACTTTTAATCGGTACATTGATTTTTAAACTATATTTCAAGAATTTTAGCACAAATTGGCAACGTTGCGGCGCAGTTTACCTGAAATGGTGTTATTAATTAGTAAATACCTTTTTTCGAGGTGGGATGCAATTCGGATGTGACCTTTTCTTGGCCAGGTAAAAGTTGAATTTTTGAGATGCAATTCGGATCTCGCCGATAATCTGCCCGAAAAATGAAACATAAAATATCAGTTATTTCAAAATGTGAAATGTATATTTTTGGTTAGATGTACACGATTCATTTATTGATCAAAGAGATAATGAACATTTATTTGCACTATATTTTAAAAGTAGAATTCCCTTTTCACGTTAATTATATAGAAATATGTGCATTATCGACCAAATTTAATTTATCGATACTCTTTGAAGGAAGAAAAAACCACTCAAATTGGCAAATTACTAACAGTACCGGCACTATCAAATATTTTTTTGTAATGGTATCTTTGCACAAAATACATAGTCTATATGCCAGCAACGAAGTTTAACAGCATAATTTTTCATTAGTTTGTCTCTTTCGTTCTCTTAACAAGCCAAGTGCAACGGGATATTTCCACACTGGGAAAATACCAATTGACATTTCTCGGCACATTTTCTGTCGACTCAAAATAATTAATCACCTTAATCTCTTTTCTTATACACACACCGCCTATAGTGGAACATACGAAAAGCTTAGCACCAGTTCCATGTTCGAACCTTTCATCCGATAAAGAAAGCATTAGTGGTGTCGCTTACTTGTTAAATAAAGAAAACTTAAAAGGTATGTTTCTTTAGTTTAAAAAATGCAATAACTTTTTAGTGTACTCCGGCAATAGCATGTATCTATGTCAAAATATTTTGTTTGAATTATTCATGTCTACAAATTTTGGTAAATATCATGTGGGCAGTTTCCAGGTTCGAGGTTCATAATAATCCTTGCATCAACTCGAATCGACTACTCTTCCTTTTCTAATCACTGTTAGTTATCTGTAACTCCAGAACTCATCACTGACAATCGTAGACTCCGTTTCACATAAGAAGAAGCGACGTGAAGTTCGTCAACTGCCTTGCGGCAAAAATCAAAATAGGTCCTGTTTATCTATGTCGTCTTGGCGTCACGAACGAACATTGCCAATCGTTAATTGAAAAAATAAATATTTTAACGATACCAAGTATTTTCATATACCAGTGTCTATTATATGTGAAAATATTTCGAAAAGCTTCAAATATCTTTTATTTAAACTAGGTATACAATACATACTATGATAAGTACATTTTTAATATTCGAATTTTGTGTTAACCCACAAAATGTGAAAACATCACGCTACTGATTTGAAGTGGAATGTGAATTTTACAATATGGCGCTGGTTCGGGCATACACGCAACTTCAAGTGGGCTCTTCTTACGTGAAACGATATCTATAACAGCTGAACGAAACGCATAACGGCAGTAATGTTAGGGAGATTGAGGTTATTTGAGTTTTTTGGATTGAAATGTAATTAATTGTTAAAATCAATTCTTTAAAGAGCTTCACTGAGAGGGAGGAAAAAATAACTTTATTGTCATAAAAATTAAAACTTCTTGACGAAGCGTAAGATTTCTTAAAATAAACCATAATAGACCTGGAGCCGAGAGGGTTTTTGCAAGTATCATAGGCCCAACGCCGAGGCTTTGGGGGCTGATAAACGTTATTCCTCACTTTGTTCTTTCCGGTATGGCACCCCTAAAGTGTAGTTTTTAGGGGGAGGGGGTGAATTTTCAAACGTGTAACTATTATCCATGCCCCTGGATCATAGGCCCCAATTTAATTATTGATTTATGTCGTCAAGAAGGTCACCAAAGTCCACGAACTGAATATACCATAGATACCATTATAGCGTCATTTCAGGTCTGTCATATTCAGCGAAACGTGTAGTTTTTCCATTCTGGACGTGGATCGTAGGCCCCGCGATGTTGTTTCGTGATCTTAATAAACTGAAGGACAAAGATTTCAAAACGACATACCTCTAGGGCGTCGCCAAGTGGCCGCCATAATGGGGCAAACGTATAATTTTTAGCAATGAACATGTATAATAGTTACTGGTATGACGTTTTGGTTTCAACACGCTCTGTCGCATAACTTAAGCTGGGATTAGACTGTCATACCGATATACTGTCGCTAAAGGGGTACCTACCATACCGGAAAAACTATTATATTTTTTGTTTTGAGCGACGCTCTGGAATGGCCGGGCAGAATTGCTTCTAAACTGACACTGATTACTAATTTTATGTCAAAATTGTAAAAATAAAAATGGCAGACCCAATATGGTGGACAAAAAGTATTCAAATTCGTGGATTGTTCTTAAAATGTGTAGATACAAGTTTTTGAGGTCATTACTTGTAAAATTGATGAAAACAAATTCAAGATTAAACATTCCGTACCTAATATGGCGATGGAAGACAAAATGTTCTAAGATGCTTCCATTTTTCTGGAAAAGCGTACTTACAGATTATTCAGGTCACTGATGATGAAATTATGAAAGTTTATCGTTAAACTACTGATCAAAGAGAATTATTAATATTATACAAAAATATTATACAAAATAACGTAGAATAATTATAAAATCAAAAATTGTATATATACGATTAATTATAATATGCGCGTTAGCGCCATGCCATAGGTATGGCAGTTATATATTCCTGCTTTATATTTCAAAATACACATAAAAATGTGTCGGTATGGCAGTGGGGCATTTAATACACTCATCCAATAAAAATTGAAGGCAAATAACTGCGTTGGTGACATCGCATCGGTATGGCGCTTGTAGAACTTTGTTCAGGACATCAAAATGAACAAAGGAGATACATTTTCATGGTGATGCCTTTTATACAAGTTGATTGCTAAGAATTACATATTCGCCCTATTATGGCGGTCACTTGGCGACGCCCTACAGGTATGACGTTTTGAAATATTTGTTCTACAGTTCATTCAAATATAACAAAACAACATCGCGGGGCCCATGACCCATGTCCACAGTGGAAAAATTACACGGTTCGGTCAGTAAGCCGACCTGAAGTGACGCCATAATGGTACGGCATATTGAGTTTGCGGACTTTGGTGACCTTCTTGACATAAATCAAGATCCAGGGGCATATATATTAATTACACGTTTGAAAATTCACCCCACCCCCTAAAAACTAGACTTTAGGGTTGCCATACCAGAAATGTGTGTGCCTATGATACATGCAAAAACCATCTCGGCTCCAGGTCTATAACCTGATCAGAAGAACAAACGTGAACAATAGACCATTCCAGAACACCTGACATTGACAGGTTGGCCATATTGTTCTGGAGGTCAACCGATCAGTTGGAGTTGAAGCTTGTGTGGTTTGTCATGTGCTGTAAGTCAGTTGGTTGTCAGAAGGCTTTGTAGAGCAATGTCAATGTGATATATATTTTATTTAAATAATAATTACTTTACAAATAACACATGGCGCAGTCAGTAAACTGACTCTGAATTATATAAAATAGTAATTAAGATGTCAGAAGTAAAACATCCGGAAATCGAAAAAAATACACTTTATTTCTTGCAGTCCCCACAATACACTACAAAACGATGGCATTTTGTATAATTTTAAGAACGTATCACTAATTATAGTCTAACTATCATCCGTTGTTTACCAGTAAACAATGAAAACTTAATTGAATATGACATGTGCCTCCCAGTACAATATGGCCGACCTGTCAGAGACGTCATTCTGGAATATATAGCATTCAAAAAATTAGCGTAAAGCACATCTTTGATAAATAATTTGGTTGTTGCAGTTATATTATTATCCTAACACATCATAATATTACTGGATAATGTAGTAGGTTTTATGAAGAAGCATAGATTTCAATTAACACCTGAAAACCATATAACTCGCTACGAGTGTTATATCAACATGAAAGTAGTTGTATAATTTTTTACCCTACTATAAAGTGTGGAACAGCCAAATGGAATAAATTCGATAACGAATAAATGAGGGCGTATTGGGAAAAACGCTTGGGCACATCAATTTGTATTTTTTAATGAACATTTTTTTTTAATTATATAGGGTGTGTCATGTGACAGTGGCCAATACCAACTTTCTCATTTTAAATGCAACCCCCTGTATATTATTCTAGACATAATTCATGTACAATGCCCTATACCTACCTTCAACTGTTTCGGAAATATTAAGTGTTTTCAGATAAATTTGTTACAAAGATTTTAACATTAAAAAAAGAAAATTATTTTATTTCACAAATTCGCTACACTGCGCTAAAAACCTAATAAGTAATACTGATTATTTTTTTATAATGTAAAAAAAACATGAATGTCAATGTGGCAAATGTTCGTCGCGAACGTCTTGGCAACGTGCTAATCTGATATAGAAATGTCTTCTAGCGTTACTCAGCATCTCAGGCGTGACTGATCTAATCGCACGCATGATTCGTCTTTTCAAATCATCTAAGTTGAGGAGTTTGGTTTTGTATACAATACTACTGACATATCCCCACAAAAAGTAGTCTAATGGTGTCAGATCACGAGATCGTGCTGGCCATTCTATCGATCCGCGCCTATCAACCGATTTCGAAAAATTTGTTTCAAGTACTGCCGGACATTGATTTGGTAATGAGGCGGTGCTCCATCTTGCTGAAACCATATTGTATTGGCAGGAACTTGTGGGTTTTGCTGGATCAGGATATAAGTTTGTAAAAGTTGGCACATTATTTTGGAGCAGTTCCTTATATTCATCTCCATTCAAGTTGCCATCAATGAAAAAGGGACCTACGATATGATTTCCTACAAATCCTGCTCAAACACAAACTTTTCCAGAATATTGCTTATGTTCTTCTCTGATCCAGTGAGGATTCTCAATAGACCAATAGCGGCAATTTTGACGATTAACATGACCGTGAAGTGGAAATGTGCTCTCATCATAAAACAAAACATCTTCTATTTCTATTGGATCACATTGTTATCTAACATTGCGCTACCATTTGTTCTCAAAAATACGTTCTCCTATCGAAATTGTCTTCTTTGAGCTCCTGAGTTGGCATCATTTCATAGGGATGCATTTTACTTTACTTTAATATTCAAAAAATTGATGTGTGGCTAACGTTAAACAGTGGGGCTGCTTTTCGACCAGAATTAGGTATGTGGGTTTTCTTGAAACTCAAGCAGTATATCCAATTTCGTATCATCACTCACTGCATTGGCAGCTACTTTTTTTTATCTGTCCTACATGACCAAGCTCGCGAACCTGCTTTTCTATTTTGTGAATTGCTCCTTGGGATACAGGCGGCAAATTTGGAAATTTTTCGTGAAATAAGCGGGAAACTTCCATGTGTGTCCGTGTGTTATCTCCATAACCAATCATTTGTAGAATGGTTATTTTGTGCATCTTTGTTAAATGAATCATTTTTCTGATATCATTACGTTCAGCTAACGAAATTCAAACGACAATAGCACTGACACTGATCACTACTGTCATTCATGCAGACAACAAGTTGCTAAGGCTATGAGTTTTATACAAAAATAAACAAAACTGTTTTTGTATTTTTTTTATTTCATATCAGTAGAAAGAAACGCAGGAATGGTTTTTGCACCTTCCCAATAGCCAGAGTAAATGGGAAATAAGTAATGAGTGTAAGTTAGCAAATTTGTGAAATAAAATAATTTTCTTTTGTTAATGTTAATTTTTGTAATAAATCTGGAAGCACTTTATATTTCCGAAACAGTTGAAGATAGGACATTGTACATGAATTATGTGAAGAATTTTGTGAAGAATTCAAAAAATAATAAACATACAGGGGGCTGCATTTAAAATAAGATAGTTGGTATTGGCCACTGTCATACACACCCTATATAACTTTTTTTTAAATACGCATTTAAAAACACATCGACGCGTCCAAGTGTTTTTCCCAACATGCCCTCATTTATTTGTTATCAAATTTATTCCATTTGGCTGTTCCACACTGTATAATAGTTCTTAGTTTGAGTTGAGTTTGTAATTTTAAATTATATTGCTGGCGAGTACCATAATTTGAAGTAGAAATTACGAGAATACCTAATTTAACGAATATACGCCTGTTTACGATTAAGTACCTACGATGACATGGACTAAATAGTACCACTGTACTGAGAGGAGGACTTGCCAATCCCCCAATATCAATTCCGGAAATGTAGTTTATTATCATTTTTTCATTGCTCTTATCTCTTATATGTATATAAAAAATCAAAGGGTAGTCTTGGCGGGTAGTTAGAGAACAACTACTGTAATATTTGGGATTCCGTCACATATTGAATTTTCTTGTCACTTTAAATATTTCTCATTTAATTGAATACGTTTTCAAGGCTCAAATATGAATAAGTTACATTACACCTCACACTACAAAGTGTTAGTTATGGATTACATTTTGAAAACCAAATGAGGTCTAAAGAAAATCGAAAATGAAGACAAAAACTTTGTAATTAAAATTAAAATTCTACTGTTTTTTGTACACATAAAAGTAAATATTGCTTTTCACATATGATTTGCGCACTAATTGCTCTTCAATGAAACCAACATAATATATGCTTCTTCATCTTGTTGTAATTGTTCTTCTCAAAATTTTAATGTAAAAAAAGGATCTTATATCCTTCTTTTCTTTCTAAAACCATTCTATCATTCTAGTGAATTTTCCATATGGGATTAGTAGAGTAATTACTCCATAATTATTGCAATTGAGATTGTCCTCATTTATATAAATTGATACGATTAGTGCCTTTTTTCAATTAGGTATTAATTCTTCATGCCATGTCGTAGGTATTGATTATTTCGATTAGACAACCCATTCTTTTTCGTTTCAGATTTTTGAACATAGCTGTTGTTAGTTTCATAGCCTGGAGCTTTTCCATGTTTAATACTATCTACGTTCCACCACACTAAGTAATACCCAAGAGTGATAGGAAATACCTACCTAATATTATCACTTAGACTAAAATTTTATCATCTCCACTTGAGTTTTTTCCAATTTCTCTGTTCATTCAATTTCATTTAAGTATTGTATAGATAAGTATTTTTAGATATAGTTTTTTTATATTGTATGTTACTATAAAAAAATTATTCATTATATAATTGATCTATTAATGAAGTAATGTCAATTGTTTTTAAAAAAAGATAAAGTCAAATTCACAATATTAATGGATGTCAAATTTTTGACTAAACCAATAAAAATATTTTAATTTCAAAAGCGGGTTCTCAGGTAGAATCTTATGCTCTTCCGCCCATTCAGAAAGTCTATGTTGTATGGTATTGGTGAATAATTTTAAACATGAATTTAGTAATGCCAAGCCTATGTAGTTTTCTGGATCTTCAATTGGTCCACCTTTATGTAACATTGTAAATAACGAAACAAACCAACTATCAGGAGTATTACTGGTCTCAAAAATATTATTGAAGAGTGATGTAATATAAATAACCCAATTATCAGGGAGGTTTTTGACGAATTCGTAAGGTAGTCCGTCACTGCCAGGTGATTTATTATTTTTACATTTGTTGAGAATCATGAAGACTTCTTCCGTGGTAGTTGGTGCATCTAAAAAAGGATGCCGGGCATCATAAAAAATAAAAACAGTGTCGATGTGTATTCGAGGTTGACACACACTAGAGTAGAAGTCGTTCCATACCTCCATTGGTAACGATTTATACGATAGCTCAAAGCTTGAATTGTAGTAACAAGAAGAAGATCTGGGAAAGTAACTTTCAATTTATTGAAATTGAGAAAAATTCAACTTTATTTAACTGAGGAACAAATACTGCGAAACCATAAAGTAATAGAAAACTAATAACAATATTTTGGACGTTCTGAAAATTTAAATTATTATGATAACGATTGGCGGTTTAACAGAATTATAATAATAATCGCAATCTTGCCAGGATCACCCTGGGCGACCCTGGGAAGCTGGAGCAGAAGAAATATTTGGCGATGACCAGGAGAAACCTACGTTTAACAGTAGGATTTCTGACTGGTCACTGTCAACTAGGGAAACACCTCCATACTATGGGGCTAGTGGACACACCTCTATGCAGGATGTGTGAACAGGAAGATGAAACTGTCAGGCATGTCTTATGCGAGTGTCCGGAGTTATCGTCAATAAGAGAGTGTGTGTTCGGTGAGTCTTGGCCTACACCTGCCGATATAAAGGAGATGTCTCCTAGTGACCTGTCCACCTTCCTGAGAAGGACAGGATGGACAATGACCTAGGAAGACAACTCCTCGGGAGGATGCACAATGGGTCACATGTGGCCTAAGTGCTGTGAGCCTACACTCACCCTCCCTACTCTACAGATACAGATACAGATAATAATCGTAAACAAAATAATTTCTTATTCAAAAAATAAGTAATTTTTTTATACAGGGTGATTCATAAGTAATGGGCCAAATTGTAAATCTACGTTCAGAAGGCCAAAATAATAATATTTTCATTAACAATAATGGGTCTTAGTCTGCTCCTTACTGAGGTACAGGATGTTAAAGCGAAAAAAATAAAATAGATTTTTGTTAATAGATCAGCTACTTTTCTACATAATGACTTGAAAATTGGGTATGAACTAGTTTTTGTAAGGGTAAACAAGAATGTGTGAGAGGATTTGAGTTGACTCGTAGATGTCGCCACATTCGCCATATGAATTAGATGAAATCAGCTACAAATTTTTTATCGCTCATTATTTTACAATTTACTTATTTAATTTGGATAGCCCCATCATTTCTGTAGGAAAAAGCTATACTTCTTTGATCTTCAAAATATTAACGATTTTCGAGATATTTCAATTTTACTACACTACATTTCACGGTGGTCGACGAAGCATTAATCTGTTAAGAGACAAGCATGCCATGGAATGTTGACATTTACCTAACCGTAATTGATAATTGGTAATAATATTAAAATGAAACCATACAAAAATTACGTAATAAAACACATTTATTATACGCCAGTTGATAAAACGAAGACAGCATTAGAACAGACTTGAACTAGGACCACTTACAACTCTTATCAAAACATACTTGTTAAAGTTGTGCGACCTACTGCAAAAGGTTTTCAACATGGCCACCACCAGCATTCATACACGCATTTAACCGTTTGGTTAAGGATTGTCTGACTTTAAAAAATGTATCAGGATTATTTCGTATTGAATTGGCTGCATCTTGAATTCTATTCCATAACTCGTCTCGTGTATTTATAGGTTCAGCATAGGCCATTGATTTCATGTATCCCCACACATGAAAATCAAGTGGATTAAAGTCGGGACTGCGAGGTGGCCACTGAAATTCACTACCACGTCCAATCCAACGGTGAGGGAATGTTTCATTCAGATGTTCGCGCACAGCAAGTGAAAAATGTGGAGGAGCACCGTCTTGCATGAACCACATATTTCTTCTTGGTTGTAATGGAGGATCTCCCAAGAAGTCGACTAAGTCATTGTTTAAAAAATTCAAATATGACTCTCCATTTAAATTAGGAGGTAATTCAACTGGGTCCGGTAATGTATTGCCTATTACACCGCACCACACATTTATTTTAAACTTGTGCTGGAAATGTCTATCTTTTTTTAAACGAGGGTTTTCAGTTTCCCAGGTATGACTATTTCGCCAATTAAAAACTCCGCGTCTGGTAAAGGTTGCTTCATCCGTGAAAAGAATGTTATTTAGGAATGTTGGATTATTATTCAATTTTCCTTTTAGCCACTGACAAAATTGAAACCTGATTCGATAATCTCTTGGAAGTAAATTTTGCACAGGTGTAAAATGATAGGGATATAAATTTTCCTTGTGCAAAATTCTAATCACGGACGGTTGGCTTATTTCAATAGCCGTAGACAATCGACGAGTGCTTATTTCAGAATTATGCGCAATTCTTACCAAAATTTCATCTTCTTGCTGCGGAGTGATAATTTTAGGACGCCCTGTATGATATTTTGGACGAAATTAACCTGTTTCACCCAATCGATTATAAATATTTTGAAATATCTTCCGGTTTGGCTGCCTTCTGTAAGGGTACATTTCACGATATTTTCTGGATGCTGCTTGCCCAGAAAAACGTTCTTGTGCGTAAACGCATAACATGTCTCTCATTTCTTCGTTTGAAAAGTGATTATGTCTCGGCATTTTTATTTATGTTAGGACAAGAATGAATCAGTTTACCTAACAATAAAATGTTTTAAGCTCTTCATTAAACGTCAAAGCTTTACTACACACGTTGTTACTATCACTGTCAACATTCCATGGCATGCTTGTGTCTTAACAGATTAATGCTACGTCGACCACCGTGAAATGTAGTGTAGTGAATTAGTAAAATTGAAACATCTCGAAAATCGTTAATATTTTGAAGATCAAAGAAGTATAGCTTTTTCCTACAGAAATGATGGGGCTATCCAAATTAAATAAGTAAATTGTAAAATAATGAGCGATAAAAAATTTGTAGCTGATTTCATCTAATTCATATGGCGAATGTGGCGACATACGAGTCAACTCAAATCCTCTCACACATTCTTGTTTACCCTTACAAAAACTAGTTCATACCCAATTTTCAAGTCATTATGTAGAAAAGTAGCTGATCTATTAACAAAAATCTATTTTATTTTTTTCGCTTTAACATCCTGTACCTCAGTAAGGAGCAGACTAAGACCCATTATTGTTAATGAAAATATTATTATTTTGGCATTCTAAACATAGATTTACAATTTGGCCCATTACTTATGAATCACCCTGTATAAAGGAGATTTGATGTAATTGATTTATTGTACAATATAATTTTATTTTAAGAAATGATTGACAATTATATTAAAGTATAAGAATATTACTGAGTCATATCCTTACAAAAGATATGACTGGAGCATTTAAAACATAAATATGAAAATATTGATTAGATTAAAATCAATATAGTATATTATTCACTACTAAACTTTAAACGTATCAAAAAGTTAACGTTGCCTAATGTACCCACCTGCATAAAAGAGAAAACTTCATTAAAGTCAGTTTTAAATAACAATAATTACTCAACAGAATTTATAAACAATGAAATTAGTGATATAGAGAATAGCTCATTGTTAATACCCAATATCAATAATAACAACAATAATAATAATTCAACTAATATAATTTTTAAAAACAATACTGTAAGTTAAGGGTTTAAAAGAAAATTGGTAATCAATACGTTGAGATTTATAATAACGAGAACTAAACCAATAAATGAAGAACAATCTTCAAAAAACTACATAATATATCAGATATCCTGTGAAAGCGGAGAATTTTATTTAGGTGTAACATCTAGAATAGACCATTGGAAATCCGAATAAATGAACACAAAATAGTTATTTATGTAACAAGTAGCCTTTTTTCGACGAATGTGAATATTGTCACGAGTCGAATACATACGAATTGCAATCAATATTTTTTCTACTACCGAAAATTTTATCAAAATACAGAAGTTTAATGTGCCACCAGGACATTTTCGGAATATTTTGTTATTTTATTTTTCCTACATCATTCATAAAACAAATTGTATTTTGTTTCATAAATATTCACAGATTTTTGGGGCAATAAATCATTCTGTGCAACGTCTAACATGTTTGGTGGTGTATTTGCGAAATAATCTTCTGAGAGATCGTCAGAGGAATCCATCTTTATAACTATATGTACTTAAAAAAAAAGAATCTAAAATAACATCATAGTTTCCCAAAAATGTTCAATACTTAAATATAAATACTTTTAGTTGCCCTAGGTATAGTCGGAATATCTCAATTTAAATTTTAAATATCAGATTTAATGCACGGAAAAATGTCAGTCAATAACAGCCAACTTATAGGTACCTACCTGTGCACCCTATTCTATTATTTTCCAGTACCAAATAATTATTTACTTATAATTATCAGGTATGTACTTAACTGAATACTCTATATTTCAATATCTGATTTAAAAATTGCTCAGATTTAATATCCGTTTATTATACCTACCTATATTTTTATAAGACTATGTATAACTACATACAAATTGAAACTCACTAGTGCGTAAAGTAAAGTTTTACGCACTTGAAAGTGTGTCTAAAGTACGTACTTTAGGGACGGTAATAGAAAAAGTATATTAAAGATAGGGAGTTCTTAAAGTCGGGTATTTGTGAACATGCTTATGAAGAGGAGGCATCATATTTAATGGAATTAGGCGCTCATACTATTGAAATAGCTCACGAAAAATCAAAGAAAGTTATTTAGCAAAAAAGCGCAAACTTTAAAACAACCGCTCCTGGAGCGTTCACTTCACTGGATCCCATTCCTAGTTTACTATAATATTGTTAGAATGTCATACATATTATTCCACATTTTATCAAGAATATGATCTTCTGAAAATGGACCTTAAAAATTTGAAAAGTTTTTTGCAGTCTAAGCGCTGTGTCAGACGGTCAAATTAGCAGCAAAAAACTGGTTACGTCATTGCGAATTTGATGCTCTTCTCTATTTTCATCAGTTTGACTGTAACTGTCAATTTTGTGTTTAAAAAATGTATTGATTTTCGAGTTTGTTTGATTTGTTAATACAATGAAAATGGAAGGTAGAGAGAAAGTTGTGTTCTCATTACAAATAGCAGCCTTAGGCATACTTTAATACCAAAAAATAACTAAAGCGAAAAAAGAGGCTAAAAAAGCAGAAGAGAATATGGCCTAGGGGATGGATCAAGAAAAGAAACCACCCAGATAGCATGAATGTGTTAGTCCCTGAATAAGACGTCTTAAAGATGTATTTCTTAAGGCGTTTTAAAAATATCTGATTCTCACATCCTAAATACGTCTTAAAGACATCGTGTGTAGATATATAAAAAAATTTGAAAAAAGTAGTGTTGTATCCAACTATATATGTATCTCTAATGTGTATTCCATATTTGAGGCTAACTGGCAAACTAACAAAATAATAGCACTAGTTGTCCAGGACATATTGTCCACTACAAAAACTTAACATTACATACCTACACACAATACAACTAAGGTCCGCTTTTATAGGTTCCAGTTATCTGTGACTTTGACATAAATTCTACTTTAACTTACGGACGCGTTGTATGGGTGGGTGTTAACCCGAAATTGTATACGTTAACTTACTAGGTGGATGAGGTGCCAGATAACTTAAAGATTTGACATTTGAAAGCATTATATTATTACAGTTAGTTTAAAATTTCTATCATTTCATTTCTGTCTAGGATTTTGATTAATTGTATGAAAACATCCAAAATACGAGTATATTTCAGGAGATGATTGATGGCGAGGATGATATCATTGAAATTGTTGAGGATATTCAGAGAAAGGCCTGAACATATACACCTATGGTCAGATAAGGAATTCCTCAATAGATTTCGCATTAGTAAATATTCTCTTAGGCACCTATTAGATATCTTAGAGCACCGCTTAGTGATGCCAACAGATCAGTTAGTATATACTAATTCATATCATTATTGATCATGCTCATAACGTAAAATAATAACGTCTGGGAACTTATAAACTGTGTCCTCATCAATTGACAGCTGACATCAAGATGACAGGGAGTTATAAAATCAAAAGTTTTCGCAGGTAGATCTAACTGTTTGGTTAACCGATTCGAGTTAACTCGAAGATTTAACAGTAACCTATAAAAACGGCCCCTAAAAGAACGAAAAAGTCCACACGTTGTCAGAAAGTTTGCAAGTAAACAATAAAGTAAATAATAGTATATTACGTAACAAGAGTTGTAAGTAACCCATTACGCACGCAGTGAAAAAGTTTACGCACGAAGCCGCGCAGCGGCGAGTGCGTAAATTTCACGAGTGCGGAATGGGATTACAACTCGTGTAACGTACTAAACTTTTTCTACGCACATATATTTTCGTCTGAGTGCTCATAATTTCATCTTTTTCACTACTAACAGACATAGTCGTAGGTAAAGTTGAGAAAATGTTCGGCTACTATACTTTGTTACAAAAATTAACAGCATAAATGAGATGACGTTTATTCCCATATCAAGAAAAACCGAATTATTTTTTTTTAATTGTAAAATGTGTAGCCGACATTTGGGGGCATCACTCTTTTAATCTAAAATGTATTTCACTAATGCTAAGAGCTTTTATGTTTTTCAATTAGTACGTAAATTAAAATTTTATTGCAATTCAAGATTTTTAATTTAAACGCACATGTATGTTATGAGATTTTCATTCAATGTTGACAGTGCAATTTTTGACGTTTACGGACATGGGCGTAGGAAAAATAATTATTACTAGGCTATGTTTCAATTACAAATCATGTTTGGATCATTAGTTGATATATGGTTTGTATTTCCAAATAGTTGTTCATTTGGACGCATTTTCTGGAGGGAATTAACAATGACCAATCTGGTTTGATACGAATAGGAGCGCTCCTAAATCCATCAAACTAGTTTGTTGTGCTTTGACCACTGAGTTTGACCCAAGATTGATGACGTCATTTTACAGTTTGATCAAACTAGTTGACAGCCAAACTGAAACTAATTTGATAGTGTGACAAAGCGCTTAAACTTCAAAATATTAATTGCTTCTTTTCTATCCCCAGGCTTAGCTTAGCTAACTACAGAATTCTTAGCTGAATTGAATTGTAGTTCGAACGTACTTTTCAAACGATGCACAGTCGACAATATCGGCGCAAGCGAATTTGCATACAAAGATGAAAAGGTAAACAAATTAATAAATCAAAAATTTATTGAATTAGAACTTTCAATTTCGGAGGTTAATTAAAATTATACATATACCAATAAAATCAGTAGCTCAGAAAATGGATTTACTGGATCCACGTTTGGAACAACACGTATTTGTAAGTAGGTCTCGAACAAGGTAAACCTTCATGAATTTTAATTTAAAATCGATTATTTTAATAACTACGTGAATAATAAAGTAATTAATAAGTGTATTTTACATGCATTTTTTATTTTAAAAAACCTATTTATATATAATAACTTGTCTTTATGTTGTTATAAGGTTAGAATATTAAAAATCCGGCATACTTGGCAGAGGCAAGGGTGGAGGTCAGTTGATCTTAGTAAATCTACCTTCATTGGCAAAACGAACGCTAGCTTAGCTAAGTTTAACTTAGGTTAGCTTAGATTGGTGGTAGAAAAAAAGCAACTATTATTGATTATCTAGTTGTCGAATATTTTCAGTAGTGTCAGAGATAGGGACTATAATTTAAATAACTTAATTGTTCTTGATAACGCTACCGAGAAGTTAAATTAAAAAATATAAAAAGATTTCATTTCCAAAATAATTATCAAAAGTTACGTTATCTAATGTGGTATAATTTTATATCATTTGTGAAAGCTTCTAGAAGATTCCCATAAGACAAGTCAAAATACAGCGGAATTATATTTTGAATAAATCATATTGATACCCAATGAATAAGTCGTACCCTTGTATTGATTGATTTAATTCATATGAATACCGTTGATGACGTATAAGTCTCGTGTTGGAGGAACCTCAACCTTTCTACTATCTTTACATACCCTGTATACCTAAACGGAAAGTAATTTCAGTATTCTTCCTGCTATTTCAATTTACATAAATTTTAGTAGGTAATTGCTATAATAACTATTTTATCTTGTTATAAAATCATGTAATAACGAACAAAGTTCCACTACTATTACCCCTCTGATCAATCTCCACGAGGAGAATTGTATGTGTATCAGATGAAAAGATGCGTCTGTTGCCATGGCGACGGCAGTGAATTACACCGAGAGGGTGTAACGACGCTTTGACCAGGTTCGTATCGGGGGTGAAATTAAGAGAAAAGACTGAGGGTCGAACTAGTGACAGGATCCGTTAATGACCGTTTTTTATGGAAGCTTCAGGCTAAAAACATAGTGCCTTGAATACTGAACTGTTATATATTCTTAGTATGGAGATTGGTTAAGAACAGGGGGATGGAAACACACGTAATGACTGTGTTTAGTTTTTATTCAACTGTTTTGGTGACAAATCGATTTTTTATAAAAAGTAAGTTAAAAAAAACTAAAATCCGACTACTAAAAAACGTCTAATAAGAAAATACTCTCATCTGAAATTGTTAATTACAAAATATTTAATATTTATAATTTTTTTTCGAGCCCGTTTAACAAAGTTTCCTATAGCAACCGAATTACTTATTGTAATTTGCTCGTGCTTTCTTATGGCACCCAGTCCAGCTCCTTTGAACCTTGCACCAATTTGTAAAAGTTTTAAGCTGGTTGTTTGCTATATAGTACAGCGACTTGTATATTAGTATAATACCTACACGTGTTCATTTAATTCCAAAAAAATGTATTATAACTTTGAATACAAAAACTAATAACAAATGGCAGTCATGTGTTTGTTGTTGTTGCCGAATACTCGATTTATCTCCGAATATTCAGTGATGGGTAAATGTGTGGAACCAAGTAAATATCTCCTGGAGCCGTAAGAGATATCGAAATGAAATTTGGAAAAGAGGTATTACAGGAAATAGCGTGTTTGTTTTCAATTTTTTAACAATTTTGAATTTCCGACTTAGCCGGAACTAATGTTCTTTTTAAAATTTGTAATGAAGCTCAGAAATATAGGGTCCGATATTTTTTCTTCAATACCAACCAAGATATGCCAAAAAAATTATCTAGTGAAAGGAAGTTTGTAATGTATCTAGTAATCAATTGAAGGAATTAATAATGGGACGTTCCAGTAATTTTTTTTCATCGCTTTAAATTGAAGTATTTTATAAAAAATAGCTGGAGCTGGATTTCTATCCTAAAAAAATTATCAAAAGTGCGGAAAGCAAGCGCGCGCTTTGAACGTGATGTCACTATTCCCTTCATCGTGACGTCAATGAGCCTACGACCTTGAAAACGGCAGGCCGTTATTTCCCTAGAATTTGTAAGGTTTCCTTCTCCGGTTTTTTAATTTTGACTAACTAACGTCTAACTCCGAAATCGATACTGTTATTCTCTTTGTTATTGCTGTTGTTTGGATTATTTGTTTTTGTTTCGCTTTCGTGTTTCCAAAACGTTCAAAGATTACTTTGTACCAACTTGCACAAATCTTTATATACTGGGTGTCCCAGACTAATTTATCCAGGCTATATCTCTCAAACGAATAGAGATTTTCAAATAGGACAAAAACTGATCTGTTCCATTTCTAATACACTTTAATATGGCGTAGAAAAAATCATCCCCTAACTATTCATCCCTTAGTTACAACCCCTAACTTTAAACATTTTAATAGCACCCTGTACATTTTTTTATAATTTTGGTCTTCCATCGTCTATTTAACAAATTTTCCAAAAATAAATTTGATTCGTAAATAATCAAGAAAATATCAGTTTATTTCCAAATTAAATCAAATTATCTAACACAATACACAACCACAAAAACAAATTGGTCAGTTGTGGTTCTTCTTCGTTGGAGCATTGGAGGTTTTGGCCTTGGCCGTACTGCAATTGGCCAGTTACTCCGACAAATATCCCTTGCCTTGAAAATGTGAACTCACTCCTGCATGCCTTGAATAAAATCACAATTTTTGAAGCTAGGAAAATTGCGGAATATATTTGGAATATATTGAAATTACGCCAATTTGTCATAAATGAATAGTGTTTTGTGTGTAGTAGGTATTTAAGATTCACTCAACCTTTTCAATTTAAAAATTTTATTCTATATATAGAATTATATTTGTACCTTGCTGTAACATTGTTTCAGAAGCAATAAAATTATTATTATTATTATTATTATTATTATTATTATTATTATTATTATTATTTTTGTTTTTTTTTTTTTTTTTGGAAGGCGTCGACTACGAGGTCATTAGCCTTAAACATACATACATATATACATATACATGAGTTCTTATGTTATTGTTATGTTTCTAGTTAAATTTTACTATATATATGTATCATCTTCAAATACGCGATAACTTTTGTCCTAGTAACATGTAGGAGGATGTGAGGTGTGTGTGTCCAATTCTCATTCTTGTCAGTTTCACTTGCTCCTGTCTGTTTAGTTGCAAATTCGCAGCCCAGGGTTTGACACTCTTTTTTATTCTTCCCAATTTTGACACATGTTGATTCCATTGTTCTTGCCATTTTGACATAATTTTTCCTTTCATATAGTTTTTGTAGTCGTCAATCCTTCCTAGCATTTCTTCTGGTTGATTATTTAGTGCTCTTTTCGCGGCAACATCAGCATATTCGTTACCAGCAATACCAATATGACTTGGTATCCATAGGAATATAACTTTTTTTCCGACAGTTTCCAAGTGGAATAGAGTATTATGCATGTGTTTAATTAGGGGATCGGGATTGAAGTTGTTTTCCAATGCCTTTAGTGAGCTTAGTGAATCAGTACATATGATACTGGTAGCATGGTATCCATTTTCTATATATTTCAACGATTCCCAAATGGCGAATAACTCTGTGGTAAAAACTGTAGTAGCTTCTGGTAATGTCCAAGATCTAGTCATACCGTCAGTGTAGAAGGCACTTCCAGCGCTATCGTTGCCTTTTGAACCATCTGTGTAAATGATTTTGCTATTTGGATACAATTCTATAATAGAAAGAAATTCTTGTTTTATATGGTCGGTTAGATGCTGATCTTTTTTATACTTTAGACATTCGAAATGGATTTTTAGTTTACTCATCAACCATGGAGAGACCTCATATTCTTGATAGGAATGAAATAATGGACAGGACGTGTTTAGCATTTCCAATAACTCTTTGAACCTAATTCTGACTGGTCTGGTGATTGTTGACCGCATTTCAAATACATCATTCTCTCGAGTAGTGAGGATTTGATGAACCGGATGTTTATGTAGGGCTAAAATTTTTAAAGAATAGTTTGAAAGTAGTAGTTGTCTTCTGTATTGTAGGGGTGGTATAGATGTTTCGCAACAAAGAGATAGTGTTGGACTTGTCCGAAAGGCACCAAGTGCAACAAGCAATGCTGTTCTTTGGATAGTATCGAGTGATTTAAGTGAAGACGGCTTTGCTGAGGCATATACAATACTTTCATAATCAATTCGTGGTAAAATAAATGATTTGTAGAACTTGAGTAAGATCTGACTATGGCAACCCCATTTTATACTTGACAATGATTTCATAATATTCAGGTATTTCTTACAGTTATTGGTAAGTTCGTTGATGTGTATTTTCCAGTTAAGCTTGCTATCCATTGTTACACCCAAGACTCTCGAGGATGATTTTACTTCTAGAGTGGTATCTTCCATAAGCAGAATTGGGTCGCGATGACAGGATCTCAATCTGCAAAAATGCACACAATGGGTTTTTGTTCTAGAGAAGGTAAAGCCTATTTTCCTTGCAGCATTATTAATTTTATTTATATTTCTTTGCAGAATCTCTTCAATATTTTCAATGTCTTTAGATTGGTAGTAAATAACCAAATCATCAACATATACACTCCTCCCAACATTCTCTTCAATTATGTTCACAAGTTCATTAACGGCTATTGCGAATAGAACAACACTTAAAGTTGAACCTTGTGGAATACCATTCTTTTGGAAATGTAAGTCGGATAAAGTTTGTTGTACTCTAACTCTAAAAAACCTTTCCTCCAGAAAGTTTTTTATAAAAATTGGTAAGTTACCTTTGAATCCCCATTGTTCAAGAGACTTGAGAATACCTAATCGCCAAGTTCGGTCGAATGCTTTTTCTATATCAAAAAAGACTGCAATTAAGTGGCATCTGTCTGCAAAGGAGTTTTGAATAGCATTTTCAAGTAAAACAAGCTGGTCGTTTGTGGAGTGATGTTTGCGAAAACCCATCTGATGATCACTTAATAAGTTTCCTTTTTCTAGTTCCCACATGAGTCTTATGCTTACCATTTTTTCTAACAATTTACCCAAACAACAGGTGAGGGAAATAGGACGGTAACTACTTGCAGATTCAAGATCTTTTCCTGCTTTTGGTATTGGTATAATAGTTGCTTCCTTCCATTGTGTAGGGTAAATGTGCTTCTGCCAAATATTATTGAATATTGTAATTAAATAGTTTTTTTGTTTTTCAGGTAAGTTCTCTATAAATTGATAGATAATTTGATCATGTCCTGGTGCTGACGGTTTAGCTTCTTTCAGTACATTTTCTAATTCTTCTAATTTGAAAGGAATGTTGTAATCAAAATATTGATCCGTAGCAAAGTTAGGTACGTCCTGTGTCTGATTATTCATATATGTTTCTCCACTTATTTCTTCAAAATACTTTGCAAGTTCATTTGATATATCTTGGTGACTTGAGATTTTTCTGTCATTAATTGTTAATTGAGGGGAAGGTAGAGTGAAGGTTCTTCCAATTATGTTACGAATCTTTTGCCATATTTCTTTAGAAGGAGTGTTTGTATTTATTAAGTTGATATACTCTTGCCAAGATTTCTTTTTGGCTTCCACAATTAGGTAACGAGCTCTAGCTCTCAATCGTTTAAATTCGATCAACGTTTCTCTTGTCATGCTTCTTTTAAATATATTGAACGCTCTCTTTTTCCTTTTCACAGCTTCTGCAATTTCTTGATTCCACCATGGTACTTTTTTCACATTGGGACAACTTTTAGTCATTGGAACAGAAATGGTTGCGGCATTAATTAACGCATCGGTAAAGTGTTTCAGTAGCAAATTTATATCACTCCCATTTTCCGGGATAAAAGGTTCAAGAAGTTCGCGATAGAGAGACCAATTTGCTTTATTTGGTAACCATCTTTTTGGTATGTTTTCGGATTTTATTCTATCTGCAAATTCAATGATGATAGGGATATGATCGGTATTATGTTCATTTAAAACACTCCATCTGATATTTGGTTCTAGTATAGGTGAACATATTGTAAGGTCTAATTGAGAAAGTGTATTTGATCGACTGTTGATATAAGTTCCTTCACCAGTATTCAAGATATTGAGGTTAAATTCTTCGAGTATTTCCTCTACAGCTTTACCTCTAAGATCGGTATGTGATGATCCCCATAATGTATTATGTGAGTTGAAGTCTCCGAGGATAAAAAACGGTGAAGGAAGTTGTCTAACGAGATCTTGTAGGTCTTGTGGTCTCCACTGAATATCGGGAAGGTATATATTACAAATGGTCATTTTTTTCGGATAATTCAGTTGGACTGCTATTGCTTGTAAATACGTATAATTTAATTGTATTTCCTTCATTTGGATATTACTTTTAGTAAATATAGATACACCACCATGAGCTCTTCTTCGGGCATCGATACTCAAATTGACACAATTATAATTCCTTTAAGAAAATTTTTCATTTGGTTTTAGGTGTGTTTCTTGGATGCAGATACAAAATGGGTTATATTTGAGAAGAATTTCCTTTAGCTCTACGTAATGATGTTTTAATCCATTGCAGTTCCACTGTAGTAATGTTTCTAGGTTCGCCATTAGTAAAGTGATTTAAATAAATGGATTTGTTTGATATTAGTATTAATATAATAAATCATTACCTAGAGTGTAAATAAGTAGTTAAAAGATAAGTATAAAGTGTAAAATATGAATAAAATGAATAAATAAGTATAAAATAAAATATGTATAAAAAGTTATTTAAAATTGAATTGATATAAATTATCACAGTTGGGTTAATGAAACATTACAGTCCTGAGTACCAACATCAGGGTTGCTGATTTTTCGTGGTTTGCCACGAGGCCATCCTCTCTTTGATTTCTTTTTAATTGAATCTGTATGCGAGGTGGTAGCTTCGCTTGTAGCTGAGTCTATATCAGAACTATCTCGTCTGTTCCTTTTAGGTCTAGACATTTGCGGCGAGGAAAATTCTTTTGTGCGGTGACAGCCTGGAGATACTGAGGGAACATTTTGACAATTTTGTAGTTCCCGATTAATTGTTCTAGTGATAATTTCTTCTAGACGAGGAGAAATTTGGTTAATAATTTCACTACTATTATATACGGCAGTTTTAACTGATGCTGCATAGGAAGTGTTTTTAGATGGCGTAGATGTTTGTATTTTTCTTTTCGCTTCTGCATATGAGATTTTTTCTGTAACTTTTACTTTAATAATTGCCGTCTCAGTTTTGAATTTCGCACATTCCTTACTATTGGCAGCATGCAACCCTTCACAGTTAATGCATTTAATAGGCTTTTCACATTCTGCAGGTTCATGTGGAGGGAGTCCACAGGAACATACCTTCTCATTGGTGCAATTATTTGCGACATGCCCAAATTTTTGGCAGTTAAAGCATCTAGTTGGAGGTGGCAAATAAGGTCTAACTTTTAGGTTATAGTAAGCTATCTTTATTTCTTCTGGCAGTTTAGATGAGTTGAAAGTAAGAACATGATTTGCTGAATCAACGATTTGATTGTCAACTTTGCGCTTTAGTCGTCTCACTTCAATTACGCCTTCGTTCTTCAAATTCTCTTTTATTTCTTCCACCGTACAATTTAAAAGGTCTCTACAAAATACAATTCCTTTAGATATATTCAATGTGGTATGTGGTACAACTTCTACATCATAGCCGGCGAACTTGTTTACTTCCATCAATGGTTTTGATTGTAAATTTGATTTAGTATTTACCAACAGACCATCTCTGATTTTTTTCACATTTTTCACTTCACCTATTAATCCATAGATCACATTTGAGATGACAAACGGGCTAACCAAATTGAAGTTCTCACCATTTTCACCTTTCCTCTTAACAACCAAGAACCGAGGCAAATCCATCGTCTCCTGAGTTGCTGTGGATTTTTTGGGTGATCCACCAACACCTTTTTTTGAGTTGTGTGATATTTCCATATGAAATCCCACGAGTAAGGAAGAATAGTCGGTCAACTGCAGCAGTGCTCCTTACTGCAGCAAGGTCTTTCATACAACTAGATTCGACCAGGTGTCCAGAGGGCATCGTTTATAACCAACTACGTATGGCCGTTCATTTCTCAGCACGATCGCTTCCACTTTAAATTACGGATTTTCATGGGTAGGCTGGACGAGGTTTACTCCTCGGAGGTTTTGGAAGGATTTGTAAGGGTAGGGAGGGTGTGAGAATGCAAAAGGAAAGTTATTGGGATTCTGGTGATGATTGGGATAGGTTAAGTTGGGTTGAGCTGTCCTTGGTTTCGCTACTCATCCTCGACCTTACTGGCAAGGGTGGCCCTACCAGGAGTATGATACTCCAGCCAGCATCGCTCTCGGAATCATTGTAGTTACTCAGCCCCCTCACCAACGGCAAGGTCTAACAGCTCCCTGAGGGGGTATTATTATTATTATTATTATTATTATTATTATTATTATTATTATTATTATTAATATTATTATTATTATTATTATTATTATTATTATTATTATTATTATTATTATTATTATTATTATTATTATTATTATTATTATTACTCCGACAAATACTGCCAACATAATTCCACTTGCCCCAAGTGACCTTGGTGACGAGTGTTCAAATTACCCTAATATTTGTTTAACTTTTTTATTTAACTTTATGACATTTATATTAGAAACAAGGTGAAAAATTATCAGTAAGCTTTCAAATAAACATATTTATTTGGAGATTTATGCACCTACTGAAAACGCCTATTATTAACTAAAATAAATTAATTGCAAAATAATTATGACCGATTGCACCATTTTGGCTTAGCAAGTAAGCCAGGCTGCAAAAATTAAGCTCGCTGCACCGTCATCTAAGCGAAGCTCAACTCCACGGAACTTCAAGCATAGCTTAGTCCATTACAAAGTATATTTTTGTTTCTGAATTGAAATTTGCTTATTAAATTATTTATTAATTTTCCATAATAGAAATTGGATTGAACAAATGTAGTTAAAAAATATTGATAAGGTTAAGCATGGTAGCTTAGACATTTTTGAAGTATACTGCATAGGTTATCTGGAGTAAACTGGTGCTGCTAACTGGAAATATGACAGCTTAATAGAGTGTTTACAAGTGACGTCATCTTGAGCCAAGTTGTCTGCTGATCACGGACAACCTTCAGAAAGATGGATAGAATAGCATTTTTTTGCTGACTTAAGTATAAATCGGTAACAAAAGTTTGGCAAGCAGATATGTTCCTGAGCAGTAGAGACAGGTAAGAGTTGTCTTTATACCCAAGCCCGATCGTACCATGTACACCGTGGCTAAGTCTTTTAGGCCTATCAGTCTAACATCCTTTGTGCTAAAAACACTTGAGAGGTTGGTTGGTAGGTATACTATAAGGGAAAAGGTTGGGCTTAGGTATCCTTTGCACAACAACCAGCATGCGTACCGGTGTGGCAAGTCAACGAAGAGTGCCTTACACCAACTGGTAACACAGGTGGAAAAGGCGCTGGAAAGTGGCATGATCGCCCTGGGCGCATTCTTGGACACACAGGTGGCTTTCAACAGCACCCCTGTAGAATCAATGTGTAGAGCTGCAGTAGATCATGGAATAGAACCAATGGTAATTCATTGGCTTGGGGTCATACTACGCAACCGCACAGTAGAGGCTGCATGTAAAGGACATGTGGTTAAAATGGTGATAGACAGGGGATGTCCACAAGGGGGCGTCCTTTTGCCCACATTGTGGAGCCTAGTAGTGGATGAATTAATATCCTTATTAAACGGTGAGTGCTATCTGGAAATTGGGTATGCCGATGATATCGTTGTCCTTGTTGTTGGAAGGCATATCACCGTCTTCAGTGACCTAATACAAAGAGCCCTGAATAGGGTACAGAGGTGGTGCAGCGACTACGGACTTGCAGTTAATCCTGCCAAGGCTGAGGTAATTGCTTTCACCAAGAAGAGAGGTATAAGACCTGATGGTCTGTACCTTGGTGGAGTGCCACTTCCAGTGGTTGAACAAGTGAAATCTATGGGAGTGATCCTGGATAAGACGCTGACATGGAAGGCTCACCTTGATAGTCGCCAGTGCAAGGTGACTAACACCTTGCCTGAATTACCTCACGCCTTCACTGGTGTATTCTAAGAAAAGTGCTGACTGCAACTACAGCATATTATATTATATTATATTTCCTTATCTATGAACACTTGTTTCAGTTATTAACAATCTCGTTAGATTCTTTTTATTTCTCATACAGTTAAGACCATAATTTAATAAAATCATTTTGTAGAATTTAATAATTTGTAAAAATAAATCTTTTTAAAAACGACTTCGGCATTCTCGATAAGTTATTTGGCGCAGTCAGTAGGATTTTCAGAAATTCGCGTATCGAACGTGTATTTTTCGTTTTAACGATTGACTGAAAACCGAACTTACAATACAGGGTGTGTCATTGTGTGGAAGTGTTGTGTTGGAGGCTCCTCAAAAATCAGGAAACCAAATCTATCGCAGAACCAGCGCAGCTCAAAACCAGTAGACTACCGGAATTTGGAATAAAAATCGTCCCAATTCGCAAAGAAGACCTACTTAGAAAAGACAGAATCGCAGATCTAGTAGTCATCTTTATAGGAACATAAGTGAGATGCTAATAGTCGTTTTGTTTTATATGTAAGTACTTTTTGAATTGAACCAATTTATTTTATTTTATGGAAGAAATTACAAACGAACTTGAGAACTTAGCTTTAGCAAACGAAACCAATAATTTAAATTTAAAAATGAATCAATTTAAACCAGAATATTTAAAGTGCATCCCAGAATTTGATGGGAATCCTAATGAGTTGAATAGGTATCTATCTACGAGCGAATCACTTATTGCTAATTTTTACGATGTCAGAAATCCGAATAATTTCCAAAATACATTTATCTTAAATTCTATAATTTCAAAACTACAGGGTAATGCAAAATTGGTGGTTAATATTCAGAATGTTTCTACTTGGGAAGACTTAAAACAAATTTTAACTCGTAGTTTTGCTGATCAGAGGGATGAAGCTTGTCTTAACAGAGACTTAGTCATGCTAAGACAGGGTCAAAACGAAAAACCTCAGCAATTTTTTGATAGGTGCTTAAATTTATTGAATCTCTTATGTAACTATGTAGATTTACACGAAACAACAAACGAGGGTAGACTTTTAAAACGCGAGCTATACCAAAAATTGTCCTTGAAAACATTTTTATCTGGTCTGAAGGAACCATTAGGAACAACTATACGTTGTATGAAACCTTCGACTTTAAATGAAGCATTGCAATATCTTACTAGGGAAGATAATATTCACTACTTCCAAAATTTTTCGAACAAAAATTCTGCCCCACCCCAAATTCCACTAAACAACTATAGAAGCCAACAGCCAATTTTTCATCAGAGATTTAATGGTGGGCCAAATTTGCCATTCAATTATCAAACACAAAATAATCAATTCAGACGAAATTCGTTTCCCTCACAGCCCATTCATATACAACCAAGGCAAAATTTCCAGCCCACAAGATACCCAACTAGTTCTCAAGTCTTTAGGAACCCCAATAATAGAAACGTCTTCAAACCAAATCCGAACCAAGTATTAGCAAACCCTACACCTATGAGTGTGTCTACTCGAAATACCTCAAAACCAATACCCGGTCCATCGACTTTCCGTCAAAATCAAAATTTTATCAATTCACCTAATTCTAATAGAAATATTAATTCCGGTAATCAACCAAAATATATCTCAGAAGAACTATTCAACACCGAGTTTGATGAAGACCAATATTATGAACAGACTTATCAAAACTATGATAGACCTTCTAATCAAAATAATCGATATGAGGACAATATTATTCAAAACTCTAACAATTATCAAAACAACGAAATTGATATCAATACACCATCTAATAATCAAAATTTTCAAGAAAAGCCTCTGTTGACCAGAGACAGATAACACCAATCATTTCTATCAACACATCAAATTCGAGTGAACTCTCTTATATAATTTTTCCAGAATACAATATTAAAATTCTTATAGATTCTGGAGCAACAAAATCATTTATCGATCCAAATATCGCTTATAAATTTTTTCCTAATTCAATAAAATTTGAACCATTTATAGTATCGACAGTGTTTCAAAAATCTTCACACAAGCACAGTGTAGCTATACCTACTCCAAAAATATTTAATTTACCAGAAACTAAATTAATGAAATTTTACTTATTCAAATTTCACAATACATTTGACGGTCTTATTGGTATCGATAATCTGAAATTTCTAGAAGCCAATTTAGATTTTCAAAAAGGATATTTAGTAACACCTTATTGTAAATTGAAATTATTATTCCATCCCACATCAAAAGAGCTTAATCTTATAACAATTGGCCCAAGATGCCAACAAGTAATTAAAGTGAAAACTTCTATACAGAGTGGAGAAATTATTATACCCCACCAAAAGATTCATAACTGCGAAATCCCCGAAAGTCTAACAATTGCTAAAGATCACGAAGCTTTTACTACTATTTTAAACAGCACTACACAGCCAGTTACTTTAGATTTTTCTCGACCATTATCAGTCGAACATTTTGAGAGACAAGAAATTCAGAATTTTGACTTCAACAATATTGAAACCGATTGTAGAAATTACTTAAACCTAGATGCAATTAGAACAGATCATTTAAATCAAGAAGAAAAATCATCAATTTTAAATCTTTGTAAGGAATTTTCTGATATATTTTACCATGAAAATACATCTTTGACTTTTAATAATAAAATAAGACACCAAATTAAGACAACAAACGATATACCTGTTTATTCTAGACCATACCGTTATCCATTTATTTATAAAAACGAAGTTCAAAATCAAATCAAAAAAATGTTAGATTCTAATATTATTCGACCAAGTAATTCACCGTGGTCATCGCCAATATGGGTGGTTCCCAAAAAACTAGATGCATCAGGACAACAAAAATGGCGCGTGGTAATTGATTACCGGCAGCTAAACGCGAAAACTATCGATGATAGATATCCGTTACCCAACATAACTGATTTATTAGATAAGTTGGGCAAGTGTCAATATTTCTCAACCATTGATTTGGCCAGTGGTTTTCACCAAATCCAAATGGAAGAGAAAGACATAGAAAAAACTGCTTTCACGACAGAACAAGGACATTGGGAGTTTTTACGTATGCCATTCGGCTTGAAAGGCTCCAGCTACCTTTCAACGCGTAATGGATAATATCCTTCGCGGTATACAGAGCGAACAATGTCTTGTATATCTTGACGATATTATCGTTTTTTCCACGTCTTTACAAGAACATCTTGAACGACTTAAAAATGTTTTTCAAAGACTAAGAGAGTCAAACTTCAAAGTACAGCTCGATAAATCCGAGTTTTTAAAGAAAGAGGTAGCTTACTTGGGTCACATAGTGACACCAGATGGCGTGAAACCGAACCCGGACAAAATAAAAGTAATAAAAAAATATCCAATACCAGCCACAACAAAACAAATTAAGGGTTTTTTAGGCTTGTTAGGTTACTACAGGCGATTTATTCCAAACTTTGCCAGAATTACTAAGCCCTTAACAAAGTGCTTGAAAAAGGGTGCAAAAATTATACATGATGAAGAATTCATAACTTGTTTCGAAACATGCAAAAATTTACTAATAAATGACCCGATCTTGCAATATCCAGATTTTAATAAAACATTCAATTTAACTACAGACGCAAGTAATGTTGCTGTAGGTGCAATATTGTCCCAGGGGCCGATTGGTAAAGACTTGCCGATAGCATATGCGTCAAGGACCTTAAATGACTCCGAACGAAATTATTCGGTTATTGAAAAGGAACTACTAGCCATAGTTTGGGCTACGAAATATTTTAGACCCTACCTATACGGTCGAAAATTTATTATCGTGACAGATCATAAACCTCTTAAATGGCTTTTCTCACTTAAAGACGAAAACAGCAAATTTACACGATGGAAATTAAAATTATCTGAATACAACTATGACATTTTGTATAAACGTGGAACCTTAAATTCTAACGTTGATTCACTCTCAAGAATAGAAGTCCACACTAAGGAAACAGATACATTTTGGCAACAAGTAGACGAAATAATAAATGACAATGACAAAAATAACAGATCACAAACAAACCCCTACCATGATCCAGTTACAACTAATCTCTCACAAGAGCCTCTAATAGACCTTTATACCGAAAATATCCCTATCCCAGAGAGCCCACTTGAAACAGACCTTATAAATGAGGACGAAGACGAAGATAACACATCTTTACTAGTGCATCCTGACCTAAACATTCCAATAGATCCAATAACAATACACAAAAACCGAACCGACAATTCCGAGAGTCAAATTGACACCGATGACGAGACTATTCACTCCAACGCTGAACATAACCCAACTTTCGAAATCCCTACCACAACTACAGCATTGAACTATTGTCGAAATCAAATCATAATTAGTTCAGTTCTACACTCGCCCAGTAATCCCAATACTAAAATTTTATTCGGAAATAAAAAACGAATAAATTTTCAGCTTTCAGAAAATAATTTTGAAAAAAACGTTATCGATTTCATGAAAAATTACATTAACCCGGACACGCAATATTGTCTATACTTCGAAAACCCTGATCTTTATGAACCATTTTTAGTAGCATTACAAAAGCATTTTAAATATTCATCCCTAAAACTAAGAAGATGCACCAAAAAATTAATCGATATTACTGATAAAGACGATGCTAAAGAGATAATTCAGAATTACCACGAATCCAAAAGTAATCATAGAGGTATAGACGAAACCTACCAACGCATTAAAGAAAAATATTACTGGCCATTCATGAAAAATTCTATACAAACATATATTAATGATTGCGAGATATGCCAACAAAGTAAATACGAACGACATCCTGTTACTATAAAAATGAATACCACACCAACCGCTAATAAACCTTTTCAGATAATACATATGGACACATTCACTTTAGAACGCGATAAATTCTTAACAATAGTAGATAGTTTCTCAAAATATACACAAGCATACCATCTATCATCCCTATCTAGTACAGAAATCGTAAATAATCTAATAAACTTTTTCTCCCACCACGGAGTTCCTGAACAAATTCTAGTTGATAATGGTACCGAATTCAAAAATTCTGTCATTTCAGAACTTTTAGCTTTACATAAAATTAAAATTCATTTCTGCTGTCCCAATCACCCCCAATCACAAGGAGTAGTTGAGCGATTCCATTCAACAATCTTGGAACATGTTCGCCTACTTAATACCAGAGGTTTTCTTAAAACACCTATCACTATGAAAATGAACTATGCCATTCTTGCATACAATTATTCGATACACTCTACAACAAATATGAAACCCATAGATATAATTAATGGACATATAAATACTAATGATCCTTTCAATTTAGAAATTGATAAAATTCTTATGAACGATTACATAGAGAGCCATAGAGAACGTACTAAATTGCTTTATAAAAAAATAAATGAAAATCTTATCAAGGAAAAGGAAAAACGTACAGATCGAGTGAATAAAAATCGAGACGATCCATGTATTTTTACACAAAATCAGAAAGTTTACGTTAAAAACCCCAAACGACAAAAACATGCCAATAAATTTAACAAACCTACAATAATTCAGGAAGTTAAGGCTAAAGATAAAACGGTTTCAACAGAATCACAAGAAAAAGTGCATATGGACAATTTAAGACGTCCCCGTAATAGTACGTTTACTTTTAACGACTAACTCAAATTTATCTTTTCAGTTTACCTGGAGTCTTCAGCTCACTGGAAAAAGTGAAAATAAAGGACTTAGAAAATAACCCAGGATTAATTCCTGTAAAATTAGGAAAAACAAAAATTAAAGATTATGATTACAAATTAATTCACTATTATGACCTTCAACCGATAATTACAGAACTAAATCAATTAGAAGTCCAAACCCATTATTTAGAATCTTACAAAAACAAAATTGAAAAATATTCGGTAGTAGAAGATAACACTAATTGGGCAAATCATCCTTTGGGATATTACCCTATAAAAGGGGAAGAAGATAACACAAATTATTTCAAAATATTGAAGTTTCTTGAACAAAAAGTAACAGACAAATTAAATGATATATTTCCTCATCCCGATAGAATTAAACGCGGACTTATAAACGGATTAGGTTCAATTTTCAAAACTATATCTGGAAATTTAGACGCTAATGACGGCGAACATTATGATAAGCTAATCACAGAACTTCAAAATAATCAGAAAAATTTAACAACAATTGAAAAATTCAACAACACTGTTAATACTATAATACATAATGAAAAATTACTAAAATCAAAAATCATTAAAATTTCAAATATGGTCAACAGTCAGGTACTTCATGAAAATTCAATATTTATCAAAGACACTATCAATCATATTATTGGAATTTACAATATAATTTATTCTTTAATACAGGATATAGAAAATTCCATTGCATTTTCAAGATTGGGAAAAATGCATCCCAGCATAATGAGAACTAACGATTTCTTTAAAGAACTCCAAATTATACAAGATAATATCGGTCCTCACAAACTTCCGTTAGATATAAATTTAAATAACGTTCTACTGATAGAAAAACTCGTTAAGATAGAAAGCTATTCAAACAACAACAGGATTATATATGTTTTGCACGTCCCTATAACATTGCCATTTGAATTAGATTTTTATCACTTATATTCCGTACCGATCTTTCATAACAATCAATTCAAAGCAATTATTCCAGAAAATAAATTTTTGGCTCTTAACAAACTGTACTTTGCATATACAAATGACTATTGTAGTAAAATCTCAACAAAATTGTTTCTCTGTGACGAAATTGATCTTCAAGAAATGAAATTTGGAAATTCCTGTGAAATAGAACTCTTAAATTTAAAAAACACTTCCATATGCCAGCAAACACCTACTCCTGTAAACCGGCCCATTATCATGAAGCTAGACAATGCCAACCAATGGTTAGCCGTACTGCCAAAAGAAATAACCACCTCCATTCACTGCCAAACTCAAGAAGAGATTGTTACTCTCCAAGGGAGCTATCTATTTGAAATTCCAATCAACTGTCAAGTAAAAATGCCATTCCGTATTATCGAAAACCAAGAGCACCAGACAAGTTCAGGTCAACCAGTTTTGTTTCCCAAATTAAAATCATACGAAGCCGAAGCCCACAAAATTTCAAGTTTCAGTATTGAAGACACCCCGTTAGACGAGTTGCAAGATCTGAAGATGAAACTGTTAGAAAACCAGCCAGATCTGTCATTTTCGAGAATTTCCAATACTCCAAGCATCTGGACTATTGTTATTTATGTATTTTTCAGCATTCTTCTAATCTACCTTGCATACAGGTTCATCGTTCCAAGGTGCTGTACCAAAAAGAAATCTCAAGAAGACCATCCAACCCTAGAACCATCGGCTGTTCAAATCCCTCGTTAGCCCTGCGGATTTGAATCTTCGAGGGGAGGAATTACCTCACGCCTTCACTGGTGTATTCTAAGAAAAGTGCTGACTGCAACTACAGCATATTATATTATATTATATTTCCTTATCTATGAACACTTGTTTCAGTAATTAACAATCTCGTTAGATTCTTTTTATTTCTCATACAGTTAAGACCATAATTTAATAAAATCATTTTGTAGAATTTAATAATTTGTAAAAATAAATCTTTTTAAAAACGACTTCGGCATTCTCGATAAGTTATTTCCTGTAGTAGAGCCATTGGTCCGAAATGGGGACTAACCCCCAAGACGATCTTGTGGTTCTATAAAGTGATCATGCTGCCGATGCTCACATACGCGGCTCTGGTCTGGTGGCCAAGAGTAACCCTGGCCACGGCTAGGTCGCAACTGGCACGCCTCCAGAGGGTGGTCGGTTTGGGGGCAACTGGCTGCATGAAACACCAACTCCTATGCTTGAAAAGTTTGGGATATGTGCGAAACGAGGAAGGGTGCAGGCACGTCAATAAGCTCAGGCTTCTGGCAATAAAGGCACTGAGTGGATTTACCATCAACTCAGGGCTTGATGCTGAATGTCGTGAACGCCTTGCTAACCTAGCAAGGCGGAATACAGTGTGGCTAGAATGGATTCCGGCCCACTCTAGTTTTGAAGGCAATGAAGGAGCGGACGCGCTGGCTGTGGAAGGGGCGGCTACACCTTTTAACGGCCCGGGCCCGACCTTGGGCCTCATAAAACAAACAATCCGTAAGGAGACGAGGAACTGGTTGAGAAACCGGCACCTTGCTCACTGGAGGGCTCTACAGGGTCTCAGGCAGTCCAAGCTCCTATTGAGGGGATGGACATGCTAGAGCTGCCCTAGAACTACCAAGGAGTAGGTTAAAAAAGATAGCAGGACTCCTAACAGGACACTGCTGTCTGAGGAAACACCTCTGTAACCTAGGTTTAGAGGAAAGCCCCATATGCCGAGGTTGCGGCATGGCTGCCGAAACGTCGGACCATGCTGTCCTCGTATGTCCTCATTGGGCTGTGCTACGCAGGCGAATCTTCGGAGTCCCTGTTATGGCCCCTGGGGCTCCCTTTAACGGCCCGGGCCCGACCTTGGGCCTCACAAAACAAACAATCCGTAAGGAGACGACGAACTGGTTGAGAAACTAGCACCTTGCTCACTGGAGGGCTCTACGGGGTCTCAGGCAGTCCAAGCTCCTATTGAGGGGATGTACTGATGGACATGCTAGAGCTGCTCTAGAACTACCAAGGAGTAGGTTAAAGAAGATAGCAGGACTCCTAACAGGGCACTGCTGTCTGAGGAAACACCTCTGTAACCTAGGTTTATAGGAAAGCCCCCTATGCAGGGGCTGCCGAAACGCCGGGTCATGTTCTCCTCGTATGTCCACATTGGGCTGTGCTACGCAGGCGAATCTTCGGAGTCCCTGTTATGGCCTCTGGGGACATAAGCAGGCATCCACTGAAGAGGATTGAGTCCTTCATCGAGGGGCTCGGCTTCATGGATGTATAAGTGGCAGGAATAGCACAATGGGCCCGCCAGTGGCCTCAGTGCCGGAACCTTGGTGAACCTTGGCTTGAGTTTGTCTTGGCCAAGGTTCGCCTGACTAAGTAGTAGAAGTAGTAGAAGTAGTAGTATGGCCTCTGGGGACATAAGCAGGCATTCACTGAAGAGGATTGAGTCCTTCATCGAGGGACTCGGCTTCATGGATGCATAAGTAGCATGAATGGCACAATGTGCCCGCCAGTGGCCTCAGTGCCGGAACCTTGGCCAAGGTTCGCCTGACTAGTAGTAGTAGTAATTCGTTTTGGTAAATTTGTGTACTAGTATGTATCGGTTGGATACTATAATAATTTAGAAGAGTAAAAAAGCAGTAGACCATTCCAGAACACCTGACTTTGACAATTCGGCCATATTGGACTGGGTCCCTCGATCAGCTGGAATTGAAGTTTGTGTGTTTTGACATGCGGTGTAAAAGAGTTGGTTGTCAGACAGAATTTCTAGAACAATGTCAATGTGTTGAAGTTTAACGGTCTTACAAATAAACCTGTTATAAAATATTATACTGAGAATAAATCAAGAACAAGAAAAATGACTACCAATAAACTCGGAATAACTTGAAAATAAGATATACTCAGTATAAGTAGTGGCCCAAAAGTTATACCAACCCCTACCCTTGTTTAACTGTGTTATAACCTAAAAGAAATTGACATGTTTTTCTAATACGGATTGTTCAACACTTGAAAAAAAATGTTTTTGAGAGCTGTAGAGGCTGTTGAAGAAGTGAATGATATAATTAATATGGAAAATAGACGAAAAACGGATTTTTAAAATAATTCATTACTCCGCATGACTGCTAATGCAAATGACACGAATGTAGAGTAGATAAACAAATTCGTTCTTCTTTTTTTGCACGTAAATGCATTTGTCAATCGCATAGAACGTCACGAATATGATAGTTTTTCTTGAAATTTGGTTGTTTTATCTACTTGTATGAACGGCTACGACGTTGCCAAACTATTATTTTGGAATAAAAGGAGAATAGTTATACCGATGTTCTTCCGAGTTTATTTGTGGAAGAGTTATACTTTCCTTATACTTGGTATAACTATTCCTGACATAAGTTCGGTGTAGCCTATCTGGCTTAAGACCAAATCCTTTCGGCCAACTTGTTTAAATCATGTGTCAATGCTATACTTTAAATTCATGTCAGAGAAGATAATTGAATAAGATTTTTTTGTTCTGTCTGGTGTGTCCTATTAAATAGAAGAATTAGTCAGTGATGAGGTTCTTTCCATACTTCAAGTTTGTAACATATGTTTAACGTTGTAATGCAATATATTACATCAGATTAAATCTAACAATTCTGTTTTCTCACTTGCATCCACCCTACAAGGTAAAAATTGCAACGGGTTATGGGCCCAGAATGAGTTCAGTAACCAGGACTGCAAAAAGAACCGAGGTCTATAATAATTATTTTTTTGTAATTTTCAGTTAAAGACAATTTGGTCAGTCGTTAGGTATACTTTGAAAGTCAAATTTCAAGACAGTATTTTATTGAAAAGCTTTCTGTTTCAAAGTACGTAGCTTATTCCAGTTTATTTTGTAATTTTTGGATTAATAGTTGGAGTTAATAATCATGTAAAGTATGGGCAATTCTGATGGATTTCATAAAATCGCATTTAGAAACATTATGTGAGAATTCAAAAGGTCATGTGAATAATGTGTCTTGGAAATTTAAGTTAATTTCAACCCTAAAAACAAAAGGTTTATTTTTGGTAGCAACGGGTGTTGAACTGCGGTCTCTTGGATTAGAAAGGGATGCAGAAATTTCAGCTTGGTTAAAACATTTGGAGGCACAAGCATTAATAGGCATAAATGTAAATAGCAAAATTGCACTTAAAATTTCAAATTGCCATTCAGCTTATCAAATGTTAGAAAAGTTAGATATATTAACCATTGAAGGTTTGCAATGACAGTTTTTTTAATTTTATGTATGATCTAGGTAAGTCGGTGGTTGAAAACTGAAGCAATATACTGAGGATCTAAAAGCTGAAGGTGAAGACATTAAAGAGAGTTGGGTAATGACTAGAGTTTTAGGGCTGCTACCAACGAAACTACATCATTTCCGTACTGCTTGGGACAATCTTAGTGGGGCAAATGAAAACATTAACACAATGTACGAAAGACTTAGGTTAGAGGACGACAGGTTGAAAGAAAGTCAATAGACAAATTAAGGGCAGAGGACTTGATCAAATGCGCTTATTTCCCATCAAAATCGAGTCTCTGGAAAACCACAGAGTTCCAGAACAAATTTTTCTAATGGAAGCTCAAATATTGAATGCTTTAACTGTTGAAAAAGGGAATATGAAGAAGTATTGTAGAAATGCATCATCTGCAAATTGACTGAAAAGTAATTTGATAGAAAAATTAAAAGCTTCTGGTCAGATAATGGCACTGCATATACCCCTAAAAACTGAGAACTGTTGTTGGGTCAGCTAGGTCTGCTATACATGCGAAAAATTTAGACGAAAATCTATAGGCTGAAGCTATAAACTATGCAGTTTTTACCTTTAGCCAAACGGGAACTAGTACATTGAAGGACAAAAGTCCAGCAGAGATGTGGTTTCGAAGAAAACTGAATGTTAAGAAATTGAATGTGACCGTTACGTTTTAATTGAAGCTCACAAAAATTGAAAAGAACTCTAAAAGGGGGATATTTTCAGGGTATACATTGGACATGTTATAGGATTTACAATCCAAAAGAAAATAAGGTGCATCGGGGTAGTGTCGAGGTCATTAGAATGTGAATGTGCGTAAGGCGAGTGTGACCTAAGCAAAGCCTACATAAAAGTACCTGTTTTCTGCAGTTAAAAGACGTTGGGTAAGTCCATTTTTTTGTACCATGTCTCCATTTTCATAAGTTACCTTCCCATTCTTCTTGTCGCTCTCATACAGTGTTAAATTTATATTTTTAATTGCCTTTCCAAGACGAATTGGTATATCCTCTACAGTTCCTGCTGATGCTGCACTATCGTCTGCTGCTTCATTGTCAATTCCAACGTAACTCGGTATCCATATGGAATCAACATATTTGCATGCTGCAGTAATATGAAAAATAAAGTCTAATATTTGTTTCATAAGGATATTCTCTGTGAATGGATTTTTGAAAGCATTGAGGGAGCTCAGAGAATTTGTAAATATAAGCCAGTTTTACGTTTGATTGAATGATATGTGAAGTAGTGACTGCCATACGGTGTATAGTTCGGCTGTGTATATGCTGCAAATTGGGTTTAGTGTCCAAGTGTGTGATTCGTTATTATGTACGAAAACAGAACCGACACCAGAGGTGGGTGTTGATCAATCGGTATATATGGAAACTAGCCGTTATATTTATACATTTCTTGACGTAGAAATGTGCTATAGTCTTGAATAAACCGGTATGTACAATAATTCAATTAAGAAGATATTAACTGTCACAAGGAAGACTTACACAATAGTGCAGTTTAAAATGGCATGCATTCATTCATTCGATTGTGTTGTGCCCAGGTAAGTACTTGAACTGAATCTTTGTACCATTTCTCATGTTATCTACTTCCATTCCAGAAGCTTTGTGTCTTCCATGTAGGCCACTAGTTTGACTGGAGGGATTTTCAGTAGTTGTAATGGTTGTATTATTTTCTCTCCAAAGTGCTTCCGTCTAAGTTCTCGCAGAAGCAGGTTATGTGAGTAGGTGTTTCATCATAGAGTTCACATTTCCTGCACATAGGTTCACTAACTTCGCCCATTTTGTGCAGATCTTTCTTTAGGGTGCAGTGTCCAGTCACCAGGTCGGCAACTGTTTCCAAATGTCGTTTACTCAGTTTTAATAGCCTGGTTGAGAGTTCCTTGTCTACCTTGTACAGTAAACTCTTTATATGGAGGTGCCCTTGTGTCGACCTCCATTTGAGTTGGTGTTCCCTATCTAGCCAGTTCCCGATTTCCTCTCTTATGCAATCTTTTGTGATTCCACAAAACGGTTCCGGACCTATGAAGTCTCCTTTAGAGCCTTCTTCGGCTAGCTGGTCAGCTATTTCATTACCTTCAATCCCCTAAAGTGCCGGCACCAATATTAGAGACATTTTGTTGTCTCTTGCCAGCCTGTTGAGGGATTCTTCACAGTTTTTTACCAGTCTAGACCTAGTTGTTGGGTTACTGATAGCGTTAAGCAGAGCCTGGCTGTCAGTGAATATTTTTATTTTTGTCCGGTGTATCATTTTCTGATGTTTCCATCAATACAGGCTATAGCGGCTATCGTGTCTGCTTGAAACACAGCCGTATATGGGCCAAGGCTAAAGAGCATTTCTTTTTAGGTCTTTTTATACCAGCCCCAGTGCCATAGTTCGTTTTGGAACCATCAGTGAACCAGATGATTTCTCCAGAATTACCTGGGTGCATCACCTGTTCCCTAGATGGGATGATGATGTTCACTCGCTCAGTGAATACATTCTCCGATGTCATGCTATCAAACCTCAAGTGAAATATGGGTTCATCTAGTATTGTCCCAGCTGTATCAGTGTGTCCTTCTCGAACATTGTTCGGTGACCATAAGTCTGCCGATTTCAGCCTAAGAATTGTCAACATTGCCTCCGCCCTTACAAAAAGTTCCAAAGGAGGAAGCCCAATAAGGGCTTCCATTGATGCCGTCCCCGTGCAGTTCATTGCCCCGGTAATACCAAGAAGGTCTTTGCATTGCAGTTAATATATTCACTGCAGAGGACACTTCTGTCCTACACCAGACTATTGATCCATAGGTGATCGTTGGCCTTATCACAATTGTGTAAAGCTCAGGTCGTATTCCCCAGGTTTTGTCATAACTCTTCTGCGTTGCCAGGAAACCCCAGTCGCCTTAGTAGTAATTTTTTCCAGGTGTGTCTTCCAATTCAGTTTGGAATCAAGGGTCACTCCCAGATATTCAACTGCTTTGGATATTTCTAGTTCTTCTCCGAACATCAGTATTCTACCCAGCGGGATAACTCTTCTATTTGTGAAAGCAACTAGTTTGGTTTTTTTGGATTAACTGAAAGGTCCTTCTTAAGGCACCATTCCTCCATAATTCGTAGTGCTTCTAGTAGGACATAATTTCCCATTGGTCACAATCACTATGTCGTCCGCAAAGCCCTGCGTCCATATGCCTTGATCATTCAACCTGAAGATCAAGTCATCCACAATTAGGTTCCATAAAAGTGGTGAAAGTACTCCACCTTGAGGACATCCTTTAATTGTTCTAACGGTGTAGGTTGTATCATACATATGTGATGTTATTCTCCTATGCTCGAGCATGAATCCTATCCATTTGCATGTGGTGCTGTTAATCCCTTTTTTTAAGGGATCTGTTTATTGATGACATCGATGTGTTTTCAAAAGCACCTTCGGGGTCTAGAAATGCTGCAAGGGCTACTTCTTTATGATTCAGGTTCCTTTCGAAACCTGAGACCAAATTATGCAGGGCAGCTTCTCCTGATTTCTCTGCTTGATAAGCCCATTGTAGTCTATGTAGAGGGATGCTCTTAAGTACTCCTTCTTGCAAATATATTTGTAAAACTTTTTCCTTGGTTTTCACCATGAATGATAGACTGATCGGTCGGTAGGATTTAGTCTGGGTGTACGTTTCTTTTCCTGGTTTAGGAATAAACACCACCTTTGACTCTCTCCACGCCATTGGTATATAACCCAGAGCATGGCTGCTTCGAAGTATCAGAACTAAAGGACCCATTATGATGTCTAATCCCTCTTGTAGGAGCTTCGGGAATATACCATTAAGATGGGGTCTGAAGATCTCGTTTGTGAGTTCCCAGTCCTCTTTGGTTGCCTTTGTTTTGGCCATCTTCACCGAACCTGGAAAGTGCACACAGTATTTGAATACTTGAGCTTCCAGTTGGTTTTTTGTGACAAATAGTCCCTCGTTATAATGAAGGACTCTTCATTGTCACAGATTAGCCCATAGTAGTCGACCATGTATCGACTGGCTTCAAACCTAGGCGTCTTCTGCACCTCGTCGATCATGTTTGTTAGGTTCTCTTTGATAGTCCCTACCCGCTCTTCAGAGACAACAACAAAATTTTTGGGACCACAGCTGCCTTGATCCCTTTGAGGGCTGCGCTGTATTTAATACCAGTTTTGATACCGGTACCAGTGGTACGTTTAGCCCTCTTATCTTTTTTTTTCCTCAGGAGTGCTCCTGGCTGACACAGATCGCTTAACGCCCTGTTTTGATGTTGAGGGAATCGGTAGCACACAATTTTTGGTATCAATTCCTCATTTTTATCAGCTTTTTACGCCGGGCACCTGAAAGTTTCCCATACCAAGCTTTTCGTTCCACGGGATTCGCTATAACGTCTCCTGGTGACGTAGTTGTTTTTTTGGGCTTCAGAGGTGTATCTGGCTCCATGGCTGCAGGATCATCCAAATCCCTTTTACTAGGAGTTTCTACAGGCTCCGTAATAATTTTTTTTCTCTTTTGTTCCATAATTAATCCCACGAATATAGGAGAAAGCAAGTCAATACCTGCAGAGCTCCTTATACAGACAAGACTAAATACAACGGCTTGCGCCAGGTGCCCCGAGGCTAGTGGTCTCATGGCCGAATAACAGCCATCCATCCTTTCAGCGACCACTTAACCTTAGGATTTGCGAGGTTTTTATAGTGGTCCTCATTCACACAGGCCAGGCAATTAAGCCAAGCCTCCCGATCCACATAGTTTGACATACCCCTCACAGCCTTACCCTAGCAAGGGGGTCGTTTCTTTGCTTTATAGCCCTCATCCCTCCTTATTCACCAATAGACCAGTTCTTTCATTTACATGACGTCCCTGACCTGCCCCAATCCGCAGCCTGGGAACGCTCCCGATAGATAGCTCAACCCATCACCATCCCATGTAGCGGGGCAATGCACAGAAACTTGAAATCTTGGACAAACCATAGCAAGTCCTCGAAAACTTAATGAACACGGTACGCATAACTTTGTGAAGTTTTGTGTACAATATTTTAAAATAAAGCAATAAAATAAAGATTCCGTCTTAAACATACTTATTGTAAATTCAAAATATTTTGCGGAACTGTTCACTACCTGGCAACGTAGCTCGACCGAGCTAAAAGATGGCAGGCCAGGCTAGAACATGTTATCTATGGCTAGAACGACGCGACTTATCTATGGACGCGATCGCAACGGACGTTTTTTGGAAAGAGAAGACGCTAGCAGGTGACTTTCAGCTTTTCGATTGTCCAGTGAGCGGCATTGCCACGGTTATACGGGAAACTTCTAGGAGGCGGATTTACCGTTATATACGAGTGTATTCAGTTAGAGTTAGTTTAGTTTCGTACGAGCTATTGTAAAGATAAGTTCCGAAATCAAAGTTCAGTGGTAAAAGTTGTACCAGGTGTTGTTATTGGACGGGACTTCATCACACCTGAAACCTTGGTTTACTTGGAGTGCATTAACTTAAAAAAGTCAGTCAAGTCAAAACTCAAAGTTTGTAAAACTTAATCTCCCAATCTGAAGTTGCAAAAGAAATAAAGCCCCGGGATTAGATGGAATGAATGGTCTACAGTGTCACTCCCAATGGTATACAAGAAAGGTCCCATCGATGATCCCATTAACACTGTTATTGAACTTTTCGGTATGATCATGTTAAGCAGATTAAACTCTTGGGTTGAAAGTAATAATATTCTTCCAGAAGCTCAAGCGGGTTTCAGAAAAAACAGAAGCTGTATGGACATTTTTGTCTTGAACAGTACCATTGACTCTCACCTACGTCGCAAAGGCAGAAGAGTCTTTGCCGCTTTTATTAACTTGAAACGCGTGTAATAACCTCTCAGCTACTATCGAATACTCTTTATTAAAATTGGTGCTTTAGGTCATTCCTAAGAAAAACATCTTCTCTCGTTAGTAGTTTTATTTCAAAAGCCACGAATTCCGGTCACTAGCTCTAGCGAGTTCAAAGGTATCGCTGAATCGCCAGAAATGGGTGACGACATAAATTATTGCATATATATATATTAATAATTAACAATATTTCTAAATATGCTTAATTAAAACTTAATAACTTATTTACAGTGAAGAAGAAGAAAAAGAAATTATTTTTTTTCAACTATAATACAATTTTACCCTATTTTTATGAACCTCTATTATACGATCTTCTATTTTTACAACAATATTCGGAGATTTCTCCTCAATGGCACTATATGGGCCTATATACAGTGGTTCCAATTTATTTTCAACTACATTCTTTACCAATACCTTATCTCCTATATTATATTTTACAGATTTTATTTCCCTGATCATACATAGATTTTCTCTCACTTTTCGATATATTTAAATTATGTTTTGCGTCATCACATGCTTGTTGCAATCTATATTTTAATTCGTGAGGGTAATCGTCAAAATTATATATTGTATCTACCAAAAAATTTAAATTGGAAGGGATTTTTGCAAGTTTCCCGAAGATAAGTTCATAAGGGGTGTATTTAGTTTCTGTATGGACCGTCGTGTTATAAGCAAAACACCAGTAGGGAACCCAAGAACTCCAAGCGTTCTCAAATTTTGCAACTTGAATTCGTAAATATGCTCCCAGATTTTTATGAGAGTTCTCAAGAGCGCCTAGTGTCTCATGATGATACGCTGTCGAGTTAAGTTTTTTAATCTGTAAAATTTGACAAATTTCTTTAAAAATGCATGCCAAAAATTCGGTACCCTGATCTGAGACAATTTCGTCTGGAATGCCGTAGCGTAATATAAAATTATTAATAAGTGCAGTTGCCACTGTATAAGCTTCCTTGTTTTTCAATGGATATGCTTCTACAAATTTGGTTAATTCCCATTGTATCGTTAAAATATATTTATTATTTTCTACATCTTCTTGTAATGGCCCAACTAAATCTATGAAAATTTTTTGAAATCCTGACGAAGCTGTGGTGGTTATAGATAAAGGTTCTTTATTTGGTATAGAATGCTTACACCGTTGACAATCGTCGCATCTTTCTACAAAACATGTAACTTTTGCCAAAAGTACCTCTTTTTATATCATTGTACATCCTATTTACACCTGCATGTCCCCCAGTAGGAAGAATATGAAAGTCGTTTAGGATAATTTGTTTAGTTTCACTGTCTAAAATATGTTCTACATCTTTAACACTAGATATTTTTATACCTATATTTTTTATCTCATTACGAAACTTCCTTAGTAATTTAATTAATTGTGCACTATTTTTATTCTTTAAAATAATTAATTCCGGAATTTTGTGTTTATTATAAATACATTTCAGGTCTCTCAACATCGTACCTAAGTCTGATGATGATCGAGGATCATGATAGAAATATATGATTCGCGAATCTTTATTACATATCAAGTTTCCAACTATCGTACAATTATCCTCTTTATTACGTTTTATTTTGTCAAATTCCTTTTTTGAAATTATTGTTAAGTCTTAAGTTTTTTCCCAGTTTTTTGTAACCTATATTTTAGAAATAAAAAAAGAGGTTGATTGTCAAGATGAGATATGATGACAGAAGAAAATTGTACGAATTAAAAATGTCACCAAAAAACTAAAAAATAAAGTTTTAAGTAAAATTATTGAATTTTCGTCACGAACCAAAAGATCGAAGCGATCATATAAGCTCCTTCATCCACACAGCCATATATTTATTGCTCTCCTGGAGCTGGTCCTTCATAGCAGCCGTTTAACCGAGAAAAGAAAAATAACCTAAAATTTGGTCCTTCGAGCCGGATTTGAAACTACAGCGACCTGGTGGACCTGGAAGAACATTATAGAAACAATAATTCTGAAGAAGTGAGCTCGTTCTAATTATTTAACCACTTTAATTCCTACCAATCCTTTCCTTTCAAGCGTGTAAAAGCAGCTTAGCCTCTATCGTATCGTATCGAACGTTTCCTCGTTATCAATTGCTTTAAATCGATAATTCAATCGCACGTCTTATATCAGCATAAAAGTAATAATTGCATCGTTTTTCGTTAATTCAAGTAGTAGTAACATTCCTGTCAAACATTAACTCGCAAATTAAATACGCACCTAAAGTATTCTTTCTCGTATAGTCAATTATTGTCGTATTCTCGTATCCCGTAAATTAGCATTATTCTCGTCATATGCCAAGAAAAATGCCGCGAAAAAAATCAAAAAAACTGTAATGAAGAAGTTAGCACTGATGAAATGGAAATTATAGAATTATCGCACGTAAGACAGGTTATTAGGGATAGATTAGATCGCTTTTCAAGTTTTTTATCTCAAAATGAAGAAAACCTTGACCAATTTCAAATCGAAAGTCGATTAACAAGCGTAGAAAACGATTTTTTAGAGTTTGATAGAGTCCAAACGCGTTTAGAATTTTTAGATTCCAATGAAAAGGCTGATAGGTTAGATACCGAATCTTTATATTATACGGAAGTTGCTAAATCAAAAAAGATTATTGCTAAATTTTAACAATTAAACGATTTCAAAATAAAACAATCTCAATTTCAAACTACTTTTAGTCCAAATTTACAAAATAAAAGCGCTGTTGCCAATCTTCCTGATTTAAATTTACCCAAATTTTACGGAAAATATGAAACCTGGTTTAGTTTTCTGCACTGGTAGAAAATCGACAGGATATTAGCGAAGTGTCAAAATTAATGTATCTAAAATCATATTGTCAGGATGACGCATTAAAACTGATAGAAAATTTACATTTAACGGCCGACAATTACACAATCGCCTTTGAATTATTGAGAAAACGATATGAAAATCTTAGAGCTATTATAAACACGCACATATATCAATTATTGTTCGAATTACCGCACATTACACGAGAATCTTCATCGATATTAAGAAAATTGTTAGATTGGTTATATCAACATTTGTCTGCTTTGGAAAAACTGCAATTACCTGTTGAAAGGTGGGATGCTTTATTGATTCCAATAGTTTTGCAAAAATTAGATGACCGTACAAAAAAGGAATGGGAAAACAAACAAAATGATCAAAGGTTGCCAACAATGTCTGAATTTACTGAATTTTTAACAAAAAAGTGCTTTACTTTAGAAGCTGTTCATTCTTTTGACAGTTTAAAACACCATTTAAAGCACCATTAAAAACACAAAACACAAACTTTAGAAGGATAGTGGGGCACGTTCAATCACCTTTAAATACATCCAATCAAAACACCTGTTTAACTTGTAATAAAAATCATTTAATTTATCAATGTCCTGAATTTATCAATTTAAATATTAAGGAAAAATATCAAGAATTATACAAACATAAATTATGCACCAACTGCTTGAGATCTGGTCATTTTAAACAAGATTATTTATCCGGAGGATGTAAAAAATGTGATTTAAAACATAATACCGCATTACATGTAGATAATTACAGACAATTTCAACAAAATAGTCAAAATACGAGACAACGTTCACAATATGGCAACGCTGCATCGCAACAATCATCGTCGCGTCAGGCGTATGCGCAGCCAACAGAATCAACTGATTCGAGAAGCAATCGGCAAACAAGCGCTTTCTGCGCTTCTGCTCAAAATGAAACGTCACAACAATTAAGACATGACTACATCGACAAGAAACCAGAAAATATTATCAGAAATAAATCAATCTGATGAAAATTATGCACAAAATGGAGATTTCGACGAGGAAAATGCACAAGCAACCCACACGTACACGATTATTGATTCGAATCAAGTTCTATTATCCACTGCAACGGTTCTTATTCAAAACGATATTAACAAATGGATTAAATGTACTGCATTACTCGACTCAGGTAGTCAATCGAACTTAATAAGCGAAACGTTAGTTGAAAAATTAAGACTAAAATGCAAAAAAATTGACATACCGTTAGCTGGAATAAATCAAATAGAAACGAAAATTAATTATAGAACTATTGCAAAAATTAAATCAAGAAATGGAGACGTCGAATTAAACTTACAATTTTTTGGTTTTATCTCAAATTACTTCAAATTTACCGTTAATTAAATTTGAAAAAACCCAATTGAAGTTACCAAAAGGACTCGAAGTTTTGGCAAATTGAAGAGCTAGATGCTAAAATTTTATTGTCAAAAAGTGAGCAGTATTGTGAAGAATACTTTAAGGAAACCACAAAACGAGACGATCACGGAAAATTTATCGTAAAATACCCTTTTAACCCCGAATGCCCTGATTTATTGGGAAATACAAAAATTATGGCTTTGAAGCGTTTTAAAAATTTAGAAGTACGTCTTGAAAAAAATGACGGTTTAAAATCGCAATATATCAATTTCATGAGAGACTATGAAAACTTGGGACACATGACATATAAAGGATTATTAGAATCGGACACTTCAATAGAAGGACAAATATTTTTCTTACCGCATACTGCAGTTTTGAGAGACTCGTCAGTTACCACGAAATGCAGAGTTGTTTTTGATGCAAGCGCAAAGTCAAGTACCAATATTTCATTAAATGATTTAATTTTAACAGGCCCACATATTCAGGAGGATTTGTATTCCATTTTGCTCAGATTGCGTTTAAGAGCTTTTGTTTTGAGCGCTGATATAATAGTATATCACGTAACGTGTGTGGTAAGAAGCATTTTACGCACGAATGGAAAAGTTAATTCCGTGATTCCGTGAGTGCGTAAAATGCTTTACAACACCAGTTACGTACTATACTTTACCTACGACCTACTTGTACTAGTATTTATACTCTTATTATTAATAATACTTGAACAACATCAACATTTTTAATAATTTTATTGTATAACATTTAATTCCATAATACTTATTAATTATTATAATAATTATTTATAGTAACATTGCAGTTATTGAACACAAATGGTAAATCGCTTCCTTTGCTTGTTGAAGCATAAGAAACAACATTTACATTAGAGGTGCTTGGTAAACTTTCATCTCTATTACTTGCATCTGCTATATTTTTTAATTGAAGAAAACTTATAACAAATACACAAACCAGTTATAAGTTATAAGGATAATAAAAAAAATGTTTGTCAGTTTCTTGACAGTTCGTTCGCAAATCGCTATTGCGGCCTACTTAAGTTTGATGTTTTGACGGCTTATGCCATATTTTTGAATAAAATGGCGACGTCTATTGACAGTTGCTAAGATGTTGCTAGGGAAGCCGTGCGATTTACTTTACAGCTGTGCGTTTTTTTTACCGTGCGTAATAGACGTCATTACATTGATGCCGACTGTGTGTTATTGACTGATTACAGAGGGGGTCGTAGGTAAAAATGATGTATAGATGCATAGATATTGATCCAAGCGAACGTTGTTTTCAGAAAATAGTCTGGAGAGAGAAACCAGATGAACCTATCAAAGTTTATGAACTAAACACGGTTACGTATGGCACCTCAAGTGCACCGTTTCAAGCGACACGCTGTTTAAAAGAGTTATGCCCGGTTGCAAGAACGCTTATTAAAAATGATGAATGATTAACGGCTAATCAATGAAATAATAACTCGTTAATTCTTCAAATCAACCATCATTTACACATCAAAATGCAATGGATAGGTACCTGCAATGATGAATAATTAATCGACCATTATTTTTTTCGTGCAATCGGGTTCCCATTGATGGTTCATGATTTTTTAATCAACCATCACATGAGAGATTTGATTAGCGTTCTTGCAACCGGGCATTAGCGTTACAGAATAAATTAGAATATCCACGAACATCGCAAATAATCGAAAAATGTTTTTACATGGATGATTTATTAACCAGTGTAGATTCTAAAATAAAATAAAATTCAATAGACACGTCTTATTGACAAATACAGAAAGGATTGAAATATACGGTTTCTGTGAAAGTTCTGAAAAGGCTTATGGCGCGTGCGTATACTTATCATCCATAGTGAATGGCGAATAACATTGTTTACAGCCAAGTCCCGAGTTGCTCCACTTAAAAAACAAACCTTACCACGTTTAGAGCTATTAGGAGCTCTCTTATTAGCTGAATTAATTTTTAAAATAAAAAACACCGTGGAAATTCATATTGACAAAATAACGTATTTTACAGATTTGACGATTGTATTAGCATGGTTAAATATTGAACCTTGTAAGTTAAAAACGTTTGTTGCAAACCGCGTAACAAACATTACTGAAATTTCAAACGTGAATAATTGGAAACACGTAAACACCGAATTCTTAAAGAGCAATTTTAATTATAAAAATGATCGTGAATCTAAATTTAATGATATGCACAATCTATACCCGAATTAAACAATCAACCAATTTCATTGGTCATTCAAGAACAAAAACCCGAATTTGATATTTTTCAAAAATATTCAACCTTTTTGAAATTATTAAACGTAACAGCTTATATATTACGTTTTGAAAATCATTGCTTAAATAAAGAAAAACTCAATGATAACGTTAGGTGTTAACTACCCAAGAGTTGAGTGAAGCACAGAACAAACTAATCAAATTAGCTCAAAATGAGCTATTTAAGCAAGAAATTTCAGATCTTAAAAATTCGAAAAACGTAAATAAACAAAGTAAACTTTTAAACTTACGACCTTTTTTAGACAGTCAAAATATTTTAAGAGTGGGTGGTCGATTATCGAAATCTTTAATTTCATTTGATCAACAGCACCCAATTATTTTACCCTATAAACATAAACTCACTGAATTGATCATTTTATATCGACATTTAAAGCATCTTCACTCAGGAACTCAGAATTTATTATCGATTATCCGATTGAATTTTTGGCCACTTAATGGAAAAAATGCAGTAAAGCGTATAGTAAAATCTTGTATTTGGTGTTATAGAACCCATCCCAAGCCTTGTAAATTTATCATGGGTGACTTGCCTAGTTCAAGAATAAATCCAAGTAGACCATTTTCAAATTGCGGTATTGATTACGCCGGTCCTATTTTAGTTAAAGAAGGCACGTTAAGAAGAAGCAAATTAGTTAAAACTTATATTTGTATATTTATTTGTTTCGCAACTCGCGCAATTCACATAGAGTTAGTTAAAGATTTAACAACACATAGTTTTTTAAACGCATTGAAACGATTTTGTTCCCGACGCGGAAAACCAAGTGATCTTTACTCCGATAATGGTTTGAATTTCGTAGGAGCTAATAATTATTTTAGGAAGCTTTATGATATTCTTACTGATAAAATTCATAACGATTCCGTTTCAAAATTCTTGGCACGTGACAGAATAAATTGGCATTTTAATCCAGCCAGATCAGCTCATATGGGTGGTTTGTGGGAAGCTGCGGCTAAGTCCACAAAATTCCATCTTAAACGCGTACTCGGTGAATCACATTTAACTTACGAGGAAATGTACACGTTGCTGGTGGAGATTGAGTCTTGCTTGAACTCACGTCCTTTGAGCCCTTTATCCAATGACCCGACCGATTTCCTACCCTTGACTCCCGCTCATTTCCTTATTGGCGACTCACTAGCAAGTTTACCAGAAGAAGACCTCAAAGAAGCTAAAATCTCCAAAGCGGATCGATATTATCGATTACAACAACTCAAGCAGCAATTTTGGGACCGATGGTCAAAGGATTATTTAAGTCAGCTGCAAACTCGCTCCAAATGGAAGCTTGATGTCGTAAGCGTTTTAAAAGTTGGATCCATGGCTGTTCTTATGGAAGATAACTTACCTTCTTTAAGGTGGCCTCTCGCTCGTGTCGTAAAATTACATTATGGTACTGACAATGTGGTGCGCGTTGTTTCGGTTCGAATGGCAAATGGTAGTATTTTGAAGAGAACCATTTCTAAAGTTTGCGCACTGCCAATTGAGCACTGATTTCAAAAAAATATATATCAGAATGTATATGTACTGTTTTGTTGTGCCGCAAACCTGTATCATACTTATCTTCATTGAAAAGTGGACTTTTCAAGGCGGGCGGCATGTTAAGTCTTAAGTTTTTTCCCAGTTTTTTGTAACCTATATTTTAGAAATAAAAAAAAGAGGTTGATTGTCAAGATGAGATATGATGACAGAAGAAAATTGTACGAATTAAAAATGTCACCAAAAGTTTTAAGTAAAATTATTGAATTTTCGTCACGAACCAAAAGATCGAAGCGATCATATAAGCTCCTTCATCCACACAGCCATATATTTATTGCTCTCCTGGAGCTGGTCCTTCATAGCAGCCGTTTACCCGAGAAGAGAAAAATAACAATTATATTTAAACCAAACGAATCTTTAGGCGGTTTTAGTAATTCTAGAACTCCAGGGTGATCAGTCCTTTCGTCAGAATTATCTTTGAAGCTGCCTAACGGTTTATTTCGAAATTTTTTTATTGTGCTCTTGTGGTAACAAAAATTGAATCGCACTCTTCTTTATTTAAATTTTTTAGTTCGTCTGAAGATATATCTATACGTGATAGCGCGTCCGCTACAACAATATGTTTGCCTTTAATATATTTTATTTTAAAATCGTATTCTTCGAGAATGAGTCTAAATTTAGTTAATCTACTACTAGGATTTGTCATGCCAAATAAGTAAACCAGAGGTCTATGGTCGCTTAAAATTAAAAATTTTCTTGAAAATAGATAAGGTCTAAAGTGCTTTACTGCGAAAACTATTTCTAGAAGCTCCTTCTCAATAACACTATAATTTTTCTCAGCCTTATTAAGAGATCGACTTGCAAATGCAACAGGCCTATCATCGGAATTAGATAGTACAGCACCTAATGCATAATTTGATGCATCGGTTTTTAGTATAAATTCATTTTCAGGTGCAAAGTTTGGATACTGAAGAACAGGTGGGATGGTTAATGCCTTTTTTAGATTTTCAAAAGAATTTTGACAATCGTTATACCAAATGAAAGGGACATTTTTCCTTGTAAGATAATTTAAAGGTTGGGCAATTTCTGCGAAATGTTTTACATATTTCCTATAGTAGTTAGCAAAAGCAACGAATCTTTTAACTTCTTGGGAATCTTTGGGAACTGAAAAATTTTGAATTGCTTTTATTTTATAAGAATCTGGAGAGACACGTTCTGCTGATATTTGGTGACCTAGGTTGAGAATTTCTTTTTTCAAAAATTCGCATTTATTTGGGTTTAGCTTTAAATTTACCTGTCTCAACCTTTCAAAAACTTTAACCAAATTTTTATTATGATTAAATAAATTATTTGCAAAAACTACTAAGTCATCTAAATAAACGAAACAACATTCGTAATTTAGCCCGGACATTGCAATTGTGATTGCACGTGAAAATGCACTGGGACTTGCTTTTAATCCCATGGGTAGTCGAGTCATTTGATATTGACCTCTATCTGTTGCAAAAGCTGTGTATTTTCTGCTATTTTGGTCAAGCTCGATCTGATAATAGCCCTGAGATAAGTCAAGATGGGAAAAATACATTGCCCCAAAATTTCTGATATACAAGGCAATGGAAATTTATTATATTCTATTTGCTGGTTTAATTATCTATAATCTATTACAATTCTAGCCTTCCTAACACCATTTTCATCAAAACCCTTTTTAGGAATGATTAACAAAGGTGATTGAAACTCTGACATTCTTCTATAATTCCATCGCGTAACATTTTGTCTATTTCTTGATGAATTTGTATTTTTTGAGCATTGGGTAGTCTATACGGTTTAATGAAATGTGGTTTTGTTGATTCTTTTAGTATAATTTTTTCTTTATAAATATTACACACCGTAAACGGGTCGTTTTCAAGATAAAAAACATCGGAATATTTGACTAAAATTTTTTGTACAGAGTCTCTTTCATTAGAATTCAAATGCGAGAAATTTATTTAATTTAATAGTTTGTCTGCTCTACTAACAGAATTGGTTGGGTTTGTTTTAAATTCGCATACATTATAGCAATTTAATTTTTCTAATTTTGGATTAAATTTTTTTAAGATAACCTCCTGTTCTTTAATATTTAAAATTTTAATAGGTATCATATTTTGGTTAGCTCTAACCAAAGCTCCCGCTACAAAAACTCCTTCACATAATTCACCCAGCAAGACAACGTAGTCTTCATTAACTTGAACTTTAAAATATTTAACTATTTCGCATCTACCCGGAATTGAAGTGTACATTTGCTGTTCCGACACTATAGGAATTACTTGTCTAACATTGCAAAAATTGAATGAAAATAAAAACTTTTCGTAGTCTAACGTAGATAGCTCCGTAATCATAGAAGAAATCTGATCCCAAAATACCGTGCATTTCAATGTCGCTCGCAAGGCCATCTAATAGTTGAAATTCCTGACGAAGTTTAATTTTTTTTATTTTTTAATGGTAGGTGTACCGTGCCATCTGATACTACTGACCCACATAAACCATTAATACGCATTTTCTTTGACGAATTAATCGTTTCGTTAATAACTACTTTATTTTTAAAAATTACACTTACGCTAGCGCCTGTATCTAATAACAATGTTAATTTATTATTCATATAAAATAATTCTACAAAATTTAATCCATTCAGAGCAAAAATATTGTGGCAAGTTTGTAAGTTATGGTTGGCCACGAAAAAATTTTTACGATATATGAGGATTTTCTGAACTTTCATTACTTACTGTAGAATTAGAACTATTTATATAAAATACCCTTCTATTGCTACCTCTAGAATTATATCTATTATTATTATTATGCCTGCCTCTAAAATTATTTGACCTATAATTAGTACCCCTATAAGAATTTCTATCACTATTATTTCCTCTAAAATTATTTTCTCTAATGTTATTTGATCTAAATTTATTTCCTCTACTACTATTCCCTCTGAAAGTAGTTCCTCTAAAATTATTTCCTCTAAAATTATTTCCTCTAAAATTCTTATATTCTCTTATCTGATAGATTTGGTCATTACTTTTGCAAAAGTTTTGATTGCGATCTTTTCGTTAACTTGATTTAAAATTCTACTGTCATTTCAATTATCGCCAGCTTGGGCAAGCGTTAGATCCGCTAAAAGCTCTTCTAACGTTTTCCCAAACTGATCAATAGTTTTGGGCCCTTGTCTTGCATTATGTAATTGTTGCAGATTTTTTGGTAATAAAATATTTCTTTAAGTCAGTTATTAGAGACCCATTATCAGTATAAGTTTTATTTAATTCCAATTTTGCATTTTCACTTAAACTTTTCTTTAAAATTTAGGTGGTTAGTAGTACCCTACCATTTGCATCAAGCATGGAATCGTACAATTCAATAGCATCAATTAACTGTTTGGTTACAGTTTCAGAACCGTCCATAACCGGTAGCAGACTTGCCGCGGTTTTCAAATCGAATTTCTCGGCTATTTCGTTAATTGAGCAATCTGAATCTAATATTATATTCTTATCCTTCTCAGTTTGCTCAGTATGCTGCAGAAATTGTAACCTCTCTGTTAAATGAACTTCTATTGCTTTAATTTATTTTTTCTACGCCCATGTCTGTAAACGTCAAAAATCGCACTGACAACTTTCCTTGTAAGTGACATTTAACAATAACATGCACGTAATGAGAATCTCATAACATACACGTGCGTTTAGATAGAAAAACTTAGATTTCTTTGTTAAATCAAATTGCAATCAAATTTTTATTTACGTAATACTTTATTTGGTTTATTTACATACTTTTAATCAATTGAAAAACTTAAAAGCTCTTAGCATTAGTGAAATACATTTTAGATTAAAAGAGTGATGCCCCTAAATGTCGGCAACACATTTAACAATTTTAAAAAAAGTAATTCATATTTTTGGGATAAGGGAATAAACGTTATCTCATTTATGCTGTCAATTTTGGTAACAAATTATAGTATCCGAACATTTTCTCAACTTTAACTACGAATATGTCTGTTAGTAGTGAAAAAGATGAAATTATGAGCACTCAGAAGAAAATAGATGGGCGTAGAAAAAGTATAGTACGTTACACGAGTTGTAATCCCATAACGCACTCGTGAAATTTACGCACTCGCCGCTGTGCGGCTTCGTGCGTAAACTTTTTCACTTCGTGCGTAATGGGTTACTTACAACTCTTGTTACGTAATATACTATTTTCTACGCCCATGTCTGTAAACGTCAAAAATCGCACTGACAACATTCCTTGTAAGTGACATTTAACAATAACATGCACGTAATGAGAATCTCATAACATACATGTGCGTTTAGATAGAAAAACTTAGATTTCTTTGTTGAATCAAATTGCAATCAAATTTTCATTTACGTAATACTTTATTTGTTTTATTTACATACTTTTAATCAATTGAAAAACATAAAAGCTCTTAGCATTAGTGAAATACATTTTAGATTAAAAGAGTGATGCCCCTATATGTCGGCAACACATTTTACAATTTCCAAAACAATAAATCGCTTTTTATTGATATGGGAAAAAACGTCATCTCATTTTTGCTGTCAATTTTGGTAACAAATTATAGTATCCGAACATTTTCTCAGCTTTACCATGAATATGACTGTTAGTAATGAAAAAGATGAAATTATGAGCATTCAGAAGAAAATAGATGGGCGTAGAAAAAGTATAGTACGTTACACGAGTTGTAATCCCATTACGCACTCGTGAAATTTACGCACTCGCCGCTGCGCGGCTTCGTGCGTGAACTTTTTCACTTCGAGCGTAATTGGTTACTTACAACTCTTGTTACGTAATATACTATTTTCTACGCCCAAGTCTGTAAACGTCAAAAATCGCACTGACAACATTCCTCGTAAGTGACATTTAACATTAACATGCACGTAATGAAAATCTCATAACATAGATTTCTTTGTTGAATCAAATTGCAATCAAATGTTCATTTACGTAATACTTTATTTGGCTTATTTACATAAAAGCTTTTAGCATTAGTGAAATACATTTTAGATTAAAAGAGTGATGCCCCTAAATGTCGGCAACACATTTTACAATTTCAAAAAAAATAATTCGGTGTTTCTTGATATGGGAAAAAACGTCATCTCATTTATGCTGTCAATTTTGGTAACAAATTATAGTATCCGAACATTTTCTCAACTTTACCTATGAATATGACTGTTAGTAATGAAAAATATGAAATTATGAGCACTCAGAAGAAAATAGATGGGCGTAGAAAAAGTATAGTACGTTACACGAGTTGTAATCCCATTACGCACTCGTGAAATTTACGCACTCGTGCGTAATGGGTTACTTACATCTCTTGTTACGTAATATACTATTTCTATTGTAATAGCAATAACTTCTTTAATATTAGTTTTAGTGCGAAAATCTATGTCTGATTTATCAAACAATTCTTTAAATTTCTTATAACTAATTTTACTCTTAGCTAATGTTCCAAACTTACGATTTGTAACACTTCCATCAGTCCTTCTTTCGGTATTGTCTTTTAATAAATTCCTATGGAACACTTTTAATTCTTCTGCAAAATTATGAAACTGTCTTTCTAGATCCATTCATTTTATACAATTGTAAACCTAAAATAAAGATAATCTTCGTCCTCCTAAACTAACTCTTGGCTCGCTCTAATATGCCTGTCAATTTTTCTCTCCACCATCATTCTGCATTTTCGGTATAAGTATGCTACTATGATAAGGAAAGCCATTGCGATAAACATAATTTCTAGTACCTCCTTTAGTCCACTGAATTGTGCATTATTTGATTGGCCTCCACTGTTACCCGATTGAGCTATTATTACTTCTTCCTTGGATGCCTGTTGTCCCGTTTATTACAAAGGATTTGGAGAATTCATTGTTAATTTTAACACAAAAAGAGGATTTGTCTTTTTTGGCAGTCTAATACCAATTTCGACGTTACACGGTTAGAGCTAAGTGCTTTCAAAGCCGCTTGGCTGTCCGAGAAAATTTTTATTGTTCTACAAACATAACTAAGGAAGAGTTGCAAAATATGTCGATACCTATTATATAGCTGTATATCTCTGATGAAATTTCTGTAGGTCCCAAAAAGATTACCCAATTTTCAAATAAACCTATTTGTTAATTCCCGAGTTACAGCCTGTAAAAAGTCTTGGGACACCCTCCATAGGGAGGAACCATATGTCAGTTGTGCATGGAAGAGAAGGAAACGTCCTCTTTGAATGTGAAGCACTGTCTCTTCGAAAACTAAAGCACCCTCTGGTCTCTTCACATAAACGGTACAGCCAATAGCACAAAAGACGTAAGGGCTGAAGTGCCGAGGTATCGAAGCCTTTGACTGGTGGTGCCGAACTAATCAATTGTATCATTATATCATCAATTAGGTACCAATGAATTTCAAACTTATTTAAAAATTTGGAAATAATTGTTGCGGCAAACGCATTTCTTACTCTCATATTTAAAAATCAACCAAAGCATTCTTTGTTGCTTTATTAAAGTGTGCTATGGAATCACGATAAATGTCAAAAACTGCTAGTTAAATTATTGTCATAATCTTACCTCAATTTGTATTCTTGATAGTATAATCAATTCATTTAAAACAAAATGAATTTTACAAAAGAAGAAATATTGAACATGATATTCATATTAGGTGAATGTCGACAAAATCCTTGCCTCAAGATTGTAAAGTATGCAATATGCATACCGAAGGCACTCGACTGACAAATTGATAAAACGTGTAACTGTGTGTTTCATTTGGTAACCGTAACCATGATGTTTCAAATATAGGAGCTACGGAAGACAACGAATTTCTGATAATGCAATATGTGATGCAATATCCAATCTGTAGCGTTAGAATTGTAAGTGGCCAGTTTTAATTATTACTAAAAGTATGAAATATAAATTTTATCCCTATAAAGTAACTATAATTAATTGCTTGATAGTTTATATAAAAAGAGAAAAATTTTGTAATTGGTTTACAATTCAAACGCAGACTGAACCAGATTTTTTAAAATGTTTTGTATTCAGACTAAGTATGTAAGTATGTGTACTGAAGTGACATTCATTGAGACCTAAAAGGTGTATGGTGTCCCCTTTCTTCTACTTTGTTCCAGAGGAAAGTGTCAGAGACTCATAGCTATTTAGACCTATTTCTCGCAGGAATTTTAGGATTTCTGCAGGCTTTAGTTTAGGTAAGTGCCCTAGGATTCTGAATTGCTATGCAGTCCGCAAGTATGTGGTTGGAGGTTTTTTCTTCCATACAACATAATCTACATTCTTCTTCCTTCACTATTTTGAGCTTTTTCAGGTACCCATTTAAGCGACAAAATTTACTGATAATGGACACTAAAACTCTTACTGCAGTTTTACTCTGACTTATGTAATCATTTGTTTTTGGAACTCATTTCTTCTTATTGCTTATTTCCGTATCGAAAAGTTATACTTTTTCATCATACATCTTGTGGAATGTCCTATGTTTTCTGATTTCTAAGCAAGAAGTTTTTTTTAATGATCCCCTCTTTACTTAGTCATTCAGACGAAGTAACATTCGACGAATATACATTCCATAAAAATAGCTTCGTCAATAGATACAACTTTCATTATTATTGTGATAAAAACCCAAATCGTTTTAGAATAACGTAGATTAAGTGAGGGGGATATTGGTCCTTTTTTTGGTGGAAACATGAATGGAGCCAAATTCCTTGATTTTCTTATAAACCAATTACAAACATTATTAGAACACGTTCCATTAAACATAAGAAATTAATTGGAGTTTTTCTTTAGTCTGTATTACAAGAGATACGATATACTAATCCAATAAATTATCACACATTACTAGAGTGTATGACTAGCGGGGTGACTGATTAGAGAGATATTGCCAATTGCAATACCGCATACGGTGCGGTATTTATGTAGCGCTATTTTAATAACGGTCTATCTAAAATGTATTTGGAAATAAGAGTTATTGCCATCACTATAATTTAATAACGTAGCGCTGCGTTATGTAGGAAGTGACATAACCTGTCTTTTTCTGTGTATATTTATATATATATATATAAAAAAAAATCAAAAACCAAACAACCTTACTATTTGCATATTTAAAAAAAATGAAAATAATGAAATATGGATGAAGCTCTCGAAGCGGCGATCTTAGCTGGAGCTAATGAAAATGATATTGGAGTGGAGCAAAACCAAAATAGAAGATCACTAAGGCTCTATTATTGAATTCGATTTGGTAAATATGTAGAAATCCGATGCGATTTGTTCTATTTTGTCAACTGCGCAGGACAATTATGTGCCGTATTTACAATAACACTCAACAGTACGTAACCGTAAATTACGCTAAGCGCTAACGTTATTAGCGTTAACGTCAAAATACTGCAAACGTAATTACCGCACACCATTTTTTAACAAGCAATATCTCTCTATTAAGTGTAACTTGTACGCTATTGGCTATACCTTACAAAATACCCTGTATATTTTCAAACGCTCTTGAACGAAGTGATTGAAATTTGTAATAAAGAACAAAGTGTTCCATTTAAGAGAATGTACAAACCCACAAATTTATGGAAAAACTCAAAGTCAATAATATTTCAATGTACATAACTTTTTACCAAATTCTATATTCTACCACAACTGTGCAATCGTCCGACACCAGAACTTTAGTACCCTGTATATTCTTAACAGGTGTTATTTGAGGGAAATAAAAAACATAACTTTACAGAAAATTTAAGTTTCCAAAGTTTTACATTTACAAAAGAAAACATAAGTTTGTTTTGTCTTAGCAGGAATAAAACAAAATACAGTTTACTTCATTTTTTTGGTTAAATAAAATAAATCTTCGAAATATCGTGATGACCTATTCAAAAATTCAATGTTATAAATTATTTAATCATAAACTTTTGTGTCAAACGTTTTCTTTTAAGTTTAGCACAAAAATTTGTAATTAAACAACAAAATTGTTCAACAAACATAGACTTATTAAATCCTGCACAGATAACAGCAACACATTATATATAGTAAAAATGTAATTCAGATAAAATTACATGCACATGGTACAGCTTATAAATGCTACGTTATTATACTTTACTTTGAAGCTCACCAACATTGCTATTAAATAAACTGCATATTAAACAAGAAAAAAATGAATAACCTTTCAATCAAATTGTTGTAAGCAATAGTAGGAACAAAGGGCGAAACTCCCAATGCATCTTGACAGCCAAAGTAGCTTGTTTCAAAAGGCTGATAGGTTTAAACAGGTTTTCTATAAATTCCTGAAATAATTACAATACATTTTATAGTGCATTTGATGAAAAAAACTCAAAGAAGATCCATTGCACTATTAAAAGGCGAAAATTGGTAGAATTGTCAATGAAGACAAGAGGATGAAGGAAGTAATTTTAAATGATAGATTTGTTTCGGCATTTTTTTCTAAAGTCATGTAAGCTGCTACATATTGAATATTATGCTCTGGTACTGTGTGTGTATATATAAACTTAGAATCAAACTAATAGTTTAAGCTAAAATGTAACTTAACTACATAGCTTATTAAGCTGTACACCTTAGCTATCTTCGTTACAACTTGTGGTTATTGAAGCAAAGATTTCTAGTAAAAATTAAGTATTTATTCCATCCATTCTTGAGAACATGTGAAGAGTGGTTCAAATACATCATACAGTGCTACTTTCATGGATAATTTAAAAATCTGGAAATGTTCCCTGTCATAACTTGTTATTTAAAAATCCAAGCAGAGTTCTTATCCAGGAGCAGTTTCTCCATAGAAATTAAATTAATAAGAATAAAATCAAAGCTAACCAATTATTTTGGTCCACCGTGTGGATTCGTAGTCTGTTTATCAATGTATTTGTGAATAGTCAATATCATTATTCTTATTGCAAATGATAAAAAAAGATGCTGGATGATTATTTTTTCCATAGCAGCAAGTTTGACTTGTTGAATCATAGTTTAACAGCAAGTTCTTCCAACTACTGTTAGTATTACTGCAACCACATCAATTTTTACAGTGTCAATGCTAAAACTTTCTCACTCTTATTACTAGAAATCTACGCCCTAATTATACAGAGTGTTCCAATCAAAAGTGTTACTTTCACTAATAATTTTAAATTATTAATAAGCTTTATAATCAGCAATTTTACTGAGAAAAGTTGTTTGTTTCAAAAAACTATTTTGTGAGTATCTTATCTAAGTTAATTACTGTCAATTGGATCACCTGGTGAATAATATGGGAAAAAAATTATTCCTCTAGAGAAGACAACACGATTGCGTGGTGCAGGTTTCAACACTTAATGGACAAGTTGCAACAGAAGATACTGGGGGAGTGTTATGCTGATTCAAAGGCTAGAAGCAAGTGCCTTCGGGAGGCTGTGTCAGCTTCATGTTTTCTTTAAGTGTCATTAATCTTCTTAATTCTTGCAAAACCGTTTTAATAGTATAATCTCTTTGCCACCTAGCCAATACTGGAACTTGCCTGTTGTCAAGCTATAAAAATAAAAAAAATATATTTTAATCTGTACTTTCAGCAAAACCTTTTCATTTAGTTTAGTTCACTTATATTTTTAAGTAACATAAGTACTTTTCAAGTGGAAATTTACACCTTAGGAAAGTGTGAACAGTTCAATATTGATAAACGATATAGAAGGCTAAGGATTATTATCATGTCAGATAGGTAGGCACTGAGTTCTTGTGTAATCATTGTGTAATTTTAAAATGATATGAGAATGCCTAGAAAAAACACAAAGAACTGGGTGAGAACAGCATCACCTTCCAGTGGGTTCCAGGACACACTGAAATAGAAGGAAATGAAGTAGAAGATAAACTAGCAGAGAGAATCTGAAACACCCTTTTGGAGACAGGAACCCTTTTGTGGTATCAACATCAATGTAATATTGGAAAAAATAAGCAACACAAAAAAAGAGAAGACCTGACCATCAGAAAGGTCTAGTAGGGCTGAGACAATCAAAGATATTCCTGGGAAACTACAACCAGGTGAAAATAATTGAATGTCTAAGCACTAATAAGTATGCACTTAGAGTTTTGACAGGTGTCCTGTCAGGACACTACCACCTGAATTGACACCTCAAAAAAACCTTAAATCCGTGGAGCAAAAATAATGTACATTCTGTGGAATGGAAGAAGAAACCTCCATTCATATACTTGCGAATACATAGCAATACAGAATCCTAGGTTAACAACACCGAAGAAGCTGCTGGATAATGAGGGACATCTAAACTGAAACCTGCAGATATCCTAAAATTTCCCCAGAAAATGAGACTTACAGAACTACTAGTCTCTGAGACTTTCCTTAGGAACTAAGTAATATATCTTTTAGGTCTCAGTGAATGTCATCCCATTATACATACAAAGGTGTCCAGATTATAGAGATACTACAGGTAGAGGCAACATGCCAGCTCAGATCCCATCATCATTTAAGAGAGAGATAGGAAGTCAGAGGCTATCTTTCTCTAATAGCACGCATGCAGACAAATACGGAAAAACCTCTGTCTCACTGGAGTTCAGACGGACATTCCCACTTACACAGTGTCCTATGGTTTGTTGCCTCTATCTGTAGTAGCTCTATGGTCCAGATACTCTCCTGCCAAACCCAAACTACACATAGTAGATGTGATTTGATGTCCATCAAACCTAAATTACCTTTACCCAAAAATTATTCATAAGAGAACTATTGTCTTCCTTTGAGGATGAAACTTTAAACTTGGTAAAACCCTGCGTGATAAATTATTTACTAAAAACCTATGTTATTCCCAACACAAGCAACCAATGTGGAAGGGGCAACAGGTATGTCTTTTTAAATTTGTTGTGTATCTTTTTTAGATAAATTTTACATTTAATTAAAAAATTGTAGGGTATTTAAAAAAAAATTGTGCTCTTGTTCAAAGCTGATATTATGAACTGTTTTCAAGGAAAATCAATTTTAATTTTTTTACTGACTGTTTTATATTCTGAAAAAATCAAGATTATTAACAACAATAATGTTATTGAATTTTATAGCATATCTTCCACATGAGGACAAATTGTTGCAAGACATAAATCCAATTATTTTTGTAAATATTCTCTAGCTCTAGGTGAATTAGGTTAGATGGTGTTAATAGTTTGCATTTGGCTTGAGAGTTTCCGGGCACCTTATACATAGATACAACATAGAATATATTGGTTTTAGAACTAAATTTGTCCAATGCACCTATACTAAGTCATTTTCCCCAAATCTCTCCTAACGTATTAAAATATTTCCTGTTCATTTAAACAATGAGTCAATTCAGGAGTACATAGATTATGACAAATTAATGTTAGCAATTTCAAATAAAATTTTGGAGTATTATGTGTCTTGTAATATCAAATAATAATTTACTTACCACACCTGTATTAGTGTTTATACAATTTATGTTGATTCTAGAGATAAACTTTGCAGTAGGAGCATCATCAGGATACCTTTGGCCACATTCTATTTTAACAGAGTACATTCTATTTTCATAAGGTGTTCGAGGGGGGCCGATTATCATGCCCATCCAATGTGTAAGAGTCATATCATCATCGTTTTCTAATCCCCAACTAATTGTACCATCTGAAACTCCTTTCTGGCCGGCTTCCAATTCTTCGAGTAATCGAAAGTTCCGAGGTACAACTGCAAAGATTAATTTAAATACCTATTTATAATTGAATCATTAAATTTTATTCGCCACTTACCAACACCAGTTGATGGAGTCGCCATTGCAATAATACTCACAAATCCAAAGTTTAAAATTAATGCGATAAAATATTTATTTTAAAATGGAAATATTACACAAATTCACTATTAGTTTAGGATTTGTGAGAGTGTGATAATTATTGTTAAAAAAAATCGGCTTTTTCTCATACAAAAGCAAGTAAATTTCTTATCCCTTCTGGAATAGAGATGTATACGTTACGTCAATTTTCTATGGAACAGTTACTTAATGACAAATGACAAGTGATGACTATTCCTACGTACAGAACCTATGTATAATTGTTGAATTGATCCTGCTAACCAAAATCAAATATATAATATGTGGTCGAAAGATTGCGTTTAATAGTATCCATGAGTTTGCGCTTGAAAGAATAGACATGTAAATCCATAGATTATTTACCTGTGCTGAACTTCCTGAAGGCTAAAGCACAGAATACACCAATGTATTATTTGGCTAAAGTTTAGTCACAGAGTAACGTACTCACACAGAAGCGACACATACATCCTTATTAAAAACAACCCCCATTATTTGGTACCAATACTGTCATTGTGTGTTTTTGGATAATATGTGAACAGTAGATGACCCAAGCCACTTTCCACACGTGTTCTCAATCATGTGGTTACTGTCATAAGTGTAGTGCACATCAGTGATCTATGTAACGCACCTATTGTCAATGTCAAATGTCTGTATGACATACATGAAAAAGTCAGTTGTCACCCAGACCCAGCTATTAGGAGCGTCTGAATGTAGTACACTTTACCAACGTTGCCAAGTGTAGTCCTAAACTGAAAGGGCGCCATCGAGTATCTCCGGTGGCGCTCGGCTTTCGTGCGAAGCGCACGGCTTTTAATCTTCTATCGATATCGTTAACGTGTGCAGAGATTAGCCCAGCGTAAGTGTGCTGGGCTCCTAACACAGAGGTACCAGGTTCGAGTCGTGTCCGAGTCAAGATATTTTTATTTTTATTTTTATTTTCTTATTGTTTTTTTCAAAAATTGACTAAAAATACGAAGAATTTTTCGATTCGGATTAGGGTAGGGGGTAAGGTAGGGTGGTTTTAGTTAGGTTATTATTGAAAATTATTATAATAATCTGTCAATTATACAAAATTCAATTTTTCGATTCGGATAAGGGTAGGGGGTTAGGTAGGGTGGTTTTAGTTAGGTTATTATTGAAAATTATTATAATAATCTGTCAATTACACAATTCAATTTTTCGATTCGGATAAGGGTAGGGGGTTAGGTAGGGTGGTTTTAGTTAGGTTATTATTGAAAATTATTATAATAATCTGATTTCTTAACACATTGCTTTTTAATCAACTGTGATAAATATCACTATTAAAATATTTTTACTTTCCAAAACACAAACGTTTTAGTTTAGGACTACACTTGGCAACGTTGGTAAAGTGTACTACGATTAGACGATCCTCAGCTATTCATTGCCCTAGAGTGCGTTCGGCTATATTCTCCGGAGACTATCCGATTCTCCGTTAGCGTTCGGAAATCAGTTTAGATTACTATCTTATCCCGTTCGGAAAATCAGTTTATTCTCTCGGAGACTCTCGAAGCTATCTATCAAATTTGATCGAGAAAAAGTTAGTCGACATGCGCATACGGCATAATGTGTCCTCGTTAAAAACGTGACGACGCGTTCTTGTTCTTTACAAACAGAACATGAAAAATAATACATATAAATTATTATTTAAGTATAATAATAGGGATTAGACATAGGGCCTAGGATATTTTCTAGAGCAATAAATGCTTCTCTTGTTAAACGAAAATGTTGACGAAACTTGGTGCATGTAAAATTAGGTACTATTTCCTCAAAGTAATTTTTTATTCTGACAACTCCATTACGTTCCTTTAGACACTATATTATGAAACAATTCCATTTCATCAATCTCGCTGTCATCACTATCTTCGCTCATTAATACCGAAATATTACAAAAGTTACTTATATGCTTTATCGATAACATTATTTGAATTAACGCAACTTTTTTTTTTCATTTTAAAAGCTTGAATGCTAATTCGTTGGGGATACTACAACTACTTATAATAATATATCCACAGCACACCCTCAATATATCTATATTATTATTATCTAATGGGTTAGATGCAGAGACAACCGATCTTGTCTCTGGTTAGGTGCCAGAACCCCTGTTAAGCTAGCAGAACCACTTTGGAATTTTCAACTTTTTTTTATGCCATAATTTTAGGCTATTTTTAGGCTAATTTATTACCCTATTGAAAATTTTTTTGCTTTTCAATTGTGGGAGAAATCGCGGGTTCTGCTAGCTTAACGTTAAGCTGGCAGAACCAATGAGCTAATCGAAATTTTATGGAAAATTGGATTACACCATAATTTTAGGCTCATTTTAGGCTCACGTTTGCACCTACTGCCGATTTTCCTGATGCACGTTTTTTGAATAAAAACCTGGGTTCTGCTAGCTTAACCCAACCGTTAAATAACTCCGCAGAGAAGATCCAATTAGACAATAATTTTAGGCTCTACATACACTAATTAATTACCCTATTACAAAATTTTTTGCTCTTCAGTTATAGGAAATAACATGTGTTCTGCTATTTTCATCTAAGAGCTGGAGTTACAAAATGCTAATCGAATGTATGTAAAAAATCTGATGACACCATAATTTTAGGATCATTTTAGGCTCACGTTTACATCCAATGACAATTTTCTAGTTCTTGTTCTAGTCCTGGATTCTACAAACTTGTACGAATAAGTTATCCCAGGAGGGAGGTTCAATTTTAGGAGACACTCATATTTTGACTGGAACATTTTTGTGCCGAAAAATATAAAGTTTTGGAAAATGATATATCGATTGATAACAATAGTTCAATAGAGCAAAGTTTCCAAGAAAAATCAAACATTTTTAATGACAGTGATTCCAAAGAAAACATTGAAAAATTTTCTATATTTGTTTCTGAAGAAGAATTTTTGACTTTGGTGGAAAGGAAACAAATTCGAAGAGCTGATAGACCCTACAAAAAAAATAGTTTAAGAAGCTGTTTTAGATTAAAAAAGGGTCTATGGCAGGCGTGGTTAACACACGAATTGTGGAAAGCCGTAAAGTTGCAATGTGGATTTCGTTCAAGTATCACTATTTGAATGAAAATTTAGTATCGGGAATATTCAAAGGTAAGTACTCCCATTCCATTCAAATAATACAAAATTATTCTGATAAGGACCTTCTTATTCTACATAATACCTTCTGGCTGGGTCATCCTATATCTGCCTTCATAAATGGATTAATTCAGATTCTATAAAATTTTATTTTGATTTTACAAGCGTAAAATCTTGCACTCATCAGATCGACTTGAAATTTGTCAGTTCATTATTCCGGTGAAAATACGCGTTTTTAGTGCGCGTCGTGGCTGCTTGCAAACATTATTGTCAATCACTATTTGACTGTCACAAATATTTTTATGAGTTATAAGGAATTTAAGAAGAGGGGACAATTTTTGTAATCCATCTATTCAATATCGTTATCAAAACTAATTAAATGAATATAAATAAAAAACGATATTTTTTTCGCCTTCTACTGAAAAGGAATTTGTTGTTAGGCATGGAATGTTTTCAGTTCGAATATACTGATATTTATCAATACCTTTTTTCAATATTTTAGGTCATTGTACTTGTGGTAGCAAGCTATCATGTGAAATAGTAACGTCGGATAAGGGAAAAATACACATAGAATGTTCTTTGCTGAGAGGGTCAGAAAAGGGAAAATGCGGGAAACGGTATCTTAGGGAACCTGTCCGCTCCCACTTGGCAGAAAAACTAAAATTCAAATCGACAGTGGTTTTACGTTCGGAAGAAGCGACGGCTCTAATGGATGTTGGGGATGATGAACCCCCTCATCTTTATTCTAGTAGCATTCTGAAGGTGGCAAAAAATGAGTTTGTTGCTTCGAATTATATACACCAAGACCCTTTGATAGCACTGGAAATTATGAAAAATAATAATTTCAAAGGATCGATCCATAATATAGGATTTGACCCGTTTTTCGTTTTCTTCTGGAGCAATAACCAGACTCATATTTACTGCTCCAGTGTAAAGCAGGGGCACGTAACATTATGTATCGATGCAACCGGGAGCTTAATACAAAAAATAAAAAAAAATGATGGATCCACTTCCCAACATATATTCCTATATATAGGGTCTATCAGCTCTTCGAATTTGTTTCCTTTCCACCAAAGCCAAAAATTCTTCTTCAGAAACAAATATAGAAAATTTTTCAATGTTTGATTTTTCTTGGAAACTTTGCTCTATTGAACTATTGTTATCAATCGATATATCATTTTCCAAAACTTTATATTTTTCGGCACAAAAATGTTCCAGTCAAAATATGAGTGTCTCCTAAAATTGAACCTCCCTCCTGGGATAACTTATTCGTACAAGTTTGCAGAATCCAGGACTAGAACAATTAACGATAATAGGAAAATTGTCATTGGATGTAAACGTGAGCCTAAAATGATCCTAAAATTATGGTGTCATCAGATTTTTTACATACATTCGATTAGCATTTTGTAACTCCAGCTCTTAGATGAAAATAGCAGAACACATGTTATTTCCTATAACTGAAGAGCAAAAAATTTTGTAATAGGGTAATTAATTAGTGTAAGTAGAGCCTAAAATTATTGTCTAATTGGATCTTCTCTGCGGAGTTATTTAATGGTTGGGTTCTGCTGGCTTTACGGTTAAGCTAGCAGAACCCAGGTTTTTATTCAAAAAACGTGCATTAGAAAAATCGGCAGTGGGTGCAAACGTGAGCCTAAAATTATGGTGTAATCCAATTTTCCATAAAAATTCGATTAGCTCATTGGTTCTGCCAGCTTAACGTTAAGCTAGCAGAACCCGCGATTTCTCCCACAATTGAAGAGCAAAAAATGTTTCAATAGGGTAATAAATTAGCCTAAAAATAGCCTAAAATTATGGCATAAAAAAAGTTGAAAATTCCAAAGTGGTTCTGCTAGCTTAACAGGGGTGGTGCCAGAGATAATATACACAAGTTAGGTGCTTTGCAACTAAAACAGAAAACATCTGATCAAATGAAACGTTGCCAGATGAATTATTAGTAATCAATTTATACTCTAAATTTTGAAAAATGGGCGATTAGATATATATCTTGTTTTAAGAAATTCATTGAAATACATTGAACCACAACTAAAAATAAATTAAAATAAGTAAAATTATATAACTTGAAGTAAATATTAAATAAAATATGGCAACAGCGTGAACTACCAAAGAATACTTATCTAAAGTGTCCGGAAATTCCTCAAACGGAGAGTATCCTGTCAGATTACTATCCTATCCACGTTATCTAAAACCGAATGCACCACTGAGTGTATTATTTTATTTTACCAGTCCCAACAAGAATAAAACAGTTATCATTCTACTCTTTCGTTGAATTTGTGTAATTTTCTGTTGTTATTTGCCCGATTGCACCAGTTAAGCGTAAATTTTAGACTTGCAGACATTACAGTGCGCAGCTTATTGATAATTCCAATCTTTCATTGCCTTATGTAGAGATATAACCGTATTCTCCGTTTTCTCTAAGCGAAACTTCCGTAAGCCCGCTTAAAACTCAGCCCTAGCTTAAATTTTTGCGTTATACATCGCAGAACAATAAGTTTGGCTCAGCTAAGCGTTGAAAAAACTTGGCAACGTTGTATTTTTTAAGGTATTTGATAATTTGAATATTTTATGTTGAGTATCAACTGTCAAAGTACCTATGTGTGAACTACACTGTAACTGTGAACCCAATATTTGGTTTTATTTAGTATTTACTAAAGTTGTCAAGGCTTGTATTTTGATATTTATTGAGAAATGAGTGGAAAAGTAAGAGTTCCAAACTATACTAGTACTATGGAGAAGTTCCACATGTTAAGTATTATAGCTAATAAATATGCACCCATAATAGAAGATAAAAAAACCAATGAGATCTAAATATATTATAATCATAGTATTTTCTACCATTAGGTATAAGGCAAGATCTAACCAACCACTGGCGCACCCAGTGGGGAGAGCCAGGGGGATGCAGCCCCCCCCCCCCCCCCCCGAGAAACTTAGTAAATTTTATGAAAGTGACATTAACGAAAATGGTGGTTTTGTAACCGAAAATTTATTACAATCTGAGTATATGCTGTGGATTGATGAATATAAAATGATTATTCACAATGCTGGCAGTGATTAGAAATATCAAAGTCCAATCGAGTTACTAGCATTTATTAACAAACAAATATATCCGAATATTTATTTGTTAGTTAAAATATTTTGTACTATACCTGTGACAGTTCCAAAATGGTGTGGGAATGCCTAGGCAAACTTAATGAACTAGGCGAGAACAATATAGTCACCTTACTGTGGATTCCAGGACACACTGGAATAGAAGGAAACGAAATATAGCAGATGAACTAGCGAAGAGGGGGACTGAACTTTTGGGGGCCGGAACCTTTTTGCGGAATCAGCTCCAATGTAATATTGGAAGAAATAGGTAAAGCCGAAGAAAAGAGAAGATCTGACAATTGGAAAGATCTAGTAGGGCTTAGGCAATCAAAGATTCTTCTGGGTGAATACAACCTGTTGAGATCAAATGAATGGAATACAAAAATAAAATAATCCAAGGAAAGGAGAGGTCCTGCATGGAGATAATACTCGTCATTTTCCAATTACAGAGCATAATGCGACTCAGTGGCGCACAATGCCGAATTCGCTGATGCTTAATTGGAACGTGAATTAGTTTTCAAATGCACCAGCAGAGTACGCCAAGTTCAGTGTTGAAAAAAAAAATATACCTAACCTCATTAATATATAAAGTTTGGAAACTATCTAAGGTTATTTTAACTAATTTGGATTTTGATTATTTCATTAATATTTTTTTATGTTTTGAGCAATTTTTTTAAATGAGTTCTAAAAGAATTATTGCTGTATAATCCCACCTTTACCACTTGTTAATTTTCTGTCACTGAGCTGGTATTTTCTGCTACTGAGTTGGTATCAATGCGCGCATCACCACAAAGAACTACTTTTCAAAGTGTTCGATTGTGCGATGCGTTGCTGTAGTTGGAACACTCACCCTTGTGCACTATGCCGCATAATGCGGTTTAATGCTGTAAGTGGAAAACAACCAGTGGTGCAAGGTGTCTCTGACAGCGTGCGAATTAACAGAATTCTCAAAAGAGATACTTTTAACAAACTTGGTTCTGTTTAGCTGCCGAGCGGAAAGTTCTCGAATACTGAGGCAGAGGCTCTAGGGCACCTCCTCAGTGTGCACTTTTCAGAGTCGGTTGCGAAAACAAAGGCACCAAAGAGGACGAGATCTTCAGACTCCATCTTATCCTATGGGATGTAAACTCTTTTGATCCTTACAATACTCCAGGACCAGATGGCATATTCCCCCCCAAGCTCCTGCAAGAAGGATTAGAGATCATGATGCGTCCTTCAGCTCTGATACTTCGGAGCAGCCATACACTATGTATCTACCAATTGCATGGAGAGAGTGAAAGGTGGTGTTTATTCCTAAGCCGAGAAAAGAAATGTACACCTAGGCTAAATCCTACCGACCGATCAGTCTCATATCATTATGGTGAAAACCATGGAAAAAGTTTCACAAAAGTATTTACAAGAAGGAATGCTTAAGAGCATCCCTCTACATAGACTACAATGGTCTAATCAACCTGGGAAATCAGGAGAAGCTGCCTTCACAATTTGGTCTCAGGTCTTGAAAGGAGTCTGCATCATAAGGAAGTAGCGCTTGCAGCATTCCTAGACATCGAAGGTGTTTTTGACAACACATCGATCTCATCAATAAACAGATCCCTTAAAAATAGAGGGATTAACAGCACAAGATACGAATGGATAGGATTCATGCTCGAGCATATAGGAGAATAACAGCACATATACTGTAACTTATTCCGTCAAGATAGCTAAAGGATGTCCTCAAGGTGAAGTACTTTCACCACTTTTATGGAACCTAATTGGGGATGACTTGATCTGCATGTTGAACGATCAAGGCATAAGGACGCAGGGCTTTGCGGACGACATAGTGATTGTCACCCAATGGGAAATTTCCAGAGATAATCATGAATGTCATGCAAGAAGCACTACGAATTGTGTCTTTAAGAGGACCTTTCAGTTAATCGAAAAAAAACCAAACTAGTTGCTTTTACGAATAGAAGAGTTATCCCTCAGGGTAGAGTACTGCTGAATATCCAAAGAAGTTAAATATCTGGGAGTCACCCTTAATTCCCAACTGAACAGGAAGACACATCTGGAAAAAAATTATAACCAGTGCGACTAGGCTCTTCTGGCAATGCAGAAGAGTAATGGGCAGAACCGGGGGATTACGACCTGAGTTGGTTCACTGGCTTTACACCACTGTGATAAGACCAACGATTACCTATGGAACAAAAGTCTAGTGAAGACAAGTCTTCCTTGGTATTACCTGGGCAATGAACAGCACGGGGACGCCCAATGGAATCACCTATTGGAATTCCTCCTTTGGAACCGTTTGTAAGGGCGGAGACGATGATGGCAATTCTTAGGCTGAAATCGGAGACTTATGGTCCCGAACAATGTTTGAGAAGGAAACACTGATACCACTGGGACAATACTAGAAGAACACATATTTCACATGAGTTTTGATAGCATGACACTGGAGAATTTATTCACTGAGCGAGTGAACATCATCATCCCATCCAGGGAACAGGAGATGCATCCATGTAATTCTGGAGAAATCATCTGGTTCACCGATGGTTCCAAAACAAACTAAGGCACTGGGGCTGGTATAAATGAACCTAGGAAGAAAATGTTCTTTACCCTTGGTCGATACACGTCTAAGTTTGAAGCTGAGACGATTACCACTATAGCCTGCATTGATGGAAACATCAGAAGAGGATATACCGGACAAAAAATTAAAATATTCACTGAGTCAGGCTCTGCTTAAAGTTATCAATAATCCAATAACTAGGTCTAAACTGGTAAAAAAAACTGCAAAGAATCCCTTAACATGCTGTCAAGATACAACAAAGTGTCTCTGAGTGCCAGCACATGAGGAAATTGCAGTTAGCTAAAGAAGGTTCTAAAGGAGATTTCATAGGTTCGGAACCGTTATGTGGAATCACAAAGGACTACATAAGAAGGGAAATTGGGTACTGCTTAGTTGAGGAATACCAACTCAAATCTAGGCTGACACAAGGACACCTCCATACAAAAAGTTTACTGAGTAAGGTAGACAACGATCTCTCGCCCAGGCTGATGAAACTGGGTAAGAGACATTTGAAGATAGTTACTGCCCTAGTGACTGGACACTGCACCCTGAGGAAGCATCTGCACAAAAGGGCAAAGTTAGTGAATCTATGTGCAGAAAATGTGAACTCTACGATGAAACACCTACTCACATACTCTGCTTCTCTGAGAACTTACAAGGAGTCAGATGGAAGCAGTTTGGAGAGGAAATACTACAACCACCACAACTACTGAAAATATCTCGATTTTCAAATATATACCTGAATATACAATTAAATCTAAATTACAATTACTTTGTTTTTCTTATGATTAGTAATAACAATATTCAATAACTTATTAAATGGTAATAACTTCAACTGATAAAATAAATCATCCACATGTCCATAAATAGCATTAACAGAATACATAAGCTGTACAGCCTGTGCAAATCTATCTAAACAAAGTTGTAAAGCATCTTCATGTAAAATCTGGTCCAGTTTTAAATCCTGCTTATTCTTCAAATCATTTACATAAGCTAAAATAGGATTGATGGACTGAGTCATGTGCTGTGCATATATTGCTTTGGGAGGAATAGTTCTTTGAATGTCCATGATACTACTTAAAAGAGCTAAGTGGAGATTATTATAACAATCATGGTTTTGTTTGTAAACTGGGGCTAAAATGCACCATCTAAGCAAACCAGCAATGGGAGTTGTGGCTTCCATGGCTATAGCACCAGGTGGTAGCATAGCTTGTTTTTGTTGAGCTGCCAAACATAAACTTGGGTTTTCAGATATCTGAAAAATGTAAATGCATTCAGTCCATACCATTGTATGATTTAATGAAAAAAATTACTTTTAAAAACAATTATTGATGTACTTATCTACTTACCCAAAGTGTAACTGTATCTAGTAATACTTTTGGAGGGAATAAAACTTCTTTTTTTGTTGTGTTGAAATAATTTTCAGCAATAGCAGTCAAAAAATTTGCTGTAAATTGGGGAGAAGCTTTAGGTAAAAGCATAATCTTATCAGTATTATAGACATAAAAATGAAAATAATCTTGTATTATTCCTTCAGCTAGTTTACAACTATTTGGAGATGTATTTCCCAACTGTTGCATCCATGCACTGGCCGATGATAAAATTTTAGATGATGGAATACCAACAGCAACTGATATAAATTTTATAAGAATGTTAATTCTTAAGCTAGCCGTATTTCCACTAAACAATGATAGAAAAACCGTATTTCTTCCAGATTCACTAGAAATAGTATCGAAGTATTCATACAGTATTTTGATTAGTTGAAGTTCCAGAAGAGGTGTTAGTTGTTGCGCTCTTTTATAACCTCTTCTGTCTACTTCGTAAAATACGAATTCAGCCATTAGATCCAAAGCTAGGTCCATATTTTTTATGCTGGTTATCCGTCCACATATTAATTCAACTACAAAATACAAATTGAATAAAAATTACTATTGACCACTAAAACTATATTACTTATTTTATACAATGCCTCTTTAGCGCATAATGGATATTCTATTTTTCTTAGGCTTTGTTTCAAATTCACTTCAAAAGATGACATCTCGTATACGCAGAGACAACCAAGTATAGGTACAACCAGAACCAGTACAACTATATAAATTCAGTAGAAATTTTACATTACTTAAAACCCGGTGACATAGAATGTTATGTGTGTAAGCCAACGACCATAAGGTAACTAAAATGCCAATGACAAAGAATACACCAAACTCTCTGACCAAACTGTATTCTTTGCCAATAATTAAATTAATATGGTAACTAAAATCATAGGCTGTCATATAGGTAACTAAAATAATTTGCAAGTTCGGTTATACCTAATCAGATAGGTCCATATTAAAATCTTCCACCATAGACAAAATAAAAGGTTAGGTTTGGGTTATATATTTCGTTTGAAAATGTTTGCACCAATATTTTTTGTAAACAAGTTGGTTTACGCCCAATATTATCTGACAGCTCGATTACTATTGGACGTTTTGACAAATTATTGAAAAGACTTTGCATTTCCGATTGGTTTATCAATTTCTTAATTTATGTTGCATGAACAGCTGACAATCCTTAGTTTGAATTAAATCATTCCAATGATTGCGTTAAATTAGTTTTAGTTTATATGATGCTGCATGAATCCACCTCAAGTTTTAAATTAATTTATTTCTATATTCATATGTTCCTCAAGGTCATGAAACAGAAGAGAAGAAAAGGCGGGAAAAAATGCGCCAAAGGCAAAACATTAACCTAAATAATATATAAAACATTTTCCAAATAAAATGGATATAACTTCCAGTGAGACAAAGTTGAATATACCCGATTATTTCGACTTTCCCTATAGTCCGTATGATATACAAATTGAGTTTATGAAAAGTTTATATTATTCTTTAGAACATGGAAAGTTGGGAATTTTTGAAAGTCCCACTGGAACAGTAATATTAAATTTACTACCTAGGTATAACTGATTAATAATTATTGTTTTAGGGTAAATCTTTAAACGTGATTTGTGGAGCATTACGATGGCTTAAGGATAGACAACATTTTGAGAAAGAAAATTTGACAGAAAAACTTTCAAAATTAATCAAAGAAAAAGATGATCTATTGAAAGATACTAACGATTGGTTAACTTCACAGTGTAAGGAAATAGAAATAAATTCTAAATTAAATGCATTAAAACTCGAAGAATCCAGAATACTTGAATATGAAAACAAAATAAGGGAAATTCGGAAATTTAAAAATTTAAAACTTAATAGGCACAAGTTTTTTAACAAAACAAAAGATACCCTAAATGCTGGACAACCATTGGAAAATAGTGAAAATATCGACGATGATGACATTTTACCTGAAGAATCAATTTTTACTGATAAAGAAGAAGTTTCTGATGATGATACATCTGAAAAATATGAACCTATTAAAGTAAGCTATATAATTATATACCTACATTAAACAAATAGTTAACTTCAATTTTCCAATATTAATTTATTTAAATGGTATACTGTTTTATTTTTAGATATATATTTGTAGCAGGACACATTCTCAGTTGGCACAATTAGTGGGAGAAATTGTAAAATCTTCATTCAAAACCAATATTAGAGTAACATCACTAGCTTCAAGACAAACTTTTTGTATAAACCCAGATGTATCAAAACTGAAAAGTATGGCTTTAATAAATGAGAGGTAACTGCAATTATACATATACTGAATATGATGCAAAAACTCCAAATTCAATTGCAGAAGTTGAATCACTTGTTTTTCGCGTTTGTTTACTTTTTCGTTCAATCAGCATGTGCCATCAAAGGAAAAAGTTGGTAAGGTTCAGGAGCATGAGTTTTAGCTCCTGCATTTCATTTTGGATGAACCTTGAGTTTTATCTCTTATATACACTGTAAGCCAAAAACTTGTACAGTTATTTATATTAATTAATACTTTCACAGATGTTTAGATCTTCAGAAAAAAAATCCCAAACCAAAAACTGATGCAGATGGTAGAATTACAAAAAAATCAAAAGGTACTTCTAATTGTCCATTTTTCAAACAAACTGCTATAGAAGAATTAAGCAAATATGCTCTAACAGAAGTTCAAGATGTTGAGGATCTTATTATTTCTGGAAAAGAATTAAGTGCATGTCCCTATTATGGATCTAGGAGAGCAGCTGAAGATGCAGAAGTCATCTTAGTTCCTTACAACACTCTGTTACATAAAGCTACGAGGGAAGCAAATGGGATTAAACTTAAAAATAATATTGGTAAACAAATTTATATTCCATCATTGTAAAACTATGCTGAAATTTTTTTCATTTGTTTTTCAAGTAATTATAGACGAAGCTCACAATCTCCTAGAATCATTAGCCCAGATGTACAATGCTGATTTGAATTATGCTCAAGTTTATTATGCATTACACCAGATGAAATCTTACAAAAATAAATTCAGTACAAGATTTTCTGCCAAAAATTTATTGATGATTAACCAATTGATATTCATAATCAACCAATTGCTACAAGTATTAGGTAATATGTTTATTTTGTTAACTAACAAGAGTCTTGGAGAAATTAGTGTTTTACTGAGGAAATTAACTCCATAAAGCAGTTGTTATTTTAAATGGCATTATAAAAAGATCTATGCCCGGTTGCAAGAACGCTTATTAAAATTGATGAATGATTAACGGCTAATCAATGGTTCATCAATGGAATAATAACTCGTTAATTGTCCATTAATCAACCATCATTCACACATCAAAATGTAACGGATACCTGCAATGATGAACAATTAATCGCTCATTATCCACAATTTGCGTTGCACGAACGATAATTATCTGTTGATGAACCATTAACAAGCCGTTAATCATTCATCATTGTAATGGAAGTTGGTTTGTCAATTATTCAATAATCAATTTGACAGTTGTCGTAAAAGTTCTTATTTATTTATTGTAATTCGTTAATTCAATTTTTCGTTGCACATTTTGAATCACAGGGTAAGTTTACCTAACTGGAATAATCAATTCTAGTATTTAGGTACATAATGGAATCCGATTTATCGGACCTTTTCTATTTGGAAAACGAACCTCCACGTAAACATCCCAGGCAAATCGCAATGATATCCTTTGATTATATAAAAATGGTGCTGTGGATTGCATCCACCTTAAAAATACAATCACCAACAAAATGATCTGGTGGAAAATGTCGAACAGTTTGGAGATGCGATGTATGAAGAAGAGTTGGATCATGTGAATAATCTGAATAATAACGCCAATTACGATACTCGAAACGGAATAATTGAAATTATTTTCAATAGATAATAATATTTAATTTTTTTTTGAATCTCTTCATTTTCTCAAAGTTTAAACGTTGAAATAAAATAATTTAATTTATTCAAATCTTCATTTTATTTGAACTAATTTCAATATACATTCGTGACGCGTTTCGCTAACACAGTAGCTTTCTTCCTTTTAACAATTTTTATTGTGGTTTTATTTGGCTGCGATGTCAGCACTATCCTCTTGCTGTTGCTGTTGCTACAAATATACATTCAAAATATATTTTCAAATTAATGAGAAGTATTTTTGTAAGTACACCCTTTACTCAGCCGCAGCAGTTTGAGCGTCCTTCAGTTTTAACTGATGTTTTCTATACGTACCTATTTCGCTGGAAATAATCTTGGTATTTAACTAACAATTTTTATGGATGAAATTTAAGTGCTTACATTTCCTTCGGCGATCTTTTCTTATGTTCCTTTTCAAAGTTTCGTATAGACTTTTTAAATGTTTTGCAGATCTCCCGCCTGATTCTGCAGATCAATTAGAATTTTTGGTTATAGAATGAAAAAAAATTTAAATAAGAATGTACTATTTCATAATCCTTGAGAATAAGGTATATTATAGTAGTATTAATTATACCATATTAAACATTTACTCACTTCACAACCAAGGATAGCAGTAATTACTTCTCGATTTCGGTGAAGTTTTTGCGCTTCAGTATTTTATCCATTACGGTTAGTATATAATACAACGTACATTGCAAATTTACCGTACACATAACTGTAGAATCCAAAAAACAAACCACAAAATCAAAATAGTTTAATATAAAAATATGACTTATAACAATATTATGACAGCAAACGTCACCGTTTCACAATGTTGCTACATCTTCCGACAATTAATGATCAATCACATGATGAATGATTAATAAGAGCTTAATTTTTTTCGTGCAACCGGATTCCCATTGATGGTTCATCATTTTTTAATCAACCATCACATGATGAGAGATTTGATTAGCGTTCTTGCAACCGGGCACTAATCTTATGTAGGTAGTAATCAAATCAAAATTTAAAATGTGTTTTGTATATGTAATGTGTAACCTGTCCTGGATTGATTGCTCAATTTTTTTAAGTCAGAAACTTTAACTTCTCAGCACCTTTGCCTTAAGGCTTTTGTGCTCTTGGGTTGTACCACTTATGTGACAAGACTAATTACTGTCCTTATCAGAGTGGACATTGGTCTTTGTACTAGATCCTTGTTGGAAAAATCCTCCTTTGTGTGTTCTAGTCCCAGGAGTTTATATCTCGGAGATACTACTTTGCATTTGAAAATAGTGTGCAAGACTGTTTCCACCTTTCCCATGCACAACCAACAAATAGGTTCATCTCGATCTATACAGATTGATAAAGCTAAGCTCTGTTATCCTGAGAGATACCAAAAAAGTTCATTATGAAAATTGTAGGCAGTTTTAAGCTTCATATTTAAAAATTCGTGACAATGTTACCCGATCAAAGATATGGTTTTTCAAATGGAACATCCTATATTTTACTGTAAAACTGAATTCCGCTTCACTTACCTATTATAACAATATAAGGTTGTAATATGTTATACAGGGTATTTAACAAGTTATATCCAATTTTTGTCAAACGTCGTAACAAGTTCAACGCTCTGTATAATTGGAAGGTGTAAGTGAATAATAATCTATTGAAGCCAATAAATATTTTCAATAATTATCAAAATTTATAAACATGAATGATTTTGCTAATATTCATCAAATCAAACACGTGGTGAGTCAAAACTGTATTGTCCAAGAACACTATGATCATACTTCTATTTCCATCAAGCATATTCCATATCTACCTTGATTTTTGAGATAATTCCATTTTTTTATGCAAAGTATATTATTGGGTATATAATTGTTTACCTGATGTTATGTAATTAGGACCTACTTTATTTTAGGAAAATAGTCATTTTTTATAAACCTTCAACTAACATCTGGTGAACAATCTCATACCTAATTACTACTTTGCATAGAAAAATTAAAATCTCAAAAACTAATAACTTTAGGTTCTGAGAGAGAGAGAGAGATTTATTTAAAAAATAGGTAAACCCTAATATACACAACATTATAAATTTAAACATACAAATATTTAAATAACTTACTTAAAAAGTATAACAAATGAATATTTAAGGTATCAATTCTACATAGATTATAAAATCTAAATTCAAATAATTATACAGAGTGTTACTATATTCGACCGACAACGCTCTACCCCAGAGAGCTCTCGTTATTTGATAAATTTTGATATAGGAACATTAACCTCTAAAGGGCTTAGTTACCGAAATACAGGGTGTTGAAAGTTTGAAATCAAAATTCAAAATTTGCCATAAATCAAAAACGCCTTGAAATTTTTATTTCAAATTTGGTGACCAATATGCTCTTTAAGAATGTAATATTTTGACATAAAGTAACTTTTGAGAAAATTAACCAGTGGCGCGCTATCGGGGTTAGTGGCAACTTTTATCGCCTTATTTTTTACGACACTGGAACAAATTTTTTTTTAAATTTGTTTTATATTCTTTGTTCATTTTTAGTTAAAAAAGGAATAACCTTTTATGGAGCTAAAATGAACGGTATTGTAGAAATTTGCTTCTAAACAAAAGTCTGCAAGTACTTAGTTAATTTGTAACTACTCAATTTTTCTAAATTCTAATCTAGCAGGCATGTGTAAAATGTTTAATAGTTCGTCAGTTTTACCAGATTTTGGTAGATTAACCAATACAGTTTTAAACTAGTTTTTAAATTAACTTTGTTGTTTCAAAATGAATTTTTCGTTTGAAGCATTGACCGATATGTTAATAATCTACGGGGAAGCTCAAAAAATGGCAGAATGGCAACTCGCTTATACCAAGAAAGATTCCGCAATCGTCGAATTCCACATCATTCTACATTTGGAAGTATTGAAAGAAGACTGAAAAAAACTGGAAACTTGATCATTAAGAGAAGTAATGCCGGAAGGTCACGAACAACAAGGACTATGCGCCTGGAAGAGGCAATATTAAATAATATTTCTGAAAGGCCATCTTTAGGTACTCGAACTCTAGGCCGTGCATTGAGAGTGGGCAATTGTACTGTATGGAAAGTTTTGAAAGAACAAATGTTGCATCCTTACAAATTCACCAGGGTTCAAGCATTAGAATGTAGAGATTTTCCAAAATATGAGGGGCAAAATTTACCATTGAAGGAATTTTAATTCCAGAAACAGTAATGTCTGGGATGAAGAAAATCCGCACTCTGTTAGGTTTCTATAATACCGTTCATTTTAGCTCCATAAAGGGTTATTCCTTTTTTAACTAAAAATGAACAAAGAATATAAAACAAATTGAAGAAAAATTCGATTCCAGTGGCGTAAAAAATGAGGGGATAAAAGTTGCCACTAACCCCGATAACGCGCCTCTGGTTAAATTTCTCAAAAGTTACTTCATGTAAAAATATTACATTCTTAAAGAGCATATATTGGTCACCAAATTTGAAAAAAAAAGTTCAAGGCGTTTTCGATTTATGGCAAATTTTGAATTTTGATTTCAAACTTTCAACACCCTGTATTTCGGTAACTAAGCCCTTTAGGGGTTAATATTCCTATATCAAAATTTATCAAATAACGAGAGCTCTCTGGGGTAGAGCGTTGTCGGTCGAATATAGAAACACCCTGTATATAAAATAAAAGCAAGTCGTTTAAGAACACATAACATAACAAAAATATATAACATATAAAAATAAAAGTATGTAATACGTTTTTTGTGTCATTATGACCTACATATTGTTTCTGATATGTTCCATTAAATTCTTTTTGAAAATTCTTAGCGAAGTACTGCGTTTTACTAATTTAAAAAACCTTTAAAAAATAAAGAATTCCTTGAGTTTGATGTACTTGTTCTTTCTATATAAAAATTATTGTTGTTGCTTGTGGCATAATTATGATTATCCAAGTTAAATGAAATAAATTCATAGAAGTATGATGGAGCTAAATTATGCAATATTTTATATATGAAATTCATGGTTTGGAAATATAGTCTTTGTGAGCAACCAGCCAGCAACAATCTAATGTATGGACAAGCAGGCAGTCACCAACAAACTTTCCTAAACCATCCCCGATGAGTACCACGTCAAGAACAACATCCCAATACAAGAGCAGGCCCATACAACAGAATACCCCAAGATTTGTTTCCGAAGAATTATTCAACATCGAACTGTACGATGAAGCGTATGGATATGACATCAACGAGCTATATGAAAACGGGAACTTTGAAAATCCGGACAATCAGATCAACTACGCATGCGACCAGCCAGAAGACACCTCTGATGTTCAATACGATGGCGAAGAAAATTTTCTCGAGGATCTCTTTCAAAGCACAGAAACATAGTCGAACTACATTTCTTCGCTGACAAAAAAGAGCTTCCTTACATAACTATCTCTGAACCTCCACTCAAATTCTTAATCGACACGGGTGCAACAAAATCATTCCTTAATCCAGATATAGCTTTTAACTTCTACAAAAATCAAATAAAACATGAACCATTTGTCGTCACTTCAATTTTTCAAAAACCACTCCCAAGACTATTGTGCAGAAATTCCTATCTTCTCAGAGTTCAAATCAAACATTGATCTCAAGTTCTACCTTTTCAAATTCCACAAAACCTTCGATGGCCTTAGAGGCTTGGACAACCTCACAATACTTGAAGCAAATCTGAACTTCCCAGATTCAGCATTGACTACTGAAAATGCAGTGCTTCCTATCCACTATTATGAAACCAATAAAACCCAATTCTATACCATTCAACTCGAACCACAAACAATAACGCAAGTTCGACTACCAGTAAAAGAATCAGAAGGCACTATCTTATTACGACGGAGCAATTTTAAGAGAAACTCTCTGAAGAGTATCATCGCTACTCATCCAACATCCTGCCTCAAGAGCAAACGATAACTTCAAATATCGACTCACTTCTAACAATGGATCATCTGAATTCAGAAGAAGAAAAACGTATAAAACAGCTCTGCAGAAAATTCTCCGATGTCTTCCATCACCCAGATGCTTCGCTAACCTTTACTAACCAAGTCAAACACCATATCAAAATGACAGATGAAATTCCAGTTTACACAAAGCAATATAGATATCCACATATTCACAAAGAAGAAGTTAGAAAACAAGTGTCATCAATGCTAGACCAAGGAATAGTCAGACCAAGCCAATCACCTTGGTCATCACCAATTTGGGTTGTTCGAAAGAAACCCGACGCCTCCGAAAAAAGAAAATGAAGAATTGTTGTTGACTACCGCAAGATCAACGAAAAGACCATAGATGACCGATACCCAATACCAAATATAACGTATATCTTAGATAAACACTACGAATATGTTAGAATGTTGTTTGGTCTAAAAAACGCTCCAGCAACCTTCCAACGAGTAATAGACAATGTACTCAAGTGCCTTCAAGGAGAGATATGCCTAGTCTACATGGACGATATAATTATCTTTTCTACATCTCTTCACGAACATATGGTCAAAACTAAAATATTCCAGAGATTAAGAGAGACGAACTTTAAAATACAAATAGATAAGTGAGAATTCTTAAAGAAAGAAGTTGACTTGCTAGGCCACGTCGTCACAGCAGCAGGAATAAAACCCAATCCAAGCCACCATAGATTACCCAATCCCAAAAATACCAAAAGAGGTCAAGGGATTCCTTGGATTATTAGGATACTACCGGAAATGTATCAGACTTTGTTAAAATAACCAAATCTCTCACCTCGTGCCTGAAAAAAGACGCAAAAATACAACATACACCTGAATTTCTTAGCTGTGTCAATACCTGCAAGAATCTCTTGACAAACCAGCCTCTGCTTCAATACCCTGACTTCGCAAAGCCGTTTAATCACAACAGAGGCTAGCAACATCGCTATAGGAGCCATACTATCTCAAGGACCAGTGGGTAGCGACAAACCAGTAGCATATGCCTCAAGAACTCTGAACGAAACAGAATCAAAATACTCAACGATAGAAAAAGAGATACTAGCAGATGAATGGGCAACCAAATACTTTCGTCCGTACCTATTTGGAAGAAAATTGAAGATTCTCTCGGAAATGGTTTATTAAAATTATAGTCCAGTAACTGAAGACCTGAAAATATCGAAAGCTCCTGAAAAGTCGCTGAAGACCTCACTTTGTGCTCAATTTGTAGGTCATGGCAGGTGTTTTTAAACGAGAAAAAACTTAACGCGTTTGAGTTTACTGAGGGGGGGGGGGATGGCCCCCTAAACCCTGAAAAACACGGGTTTCCCGCTAATATCTTACTAAATATGCGAACTAGAAAATTTTTCTTCAGACAAAAAATGAAGATGTTCGGATAATCTACAAAAATGGTCCTTACCAATTTTTTCGCAATACCAATATTTTTTGCAAAAAGTGACTTCGAAAAATCCATAATTTTCATACTGAATAGAAATGGTAGTTTCTTGCCGAATTTCCGCTCGATGGGGTTGAAAATACATTGATCTTCATCTTTTAGACTTTAGAGACCAATTGTAGATGACTCCAGGACGTTCGCTCTACTCGCTAAATTACGGAGTCCGCAAATGAAAAGCCTGGCCATAAGCGATTGTTCGACAATTATTGGCGTATGGCACGTGATTTTTTCCGCGGAAGTGGCGCTTGGGATTTGTTTATTATATTAGCGCAAGTTAAGTGTAATCTCATAGGGATATGAGTGGGTTGCAAATTTACCAGAAAATTGCAAAAATTTATTTTTCCTTATGCCAAGGTCTTGTATCACATTGCTTTGCCTAAAGGCAAGTTACAACTTTTATTAAGACGGCGAGTATTCACCATACAAGGTTCATTTTTCGCATTTTTGCAATTTTTTCGCAAATTTCTTTCGGAATAATATAGGTGAAGGATTTCGGAAAAAATACAAAGGACTTAGAGAAATTACATTTATTTGGAAAAATATGTTGAAAATAAAACATACATAACAACCTTTACACTCTGATAAACGACTCCATGTCATCTGACTCAGATAAATATTCTTGATCGTCAACCTTATTCTCGTCGCCTACTCCCTCTTGCTCCATTTCTAAGCCTACCCTTGTCGTCCCTTCTCTCTCTTCCTCCTGCTGTATTTCCGCCTCCTGACATTCCAACCCTTCTGTTTCTTCTTCCACCTCTGTTTCTACTTCCACCTCTATTTCTCCCGGGAATATACCTTCATTTCTTTTATAATTTGAAAATTGTGTCAACTGACATGAACCACAGATTGACGAGCATTTCAGACCTGCTTTCAAACATGAACAATTCTTCTCGCAGCCTGGCTTACACTGACAAAAAATCATCTTCAAGAGTTCCGGTGGCGCCGGATTCTGTGTGGTATGGACTGGTAACAACATTTCCCCTGCACGTTTCATCCCCATTCCTCTGGTGACAGTTCATTCCCCAGCAAATTCTATACTTGTAAATATACCCTAAAAAAGTGCTGCCTAGCAGCTTCAGCGGTAGGGGGCAAGCATTCTAGTTTTATCGCAGTTCTGTTTCTGGACAAGTGGTTGAAAGTCCAAGACCGGGCGGCCTGGAGAGTCGTTATATTCTCTGGCAATTTGTAAATCGACAACAGAACAGTTCTCCGTTCGCGAATACAGTCTCGTGAGGAAAGTTCTGATTTTTAAAATATTCAGTGGCCATTTTGAGTTCGTTGGGTTGAGCTTTTTCCCCCATTTTAGAAAAATTTTCCACCACTGACTCTTTCCCTTTTCTGAAAAAAGCAGAGGTTGTATCGCTCCCAGTCATTGCATGCAAAAACAAAATGTTATCTCTCAAGAAGGGATGCGCATCCAGGCTCCTGGAAGAGAACACCTGGTCAGTCTTATTTCCTTTGGCAGCTTTTAAGAAATACATTTTCGGATCTCCTGGGGTCAAGGCTGTTAACAATACTAGTATGTCAATGTCCTCTGCCATAACTACTACTACTGGTCGGTCACCTTCAGAGTCTTTTTGCAGCGCAGTTTGTACAATTAATGAATCTGCATCTTCCCAATCTTGTAAAGTAGAAATGTTATTTTTTTGCAAGGCTTCTCTCAAATAATTGATCGACCGACTTTTATTGTAGTTTCTGGATAAAAACTTGTCCTTTGGAACCGTTAAGGCCATGTTCGGATCGAATTGGATGTCAGGACAAGACTTGTGACTCGCGCGCCGCAAACGTTCAGCCCCTTTAATGCTATTAGAATTGAAGGCATAGCCATCGAATACTACTATCATTCCCTCTAGAAAATGGTCTTCCAAATATTTGACGTATCTGGCGAAAATATCTTTGAATGGCTAGGTCGAGGTCCAGGGGACACGATGTAATAACATTTCCCCATCGAAGATATAAGCGCATTTCGTTCTGTCAATGCGTTCTTTTTCTGGTGAGAAAAGATTTAGCAACGCAGATTTGACGGTTTTTCGCATTGTCCCGTTTTCAAATATGCTCAGTGGAAAAGGAGCTAGTTCATAAGCAAAATAACTTTCTAAATCTTTTTCCGACTGTTTCGTTATGCTAATTCTCTGGAAAACTAATAATGGATCCACGGTTACGAGTGCGTCCTGAACTTTTCCCGAACGCGTGGCATTGATAAGGGGGACCACGCGATGCTTCCGCTTGAATGAAATATCAGCTATCCTCTTTCCTTGAACCTGGCTCATTATACTAGCTGTTCCAATCGTAAAAGCATCTTGACAATTAACGTGTTCTCCGCCGACAAGCCCTGTTGCCAAGGAAACTGGTTTTTCTGTGTGTGGGAACGGTTTTCTTAAAGTAATCCACGCGGTTAGTTTTGCCATGTCTTCATAATCACGATCTATCCGACTGTCTCGGGCATCAACGTGCTGATCACTAGCATTGAACCGGATCCCACAAAACTTCTCCATTTTATCACAAATATCCACCATGAAAGGAAGAGATGCTATGAACTTGCTCCAGCATTAAACCCTCTGTTCTTTAATCCACCACCAACTTTAACCATTCTCATCAAGTCTTTTTTATATTCCATGCGTCGTGCATTATTTGTTGGATCAGCTTGTATAGATTCTTCCAAGTTTCTAATGTAACCTCTCATTTCCTGTACGTACAAATGCGCTGATCGTGCATAATTGAAATGGCCAGCCGCATGAAAATAAGGTGCTCGATATATTTCAATTGCGATAACAGATCACCCATTTTCTCTGATCTGAGAAAACATTTAGCTATTTGGAACATGCGGATATATTGTAACAAAGCAGGATTGAAGGTCTACACGGTTAAAATAGTACTTGGATCGCTTGGCTGATGTTCATCAAACGGCAAGCATATTATTTTAGAACGTTCATAAGAAAGATTTTCAGTCAGTTTACTCATTAACCCGTTCCACCCCGGCGGAGTGTTTGAAAATCTGGTCCTTCCGTATGTCTACAAAAAATCGGCATTGTGAATATTAGCAATACTGAATTCTGGTATATCAAGTGGAGGGGCTTTTAATAGCCAGACGAATTTGCAGGTTGGTGGGTTCTCAAAGAGATCTTATGTTTATCCATAATTTGTTGACGAACGTTGCCAACCTGGCGGGATATGGGCCGCTTGGCTTCATAACAATTCACGGGAGTAACAGCAATCCCATCCCGTGAAATGTATTCTTCCCGTCTATCGTATGTACGTTAAAATCGCAATTGTCGAAAATAAATTGAGCGAAAGAACCCTTTTTGATAACTGGGGCTGGAGCGTGCATGATACTATTTTGATATTTCATCACCTCCGAGTATGAGATACAATATCCTAATTGAAAGAGTACATCGAGAATATTTCGCGAACCGAATTTGCGAAAAACATCACTCCCAAACCAAGGTGCAAGTGCGACATGGAGAACCTCGGCCGGGCTGTCGCCATTATTGAATGGCCTATAGCAGCGCCGAATAATTGCTGCCGCTTGATCGAGAATTTTCGTCTCTTCATCTTCAATACTCCCGCCCGATGACACAATATTTTTTTTCAAGGCTTGATATTCCACGTCCTTGAAATAAACGATTGTTCCACTGCCGGTTTTTGTAGAAACACCTATCGCGTCTTCGCCATACAGTTGGATCAACCTGTATTCCAGAGTCGGTTGGTTTGTTTCGGGCTCTCCTGAGAAACAAATAAGATTTTTATAACGACATGTAGGGTCAGTGCCCCAAAGAAAGCCACCAGTCTTTTGAACTATCACCATCTCAAGGAGGGCACACCAAAGAGTAATTACTGAAAAGAAGCTCACAATAACTTGAGATGGTAAAAGTACAAAAAACTTAACAGTTCACTTGATCATTCAATAGCCGACATGACCCATTGTAACTTCACTTCTCGTCACTTTTTAATGACTTTTCCCATTGCTCCAAATTGATTAACGCCAATTCTTTGTGAATGATATTTTCCATTTTGAAATTTAAAGAATAATATCGTTTGTGATATATTGGTAGGACGAAGATTTAAATATTTCTTAACTATGGTATAAAAATTTCCCATAACAGTGAATTTTCTGGCAATTTTTGTTTTTGTATTTGGTACACTAACCATAAAAATAAATTCATAATCTTCTAAATTTGTAATTTTCATAGAGTGCAATTCTGCTTCAGGACAAGCATCTATAATGCCCATTATTATAGCAACCAAAAATAAATTGTGTAATTGACTAGATGATAAAAACAATAGAATTATTGCGAGAGCTACTACCTTTGTTGCCAGGTATTCCTTATCACGAGCTTCATTTATAAAATTATTGAGTTGTTGTGGTGTAAAAGTTTTCCCTTTTTTTACAACATGTTTCTCAGATTGACGTTTTAAAAATGCACGTAATTTTGAATAATTCTCTATATTGATTCCATTATTTATGTTGAGTGTGCTTTTTAGCATGGAGAAAGTCAACAGATACAATGCTTTATATTTAGTGCTAAGTTCAATAAAATATACCAAAAGTACATTTTTTGTAAACGATGAGTTAACGTTCTTACTGCTACACCAATCTTGAACATTTTTATATACACATTTATAATTGTTTTGGGACTTTTCGTGCAATAAATTCTGCATTAGTTATTTGTCTTATTTCTGGAGGTGTACATAATAATTCATCTTCGATTCATTATAGTGAGTTATAGTAGTGATTTATTTTGTAACTCACGCTGTTTGTATACTATTAATTGCTCAAAAACATTTGAATAATTAATATATAACTTAATAGGAGTAGATAAAAAAAACATTTCATCTCATCTTTGCCGCCTTCTATCTTCTTTATCTACATTGTATCTATACTAATATTATAAAGAGGAAATATTTCTATTTTTTGAAAACTATTGGACCGATTTAATAAATTCCTTTGCCGTTAAAATGCTACATTGTCACTAAGTAACATAGGCTATATTTATTACTAGAAAAAATTGGAGATCCTTAAAAACCCCTACTAAAACCAACCCAGAGTGTAAAAATATATGTATTATAAAATGAAGTCGCTTCCGTTGTCTGGTAGATCTTTTAAACTACTGAACGGATTCTAATGTAGTTTTCAGCAATAGATAGAGTGATTCAAGAGGAAGGTTTATATGTATAACTAGCGACCCGCCCTTTCTTCACACGGGTGCAATGTATTATATATATATAAACGGCTGTACCGATTTTGATGAATTTTTTGTGTGAGTTTGAGAAGGTAACTGCATGGTTTATATTCACAATTAGTCCCGGTAGGTGGCGTTGCAATAGAATTCACAATGCCCAAACGGATGGGCAGATTTTAATAAATTTTTGTGTGTCTATTTAAGTAAATAACTGGATGGTTTAAATCAGTAATTAGTCACGGTAGGTGGCGCTGAAATAGGAGTTTTTTTATACGGTCATTTCGAAAAATGGGTAAAAAATTTGTTTGTACAAAAAATTTAAAGAAAATTCAGGAAAGTCAAATTTTCAAGAAATATATTAAGACAAGACAGGACAACGTAGGTTGGGTCCGCTAGTTATCAATATTTTATTAAAGCAAGTTGCGTAATATATAGTAATATTTTGAAGCCGAGCATCTTCCATATCTGTTGGGGCCATTACTGACCACCCTGTATAAGTGATTAATATACACTGTTCCAATTTAAAAAATCTTAAATTCTCAAAACACGTTCTTAAATTTACTTTGTTCAAAATAGTCGGAACCCCAAATTATAGATACTTTTTTTATAGAGAAATGTACAGTCGAAGAAACTAGGATTTCAACATTAGAAAACTTTGTACTGGAGGCTCATATCGACAATTATAATATGTTTAAGTTGACAAAGTTTTGCAAAGAATGTCGTTTGACCCAAAAGGTAAATCTTTGTTTTATGATTTTATCTTGAATTGGAATAACTAAAACGAATATGTTACTATTTTGTTTTCAATTCTTTTTTATTGAGAACAAATTTTATTATTTCTCAGATAAGAAGTTATGCAATGAAGTATCCAGTAGAAGAACCAGTAAAGGAAAAGTCCGGAGTAGATGGTATTAGAGAATTTCTAGCTACGATTCAGTCAAAATCGAACGCTAAAAAAGCTCCAGACAAGAGTGAAATATCCGAAGAACCTTTAAAACCAAAAACAGTAATTCCTCCAGTTAGTAATCCTTTATTGTCAGTTATTTCCTTTCTGGAATGTCTTACTTATTCATACGAAGATGGAAGAATTTTACTGAGAAAAAGTAAAAATAAGTTGGAATGTAAATTTCAGTTTTTGCTTTTAAATCCATCCTCACATTTCAGCGATGTCGTTAAAGATGCCAGATCGGTAAGTAGTCTAAATATTATTTACAATTTATTTCGTATATCCTCCGTAAAGTAGCATCCTATTTCTAAAATGAACATCTTATTTCTGCTTGTCACATACAGTAGTATGACTCATATATCATTAACATTTGTTTATTGAACGTGAAATAGTTCACCCTGTATATTTAAATATTATGTGAAAATACGGCAACTAGTAAATCATCAAAAACATTGCGAGTTGTTTACCCTAAAAAATTAATATAGTTATCCACTGCTTTATAATTTATAGAATAAAATTGTTGACGTGTTGTTAAAATTACTTCTATAAATATAAAGTAAGAAGGTCAATGTGGAAATTAATTTCAACCGCGACCACCAATCTTGTGTGTTTGCGAGGTTTAATAATACACCGACAGAATCGTGAGCAAAGTCGGTATATGTACGATACGTATCTCTAGGATGTACGGGGAGGTATTGGCCACTTGGGCTTATCCTGTATTTGATTCTTAATTGGTTCTTTGGACCACTCATTATTCAGATATACTGAAACTACATTATCCACCCATAGGGGCCACTTTGATCTCCCTTTTTGATCAAAATATTGAAATATTAATAAAATCTAGTTCTTATTGATTTCTGGTATAAAGGATGCTTTTGAAAATGAATTTACCTATTGATTTCACTTTGAGCAATCTTTGAAATATTTTTGTTGAAAACAAAGCGTAAAATGCTCTACAGGCAGTTTTGTTTGATTTGCATCAACCAGGGGCACCTTGAAGATTAGCAAAATAATATCTGGTTTCTACTTGGGGTGTGTTGTTCGATAATGATTATACTTATTGATTAAATACAAAGTATTAAATTTGTTTTTTTTTTCTTAAAGCTTATACGTGTTGTTTTGTTTAAACTGCATTAATTATTTGCATTCGAATCTTCCTTTTTGAAATTATTTTATCTTCGCATTGAAAAATATCGAACCAAAAGAAAAGAACGACATGGCTTATTTGTATACAGGATATCAGTTTGAAGAGAAATACTACAGGGATTATTAGAAAATTTGTGAAATAAAGAAAAATAGTACATTATTCAACGAGCATATAAATATTAGGCATTATCCACTACTTTTTGGCTTAAACTACTATAAACCCTTGTTTTTGAATAAGTAACACTTAAATATAATATATATTTATGTAAAGTAATTTACAAAAACATTATGTAACTTTAAAGGCTAGAGCACTCCACTTGACATTTTATTACAATGTACAATGTACAATTTTACTGTAAGCGACATTGCTAGAAAGGGACAGGGCCCTGTTTACTGTTTCATGTGGCACGAAGGACAGAACCAATGAAATGCTTCTTTATTTGTCACTAGGGTAAGTTTCAACCAATTATGTCATTAGTATAGTGGGAATAAATCTCTTGTGATTATTCTCGGGAATAATCACTGTGGCTTTTATTTGCCTAGCAAGTGTCAGATAGTTGTCAAAATAATTACCTTATTGTGTCAACGCGATATATAAAATGGGTGAAAATTATCGGTTTAGTACCTTTTCTGATGCAGAAATAACAAAAAAGATTTTAGAAACTACTTCGAAAAATACTCTAATAAGTAATCAGTCTATATGGAGACAATTTGTGAATCAAAAAATAATCTAGTCAAATATAACTCGCGAGTTCCATAAATTAGAAAATAATTTGACAGATTTTGTTCAAACTTGTTGCCATTTGGAAATAGCCACTAGAGCCCTGCGGGCTCTCGTGACTATTGCCTGGCAACAAGTTTTCAAAAAATCTGTCAAATTATTTTCAATTTATTCTCACTCTCTTGTTATATTATTACTGATAATTGTTCTGGACAACAAAAGAACAAATCCGTATTGTCAGCTTACTCTTACGCTATTGCCAATTACGGTAAAATAAAATCAATAACCCATAAGTATCTGGTGACTGGACACACTCAGAACGAAGGGGACTATGTCCACTCCGTAATAGACAGAAACATAAAAAGGTCTTTAAAATCTGGACCAATTTCAACACCCGATCAATACGTTACGCTGGTGCAAACTGCAAAGAAACGGGGAGAATCTTACAAAGTGATGGAATTAAGCTATGATGACTTTTATGGCATTAATAATTTGTCTTTGCAGATGTAGTGTTCCTTAGTTCACTCAAAGAGTCATTTTTAATACCTTATTATATATTAGGGTATACGAAATAAAACACTATCAACCTTTAATGTTCACCGGTTCTCTGCGTAACCTAGAATTCCTCTCGCTTCGCATACCTTTGTTACCCAGCCAAACGGTACGTCTTATCATTTTTATTAGTCATTATAATAGTGTTTACCGAATTATACAGTACACTACATCCATTCCTTATTTTACAAAAGTAATTCAGTTACAAAAATCATTAACAGAAATAATATTTCAACAAAATAAATCTAATAAATTGATCTACCCAAAACTTCTATTTTACGTTCCTTATAACTTACATTTGGTAACAATATGGTTACTACCTATTTACTAATTATTTCCGAAAATTTTATTCTTTATTTCGTCTATCTAAATTCTCCATCACCTTCCACTTTTTTTAAATGAACTATATTTCTCCTTAATTTTTTTCCAGTTTCATCATTTTGAATACTTATGTCTGTACCATTCTTTTCTAATACAGTGTGGGGAGTAGGATTAAAGTTTAACGAAAGCTTATTTTCTTTTACTGGTTTTTTCATGGATACTTTATCCCCTGTATCGATATTGCGTTGCTTAGCTTTTCTTTTCCTATCAGTGTAGTCTTTTCCTTCGGCCTTTTTCAAAATATCCCGATCCTTTGCCTCTTCGTCACGGATACCTCCTTCTGAATTCTGTATTGTTGGAATTTTATCCCTAAACTTCCTTCTGAAAAAAAGTTCCGCTGGTGGTTTTCCTGTTATTGAATGGGGGGTAGGGTTATACATCGCATCATGTATTTTAATAGGTCTTGCTCCCAATCAGTTTTCAGGGTTTTACTAATTTTTAGGCGATTTAGTATATCTCGGTTCCGTCTTTCTACTTCACCGTTTTGTTGGGGCCAGTAGGGAATTGTATGGAATAATCGAATTCCTAATTTTTTGCAAAATTCTATCATTTCGGTGAATTGAAACTGATTTTCGTTATCTGCTGTAATTGATTTCGGAAACCCTAGGCTATGGTTGTCATAATTTTTATTTCCTTGTAGCGGCTAAAATAATCTATTATGACCAGAAGATAATGATTACTAGGTAATGGTCCTAAAAAGTCTAATGCGACATCGACCCATGCTTCTTCTGGTAGTTTGCGCCTCTTCATAGGATTGGGTGTATTTGGTGCAGAAACTATTGTGCAACCTTTGCAACTTTTGACAATTTTTTCTGCGTCTCCATCTATTTTAGGCCACCATACCATTGTATGTAATCGATTTTTCATGGACACTATTCCTGGGTGGCCTTCGTGGATGACAATTTGATTTCCCCTAAACAAAATTCCGTTATGGAAGCATAGCTCAGATTGGAAGGGCTGAAAGCTTTTAATTTCTTCGTCTAGCTGTTCCGTGAAAAGCCACTTACAGACATTTGTGAATTCGTTGTCTGATTCTGCCAATGTTTTTATATCAGATAATGATATAGCAACCGGCATAGAGTGCTCAATTAACTGTTGAATGTGTTCCTCATCATCAAAAGGGTTGCTTGTTATAGCATTAACGCACAATCTTGACAGTGGGTCTGCTATGTTAGTTTTTCCTGGGCGATATTTTACTTTGACTGGAGCCGAAAAACCCACCTTTCAATACGTGCACATGGTTTGGATTTTTCACCGAAAATAATCTCCAATGGTTTGTGATCCGTTACTAATTCAAAATCACTTTTTCCATACCTATAGATATAGACGGGGTTGGGATAAACTATGGAACCAAGTAAATATCTTTTAAACGAAAAGAATGATATTTATGAAAATTTGCAGGTAAGTGCAATGGAACAAAATGCATCTGACGTACATTTTTTTGTTGATAATATACTTCCGGTTTAACCGGAAATACCATCAACTTCTTTAATTTAAATGGGACACCCTATATATTTTTACAGATTTTGGAAGAGCTTGTTATTTTGAATTCATACATACTGAGTTTAGTGTAAAAAAATTTGTAAAAACGAGGAATATAACACTTTAATCAACCTCGCCTTTGAGTTTTTTGCATTAGAGCAAAAAACTATTTAGATAAACTAATTGATGTTGTTTGAATGCATAGTAAAAAATAAACGAGTACTGTTTAGTACTTTTTTTGTTCTAAGTGTTAAATTATAATTGACGGAATGATTAACCACAGGTCATTGCGAAAGTAGTAACCAAATGTCACATTATTGTGAAAATGATAAAAATTAAACTTCGTTTTCGTCTAAAATTAACATACAAAATATATCGTTGTCAGAATTGAAAATGACAGAATAAAAAAAACTTTGAAAAATCAATAAACAATTAGTAAAACAAAATAATGAGGATGGTGCTAAAGTGCCAAATTTGAATTATTCACCCAACACGCCCTTCTCAAATTTTGCACTCTGACAAATTTTCAGTCCCAATGCATCAACAAGACGATAATGTGAAGGTCCTGGAAGTGGTTTCGTTAGAATGTCAGCAGGCATTATTCTAGATGGAACATGTCTCAATTTTATTTCATTATTTCTCACCAATTGACGAACAAAATGGTATCTTGTAGCAATATGTTTCGTGCGTGAGTGACAAGTAGCATTTTCTGCAATGCACTTCGCTCCACGGTTGTCAGTACCAATATTTACCATTGACAAGTCCTTTAATTTTAATTCTAACATCAAATTTCGTAGGTACAGTGCTTCACGAGATGTTTCCGATAAAGCTACGTACTCTGATTCTGTTGATGATATTGCAACCGACTGTTGTTTCTTTGAACGCCATGATATTGCAGCTGCACTGTAACGCGTTTACTTCCTTCTACACGTCACTATGGTCACTCTTGATGCTAATTTACGGTTTAAAGCTCGGGTGCCAGATTTTTAACGTGGTTTGCTCCACGGCCCCTTGACCCTTAGCGTCAAGAGTTCCAGATAGCCTCAGATGGAGGTTACGGCGAATTCCAGGGGTCTGGTTGAATTTTACTTTAACGGATTGTATACAATTCGGACAAGCCGTGAATTTCAGGTCGGAAAATAGACTGGTATACTTCCACTCGCTTTTCTAATTCGCTTAATTTGTAGTTTCTAAGTGTTTCTACTTTTTCTTTCTTCAAAACTATTTCTCGGAGTCACACAAATACGGATTACTGGATACGGGCACTCAACAAACGGTTAACTTAATACTTTTATATTTTAAGAAGCACAGATCAGAGAGCGTTCTATCAAATTGTTTTCAAATTTATATCCTCGTTCCTACTCCCATTTCGGCACTATCGGTTGTTAAATTTTACTTTTCAGCAAAAAGTTTCATATATACTAATTGCCTTTCTGAATTAATTAAAGTTCATATATACCGAATGTCCCTACGGTTTTTAAAAAAATTTGAACATCGGAAACGACTAAAGTTTTATGGTAGAATTCGAATTTGCGTACCTCCGGACTAATAAAAAAACTAGATACAAAAAAAAAATAAGAAACCACTACGGTTACAGAAAAGGAATCGGAATGTATGTAACGAGTTATGTGAAACACAAATAAAACGTTAGTTAAAAAGAAAATAAAAGAAGTAAACCTCAATTCGGTACAAAAAAAAAAAAAATAACTCGTTACACACCCCCCTTTCTTCGGAAAAAAAAATTAATGGACGAAAGTGCAACTTTCGCCATTACTTTTTTTTAAGCAATATTGATATCCATATATATATACAAAAAGTGAGTAAACCCAATAACGGGGTTCCTGACTAGCGGTCTCACATCCTGGCGCGTCGGCTTCGGGTTGAGCGGTCTGGATTCAACGGTCCTCTTCCACGGGATGACTGCCGGCGATACGTCCTGGAGCAGCGTCCGGCTACTTCCAGTGCGGTTCGGGGATGTTCTGGGCCTATGCTGCATTGTACGGCGGCGTCCTGCGTTCGTCGGGGTTGGTTGTCCTTGGCGGCCAGGTGAACTTGAACCGCCATCGATCGGGTACGGGGTGGTGTTTGGCCACAGGGGCATTCCCTGGACATCAAGCCAACTTGTCCGCAACGGGAACAAAATAAAACATACGGTCGGCTGCAGGTCTCACGGCGGTGGCCCGTTGTTCCACATCTCCAGCAGAGATCATCTATTAGGGTGGTGAACTTTCTAGGTTCCATCTTCTTGCACGGCATGCCGGTCTCTGGTGGTTTTTGATGTGACGGTTTGTACTGTTGACATTGCAGACATCTCCTTACGTACTTGGTGATGTCTCTGAACATTCCTGGCCAATAGTATAGCTTTGCAATCCGGGTGATGGTTTTAGCAATCCCTAGATGTCCGGCGTTTGGAGCATCATGGTTTTCTTGAAGGATTCGGGTTATGTCGGGTTTCGCTATGCACAGTTTCCATGGATCGGACATTTCTGGTTCCCTGAAATCGTTGATGTCCCAGAAATGACGGTATAGACGGTCTTCCTTTATGCAGTAGTCCGGAAACTTCTCTGGATCCTTCAGGACCTCTTCTTTCCTGTTCCGGTACCACGAACATTCGGCGGTTACATCGGTCAGACAGAGTGCCGACGGTGGATCGGTCTCGGCGGTCATTGGTAGCGGATTTCTGGACAAAGCATCAGCCACACGATTTAGAGCACCTTTACGGTACTGTATCTCGAAATCATGCTGTTGTAGAAAAATACTCCACCTCGCTAGACGTCCGGACGGACTAGATATGGAATGCAGCCATCTAAGAGATTGATGATCGGTAACAACCGTGAAATGGTAGCCCTCTAAATAAGAACGCATCTTTTCAATCCCCCAGACAATGGCAAGACACTCTTTCTCGGTGACGGAGTAGTTTTTCTCGGTAGGACTCAGGGTGCGACTTGCATACGCTACCACGTGCTCGTGGCCATCTTTCTGTTGGGTAAGGGCTATTCCCAAACCATATTCGGAGGCATCGGTCTGCAGAGTGAACGGTACGGTAAAATCCGGACAGCTTAAAACGGGTGCTTCTGCCAGACAGGTTTTAATCAAAGCGAAAGCGGTTTCTTGTTCTTCAGGCCATTTCCATCGCTGAGATTTGCGGAGCAATTTTGTTAACGGAGCCACCTTTTGAGAAAACGATGGCACAAACCTCCTATACCAGGAAGCAACTCTCAAGAATCTTCTCAGTTCTCGGATGTTTCTCGGGGCTGCATGAACGGTTTGCTCCTTGTCATCCCCTAACACCAAGGAAGACGCAGAGACTTCGGAATCAGATCTTCCTTGTCAACCTCTAAGACCCGGGAAGACGCAGATACTTTGGGAACAGACAGATTTCCAGAACGGCGGTGTTCAGTAACAAGATGGTTGGTATCTTCATTGCATATTATCGGTACAGCGGCACCGATTTCTTTCCTAGGCGGGTTCACGGCCTCCAATATCCCAACAGGACTGGCCAGTTGTGAACGCTTCACTAATTTATCATTTACGTAAATTTCTCCGGTTCCTAACTCCAGCCGGAAATTATACTTCTGTAGGACATCATGTCCCAATACAATGTCGGTTATTAATCCGGGGAAATGCTCTAACGAACCCTCCATATTGACGTCATTGATCTTCCAGTTCAATTCGTATATGTCGGTGATGGAGACTAAATTTCCATTAGCTAAACGGGCCTTCGTAGCTTGACGGGCGGTAGTTTGCTTCTTTTGGGAAAATGTCTTAGCTATTTGATCACCAATATATGACTTCGCTGCTCCGGTATCTAACAATGCTTGAAATTTCTGATTTCCAATTTCAACGTCTATGTGCGGTCGGGGGTCGTTCATTTCTGCCGGCGGTTCGGTATGAGAGGCAAAGATTTGCGGAAGCTGTGTCGGCCTCTCTTCGGTACAACTTCGGATTAGTTTTCCTGCCTCCTGCAGGAACAGTCTCTGGAAAATACTCCTTCCTTATTGCAACGGGAACAGAATATCTTCGGCGGGTTTTGACAATTATTACGGTTGTGGCCGGATTCACCACAACGGAAACAAGTGATCGGACGGGAAGATGATCCAGACGCTTGAGGAGTGGCGTCGGACGGCGGACGACGAAGAGTGTCAGTCGGTGACGGTTGATTTCCACCGGCGATGGGCTCTCTGGATGGGCCAGGAGCTGAGTTATGGGAAGGTCCATATCGTGGTGTACTCAACGGCTGCGGTCTGACTGGTCCACGATTCGGTCCACTGTGGCTGGGTACATTTTGGAGTTCCTTCCTGAGGAGCTCATATTCCCTTACCACCTGACAAAATGTGGAAAAATCATCAAAGTCCCCTTTTCGTACTTGCAGACGGTATTCCGGCAACAGATTGCGGTACAGCCAAGCCAACTGTTGTGCGGGAGTTAGCTTACCATGGCGTCGCATCAGAGTTTGTAGCTCGGTTATATATGTTGCGGCGGACTCATTCCTTCTTTGCAGACGACGGCTTATTTCTGCTTCTAATTCCTCTTCATAATTAACAGGGTAGAAGAAAATGCGAAAATCGGTTTCAAAGTCTTCCCAGTTACAGTATCTGCTTCGGTTATTCCGGTACCAAAGAGCGGGTTCACCGGACAGTAATTCGGGTAACACCGGAAGCAAATTATCTTTCGGAACATTCTTTGCTGCGCATATTTCTTCAATTCTTTCTATAAATGCGGCCGGGTCTCCCCGGTTTCCAAAAGATACTTTCCAATCATTTACATTTATCGGTGGGATGGCCATGACGGGCGGAACGGTTACGGTATCGGATCGGTCAGAAACGGGTTGCGGAGAAATATTTTCTCGCCTTAAAAATCGTACCAGTCTCCTTCGTTTCTCCGGAACGGTTCCAGCAACTGATAAATTTCTCTTTGCTAGCTCGGTATTAAGACCCTCGTTTCTCAGTAAATATACCCAACTTACTCGATGGTCTGAGCCTTCCTCCACGGAAATGACGGTCGGTAGCTGGGCCGGTACTGTAGGAACGGATTCGGATTTTTCAATTTCGTCCGGATCGAACAAATCGGGCAAGCCAATATCGTCGGAGTTCCTTCTTGACATTAGTCTTTTACTCTCCTCAAGCTCCTCCTACTTCCTTCTTCAAATAAAAAATCAACAATGGAGGGAAGAAAGAAAAAAAAATCTAGCACCGGTAAAACGGTCACTTTTCAAATAAGCAATACGAAAAAAAATATAAATCAAAATGGAATAACGGTCCCTGTTCAAATCAACAATTGGACAGAAAACAAACCAGTAAAAAAAACAGTATAAACGGTCCAGCAGCGATACGCTTCTCAAATATACTCGATACAAAAAAAAAACCTTCAACGAAATAACAGTCTCTGCTCTACCCAGCAATGCGGAGAAAAAAAACAATCTTAAAACGGAATCTAACGGTCACTGTTTTTTCAACAATCGGGTCCCTGCTCGGGCGCCATTTTTGTAACGCGTTTACTTCCTTCTACACGTCACTATGGTCACCCTTGATGCTAATTTACGGTTTAAAGCTCGGGCGCCAGATTTTTAACGTGGTTTGCTCCACGGCCCCTTGACCCTTAGCGTCAAGAGTTCCAGATAGCCTCAGATGGAGGTTACGGCGAATTCCAGGGGTCTGGTTGAATTTTACTTTAACGGATTGTATACAATTCGGACAAGCCGTGAATTTCAGGTCGGAAAATAGACTGGTATACTTCCACTCGCTTTTCTAATTCGCTTAATTTGTAGTTTCTAAGTGTTTCTACTTTTTCTTTCTTCAAAACTATTTCTCGGAGTCACACAAATACGGATTACTGGATACGGGCACTCAACAAACGGTTAACTTAATACTTTTATATTTTAAGAAGCACAGATCAGAGAGCGTTCTATCAAATTGTTTTCAAATTTATATCCTCGTTCCTACTCCCATTTCGGCACTATCGGTTGTTAAATTTTACTTTTCAGCAAAAAGTTTCATATATACTAATTGTCTTTCTGAATTAATTAAAGTTCATATATACCGAATGTCCCTACGGTTTTTAAAAAAATTTGAACATCGGAAACGACTAAAGTTTTATGGTAGAATTCGAATTTGCGTACCTCCGGACTAATAAAAAAACTAGATACAAAAAAAAAAAATAAGAAACCACTACGGTTACAGAAAAGGAATCGGAATGTATGTAACGAGTTATGTGAAACACAAATAAAACGTTAGTTAAAAAGAAAATAAAAGAAGTAAACCTCAATTCGGTACCAAAAAAAAAAAATAACTCGTTACACCACTCAACATAAACACATATCCTGTATATGAAATTCGATCATTTTCATCATTTGCATGATCCATAATTTTGTGTACCTTGTAGATAGCGTAATACACGTTTTGCCGCTGACCAATGAACTTCTTGGTACTTTTCGTTAAATTGTGAAAGTCTGTTGACAGTGAATGTGATATCTGGACGAGTAGCAATTGCTAAGTACATCAGTGATCCAATTAATTGTCGAAATGGTTTTTCTTCATCTTTTCTTCTTTGCTGCTTTCCTTCTGGTAGTTTAGCTTGTGAATCACTGGGAGTTTTTACTGGGTTACAGTCTTCCATGTAAAATCTTTTTAAAAGATCTTTTACATAATTTTGTTGACTCAACTCAATATTTCTATCAACTTGATTTATTTCAATTCCCAAACAATATCGTGCCAAACCAAGATCTTTTATTTCAAATCTTTTTGCAAGCCCAGCTTTAATTCTTTCAATATCTTTCTTATTTCTTGATATATATAAAATATCGTCAACGTATACAACCAAAATTGTATATTGATCCTCACTCATATTGTAATAAAAGCATGTGTCACTAGCAGTTGAAGTTAATCCAAGGTTTTCCAATTCTTCATTCAATATTTTATTCCATTGACGACCAGCTTGCCGCAGACCATACAATGCCTTTTTCAATTTACAAACTTTGTTATTTTGCGATAATTTTTGGAGCATCTCGTAAGCAATTTTTCCTAAATTACTGTTTTGACCATCCTTTTCAATAATTTCTCTTAATGTTTCCTTGATATACTCTGGTAGCTCCATAAATATTTCTTCTTCCAAAATTCCATTTAAATAAGCTGCTACAACATCTATTTGATGAACTTGTAAACCTTCACGTACAGCTAATGCCATCAAAAGTCTGATAGAATCCAACCTAGCTACAGGTGCAAAAGTATCGGTGAAATCTATTCCTTGTCGTTGTGTAAACCCTCGAGCAACAACTCGAGCTTTTCTTCTTTCAAGTGTTCCATCTGGCGTAAATTTGTTTTTAAGCACAATTTTACAAGTAACAACAGCTCTATCATTTGGACGATCAACTATTTCCCACGTATTATTTTTAATCAAACCACGAATTTCTTCAGTAATCGCTTCCATCCACTCAATTGCTTCGTCTCCAGTCATCGCTAGTCATCGCTTCTTTCAAGATTATATCTACTAGATTTGCTTCTTCAATTATTTCTTCTTCATATTCTGTTGCATCAACAAATATTTCATTATCACTTGGTTCTTCTTGCATTTCAATATCTTCATCATCATCATATTCCTCTTGATCTTCGTTTATATTTGCTGTTTGTCCAGTGTTATAAATTTTTCTTGGTCTTCCTCTTCTACCTGTTTTCTCTATCCGTGGTCTTCCTGGTTTCCGACGTGTAATACGATTTTGTGTACAAATTTCTTCTTCAATTTGATCATTTTCAATTTCCTCATTTTCATTTTGATTTTTAATTGGGATATGAACACATTCAATATTTTCTTCATTTTCATCGAAAATTTTATCTTCTTTTACTTCATTTGAAAAATGATTTTCAAGAATTTGTACATCTCTAGCAACTACAACTTTCTTTTCAATTGGAATCCATACTCGATAACCTTTTGATTCCTCTGAATAACCGACCAAAATACCTTCTTTTGAACGCGGATCAAACTTTGATTTCCCCAGTTGTTTTTCCAAAACAAATGATTTTGCACCAAAAACTTTTAAATTACTTAAATCAGGTATTACTTTATTCCAAACTTCGAATGGAGAATGATTATCCAAACTAGATGTTGGACATCTGTTTCTTAGATAATTAGAAGTAGCTACTGCCTCAGCCCAAAATCCATGACTTAAACCAGATTGAATTAAAAGACATCGTGCCATTTCAATTAATGTCCTGTTTTTCCGCTCTGCTACTCCGTTTTGCTGGGGTGTATAGGGAACAGTTAGACGTCTGGAAATACCATTTTTCTTCAAGAATTCATCAAACTCTTTATTACAATATTCTGTTCCATTATCACAGCTTTATTTCACCATCTCCTCCAAAAAAAGTGGCCCCAGTTTTAGAAAAGCTGACAGTATTTCCCTGATCCGTAATTCTCGCAATAGATAACAAATTAGTTCTCAATTCTTTTACCAATAACGTATCATTAAGTTTTACCGACCTGTTTGATTTTCCATCTGTAGTAAAAACACGAGCAGTTCCTTTTGCTATAATTTCAGTTGGTGCATCGCTGGCTAACAGAACATTTCCATTGGTTGACATTATATTGATAAATGCTGCTTCATTATTACACATATGAGATGTGCAGCCACTATCTAAACATCATCGACTATCACTTGATACCTGCTTCGTATGAAGAGCCTCTTCCGTTACTTGAAACGTATCTTCGACTTGAGCTTCAACTTTTGATGAATATTCTTGCTTTTCATTATTTGCTCTGTCTGGGCAATCAGCTGCTTTGTGCCCAATTTTGTTACAGATGAAACAATTATACTTAAATGACTTGTTTAAATTATCATTATATCTGTGCTGCCTTCCTTGATATCCACCTCTTTGATATCCACCTCTCTGATAATCATTTCCTTGATTTTTACTACCATGAGGTCCAATACTTTGGAACGGCTTAAAATTTTTAAATTTTTGCTTGACCCACATAACCTCTGAATTGTCCATGTCACGTTGACTTTGAGCATCAAACTTTTCAATAATCTTTTCCCTAAGTATGTCTGGTTTGGGCAATCCATTTTGAGACTCCATAGCACATCTGAACATTTCAAAACTTGAGGGCAATGAGTTGAGAAGTAATGTTGACTGCAAATCATCATGCATTTCGACTCCCATAGCTAACAACTTTGATATTATGTCAAAAAATTCCATCAGTTGAGTATGAAAATCATCGTTTTCTGTTATCTTGAAAGATGTCACACGTTTGAGTAAACTTGCTCGTTTTACCGGTCCTGTAGACGCATATTCTGATTTTAACTTGTCCCAAATTTGTTTTGAAGTATTTAAACCTTTAACCATTCGTAATAAACTTGGATCAATGGCAATTATTAAATCTGACTTGGCTTTAGCATCTTCTTCTTCCCACTTTTCAATACTTTGAACTGACGCAGCATCACCTTCGAACAATGCGGGCTTTGGTTTCTTGCCATTTACATACACCCATGTACTATTTTTTTACCATTACAGCTTCAATTTGCATAGACCTCGTATCGTAATTTTCCTTTGTAAGAGGCTTGATTGTACTTGACGACAAAGACATTTTTTTTTCTTTTACTTTTTACTCTTATTAACAGCAAGCTGGGCCCATAACCTGATAAATATTAAACTTCGTTTTCGTCTAAAATTATTTATTTTAGAGTAACATACAAAATATATCGTTGTCAGAATTGAAAATGACAGAATAAAAAAAACTTTGAAAAATCAATAAACAATTAGTAAAGCAAAATAATGATGGTGCTAAAGTGCCAAATTTGAATTATTCACCCAACAGAAAATATGTAAGGTTATAATAAGTAGTTTATGTAAAATGATTTAAGAATTTGAGGATTAATGAGAATATAGAAATGCAATTGTATGATTAAATTTTTTTTAACATTTGAGGCTTTGGTGTAGCAAAACTAAAAGTGAACAGAAGTTAAAAAATACCATAATATAGTACAGCAATGTACGTAAAACTTGATGTGAAACTTGTATTATTAACAAGAAAAAAGAAGCATGGATTTTTTTCGTGAAAGGGAATAAATTAATAATAAAAAACCAAATACCTTGGGTAAAATATAATACTTTGTTGAAAATAAACAACAAACGTGGTAGTAATGATTGAACTAATGACTTTTTATATAAACACAAAACTGACAAATGTCAGTTTCAGTGGTATCAAAAGAGCTGTGTGAAACTGGTGGCAATCTGACCAATCACTAGGCAGCAGAAATGCCAACTTAAATTCAAATCGCTCCTCTTAGTTTAAAAACAAGGTATAGTATAGATAGTTATTATTTGTATGCTTAGGCCGCGAAATACCTTTTCGTGCAACCAATTTCGCGGCCGTTACCCATAGCAACGGCTGCGAAACCAAACGTCACTTCCAAATTTGAATATCACTTCCAAATTTGACATTTTTAAAATACTACAAAGACAAGGATTATTTTTCATTGAATACCAACAAATACATAAGTACTTATATTATTTAGGATGAATATTAACATTACTTGTACAGTTTGTATTATTACTTATATTTACTCCAGAAGTTGAAGCAAGAACTGTCAAAATATTTTGTATTTATATATTAAAACATATCATTTCCATAGCACACAATGTTAAATAAATTAAACTGCTGTTTATTTTAAAGCAATGATATATTTATTTACAATTATCTAGTTTAATAATTTTAACGATTGCACGAAAAATAGTGTGTATGCCATGGCCGCGAAACTTTTTAACGACCTCAATATTATCTTGCCTCGGCCGCAAACGGCCTCGGCGGTAACTGTTCTTTCGGTACGTTAAAAAGGTATTTCGCGGCCTAAGCATACAAATAACTATTTATTACATAAACTTATTAAAATAATTATTTTAAAGTCGTTTTTATGTAATTTCTTAAAAGTACATTTTTATTTTGTACGTTTCTTACTTATTAAATGATGCATGCTGGATAAATTTGTTTATAATTGTTACGAAATTAAATTATTTATAGATTGTTGTTGCTGGAGGAACTATGCAGCCAATATCCGAATTCCGTGATAGATTATTCATAAACGCAGGGGCGGATCCTAATAGAATATTTGAATTTTCATGCGACCACATTGTCCCACCGGAGAACATACTACCGATTATCGTCACCAAAGGACAGAAGAACGAAAATTTGTTATTTAATTTCGAAAACCGGATGTTAATGGTAAAGTTGCGATGTATATTTTCGTAATTAATTGTTACATACCTTACACTGTTATTGGATATGACACACTGCTCTTAAATGACATCATATTGTTTAGATTGCTTACTGTAGGTGATAATGTCTATTTCAAGACCGGTATACATAATTTACACCTAAATAGATTGTTTACTTCTAAAACAAGCTTAATGATAGATTTCATCAGCAGCAATACCAATTTATGAAATTATTTCAATTCAGCATGAACGAAATAAATAGAGCTTTTTTAATTAAACTGTATTCAATTTGCTTTACGTTAATAAATGAACACTATTTTGATCGAAAACAAAACATATCTTGTTAATTTCGGTTGGGGGGCATTGCTAAAAGTGAATTAAGCATTTACTTTCAATTATATTTTCGATGTGTTTTTGGATTTAAGAGTGTACAACTATGTCGCAACGTTCACATTCTGCTTGGGTATATAATAAGTAATTTGTAGTTGTTGGACAACATTTCAACACATCTACTCACGATTAATCATCTTAACGTGACAATGCTGCAAACGCCTAAAATTAACTAGATGTGGCTTAGATCAACCCTCCCTTTTCTCCGACTGGCATCGGTCTATCTTGTAGTTACTTGCTCTTTGTCACAAAAAAAGACAGTCTTGAAACAAAAGCCAAAAACACAATCTCTGACACCAAAAAGTGTGCTATTCACCTCAAAACTTGAAAGAAAACCAATCAATATCTCACTTATGCCCGATTTAACCAACTATATATCCTAAATTCAGGTATTACTTAGGTACTTAACTTTGGGAAATGGTTGGTAAAATCGGGCATTATTCTCTTAACGTTGCAGAAACCTACGGGTTTAAAGGCGAATAATGCGGTATCTCACTCTAACGTGCTTACAAAGCAAAAGTCCAGTATCTCCAAGTGTTTCCCTCTCTAACGTGCTTTAGAACAAACATGTAATGTGTTATTAATATTTTAAATACATTTACTTAATTATTTTAGCAACAAAGGAGGAGGCAGCCGGCTTATGGAGAAATGGGCTTCGGTGAAATTTCATGAATTGTTAGTATATTCTAGTTGACGACTTTCTGAACAATAGTGTCCATGGGCCCAACTCAATCCTATGACTAGTTTCAGAGATACAGGGTGTTGAAGTTGGAAAATACCCATTTTTTAAAAGCATGTATTTCTTATTTTCTTCAATGTATCAAGAATTTTTTCCTGTGATAGTGTTCTAATTACACTAAATATCAGTCCCTTACGAGAGAAAGTTTCATTTGCTACAGGGATACTCAAAAATTAGAAAAACGGAACGTTGACTTGAAATATAATTCAATTTTCAGGAATTTTAATATCTGGCTGGATTTGCTTCTGGTTGGTTTATAATAATGAGATATGCAAAAAATTTTTACAGGGCGAGTCAGAAAGTTGAATCGCCCTGTATCCTACATTTGATAAAATTTTATATACTTTGTATTGCATGTTAGTAGGTTACATTAAGTCATTTTGAAATATATATAATTTATATATAATATACAGGGCTATTCAAAAAATATGTATGGAAGATATCCGAGAATCGATTTTTTTTGGAAATCTCCCTGTAATTAAACATATCCTCGGTGAATTTCTGTGATACGTTCATATTACTTTTGCTTTGAGTTTGTTGGTCAGATGTAAAAGTTTTGTCAACTTGCTATGATCAGTTTTTTTATCCCGACAATATGATGATATGATATCGAAAATCAACCTTTGGAACTTCACTATTATTGTACTTGTAAGTGTCAGGAGCTATAACTTTAGGTACATGTGTTCATGTGGTCAGTGTTTTATGGTTTTTGGGTTATGGCAGATACGAACAGAATGTGAAATATCCATATACTCATCTCCTAAATGAAATAACTGATGCAGCTGAAAGATATTGTAGAACTTTGAATTCCTTCAGTAATTTCAGTTAGTTTCGACATGTTTATGTTAATTGTTTTTTCCGATATCAAGATCAGCTTATATTAATTTTGTTTGTTTTTATGTATAAATCGATCATGGTATAACGTAAACAACATCGATAATACCGATATACATATATGAAGAAAATAATGATAGGCTTGTCATGATATTGTCGGGATAAAAAAACTGATCATAGCAAGTTGACAAAACTTTTACATCCGACCAACAAACTCAAAGCAAAAGTAGTATGGAAGTATCACAGAAATTCACCGAGGAAATATTTAATTACAGGGAGATTTCCAAAAAAAATTGATTCTCGGATATTCTTCCATACATATCTTTTGAATAGCCCTGTATATTATATATAAATTATGTATATTTCAAAATGACTTAATGTAACCTACTAACTTGCAATACAAAGTATATAAAATTTTATTAAATGTAGGATACGATTCAACTTTCTGACTCGCCTGTAAAAAGTGTTTGCATATCTCATTATTATAAACCAACCAGAAGCAAATCCAGCCAGATATTAAAATTCCTGAAAATTGAATTATATTTCAAGTCAACGTTCCGTTTTTCTAATTTTTGAGTATCCCTGTAGCAAATGAAACTTTCTCTCATAAGGGACTGATATTTAGTGTAATTAGAACACTATCACAGGAAAAAATTCTTGATACATTGAAAAAATAAGAAATACATGCTTTTAAAAAATGGGTATTTTCCAACTTCAACACCCTGTATCTCTAGTCATAAAATTGAGTTTGGCCCATGGACACTATTGTTCAGAAAGTCGTCAACTACAATATACTAACAATTCATGCAATTTCACCGAAGCCCATTTCTCCATGGATCTAGGTAAATTGTTCGAAATCAATTCTTCGAAAGTCAATTGTTCGAAATCAATTATTCGAAAATCAATTCTTCGAAAGTCAATTCTTCGAAAGTCAATTATTCGAAAATCAATTGTTCGAAAATCTATTGTTCGAAATTCAATATTCTGAATAGAATATACAAAAATAGATATATACAAGTTTTTATTACTTTGTTTACCTTATTAAATGTTTGTTAAGCGTTTATCTCTTAGAAATCTTTTGCGATAACGGGAAATCCTAATGACAACGGTAGGTCTAAATTATACATAAATACCTATTAACAAAAACAAAAAATACAAAAAAAACAAAAAATTAAACAAAACTTCTAAACACGCCTGCTTTACGCTTACCCCACGATTAAGCTAACCTAACCTAACCTAACCTAACTTTACGCTGACAGTCCTAAGCCTGTGTGAAGGGACGTTCTTTTTTATTTAAAATTTATTTAACATAATTTTTAACTATTCGTTTCCTACATTTATACTAAAATTTACCACAACATAACTTCTAAGTAGATAACCACAACGTAATAAGATCTGGTGGAGGTTTTTTGTAATAACAATAAAGAATTTTTAACTGAAATTCGGTGTCCTCTTAAATTTAATAAATCTATTCCAGCTATTTGATTTCGAAAAATTGATTTCGAACAATTGAGTTTCGAATAATTGATTTTCGAATAATCGGTCATTCGAAAAATTGATTTTCGAACAATTGATTTCGAATAATTTACCGGTACCCATTTCTCCATAAGCCGGCTGCCTCCTCCTTTAACACATTTTTAAGTTTGAAACTGCAGTAGTCTTAAAGGTCATGCCTATAGCTATGACAAAAACATATTGAATTTGTGTAATGGAAATATTTTAATATGAAAAGGAATGTATGTATATTGGGGTGACATTCACTGAGACCTAAAATATCTATTGTGTCCAAAACTTCTACTTAGTTCCTGAGGAAAGTCTCAGAGACTAGTAGCTCCTAGTCCTATTTCCCGGAGGAATTTTAGGATATCTGCAGGCTTCAACTTAGGTAAATGTTGTAACGTGTTTTCTCTTCCTCTCCTTCTTCTACCTTCCTACACGTGGCTCCTGCCACACGAACACGTCACTATGGACACCCTTGATGTAAAATGTTTAATCGGAATGCTCGTGCGCTTGACCCTTATCGTCAAGAGTTCCAGATAGCCTCAGATGGAGGTTATGGAAAATTCCAGGGGTCTTGTGACTTAAGATAACTTATTATACAAAATTACCCAAATAGCGGTTTTTCTACTAACGGCTTGCGGTTAACAGAGGAGGAAACAGAAATTTAAACCTTTATTATATCTATACTCTGTGGTCTATTTTAGTTATACATCTATAGGGACTGACAAAATAGCGGGGAAAAGAAAGTAGAAGTAGAAAGTCCAGGCTATCAAATACGGTGCAAATCGGCCGGGCAATCGAACAAGCGTAACTGAGCCACATCCAAGTTCGAGTAACCCTTTTGATTCGACGGGAAACACGGAGACCTACTATGAACCAATGTTGCGAAATTTGAAAAACATATTAATTAACGGAGTAAGAAATGCACGGTTTTTATCTGCCGGGAAATTGAACAAGCATAACTGAGCCACATGCAAGTTCGAATATCCCTTTGGATTTAAACTAAATACGGAAAACGACCGAAAAAGAAATAAATGGATTCCGGAGCTGAGGGAAGTAAGTTTTAAATCTGCCGGGTAGACGAACAAGCGTAACTGAGCCACATCCAATTACGAATATCCCTTGGGAATTAAATCTAATACAGAAAACGACCGAAAAAGTAATATATTGGTTCCGTAGTTAAGGGAAGAAAGCTATAAATCTGCCGGGTAGACGAACAAGCGTAACTGAGCCACATCCAAGTTCGAATATCCCTTTGGATTTAAATTAAATACTAGTTCAACAATAATAAAAGAAATTATTTCATGGTTTCAAAATGTTTCCACTTAATGACACACAGAGTAAGAATAAAAAAGGAAAAAAAATCGGAATAAAATTCAAAGTATTTCAATCCACACGAGTTTTACTTATATGTATATATATAAAACTGCGGAAAGACAGACTAAAAAAAAATCACTAGAAAACCGGCTAATAATCCATCAGTTAATTGACATTTCGAACTCCGTAATAAAATTCGGAAGCAAATTACACTTTAATCACAACTCTTTATTATTCCTAAAAGAAATAAACAAACAAAATATCTAAATTCTAGTAAAGCTCCGGAGTACACCAGTTCCGGGTCACTTGAACGGTTTTCACTCGGCGGTTTTTATTTAACTATTCACAGGTCAGAGTCAAAACTCTTTTAAAATTATTCCTCTAAATCTTTCTAATTTATATATTAATTCCTACTCCTTATTTCGGTCGTTCAGTGGTAAAATTTAGTTAATTTCAACAAAAAATTAACTTTAAGAATTAATTAAATGGTATATACCGAACGAAATTTAATGACACCCTTCGACTCTCCGTACCTCCGGCTAATAATGAAATAAAAAATAAGAAAATCAATGCGGTAACCAAAAAGGAGTCGAAAATTAAGTAACGAGTTATAAAAAAACAGTGGTAAAATAATATGACATGACGGAGAAAATAAAAATGAACTTCAAATCGGTGTCTAAAAAAATAACTCGTTACAATGTCCCTCTTATATCCAACAATCTCCTAGGTGTTGTGCCCTGTTAAAACTCTGACTTGTGCATTTATTAGATCTCAACGGGTTGTAGTCACCCAGCAGAATGTTTGATTTATAATTTAATAGTTTTTTGTACTATCTATATTTAGTGAAAAAAAAGTTTCTTCCAAGGCTAAGTCGTTGAGGGTATGCAATAATGTCACATGTTAATTCGACAAAAGTAAGTTTATTAATAATCATAAAATGTTTCCTATAAATCAAAATATGAACGCAGCAATAATTATGGCTTGGCTATCGAAACTACAACTTCCTACCCAAATGTAATCTTCGCATGTTATTAATGTCGAAATTAACAACGTTTGCCAATAATTTCCAACATGCACACATTCCACACATTATATTTATACTTAACTAATAATTATTGAATAAAATTCATACAGTGCTATTCAAAAGTCCCCCCTCGTATATTTTGAACGGTTACACTTACATTATTAAAATTTGGATTGTGAAAATAAAGTGTTGTAAACTTCTCTACGAATGGTAACAGGTGAAGTAATAGTAATAGATGACGTCACAGTGCCTCTCTGGCCAATAATTTTAAATAGGACCTTATGGCAAGTGATATCTCGTTTGAAAGGCATTGACATTGGCTACATAGCCATATTAATTTTGTTTGGGTTTAAACTAATTTTGACGGATAAATTAAATAAATACCAAAATTATTATTTCACATTTAAATATTGAAGATTTTTCAATCCGCCTCTGGTTAGTTGTCAAAAAAATTGAATTTGAATTTAATAGTATTTGTTGCTTTGCAAAGTTTTTCTAAATAGCTTAAATATTTAATTTTATTATTGTTTAACGAGACGTTTAAGAGTTTACAAAGGCAAAATGGTACGTTCTCATGCCGACAAAGTAGCAGATATCTTAATAATTGGTGAATCTGGAAACAATCTCCATGAAGCGGAACGTTTATTTAATGAGAGATACCCAGATCGCCCTATCTCGAGAACTTATTTGAGGGAGCTTCTTCACAAGTTTGAAGCAACAGGTAGTGTTCAAGATGCCAAACGATCTGGTCGACCAACATTTAGTGATGATAAAAAAATTGATATAGTTGCTGAAATGGTAGTAAACCCTACTTCCTCTTCAACTAAAGTTGCGTCCATCTGTGAAGTAAGTAGAAGTACAGTACAGAGTGTTGGCTATTAATAAATTTCATCCATACAAGTTAAAAATGGTGCACCACCTTTCGGATGACGACCCCGACAGAAGACTCGAATTCTGTGAATGTATGACAAATAAAATTAGTCAAAACCCACATTACACAAAAACAATTTGTTTTATTGACGAAAGTACTTTTTGCCTCAATGGAAATGTGAATACACAAAATGTAAGGTATTGGAGTGTCACAAATCTTCACACCTTTCCTGAACAACATACCCAATTTCCAGAAAGTCAATGTTTGGGCAGATATTTTGGGAAACCACATAGTTGGTCCTGTTTTCCTAAATTCAAATTTAAGCGGTGAAGTGTATCTGGAGATGTTACAAAATGCAATTGAGCCGTTAATTCTTAAAATTCTGGAAGATAATCCAGATGAATTCGGCAATCTGGAAATAACATTTCAACAAGATGGTGCTCCTGCACATTATTATGGTGCAGTAAGACGTTACCTGGATGAACAATATCGAGGTAGATGGATCGGCCGGCGAGGTCCTATAGAATGGCCACCTCGGTCACCAGATCTGACACCATTAGATTTTTTTCTATGGGGGTACTTGAAATTCAAGGTTCATACTACGGCACCAGATAGCATTGGCGTTTTGAAAGAAAAAATTATTGAAGAATGCAATGCAATTTCAGCTGACACATTCTAACGAGTACGACAAGAGTTTACTAATAGGATGTATTACTGTCAGGAAGTAGACGGAGCACATTTCGAACACTTGCTATAAGAATCCATTGTTGATATTTGATTAATTAAATTTAAAAAAATAATTTATATAATTTTGGTATTTATTTAATTTATCCGTCAAAATTAGTTTAAACCCAAATAAAATTAATATGGCTATGTAGCCAATCTCAATGCCTTTCAAACGAGATATCACTTGCCATAAGGTCCTATTTAAAATTATTTGCCAGAGTGGCACTGTGACGTCATCTATTACTATTACGTCACCTTTACCATTCGTAGAGAAGTTTACAACACTTTATTTTCAAAAGATACGAGGGGGGGAGGGGACTTTTGAATAGCACTGTATATATTTCAGTCTGTATATATTTCAGTTTTGCTAGCTCGTCTGCTATTTCATTTCCTTATATTCCAGTGTGCCTTGGAATCCACAGTAAGGTGACTATATTGTTCTCGCCTAGTTCATTCAGTTTGCCGGAACTGATTACACAAAAGAGCTCAGAGTTTTAATGGCAGCTTGACTCTCCGACATTATGATAATTATTTGCCTTCTATTTCCTTCGTCAATATTCAACTATGCGTGAATTTCTGCTTGAAATGTACTTGGGGTTTTTTCCAAGCTTTCGGAGTGCTTGGTTCCTGGCCCGTATACTCCTATCCCAGATCCTTCTATTGCTTTTGAACCGTCTGTGTACCATTGAATGGCATTCTTTCCAAGTTTGGTAATAATATTTGGATACCATTCCTACTTGTTGCTTAATTCCGTAAAGAATTTCTTTGAAAAGTGATACTTTTTCATCATACCATCTTGTGGCATGTCCTAGGTTTAGTGATTTCTAAAAAGTGAGGAGGTTGTTTTTTTTAATGACTCCTTCTCTACTTAGTCTGTATCTTGTTCTTTCTGCACACTTTCCACCACCACATGTAGTTGTGTGAGGTTGAGAACCACTTTCATGGCTGCCGTTGGGCATGTTCTCGTTGCTCCCGTAATGCATATACAGGCTAGTCTTTGAATTTTGGAGAGGTTTTCTCTCGTCATCAGCTAGTTCTACAACTCCACGCAATGGTTCTATAAGTGATAATTATTGGTCACACTATGGCAGTGTACATCCATCTCAAGATTTTTGGGTTACAACCCCAATTTCTTCCTGCCAGATTCCTGCACACTATTAAAGCCATTTTCGCTTTGTATATAATCTCCTTTTAGTGTTTGTTCCACAGAAGTTTATTGTCTAGAGTCAAACCGAGATACTTGACTTCTTTTCTCCATTCAACTTCGTTCCCATCAAGTTTAATGGTTTTGAGATTGGGTTTTCTTTCCTTAGTGAAGGCTATTAAGAGGTTTTGGTGGTGTTGCATATCCTTGGCAGGATACTCCGACGTCAGTCAAACCACGCAGAAGTTCGTCAATTGTCAGGCTCCCCATTAATGGGGATGCTACTCCTCCCTGTGGACATCCTCTAGTTGTACAGATGGAGACAATGTCTGGTCGTCCTCGTTTTTGCTACTCTAGTGGTGAACAGTTCCGACATCCATTTGGATGTTGTACTATCTACACCTCTTCTACTTAATGCTCTTTTGACAGCCTCATGAGGAGTGTAGTCAAAAGATCCTTCTATATCCAAAAATTCGTATACGGTTTCCTGGTTGTCTAGAGCACCTCGGATATCCTCCGTCAGTTGTACCAGTGCAGTCTACGCAGATTATTGGATATGGAGTCAGAACGCAAACGGAATGTATTAAAAAAACTTAGTTAATACCCTCTCATATTAATTTTTTTTAAACCTAGAAATATTGCTAGGACGCCTATGATGTTAAAATTGTTGCATTAACTACGTTTATGTTGAATCTAAGAATTTTATTATTAATTATTAAATAGCTTTTGTATGTTGCTTATGTTATCTTTATTATTTATTTTGGGAAATCAAACCACAATTTTCTTTATGTTTTTGTTTCTACGTTTCGGTAGCTTTCCAGAATAATTAAGTTGTTAAAAAATTTGCTGATTGTCTAGTTGTTGAATTTTTTCGTTAGTGTCAGATAGGGACCCGAATTTTATAAAAACTTGATTGTTCTTGATAACGGTGGCTGGAACGCTACCAAAACGTTGAAATAAAAACATCAAAAATATTGTGGTTTGTTTTCCCAAAATAAAAAACAAAAAGAATTCTTAGTTATACTTGTGTCGAAATTCATAGTTTCAGAATCTGACAACGGAATGCCATATGACAAATTTTCTACCCTATTTTGATGTTTACCTGTTACGAATTTGAAATCGTCCTGAACTCTGCATTCAAAAGTTATCAGATTCTTAATTTGTGCCCTTGAAATTTATCATTTTTTTGTGAAAATTATTTTTGTAGAGCTGCAGCGTGAAAAACATAATCTTGGAAGCATGTAAATTGGTAAAAGGAGGTATAGTAGTATTTTTTCCTTCGTACAATTATGAAAATTGGTTATGGCAACAAGTTGAAAAGGTCAATTTTGGCAGGAAAGTATTCCGAGAACCTCAGACTTCTGGGCAAGTCGATTCAATTTTAGATAAATATGCTGAAGCAATTAATAGTCCTGGCAGTAAGGGTGCTTTACTGTTTAGTGTTGTTGGTAAGTAAAGTTGTAATCCTCAATCCCCAAATTTCACGAAAAATACGATAAAACTAACCAGTGGTGGTGCATTAAGAATACTAAAAAGTCGTCTCCTTTGATATTCAATATATTTTTGTAATTCAGTCTTTTCAAGGTTGTAACTGTTCCGATAATGGCAATTTTGGCCGATTTCCCAAGGAGTCCTTTATATACCTACCCACGAAGAAGGCTATCGCTTTTTATGTTTAATGGGGTGAAAACTTCCAGGAGGACTGCCGACAGCAGTGAAAACATGATTACATAAACCACTTTAAAAAAATGTTTACTGCAAATAGATATACTTTTGTTTGCAAAGGACAAATCTGACCAATTAATTTTCAATTAAACAGTTGAATTATTTAAATTTAAAAGGAATTTAGGTTTTATAATATTCATTATTTGGTCAACCGCTGGCATTGTTTATGTTTTTATTCCTGCTAGATGTCAAATTGTTATAAATTCCATGTGCGCGCTTGTTAACTTTGTAGACATTTATGTTTCTATTACTCGTAAAAAGAGACAAAGGACAGATACATCAACTGACAATACAATGACATAACATAACGATACATTTGACGTCCTTTTGACTATCTTTAATTGATCCAACCTTGTGAGACAATTCAATTTGATCGCGTACAAAAATGATGAATATGTATTTTATTTGAGGAATCAATCTTCTTTGCTTGTGACGGACATGAGCTGATTTACAGGTGGATCTAAAATGGACGTCCAAGTTGTGTCCACTGCCTGGGGCAGCCGACTAAAAACTGATCTTGTTAAAAGACTTGTACACCATACAACGGTGTTTCAAGCGGAAGTTTTCGCCACCTATATGTGCGTTGGGTGGATGCTGGAGAACTGCTACTCTAACGGCAGTTCAAAACTGGTTTGGAATACTAGATTACTCCTAAGCCAACTGGGTACAATCATTAAGGTTCCGGTCACTCCTGGAATCCTGGGTAACAAAGTAGTGGAAGAACTTGCCTCATAGACTGGGAATTCCATAAAATCTGACAAAGACCAGATAGACCTCAAAGCAATTGTCTACTAAAATGAGATACCAGAGTTACGATAGGCCAAGGCCTTTATTAAAGGACCTTCAAACTTCAAAGCAGAAACCTTGCTAGAACATGGACAGGGAGAAGATTAGGTCCGTAACTGGAATCTTTACTGGACACAATTCAATTTGATCCCGCTTGTTATAGCGTAAAGAAGGATAAATATTTCACTTTTATTGTAAATTGAAATTTATTTTTAGGCGGAAAACTCAGCGAGGGTTTGAATTTTAGCGACGATCTAGGACGTTGTGTGATAGTTGTTGGACTACCATACGCGAATATAACTGCTGCTGATTTAAAAGAAAAAATGAGTTATTTAGATAAAACCGAGGTAAAATATTATTTTAGTTACATACTATACAAAGCAAGAATCAAACAATAACAACTTTTTTGTATGAGGAGAGGATTGTTTTAAATTTCAATTGTATCATTTTTTTAAGACGACCATATAAATTTTTACTTAAATGTTAGAACTTTTTTTTAGGGTGGAGGTGCAGGCCAAAAATTCTATGAAAATCAATGTATGAAAGCTGTAAATCAATGCATAGGAAGAGCTGTAAGACATATAAACGACTATGCCACTGTTTTATTATTAGATGAAAGATACAATCGAGCGACAGTAAAAACAGCATTGCCCAATTGGATAAAGAAGTCTTTACAAGTTTGCGATTATGATCAAACTTTTATGGCTGTCAAAAAGGTATTCCCATTTATTTCAATATATCATAAATAACTACTCATTCACTTGATTTTCACATAAAAATAAAAAAAATAGATCAATTATATCCAAAGATTTTAAACCAATAACCTAAATGACTAACTGAAAAAAAAATTGTCAATTCCGCCTACCTTAAGGAATAAAACTAGGCGGCCATTTCTAAAGAGGTGAAAGTTCCACTGCTCTGTTTTATTACCATATCACACCAACCTATAATCGGCAGTATCGTAGAAATGAATGAAAAAATTGAATCAGTTTAGGTACATCCCTCACTTTCAGGGCGTGTAACTAACCCACTACTGAAAAAAGTAAGGAACTATTTTCATTTGAAGTGAAAAACGTATACCACCAAAACACTCCAAAAAAATAGCGGGTACCCCTCAATAGTGGGTATTAGCCTATCAATTTCAGACTTTTGCATAAAAAGTAAGTCAGTAAATGTTATTCTACGTAAAATTTTGTTGAATAAAGAATCAGGGAGTTGCCGTCCAAAGTTAGAAAATTTTGCTTATATGGTCTATTAAACTACAGCTCTTACTGGGTCGATTGCACTAAATCGCATCTGAAAATTGTTAATGTTCACAAAATGAACGGCAATTGAAAAAAATATTTATAATCTGTTTGCGTGGCCGGCTTCTGTGCTTGGAAGCTGTGTTAAAAGCTCCAGCGTAATTTATTCGAGAATTCATGAAAATTATTGTTGTGTTAGTTTTTACATTTTTTTGTTCATTTTATTTGGTTCGAAATATTTTTATGTAATAAAACTACTAAATTGGGATGAGTAGAAACTCATTCTGGTTCAATTTATGGCTAAACATCCTGAAGAAATTAATGGGGGTGGGTATTTACGGAAGGGTTTACCAGGCAGTTTTCCCAAAGATCATCAGTGATTGGAGGGACTAAAAAGACTGATTGAAGTGGCGGAAAGTTTGATACGACTGTAAACAGTGTAACGTGTTTACCTCCTTCCACACGTCACTATTGACACCCTCGAAGCTAAATTTCGGTTCAAGTCTCGGGCGCCAGATTTTTAACGTGGTTTGCTCCACGGCCCCTTGACCTTTAGCGTCAAGAGTTCCAGTTACGGATAATTCCAGTGGTCTAGAGGGAATGAAGTTATAAATCTGCCGGGTAACCGAACAAGCGTAACTGATCCACCTCCAAGTTCGGATATCCCTTTGGATCTAAATGAAATCCGGAAAACGACAAAAAAAATTATATTGGTTATATGAGTAGAGGGAATGAAGTTATAAATCTGCCTGGTAACCGAACAAGCGTAACTGAGCCACCTCCAAGTTCGGATATCCCTTTGGATCCAAAGGAAATATAAAAAAAAAACTATTTTAACCTACTAACCCAGAAATAAAATTCAAGAGAAAAAAATAACTTATCGACGCACAGAGTAAAAATAAAACTCGGAAATAAAACTGAAATATCACAATCCTAAACAGTATCAATTAAATACAGTAGAAACGGTGGAGCTTTACCATCACGTGACTGTTGCGTCAGCAACAATATTCATATGAATCAAATCAAAACTTCTGTCAACTCAATAGAAATAATCGTTATGAATAATATTCCAAAGGTCGACCTTTTAGGAATTGGTAATTGAACAAGAAATTTTACTTTTTTAATTGTATTTCTTTTTTATTTATATGGTTAACATCGATATATTTATTAAAAGTTACAAAGTCCAAAATTAATAAGGAGTAAAATAAGCATTGTAATATTCCCGTCTCACGGCATTTTAGGTGTTATGAAATGTCAAAAGTTAACAAGTTGATAATGTATTATATTCGTACTTACCAAAGTCAAATGGAATAAAAAGTCAAATTAGTTCTTACAAGAACCGATTTCAACAATAAATACACTTTCAATCCAAAAACTCGCTAAAAACAAGACAATAAATTAAACTCGCATAACCTCAAATGCGGTAGTGCCAAACTCAACTTTTAGTACGATCAGTTATACACGTTACGTCAATTATATCGTTGTCTCTTTTTACGATTACTACGGCAAATTTAAAGAAACTATTGCGTATGTCTTGTAGTTGGTCTTTTGAAGAAGACAATCGGTCGAACGTTATTATGTTTGATTTATATTGATAGAAGAAGATAGTATGTAGAAAATATGTGTTGCCTAAATCGTAGATTGGGTCACGTGATGGTAAAGCTACACCGTTTCTACTGTATAAAAGTCCTGTAAATAAAACACATAAAATCTTACCCTCAATAGAGAGCCGGCGAATATTCAATACTAATTACTTAATTAGCAATATAAAAAAAACAAATTTTTCTAGAACAAATTAAGTTTTATTCAACATGGGTGTTATAAATAAAAACTAAACGGGTTTCAACTCGACAGCAAGTTGAAATAAATGTTTTAAAAAAATTAAACTTCTTTACCACTAATAACGAAATACTATCATGAAAACAATTTTCCCCAAGACAACTCACACTAATTTAATAGTGCCGGTTATTTAAAAAAAGAACCAAGTAAAATAAAAAATCAGCCGGTCTGGAAATTTAAAAAAATATATCAAACTATTTCTAGTTTTGCGGAGGTACTGTGATGCCTTTTGGCCTAAACATTAAGTCATTAATTATTTAAAATATTATCGAATAAATTCCCTTCAGCTAATTCCAATAAACCACGAATTGTTTTATAAATAATAAATATAAAGGTTACACGTACGAGTCAATGTCAAAGCAAATAAACATTATCTAGTATCATGTATGTTTACTTATAGTGAACTTGACTCTTTGTATATATAGGTAACAATAGTATTTTAAGCATTCATTATTGATTCATTATTAATTCATTATTAATTCATTATTAATTCATTATTGATTCATTATTATTATTAAGTCATTATGATGGTCATTCATGAAAGGATGATTACAGTCAGTATCATTCATTCTAAGTAGTAATCTAAGAGTAGTCAATTAGTGTTAGTGGTTAATGTATAGTAAATATTAAATAGAACATGTCCCAGTGAAACAGGTAGTTGTTTTATTCCTGGGGGATGACCCACCAAGTGACCAGCAGCACCACCTAGTCAGAGGCCCTTCTACTATCCTACTACACCCAGTATCCTCATTAGGATACACACATTACATTACACATTACATGGCGATCCTGCAAACAATTGGAGTTCTGTAACAATGGGTGGTAAAGCAACGAAACAAGCGGTCCAAGAAAATGGCGTGGTCAACAGTAATTTTATAGTACAAGAAGAGGAACTCAAAGCAGATCTGGAGGTGAAGATTCTTATCTACATTATTGTGGTTGTTTTGGTACTACAATTTGGATGGTCTATATATAAGAATCATAGAAGACAAATGAAGAGGGAGATAAGAAGAAATCTACAGCAAAGCACGCTAAATCTGTAGGATGGTGAGAATATTATTTTTTTTTGTAAACTTTAAGGGTATATTCTGTTTTGTGGCTAAATTTTTTTTTGATAATTGATATTTCATATTTTTATTTCTATTGACAATGAATTTTAAATGTCCTCGAGTGATGGAAATGCAGTAACGTGGGATGAATTTGAGATTAGATTGAATTTAATTTTAGAAGATATACGTAGGAATAGTAAGCGTGTGTTAAAAAAGGAGGTTCCAAAAAGCTCAGATAGTCATATAGATATAATAAATAAGTTGTGTGATTCATTTAATAGTTTCTCTAAGTTAATAAATAAGAATTGGTATAAGTTAGAGGAGAATCAGCAGAGTACATGTATTTTATATTTTAACAAAATTAGAGAAAAGGTAGAGAAAGCATTTCAAGTGTTAGATTGTCAGTATGAAGTTCCGTCTCAATTAATTACGCGTAATAATTTAATTAATAATTTAATAGTATTAGAAGCAATGAGCAAAGATAAAAAGGAGAAAATGGCATTAAGTATGAATGACTTTTTCAATTTAGCTGGTAAGATATTACCAAATGAATTTAATGGGGATATAAGCAAATTGCAATCTTTTGTAGATGCTATAAGTTTGCTACAGGTTGGTGCAGCAGAGCATGAGGAGAATGCTGTACTATTTGTGAAAACTAGGCTAACTGGAAAGGCCAGGAGTCTAATCACCACCGAAAAATCGTTGGTAGAAATTATAGGAACCCTTAAAAAGGGACTAAAGGGAGATAGTGCTAGTTTAGTAGGAGCTAAATTAAGCAAATTAAGACAAAACAATAAGGATATAGTTGAGTATGCTTCAGAGATGGAGAAATTAACAGATCAGTTACAAGCCGCGTATTTGGCAGAAGGAATGCCAGTACATTTAGCAACTAAGTATACAACAGAAGCAGCAGTAAAATCACTGATCGACAACTCAGCATCAGAGCGGATAAAAACCGTTATAGCAGCTGGGAATTTTACGACACCGCAAGAGGTGATGACTAAATTGGTTTCCATCAATGTGGGAAACAATCAGTCAACAGGAAGTGTTCTGCATTATAAGGCAGATAGAAATAAGTTTGTGTCAGGAAATACCTATTTTCCACAGCGAAATACCTATTTTCCTCAGCGAAGACACTCTTATGTAAATCATAATGGAGAAAATAATTTCCATAGGAAAAATAACTACGATAACAGTAGGAAATTTCACGCCAATCAAGGCAATAGGAGATTTACTGGTTACAGGGAGAAACCAGAAGAATATAGGAACAAGCCTAACAATAGGTTTAACAATGATAATAAATATAGAAATGTAAGAATGTGTGAGAGTGGAGAGACGAGAGTGGAAGATGAACAGAAAGAATTGGGGTTTTGAAAAAGAAAGGTGAAAAATCCAAAATTTTAAATAACTTGCATAATAATAATCATTACATTTATAACTTTGATTTAACTCTTTCAAACTTTGTGCAAATTAAAACTGACATATCGGATAATATAGATACTTTTATATTAGATACAGGTGCAGATATATCGTTATTAAAAATTTCAGATAATTTTCCACATCACTTAATAAAGACAACACAAATCTTAAATATTAAAGGGATAACTCAGGGAGAAATTAAAACTTTGGGTACAATAGAAACTTTTCTTTTTATTAAGGGTGTAGCATTTCAACATTGTTTTCATGTAGTAGAGGAAGAATTTCCTATACCTACGAATGGAATTCTAGGTAGAGATTTCATAAGAAATTATAATTGTATTTTAGATTATTCAGAATTAAAATTATACATAGATTGTAAATCTAGGAATACAGTAACATTAGAAATTTTTGACAATCCTGAATATGATACTTTGGCAATACCGCCTAGATGTGAAGTCTATCGGTTGGTAGAAAGTTTCAAAAACTTAAGACAGGATAAAGTTGTCGAGCAACAAGAACTATTACCAGGAATATTTATAGCAAGATCTATTATATCAAAAACTAATCCTTATGTCAGAATTTTAAACACAAATTATGAAAGCAAGTCGATAAATACAAACAATATTAAAATATTGGATTTAAATTTATTTCATGTATATGCTGTGAAGAATGAAAGTAAGAATAGGTTGAAAGAATTAAGAAAAACATTAAATTTAGAGGTACCAGAATACGTGAGGGATAAGCTAATAAATCTTTGTGAGAATTTTTCAGATATTTTTGCTTTAAAGAACGACATTTTAACGCATAATAATTTTTATGAGCAAAAGCTATTGGTAAAAGATGATACTCCAGTATATATTAAAAATTATCGCACGCCACATTCTCAATCTTCAGAACTTAATAATCAGGTCCAAAAGTTATTAGAACAAGGTATAATTGAATCTTCAATCTCAGATTATAACAGTCCAGTTTTACTTGTTCCCAAAAAGGCAATCAATGGAGAGAAGTCTTGGAGACTTTGTATAGATTTCAGGCAATTGAACAAGAAAATAGTCACAGATAAATTTCCATTACCCAGAATAGATTCGATTTTAGATCAGTTAGGGAGGTCGAAATGGTTTTCAGTCATAGATCTTATGTCAGGTTTTCATCAAATTCCCTTAGAACAATCTTCAAGGAAATATACATCTTTTAGTACAGAAAAAGGTTCTTTTCAGTATACAAGATTACTATTTGGTTTAAATATAAGTCCAAATAGTTTTTCAAGAATGATGTCCATAGCATTCTCAGGATTAACTCCAGAAAAAGCATTTCTTTATATGGATGATATAGTCGTAATAGGGATGTCAGAAAATCATCATTTAAGTAATCTCGAAAGGGTGTTTGACACATGTCGGAAATTCAACCTTAAATTAAATCCACAAAAATGTCAATTCTTCAGGCGAGAAGTAACGTATTTAGGACACAATTTGTCCAGCGAAGGGGTTCTACCCGATAAGGCAAAATATTCAGTCATTGAGAAGTATCCAGGGCCCAAAAATTCAGAAGAATCTAAAAGGTTCGTAGCATTCTGTAACTATTACAGACGTTTCATTCCAAATTTCGCTGAAATATGCATACCTCTCAATAAATTATCTAGGAAAAATGTGAAATTCGAGTGGTCGGAAGACTGCGAAAAATCATTCCAAATACTAAAATCGGCATTAATTCAGCCGCCTATTTTGAAATATCCAGATTTCAATAAAAAATTTATATTGACAACAGATGCTTCAAATATTGCGTGTTCTGCAATACTTAGCCAGGAATACGAAGGTATAGATCTACCTATAGCTTATGCATCGCGAGGTTTTAAGAAAAGTGAATTAAATAAACCTATAATCATGAAAGAACTGTTAGCTATCCATTGGGGAATTAATCATTTTAAGTGTTATTTATATGGTTCTACACATTTTATTGTGAAAACGGATCACAAGCCGTTAACACATCTTTTTTCGATGACAGACCCAACTTCGAAACTTACGAGAATTAGACTAGACCTAGAAGAATACAACTTCGAAATACAATATTTGAAAGGAAATTCAAATTATGCGGACAGTATTTCAAGGATATCCATAAATGAATTAAAAGACTTGTACATTGACAATGCTCACATCTTAGCAATAACGAGGTCAAAAACTCGTCATAATAAAGCTCAGCCTATAGGAGAAGATAAAATAGTTTCCACAGAAATAAAGGAAGATATTCGCAAGCCAGCAGTATATAAAGTACTGAATAATTTAGAGGCGCATAAATTACCAATTCTGCAATTTGAAAATAACCGTGTTTCGTTAAGGATGAACATACGGATCAAAAACAGGATGAGATTTAGCCAAGCCTTATTAAATACCGATATAGTTAACTTTGATTTAGGTCAAACGTTAGTTCAGCTTGATAAGCTAGCGGTAAATAATGGTATAAAAAGGATGAAAATTTATATGAATGATATTATTTTCACACAGTGCACTATAAAAGAGTTTATGGAAAAAGGAAACAATACGTTAAAAAACGTACAAATATGTATTTGCGATATACCTAAGATGGTGGAAAAAGAAAAAGAAAAGCAACAGATTTTAGAAACTTATCATAATGATCCTTTATTTGGAGGTCATGTAGGAAATAACAGGCTATTGAAAAAATTAAGAGCGAATTTTAGATGGAAAAACATGGAAAAAGATGTAAGAAAATATATTAAGCAATGTCACAAGTGTCAGGTCAATAAAGCAAAGAATAATCACAAGGAAGAATTTGTATTAACGGATACAGCAGAAAAACCATGGGATATAACATATATAGATACGGTCGGTCCTTTTCCACAAAGTGAAAATGGTAACCGTTATTGCATCACAATGTTATGTGAATTAACGAAATATGCAGTAATAATTCCAGTTAAAAACAAAGAAGCGAACACGATAGCTCGTGGAATTTTTGAAAATTTCATACCAAATTACGGTCTAATGAAACAAATTAGGACAGATTTAGGCACAGAATATAAAAATGAAATATTCAACGCTTTAACTAAAATGTTAAATATTAGGCATAATTACTCAACAGCATATCATCATCAATCTATAGGAGGTTGTGAGAAATTACATAGAACGCTTAATGAGTATGTGAGACACTTTATAAATGAAAGTAAGGATGATTGGGATGAATGGTGTAAACTATTTGCTTATTGTTATAATACGACTCCAAGCTCGTATCATGGTTATACGCCGTTTGAATTATTGTTCGGTAGACGTGCTAACTTACCCGAGAATCTAACAAACGAGATTGAGCCATGCTATAATATTGATGAATATCAGAATGAGTTAAAATATAAACTGCAGGTAGCTCATCAGAGAGCAGAGAAATATTTAACCAAACATAAACTGAGTAGACAAAGTCAAAATAGTAAGGTAGCTAATCCAGTTGATTTTAAAATAGGGGATTCAGTGTTAGTAAAGAGGGAAAATAGAACCAAATTCGAATCTCAATATATAGGTCCATTTACAGTCACAGAGGTGAGCGATGTTAACTGTAAAATTAAATTAGAATCAGGTGTGATAAAAGAAATACACAAAAACAGAATCCATCCTTATTGTAAAATGAATTAAAAAAATTGTAAAATTGGAAGTGCGAGTGAGTTTATAAACATTTCCGAATAATAAACAAAAGTGTTATAACAAACGTTCAAAACATTGAAGTGAAAATAAATAAACAACTAAGTGATCGTAAACAATTTTTAAAGGCAATGAACATTCATTTATTTATGAATATATTATGTAATCGTAGGTTAGTGACATTATTTAATAACCATCTACCATTTATTTTTAGGATAATTGTAAATTCATTTCATTAGGGGGAAAGGAAGCTCAACGGAATTTATTCTTTTTGTAAAAGGGGAAGGTGTGATGCCTTTTGGCCTAAACATTAAGTCATTAATTATTTAAAATATTATCGAATAAATTCCCTTCAGCTAATTCCAATAAACCACGAATTGTTTTATAAATAATAAATATAAAGGTTACACGTACGAGTCAATGTCAAAGCAAATAAACATTATCTAGTATCATGTATGTTTACTTATAGTGAACTTGACTCTTTGTATATATAGGTAACAATAGTATTTTAAGCATTCATTATTGATTCATTATTAATTCATTATTAATTCATTATTAATTCATTATTGATTCATTATTATTATTAAGTCATTATGATGGTCATTCATGAAAGGATGATTACAGTCAGTATCATTCATTCTAAGTAGTAATCTAAGAGTAGTCAATTAGTGTTAGTGGTTAATGTATAGTAAATATTAAATAGAACATGTCCCAGTGAAACAGGTAGTTGTTTTATTCCTGGGGGATGACCCACCAAGTGACCAGCAGCACCACCTAGTCAGAGGCCCTTCTACTATCCTACTACACCCAGTATCCTCATTAGGATACACACATTACATTACACATTACAGTACGAAAATTTTTCGAATAGGTATGCGGTGAGTATTAAAATATTTTAACTTCTTGTATTGGCCTCGGTATCGGTCTACACTCTTTTCACCACTTTCCAAAAGGAATTATTGTCTTTAGATATAAAGCTCCGGGAACCGGATCGGAAAACAAAGTCTCGGACTAATACGGTAAATAGAACTAGCAGGTTGAGGATCGGTAACAGTAGCAGTCGGAGCTCTCGAAGAATCAAATCTTCCTTTATATATGTTATAGGCAATGTGTATAATGCAGGCATTCTATACAATACCTAGGAAATGTATAGAATGCCGGAGTCGTTCAGGCAATGTATGAAATGATATTCAATAGTTCAACTATTTTACACTTTACCTAGAAAATGTATAGAATACCTAGGCATTGTATAGAATGCCGGTTGAAGCATAGGTAATGTATGTAATCGATTTTTCATAATAGATTTCACATAAAAAAAACCAGTTTTCGTAATATTAAAATTGCATTCTAGTAACGTTGTAGGTACCTACTTAATAACAAAAAGAAATATTTTCTTAAGTATCTTCACGAGTGCAGTAATTGACACAAAATCTATGCGCTACGATATCAAAGCAATGACATATTATTAAAAGTTTTATTATACCTACTAGAGTTCAAAATCAACATTATTAAACTTTAATTTAACTCAAACATTACTCTGAATAAATAGAAATTAAGAATCTTCTAATAACATAATTATAATTTGAAATGAAATAAAATCTTAGGTAACATCATGCAAATTGTCTCACCAAACTCTTCCTTTAAGACATATTTTTTTTAAGATACAAAGTTTTTAATTTCAATAGTAAAACATATTCTTGTAAGTAGCCAAGTATATTAAAAGCAGTTACTTATTCTTACAAGATGAACTATTGTGACACTTTGAAATGCACAGCAATTTATTCTTAAAGCATGAACACTTTTTGGTTTCACAGTTTACTTTGCAAGTACATTTGAAAAATCCCTGACCTGTTCCAGTCGATTACAAAGTAGCAACGGAGCGCATTGTTGTATCCTGATTAGCGACATCTTCCACGCTTATTAATTTCTGTTGACAAACAGTAAATTGTTGTCTAAAAAACAGTGTTTTTATGATACCTTGCTTTGTACCAAGTTGATAAAGTTCATCTTCTGTCTTTTTCAAGACAACTGCAAGTATATTACGGGCGTCACCACTACCTCTGTCGACTTCTGGAACAGGAATGCTAACCGTGGTACCGGGTATCACAGGAGGAAATTTTTTTCCTGAAGTTTTGAGCATTTTCTTGGCTTGTTCCTCTAAATTATCTTTTGAACTGTTGCGGTTTTCTAAAGTTAATGCTGTTTTCATGCATAAAGGGCAAATCACTTTAGACCCATAGTCTTCTGGTACGTTTGTTTCTGGGGCAGCACAAATAGTATGTATAGGACTTTTGCATGTTCTACACGAATGAGCACCCGTGGTCTCTCCAGAGCAAACAAAGCATTTGAGTACGGACGAAGGTAATTGGGGAGAAGGTTGATTTGGAACATTGTCAGGTTCAGCATCGACGTTTTCAAGATTCGCATGTTTGTTTTCGGCACTTGAAGTTTCTGTGTGGATTTCGGGATTTTCCTGTATAACGACATGTTTTTCCAAAGGATGGTTTTCAATCTGTTCATTTCTTTCATTTTCAGACTCAACAGGGTTACTCTGTGCTAAATTAATTACTTTTTCAAGTTGCTCTTCGGTCTCTACATTAGCATCATTAAACGGCAAAGAAATGCCAACCTTGATTTTTGAACCGAATAGAGCTTCGTATGGTATTCTTTTTATACCTTGGTGAAAAGCCCTATTTTTCATAAGCTGAACAAATCGTAGGCCGTCAGTCCAGCGATCAGTATTATTATCTTGAAGCCAAGTTGTTAACATATTTTCAACATCCTGGTTTGCTCTTTCTACACTACCCTGGCTCTGGGAGTGTCTAGGCTTACCATGGACTATTTTTAAAGTTGGCCAGTATGTTCTTAGGTTACTAACTATTTGGTTTGAAAACTCTCTTCCATTGTCGGATTGCAGTATTGCTGGTGCACCAATCAATGTGAAAATGTCTAGTAAATTGTATGCTACTTCTTCTGCACGTTTTGTTTTGAGTGCTCTGAGGATGACAAATTTGGTCAGGTGATCTTGGTAAACCATTATAAACTTATATTCTCGATCAGGGTGTGACTGAAAGTCAATTACATAGAGACTATATAATATAGTCTCCATGGTCAATTAAATCAACTTGACACCGGGAATTAAACTCAGATGGCAGTATGGGCTTCACGACAATTCCCTTTTTTATTACTTTTTGTTTTTGCTGGCACGGTTCACAAAGCTGCAAGTATAGCTCAATATCATGTCGGGTTATATTTTTGTAACGCTGGCTAAGTTCTTTTAGCATCCGGTCTCGTCCTCCATGACCAATATCTTTATGTGCATCGTGAATCACTTGAAATAATTCATCATCAGAGACATAGTATTTGATAACAGCGTTCGGAGCATTTACAGGAGAGATCAACTTACGGGTTTGTCCAACAGTGATCACGTCGTAATGTTTCAGCAACCAATAATCACTTATTTCCTCCAACAATTGTGTGTAACGTAAATCATCAATGAACACTCGATTTTTTGTAGTAGCCGATTCTCTTTTAGTACACAGTCCTGAGTAAAACCTTTATTTCATTTGTAAGTACCGCTGATCTGTAGCCATTTTCCATTAAATAATCACACACACGGACACAATCATTGATCGTACTTAATAATTTAGTTTAGAACCAATGCGTAAACTAATAAAATACGTCTGCATAGAACAAAGGAGTGTTGCGTGGTCGTTCGTTATACACATTGCCTGATGCGCTTCTGGCATTTTATACAATACCTAGGCAATGTATGAAATGAATCGTATTATACACATTGCCTGAACGTTTTTGGCAATGTATATAATGCCTAGGCATTCTATACAATGCCGGATTATACAGATTGCCTATAACATATATATTCTCAGTATCGATAGTAAAATTTATTTAGGAACTACAAAAAGTTTGTCATATACCAGACGTCTTTCGGAATTAATTAAATCAAATTAAATTGTATATATACCAAACGTCCTTTTCGATTGAAAAATGTTAACTTTGGAAACGACTAAATTTTATGATTGAATATAAATTTGAGTACCTCCGGACTAATACTAAAAATACTAAAACTACAATATAACGGTAATAATATAAAAAAAAGGTGATTCGGTAACATAAAGGAAATCGGGAAGTAAGTAACGAGTTATTTAAAACCAAAAGGTAAAATAAAATAGTAAAATGCGTTAAGAGAAAAAAAAACTTTAAATCGGTGCAAAAAAAATAGCGTCGTGGCGCATCTAAAACGGGTGAATGCCGCTCGGTGTTGATGCTACACTGCGTAGTCGCATCTTGCATTCGTCGGGGCGGTTTGGGACGGGCGGCCAGGTGGACTTGGACTGCCATTGATCGGGTACGGGGACTTTGCTTATTGCATGGGCATTCTCGGGACATCTGGCCAGTTTTCCCACAGCGGGAACAGAAAAGAATATACGGTCGCCTACAGCTCTCCCGACGGTGACCAGAGGTTCCACACCTCCAACAAGTATCCTCCCTGATGAAACTTCCGGATTCCGGCGTCCTCTTGCGTGGCCTGTCGTGTTCGGTTGGCTGGTGTTGGGGAGATAACATCCCTTCCATCGGTGCAAAAATCGGTATCGGTAAATCGGTGCAAAAAAAATAACTCGTTACAACAGTGTAAATAGAACAAACAAATAAACAATAAAACAGAAGTATGGTTAACTGAAGTTGGTTTAGCGACTGAATTTTTCTTTTTATAATTATCCATACATATACATCAACTGCTTTGAAAAATTACAAAAACATTACGTGCATGCTTGAACCAGTAAAACAGGTATTAAATTAATGAAAACAATAATCAATCTAAATATCACTCTCTTGAAAAATATGGAACTCTCATGCTTTAGGCAACCCACCAATACACGAATCTTATGTTGAGATTATTACTGGTCCCCGATGTTAAACGTCTGTTGAGGTCTGGTTGGATTCGTAGTGAAATTATCCTATTTTAACTCTTTAACTGCGTTTGTTTCAATCACAAAATTTACAGCGAAAATTATAATATATGTAGTAGTTATTAAATTGTTCTCGGACACTACATTAGATTGGATTATATTTGATGAGGTGGCTAATCTGCCTATTCCACTGTGACCTTTTCAGATCTATTGTGGTCCTCTAAATCCAGATTACATTCTTCTGCCCGATTTTTTTAAGTAGACTGAATCTTTCATGTAATTTCTTGCTGGTGGCTTCTCATCGCCTAGTACAAGAAACCGCTCATTCTCCAGGTAATCGCACTGACATAGGATATGCTCAGCAGTTTCCTCTTCTAGGTGACAAAATCTGCACATGGCCTCGTCTGTTAATCCCATTAGCTTTGCGTGCCTGTTGAGCTTACAGTGCCCTATTAACATACCTTCTACTTTTCCTGTCTTTGCTTATTAGGTCTGCCGTAAAAGTTGGCGAATGTCCTGGTGAGATTACCCATCATTTTAGAGATTTCTCTGCCACCCACTTTCTTGTGACCATATTTATTGTCGACTCTGCGACGCCACAGTAGGTTTCCGGTTCCGGTCCAATGAATGGCATTGATGAGCTTTGTTTGGCCGCTTCGTCCACCAATTCGTTATCCTTATGACCCTCGTGCCCTGGCTACCATGACCTTGCAATGGTCTTCAAGTCCGTTTAAGGCACCTATGCAATCCCATACTAGCCTTGACCTCTATGGAATCAAGTACCTACCTTCAGTGCAGCTTGGCTATTGGTGAAGATGGCAACTGAGCGGAATGTTCTTTCCTGTCTTAATTTCTTCAACGCAATGACGAATCGCCGTCACTTCCGCTTGGAAAGTTGTGACGTCCTTAGATAGGCTTATTGGAATAGCCCTGCAATTCTGGCTCCTACACCTACTTCTGTCGGATACCAGGTTGCCTCAGCCTGTATGGGTACACCTTTCTTCCAGTCTTCCCTACCTGGTATAGTTATTTGGAACTTATTATTATAGTTATATCTCAATGTCAATGGGTTGCCCTATTAAGACATCCGCTTTTAGCTCCACGATAAGCTTTCGATAGTCCGCACCTTGCGTTTGGCTTGTGTGTTGTTGACTTTGCAAGAGTCTGTGCGTTACAGATCTGGTTTCGCCTTTTTTAAACATGTGTACGGGAGGCAGATTCAGCAAGCCTTCCATCGCACTTGTGCATCTGCAATGGTAGCTTTATGTGTTGTCTTCTGAAGGTGAGTGATCCATGAAAGCCTTTGATCAAAATGGACTCCTAGGTTCTTTGTTTCTTTGGCATCTCTCCTCCTAGCTCTATTGGCTTTAGGCCTTGTGATGCCGTCTTTTTCGTGAAATTGATAATTTATGTTTTCTGAGTATTGACTGTCAGTCTCTCTTGTAAGCACCAATTCTCAACTATAAGTATTGAAGACTGTTTACATTCTTTCCGATGTCACCCCAGCAAACTTGCCCCTGACTACAATAGCAATGTCGTCTGCGTATCCAAGACAGTAAAAGTCTGCTGTGGTCAGCTCTATGAGGAGGTCGTCTACTAAGGCTGCCCATATTAGTGGTGATAGCACTCCTCCTTGTGGACATCCATCCTTGCCTTAATGGTGACTTGCCCAGAGTGGAGATTATTGTCTTATCCTCCAGAGTTGCCTTTATCCATCCGCATATTGTTGTGGATGTTCCACATGTATTCATTGCAGCAACCAACTTATTTGTTGTCAAATTGTTAAATGCTCCCCCGATGTCTAAGAAAGTGTCCATCGCTATCTCTTCTATTGACTTTGAGATAAGCTTGTTTAGATCATCAAGCGCTAGATCCGTAGATTTGCCTGGTTGATAGGCATATTGACGATTGCTAGGGGTTTATCCTTTAACACTTCGTCTCTTATTTACCTGTCCAGTGTCCAGTAACCCTTCTAACGTTTACAGTGGAAAGGAGGAAAGGCTTATTGGCCTGTATGGCTTTGGAATTAAGTATAACGTCAAAAATCGCACTGACAACATTCCTTGTAACTGACATTTAACAATAACATGCACGTAATGAAAATCTCATAACATACATGTGCGTTTAGATAAAAAAACTTTCTTTGTTGAATCAAATTGCAATCAAATTTTTATTTACGTACTAGGTACTTTATTTGGTTTATTTACATACTTTTAATCAATTGAAAAACATAAAAGCATTTTCACTTCGTGCGTAATGGGTTACTTACAACTCTTGTTACGTAATATAATATTACCTACCTTGGGTATGTAAATGACTTTAACTTTCTGTCATACTCCCGGTATGTATCCCCATACCAGACTAGCTTTGAGGATCTTAGTTTTTTTTTCGGGCCGAGATGTTCGAATGGGCCATATCCCATGACCCAGACAGTGTTGGACTCATACCAAGGGATGCCTACCAACCAAACCCACCTCAAAGCTCGCCGAAAGAATACGAGAAGGGCCTATTTCTTGTTCCTCCAATTGCCCTCCCTAGCCCTTTCCACCAAGCACATCACCCTGCCCAGAGCCGAGATACATGATTTCCACTTCGCAAACCCGTGCTGATTTTCCCTAAAATTCCCTAAGAAAGGTTGTTCCTCATGTTAGCATTGGGTGTTCGGACACTGCCCTCCATTTTTTTTTGATGTAGCTGCAGGCTTTGTCTCCAAATTTTGGGTTTTTCCTCACTTATGCGGAACAGTAATCTCCCTATCCCAAAGAAGGGTGCTAATTTTAGTTTTAGGAGCTCCTGCTTAGAATCAGAATCTATGGAGAAGGTCCATAGCACTCCTTTTCCTGGGGGTATTTTCCCCCAGACTGTCCATAGGTGCGTCTTGAGCCCGCGGTTACTTATCCTTACTCTGTTAATGATCCTGTTGGAATCAAGGAGCTCCCCATCTTCATCCTGTACGAAGACCAGACAGGCGTGTGGTTTGGGTATATAATTCCCTTGTAGTGCCTTTAGGGAAGCTTCTTCCCATGTCTTTAGCGTCTGGATGATTTTTGTCAACCATTTTGCGCTTAAGCTGTCCGCACAAGCATATTCCAAAAATCCCGGTCTATAAGTGCTTTTCAGGAAGCGGTCCTAGGGTCCTTCTTCCGTGATAGCATCATAGGTAGCCATGACTGAATTATAGTCTGCCTTAAGCTTGTCCGTTTCAATTTTGGCTTCCGGGAAGTTTGTTTCTGCCACCGCTACCTTGACGGTAGATGCAGCTTCGCTAAAAGTCGTACTTTCGGTTTTTAGCCTTTTTTATCTGATCTTGTCTTTTGGAGCCTTTGGTCGTATTTATTTTTGTCCCGGCCTTCGCAGGCTTTGACGGTACCTCCTTTGCTTTTTCGGAAAATTTGGTGAAGTTGGCTTTGATTATAGCTCTTTTAGCCTGGTCTTTTGGAGCCTTTGGTCGTATTTTTGTCCTTCACAGGCTTTGACGGTACCTGTCTTTTCGGAAAATATTGTGAAGTTGCCTTCGATTATGGCTCTTTTAGCCTGAAAGAAATCCTGGCATTGCTTCACCAATTTGTTAATTTTGGCTTTGGAGACTCTGGATAGCTTTGCAGCCCTTAATCTCCTCGTCTGTTATAAGATTCACGTCTTCAGAGGCATTCACCGTCAAAGATTTTCTTTGCTTGGTTCCCTACGACGAAGCAATAAGAAACAGAAGCAAAAGGTGGAAAGCTGGAAACACCTCGTAAAAATTAAAGTTAAGTTACTAAAAAAATTAACAAAATGAAACTACTTATTCCCGAGCACGTGTATTCAAATCTTACACACGCTAAAGATAAGACGAAGGAACTTATCTTAGAGGGCTGGGATGTTGGGCAGCTCTGGCGACGATGGCGGCGATGGCTACAACAGGCGGCGTACCTCGTGCACGGGAACAGGAACTTGAATAGCTTAAGTTTGCGTTAAGTTTGCCTCTTAAATTTGCCGGCTACAGAGCTGCGGAAAAAAGAGAAAAACAGGGATAAGGAACTAGAAAAAACATTAGGGAAGGAACGAATAAATAGAACAGATCGGGTAAAAAGGAGCTTATGCAATAACGCATATAAAACCCGAACTCCACGTGTTGAAAAACAACTTGACAGTGATCTGTTTTATTCTATTCGTTTTGTTCCTTAAATATACAAAAAATTCAAATTAGCAAATAAGCAATAAACATAAATAAGCAGTAAGCACTACCCTAGAAAATAACCTAGAGAAAATACAATGATTAACTTACCAACCAGACGATAAAAATTTGTTCACTCACAATAAATTGAAAATATAATTGAATGTTGCCTCAGTGGCAGTTAGAGGAAAAAGAATGAGTTCGAATCGAAACTTGAAATTTCGAATATCTAAAGACAAAAATAGAAGGGGAATTTGATAAAATTAATGTTTTATTTTGGAGTGACTAATGCGACAAGAAAACGGCATGTTTAGAAATTTAGTAGAAATTTGGGAGGAAGTGACTAATGTGCCACAAAAATTAACTAAATAAAATAGTTTTTAAAACGAAAAACGTAACAGGCTAAACAGCATGTTACAACTTACACTCCTCAACAACCGGTTTCGTCCCAAAATTCAAACAACACCCATTCTATTAAAACACACAATAACGAAATATCCACAGAACAAACATCAAAAAATCCACAAACGTCAACCTCGACAAGTACTGATGTCAACAAAGGACAAATAAAGGAACAGCGAAGAGAAATATAACTGAAATCATAACACCTCCTTCAGATGGTACAACATCTTATACAAGCTTTAGTAAACCAGAAGCAAAACCCAAAAAATCGAAGTCCACCTCTAAATCATTCATTGCACTGGAAAACCAAACGGCACCTATGAAACAATTATTTGACAACGAAACACAAATAATATCCTTCGAACAAACTGTTGACTTATTTGAAAACTTACAAGGATCACCGACCCTCTCAACATTACAAGACATTATACTTCTGATACACTAGAACTATTGCAACTCCTAAATAAAATACACGCATTCACCTCCGACCGCCAAATAAAGACCAAATGTACTAAAACGAAGAAAAACATTATGAAACAACTTAGGCTCTTAAAATCCGATGATAGAGATGTCGAATCCGACATTTCGCTTACAACATCCCAGGAATCACTTAATGAACTTACATAATATTTATAACTTTCAACCTATTGCAATGGAACATAAATGGGTTTTATACCAATTACCAATGCTCAAAATACTTATAAACGAAGCCTCACCATCAATTATTTGCCTTCAAGAATCCAACTTTAAAGATCAACTCAATATACCACTAAATACAAACTTAGAAGCTGTAGCGGTTTCTATTAAAATTCCTGAAACAATTAACATCTGCAATATTTACATCCCCCCAATCTAGCGATTACCCCACAAGATATCACTAACATTTTGTCGCTAGTTCCGTCACCCCTAATTTTACTAGGTTATTTTAACAGCCATAATCCTATTTGGGGATCAACTGGACTTAACGAAAAAGGCAAAATATTCGAAAATATCCTAGACAAATATAACCTATTATTTTAAACGATGGGAGACCCAAAAGAGTCAACCTTCACACAGGCACCCAATCAGCAATTGATTTTTCATATGCCACCCAGCTATATACCCACTTATTTCATGGGACACTATACCATATCTATATGGAAGCGACCATTATCCAATTAAAATTTCGATTTCAGATCAAAGCTCCGCTGCAACATATCCTGTTGTTCCAAAATGGAACATAAAACACGCCAATTGGCCAGATTACAGCATATACATTGAAGAAAATGTCGCGTCGCTAGATATCAACCTAGAAAACAGCAAGATAGATATTTTAAAATCATTCACAAAAATTATTATTGATGCAGCAGAAAAATATATAGGAAAAACAAAAACACTCAAAAAACATAAACCATTACCGTGGTGGAACGCTGAATGCGAAAATGCTATTAAGCAATACAAAGCCTCATTTAATATACTAAAGCGAAGTAGATCAATTGGAAACATATTGGACTATAAGAGAAATGGAGCTCAGACAAGATACATTACAAAAAATGCAAGAAAAAATTGCTGGAAAGCATTTCCATCCAGCATAAACAGCTCCACACCTTTAAGCACCGTGTGGCAAAATCTGAGGAAAATATTCGGAAAAAACAAATTTAGGAAAATACTTTTTTTAACCCCTAACAACAGCACAGTATCAAATAACAAAGACTTAACCGAGATATTTGCACACACATTTCGAACATAACTCGGGCACCTCACACTACACACAAGAATCTCTGGAATTTAATACCACTACTGAAGCCGAGTACCTAGATTACGATGACCATAACAACGACATATTCAATATCCCTTCAACCTTGGACGAATTGAACTTCTCCTTACAAACTACCAAAAATTCTGCTCCAGGACCCGATAACATTCCACTAATCTTTCTACAAAAACTCCCACACAACGCCAAGTTATACCTGCTTCAAATATATAACCTGATCTGGACAAAAAATATATTCCCATCCACATGGTCGCAGGCGATTGTAATACCCATACCAAAGCCAAACTGCTCAAGAACTGAGATAACTTCTTACCGACCAATATCTCTTACCAACGTACTCTGCAAAATCATAGAAAAAATAATAAATAAGAGACTCCTGTGGACAATAGAAGACAGAAACCTTTTAAAAACAGAACAAAGTGGTTTCCTCCAAAATAGATCAACAATAGATAATCTTATCGATTTGGAATCCGAGATCCACGAATCTTTTGCAAATAATAAGCAAGATTGCATTGCGGTTTTTATCGATATCACAAAAGCGTTCGATACAACATGGCGTCATGGCATCATTAAAACTCTTCATTCACGGGGTATTAGAGGAAACATCTTAAAATTTACACACAAATTTCTAGAAAATCGTTTTTTCCGAGTCCGAACCAATAACACCACTTCATCCCTAAAACAACAAACTAACGGTACTTCCCAAGGATCAGTCGTTAGCTCAACAGTTTTCCTGATTGCCATCAATAATATTCTAAGCCAGCACTCCCAACTAGTTAAAGGTAGATTGTATGCTGATGACCTGGTAATATTCTTCAAAGGTAAGAATATCCACTCAATTCAGAAGCGCATCCAAGAAACTCTAAACCAACGACAAAACTGGTCTAAACTCACAGGCCTGCAATTTTCAACAGAGAAGACCAAATGCATATTGTTTTCCAAAAAACATAACCCTATCTCTCCAGAACTGAAGCTTAACAACATTACTCTAAACTATGTTGATAACATCAATTTTCTCGAAATGACTTTCGACAAAAAACTCAGCTGGAAACAACATATATTACATGTTAAAAAATCATGCCAAAACGGTCTAAACCTTATGAAAACAATTTCAAGCAAAACCTGGGGATCCGACTATACCTGCCTAATGCATATACAGTGTGACCCATTTTGTTTGGAAGCACCCCTATAAAATCCGCATTTTTTAACCGATTTTGATTTAGACTTTTTTGTTAGATCCAGTATCCAAAACAGTATTTGGGCACAAATTTTCATACCATAATAGCTATTTTCAAGGCCCTCTACGTTAATTTTTCTTTGCTAAAAAAGACGAAAGTATATTAGGCATTTTTTTTTCTCAAATATGACTACACCACTGGATTCAGAATCATCACAAATGTGAACTATCAAAATTTTATAAAAAAAGTTTTATTAACAACAAAGTTATCACTACATGAATTTGGAAAAAGTTGTTTTTTAATTAATTTTTTCCTAAGAATGTAGACACATTTTAAAAATGGCAACATGGTAAACAAAAACTAGGACTCAAACATATTGCACTGTAAAAATTCGAAGCCGAAATTTTAAAAGACAGGATAATAGGTCCATTCTTTTTTGGGGGTAACATGAATGCCAATAACTTCATAGAATTCTTGGAAGGTGAGTTATCCGCAGTGATTGACGAACTGCCACTAGCAGAAAGAAGAAATTTGATATTTCAGTAAGATGGTTGTTCTGTACACTATTCTAGGATTGTCAGGCAGCGGCTTAACGAAAAATTTCCAAATGGTTGGAAATTCGCGGTAGCGAGTTAATCGAATGGCCTCCTAGATCGCCCGATTTAACTATATTGGATTTTTATCTGTGGGGGCTTTTGACACAAAAAGTGTATAAGACACGTCCAAGGAATAGAGCAGAACTGTGTGACAGAATACGACAGGCGTGTGCTGGAATAACGCCACATGAAATAAAAAAGCGCTAAGACATAGTCGCAAACGATACGAGAAATGTGTGGAAATTAACGGAGGTCTAGTCGAGGCTACAAAAATGTAGAATTCAATTATTATTAAGTAGTTTAATAATCAAAATGTATTATTTGGTGTTAATTTGTATTTTCGTCACATCAGCACAATTTTACATTACTCTCAGAAGCTTTAACTCCAGAACGGGTTAAGGTATCGGGTTCGAATTTTTACAGTGCAATATGTTTGAGTCCTAGTTTTTGTTTACTATGTTGCCATTTTTAAAATGTGTCTACATTCTTAGTAAAAAATTAATTAAAAAACAACTTTTTCCAAATTCATCTAGTGATAACTTTGTTGTTAATAAAACTTTTTTTATAAAATTTTGATAGTTTACATTTGTGATGATTCTGAATTCAGTGGTGTAGTCATATTTGAGAAAAAAAAATGCCTAATATACTTTCGTCTTTTTTGGCAAAGAAAAATTAACGTAGAATGCCTTGAAAATAGCTATTATGGTATGAAAATGTGTGCTCAAATTCTGTTTTTGATACTGAATCTAACAAAAAAGACTAAATCAAAATCGGTTGAAAAATGCGGATTTTATAGGGGTGCTTCCAAACAAAATGGGTCACACTGTATATAAAGCTCTTATTCGCTCACAGATAGATTACGGCTCTTTAGTCTACGCGACAGCTAAGAAGACAGTTCTAAATCAGCTCGAAACAATACAAAACACAGCACTAAGAATAGCAACAGGAGCATTGCGTACAAGTCCAGTAAAAAGTCTACAGTGCGAAACCGGAGAACCCCCTCTACAAGTCCGGAGAAAATATCTTACTGCTTCCTACGCACTATCTATCAACACAAACCCGAATCCAACAAACAATAACGTGATCACAAATCGCCACAAATCCCTATATCCGACAAACAAGAAAGCAGATCCACCTTTCTATGTAAGAGCTAGCCAAATTTTCACTGAACTCCAAATCAAACCACCTCTGCTCTCCAACAAAATTAAATGCCCTCCCCCATGGTCGATCAAGATTCCTTACACTGACACCTCTCTGTACATATATAACAAATTAGAAACACCCCATACCCTGGTTAGAAAAGCCTTTGCTTCTCAACTTGCTAAGTATCCACAATTCTGCCTCGCATATACAGACGCATCTAAAACCACAGATGGCGTAGGTGCAGCAGTAAACATACAAAACAGCACACTACAATTCAAGTTACCTGAAACAAGCAGCGTATACACTGGAGAACTATACGCCATTCTGCAAGCACTTATCCACATAAAAATTAAAAATATTCCAAAATCCCTCATAATAACAGACTCGCTTAGCTCAATCCACACAATAAATCAACTTTATCCCACACACCCAATAGCACTTAAAATTAAAACCGAACTATCACACATACAACAATCAAATAGCATCGTGGAAATACTTTGGATTCCTTCCCACATCGGTATAAAAGGAAACGACGAAGCCGATCGTAACGCGCGACAAGCAACAAATAGTGAAACCGCGAGTGAAGTGCAAATGGTAGTGAACTGCGACATAAAATCCCTACTCAAAGAAAAAGTGCAACAATTGTGGCAAAACGAATGGCAAATATCCGATGTGAAACCGGAAGTAAAACCTTGGCCAAAATCAATAAACAAAAGATCACTACAAGTTATCTTAACTAGGCTACGAATAGGTCACACTAGACTTACCCATAGTCATCTATTTAATAAAAGTGAACCCCCACAATGCGAAGTATGCAACACACAGCTAACTGTCAAACATTTATTAATCGAATGTCCAAAGTTTCAACTATCAAGACAAGACAATAACATGAGTGACAACCTAGAGCTAGTACTTGACGAAAAATCTAATATCCAAAATCTTTTTAAATACCTCAACGAAATTAACATACTTACAAAACTATAACTTATTTTTAGGTATTTATGTATATATGTGTATATGTTTGTCGCTAATTACCCCAGAGGTAGATGCGACTTGTTTGTAAATAAAAAAATTTGCACAAATTAAAAGAAATTATGAAAAACTAAACACGTACTAGTGAACTCATATAAGTATATGTTATTATGTTTGTAAACAACTCGATTTCCCGTATGAAGTTACAAAATTACCAGAAGAGGTGCCACTAGCCTTCATGCAGGTTCTTTATAAACTAATATTGTTTACGCAGCAAAGTTGTTTAGCTACATGATTATACAGGGCTTTTCACGATATCCTGCTATCAGACGTAGGTACCTCAAAAATTAGATAAGATCCTAGCAAATAATTTCGGTTGACATCATACTATCCCAATACCTGCTCACCAGAAGTTGGCGCTTCGGCAAAACAGTGGCAAATGACGTTGATATAATTGATATAAAACAGAACATGAATATTAATACATATAAATTATTATTTGAGTATAATAATGGAGTCACAATTAGATATAGATGAAATTTTAACATAGGGCCTAGGATATCCGATATTTTCTAGAGCAATAAATGCTTCTCTTGTTAAACGAAAATGTTGACGAAACTTGGTGCATGTAAAATTAGGTACTATTTCCTCAAAGTAATTTTTTATTCTGACAACTTTATTACGTTCCTTTAGAGAACCAGACACTATATGAAACAATTCCATTTCATCATTCTCGCTGTCATCACTATCTTCGCTCATTAATACCGAAATATTACAAAAGTTACTTATATGCTTCACTTTTTTTTTCAATTTAAAAGCTTGAATGCTAATTCGTTGGGGATACTACAACTACTTATAATAATATATCCACAGCACACCCTCAATATATTTATATTATTATTATCTAATGGGTTAGGTGCAGAGACAACCGATCTTGTCTCTGGTTAGGTGCCAGAGATAATATCATATACACAAGTTAGGTGCTTTGCAACTAAAACAGAAAACATCTGATCAAATGAAACGTTGCCAGATGAATTATTAGTACAGTCGACTCTCGTTAATTCCAACCTGCGATAATTCGAACCGCTCTATAATTCAAAGTTATTACGAGTGCCCTACAAAATCTCTTTATATTTCGAACTAAATCAATACATTTTTATGCACTTGGTAATTCCAACGAAAAAATCATTGCTATATAATAAAACGACGCGTTAATTCGAACTCATCGGCGTCCAACACTCGACAATTCAAAGTTGCAGAGAGAAAGAGGTCGAAGATTGTAATGTAAGTACATTTTGCGACAAGTTCAAACACTTGTATCAACATACACGAGCCTTTGTTTTTGTTATGAATAGTTTAGTTTTTCATTGTTATAGAATAGCAGTTAATAAATACATTACATATTGATCAATACTTGGTAATTCGAAGTTTTATTGATTTTCTCTCACAAATTTCGAACCATTTGATATTTCAAACATTCGATAATTCGAAATATTTTAAGAGTCCCTCGAGTTTCGAATTAACGAGAGTCGACTGTAATCAATTTATACTCTAAATTTTGAAAAATGGGCGATTAGATATATCTTGTTTTAAGAAATTTATTGAAATACATTAAACCACAACTAAAAATAAATTAAAATAAGTAAAATTATATAACTTGAAGTAAATATTAAATAAAATATGGCAACAGCGTAAACTACCAAAGAATACTATCTAAAGTGTCCGGAAATTCCTCAAACGGAGAGTATCCTGTCAGATTACTATCCTATCCACGTTATCTAAAACCGAACGCACCCATGCTAACGGTAAATTTTGCTGATCGTCCAACCATTTAACCCAGTCGACACATCGGTAGATAGAAATTGACTCGCATGTGGTTTGCAATTCTCTGGTCGGCGCTTAAAAGGTCATAAGTCGTTTTTTTACGAAAATAGAATTTTTATTCATAAGTACTCACAAGACTGTATATTTTGAACAGGTAAAATGGTATAAGTCTACATGTGCCCTAAGATATTAAAAATAAGGGACGAAAAAACTTAAATAGATTTACATTGTTAGTGTGCGAAAGCTTCAGGCGCGATTTTCCAAACTTAATGAATATCAACTTATTACCTTGGCGCCGACCACAGAATTTCTGTGGTCGGCGCTTAAAATGTATTAAGTTGATGTTGATTAAGTTTGGAAAATGGCGCCTGAAAGTTAGTTAACATTGTTAGTTTTTATATATTGAAACTACTTTATTATTTATTTATTTTAAAATGAAAAGTTTCGTAGCAAGATTGGTTTTAATGAAATATAATTTGTACAAACAATATGGTATTGGTAGAAGAGACAAAGTTCAGGTCCATCATGTTTATTTAACAAATGTTAACACATGTCACCATTCCTTTGTAGACAAGCATTTATTATTTTAAGAATATTATTATGTGCTACTCTTCTATTTATATCGGGCGTTAATGAATTTATTGCCTGAAGTTATTTATACGCATAAATAGCTATTTTACAACAAACGACAGCTATTCTAAAACTAGATCAAATTCAAAGAATAGCATGTCTTATAACAGGTACCATAAGAACCACACCCACCATGGCTATGAAAGTAATTCTTAACCTCACTCCCCTTTATACTCATATCAAAGAGGTAGCTGTGATATCCATGTATCGGTATCGCGTAATAACCAGACGTCCTTATGTCGAGGATGTGAACAGGAAGATAATATGGTAGAGCATATCGTTTTTGATCACTAGGCTCTATTATCCATCCGTTAGGCGAGTTTTGGCTAACACCACCCATGCTGAGAAATTCGTCTTTGGGACGTTATCAACTATGTTAAAACTGGTTGTCTTACCGTGAGGGACTTCCAGTAGATTGCACAAAGGGTCTAATGAGCCCAGGTACTGTAACTTTGTCCTACTCTCCCAACTTATGAGATCAGAGCTATTTAATACATTTCTTACTAATTTTGAAAATAATTAATCTAGTAGCATTTTTTCTCAACAATAATAATTTTTTTACATACATGTTTTCTTCTTTTTCAGTTCTTTGATGACAGGAAGAAAGGAAATTAAAAAGAAAAATACTAAAATTCAAATTTTTATTTATTTTCATTTACTATTTCTATTCTTTTTCTTTTAGTATAATGTTTAATTTTATCTTCAAGACTATCACAAGTTTGTCGCTTTAATAAGGGTATATAATTTTTAGTTTTTAAACTTTGTATGAGATGTTCACTCAAACATTTACTTTCAACTGTTAGTAGATCCTTGGTGATTTTAATATTTTTTATTTCTTCTAACATATCTCGGATCATTTCTGTCCTAAAACATTATATTAAGTGGTAAAAAACTGTCAACGTTTGTAAATTAGAATTAAATTCACATATTAAACAGGGCTTTTTGTTTATCCTTAATCGAAGTAACAATTTAGTTTATATTAGAATCTTAAAAGACATAAAATGTTTCATATTACTCACTTAACAGCATAAAAGGTCCAAAAATTATTCAATTTTTCGGTCAATTCATCTAAAACTTCTGTTTCATAGTTCCAGTTTAATTTTTCGTAATCACAATAATGGAGATTCAACGGAACTTCACTTCCCATACCATATTCTGGTTTTCTGAGAGAAAATACATTTTAATCCTCCTCTGATTTATTAAAGTTTATAGCAAAAAAATTCTTTGTTTATTTATAATGGGTGGTTTGACGAAACTCGGAATATCCTGCCAAGGATAAGGATATGCCAATGACATTGCCATAACAGCCAGTAGACAATTTAAGAACATCCTATCTGGTAAGTGGGACTAAACATCAACCCCATCAAAATCATATTAATAACGTTCACTAAGAAAAGAAAACTTTAAGAATCTCAATAGAAAGTAACAAAAACCTAACCTAACAGTATCTATACAATAACGACAATTGAGTCAGTTTTTAGCGAGAACACTACATTTCTTCCCTATCTTCACTAGTTGGCTGGAAAGGTATTCATGCCATACCCAAATCTGTCGGGAAGTCGCTTGAGTCTAGATGATCTTCGGGGAGTAACGGATGGAACTGAACTATCCTGTTTTCTAGCTTGTTGTGTATACTCATGAGGCTGTCGTAAAGGTGTTTCACTTGACTGATGTGGTTCGAGCTGTAGTTCAGTAGGAATCGAGTTATCGCGGTTTGATTCCTGTGGGGATCTGAATCTCTGTATCTGTAGAGAAGGGAGGGTGAGTTAGGCCCACAGCACTTAGGCCACATGTGACCCATTGTACATCCTCCCGAGGAGTTTGTTGTCTTCCTAGGACATCAACCATCCCGTCCTTTCCAGGAAGGTGGACAGGTCACTAGGAGACAACTCCTGTGGGGATCTGCATGTTTCTTCTGTTTGATAAAATTGCATTCGCCTTTTGACTATTGGCAACATTCTCGTCTAATGGAACTGTCGCGTCACAACATTGTCGCTGGTGGTCTGACGAAAATCCCAATTCTGCAATGAAGTCTCATGATCAATATTCCTTCAAGACTAACGTGTGGTGAAAACAGATTAATAGGACCTTTTTTTCGCCAAAACATGAATGTGAGTTTTTACAAACTCACATATATGACTTCATAGACGAACTATCCTTACAAAACTGACAATGTATCTGGCACCAACAAGTCGCTGCCTCATGTCACATTAGATTGAATGTTAGGGAATATCTTGAACATATATTCCATGGAAACGTTAACCACAGATATTCTGATCTTTTTTGGCCTGCTAGATCTCCTGATCAAACTCCCCTTGATTACTTCCTATGGGGCGACTTGAAACAAAAAGTTTACCAATAGTACCGTTTTAAGATTTAGAAGGACTAATTTTAAAAAAATGCCAGGAAATTTCTCCAGAAATGATTATGAAAGTATTATGTGAATTTGCCAATAGAACGAATACATGCATTGAACGAGACGGTGGATATATCGAGGGATTTGTGGATTCAGTGAAAATTAAGTTTCTATTTATTTCTAGAATTAATATTACGTAAGTTGCCCAACAAGAAGGTAATCATTACTTTTATAATAACAAGAGATAAATGTTCATTGAAAACAAGCACAAAACCTATTTTTTCAATGTAAACGGATGTAATTGCATATTTGAACGTAGTTTTCAGTTTGGATCAACTTTCTTCCATAAGATTTTTTGATATTGCCAAATTTAAAGGTACTTTACTCCTGAGTAAAATTCATATTTTTTGACAAACCTCATATAATACTGAAAAAATTGATATCTGATGATTGTATTTTAGAACATGCAGAACTTTTTATGAAGAATAAGTTCTTTCCTAAAATTAATAATAAAAAAAGTTTCCCATATGGTTCCAATTTACTAAGACATATTGTATATATGATTTCAATTTTCTCTACAAGTTCTAACTCTCTCCTGATGATCTTAAAAATAAGGTCAAAACGTTAAATTCCCTTTCTAACTGCCTTTACCTAGTTAGTAAGATTAATTTCATGGTTCCTGCAATAGATCAACTAATAGGTTCTTTCAATCTCTCCCTCTTTCTCTCTCCCCCTCTCTGTCTCCCTCTCTAACTTTTTAAGGAAGATACAGAATTCGGTAACAATAAAGAATGCCATTCAATGGTATAAAGATGGCTCTAAAGCAATAGTAGGGACTGGAATAGGAGTGTTTGGGCCAGGGGGTCTAGTTTTGAATATCAGTGAAATTGAATTCACCAGTGAAATATTTCGATTTTTAATTCGCCATCGAAATAGTATACCTAGTTTTGGATTATAGTAAAACAAAATTATTATAAATTCACTTGAATGAATTTAATTTGAACGATACAATCTGACAACAATGGAATAGCCCTCATAATAGTTCAAACGCTAACAAAGAAAAAAGAAGAATAGTTGACTTTAAAATTTATTAATGTCATAAAATAAATTGAATTATACATTAGTACCTATGTGTTATTATTTTATTATTACCTACCTATTGGAACCATATTTTTAGTTATGGCTGATGTGAAAAAACGAATATTTGTTAACAAACAACAAAAGGAGGCATTGGTGAAATATATAGAAAATAAACCTATATTGAAAGATACTCCATATTTTTGACGAAGGTACACGTCGTTATTACCTTAGTAGATTTATCTATAGCTGATGCTCTTGTCTGTGCTACCAAATGTGGATCTAAAATGTTTATCAATTCGCCAGCAGCTTCTTTAGACAGTCTGTAAATTTTTAGAAACTGGCGGTCACTAAGGTTGAAGGGATCTTGCCTAAAAGAATGAAGCACCGTTCTTGGCGTTAAAAAATCATCCTCCACAAGTTCCACAACATTATTTAACACTATTTGTTGAAGTTCCTCTAAATTTGCCATGAAGATTTAAAAAATGTAAAACGTTCTCGCGTCACTCTCGTCTAACTAATAACTTATTACTATGCTAAATACTACAAATATTAACTAAAAAGCTTCGAAAAGGTAATTCAACTAAAGGAAGGGATGTTACAACTACTCGAAGTATCTGACAAAACCACAACAAAAAATTCGATGATTCTAAAACGTCAAATAAATTGAAATTTCGCAACTGAAATAAGTGTTTCAACAGCTAAACAGTATTCGAATTAAATTTGTGAAATTTTTTCGAATTCGAATTTTATTTCACACATGAAACTTGGATTGATCAAAATCAATCGAAATATGAGAAATTCCACTAGTGAAATATTTCAAAACTAGCCCCCCAGGGCCCAAACACTCTGGAAGCTTGGGAAAAACCTTGAGTATCTTTCAAGAGGAAATTGACTCCATAGGAAAGTGTGCCCAGTTCAATATTGATAAAATATATAGAAAGCAAAGAATTATCACCATGCCAGTTAGTCAAGCAGTACTGAGTTCTTCAAGAGCCTAAATTAGTATTTTTGGCTAATCAAAACTTCCTATCAATTTTTTTGCTCATGTTTCATTTTACTATTAGGTGTGGGAAGGGTTTATGGTATCTTTTGAACAATATTGTAAGAAATAGTCAACACTGAGAAGATCTGACCATTGGAAATATCTAGTAGGGCTAAGACAATAAAAGATACTCCTTATGACACCACAACTAAGTGAGAACAAATTAATGCCTAAGCCAGCACTAAGAGTTTTGACTGGTTTACTAACAGGATACTGTCACCTGAATGGACACCTCCAAAATATTGAACTAGTGGAGCAGGAAGAATGTAGATTCTGTAGAATGGAAGAAGAAACCTCCACTCACATACTTGCAGAATGCATAGCAATACAGAATCCTAGTGCACAAGACCTAGGAGACCACCAGATAGATGAAGGACACTCACATAAACTGAATCCTGCAGATATCTTTTAGGTCTCAGTAAATGTCACACTAGTATACATACATTCATAATGTGATAATGCAATATATCTTACCTGGGATACTTTTCAACATTGAATAATTCATCGATAACCCCAGGTTCCTCTTTTTCTTGTCCAATCAAAAACAAAATACCAATGATGCAACGAATTTGATGCCATAAAAATGCTTTTGATTTTATTGTTATTACATACATATCATATGCTAAAAAATTATTGGTGTTTTATTCTTTCTTCACGCACATTATTAAAAACTGTCTGTAATACACTGTACAATTGAATTCATTTGATAATAAAAAATATCAAATGTTTTCTGATAACTGCCATAAGTATATTGAAAAGTATGATGTTGCTTTAATTTCCAATAAAGTACTCACCACATTGGTCTTTACCAGTTGGTTTGATATTTATTTCTCTAATACTTCTTTTAAAATCTACAACTCCATTTCCAACATCCATTTTACATAAATTCCTAAAATCGTGAGTCCCCAATAAGAGTTTGGAAGCTTCCTGCATTTTCTGAAACAAATATCAATTCAAATGTTGAGTCCTAGACCCAAATGATAATCAAATACTAGTGTTGATGTTGCAACAAGAAAACCTCTGAAAAAACTCAATTCAAAGCAATGGACCTTCAAATACATTTCTTCAACTATAGAAGAGTAGGAGGAATCAATACTCCCTACTTGTGTCAGACACATCCAAAAGTTTTATTCTGTTGATCAAAAAAATACGATACTTTCATAAACTTACCTCAATATTAAGTTTCCCTTTAGGAAAGTAATATTTATATGTCCTTGACAAACAATTAAATCTTGCACTAAAGCTTTCATCAACTGGACTCCAGCCAACACATTGTATATTACTAGGCAAAACTTTGTTTAAAATTTTACAATAATTTAATTGCTCCTTTATTTCATCTAAATTATTTTCAGTTTTAGTAGTAGCATCTTTTTCTTCCTGGCTATTTTTTAATATATTAGTTCTTAAATTTATTGATATGACCTGTCCAAACGAGCTTACACCTTTATCAGTACGACCACATCTATGGTAATTTGAGGAACTCCTATCTTGAATGAGTTTCGTTTTCATAAGAGCCTCAAACAAATGGTGTTCAACTGTATCAGTTGTATCTTCCTGGATTACAAATCCTTTGTAATCCCAACCTAAATATAATAAATGCAGGACAACATGCTGAAATTCATATCTAAAATAAAAATCAATTTAATTTGACAATATATTATAATATAGGTAATGTAACTGACATTATAAACATTGTGACTAATATTGGAACAAGAACATTCCAAAAAATAATGCTTGGGTAGCATTAGTCTAGCTATTCTGGAGAACTTATTTTACCAGGCAGACAAACCTCATCAATTAGGTACATACTAAATATAATAAAACTGAGAGCCTTTGCATTAAATGAATAGATTTTACATGTGTTCCTCATAAAACAGCATGTACCTATCTATTGCAATTTAATTTTTAACACTTTTTTTTAAACATGTACCTATGTACCGAATCTGAACCTCTTGTAATATTCTTTAAATACAATAAAATTAAAAATAATAATGCTTGGGTAGCATTAGTCTACTATTAAAACCTCATATTTGTATAAGTATATTCATTTCGAGAAACGACTATGAACTATTAATTATTGGAAATCTGGAACAGTGAGAAATTCTGTACTGTCCTAGACATGAATATTTTAGTGTAATTATCACTTATTTTTACTTCCTTTATAATTTGAACTTAAAAGGGGCTTACTTTGAAAAATCTAAATTTTTTGAATGTGTCAACTTCTTGTCAGTGGATGTTTGTTTTGCCAGTAAATTTTTGAGTTGTAAATTGTGGGCCGTTAGAGATTTTATTCTTTCTATAAGTTCCTAAAATATTGCAAGTTTAGAGATTACCCAAAACCTGTAGAATGTTCTTACTTCTTTAGTAAATTGTTCTAAATTTTCTGCTTTCCTTTGTTTTTTGATTTTAACTTTTTGGTCCATTTTTAAATTATTGACAGTTTTTTTAACAAAAAAAACTTTTTATTTCGTTATTGGTTATTTCATTCTTCTAACCACTTGAGGAAGTCTTCTTTTTTAAGTATCTTCACATTTATATATAATAGTGCCTTAGCCTATTCGGAAACTCGCTTCAGGGCCAGCGGTGTGAAATCAGATGCCAGACTTGGCTGCCTAAAGTTCCCACCATAAAATGGTTTGTGGTGATTGGTGATGATCATGGTTATAGTCATGATTATATGTGACACATATGTGTGCTTGTGTGCTGTGATATGTGATTCTGATTCGTTCATTTCAGTGTTGCCACAGCTGGCTCCTTTGAATTAAAAGTTCCTCGTTGACTCCTCTTCATTAAAATTGGCTTGTTTTTAAAATCTGCTAAATTTTTGTTAAAGTTTAGTATTTCTGAACTTTCGTGAATTGAACTGAACGTTGTTGAGTGTTGGATTACTTGGATTGGATTATTTGAATTAGACGGGTCGGGCGATTTCGTGAACGCACCACCGCCGAACAAGAGAAATCTCGAACGAATATGTATTTCGAATACATGACTAATGTTTAAAAATATATATTTCCAAGAAATATTTACTAAATAACATTTTTGAAAAAGCTCGTTCTAGTATGAATTTGGCTCGTTTCCGCCACATCATCTGACTCGAAAAAAAATAGGCAGGTGGCAACACTGATTCATTTGATATTTCATTTCATTTCATTATTTCATTCACATTTCATTCTGATCAATTTCGGTATTACGTTACGTTAAAATTGGCGTATGTGTTACTAAAAGTGAAGTGAAAAGTGGTATATTACAAAATATTTTAATTATTAATTTGAATTTGATAACAATATAAAGACTATATTAATTACATATATCTATTTTTTAGTTTAACGGTTTAGTAGTTCAGTGTTTCGATTTTTATTCTAGGTAAGTATTTCAAAATGGCTTCCCATTTATCCAAAATATATGAAAACGTTCATGTACATTGAAATTTAAGAATTTGTTGTTGTAAAGTATGTATTTAAGCTCAAAATACTCAAAGGATTACTCAATTAATAATTGGGTAATTTTAGAGTCGGGCAAATACATTGTAATCGTAATGAATAATTCAACCAACTTATATAAAGCGTCTATAGATTCGTTAATTCATTGGAGTGGGTGAGAGTTCGTTCACATATAAATATTGCCACAATGTATCAAAGATTGTGAAAAAGATTTAAACTCGTTGCAATATTTTTATTAACAAATCTAAGCCGAACCTTCGAGAACTATCTTTAGTTTTCTTCCTATTTTTTATTTAGGGCATTTCATTTTGACTTTTTCTCCGCTGTTTGACTTGTAATAGTATGTGTTAATATTGCTATTACCTGTAGTTTATCTCTACAAATACTGTTGAAAATTGATCAAAACTTGGAGGGGTTGGTTTTTGGTAATGGGGGTTAGGTAATCCAAGAAAGTTTTTGGCAATCCACCTATCACCAATTGCAATGGTCAACTAAGTATTGTCTGACAGCTTTCAACAGTTTCTGAATGTGGTTGGAATAAACCTTAATAATAATGCCATTCAAATTGACCTGCAAAGTTATTTTGTTAATTAGGTGACCACCTAAAACAAAATTCAAAAAGAGAAAAATAACATATCCTTACCAATAAAAATATGTTTACATAATAAGTAATTATGAGGATGGTAATTTAATTTGAAGCAGAATTAGATTCTACAACAACACAAGTGAGTCAATATTAGAAACAAGATCACAAACTAAAATGGTCTTTGACCAATGTCTTTGTTTAAAAGATTATGTTGTTGATAAGAATTTATTAAGAGGAAATCACCATTTGTAAGACTAACTAGTAACCCAGACAAAAATAGTTGAAAAATCATCTCTGTATTGGTTATTTAATAATAATCAAAAATTAAGTAATGACAGATTATTTTGTGTTAGACTAAATAGGTACTTCCTATGAGTTCTCACAATTTAAGTCATCAAATAGTTACTGAAAATGACAATGCAATTGTTTTTGATAAGTAGTGAAATGTATTATGCTATTTATTATTACACTGGATGGTATATAGGGAGGGTTTTGGAAGAATTAACTAATCAGTTATTCAAAATAAATTTTCAATCTCACAATATAGAGGTTTCTATACTCACTAATTTGAGACTAGGAGATGCATATTTTATTAATATTAGTTATCTCAGTGACTGTAACAATGTTTAAGTACATACCTACATAGAAAGGTTTGCAGATATTTGTTTTTGTATCTTTTGATTTATACTTGACCTGATTAGTCACAAACATTTTAATTCAACACTAGTTTTGATATTGTTTTAACAAAGTGTCTATGTTTCTATTGGTATTCAGCATTTTTAAATATTTTTTTATGTTATATATTGTGAGTTTTATGTATGGAATACACCAATTTTATAAATTTTAGATTGTGAGGGTTTTGTAATATGGCTGATATTATGGTAGTATTTACATTTTTGTCAGGTCTTCTTTTTTCTGGAAATATAATAAACATTGAATTTCAACTGGAACACTCTGTATATTTTTCATTTTCAAAATCCTTGAATAATTCTGATTATTTTTCATGTAATATTGTTACCTATGTAAAATTGTGTTGTTTTTTTAAGAAATAAAAATCTTAAATCAATGTTCTCAAAGTACCTATCATAGTGGTCTATTCATATTCCAGAATGAAGAAATAATACTTTATGTAGTTAGATATTCCTATAAAATTTAAGTCAATTTTAAATACTCTAATGGATAAAATAGGGTAGTATTAGAAAATCAGGTAATTTGAAATAATCTGAAGAAATTTAAAGTGAATCAAAAGTCAATTGCAGGAGTGCCACCATATGCAGATCAAAGGAAAAAGTCGACAAGGGAGACAAACATGTTCTTTTGATTTTGATAAACTTTAATCTCTATAAAGGGTAACTTTCATACACTATAATCAATAGTGACCAACCCCTTGTAAACCTTTAAATCAATAACTTCCAAAAAACTCAATAATAACTAGTAACATATTGTTTTGGTATTAATATAATAACATAACAATTTTTTTTATTTTCAGGTTAGATAAAAATGGATGACGGTTTATCAGTTTCATCCATACCTCCTCCTCCAGGTACAACAGATAACCCTCCATTACCACCAGATGATCCACCATCTTCTCCACCTCCACTACCTTCATCAAATGACCTCCCTCAAGCTCCAAACACACATATACCCACTTCAAATTGGGCTCATTATTATTACAATAATATATACCAACAACAGTATACGCAATATTATCAACAATACTTTATGATGCCTGGATACGATTATCAAGCATACCAGAACCAATTTAACAAAAAAGATGATAACATTCAACCTCCCCTGCCTCCCGGTTCTCCTGCACCGCCATTACCACCGAGTATGCCAAATAATGTTCGTTCTCCATTATTGAATTCTCCCAAACAATTCGGGCATATTCGTTTTCAGTTAAATGCAAAACGTTTGCCAAATAATAATGCTATCATGCAACTTAATAACTCTCCAAATAGTGGTGCGTCTAAGAAGAAGCGGAAGCGAAACAGGAACAACCAAAACAATCAATTTAATCAGCAACATATTTTTGGTACACCTCCTTTACCTCCGCCGGAATTAGCTATGCCAAAGCCGGCTCCTCCTCCGGAAACAATGCCCCCAGAACCACCGTTGCCGCCCTTGCCAGATGAAGGAGAACCTCCATTGCCTCCTAAACAACCCCCAGAATCTAATCCTCAGAATGGGTTTTCAAATCCTTCTGATGATTGGCCCGAAAGTTTGAAGGATTATGTTCACCAAAGTTATGCTAAATGCAAAACTGCAATCGATAAGAATCAAGTTGAGATCATATTAAAAGGTAAAATCACACAGGCTTATCAAAACGGACAACTCCATAAAGATTGGAGCAATGAGCCTCTTCCAAATATCCATAGTGAAAGGCACGCCTTTACAGGTCAGCCTAAAACTGTCCCAGGACAGTTGAGCCTTTTTCAAAATAATAATATTAAAAAAGGTATTTCTCCTGGTCTAGGAGCTAGGCTAGGCGCTAGGGCTAGTACTTTACGAGGAAAGAGTAAGTCTTCTTCTAGGTCTAGGTCGAGGTCGCCGGTAGTAAAGAAACAATCGAGGTCCAGGTCGAGAAGTCCGAGAAAAAACGGTTCTTATAGGTGAGTATCTATTATTATTTGCACATTAGTTTATTCGGACAAGCGAGGTACAATCAGTGTTTTTTTTTCTTATTATTTAATCTTGCACTTATGTGCTCCCACTTGTTTCATTATTTACGAATCCGCTTTTTATCTTCCATTCGACAAGGAGTTCCTGTAATTTTAAAAGTATCCCAACCAAATTTCCAATTAATATTTTCCTGTCTAAAACGTCTGCCGCTTTTATGGTTGCAATCCATTTAATTGTTTCCGTTTTTGCTCTATTACCAATTTCGTCAAATTCAAAAATTTCCTGTGTCAACTTCGCCGGCTCTTTTAATGTATCTTAAGCTGGCATATCCAAATCATGAGCCCGAATTCGCTCCATAATTTATTATTTTTTGATTGTTAATTTATTATGTTAAAAAGAAATTGATTGCTTCAACCGTTCTCGAGAAACAATGTATAAGCTAACTTGAAATTTAAGCTAGAATACTAATTGCTCTATCTAGCGAACTAAATAATATATGCATATTTGTTTGCTAATTTATCGCTGCCAATAAAGACTCACCTCCAACCTCCAAAAATTTTTCAATAAATACCCTATGTTCAAAAACTCTCCTACCAAACGCAAACTACAGATACTAGATTTTAGTCTATCTAACCGAATTTACCTTTATCTAAAAGTTTCTCCTGAGGGAGCTAGCGCTCTTTGAAGATGACACTGTAAAGTCAGCGTTTTAAACATATAAAAAAGAGGGGGGAAGTGTGAAAGTCCTAAGTCGACAGAAAAAATATGCCATGTATCTTATGATTTGGGAATGCTAGTTAAATATAAGTGTACTTTGGAATCTGTTCAAATAATGATAAGCTTTTTTTCACATCAGAATGCATGTCCGGGTATTCTTAACAATAATCGCGAAACTAACTAATATTTTTATATGAGAAGATTCTGAAATTTTCTTCATAACTTTTGGTATTTGAGAATTATTAATTGTAATATACTGAGAGCTGGCAACCACTTTGACTATTGTGTGAGGAATAGTTTAGTTCAAAATATAACGTTGGCTTGTGCTGCGAAAAATAACCAATCCAATTAAGCCTCATTGTGTAGGCCCGACAATCTTTAAAAAACAATAAATGGTTACAAAGTCCATTTGAAAAGTGTTCACACTGAATAAAATAAACAATATTTATATATATCGGTTCCCCTTGTACCGTTAGGTGTCGGGGTTACGGGTTCCGCAAATGGAATTGTTGAAATTGTACAACATAAGCTTAACATAAAAATCCTAAAATATAATAAATATAAACAGGAAAACCCTACAACACAATTCATGCGTTGGAACTTAATTATTTTTTTTACCTACTCTAAATTTAGTTGAGTGTGTCAGTCTATTTTCGATGCTACTCTTTTTCGGGAAGCGATAAACAGATACCGTGTGTCTCTTGTAGTTTGAAGGTACGAGCGGAGTTAATAGTATTCAGGATGAACTGTCTTTGCAGTGAACTATTTACTTATTATTTCAGGATATTTATTAAAAAAGAAAATGCCGAGAATTTGTGTGCATGTAAAAATTGTCCATGTGCAAGTTCTTTCTTCTCTCTTTTTACAAGAGTACGTTTATATTACACAATAAAACTCGCAAATCGCGACATAGAAATTGAAAAATCTCATAAAGCTAATAAAAAATTACAAATATTACAAAATTTTTAATTATTGCTTTTTTGTTTTGCTTACGTTTGGTTTAAGACTCCATTTTTTTATTAAATGCAATTATTTAGCATTGTTTTTATTTGCAAATCGAATTCAAAAGTATGTTATACAGCCTGGTATAATTTTAAACGATTATAAATAGTTCATGTTTTTTTAATTTTATATTGTAAGGTATACATGGGGATTTGTTTTATTTTATTCACATATTATATTTTAATTGTATAATGTAGTAGCTATTCTAATCAATGATTCTAGGTGCAAACTAATTTTATTCACAACTATATGTACTTAAGAGATATCAAATTTATAGACAAAAAAGATTAAGAGCGACCCTGTATTGAAATATATGTTAGATTTGGGATATTTTGTGCTAATTGAGGTTTTATTGCAGTCAAAATCCAACGGAATATTTTGAATATAACTACAACTCGCATGTTAGTCGAGGTGACTACAAACTTTAAATTTAGTTTAGGTAGTTATCAATATTCATAAGTAATTTTGAAAAATATTGTCAAATTCAATCCCCATCTTAATCACATACACATACAAGTTTTGCTATAAATTATTAGCACTAGAAAAAAATTAACAATTAAAATATATTTTTCTACCAAGTTAAAATAAAATTTCTTATGTTAAATTTTTAATTTCCAGTGATACTTCAACTACGAGTAGTGAAGAAAGTTTTAAAAATTTGTCGAATAATCCTCCAAAGAAGAATAATAAGAATAAATTAGCGGATAGGTTAGGGCCAACAAAAAAGAAAAACGCGAAAGCTACTAAAAAACAGAAAAAAGAAAAGAAAAATAATTTTTATTCGACATTCGGTAGTGAAGTAGAAGAAAGTAGTGAAGTACTTCAGCAAAGAGCTGCTAGATTCAATAATGGCAAATCTAACGTAAACGTAGTCGAAAAACGCCAACCGGCGGCTTTCGTAGTTGATAGATTTAACGAAGATAATAATGTACCCATGAACTTTGACTGGTCGGATTGTCACATTGTAGGCACCTGTGCGGATGTTGAAAAATCTTTCCTTCGTCTGACTAAAGCACCCGACCCGTGTGATGTCCGTCCAGTCGAAGTACTTACATTATCATTACAGAATGTCAAGGAAAAATGGATACAAAAACAGGACTATTTCTACGTTTGTGACCAGCTTAAATCAATTCGCCAGGATCTGACGGTGAGTAAAACGAATTTGTATAATTTTGTGAGATATATAGAACACAATTTGACAGATTCTGTTGAACCAAGGCAGTTAATATTGATTGACTTCCATTCTACAAGTGTCATCAACTAATTATCTCCATTTATATCTTCTTACTTTTTATACTTTAATTTGTTCACTTATGTACAAATGATGCTTAGCTTGTTGCGATTTCAGTAACTACACTCACGGACAAAATTATTGCATATTTTATTTTAGGTCTTTATTTTTTTTCCCTTAAACACTTTTGTGATTTCGGTTGCTAAGTCTGTTACATTGGAGTGTTCTACGCATATTGCAATTTATTACAAATAGAGTAATATATAGACATAGCTTTTATAACTGAATAAGCGATAACGTTAAATAAGCGGAAAACTATAAACGTAGCATAGTGTGCCTTGACGACTAAAACAGTGGTTTCTCTTTATTTGACGTTGTCAGAATGACATTTTCAGTGCATTATTTCTTCAATCTGTAGTTTCAGTTGGTAAAATGACACGTTTAAATGAGTTAGTTTCGGTTAAAATTGTTTGTTTAATCAATGAGGGGTACAGACAAAAAGACATTGCATAGAGATTGAATGTCCATCAATCGACTGTTTCTCGCGTACTAAAACGTTACAATGAGACTGGAGGATACAAAAGGCGGCCTGGCCAAGGGCGTAAAAGATGTACAACGCCAAGGGATGAGCAATATTTGAGAATTCAATCTTTGCGAAATCGTACACTTACTGCTCCGCATCTAAAAAATCAATTACTAAATGCAAGGCAAGTCAATGTTTCCACCAAAACAATAATAAGGAGACTTAAGGAGGTCGATTTAAAGCCAAGACGTCCTGCTAGAGTTCCTCGGCTTCTTCCACGCCATAAAATCGGACGGTTACAATTTGCAAGAGCACATGCTGACTGGAATGAACATCAATGGGGAAAAGTTCTTTTTACAGACGAAACAAGAATACAATTATGGAAGCCTGATGGACGTAGTCGAGTATACAGAAGGCCAGGAGAACGTTTCGCAGAATGTAATCTTGCACATAATCTTAGCTTTGGTGGTGGTTCCATTATGCTATGGGCTGGCATTTCTTTGGAGAGTCGCACGGAGCTCATTGAAGTGAATTTGAGGATGAATGCTGACTGGTACATACGCAACATCCTTGCAGAACATGTTATACCATATGTCGGCTTTATTGGATATGATAACTTTGTTCTCATGCACGATAATGCCCGTGCCCATGCCGCAAGAACAGTAAACCAGTACATTGAGGATGTCGGGATTGCGAAGCTAGAGTGGCCACCATACAGTCCTGACGCAAATCCCATAGAACATGTATGGGACATCCTAAAAAGAAATATTCGAGCACGGAATCCAGCTCCTAACTCAATTGCAGAATTAAGGATTGCTGCACAGGAAGAATGGAATCGAATACCACAACAAACCATCGAAGATCTTTTGCGGAGTATGCCTAGGAGGATGCAGGGTATCGTTAGAGCTAGAGGAGGAAATACTAAGTACTAAATTGTCATTATTTTGTCTTAAACTAATGTATCGTGTTCATGTTGTTGTTCTTTCCTAATTAAACGATATTATCAAAAACAGGCCACTTCACTAATTTCTTCACGAATCTGTTGTAAAGGTTCAATATGTAATTAATTTGATTATTAATAACGTAAAAGACTCTAATGTAACAGATTTAGCAACTGAAATCACAAAAGTGATAAAGGGAAAAGAAGTAAAGACCTAAAATAAAATATGCAATAATTTTGTCCGTGAGTGTATATACCAGAATTATTAAATCTGTTGACTTTCAAAAAGGTACCTACAAGAGGTCTAATAAATTGTTTAAGAAAGATTTATTATCATAGTTACTCTTTTCAATCAAATGTTATACAGGGAAAACAAAAAATACGTATTTTTTTATTTATTATTTTCTTATTAAACGACTACGGCAAAGCAAAAATAAAGTCTAAGATTTTGACTGGTATGTATGAATGTTCGTCTGTTCCCTAATAACTTCTATCCAAATATCTCATCATAATTTTACAAATAAAGTTTTGGTGGAAGCGTCTTGATCGTCCGCAGGTTATAGGCTATGTAACGTCACATACAATTGAATATGACATCCTCTAGAGAGAAGGCATAAATTGAAGAACTAGAAAAAAAAAAATTAATGCCGTGTTGGGTGTCAAAAGAAAATATTTGAGGTAGTTGTCGTGGTTTAATGTCATCGAAACGTACAAATACTATTAACAGTTTCCACGAGAGTTTCCACAAGCTGCAATCAGACAACGTCGCTCGTGCTAACTCTGTGTCTGTTTTAGTTTACCGCTCAAATTGTAGAGTCTGAACCAACTAAGAAAAACACACAGCCTCATACCTGACAAAGGCCAACGCAACGATATGTGTAGATGTTAAAGTAAGATTGATGTTGAGATAATTGATGACGGCTAAGTGTTTTTCTTAGTTGGTTTCTACTATACTACTCATCCAGTTTGGGTTGTGCTCAACTGCGAACTAAATGTATCAATTGAACACTGGTCCAATGCTGCAAGATGTTCTTGTTCGATTTCTCACCATGTGTATTGTTCGTAATTTTTCAAACTTTGCGTTGTTATATTTTAAGAATGTACGGACAATATTTTTTTATTTTGTGGATTTGCATTTTGTGTGGCCTACATTTTTTCTTCTGTCTTGAGTATAAAATGGCATTAAACTTATCGGCCTCAGTGCCTTATCACCATCCTCAGCAGATAATATAGGTTTGGGGATATAGACAACTGTGATTGTTCCCCATATACAGATTGCGTAAATTACATCGGAACCCTTGCCTCGGATTACACAAGTACGACAAGGATATATGAAAGAGAGAGAAATAATAATTGTGCGCGGTCATCACTTTGTTTCATCTTAGGGGTGTATACTTATTTCCCGAGACTGGCCGAATGGTCCTTTACAGAGATAATTCACTAGTTGGTGGTATTCAGTATGCTCCCAGCATGGAAGGAGTGAGGGTGTTGAAGAAAAATACAATCGTTATTACGTAACCTGTACATCTTAAAATTCATTTTTGTCAACATGATCATTTCAAACCAAGTTGACAATTTCTTACTACAATAGGATATTATTTTAGCCATTGTAACTTGAAAATAAAACGGCATTTCTTGAGAGAACCATAATTAATAAACTAAAAATCCCTTCCATTAATAAATTAAATTGAAAAAATAAAATACAGTAGAAACGGTGGAGCTTTACCATCACGTGACTGTTGTGTCAGCAACAATATTCATATGAATCAAATCAAAACTTCTGTCAACTCAATAGAAATAATCCTTATGACTAATATTCCAAAGGTCGGCCTTTTACGAATTGGTAATTGAACAAGAAATTTTACTTTTTTAATTGTATTTCTTTTTTTATTCATATGGTTAACATCGACATATTTATTAAAAGTTACAAAGTCCAAAAAAAGTAAGGAGTAAAATAAGCATTGTAATATTCCCGTCTCACGGCATTTTAGGTGTTATGAAATGTCAAAAGTTAACAAGTTGGTAATGTATTATATTCGTACTTACCAAAGTCAAGTGGAATAAAAAGTCAAATTAGTTCTTACAAGAACCGATTTCAACAATAAATACACTTTGAATCCAAAAACTCGCTAAAAACAAGACAATAAATTAAACTCGCATAACCTCAAATGCGGTAGTGCCAAATTCAACTTTTAGTACGATCAGTTATACACGTTACGTCAATTATATCGTTGTCTCTTTTTACGATTACTGCGGCAAATTTAAAGAAACTATTGCGTATGTCTTGTAGTTGGTCTTTTGAAGAAGACAATCGGTCGAACGTTATTATGTTTGATTTATATTGATAGAAGAAGATAGTATGTAGAAAATATGTGTTGCCTAAATCGTAGATTGGGTCACGTGATGGTAAAGCTACACCGTTTCTACTGTAAGTAGGTAGGTACCTACACCTATTCTAAACATAAAATATAAACTTCCTGAAAAAATAAAAATCCATTTTAAAGTTAAACATAATGTTAATGAATTAAGTGCTCAAATAAACCACCTTCCTGTGCCAGGCAATAACCAAATCTGTGGTAAAGATTTGATCTCATATCTCTAAGATTATTTGGAGTAATGCTGGCCCAAACGTGCTGTATTTTCACCCTCAATTCATTTAAATTATTAGCTCTTTCAAATGCATGTTGGTAAATGCTACTTTTTAAAAATCCCCAAAGAAAAAAATCATTTGGAGCTAGTTCAGGTGATCTTGGAGGACATTTAATTGTACCATTAGTACTAATGATTTTTTCGGGGAATGTAAAATTTAAAAAATCCATTACTATCCTTGAATTATGGACTGGACAACCATCTTGTTGGAACCAAATTCTGTTGAGATCAACATCGGGTATAAGGAGAACTGCAGGAATTACTTGATTTTGTAATAAGTCTAAATATTTGGCGGAATTTAAGTTCCCCTCAATGAAAAAAGGACCTATAATGTGGTCACCTAGAATACCCGACCAAACATTTAGCTTCTGCGGATACTGTGTTCGGATTGGAATGGTTAGATGTTTATTTTCCCGAGACCAATATCTTGTGACGGATGGATTGTGTTTTTGATGTAATGAAAAAGTTGACTCATCCGTAAATAAAATATTTTTTAAAAAGTTCTCGTCAGCATTTTGACGTTCCATCATCTCCTCACAGAAATCCTGTTTCAACTGCTAAACAAACATTCAATTCTCTAGTCTGCCTTTCATCGTTTATTGGGCGTTCGATTGGATCTTCCGAAGCTTGGCATTTTCTACAGTATGAAACACATGCATATTTCTCGAAATTACTAATTATTTTCACAATTGTTGACTTTGAAGGAATTGGGCGGTTTTCAAATGCCACAATAAACAAATTAACGATTGCATTAGCCGAATGACCTCCAAAATACCATCTTACAATTTATACTTTTTCGCTGGTTAAGTATGTTAATGAAGGCATATTGTAAATGTTTTATTTTCAAATACAATGGCATGCGCTTCCAACGTGATCAACGTTTTTAGCGAAAAGACCTAGGAATAGCAGTTTAAATGTGAATTCTCTCTGTAAAAGACAATGTTGCCGGTTGAAAGTGTTTTGTTTTACCTATTGTGCATGACTTCGAAAAGAAGTCAACGATAACGAGACAAAAATATCATTTGTACAAATTAATCTGCGCTTCTGGCAACAGCGGTTAAAATAGGGGGGCAATGAGCATTCGGCCAGTCTCGGGAAATAAGTATACACCCCTAAGGTGAAACAAAGTACACGCCTTAATGACCGCGCATAATTATTCTTTCTCTCTCTTTCAGCTGTTTTTCTGTCGTACTTGTGTAATCCGAGGGTTCCGATGTAATTTACGCAATCTGTATGTGTGCGAGACTGACCATTAGTACCATGCAGAATTTGTGTGCTATTAAGTCTATAGCTTTTTGTAGTATAATGAATCATTCTAGACAGATTTATCATTGTGGTTCTTACCGATTCAATGTTTGGAATAACCAAAAACGATCATTATTTATTCTTTATTTCCTCATTCTTCTCCAGGCATTAGAAGGAAGTTTATGCCCCCGTTTTTATCTTACCTAGAACTTATGTTATCAGTTGTATAAAACTATTTTTTGTATCTTTGTTCTACCTTGCTTAGGATTGAGATACTGTCAAAAATATTTGCCTTTTTGCTTAAAAATATTCAATTTCCTTTAATTTTAAGGTCCAAGGAGTAAGGAATGAATTTACCGTAGAAGTTTATGAAACTCACGCCCGAATAGCTTTAGAAAAAGGAGATCATGAAGAGTTTAATCAGTGTCAAACGCAATTGAAGATGTTGTATAACGATATAGGGGGTTTAAATCGTAATGAATTTGTAGCTTATAGGATACTATATTATATATTCACCAAGAATACCCTAGGTAAGTTTCACTTCACAAAAAGTACATTTTTCTTTTTACTTTTTGCCACTTGAGTGAAAAATAAATGACATATTTTTTTTAGATATAATGACAATAATGAAATCTCTTACTAATGAAGAAAAACTAGATACGTGCATTTCGTTTGCGTTAAAAATTAGATCGGCTTGGGGTTCGGGAAATTTTCATAAATTTTTCACAATTTACTGTAAAGCTCCGTTAATGACCGGCTATCTCGTGGACTGGTTCATTGAAAGAGAGCGCAAAGATTATTTAAAATGCATTATCAAAAGGTACGTATCGATTTTTATTTATTTTTCTTATTTTTTCTGTTTTATCAGTTTTGCAGCGACTTAAAACTATAAATCTTGTTTGTTTTCACAAAATCTTTATTGGTAAGTTTAAATTTTTGCGGTTTTGCTCATGAAATGTGAATTGGAAGGCGAATTTGGTCCAACATTATTCTTGATACCTTTAATTAAATCTTACTCATTAAAGATACTGAGGCTGTCACAGCTAATATTTATCATTTTAGTTTTATATTAATTTAGATTTATTTATTTGCTATCCTAGAAAAACGATTTCTCCGCAACTTTTTTCTTATTCATTAACTTTTCTATATATGTATCACTTTTTCATATTTTCTCCGATATTTTAATTTTTCTTTTCATATCATTTGAATTGGTTCATTACAAATTGTTTACTTGATAAACAATTGAATTATTTATAAAAAAACTTTTTTGTTACTTCATTAAGAAATGCTAATTTAGTCCAGGTAATACAAAGTTGTGAACATTGTTTCCCTCGTAGTGGCTCATTTTGCGTGTAAAGACGGGAAAAGCGATGTAGAAAAATATGTACTCACCCCGGTCGCTGAAGTCGTTGCGGAAAGTGGTTAAACAAGGTGAAAAGGGTGGGAATTCAGTGAAAATAGCGTTTTTTGTGTATATCTTTTTTTTCCTTCACTTTGACAGGACAAACGTCGAGAACTTTTTCTTCTTTCCTGAGACCTACAAAACTAGACTTTGCTCGTCGAAAAGTATTGATTAAGTCCGAAGTTATGAGCAAAAAACCATTATTTACAATATTATTAATAAAAAAATGTAAAAAGCGATGCTCTTATTATGACGTGTTTACATTACATCCAATTATTTCATCAAATTCACAAATAACGTATATTAAATCTGGAATCTGACTTCATTAGTTTGCAAATTACGACGTTTAAACGAATTAATTGATTCTCCCCCTTTACGACATTGCACATCACTCGTAATTACGACATTGCACATCACTCGTAATTACGCCGTTTGTTTTGTTGGTAAATTTCGCTGTGATTATGTATCGTTGTTATTTCTCATATATGCAATCCGGGGGAATGATTATTTTAAACGACTTAAAGATTTGTTGTTCTAGTAATATACGTCATAAGTCCGGTAAGTCAAGTATTACAGAAATGATTACTGTAAGAGACTTATAGTCTAACTATTGTCAGTGTAATGAACCATATTTTTAATCCCCTTGATGGAAAAAGCCGCCCAATGACGCGCATATAAATTTTTTATAAATTCGAATATTGTGCAATAATGTTAATCTACTATATCAATTTGATTGAAAAAAATTAACCTGCATACAAAATCCATAAAAACACGGAGTATCTAGAGAACAGTTTTTTGTATCGTCAACTAACCATACTTGACAACATCATGCGTATCAAGCCAAGTTTCGTCTAAATAAATTATACCTAGTTCTATTTGAATCACGGTACCCTTTTATTTTCCGCAAATACTACCGAGATTCCATTATTATCTAACTTCTTATATTTGAATCCACAATTCAATAAAACCGCGCGCAGTGTTTCTAAACATTGATTAGTATATTCAGGAATATCCCGCAATTTATCACGAATCAATTCTAAAGTTGGTACTATTACTTTATAAATCGTTGTAAACCCGATTAACGTTAATTCGTGAATTCTCGCGATAACCGCATTATCAGAAATTTCAGAATTTTCTTTTTTCAAGCACGCATACATATTTAAAACAACGCGTTGACACTGAACATGTAAATCTTTGTTTTTAAATTTGGCCCTATCATCGGTATCATTTGTATGTGGCGCCAAATTATTAGATTCCCGCGGATCATCTTGTACTGTCGTTTCAAATGGTCTCCAAAATGCCATTCTAATTAATTATATAATAAAACTTACCCTAACGTCTAGTCTACGAACAAATAAATATCATATTAATATCAATTCACTGTCGCCACTTAACCACTACACCATCAAATAGGTATTATATTAATGATACTTTTCTACACTAGATCACCTACACTTTTCTATACCTATAACAATTCACTAAACTCACTCAACCAAGAAATAGATATTATATTAAATATTTCTTTAGAACAAAATTCACACCCTACACTGAATGCAACTGGTGGATTGTTAGCCGAACACCCTTCTAGACCAAAGAGTTTTGTTATGATAAAACGGTCAAGTGAGTATTCTTCGGTTATTTCGTTATATTACGATAAATACTGTAGTTGATGATTGGATTGTTAGGAAATCTTGAGCCACCTGCACAATCAGTGCACTTACGTTGCCAACTAAAAATTTTCTTAAATATAGTAACATATATAAAGTGGTTTTAATTAATTGTTCTTTTTTCAGCAATTTCAAGCGACTTATTTTAATGTTTACTAATAAATTTATATTAGGTATTTTTTTAAAAATATTTCCAAACTAGCTTTCTTATAACATCACGAACTAACAGTTTACTGAAGTAAGGGGAACATTTGTGTAGCGAGCCTAACAATTTTAGAAAATATATCCGACAACATTGCTTTATTTTATGGTCATTACACTGACAATAGTTATAGTATACCAGATGTATCACGTAACGTATTTTATTTCATACTATAAAAAAACTGAATTTTTCATTCTTACGTCTCATTATTTCAATAACGTCAATATTTGACATTTTTGGCGCATTTTTGTATTCAAATCACACTACCACCCCTACGTAGCAACAATGTAAATATGCATATCAATAAATTAAAATTACTGTTTCCGGAAAATCGAAATGTACAATAAATATAAATATTTCTAATCCATCGAACCCTCGGCAATTAAATAAGTAGTTTTTTTTGAAAAATTTCCATATGAAGTTTTATTGTGTCGAAACTCAAAATTAACTATTCGGTAAGTGTTCTTAAAGTCATTTGTCCGTATTGGCGTCTATGGATTATTTTGGTTTTGGCATTAATTTGCCTGTCACTAAAACTATTGATTTTATTAATTAAATGGCTATTTAGTGACTGCACCCTTAAATAATGTGTTTTGCTCATAACTTTGGACTTAGTCAATATTTTTTGACAAATAAGTTGTCAACGTTTTTTCTGTCAAATTGAAGGGAAAAAATAAATACAGAAGAAACGTTAGTTTCACTGAAATCCCACCCTTCTTACCTCGTCGAACAATTTTCCGCAACAACTTCAGCGGGGTGATTTCATATTTTTTTGCATCACTTTCGCCGTCTTTACACGCAAAATTAGCCACTACAAGGGAAACAATATGAAATGGTCATTTTTAGGATATACATATTTCTATCGACTGAAAAAAAATTCCTAACTCGTTATGTAAACAAAGGAAATATAAAAAAAATTATTACAAGATTAAAAGATGAAAAAATCATTTTTGGAGTTCACCTCCTTAAGAAACTATTTTCATTTTCAGCCCGAAGTATGAAAATTTTATGAGTATAATCAAGTATTAACTAAATGTGGGGTGATACTCGGAGCTGATACACACAGTTTTTTTCTTGAAATATTAAACTATTTGATCATAAATAATTTATAAGCAAATGACGTGAGAAACCCCTGCGCCACTCAAAACCGTTATTAGATGCTAAGCAATAACAGAACATTATTTGTTGAACTTTTTTTTGATGTTTAATTTTTTGTTAATTTTATAAACTTGGAAATTTTCTCCACAAACAAAATGCCTTTTTTTAATTTGTAATATCACAATACACTTTTCTAGATGTCATTTCTAATTGAATAAGATATCCCTCATATTTTTAGGAGAACTCCAATTTGAACTTGTTGATCAGACTATTTAGTCTTTCGATGTTTTTTACATCCACTATACAGTCTTCTAACATTCTTAACTATGATCAGACTAATTTTTCTCTTATTTCACTATAATATTGTAATATGTTTATAACGCACATATTTTCTGGAAAGATAATTTAAATTTTATATAGAAGGAAGAATTGGAAAAATGCCTTTTCCTCTTGAAGTACATAAACAATAAAAATCCCAAAAAGGTACAGCATAATCTTACCAGTAGTTGGAAATGTCTACTATAATGTATTTAAAGTTTTTACGTTGCTATAATACAGCCCATGCTTTGGATGTATGACATTTACTGAGACCTAAAAGATCTATTGTGTCCTCTTACTTCTACTTGGAACGTCTCAGGGAGTAGTAGCTCCTTTAGTTCTATTTTCCTGAGGAATTTTAGGATATCTGCAAGTTTTAACTAAGATAAATGTCCCTCTTCTATCCAATAATCTCCTAGGTGCTGTGCCCTAGGATTCTGAATTGCTGTGCAATTCGCAAGTACGTCTATGGAGGTGTCTTCTTCCATTCCACAGAATCTACATTCTTTTGAACTTTTTCAGGTGCCCGTTAAGGCGGCAATGTCCCGTTAGGATCCCTGTTAAAACTCTTAGTGCAGTTTTACTTTGATTATGCATTCATTAGATCTCAACAGGTTATAGTCACCCATGAATGATTGTCTAAGCCCTACTAGATTTTTCCAATGGTCAGCTTTGCCTACTTCTTCCAATATTACATTGGGGCTGATACCGCAAAAGGTTTCCGGCTCTTTTGCTAGTCCATCTGCTATTTCATTTCCTTCTATTCCAGTTGTCCTGGAATCCACAGTAAGGTTACTGTATTGTTCTCGTCTAGTTCATTGAGTACGCCTAGGCAAAAATTGGGGCGAATGTTTATTTCCGACAAGCGAGCAACCGCAACCACTGAACATAAACAAACAACTTAATTTCTTTGAGCAAAATTGAATTGTCAACGAAACACGGATGAAGTTTGTCTCATTCTGTTCGGCAAAGTTATGCTTGGTTACAGGTGCTGACTTGGCGAACTCGGTAGTGCGTGCTCGGCTTGTTCGGACTAGAATGCTCTAATGAATACGCAGCTTACGTTCTAAATTTCGTCACTTTTGCAGTATATACCATGTCCACTACTCATCTAAATAGGATTTTGTTAATTTTACTAATTATCTTTGACCTAGTCACCTCATGTAGTCTACCACATCAACTTAACGTGATGTGCCTGAGCTGAATGTAATGTAATACCAATAGTTTAGACATCACCGTATAACGACTGGGCACTCTAACCATAACATGAGTGTGCTTCCAGAACGTCCGAACTACATCATTATTTAGCGGTTCGTTTGTGGAGCATCCATTTTTGTCGTATGAAAGTAGCGCGTCAAAACGAATATACGTCCAAACGCAAAAACGTTCGTCGAGTACATTTCTGTGAGGACACACTTTAACATCACTCGGTGAGGTTGTGTGTCTCCACAATTATACGTCCAGTTTAATATTTCTCGGGCCCTTTAAAAGTAATATTAGAATTGATTCTATATTAAAAGCACTTCACATTCATGCTGCAAACACATTTTTTAATAAGAGTTTTTTGCAGAACCGTCTTAATTTTATGCGGATTGTCTTATTTGTTTATCGTATCCATTTTTGCATTAAGGTAAAAACAGACAGACAACGGACACATCATGTTCCATACTTCAAAAACGTAAATACAAACGTGTATTCAATGTTTTTTATATAAATGAAGATATTGAAACAGTTGAATATCTGTATTTAAAAAAAAAATTCGTACACAGGAGATGTAAATACTTTTTTTCACACTTAATTGACACGAGTTGTGTGGTTTTAAAGCACTTCATACTTTTTTGCACTTGATATGAAATGAGGTAACATGGACAATAACAGTTTTGAAATGAAATTTTCGTATTTCGGCGAAGGAGAATGTATTTGTTTATTACAAACATGTGCCGATTAAGATCAAATACCTTTAAATCAGAAGTGGGGGTTTATGACAATCACCGTCGTTAGTCGTTAGCTCACTTTTACTCCCGAGAATAAAAATTTCGTATCCTTGAATGTTAGGAAGTGCCAGAGAAAAGACAGTAACGGTACACATTATTGCCGCGTATTCAAGTGGCAATGAATGTACCAAAACGTGTGTTGAAGTTCAGGAACCAAAATAAAAGGAGTAAATGAGGTCATTCAAAATGTAACCTCACATTTCAGTTTTGGATGGGTCAGTGTCCCGCAATTTTATTTATTTTTCATATAATCCTATACCTAATGGACCTTTCCATATTGTTTCAAATTTTAATTGGTACGTTTATATTGAACGGCGGTAATATATGTATTTTCGTGCTGTGCAAGGCAGTAATAGCTAGTTATTTTCTTAACTAGTGCGGAGAAGACACTTTCCGCTTATGTGAGAAACAATATTTTTTCTACGAGCGAGCGAAAAATGAAAAAATATCATTTAATTAGGCATAAAATAACTGGATACAGTTTATTAGTTACCTTCTGGTTATTGATGGTAATCATCAATAGTTATCAACACAATATTCAACAAAATTTCAATAAAACTGAAAAAAAAATATAAAATGCAATAGTTGATACTTACATTGCGTGCGGAAAAGTGATTCCGGTGCCTATGCGGTAAATTAGAAACGTGAGGACACGTAGAACTTTCTGAACTACAATTCTAAAAAAACACTCATTTAGACGCGTTTGCAGTACGTTGTTCATTTTATCTTGAAAATATTCATCACTATGTACCATAATAGACGTATTTACATCCTTGTGCTAATTGTAAATATCATACTAATATTTATTTTTATGTTTAGCTATCGTCAGAACGTTTCTATCGACTTCCTGATGCAAGAGTTGGCCTTCAAAAATGCTGCAGAGTGTTTAGAATTTGTAGACCAATTTTCTTTAATTTTCGCCGATTCAGAAAGGACTTTACTCGATTGTAAAAGCAGTATGACGGCTCTCCCTAATATATAATTCGTGAAATTATTTGTGTTCAGATTGCCCGAATGAGTTATTCTATGTCTCAAGTATTTTTTCGCTCTTGTCCACACAATTAGGTGTTCTGTTTGACCCTACTGTTTTTCGTTGTTTTGGTAAAGGACTATAAATATAGAAATACTTGGTCCGTTTGAATACGATAAAGGACCTTCCCGGAAGATCAGTTCACATGGAGAAATATTCTGGCTGCGTTTTTCTTTGAAGGTCTGTTCGAATGCAATAACAGACCAAGATGTTGGAATGGAGAAAGATTCGACTACATTTTGTTTTACATTTTAATCGTTGTTTTCGGATTTGGGTAAAAAACCATGGTGATTTTTACAATTCTCATAGGTATCTAGAGATTTATATGGTTAAATTAATATATATATACACACTATTTTGTCATGTTCTAATGACAATGGCTGTTATGAAATACCCATAGATGAATTTGTAAATAATGTACAAATATTTTTTTAATAAAGCTTCAATCTAATTATGTTTTTCCTTTTTTGGTTTGTTTGTTTTATAACTCCGAAGAAAAAACAAGGCTCATTGAAACCTAAATTTTTGGTATCTACATAGGTTTATTCAACCCTGCAACTCGAATTCAGATCTTTGCTTGTAACTACTTAAATATCCACAATAGTGAACAAATGCAACTCTTCAGGAATTCACCTATTTTACAAATTGTGGTTTTAGTTTCTAAATATTCGAATAGTAGTTTGCTCTATTTTATTTGTATTATAAAATAGTTGATTCCAATCGTCGTTTATTTAAATACGAAAGTCACTTTAGATATTTATATTAGCTGGGAAACAAGACTAACGATAAGGTATATACCTAGCTCAATATCGAGTGTTATAGAAATCGGTAATTACTATCATTTTTGCCCAACAGTTTACACCCTCAATAAAAAAAAACTTGTTCCTAGCAAAATATACAACATCCACCTCCACCGAATAATCCCGACCTTAAGGGATGACGTAACATCGATTAATGCTCATTTGTCCACGACCACTTAATAATAAGTCAATATTTTACTTCCTAACAAAAGGTAGTATATGGTACCCATATATGTACTAGAATGAATTATGATTCATAATTCACGCTTTTGCATTTAAATAGCATATGTCGCTATGACAACACAAAAATCAAAACATTCCGGCACATAGGTGACTAGAGATGGGGGTACAATATGAAATAAACTATTGAATCTGCGTATTTTGTTTAGGAAATTTGTTTCTGAAATATATCCCATCGATAAAATATCGCAATTTTTAGTCATAACGGTATTTTTTTAATATTGATATTTTTAAAACAATGTATCTACAACGGTACGGTGTATCGATAATTTACACTATCTCCCATCTCTATATGTCATATTTGACGTACTCAGGAAATTTATTAATTTTGACGTTAGAATTGTCAATAATACCAAATTATTACTTTCCGTTCTACACTCGCCTTATTTAATAAAGAAATCATGGGTCGTGGACAAAGTATAGTATTCAACTCACAATTTATGGCCATTATTATCTCGGGTGACTTGCAAACGTCACCCTGCGTGAATAATGGCTATCATAAATTGCTCGTTTAATAATATACTATTCTCTCATGATGAACTGAAATTTGCTTTGTAAATTTTAAAAACACGTGGTGTCCCTTAAATTAGAGGCTAGATAGATTGTTAGGAAATATTTAAATACCCAAATACAACTTTTCTCTAACCTTCTTAGTTTGTGAGATGCAGGCTGTTGAAGGGTGCACATTTTATTGCATATCTTGGGGGAGATGAAAGTACAAATTAAAATTTTTTTTTAGTTATTGTCTCTTAAAAATACAACAGTATTAATTATGTCAAATTCTAATTAGCCAGTGGCGTGGTACGAGGAGTTCGTAAACTTTTATTGTACCCTATTTTTGAGACACCCTACATATAGATCTAAATACTTTTGTCTGCAATTCTTCATTAATTCTCCTTAAAAAAATTTAAATTTGTACTTTCATCCCCCGAGAAGATATGTAGTAATATGTGTGTTTGTTCTGCACCATTTAACAACGTGTATCTCACAAACTAAGAGGGTTAGAGTAAAGTTGTATTTGGGTATTTTAAATATTTCGTAACGATCCAACATGCCTCTAATTTACGGGTATATTTTTTAAACGTCTGCATAAACTGCTTGAAATTTATGATATATCTATATCATGGTGAATTTCCTCTATGGACATCACTGACAGGTCGGCCATATTGTGCTGGGTCCTCATGTCATTTTCTATTTAGTATCCATTGTTTACTGGCAAACAACGGTTGATAGTTAGACTTTAATCTACAATTAAATCTTGAAATTTTCTAAAATGCCATCGTATTGTAGTGTTGGTGAGTGTGAAATGCGTAGAAGAAGAGATCAGATTTGTTTTTCGATTTCCGGCTGTTTTAACCAAGCGAGATGACTATTTAATTGACCTCTGTGCATTTGAATATGTTACTCTTGACTTTCATTGGAATCACATAACTCCTCTGTTGATTGCTTTTTTGCCTGCACATGTCAAAACACAAACCTTAACTGATCCGGGGACCCAGCGCAGTATGGCCTACCTGTCAAAGTCAGGTGTTCTAGAATGGTCTATAATTCCCATCTTAAACTCAGATCAATCCTTTATATCTACATGGCATTATTCTCTTTTATTACAAACTTCCAGATCGTTCAGAGAACTTGCTAATGGTAAAGTCTCATCCCATTTACAAGCAGAAGGTATACCTCAAGGTTCACTACAAGTTCCACCTTAATCTCTCTTGCTATCAATGAGATATCCGCAGATCTTCCCCTACTTTTGTCCAATATACTAGTGACAATTGTTTACAGTCATAATTATAACCTTTCAACCACTTGTTGCCTTTTACAACAATATTCCATTGTCTGTTATCAATCACTGCAAAATCCTTGAACTGACTTTCAAATCTCGCTTTTTGGAAATTACGGATGCCGTTTGATATACAGCGCTGCTGAAAAGTCTTTGTGATACGTCATTGGACCTATAGGTTTCCATTTCAAAAAATGCAAGATGGCGGCTGTATATATTGTATTATAATTATAATATACTAGATAAATACAAATTACACTTGTTATATATTGTATATCAGAAAACAAACTCTTATTTGAACTAGAGAGACAAATTAAAAATGTAATTGATAATAATTCTTCCTATATGTCAAGATCGCTGTGAAGATAGTAGCCAATTTTAGCTGCAAAAATGTTGAGAACTGCTTAATTCGCGGTTTCAATGTCGTGCAGAATATTATTTAATCGAATTTATATTTCGGAAAGCCAACTTGATATCCAATATGAGTAGGGGTATATTAGAGGATAGAATAACTATAACTTAATATTTAGAGGGTAGAATGATTATAATGTATAGAATACACTGTTCAAAAGAAATTTGCTTACGAGGGGGATAAGGGTTGAAACGTCACCCCTACAACTAAAATAAATTCTAACTTCCAAAGGAAACGAGGAGCCAACTTAATATTTGGAGGCTATACAATAATTTCAATGTTTAAAATACACTGTCCAAAGGAAATTTGCTTACGATGGGGATAAAGGGTTCAAATGTCACCCCTAAAACTAAAATAAATTGTAACTTCCAAAGAAAACGAGAGCCAACTTAATGTTTGGAGGGTAGAATGATTATCATGTTTAGAATACACTGTTTAAAGGAAATTTGCTTACGATGTGGATAAAGGATTGAAATGTCGCCCCTAAAACAAAAATAAATTCTATCTTCCAAAGGAAACGAGAAGCCAACTTAATATTTGGAGGGTACGATATGATTATAATGATTAAAAAACACTGTCCAAAGGAAATTTGCTAACGATGGGGAAAATAGTTGAAATGTCACTCCCAAAACTGAAATAAATGCTAACTTCCAAAGGAAACAAGAAGTGAACTTAATATTTGGAGGGTAGACTGATTATAATGTTTAGATAATACAGTGTCCAAAGGAAATTTGCGTACGATGAGGATAAAGGGTTGAAATGTCACCCTTAAAACTAAAATAAAATCTAACTTCCAAAGGAAAAAAGAAGCCAACTTGATTTTTGGAGGGTATAAGGATGATTATAATGTTTAAAAAACACTGTCCAAAGGAAATTTGCTAGCCTATGTGTATTATAAGAAGAATGATTTTACCATAAGACTGCGACATATACAGTGTGTTTGCTAAGTAATCTAATATATTGTAGTGGGAGCTTCGTGTCACTCCATTTGAAGACGAAATGTTCTTATAAACATGTGTGATAAGTTTTGTCGTTAATGGAGATGTAGGGTGTTGAATTGTTTGTAATAAATGAGCTCTGACTGTAAGTGAAAATTATTTTTCCTGGTGACGCTACTGGTTTTTAGAAGTAATACGAAAGAACATGCTTATTCTAAGTGGCCTTTGAAATAATGTTGACAAATACTGTGTCAAACCCAGCACCAGTTCTGTTCTCGTTTGTGTTGAGTTAACAACGATGCCTGCGTTTACCAATGCTGAAATGGCTAATATGCACTTTTTGTATGGATTAGCGAATGGTAGATAATGCTAGACGTACCTATGACCAGCGATATCCAAATAATCGTTTACCCACGTTCTGACACGTTTACTAAGATACATATTCGCTTACAAGAAACTGATGGACGACCCAGAAATGTGAGAAATCCACAATTGGAAAAGCAGATTCTTCAAATTATTGACCAACATCCAGAAACGGGACCAGAAAAATTGCTGATGAAGTAAATGTTAGTAACAGAACTGTTTGGAATATTCTAAATGATAATTTATTGTATCCATATCATATGTTCAACATTTGCTACCTACAGACTATCCGCTCCGTATACAATATTGCCAATGGATTTTAAATAAAATCTCAAACAATTCCAATTTTGCTGCCAATATTCTGTTTACGGATGAAGCCAACTTTTCAAGACATGGCATTATGAATTTTCATAATGACCACATGGACATATGTAAATCCACATGCCATCATAGAGATACTACAGATAGAGGCAATAAGCCATAGGCCGATGTGTAAGTGGAAATGTCCCACCAATCTCCGGTGAGAGAGAAAAAGACAGACGATCAGAGGTTTCTCTGTCCTTGTCTGTGTATATAGCATGAGCGCTATTAGAGAAAGACAGCCTAAACCTTCGAGTTTCTATATCTCTCTTTCTTGCTGACGGGTTCCGAGCTGGCTTGTTGCCTCTATCTGTAGTATCTCTATGCATGCCATACGTGTAAAACTATTCCAACAAACATTTTCGGTCAATGTTTGACTTGGCATCATCGAAGATTATTTAATAGGACCATTTTTCCTTCCTGCACGGTTGACCGGTGAGACATATATCTTCATTTTCTAGAAAATGAACTTCTAGTTCTTTTGGAAGATGAACCTCTTAATATTAGAAGGCGCATGTGGTTCATGCATGACGGTGCTCATCCACATTTTGCAGTGATTGTACTCGAGTTTTTAAATAACGTTTTTTCAGACCATTAAATCGGACGAGGAACTCCACACCCGTGGCATCCTAGGTCACCTGGACACAATCCTCTGGATTTTTGTATGTGGGGATATCTAAAATCGCTCATTCACACAACTTCGAACGTATTCGGCAATTCATTAGACGTCGAGCAGATTTTGGCTGAAGGTGCACTTTTTGAACATATGCTCTGAAATGTACTAAGTATTTTTCCTATATGTTTAACACATGTGTTGCTTCTAATAAAACAATTCAGCACGCCTGTATCTTATTAACGACAATACTTATCACACATGTTTATATGAACTTTTCGTGTTAAAATGGAGTGACGAATCGCCCACTACAATATATTTTAGAATATTTAGGAAACACCCTGTATATAAACATAAACATCGGACATAAATTAAAAAGCTACAAGCTACATCATACCCTAAGTATGGTGTATAAACATCGTGTATAAAAATGACGAAAACCATAATATAATACATCTGACAAACAAAAGAGATATTAAAAGAGCATTCCAATTTCGAATACCTACTTCTTTAAATTTAAGTGATACCTAGATACCTATAAGTTTTGGTAAATGTAGAAACAATGATTTTATTTGAATTTTCATTATTGTCACAAAGACAGCTTTATTCTTATATTCTCGATTATATTCCATTAAAATTACATTACCTACATGAAGCCAATGGTGGAATGCTCCACAGCACACCCTGTGCTGTGGAAAGCTCTTAACTGTTTTAAAAAAAAACTAAAATTTTATTTGTTCGGTTAGGTAGGTACATATAGAGAAATGTTTATTTAACCTTGAAGAGTAGAAATGTATTTTGTTATGTTGTTTATTTTAAGCTTATCATGAAGACCTATTGGTCAGTTGCATCTCGCCTAGGCAAGTATTTGAAAGTCCCAAATTTCACCGCCACCTCTCAGTATGTAGGTATGCATCTCCCTTTTTAGTTATACTATGTTTTTAGACAATGATAAAAGTGTATCGAAGAAAACTATACTCGATAAACTCGAATTTCTTAGTTAAGTGTGAAGGAACCTTCCTAGATGTCACTGTACTCCATCCCAGCAAGCACAAAAACATTACTTGTCTGTAACATAATGATACACAGAGACATTGAACGGTTATCTATGATTGAACGTCCCATGTAATGTACTTTAAATGTTCGTGGGAGCTCCCTGCAACCGCCAAATTTCCGCAACACAGAACGTTCACACTACATATCGCCTCATAACTTTTTTGTGATGTAACAATGAGAAGTTAGTTGTTTTTCATGGATCGGTGCAATGTAGGTACTACGTTATTAAGTGAAACGAGTGATCCTTATAAAATGTCCTCTCAATGTTACTTTGCAATATTGATGTAATATTTATATTATACATACCTTTTTGTTTTGTTACGATCCAGTATTTAAAAAATAGTGACGCACAAGATTGATTTTTGAGATATAGTGAGTTTTTTTCACACTACATCTCAAAAATCGCTCCTATGCGCATCTTTTCTATTTTTCATATCATATATATCAGCTGGAAGTCATACCAATAAAACACCACGTGATTTATTTGGAGATTTATTCTTATATACATACATATATATTATTATGAAGCATTCAAAAATTTCAAAACATATACAGTGTGACCCATTTTGTTTGGAAGCACCCCTATAAAATCCGCATTTTTCAACCGATTTTGATTTAGTCTTTTTTGTTAGATTCAGTATCAAAAACAGTATTTGAGCACAACTTTTCATACCATAATAGCTATTTTCAAGGCCATCTACGTTAATTTTTCTTTGCCAAAAAAGACGAAAGTATATTAGGCATTTTTTTTTCTCAAATATGACTACACCACTGGATTCAGAATCATCACAAATGTAAACTATCAAAATTTTATAAAAAGAGTTTTATTAACAACAAAGTTATCACTACATGAATTTGGAAAAAGTTGTTTTTTGATTAATTTTTTACTAAGAATGTAGACACATTTTAAAAATGGCAACATGGTAAACAAAAACTAGGACTTAAACATATTGCACTGTAAAAATTCGAAGCCGATACCTTAACCCGTTCTGGAGTTATAGCTTCTGAGAGTAATGTAAAATTGTGCTGATGTGACGAAAATACAAATTAACACCAAATAATACATTTTAATTATTAAACTACTTAATAATAATTGAATTCTACATTTTTGTAGCCTCGACTAGACCTCCGTTAATTTCCACACATTTCTCGTATCGTTTGCAACTATGTCTTAGCGCTTTTTTATTTCATGTGGCGTTATTCCTGCACACGCCTGTCACACAGTTCTGCTCTATTCCTTGGACGTGTCTTATACACTTTTTGTGTCAAAAGACCCCACAGATAAAAATCCAATATAGTTAAATCGGGCGATCTAGGAGGCCATTCGATTAACTCGCTACCGCGACCTATCCAACCATTTGCATTTGGACATTTTTCGTTAAGCCACTGCCTGACAATCCTAGAATAGTGTACAGAACAACCATCTAACTGAAATATCAAATTTCTTCTTTCTGCTAGTGGCAGTTCGTCAATCACTGCGGATAACTCACCTTCCAAGAATTCCATGAAGTTATTGGCATTCATGTTACCCTCAAAAAAGAATGGACCTATTATCCTGTCTTTTAAAAATTCGGCTTCGAATTTTTACAGTGCAATATGTTTGAGTCCTAGTTTTTGTTAACCATGTTGCCATTTTTAAAATGTGTCTACATTCTTAGTAAAAAATTAATTAAAAAACAAATTTTTCCAAATTCATGTAGTGATAACTTTGTTGTTAATAAAACTTTTTTTATAAAATTTTGATAGTTTACATTTGTGATGATTCTGAATTCAGTGGTGTAGTCATATTTGAGAAAAAAAAATGCCTAATATGCTTTCGTCTTTATTGGCAAAGAAAAATTAACGTAGAGGGCCTTGAAAATAGCTATTATGGTATGAAAATTTGTGCTCAAATACTGTTTTTGATACTGAATCTAACAAAAAAGACTAAATCAAAATCGGTTGAAAAATGCGGATTTTATAGGGGTGCTTCCAAACAAAATGGGTCACACTGTATGAGTATATATATTAGGTATTTTTTTTTTCTCTCATTCGCCGCTGCTTTGAGTGACGAAACCACTCACTCAACACCTCCTCAAACTCCCTTCTGGCGCATTTTGATTTTTGATGCACTACACCTAAACAGAAAAAAAATATTTTTCCTCCTACCCCTATAGAAAGTACACACTTTCTTCCCTCAAATCAGGGAGGAAACTCATACTTTTTCTCCCTAGGGAGGAAATTTCCTCCCCCTGATCATTTCAAGTAAGTTGTAAACGATGAAACTTGTGAATTCATTATATTCATATTGTTTCCATAATTTCTAGAACATCCTGTATATCCTGTTTTTTGGTAAAAATCAAACATTAATGTTACTTCAACGTAGTTCTTCAATACAAATTTCAACTTCAGGAATCTTAGATATACGTTTTTTGAGTTCAGAATAAGAAAAGCATAGTATGCTGTGGCTCACTGACAGAAAACACGGCGATTGACTTTTGAGGAGCAAAGTCGCTACATTCATTAAACTTAGTTGAATTTTTGAAAAATGGAGAGCGATTCAAGTGATTTTGAATTTCCAAATACACCACCTAATATTAAGGAACAAGCTAACATAGCGTCATTAACCTTACTACCAAAAAAATCTAAAGACAGGTATGAATAACAATATGCACATATAAGCAATGGGCTGAAGACAACAAGATACATAAATATTCAGAGAATGTTTTACTGGTATATTTTTCACTACAAGGAAAATCATTAAAAGCTTCAACACTTTGGTCTAACTATTCAATGCTACGTACAATGATACAAATGAAGGACAATGTCGGTATTAAATATCCAAAGTTGATTGCATTTCCAAAACGTCAAAATGCCGGATACAAACCAAATAAAGCTAAAACTTTTACGAGAAGAAATAAATACATTCTTAATGGAAGCCCCCGATGATGTTTTTTTATTAATGAAGGTAAGAAATGAAATCCCATGCAAATAATTTAATTTTTGATATAAAATATTCATAGGTAGTCCTTGTTATTGGAATTTCTGGAGCATGTCGATGTGTTGAGCTTATTAAAATGACTATGGATGATATTGAAGAGAAAGACAATCTTTTAGTCATAAATATCCACACTTCAAAAACGTATAAACAACGAACTTTCGTTATCAATACTACAACAGGTAACGGCCCAAATTTTGTTCAAATCGTTAAAAAGTATATCTGTCTACGTCCTAAAACTGAGCATAAACGATTGTTGGTATGCTTTAAAGCAGGCAAATGTATAAATCAAGTGGTTGGCAAAAATAGTATATCCAAAATACCACAAAAAATTGCAGAATATCTCAATCTTCCAAATGCCAAACATTACACAGGGCACAGTTTCAGAAGAACTTCAGCAACTCTGTTAGTAAACGCTGGTGGGGATATTTTAGCTCTAAAACAGCATGGCGGTTGGAAATCAACCAATATCGCAGAAGGTTATGTAGAACAATCTTACACAAAAAAAAGAAAAATTTCTGATCAAATTATGGGAAATAATGTAGAACCTGAACTTGATCAAAATCAGCCAAGCACTTCTAGAAGTTACCACCATTACAATGTGCTAAGCGAAAATATTTCAAATACTAAAGCTCCTGTTCAAACCCTATCTTCTTCCAATGGTGTTCATATAAGTGCTGCTCAAAACTGCACATTCAATATTAACATAAATAATTCTAAAATATAGTTAAACAATACTATTACTTAATTGTATAACATGTATTGATAAATTTGTTTAATAAATAATTCTTGTGTTCTTAATTATATTCGTTACCTATTTGTGTCGTAAATAAATTTTCAAAAAAAGGTGGGTAGGAGGAAAAATCATATGTATCACATGGGAGTAAAGTGCCTTTTCCTCCCTTGGATGTTCACTGTAAACTACATCCTGCGGGAGGAAAAGTGGCACTTTCCTCCCTAGTAATACAAATAGCTATTTCTCAATTCACTTTTATCACACATCTTTTTTTTTCTTAAAAATAAAAATATATAATTCAGTTTTTGTATGATAATCAAATAATTTTTCGAATATTTTTTACCCAACATTAAGATACCTTTGAAGGGGTAACATCAAATGTTTCATCTAGAGCTTCCCAATCACGAGGCTACCCTCGACCACTGTTGGAAACTACTTGAAGAATAATGGCCACTATATAATATACATAATTTTATGTCCGAGGTTACGTTTTTGTCTCTGGGAAAAATGTTTAATTGGTTTATACATACCTTAAAACAATATTGTTGAAATTCACTGTCGATCACTTCCCACCTTATATGCTGCTATTTCTAGTTTGCTGTTAGTCAAGTTTGAACCATAGACTGTCTGCCGAAAATTAACGACATACCTATGAAATTTCATTAACGATCAACATTGCAATAACAGCGTCTTCTGTGTGGAAGAAGCTGGAAATATATTGAAGGTACGTTCAAGCACGGTTCCCGGCGTACGTTCGGTGCACATCTATTGGAAACTTCTAAGTTACATAATTGTGTAACAAACATACGAAAAAGGCATCATTGTCTTTTAAAAGCACATCAATACAACAAATTTTGTTTCTGTTGTAGAAACTTCACAAAAATACATTGTGTGTATATCAGGCTGGAATTTTAAACAAAATATAACGTTTCCACATGTTCTGTATATCACAGGTATATTACAAACAAATGTTAAATAATGACATACATGTGATATTCAATGTACTGCAGTTACGTGCAAGTGATATCAAAGTTGCATTACAAATGAATGTTTCTTTGTTATCAAAATAGAACATCGCAAAACTGCCCAGTAATGTTATGTGTGATAAACTCTGGTAAAATACATTTGAGTACGGATTCTACCAATTTCTCACTAGCAGTTCCAGCATATCATATTTTTGTTACTTACGGCAACGTGAACCTTTGGGAAATAACTGGTAGATCTCTGTGCATTTTGTGCGAATAATAGGTATCCTATAGGCATATTGTACTTCAGGTACTTTTTCTACGAGTGTTTTCAAAATAAAAATAGGTTTTAACTTTATGAATGATTGTTTTTATTGAGCTTCACATGTTTGTAACTGAATATTCGAGTTGTCTCCTCCTATATTACCTATTTTCAAAAAGGGTTAAGTCCGAGTCCCATTCAATTCCGGTATACGTTCTTCAATTCCAACATCTTTTAATATTAAAAAATTAATGAAAAATATAATTTATTTCAACAGGACAAAAAACGCGTAAAAAGCTTTTCAAGAACAAGATAATAATTAATTGTGAGGGTAACGAACATTACATGTTAACAAATCAATACTTGGGGCAAGAGAAATTCTGGCAAGTAATCTTCCTCAAATAAAGTGTCAATACGGGAGACAACTCGACCCTTTTCCGGAGACAACTCGACCGTGATGAAAATCAACCTGCCGGTTTTCGGAGACAACTCGGTTCTTCCCGAATATTCAAACAAATTTTTAATTGACATCAAAACGTCAGATTGAATTGAAAAATTGCAGACTTTTATAAGGGACTGATGATAATACAATAATTTAATTAATAAGTTTGTTCCTACATCCTGGCCAGGTTTAACGATTCATTCATTTCTTGCATGTATGTAGGTACCCTTGTAGCGGAATGTACCTTACGACTCGAATTAACGTGTATTATGTACTAATAATGTAATATTACTAAAACCAAAATAAAATTATATCACGAAATTCTGGAAAAATTCAAAAATATTACGAAAAATATTATATTAAATTATTCGAATTATGGAAAAAATTCAAATTTTTTTATTTAAGAAAAATAAAGTGCATCAACCCTTCAGGTTATTAGTGCTAACAAATAGGCGATTTTTTCTTGAATTTACCAGGCATACTTTGTTATCGTTATAGGGACCTAACTATGGAGGGTAGAACTAAGGAAGACCATCTCAGTGTTGAAAGGGAATAAATTAAGGTGGCGCTAGAGTAACAGCCGAAAGAATTTTAAAAGGAGCGCAACAAATTATTAGAGTAGGATACTAAATTAAAAAAGGACAGACTACGTAAATAGTTAAGATTTTAAATACTGCATATTTCTTAACTAAAGAATACAAAAAAATATTAAATTTTTCAACCCAGCACACTTCACTCTGTTTATAACTCATATCATTTCCAGTTCCTACACTAGCGCTATTTCGGTGAGTGTTCGAACAATAATTTGCTGTTTACAAGTGTACTCTTTTTCAACTAATCATCCATACAAGACGGTTCTCCTTACTTCTACCCTTTATAGACCTAACCTAGGGTACATCAACTTTACTATGCGTATGACATATAATCTGTCATTCCACAGAATAGAGAAATTTCTCGTCCATTCGTAAAGAAATTTAGGTCCAATTTTTTAATTACTCTCTACTTTCATCATAAAAAATAAACTACTAGACTACTGGAATAAACGCAAGATCGAAATCTTTTTGTGGTTATGTACCTACGATTTAAAACCATAGAAATAAATATCAATTGCAACATTTAGAAAAATTGATTAAAGATAACAAAAAGAAAGGAGAAGTGATTATAAACGAACTGTACTCGACTCCGGCGCTGGTGGGCTGGTGTATGTTTTGGTCCCATACTTCTGGTACGGTTTCGCAAGTTAATAACGACAAGTACCCATACTAGGTATACCGTTCGGTATATGTGGTATACCAAGAAAAAATCGGCTAATGTTAAAACAATTAATAATTACTTAGTAGTATTAGCGGTATAAAACACAAACAGAATAGTTAACGTTAATTTTGTGAAGAAACTGAATAGCACGTAGATAAGCTACCAAGTTTTCGATATTGTATTCTTCTCCAAGTAAATGGTACACAATAGGTGGGATATTAAATGTCACTCTATGCTGTAAAAATTTTGGACAGTCTAATAATATATGCCTGACTGTTAAAGGGCATTGACACACTGTACAACGGGATTGTTCGGATTTCAACATTAAGCGCTCATGGGAAAATCGGGTGTGACTTATTCGAAGACAGGTCAGGATAACTTGTTCTTTCCTAGTTTCTGGAACGGTACTCCACGATTTAATTGTTCTTTTCCTTTCTCTCAGTCTATCGTGAGATTGGGACTACTGGCGTTGCCAAGCGTTGTTAACCGATGCCTTAATGCCTCTCTCGTGACTTCAGTGGCACTAAGGTCCTGAATTGCAGATTTGGCTGCTGCATCAGCTCGCTCATTTCCCTCTATTCCTGTGTGTTGAGTACCTACCTAATAACTATATAACTGCTCCTGAATTGTATAGCTGGGGCAGTTCCTGCTTAATCTGTGTCAGTAGGTATTGGGTCTGACGAATACTTTGAATAGAGTTCAGTTAATCAGTTATTATTATTTCTATAATGCTTGCAATATGATAGTATAATTTCAATTATTATCACATTTGGAAGTACCAATACGTCTGTGGTTCCAGCTCCAGTATAAATTTTACAGGCATCAGTGTAGATATGGGTATATTCTTGGAAATGGTTTATTTTCTTATGGTATTTTCCTGTAATTAGGGTATGGTTTGTTTAGTTCTTATCAAAACTTGTCAACGATATATCACATTTTGGTAATTTTATTATCCGTGGAGGAGAGGAGAAAATGAATTTAGGAATCGTTGGAGGAATATATATATTTAGAAGGTTGAGGATCTGTTAATTCTTCCATAAAGTGATGGATCTGTTCTTTTCCTCTTTTTATAATCAGCCGAATAACGATTGGAGAGGGTGTTGTCATAAACTGGATGATTGGGATTTGCAGATAATAATAAGTTCGTTCCAACCAACCATTCTGCTATTGTACGTAACCAGTAATTGAACTGTATAATTCGCATGTGTAAGAGAAATCAGTAAAGTTACCGGTAATTAATTTAAAGTACAACAGCTCTTGAAAATTAAACGCAACGCTTATGGTTTGCTAATGTGTTATTTTTTCTGTCACATCAAAAGTAAATTTAAACAAATATTGCAATATGATAATTAATTTATAACGAAAATTAACTAAATTAGAATACTATTGAATTGATGAATTAGATGTTGAAAATGGTGTCCATCGACTTCCATACAATTGTAGAGTCGCTGTTCGAAATTACATCGAACGTTTTGAAGAATCTCAGGAGTTATCAGACTGCATTCATGTACTATTCGTCGTCTTAGTTCTTCCAACGAATCGGGGGATCTTGCAGGTCATTCAATAGGGCCTCTGCTTCCAATCCATTGCCTAGGAAATCGTTCATTAAGATATTGCCTTACAGCTCTACTGTAATGTGGAGGTGCGCCGTCTTGTTGGAAAAAGAGATCATCTTCTAAGTACCTATTATCATTTTCGATTATATCTGTGAGAGTAGGATCAATAGTCTCCTCTAATAATTCGAGATGTTTCTCCATTCAAGTTGCCATCAATAAAAAATGGCCAAACAATAAGATCCCCATAAATTCCTGCCCACGCGTTTAATTTAAGAGGATGCTGGGAATGTGTTTAGTGGAATACTCTTAAGATTTTCGTCAGCCCAGTAGCGGCAATTGTGTCGATTTACGGTACCATTTACAAAAAAGGTACATTCATCCGAAAAACAAATATTGAATAAAAAGTTTGCATTAGTATTGATTTTGTCAGTCATAATCTCACAAAACTATAGTCGTCTGTTTGGTCATCTTCATTTATTTCCTGTGCCAAATAATCTTGTATGGATGAAATTTATGATGTTTCAAAACACTACGAACGGTAGTGCGCGAAAAAACAGATTTTTCGTCCAATTTTCTTGTTCTTGTTGTAGGATCTAAAATTGCTACTTCTGCCGCTTCAGTCCTAACCCTATTTTCACAGTTCTTTTTTTGATTAGCTATTGACCCTGTTTGACGAAATACGTATGAGTGATGAAGCTGCTTGTCTTCATGAAGTTGATTGAATAAATTCGCAGTTCTTCTTGCACACTTCCTATTTTCAAAAAATATGGAAATAATCTCAACTCGTTCTGCAATAGAATATACCATTTTGGAAGTATTCATAAACTAGCTAATAACAATGTTTTTTGCAATAACTGTTTATAACTGTTTTAATTTACTTTTGATGTGACAGGAAAAATTACATATTAGCAAACCATAGGCGTTGCGTTTTATTTTATTAAATTAATACAGTTATTGCAAAAGATTAGTAATATGATACTAAGACAGTTTGTTTAACTCTGTTATTAGTTTGTTTTTGAATACTTGCAGAACGAGTTGAGTTTATTTCCATATTTTTTGAAAACGGGTGAAAGAAGAACAGCGAATTTATTTAATCAGCTTCATGAACACAAGCAATTTCATCACTCATATGTATTACTGCTAATGATCAAATTTCGTCAAAAAAAGAACTACGAAAATAGGGTTAGGACTGAAGCGGCAGAAGTTAATTATTTGTTTTAATTTTCTTTTGATGTGACAGAAAAAATAAATGACACATTAGTAAACCATAGGCGTTACGTTTCATTTTTAAGAGGTGTTGTACTTTAAATTAATTAAGACTTTTGTTCCAAAGATTATGTTAATATCAAAAAAATCGTGGTCGATCATTATGTCTGAATACTCCATCTAAATGCCTTTCTAATGATGTGCCACACATGGTATATTCCCTATTTAAAAATAAGGGGCTGGTGAAGTGGAAGGAAGGGGGTTGACAATTTCCTTAAAATCTAAGGAATAGTGCAAAATATCGGGGTGGACTGTTTTCTGTGGCCCACTCTGTATACGTATTAGAGGCACAATTCCTATTAGATAATATTTTGAGCAGATTAGAAATTTTATGAGTTTAGAATAGAATAAACTTTATTTGGCTAAAAATAGGCTATAACACAACAAACAAATTTTCTCAAAAAAAAATACTAACATCAATTTACAAAATACATTTTTCTTAATCGTGACTTGAAGTGTTTTACACTTGGAGAAGTTTTGATACTTAATGGTAAGCTATTATACAACCTTAAGCCTTCTATAAATAATGTTTTCTCCACCACTGTAGAGTTAAATCTTTCAATTTGGTAATTATCTTTTGTCCTTAAGCTGTAATTCGTATTCGAAGATCTTTATTTAAATATGTATTAAAATACGATGGAGCTTGATTATTTACGATTTTCTGAATTAGTACCAAATTTGACTCCCGTATAAGCTAGATGTTAGAAAATTCAATGATTTGAACATTCTATTAATTGAAGTATATCTGTTTGTGCGAAGTAAGGTGCGCATTGCCTTATTTTGAATTACTTGCAGTCTAGGAATATTTTCATTAGAACAAGATATTAATAGAGACATAAAATAGCTAAAATTTGGATAGATGATAGTATTATACACCAGTTTTCTGCACCAAAGTGAAAGACTTTTACTAACTCTAGATAAATTTTTTACACAAAAACAAAATATGTTTATGAAACCTGAGCTGAGGATCCAATATAGCTCCTGTGATGTTTAGAATGAAAATATTATTTAAATAATTATGGTTACTCACTTTTATTATTAACGCAAATATTAGTAGATAAATATACAATACTTTGATTGAATTACTTTTCAATTACATCAATCTGACAATAACACATCAATCTGACAATTTTTAAGATAGTAAACTAACTGAAACTAGTCATTAAAACAAACAAAACTAACTTCAACCTTAGGATAATGAATCTGGACTCCTCATGTTTTTTGTCATCATTTAAAATGTGATAACAAAACTTGTAAAAGTGCTGTCTTACTACAAAACTGGTAAATATTCTTTCGATTTATTTATTGGTGTTGGAAAACAATAGGCCAGTCATTGAGTTATAGACTGTCTTCTGAGCTGAGATTTATATCTATTTATATTATATCTATTGTTTGTGATTTTGGTATCCAGGATCACATCAATATGTCTAACCCCTCATAACCACTGCTATCAAATACCACCACTTCCCAAACCCTTAATAATCAATCTACCACGATAAACTCTAACTCCCCAAGATCACCGATATCTTATGCTACGGCTACTTCAGCAAGACCTCCTCCTCCCCAAGTACCATCTGGTGATCAAGCCATCATTATGCCTTCTATCCCCAACACAGTACTATTCGATTACATCAAAGCTATAGGTAACATTGTTTCTCCCAAAAACGTTCATTTCGCTTCCAGAATCTCTCATGGCCGCATATGTATATATTTATCATCTACCACTTAAGTCGATGAGCTTCTAAAATCACATCAAAACATCTCTGTTAATTCCAATGTAATTCCTATTCGTCGCCTTATTTCCCCCACTAAAAGAATCCTTATTTCCAATGTCAGCCCATCCATTCCTCACCCCGTTATTGAAAAAGCCCCTCTCGAGCTTGGATTAACACTAACTTTTCCTATTTCATACGTCAAATGTGGCTCGCCTGATGACGAATACGCTCATGTCCTCAGCTTCCGTCGTGTAACCTACGTTCTGCCCACCAGTGATGATTTTTCACTTCAAACGTTGATTCTTGTTACGCATGAAAATACATCACACAGAATATTTATTTCTACAGATGAAATTGAATGCTTTCTTTGTAAACAGGCTGGACACACAGCTGAGTCTTGAACCAAATCTTCCCACGACCTTCCTCCCCTGTTAAACACATTTGTCATTCATGAACCTTCCTCTTCAGCTGTTCCTGCTACTACTGATATCATTTCAGACAATCTTAACTTCTGAAGTACCACTAGCTCCCTCCTCTCCTATACCTAATCCGAAAAAACCTGCCAAAAAAAGAACCAAAAAATCTAAACTTGCCGATGATGATTGTCGCAGTCTAAGCCCCGAATCACGTTCTATCATACAGAATCTCCATGACGAGTCTCCAGAGTCCTTTTCCCTTAGTAGCACCCAGCTTATTGCGTTCCTCGAAAATACTTATCGAGTCAGCGACCCTCTTCCTGAAGCCAATAAATTAATCTCCGATACTGCCGCCCTACTGGAAGATTTATCTTTAGTTTATTCTAATGTCAACGAAAGATCCTTGAAAAATCGCATTACTCGTCTGACCAACAAAATAAAACTTAAACTTCACCCCGAGCAAAACACTCATCCTGGGGAACCTTTTTCTGATGACAGTAGCTTCTCTGACTCCTCTGTACGATCCCAGTAAATAACCTCATTATCTTTCCTTTAATTAATACTATTCTCTCTAATACAATGGAACTGCGATGGATTTTATCCTCGCCTTGAAAGAATTCAGAAAATCATCTCTCTCCATACCCCTGACTTCCTCTGTCTCCAGGAAACCAATTTTAAAATGAATCATCAGCGTAATCTAAAAAACTTTGAAGGATATCATTACATCCGTACCAACTGTGCGAGAGCCAGTGGTGGTTCTTCTATATTTGTATCTAGCGACATATACTCATCTCATCTCCCTCTAACCACAAATTTGGAGGCAATTGCTGTCACCGCTTGGTGCCCTAATAAGCTAACCATTTGTAGCATTTACATTCCTCCTGACATCCCTCTTAATGAAGAAGACCTAACCGACCTAATTTTTCAGCTCCCCTACCCTTACATCCTTGTTGGTGACTTTAATGCACACCACACCTTATGTGGCTCCACCCGTAATTGCTCTAGAGGCAAAGCTATAGAAAACGTATTAAACTCCTCCGGAACCTGCTTGTTGAATACAGGACTCTAAGACTCACTTTAACATATCCTCCGGCTCCTTCTCTGCCCTTGACCCCAGCTTATGTGACCCCAAAACTGCACTTTCCCTTTCTTGGCAAGTTTCCGATGATCTTCATGATAGCAACCACTTTCCCATTATTATATCTAATCATTATATTAAAGAAACTATCTCTAGAAGCTTCTGGCACTTAAAAAATGCAAACTGGCCTGAGTTCACTTCTCTTTCTCAAAATTATTTATCCTCATTAACCATTTCTACAAATATAAATGACACTCTAAAAATGTTTACTGATAGCATACTTGCTGCTGCCGACACTCACGTAGGTAAAACAGTCACTTCCTCGGCATATAAAGCAGTGCCTTGGTGGAATTCAGCTTGCGAAAATGCCATCCGCGAGTCCAAACACGCTCTTAACAGGTTTCGACGATATAGGACACAAGAAAACCTTCTCCTACACAAAAATCTAAAAGCCAAAGCAAAGTACTTAGTCAAGCTAAGCAAAAAATCCTCTTGGCAAAACTATACCTCCTCTTTGGATTATAATACAAATCCCAGTCAAGTCTGGAAAAAAAATTGCTCAAATTCAAGGCAAAAAACCAACACCAAAATTCCCTCATTAATACTTAATGATACTGTTATCTCCGAAAACCAAGCAATTGCCGTCTCCCTCGCTCAAGTCTTTGAAGACAAATTTAATAAACGTATCCCCATCTCTATCTCCCCCAATTCACATATTCAGCCTTCCTCCTCTCTTCAGTCAAATCCTCGTGATGTTGCGTCTATCAACGCCCCTTTTAACCTAAACGAACTGAAATCTGCATTGTCTACTTGTAGAAATTCAGCTGCCGGCCCTGATGATATTCCTTACATCTTTCTCAAAAAACTTTCCAATCCATCTCTCTCTAAGCTTCTCGATATCTACAACCTTATCTGGAATACTCATCTGTTCCCTGACGCATGGCGCAAATCTATAATCATTCCAATAAAGAATGCAGATCAATTCACCTTATCGCCTAATTCCTTCCGACCGATCTCACTTACTTGCACAACCTGTAAGCTCCTGGAGAAAATGATCAACAGAAGACTCCTTTGATTTCTTGAAAAGTACAAAATCATTCCCAATGCCCAATCCGGCTTCCGGCGACATCGATCCACTCGCGACAACCTTGTTCTTCTCCAAACACACATTTCTACAGCAATAAATAATCACCAAGACGTCGTTGCAGCCATCTTTGACATCGAAGGTGCCTTTGACTCGATATCTAGGACTGCAATTCTAAATAAACTTTCCCAATACAATCTCCATGGTAACATTCTATCGTTCATCAATAATTTCCTAACTTGTAGAACATTCAGAGTTTCTGCTAATGGTAAACTCTCCTCACCTCACCCACAAAATGCTGGAGTCCCTCAAGGATCAGTATTAAGCTCTACCCTATTCATTCTCACAATAAACGAACTCTGTGACAATTTTCCTGCACCCATAAAACACGTACAATATGCTGATGACCTAATTGTGTATTGCCATGGTAAATCGATCTCAGCAACTTGCAAACTCCTTCAAACCACAGTAAACCTTCTACAAGATAGATCTACTCACCTTGGATTATCCTTATCCCAAAACAAATCCAAAATAATCAAGTTTTCAAGAAGAACATCTTCTCCTTTACCTCACATTTTCTTCAATAACATACTCCTACCCATTGCGAATAAATGTAACATTCTTGGAATAACCTTCGACTCCCGACTTAACTGGAAACACCATATCCATGAACTCAAAGACATCTGTATAAAGAGACTAAATATTCTTAAAACCCTCAGTCACTTTCACTGGGGTTCCGACGAAATTGTATTATTAAGAGTATACAGAGCTCTCATCCGCTCAAAGGTTGATTATGGCTGCTTTATTTACATGTCTGCCCCCAAATCTGTCACAGATTCACTGAACTCTGTACACAATACCGCTCTTCGCCTCTGCCTTGGTGCCTTTCGCTCTAGCCCTGCTGATAGTCTCCACATTGAAGCTAATGAACTACCCCTACCCCTAAGACGCCAATCCCTACTCCTCTCGTATGCTGCCTCAGTATCCTCCAATCCTCTCAATCCTGTTCACTCACTTTTCATTTCAACGACTAATCCCCCTACTTACCCTCGAACAATTATAAAATCTATCCCCCAAATACTCACTCCTTTACTCAAAGATACCGACCTTTCTCTGACCTCCCCGCTCCCTCTACCTTCTTCTCCACCTTGGACCAAAAATACCCCTACAATCGATACCTCACTTACCATTTATAATAAGCATGAATCTCCCACTGCACTTATAAAGAAAGCATTCCTAGAATTACTACAAAAAAAACCGTATGATTTAATACTCTACACAGACGCTTCCAAAACTGACTCCGGTGTTGGTTGTGCAGTTTCCACGATCCACGAAGCATGAACTCATAAGCTCCTTCACCCTACCTATAGTGTATAGCGTTCACACAGGCGAGCTACAAAGCATTTTTCAAGCTTTCAAAAGCATCCACCTACCACACAGAAATATTGCAATATGCACTGACTCCCTTTCCTCCATTCAGTCAATCAAGTCAATCTTCACTGACCACCCAATTGTCCAGAATATACGCAACATCTATCAAACTCTCGTTGCTCAAAATATAACAGTCTCTCTCATCTGGCTTCCATCTCACATCGGCATTGATGGTAACGAAACTGCGGACCGCCACGCGAAAGATGCTACCACTAACAACGACCCAACACACATTGTCAAACTCGCAACCGACCTGAAGATCCACTTCAAAAACGTCACACAAGATTCTTGGCAACACCTGTGGCGCAATAGCACGGCAGCAGTTCATGATATCCATCCATCCACTTCTCCTCTCTCCCTGAACTTCTTAACCCGGAGAGAGGCTACTACAATCAGAAGAATCCGAATCAGTCATACCAAACTCTCACACGGATATCTGATGTCTTCAGGAAATCGTCCCGTTTGCCCTAGCTGTAACGATATTGTGACCGTTAAGCACATACTGACGGACTGCAAACAATTTTCTGCTTTATATAAACAACTTGATCTTAGGCCCAACCTCAAGGAAATGCTCCACTGCCCTACCGAAATCAAGAAAGTCTTACAGTTCCTGAAAGCTACTAATATATACTATAAAATCTAATTTAAATATTTGTAATAATTGTGTAAATATCTGTATTTATTTTTTCTGTGCCAATGACCAGCGCTGTCGAGGCACGTTAAGCTAAAATAAAAAAAATTATCCATTTACTCCAAATCTCTTAGGCGTTTTTACTTGTCTTCCGTATCTAGTTACTACAGCCGCTTCATTTTCTGAACTCTTTTCTTCATCTTGATTTTTCTCAGTTAATACTACTTTTTCCATTTTTTCTTGTATATATTTTCTGTTCAATTGGTGAATTTATTTCCAATTTATAAATTCGTTGTACTGGTCGAATAAGTTCTCCATTCGTGGTTTTTAATCTGACGACTCGTATTTCGCCATCTTTACCAGGTATTGTTTGAATGATTTTACCTAAAGGCCAATCTAAACGTTTTTGATTATCATTTCCAACAAGAACAATTTCACCCAATTTAACTTGGGGAACCTCAACATCCGACTTTAAATTATTAATTGTCTGTAATAGTAACTTAGGATATAATAGTACTGGACAAGCAAAACCGATTGGATCAAATATTTTATGACTGATTGATAAAATAACTCTCTTGGTTATTTTTTCTTGGACTGTTTCAGATAAATTTGAAATTTTTAGCATTAATACATCTTCTCTTTTGTCCCATGTAAGACCAAGAATTGATGTCAACTGATTAGGCTCTACACAATGAGTGTACTCCCACCCTCGTAAATTAAAACCACCTGCTGCCATTAAAACCGTTGATTCTTCTTTAAATTAGTGTAACTCCTCAACAGAATCTATACTGGTTACACAATTATCGACATAAAAGGATGAAATTAATTTGTTTATTGATGCCAACATGACTTTAAATTTATCCTCTTGTGCTAATCGCTCTAAATGTAGTTTGATTGTAGCAGCTAATATAAATGGACTACTAGTTACTCCAAATACTACTCTTGAATGTCGTAAAACTTCAATAACATCGTCTTCCTTCCACCACAAAATACGTAAGACATTCCGATCTTTTGGAGTAACACTGATCTGTAAGAATGCCTTTTCAATATCAGAAATTACTCCTATTTGTTTCTCTCTAAAACGTAAAAGCATGGAAGGAATTAATTCGATTAAATTAGGACCTGTTTCTAAACATTGATTTAAAGATACTCCATTTTTAGATTTTGCTGACGCATCAAATACTGGTCTCAATCTTGTCGTACTATTTTCTTTTAATACGTGACGATGGGGAAGATAATGACCCCATGTAATTTCTTCTTCAGCCGTAACTTTTTCAATTATTCCTTCTTCGAGCCATTGCATTAATACTTGATTATATTCTTCATAAAGTCCTTCTTTCTTCAATTTTTCCGTTGTGATTTGTAATCTTTTTTGAGGTATTTCTTTAATTGATTGAAGATCAGGATGATTTTCTTTCCATGGAAGACATATTTCATATCTTTTATCTTCTCTTTAACAATGTTCCATTTCTCGTCCAACGCCATTTGTTTAGCTTTACCACATCTTGAACTACGATGATCTTCACTGCAAAATATACATAGATAGGTTTTAATGTTTTGCTTAAAACTTTTACCTTCTCTTGTCAATAAACCAGTAGCTGTTGGAATATCAATGTCATTTGTCGATTTAACTTTCTTCTTTGCAAATTTAATATCATTCGTATTACTCGATTGTTTGGTGTTATTTAAATTAAATCCACTGGCAGCCATACGCAGTCTCTCTTCATTTTCTACTTCAGCCTGCAAAAACTCAGTCAACTTGGTTAATCTCTCTTCGATGTTGTCGCTTTTAATTGCTGTTGCTTGTCTTTGCCATGTTCGGATCAATTTTTCTGGTAAAGATGATTCAACTAATGGATATAACATAGCTGCACATTTATCTTTAGTGACACCAAGTGATTCCAGAGCACGTAGTTGTGCCTCTAATTTATCGTAAATTTTTGCCAATGAAGTTTGTTCATTTGATTTTACAGCATTACATTACATTAGTGTTAACAATTCTCTTACATATACTTCAACTAGTAATTCATCTTTTCCAAAACGACTTTTTAAACTATTGATAACCTTATCATAATTTTGACTTGTTGGTGGAAAACTGTTGACTAAGTCTGCTGCTCTTGAATTTGTTATCATAGCTTGAATTAAATACTGGAACTTATCTTCTTTGGTAATACTTTTATCTTCATGAATGTTTTTAAATTGACTCCAAAATTGTAACCAGTCTTTTAAATCGCCACCGAATTTTTTCAATTCAAACTTGGGTAACTTGAATCTCCTTTGAGAATCTGTATTAACAGTAGCTGCTACTTGCTGATAAATTAGCATGTTTATTCATTTTATTTGCTTCAATTTTTGCACGTAAATATTTACTTGTGTATTCAACAGCTACCTCATATTCATCCTCCATTATTTTTTCATGATCATCTTTTTCAGCTGTTAATTCCACCATAGCCTCACAAATTTGAGTATTTAATGCATCCAATTCAAAAGATCTGGCTTCCAATATTTGAAAAGTGACGAACATCTTCAACCACAGGCTGTTCTTGATGTATTTCTTCATTAAATGCTGATAACGCTCTTGTAAATGCAGCTCTCGCAGCTTTTCTGCTCCTTTTTAATTTGTCTAATATTGCGTTTGACATTTTATATAAACCAAATTATTAATTTTTAATCGTAATCACAAAAAATATGTCCTGTCACGGTCGCCACAAATGTGATGTTTAGAATGAAAATATTATTTAAATAATTATGGTTACTCACTTTTATTATTAACGCAAATATTAGTAGATAAATATACAATACTTTTATTGAATTACTTTTCAATTACATCAATCTGACAATAACACATCAATCTGACAATTTTTAAAATAGTAAAATAACTGAAACTAGTCATTAAAACAAACAAAACTAACTTCAACCTTAGGATAATGAATCTGGACTCCTTACAGCTCCTAAGTATTTTGTTTCATCCATGTATTCGACTATACTATTATTAATTTCAATCCCATTGACCTTGTCTGAAGTTAGAACAATTTTGCTTACTACCTAGTATCATACATTTAGTTTTTTGTTCATTTAACTTAAATTTATTTTCCATCAACCATTCATTAGTTTTACTAATTAGGTCATTAATAAGAGTTGTCCATGTCAGTTTGTAATCCCAAATCACTAAAATTCAAATTATTCTTGGTACAGAGTTGGAGAAAAATGGATTTTTGGAAAAAGTTTTTTCTGTGGAGAATTGGAATCCTGTAGACTCAGGCCAAATTTCAAGATGTCGAATATGTTGCTGCATGACAAACGTCATGTAGCTTATATTTTTACTCTTAACAGATAAAACTAAATCATCTGCGTATAGTTTCCTCATCAATGACTTATCAAGATTATTCAAAACATCGTTGAATTTACTATGTGGACCCTTACTTTGTGGAATCTACTCATAATACTTTTTTAAATGAAACTAATTGTTTCTAAATAATTCCACTTTAATGAAAAAATATATAAGATGAAAATTCTAAATTATTTACAGCATTTCCAAAAATAAGCACAAACTTCTTTAGTTGGCTAGAAGACGCAATAATTGTCAACTAGCTAGCAGTGGAAAAAATATTTTTCATCCTACACTATGAGAAAGTTGAGTTTTACCAGTTTTACAGAGGCGAGAAAGTAACCCTTTCTACGGCTAGCCGAGAAAATAAATTTTACGTTTCCACGCTAGCTGGCGCCCCAATTGACAAATTAAATAAAAATTGCTAATTTGATTGACATCCCACTTAAAATACCATAAGCGATTTCAATCACATCATATTCAGAAGAAACAAAAAGGAATCGCTTAAAATAAACAACACCATTAAACGTCAGTATAAAAATAAAATTGTTAGCAGTTGTTAATGTCCACAAATTCAATCATAAGTTGTCGTATTTTGATATTTGTTTGATGTTATCTTGTCAATTATGGAGCCTGAATCAGATGAAATAATGTAACAATTATTGTGTAGGATAAAAACGATAATGAATTTCATAATATAAAATAAAATTTTTATAGAAAAAATATTACCAATAATTATTGTGTAGAATAAAAAATTATGTGTAAACCACGACAGTAAAGTCCATATCTTATTTCGGCCAGAAAAATGCCACTTTACCGCCTAGATATACAATATACTATTATTTCACATTCTAGCATGGATATGATCTACTGTGTATGGACCGTACAAAATTTGACAACAGATTTTTTGCAGTCTTAAACTTTAAAATATTATAGATTGTTTAGTTGTCGAGAGGGACCAGAAATTTAAAAAACTTATTTATTCTTGATAACGGTAGCAGGAATGTTACCGAGACGTTGAAATAAAAATATTGTGGTTTAATTTCCCAAAAAACTAACAAAAAAGTTTAATTGTTTTTTCTTTCACCTCCTCATCAATCCTTAACCCTCGCTTATCAACCCTTAGTATCAGTTGGATTTGTATGCCACGTTATTATGACGATAAGTAGTACGCAAGGAATGCAACCGAGTACACTGCATCTGTAATTTAATTGTTTTAGTTTTGTGAAAATTCTAAGATTTTCAATATACACTCATTATCCAGTTTCGGCCTTGGGGAATTAGCCTCATTCTACTTGTTTTTCAGATGAAACTTGATGGTGGAAAAGGGATTCCATTCGAAATAATGAAGCCTACAAGCTGACGGTCTATTAACAATTATTTTAGTTCTTAAAGATATTCAAAATTTCATCATTTTGTAGTGTTGTTAATTGTGCAATGCGGGGAGAAATAGATAAGGTAAATTTTTTTCGATTCCTGGCTGTTTTAACGAAGCGAGCTGACTATTTAATTGATCTCTCTGATCAACGCCGCGATGCTTGGATTAGTGCTTTAAAACGGGGCTTCCAGTGAATCACGACATTTTATAGAAGGTTAGTTAGTGTACCTATATCAGTTTATTTTTGTTCATAAAAAACAAACACACAAGATTCAACTCCAATTAATCGATTCGGTTGCCCCACGGCACAATATGGCCGGCCTGTCAAAGTCATGTGTTCTGGAATGGTCTATTATTATCAAGTAGTTAATGACATTGTAGTAGACGATATCAAAAACTCTTGACTCTGTTATCAACAAGAAGCTGACTGAAATGGAGAGAATTGAAATTCTATAATTAATTGGTTGTAGAAATAAAACACGAACGCAGGAAGAAGTATGTACGTTATGTAATAATAAATATCCCAACAGAGAATCAATTACTGTCCTCACTAAGCAAACTTGGAAGATATTAAAAAAAACGGGTCATGTAAATGACCTCCCTAAAGATGGTAGAAAAGTGATATCTGATAACAAGAAACTAGATGTTTCGTTATATCCTAAGTTCTATTATTTATTACAATCACAAATTATCTGTATATTACGACAATATGGGTGAGAAAGTTTAATTTTTTTAATGTTTTTCTTGGAAAAGCTGGATAAACCACAATTTTAAATAAATAACGATATATTATATCTACAATTCATTTTTCAAAAATCTCTCACAAATGGTACCGAATTCACCAGACCCAATCGCAAAATACGATCAGTTTCCTGGTTAGTGTTGCTAGTCATTTGGAAATACGATCGTAAGCCAATTACGGCGTCAACGCACCTACGAAGCGCTCGCCTCGGATACATTTGAAAATAAAACACCATTAACAAAGTTAACAAAAATCAGTTGTAGGTTTGAAAAAAATTTATATTATCTGCGATTTAACTTGTAACATCTTCAGGCACTAATATGCAAAATGTATTACGAATTTGTCCTGATTATCGAAAGCTGGGGTTGAAAACGCTCCCTGTATACACACAAATTTTATAACATGTTATATTACAGTCGTAAAATTACCCTATTAAGATAATATTGTTTCATTGCAGAGTAAGAAACCGATACCGTCAAAGCGGAAAATAATTTCGATTTTGTTAACTCGGTGTTTATCAAATCCTTGATAACGGATATAACATTTTAGAGAGGTATACATAACTAGTCAAGGGTACCTATTGAGCACCGTAGAGGTTATCCTTGCGTTCTAATCAGCCCCCTGTATTTCGTTATATCACCTTGCTATGTGCAGGTAAAAATTTTACGATCCGCTCAATTTTGGTAAATTGAAATAGTACCGCGAAACTTTCCAAGAAAACGCCGAGGATATTTTCGGTGTAGTATGAGGATTAAAAGGATTCTTAGTCGAACCAGTCGTAAAAGTCTCATTAGCTGAAGGTTTCGAAGGTCGACGTTATTTGTAGAGTGAATTAAGAGATTTTGATTTATTTTATTTTTATTTGAAATTTTACCTGAGGAAAAAGGAATAATCATTTTTGGATTGTATTTGTAAACCCATTTTTTCATCGGTTAGAGTAATTTGTTTTCAGATTCTCAATAAATATACAGTTGGTTAACCTTACAGCTGCTAGATTATAGGAATT